>CM056052.1:129094350-130509350 GCA_029574335.1 Rana kukunoris
CATGTTTGTTATTTTTTTTAAAAGAGCATTTACAATCATTTTAAAGCTTGTAAGGAAACGGTCTTTTAAGCTTGTCAGAAAAAAACTATAAATTGTCAATTGTCTATTGTTTGTAAGAAAGCTAGGGTTTAACTGCCTTCAGGAGAAGCATACTCTAGAAAATTGGAGGCCACCCTTCTTGGGGCTATAACCCCTCACAACTCACATGCCCAGTTTCATCATTACATAATCTCTCTGCTGCCTGCATTCACTCTGGGACACAGAAAGTAATAATCCGCAACTTGTAGCAGGCAAGAAAAGAAAGAAGAGACTTAATTCTCAAGGCACTGTGTGACCCCTCTAGATTTTTAAAAGGCAGACCAGGTATAAGGTAAAAAACGTATTTATTAGAAAAATACAATAAAATTGCAATACCAAAAATAGTATAATTGGCATATAAGCTCAGTACAATACATAGGTATAAAACTTAGCTGCCCTAGATGCAAGAATGGGCTAGGAAGAATACACCTAACATGTTTCGGACCATGTCGTCCTTCCTCAGAGGCTTATTGTCATTTGAAGCAATCGTAAATGTTCTATAATATATAAACACAGTAACACATTAGTCTGAATTTTGTAATAAATTACAAAATAACCCAGTGTTAGATTCTCATTATGATCAAACTTTTTACATCAGGCTGCATAACTGTAAACATGAGATGGTTCGATAGCATTAGAGAGTGAATGAGCTAATCGTGCAAGTATTCTTTCTAATGCTATCGAAAACCGTCTTATGTGTTATAAGGTATACGTTTTTAACTTATACCCGGTCTGCCTTTCAAAAATCCAGAGGGGTCACACCGTGCCTTGAGCATTAGGTCTCTTCTCTCTTTGTTTGCCTATTGGATTAGTCAGACCAGGCCTTTACACACACTGCCATTCCCTACCTTATCAATTGTAGCAGGCAAGTGACAATCCACACCTTGTAGCAGGTAAGTGACACAGCAAGTGACAATCCACACCTTGTAGCAGGCAAGTGCCAATCTGCAATGTGTGGCAGGTGTCGTGACAATCTGCAATGTGTGGCAGGTGACGTGGCAAGTAACAAACCACAACGTGTGGCAGGTGAAATGGCAAGTGACAATCTGCTACATGTGGCAGATGATGTGGCAAGTGACAATCCTCAACTTCTGGCAGTTGACGTGACAAGTAACAATCAGCATCTGGTGACAGGATACGTGGCAAGTGACAATCCGCAACTTGTGGCAGGTGACGTGGCAAGTGACAATCAGCATCTGGTGGCAGGAGACGTGGCAAGTGATAGTCTGCATCTGGTGGCAGGCAAGTGACTTGTGGCAGGTGACGTGGCAATTGACAACCCGCAACTTGTGACAGGTGACGTGGCAAGAGACAATCAGCATCTGGTGAAAGGAGACGTAACAAGTGACAATCCCCATCTGGTGGCAGACAAGTGACAATCCGCAACTTGTGACAGGTGACATGGCAAGATACAATCAGCATCTGGTGACAGGAGACGTAACAAGTGACAATCCCCATCTGGTGGCAGACAAGTGACAATCCGCAACTTGTGGCAGGTGACGTGGCAGGTGACAATCCGCAACTTGTGGCAGGTAATGTGGCAAGTGCCAATCCACATCTGGTGGCAGTCGACGTGGCAATCCGCATCTGAAGGCAGGTGACATGGCAAGTGACAAGCTGCATCTGGTAGCAATTGACACACTCAGGGCTTCCATTGATTCTGCATTATGGTGAGTTGAAATATCTTATATAACAATGTAATAGTATAAATAATGCGCTTCAATCATCCTGACAACATATCAACAATGGTGCCGTGATGATTGAAGCGCCAACATATTTTCTGGCAGTGCTCCTCCCGAGACTAGATTCTGGATCTGCCCCTGTTTCCGGATGCGTGTGTTTATGTTTCTGGCGGCTGGGCAATGTATGCCCAAACTGCTGTTTTACATTTCCAACACTTCTCCTTCCCTGTTGGATTTTCTCATGATGCAGCACTGATTACCGTATTTTCCAGCGTATAAGACAACTTTTTAACCCCTGATAAGGTAAGGCAGGGCTTGACAAATTTGCTTTGAATCTAGGAGCCAGCTAAAAAAGTTAGGCGCCATTTTTTTTTTGGTATTACTTAGTGATGAGCCCTAGTGTCGTTACTAGGGTTGGTATCACCCCCCCCACCAACTACAGACCCCCCTCTCTCATTAAAGACCCACTCACTAAGTACAGACCCCCCTCCCACAGTAAAGATCCCCCTCACTAAATACAGACACTGATCAAAGCCCAGGCGCCAGGGTGAAATTTCTAGTCGCATTGGCGACCTGGCGCCTGGAATTTGTCGAGCCCTGAGGTAAGGGATCGTCAAGACACAGTAAGGCATGTCATAAGTGAACAGCGAATCTGGCATGTAGTGGCACAGTGAGGCATGTAATGGGGCACAGTGAGTCTGGCATGTAATGGCACAGTGAGTCTGTCATGTAAGGGGGCACAGTGAGTCTGGCATGTAATGGGGCACAGTGAGTCTGGCATGTAATGGGGCACAGTGAGGCATGTAATGGTGGCACCGTGAGGCAAGGCAAGGCATGACTAGTAGAAAGGGGGTAGTCTTATACGGCGAGTATATCCCAAAACCAACATTTTAGCTGGAAAATTAGGGGGTCGTCTTATACGTCCAGTCGTCTTATACGCCGGCAAATATGGTAGTTTTTGCATGTGCACACCCAAACTCTCTGTCCACACATTTTCTCCCCTCAGGGGTAGCCCCAGTCATAAGGAATGACACTGGAAGCTCTTGGTGGTGGCAGATAAGCTTTGTGGTGCTGCTGCTTTTGCAAGACTTCTTTCTCAGCCAACAGCTTGCATATGGCTGGACATGGAGTTGGACATGCCCTATAGCTTTCTATGAGGCTCTAGTGCGCAGGTGCGGTCAGCAGGCTTGTGAAGGTTGTGGTTGTCAGATTGAGGTAAGGAGGTAGGTATTAATCTCTTGAGGGCATTTGTTGGGCAATTTTAAAGGGGCAAGTAGGATACTAGCACTTGCCTTCTAAATTTAGTGTTGTCGGTGCTGCTGCAAAAAAAAAAAAACTACATTCAAACATATTCTGGACTCCTTTACATTTCTATCCCATAAGGTAGCCATTTCTGACAGCACTCTGTCCAGAATGGTTTCTGCGTGCTGTGCTTTGATCTTACATAAAGACAAGGTTGTTTATAACCCCGGACCTCCTTTTTTACCTACTTTTACCATAATGAGGATTTTTTCTTCCCTTCCCTGTGTCCACCTCAAGGAGATCTCTCTACATTCCCTGTGGTGATGGCCATCAGAGTTTACCTCCCAGGCATAGCTTCTTTTAGATAGATGGAGTCTCAATTTTTTCTTCTAGTAGGACCAAAAAGACATTCCCTGGCCTCTAGATTCTTTATTTCTAAATAGATTTGAAACTAGGGCTGTAAAGTTATTCTTGAGCTTTTAGTCATCAGGCCTCTCTGTCTAAGATCTGTAACGTTACAGCCTGGCCTTCTCTACAAATATTTTCAAAATTCTATAAGGCCACCTGCCTTGGCAGAAGCTAGTTTTTGTTGAAAGGTTCTGCAATTCCTATTTTAATCTTGTTGGGCCAGTTCCCTGCTGTATTGTTTTTGTGTGTCTGCCTCTCTGTTTGACTGCTTTTGGATATCCCCAGGTTACCACTTATCAGGCTGTGTCCCTCAATGAATGATAGAGAACAGAGGATTTTTTGTATTCCTTCCCTACATATGCCATCATTCTCCCTTTGGACTGATTGCTTGCTACAACTGAGCATGTATAAGAGGTTATAGTCTCAAGGGGGATGGCTTAGTCCCGGTTCACACAGGGGCGACCTGTCAGATGACTTAATTGCCTGACAAGTCACGCTCCATACCTTGCAATGGAACCGTTCTAATAGGAGCAATTCAAGTCGCTCTGACTTAGAAAAAGACTCCTGTACTACTTTGGAGCAACTTCGGAGCGTCTTTCATTGACTTCTATACAGAAGTCATTTTGCACGTCACGCTGAAGTCGCGCTGTACAGGGCGTTTTCAGAGTCGGGCAAGAGTTGGGCAACTTTGAAGCTGCCCCTGTGTGAACTGGCCCTTATAGTTTTTATGTGCCTAGTGTCTATTTCTACTGTAAGCGGCAGCACATAGGGCTTATATGCATATGACAAACTTATGTTAAAAGGACAACATCAAAAATGGAGACTCCGTTGTGAGAAACCAGGCTCTTTTGACTTTGACTCTGGGATTTCATACAAAATAAATTTAAATTTTGGGTGTACATAGGGTATACCATTTCGTAAAATAGGAAAAAGAAAGGCGCACCAGCCTAGTGTATTAACATTTGACGATTTATTAAATAGAAATAATAATAAAAAACTACTCACAAGAGAATTGGTATAAAAGGCTTGTCAAAAACGATAAGGTAGATATTCCTTGAACCACACTTCAGAATAGGGGGGATAGAGGTGTGTCACTGACACGTTTCGAGGCGACAAGGGCCTCTTCACCAGAGCCCAGCAGTACAGACCCTTCCACAATCACCACTTATATAGATATACACATGTGCACAGACCCCACCCACCGCAGACCACAGGGGCTCTCCTAGGGGCCGTCCAGACTTCTCCCAACAAATGATGGGCTGTCCCAGATGTTTAGACATAGATCAAGGAGGAAGGTGTACTGTAGATCAAGAAGTGAGAGCAACAGCTGTGTCCCCAGTGTCCCTTATAGCAAACCCTTCCATATAACCCTGTATATGGGTAAATGGATGGGAAAACCAGCGGGAGGCGGGGGGGGGGGGCAAGGGACTTGTGGACTTACAATAAAACCCCAACCTCCAAAACTTCCAATGGATAAGTAGCATCCCCATAGAAGCCGCCTCCGCAAATACCGCCGCCCATCGAGGCGCGGTGTATTGCGGCAATGTTGCGGTGAAATGGAGCACAAACAGCTACGTCTGCGCTCCAATAGCTAATGCGCCGGATTACAGCATCATCAGCAGTAGCCCGCTTGCCTGACGTATTGCTAGAAGACACGTCAGGCGGCACACTACAGGCTTAGCTACCACAGGGACTCGGTCGCCGCCATGATGGTGGAGACCAAGCACTGAGGGGAGGGGGAAAGGGGGAAAATATGTACACCAGGAGAAGGAAAAGAAAAAAAGGGAGGGAGGGGAGGGCCAAAGACCATGGACAATAATTGTATGGACTGGGACGTTGAATGAATGAATGAATGAAAACTTGTATAGCGCGACACATGCGAACTGAATCGCCTCTGGGCGCTTGTTGTTCCTGTCTCCTTTGATATCAAAAGAGAAAAGTCTTAACCTTTTTTCTAAATGCTAGGTGGTTCTCCTCCAACTGAATGCTGGTTGGTAAAGCGTTCCATAGTCTGGGGCCTTGGATCGCGAATCTCCTTTCTCCTTTGGACTTGAAGTTGGCTTTCGGAACCTGGAGTAGGTTCCGATTCGTGGATCGCAAAACGCGATTGGGATTATGCGCTTTTATTATTTCGCATAAATAAAGTGGGGCATTCCCATGGACACATCTATGAGTAAGACAGAGAGCTTTAAAAGCAATTCTGTCTTTGACTGGCAGCCAATGAAGGGCTCTCAGTGAAGGTGAGATGGATTCCCAGGGTTTTTTCCCAGTCACAAGTCTGGCGGCCGTATTCTGAACGACTTGTAGACGGGCGATTTGGTACTTGGGGAGGCCGAGGTAAAGGGCATTTGCATAATCCAGCCTGGAGTTTACAATTGCTCCCACCACGACCGCTAAATCTTCTTTAGGGATGAACGGAGTGAGTCTGCGTAGTAGGCGCAGTAGATGGTGAGATCCACTGACTACTGACCCTATTTGTGCGTCCATTGTCATAAAGGAGTCAAAAATGACCCCTAGGCTTTTGACTTTGGCGCTAGGGGTGATGAGCTTGCCCAGAATGGGCGGGGGGGTCCACGCTGTTGAAAGTTGATTCCTGCGCTTGGCATGAAACAGGAGAAGTTCTGTTTTTGCTCCATTGAGTTTAAGATAACTCTTTGTCATCCAGTCCTCTATCAAAGAGAGGCATGTCTCTAGATTGAGGCGGTGATCCTGTCTGTTGCAGATGCGGAAATACAGTTGCGTATCATCTGCATATGAGTGGTAAAGCAGTTTTTGGCTGCTAATAATCTCAAAGAGAGGACGAAGATATATGTTAAACAGCACTGGTGACAGAGGCGATCCTTGAGGGACTCCGCATGTTACTGTGCGTTTGTCAGACGTGAATGGTCCTAACTTCACTGTTTGCGATCAGTTTTCCAGAAAAGAGGAGAACCAAGATAGATCGCCTTCTGCGACTCTGGCTACTTCAGCAAGCCGAGTCAATAACAGATTGTGGTCTACAGTGTCGAAAGCGGCACTTAGGTCCAACAGAACTAGAAGACAAGATTCTCCTTCGTCTGCGGCCTTGAGAACATCGTCCCATACTTTCAGCAATGCTGTTTCCGTCCCGTGTCCGGGACGGAAGCCTGATTGCAATGGGTCAAGTAGCTTGTGGGTATCCAGATGCTGTTGCAACTGTTGTACCACTACTTTTTCCATTATCTTTGAGAGTACGTTGAGGCTTGTTATGGGGCGGCGGTGGAGTGGATCCTTGGGGTCCAGGGAGGGTTTCTTCATGATGGGTTGGATTATACCCTCTTTCAACTGTGAGGGCACTATGCCTTCCAAGAAAGACTGGTTGATAAGCTGCGTGATGGGGGGAGCCAGAATGTCGGCGCATTCCTTCAGCAGTTTAGTGGGGATAATGTCATTTGGCGCTGTGCCATTACGCAGAGTACAAATGACATTCTTGGTGGTCTCGATGGAGATGGGTTCCAGGGCGAACTTACCTGATATAGAAGAATTACTATGGGTGTTGTGTGAGAGGCTGCAGGGGGGGCTGAGGGGGGAATTGTTTTGCTGAATGCTTTCACGGATTACCTCGATTTTATTAATGAAGTAATCCGATAGTTCATTGCAAAATTCTTGTGTGTCCGAGCTGGGGGTTTCAATGCATCCTGGCTTCATGGTCTGGGTGACCATCTTGAAGAGTTCGCGGGGGCGGTTTAGGGCGCCGTTGATAGCCTCCGAAAAATACTTTTTCTTAGCTTGGAAAATTCCTTTGTGGTATTTTCTTGTGGTCGCCTTGTAGATGGATAGGTTTAGCTCTGAAGAACATCTTTTCCAGGCAGATTCGGCCCTTCTGCGTTCTTGCTTCAGTAACGACAGTTGGTTGTTAAACCAGCTGCTGTTGTTTTTCCGAATGCGGGTTCGTCGCTTCGGCGCTACCAAGTCGGCTGACTGTAGCATGGCCGAGTTTATGGCTTCCAATGTTTCAACGGCCGTTTGATGCGGCAGAGTTGTTTCTATTTTTTTCCTTAAGGTGGTTTTGAAGAGTTCCGAGTGAAGCTTCTTCTGACATCTAGTCCAGTGTGTTGTCACTGGATTTGATGTTTTTGTTGCAGGGGGGATGGTGGAAATACTGAATCTAATTGCATGGTGGTCTGTCCATGGCAATTTTTCCTTTTCCCAAATTTTTATTTCCAGAGCTTGTCTGAAAATAAGATCAAGTGTGTGACCTGAAGCATGTGTGGGCCCACATACTAGTTGCTGCAACCCTAATCCTTCCAGGTGGTCAATACAGGCGTCGGCAATGGGGTCCTGTGAGGAGTTGGCCCAGAGATTGAAATCCCCGAGCAGCAAAAGATGTTTGCTGTTGAGGGTATAAGTGGAGAAGAAATCCGTCCATGATGATAGCAGCTGCGATTTTGGGCCGGGCGGCCTATAGCAGAGCAAAATGTGGACGGTCTCCTTTGAACTTGCTTGCAGTTGCAGGGTAAGGGTTTCCATGAATGGAAGAGGGTTTTGGCGGACTGGTTTGGTGATCGTAAGATGAGTCTTGTGGATCACCGCCAGGCCGCCTCCTCTTTGCCTTATTCTGTTTTCCGTTATGATACGGTAATTTTCTGGCACCAGTTCTCCTAGAATGGTGTTACAGTCGGCTGTGAGCCAGCTCTCTGTAATAAAAAGACAATCTAGATCTTTTTGTTGAATGAAGTCGCGGATTTCAAGTCGGTGTTTTACTGCCGATCTTGTGTTGATCAGAGCACATGACATGTGCTTGAGCTGGGGTAAATGGCTGAAATGACTGACCGCCGATCTATGATCGATTCTCAATAGTCGCTCAGTTCTTAGGGCCTTTTTGGTGATGGCTGGCAGTATTGCGGCGCATTGCCTCAAACTCCAAATGGTTTCGGCAGAATATTGCCTACGTGCCATGATCGTCAATACACGGGGGGGGGGGGGGATTTCGGGGCAGTGGGGAGAGGAATTGGCTAACTACTCTCCTCTCTCCTGGCTTGGTCCAGAGGAAGGCAAAAAACCCTGGCGGCGCTCGGCCAATATGCTCCGGCAGGGAAAAAATTCCTTCCTGACCCCTGTAAGAGGCGATCGGGTAACCCCTGGATCAGGCTTCTGTGCTTTGGAAAGACAGGGGGGGGGGGCTGGGGCTGTGAGGGGGACCCTGTTGCTGGTCAGGCGGGATGGCTGTTCAGGCAGTGGGATGAGGGCTGACAGGGTGATTCTTTAATTAAACAGGGGGCTGAGGGGGTGGGTAACTGTCCTTCTGGGGTAAGGGGGGTTTCCTGGGGCTGAGAGAGGACCACAGAGGCGTGGGGAGCGGCGCGCCGTTAGGCCGCAAGTGAAGCCGCGGTCTTTCCTAGACCGCGGCCCCGCGATTCAGAGCGGCCTGGCGCGGTGCCCTCAACAGAGCCCCAGAACGGTGAAAACTGCGGCGGCGGAGGATAGAGGAAGGGGGCCCTTGGGATGATGGAGGTAAGGGAGGTGAGGGAGTGCAGGGAAACCAAGGCTGGGGAAAAAAAGAAGATTCCTGTCTCTCGGGACAGAGAAGACTGCGGCTTGTCCTGACAAGGACGGCCGCTTTTAGTCCCAGGGAGAGCAGGCAGACTTACCTTCCGAGGATGGGGGCTGGAGCAGGGAAGGAGCTGGAGCAGGAACGGGGGTGGCCAAAAAACCTTGCCTATCCAGGGAGTATGAGCCACACGTCCCACTGCTGGGATCCGTGCGCCAGTATCTGCTACTCCCTGGTTCAAGCCCTAGGAGAGAGAGGGGGCCGACACAACCAGCAGTAGACACCTGGTCGTGAAATCAGCACAGAGAGAGGAGAGAGCACGTCTTAAATAATAATTATTATTATTATTATAGATAGCCATAAAAATGTATCGAGTGTCCATTGTTAGGAACATTTGGACGTAGTAGCCACCTGCAGTGACACAACCTGTGGCTGCATAAAATTGTCACATCATAAAGCAAAAAGGATCCTCCCTATGGGGGGGGGAGAGAGGGGAAAAGAGGGGAAATTAATACTGGATATGGTCCCCGGCAGAGTCATACACGTGGCCTGCAGAGAATACGCGCCGACACATGTATAGGGTGGGTCTATCGCACATACAGTATGCGGTTCAGTCGCATTCGCATTTTAATTTTGAATGTGGGACAAAATGACCGAAATCAAGTGCACTAGCTAATGGCAGAACCATAGCAATACTATGGGCCAGATTCAGGTAGATGGGCGCTTCTTTACTTTGGAGTAACGTTTCTCATTTACGTTACTCCGCCGACACTTTCGGCGCAAGTACTGTTATTCACATAGCACTTGCGCGTAAACTTGCGCCAGAGTAACGATAATGCGCTGGCGTAACCCGACGCAAGTGGAAGTGGGTGTGATCATATGTAAATGATGGGCAGAGCCCAGCGCAGAGGCTTACGTTCAGCGCATCATCCACGGAGCATGCGCAGTAAGTGAGGCTTCACTCGCCCCCTTGTGCGCATGCTCACAACTTCCGTCGGCACAACTTCACGGGAAACGTCAGCGCAATGCGTTCCGTTGGGCGTTTAAATGTGCCCGTAGATGCGCCATTCCGGCACTAAAGTATATCCTGTTCCCCCTCCCCGCAGTGAAGTTACTTTTGTTCTGAGATGGCTGCTCCCGTTCCCCGCAAACACACAGGAGAAAGCTGAACTCTAAAGGCCAGGAGCTGTCAGCCGTCATCTCGGCTATGGAGACCTATGATGTCTTCCTCCATGGCTGTAAAAGTTGACAGACAAGCATGGACAGAGGTGTTGTCCTGCAAGTGGGGGTGCTCAGCTAGCTCTTATCGTCGGTAACGCTGCTGTAGCTGCTCTCCTGCTGACCTGTGGCCATCTGGAGTAAAGATAAAGCAGCTATTTGTAGAAATAACTTTGCGCCGGACGGACGAGATACGCGCGGCGCATGTAGTCAGCGTATGGTGCTAATCCGTTCGCGAATCGGGAAATCTCCCTCATTTGCATATTTGCAGGGGAAATCAATAGGCGCGACTGATGCGCCAAGCGAAATTATGTGCTGACAAGACTCTGGCGTCGGAAAGTTAAGCCGATCGGAAATGGCCCGTTTTCTGTCGCATCTAGTTTGGTGGGTACGGCCACATAGAAACGACGGCGCATATTCACAGTTACGCGGCGCATATCGAAATACTCCAGCGCAACTCTACCTGAATCTGGCCCTATATATATATATATATATATATATATATATATATAGACCGCACGCATGCACAAACCTACAGCATATGAAATTACAGTTGTAAATATAAATATAGAATATAAAAAATAATATAAAAAATAATAATAATAATAATAACCTGTAACCATAAATAGATAAAGTGCAATAGTGGAGAATAATAAATAAATAAAAGTGCTTCTACAACACTAGGGACAATACCCTGCACAAGACTGAATAGAGATAGTCAAGTAAGCAGGTTATAAATTCAAATTTTAAATTGCTGTATCTGGACAATCCGGCTTACTAAGTGTGAAAGGAAAGGGCTGTCAGGAAAGGTTAAAATAATGAATATTTACATATATATGTGTTCGTGCATACATGCACATTTACATGCATCTACACATACACATGCACAAATAAATACATGTAAAAACATTATAAAAATATACTATAAAAATCATATAGATATATTATAAAAGCCAATGGTATACTGTATGTGGTCATTACCAGAAATGGGATCAACCTAAAATAGATAACAAAGAGCACTTGAAAAGAATATAAAAAAAACAAAAAAAAATATCCTCACAACAGGGGATAGAGATTCTACACACGGATCATTCAAAAATAAAACCCAAGCATTGCTACCTAACAAAACCTCTAAAAATGGGGACAGAATCTAACTACTGTTACCTAATTTTGTGGATTTCGGGATCTTCATTAACCGCTTGCCGACCAGCCGCCGCAGTAATACGGCGGCAGGTCGGCACTGCTGCGCGAGAGCCCGTAGCTTTACGTTGCGCCTTTCGCGGCCACTAGGGGGCGCGTGCGCGCCGCCGGCGGCCCACGCGTGCGCCCCCCGCTCGCCCCCGAGTCCCCTGCGTGTGCCCGGCGGGCACGATTGCCGCCGGGCACACGCGATCGCTCGTTACAGAGCGGGGAACGGGAGCTGTGTGTGAAAACACACAGCGCTCGTTCCTGTCAGCGGGGGAAACGCTGATTTTCTGTTCATACAATGTATGAACAGAAGATCAGTGATTCCCCCTAGGTAAGTCCACCCCCCCATACAGTTAGAACACAAATAGGAACACACTTAACCCCTTCCCCGCCCCCTAGTGTTAACCCCTTCACTGCCAATGGCATTTTTATAGTAATCCAATGCATTTTTATAGCATTGATCGCTAAAAAAATGCCAATGGTCCCAAAAATGTGTCAAAAGTGTCCGAAGTGTCCGCCATAATATCGCAGTACCGAAAAAAAACGCTGATCGCCGCCATTACTAGTAAAAAAAATAATAATAATAAAAATGCCATAAAACTACCCCCTATTTTGTAAACGCTATAACTTTTGCGCAAACCAATCAATAAACGCTAATTGCGATTTTTTTAACGAAAAATATGTAGAAGAATACGTATCGGCCTAAACTGAGGAAAAAAAAAGTTTTTTTATATATTTTGGGGGGATATTTATTATAGAAAAAAGTAAAAAATATTGCATTTTTTTCAAAATAGTCGCTCTGTTTTTGTTTATAGCGCAAAAAATAAAAACCGCAGAGATGATCAAATACCACCAAAAGAAAGCTCTATTTGTGGGAAAAAAAGGACGCCAATTTTGTTTGGGAGCCACGTCGCACGACCGCGCAATTGTCAGTTAAAGCGACGCAGTGCCGAATCGCAAAAAGTGCTCTGGTCTTTGGACAGCAATATGGTCCGGGGCTAAAGTGGTTAAGTACCCCAGGGGTAAGACTCCCAAGAGTAAAAATCCAGTAGGCTTCCCGCTTGTAGAGCCTCTTGTGCTTCCTACCCCTGTCTAGGTCACCGATGATCGACTCAATACCGAACACTATCACACCGGATGGGGCACCTAAATGTGTTTCTACAAAGTGCCTAGGGTCCGGGTATTTGACTCTAGTCTTAAGAATGTCCGCTTGTGTTCACCAATCCGCACTCTCATGGGACGAGAAGTGCAACCAACATAGAGGCGACCACAGGGGCAGATGATTCCATAAACCACAAACTCTGTCCCACAGTTAATAAATTGCTTGCACTGGTGGACTTTGCCATGAAGGCCAGCCACTGTCTTTTTTCTGTGCCATATAAAAGTGCAAGTGCCACAGTTTTTGACACTACACTTGTAGATCCCCTTTTGATCATCAAAAAGGTTGGTCCAAGCGTTAGTGGATACATTACTAGGTTTTGTAACACGACTCGGGGCGATCATACTCCTTAGATCCCGAGGCCTTCTAAATATGACATTTGGGTTTAGCAGGAAGGACTCCGTTCAAAACGGGATCTTGTTTTAAAATGTCCCAATTTTTTCTCAGAATGTTTTGTATTTCGAAGGCCTTGCTGGTGTATTGAGTGGAAAAACAGGTTTGAGAGGGGCCAGAGTTAATACAAGAGGATGGCACTAAAGGGCTATCAATTGGATTATCATAGAGGTCCGCATATTTCTTGCAAGCCGCCTCTACAAGTACGTTTTATTAATCTGAATGATTACATTAAATACTCAAAATATCTGCCAATTACATAAAACAATGCTTCAATCACTGTGTAGGTTTCATAGCACCCTGTCTGGTGGAGCTCACTGCCATCTCGGAATAATTCTCTGGGCTGTCCGCGCTATCCAGCCCACCTGATCCTTACAGCAACGGTGCTCCCACTTCAGGAGACATCTACGGCTCTCTATAGCCTCTACTGGGTAGCCTCAATTTATATCTCCCCTGGTTCTTGTTATATACCACTAAATTTCTTTTTTCTGGTAAGTTTACTAAGCACATTGCTCTGCCCATCCAATGATGGAAGTATAATGTGCATTTATATATATAGTACATTGTATGTTAAATTGTTTATTATAATCTGTGTTTCATTTATGCAGTTTATCTTCCTCATGCTCCCGATGAAGTGGTCTATACCATGAAACATGTAGAGCTTTTTGAAAGGAAGCATATGAATGTCAAGGCTTGAAAAAAACATCTTTCTCCGATACACACAGCAGCTATTTTCTTGGTTTGCAAAAAAACCCCCTCTATCTGCGTTGTCTTGGGTATCCCAGTACAAATCTACTGTGTTATTTATTGTCTTGATATTGCTTTTTTCTGTACAAATGTGAATATGTTGTTTTAGATCTACATGACACATCAACATGTGTGGTGTTGATGACCTGTAGCTATTTATACTATTTTTATATTAAATTAAAATTATTTTTTCTATATTTGATGCCTACAAAGTCCATTTCCTTTCCACAAATATTCTCTCAAATCAGTAGGACGTGGCATTTATATTACTAAGGATGTTGATTGTCATCCAGGGAAACAACAATCAATCCATAAAAACTCTACAAGTACAGTGTCATAGTCTTTCTCTTTGAACTTCTTGGTTAGGAGCTCACTTTGAGCCAAGTAATCCTCCTTTTTGGTACATGTACGTTTCAGACGGCGGAACTGACCATACGTAATATTCTTGATCCATCTAGGATGATGATTGCTCTTCGCATGCAGAAAGGAGTTGCCCCCACTGGGTTTGAAGTGTGTCCTTGAGACAATACTGCCGTCTGAATCGCTGCTCAGTTCAAGGTCCAAGAAGACTAAAACCTCTTTATTCATGACATAGGTGAACTCAAGTCCAAAAGAATTTGACTTACAGTGAGCGAGAAAATCGTCAAGTTCACAGTCTGTTCCGTCCCAGATGATTAAAATGTCATCAATGTACCGGGCATATAGGATCAGGTTTGCCTTAGACGGGTTGTTATGCCAGATAGAAGCCGTTTCCCAGTAGCCCATGAATAAGTTAGCATAACTGGGTGCGAACCTGGCCCCCATCGCTGTGCCCCTGATCTGTAGAAAATGTTCCCCTAGGAAGGAGAAATGATTGTGTGTTAGCGCAAACTCTACAGAATCCAAAAGGAATTTGGCCTGTAGAGGATTCAGGTCATTAGCTTCTGACAGGTAATAGCTCAATGCCCTAAGGCCATGCTTGTGTTCAATGGACGTATACAAGGAGGCGACATCAAGGGAAAGCCATCTGTAATTGGATTGCCAGGTGTAGTGCAAAAGGGTCTCTAGCATATGACTAGAGTCCCTAACAAAGGACGGGAGGCTGACCACTATATTTTGCAGGAAATTATCTATATAGCAACTCAAATTGCTGGAGAGGCTATCAATACCCGAAATAATGGGTCTACCCGGAGGATTCGACGAACACTTGTGCACTTTAGGAATGTGATAGAAGTGCGGGGTAGCTGCAAATCTATTATAGAAGAAGAAGTATTCGTTCTTCGTAAGTACCCTATCTAGGAGGGCACGATCTAGTAGTAGCTTGAGCTCCTTGGTGTAATATAGGACTGGGTCCCTTTTTAGTTTGCTGAAGGTCTGTATCCCCCCAGTAGCCTCATTGCCTCTGCAATGTAGTCCGATCTGTTCTGGATGACCAGACTCCCACCTTTATCTGCTTTCCTTATAATTACATCTTGGTTCTCCTTGAGACCACTGACCGTCTTTGTCAGGCTATCCTGAAGTTTACCATGGTGTTATTTGTTGTTATTACTACTGGTACTTCCATATTGGAATTTGGTTTTAAAAGACTCAAAAACAACATCGTAAAAAGTAGAAATAAAAAGTAGAAATAACCCTACCCTTTGCCCAATGGGGACAGAAGAAGGACTTAGATCTAAACGATGTATGGGTGATGGCACTTTCCACAGGTAAACCAACTTCCAAGGGGGGCACTTCAGCTCCATTGGATTCTAGATAAAGTTCCTCCAACATACTTAGAGCCGTATCATTGTCCTCAAAACTAGTCTCTGTAGGTGCTATAGATACAGAGTCAGGCCGTTGTTGCAGTGTCCTGTCCATTTTCTTTTAGAATAAAATACCGTTGAAGAGTAAGTTTCCTAGTATACTTATTGAGATCAATGAACAGTTCAAATAAATTAGGCACACTGGGTGGAGCATAGTTGAGGCCCTTTCTTAGAAGATCAAGCTCAGTGTCGGTAAACACCGAGCTGGATAAATTAAAGATTTTAATAGTGGAATAAGATTCCGCTAGACCCTGCCTCACTTTATGTCCCTTTCCTCCTCTCTTTCCTCGTCTGGTTCCTCTCCTCTTTTCCTTGACTTCTTCACTAAAGGAGTGATTCACTAATGCTTGTTCCGTCCTGGCACCCCCTACCGGAACAATCTCCACCCCTAAAAAAATCAAGGGGGGGTATTAGAGTTGGTGCCAAGGTTCTCAAGAGTCATAAAAGGATTATGGGTGTGGAACTTACCCATCGACTCCAGACCTATTTAGGTGTCTATAAGACTAGAGGTGGCGGCTGTCTCTAAACCTAATGGACCCAATAAGGGTGCCAGTACTTGGGTAGCCTGACGACCTTTGGAAAGTGACTGATGATGATGTTTGGGTCTAGACTTGTGCTGTCTGCCCTTGTACTTCGCTTTGGATCTAAAGTGATTACTATTAGATTGCTGATTGTGGTAGCCTATATTGTTGGGTCGGGACTGGGTGTGGGGCTGGGGTGGACCGGGGGCTTGGGATAGGGCGATGAGGCGTGAAGACACATTGTCTCCGTGTGCAATCCTAGGGTGTACACTGGGACCAGGTTGAGAACCACCTTTAAGGGTGACCCTTGGTTTTTTCCAATTGAATTCCCGTTTGTGCAAATAGTCCAAACGATCCCGCTCAAATTTACCTGACTTTTTACTGATGAGTTCTGTCTCGTATTTCATCATCTGCTCATTCATTTTATGGTCCCAGCTCTCAAATGATGGGACATCGATAAGCTTTGATACCTCTATCTGAAGGGAGCTGATATCAGCACGAATTTTAACAAGATTACCCTCCCTTTGAGTGATGATGGAACGCAACCATGACCGATTGCATTTGTGTAGACAGGAGATCCAATCATCATTCAAATCCTGATTTAGGAAAGAACACAATTTGGTGATCCTCAAACCTCTGGGGATCCTATTAAATTCTAAGTATTTCTGAAGTAACAAAATGTCCCACCACTGCAACATCTCTTTCTCTAGTGCATATTTGAGACTATGAAACAAAGAAACCATTTCATTATCTCTCGAAAGAGAGGGTACGTTGTTGACAGAAGCCGCAGTTTCAACTGCATTAGTCACATTTTCAGACTCAAAAGTGTCAATACTGATAGTGAAACCTTTGGCCAAAGAAGATCTTCTTAGCTGTCTTTCTTCAATTGAAATAACCATTGCAGTTCCAAGAAGATGATAGCACAAGTGAGCCGATGAAGGACAAACCACACTCTGCTGCTGGAGACCCCAAACAAAGTAATATACAGAAAAAACAAACTCCTGCGCACGGGTGGAATGTCCAACAATTAGTCAATATTCTGCATGGAAAGTTCCACAGATGTCAAAAATAGTAACAGCCACCTTGCTGCCCTTCATGGATGGGGAATATCCTGGCAGAAAACAAAAAAGGAAAAAAAAAGCACCAGCCTAGTGTATTACCATTTGACGATTTATTAAATAGAAATAATAATAAAAAACAGAGAATTGGTATAAAAGGCTTGTCAAAAACGATAAGGTAGATATCCCTCGAACCACACTCCAGAATAGGGGGGATAGAGGTGTGTCACTGCCGGCTGACGCGTTTCGAGGCGACAAGGGCCTCTTCATCAGAGCCCAGCAGTACAGACCCTTCCACAATCACCGCTTATATAGATATACACATGTGCACAGACCCCACCCACTGCAGACCACAGGTTTCGTTATTTCATTGCCGATTAAAATCAATAGATTATCTGCAGTAATAATAGCCAGTACAAATCATATGATCTAAAATGGAGAAAAGCTTTTTTTTTTAATAGTATGCGACAGAAATAATAAAAGATAACTTCACATCACATATGAACAATGTTCGGTAAGAAAATTCAGATCATATAAAAGGTGTATTCTGTCAAATTTAAGAACTCTGAAAGCGCTAATAAAGCAATATGACCATATACAGATATATACCGCTATTATTAATGTGGGAATAAAAAAAAAAATAGAAAATACTAAAGTATACACTGTATAGCAGACAACATGACTTGGCCGGAATTTCAAGGGGTAGTCGATCAGATGTCCACATACAACTACTAGTGCACGAATAAAGATCCTTTGTGGGGCATCCAGAAGCATTTGTTTTATTGACTCAAAAGGGGCACTTAAAAAAAAAAAATTGGCAACACTGACATGTCTTACTGATTCATGTGAGGTTTATTTAAAGTCCTATTTAAAGGAATACGTAATTAAGAAACTTAAAATGTATTTCAAGTATCAACATGAACAATATAAAACATCTTCTTCTAACAAACAGATGTGCTTTATTGATAACTGCAGGTTACATAGCAGTATAAAGGAACAGTAGTTCTCCGCTTGCAAATCACATAAGGGTAATACATTTAACAGGGATCTCCAAACTATGGCCCTCCAGTTGTTCAGGAACTACAATTCCCATCATGCTTAGTCATGTCTGTGAATGTCAGAATTTTACAATGCCTCATGGGAAATGTAGTTCTGAAACAGCTGGAGGGCCGTAGTTTGGAGACCCTTGATTTAGAACATAGACATATAGGACTTGTAAGTCCTTTGCAAGAACAAAAGAGATCACACTATTCAGATCAAAACCGAAAAACAATACAAAGTATATTGCTACCAGTGAAACTTCCAAGTTTAGAGAAGAAGCCAAAACAAAACACACCATTGTGGAAGAACTCAAGTCAAGGTCCAAGAGGACAATGCGAAAATGTATACCAAAAAAATGGCCCCTTTTGGGGATAAGAACATATAAACCAACAGCTGCCCCCTTTAAAGTGAACAAATCACTAAACTGTGTAGAATTATAAAGTAAGAATGAGGCGCTATATATGTTCATGTGAAAAATTAGCACAAAGAAAAACACTGCATCAAACTTAAATGTGCACATTAATTAAAAGATAAGCAAGCATAAAGTCAATAAATTAATTAATCCCAATACCAAAATGGAATGCTCCGAGATGAAACTTCTAGATCTTCCACCACGAGTGCTCAGTATGAAGATGGCCACCAGAGCTGTTTGACCCCTTTTTACAGGAACACCAGATTCTGCTAATGGCATAAATCTACTCCAATGGCCAGGGCTAGAAAGGGCTAGAATGTAAAAAATTACTCCACAGGAGACACGGATAAAGGTATCAGAGTCTAGCAATTTTTTAAATAAATTAAAAACAGCAGCAATGATAGCAGTTACACTCACATGTAATAGTGCCTGGCCCGGCACTAGGGGTAAACAGCGTGTGTGAGTCAGCTGATCCCTGGGTGTGGCGTGCATTCCACGTCTTGCTCTGAAGGGCAAAGCCTGATGTGGGGTATCAAATATGGACCTGGAAATTACAGATCCTCTGCTTCGACATATGTTTCCTCCGCAAATGGCTCTTCAGGAAGTGATGTCATGCCACTTCCTACTTGCTTTTATGTGGGTAGAAAGGCTGCTATTGGTGAGGCTCCTCCAAAATGGAGGAGAAGACAAAAATGTATTACAGAATCTGCCTCTAGGGAGCGCTGATGCACACACGCTGCCTACACTGCACATAAATAGCCAACCTTGCAAAGGGATCAATAAATGAACTAATACATAAAAATATTTATAGTCCGCAATCACCTAAGCAGTGATAGATAAACAATTTTGGTGCATGGCCAGGCACTATTACATGTGACTGTAACTGCTATCATTGCTGTTTTTACTTTATTAAAAAGTTACTACACTATAGGGCCGCGTACACACCATCGGACATATCCGATGAAAACGGTCCGCGGACCATTTCCATCGGATATGTCCGATCGGGAGTTTGATCCGATGGCGTGTACACACCATCGGATCAAATTCCCCGCTGCCGGACGGCGCGCGTGACGTGGCGGTGACGTTGACGCCGCCACGTCACCGCCACGTCACCGCACCAGGAAGTTAAACACTTCCGCGCATGCGCCAAATCCATTCGGCGGCGGCGGTGGGGGACGACATGTCTGCTGGTAAGTGTACTAACCAGCAGACATGTCGGACGGACAGATTCCCACCGGATAGATTTCAAAGCATGCTTTGAAATCTGTCGGGTGGAGAAATCTGTCCGCTAGCCCATACACACGAGCGGAGATGTCTGCTGAAACGGTCCATCGGACCGTTTTCAGCGGACATATCCCCTCGTGTGTACGCGGCCTGAGACTTTTCTCCATGTCTCCTGTGGAGTCATTTTTTACATTCTAGCCCCCTTCCTGAGTGGCCATTGGAGTGGATTTATGCCATTAGCGGAACCAATCTGGTGTTCCCAAAGCGTTTTTTGACCGTCCTGTAAAAAGGGGTCAAACAGCTCTGTTGAGTGGCCATCATCATACTGAGCACTCGTGGTGGAAGATCTAGAAGTTTCATCTCAGAGCATTCCATGTTGGTGTTGGGATTTATTCACTTATGGACTTTATGCTTGCTTATTTTTTCATTAATGTGAACATTTAAGTTTATTGCAGTTTTTCTTTGTGCCAGTTTTTCACATAAGCATGTATAGCGCCTTATTCTTTACTTCTTAATTCTCTCCATGAAGAAAATACCTTAACAACATTTCCAGTGACAGCCCTTGTTGGAGTAGGTCATTTTATATAGGGGAAAGCTGCATCAACCATAGCTCCCCAGGCAGACACCTCTGGCTTGGCCGAGGAAGCCCATTTCAGTAGAATTTTGTTCTTTGCATAATACAAGATATACGCTATGAGAAGCTTAGAGTGATGAGAGCGTCGGTCATCGTCTGAGATTCCCAGCAATGCTAGAGATGGAGTGGGTACTAGGTTGAGTTGTAGTCTAAGATTTATTTGAGCAAAAACAGCCTGCCGATATGACACAATCACAGTGCATTCCCAGAACAATATAAAACATCTTCACTACTTTTGTAACATGTACAATATTTTTTACACAACTTAAACAAAAATAGTTTTAACATTACATACTTTGAAGCTCCACGTTGCCCAAGTGAAGAATAGCTGCAAGCAGTTTGTTTATGTCAGCCTGATCTTGATCAGAGAAAAGAAGAATCTTCATGGCAGAGCGGACTTGAGCATAATCCCTGGTATCATTGCGCCCATCACATTCTATGCAGTTACCCTAGAGTAGGATCAGAAGGAATTTGATTTAAATCAATTGTTTTTCTAAATAATTCTACATTAACGAACTTGTGATCACTGAAGATCACTAAAACTATAATCAGGTAGTTACTCTGTGGTTGGTACTTCATAGTAAAATCCTAATCATGCTGATGATTTTGTGTTTACTAGGTAGCTTATAAACTAAATGGATAGCACAATATATATATATATATATATATATATATATATATATATACTGTATATATATATATATACATACACATTTTTTTGATGGACAGATGTCTCCCTGCCCACCATTTCAAAGACACGCCTACCTGTCTATGATCAGCTTATGTGGAAAAAGATCCATCAGTCTTTATCTAAGTAAATCATTGCTATCATCATAAAGATAAGACAATATACAAAAACACACACACCAAAAAGCAGCTAATAACTTAAGAAGTCAACTTTTTCCTCTGTTTTCAGTCTGTACTACTCCTCTATTGTTAATGTAAAATTGTATCTAGATAAAAGATTGTGTAAATATAGTCATTAAGGAAAATATGATGCACACAAGTGAGTGACCATACCACAGTGAGATATTTGTAGTCTGAACAGTTGCCAAGGTTTAGCTTCTTCTTTTGTTCTGAACTCATGCCGAGTAAGATGCAGTAAAATATGTGGTAGTTTCTCTCTCCTGTAGCCTGATAAACGACAAGAATGAGAGCAATTAAATTACTACATCAAGTAAAAACTATTATCACATACTGTGCCATAAAAAAGTATTCACACCCCTTGAAATTTTCCACAATTTGTCATGTTAGAACCAAAAACGTAAATGTATTTTATTGGGATTTTATGTGATAGATCAAAACAAAGTGGCACATACTTGTGAAGTGGAAGGAAACTGATAAATGGTTTTCAATATGTTTTACAAATAAATATCTGATAAGTGTGGCATACATTTGTATTCAGCCCCCTTTACACTGATACCCCTAACTAAAATCTAGTAGAACCAATTGGTAAAAAGAGTCTGCCTGTATGTAATTGAATCCAAGTAGGAATACAGCTGTTCTGTGAAGCCCTCAGAGGTTTGTTAGAGAACCATAGTGAACAAACAGCATCATGGAGGCCGTGGGAAAAAAAAAAGGACAGGTCAGGGATAAAGTTGCGGAGAAGTTAAATGCAGATTAGATTAAATAAAGAAAATATTCCAAGCTTTGAACATCTCACTGAGCACTGTGCAATCCATCATCCGAAAATGGAAAGAGTATGGAACAACTGAAAACCTACCAAGATATGGCCGTCCACCTTAACTGACAGACTGGGCAAGGTAAGCATTTTCCAGAGAAGCAGCCCATGGTAACTCTGGAGGACCTGCAGAGATCCACAGCTCAGGTGGGAGAATCTGCCCACAGGACAACTATTAGTCATTCACTTCACCAATCTAGCCTTTATTGAAGAGTAGCAACAAGAAAGCCATTGTTGAATGAAAGCCATAAGAAGTCTCATTTGCAATTTGTGAGAAGCCATGTGGGGGACACAGTAAACATGTGGAAGAAGGTGCTCTGGTCAGATGAGACCAAAATTTTACCTTTTGGTCTAAAAGCCAAACGCTATGTGTGGTGGAAAACGAACAATGCACATTCCCCTGAACACACATAATCCCCACTGTGAAACATGGTGCCGGCAGAATCATGTTGTGGGGATGCTTTTCTTTAGCCTGTTAGACCCCGTACACACCATTAAATAAATCTGTTCAAATCGGTCTGACAGACCGATTTGATCAGATTTGTCTGCTGGGTTGTTTTGGTTTGATCGCTGTACACACGATCAAACCAAAATCCCCGCCGGCAGACAGCGCGGTGACGTGGCGATGACGCCGCCACGTCACCGCAATGGGAAGTAAAACACTTTCGCACATGCGTCGAATCCATTCGACGCACGTGCGGGCAGATATGTCTGCTGGTTAGCGTACTAACCAGCAGACATATCGGACGGACGGATTCCCAGCAGACATATTTTAAAGCATGCTTTAAAATCTGTCTGCTGGAAAGATCTGTCTGTCCGCCCGTACACACGATTGAATCTGTCTGCTGAAACGGTCTGTCAGACCGTTTCCAGCAGATAGATTCGATCGTGTGTACGCGGCATTAGAGTCTGCAAATGATGCGAGACTGGTGTAGAGGTTCACCTTCCAGCAGGACAACGACCCTAAACATACAGCCAGAGCTACAATGGAATGGTTTAGATCAAAGCATATTCATGTGTTAGAATGGCCCAGTCAAAGTCCAGACCTAAATCTAATTGAGAATCTGTGGCAAGACTTGAAATTTTCTGTTCACAGAAGCTCTCCATACAATCTGACAGAGCCTGAACTATTTTGCAAAGAAGAATAGGCAAAAATGTCACTCTATAGATGTGCAAATCTGATAGCGACATCCCCAAAAAGACTTGCAGCTGTAATTGCAGCGTAAGGTGGTTCTACAAAGTATTGACAAAGTATTTCCTTCCACCTCACAATTATATGCCACTTTCTGTTGGTCTATCACATAAAATCCCAATAAAATATATTTATGTTTTTGGTTGTAACATGACAAAATGTGGAAACAAATCAAAGGGTATGAATACCTTTTCAAGGCACTGTAAATGGTTGTGTGTAAGAGTGACTGAAGTAGGCAAAATTAGCACATGCTAATGATTTTGTCAAGCTTTTCTCTAGGCAACCTTTTACTATACATATTTCACCGCACCAAAAAAAACAACACAATTTATTCATGACACTTCTGTTTTTATTCTTTATATCATTAGAAAAATACTCCCAGTAAGCTTAGTACTAGGTCAAACAAATCAAAGAGATCCAGAAGCTAAGTAGAAGCCACCATCTAGTGAGGTAACTAGAACCTTTAATGTGCCTGGCCACCAATCAGTTCTCTTGCAGCACCCCCTAAAATGCAATAAAAATATAAACTTTTTTGAAAGTTTAAATTTGCATATTGCTAGGTATTCCCGTTACCTTCACAAGCACTGTGGGACTGAGAACAGAGTATTCACTGTTGCCCTATACCCAGAATGTCTAATATTTATAGTGGGTATGACTGTGAGTGGGTCTAGATAGTAGATGGCACACTAACAGTTAGTGGCCCCAGAGGTTGCATGCTATCCAGTCACAAGGTGCTTTGCTTTGTATGAAAGTGCTGAAAGTGAGTTCTAGTTCGCACCTATGCGACTGTATGCACCTTGGTTGACGCACAACAATGAATGACTAAAGAATTTCTGTTAATTTCTATGGAGCTTATACCTGTGCGTTTTTCTTTTGTGGGTCTTGGAAAGAATACAGGTGGGAAATGAAGCACATGGGAAATGCATGAAAAATGTAAATGCAGATGCATAGGTATGAACCTAGCCTGACAGTGTTTGGAACTACCAGTTTAATATAGTTTTCTGCTACAAAGTTGGTAATATAGATATGGTTGCCAAAACATCCAGTTTTCACTCCTGATTAACTGGCAAACACTCCAGTATTATAGAATGCACACAGTTGCTATTATACAGTCCTGTATTATGGAATGCACACAGCACATATTATACTGTTTCCTTTAAATTTATTTTAAAGATCAGATTATAAGGAGCACAGCAAACTAGCAATGCTTTTGCATTGGATCTAATAAAAAATGCAAAAGAAAAATATATAAATGAATAATTGAATTACAGTAAATGTAACTAATAGAGTCTGTCTAACAAAAATACTTCATTTATTTACATTTAAACTGAAACACAACAGCAATGAATATGCAAAGTAAAACAAAATATTTAGGAGAGCGCATGTGCGAGGCTCTGAGGATGGCTGTCTGAGCAAAGAGCTCTGCTCCAGCTGTGTACAGCCCACAGAAGCCATCACGGCGAACCCAAAATTTAAAATACCCCAAAATTAAAGAGCAGACAGATAATCAACCTAGGAACACCCCTCTAAGCTGGTTTTCTCATTTTAAAAGACTTTAACCACTTTCCGACCGCCCACCGCAGGTATACGTCGGCACTTTGAGGATGGATATCTCGGTAACGGCAGCAGCTGCTGCCACAACCGAGATATCCATCTCTTCTGTGGGCGGTCGGGTAAACGATAATGGCGGTCTCCGCGGCGGAATCGCCGCGAGATCGCCGTTATCGGTAGCGGACGAGCGTGCCCCCCCCCTCCCGCTGCGCTCCCGCGCTCTCCGCCGCTTACCGGAGCCGTCGGTAGCGGCGGAGGCGATCGGGTGCGCTCGTCTGGTCAGCGGGGATGCGAGTGAGGGAAAAAATTTCCCTCGTCCATCCCCGTAGCTCTGCTGGGCGGAAGTGACGTCAAACGTCAGTTCCAAACAGCGTCTTAAAGAGACATTTTTTTTTAAATGTCATTTGAAAAATGACATTTAAAAATTTTTTTTTTTTTTTGCATTTTAGCCTAAATATGAGATCTGAGGTCTTTTTGACCCCAGATCTCATATTTAAGAGGACCTGTCATGCTTTTTTTCTATTACAAGGGATGTTTACATTTCTTGTAATAGGAATAAAAGTGATAATTTTTTTATTTTTTTTTATTTTAGTGTTAAAAATTGGTAAAATTAATACAAATAAATACGAAAACAAAAAAAAAAAATTTTTAAATCGCCCCGTCCCGACGAGCTCGCGCGCAGAAGCGAACGCATACGCGAGTAGCGCCCGCATATGAAAACGGTGTTCAAACCACACAAGTGAGGTATCGCCGCGATCGTTAGAGCGAGAGCAATAATTCTAGCCCTAGACCTCCTCTTTTTTTTAAAAAATGCAACCTGTAGAATTTTTTAAACATCGCCTATCGAGATTTTTAAGGGTAAAAGTTTGACGCCATGCCACGAGCGGGCGCAATTTTTAAGCGTGACATGTTGGGTATCATTTTACTCGGCGTAACATTATCTTTCACAATATGTAAAAAAATTGGGCCAAATTTATTGTTGTCTTATTTTTTTATTTAAAAAAGTGAATTTTTTCCAAAAAAAGTGCGCTTGTAAGACCGCTGCGCAAATACGGTGTAACAAAAAGTATTGGAATGACTGCCATTTTATTCTCTAGAGTGTTAGAAAAAAAAATATATAATGTTTGGGGGTTTTAAGTAATTTTATAGCAAAAAAAAATGTTTTAGTCTCGTAAACACCGAATCTGAAAAACAGGCCCGGGGCTAAAGTGGTTAAAGCTGCAATTTTAATCCATTGTCACGGACAAAACATCCAAGATGGCCGCCACAGCATGGCATATAGCCTCCAGTGAACCCTGCCTCACAGAAAATAGACACGTAATCACCTCAGCGGCTCAAAATTTCACCTCAGAAACCCAGGCAGGACCTCCACAAAAACTTTCCCCCTCACAAATCTCTACTGAACCTCTTATGAACTACTCAATATCTGGCTCTCCCTACACATCCATAGGGAACAATTCTTCAGCTCAGAATACCTTATTTCTGTCAAAAACTTGTCTCAGAGTCCAGGCTTTTCAAATGGAGGACCTATTTCAGAAAAGTTCAGAAATTCTGGACAGGAAACTGGTTTAACCACTTAAGACCCGGACCAATACGCTGGTAAATGACCCAAGGTGTTTTTGCGATTCGGCACTGCGTCGCTTTAACAGACAATTGCGCGGTCGTGCGACGTGGCTCCCAAACAAAATTTGCGTCCTTTTCTTCCCACAAATAGAGCTTTCTTTTGGTGGTATTTGATCACCTCTGCGATTTTTATTTTTTGTGCTATATACAAAAATAGAGCGACATTTTCGAAAAAAAAACACTATTTTTTACTTTTTGTTAAAAAAAAATCAAATAAACTAAATTTTAGTCAAACATTTAGGCCAAAATTTATTTAGCCACATGTCTTTAGTAAAAAAAAAAATCGCAATAAAAAAAAATAGCTACCTAGCGGGAACAGCGACACTAATACAGCGATCAGAAAAATGATCGCTTAGTGACACTGGCAATAGGGAGTGAAAGGGTTAACTAGGGCGGTGATCAGGGGGTTAAAACTTTATTAGGGGGGGTGGGGAGGCTATCCTGAACCTAACACTAACTGATTTTACACTGCCTGTCACACTGACACTAAATGCAGTGATTAGATCACTGCATTCAGTGACACTGTGACAGGGGGGTGGGCGATCACAAGGGGTTAATGTGCCTATGTGAGTGTGTGTCAGTGTTGTGTTGGTGCACACTTACTTGTGATGTCTTCTCTCATCAGCAGCGGTGGGAAACACCGCTGCGATGAGAGGTGACATCATTTCCTCCTTCCTGTGTAAACACAGGAGGAGGAAGTTACACGAAGGGGGAGCGCTCCCATTGGCTGGGAGCAATCGCGGGAGGGCAGGTAAACGCCGACATCCGCCCGCTCGTCCCGGATCGCTCCCGGAGCCAGGGGGACCCCCGCACGCCGCGGAGGGGGTCCCGATGGGACCATCGAACCGCACTTAGGCGGGGACGTAAATTTACGCCCTTGTGCCTGTACGAGCCATTCTGTGGCCGTATATGTGCGTGCGGGGGTCCTTAAGTGGTTAAAAAGCAGCATAAATAACTGGGGACCTGAAAACTGATTTACAAAATGTAGGAGCAAGGATAGACAAAATAGAACATTACAGTTTTTAATCAACATTCCAAACATTTATCCACAGTCCAGGAGCAACTTGATTATGTCATCTCCAAAATTGATGAACTGGAGAACAGGTCCCCGCAGGTACAATATTAGAATCAGAGGGTTACCTGAAACTGTTCTAGATGTCTCCTCAGCAATCCAGGAACTAATCAAAACAATGCTACCTAATGTTCCCCAACACCGCCTTGAACTAGAAAAGGCCCACAGAGCCCTTGGACCCCCCAGAAAATATGGAAAAGCCAGAGACATTGTTGCCAAACCACATTATTATTCTGTAAAGGAAGAAGTCATGAAACAGGCCAGATCTGCCTCCCAAGTTTTATGCCAGGGCCACCCTATCCAGTTATTTGCGGATCTCACTCCCTCCACAGTTCAACATAGAAGAGCACTAAAAGCATTATTACTAGTGGCGGCATGGTGTAAGAAGTGCTGAACGGGACATCCGCTTGCCAAATATTCGTAAGATGGCGCTGGATCCTCTTCCCCTGCGGGCCCAGCTGCGCAGGACACTGCAAGAGTGCTGGAGTCTTTTTCAGACTGCAAAATACTCTGATGTGCAAGATTGAAGAGGAGAAAATCAATGTATCGCTAATCCGCCAAGACCTGCAAAAGCTTCGGGAGCGGGTCACGGAGACGGAGACCCGCATCAGGCGCGTGGAGGACGAGGTGCTGCCATTACAAGTCACTACCGAGCGCCTTCAACATTAGCTTACAATTGTCTTAGCCAAGCAGGATGACATGGAAAATCGCCTTAGGAGGTGCAACTTGCGATTTGTTGGTTTGCCTGAGGGTGCAAAGGGCTCAGACCCCCCCTTATTCCTGGAGAACTTACTTATCACCTCCTTTGGAAGGGCTGAATTTTCTACAACCTTTGTGGTGAAAAGGACTCACAGGCTGGCTGCCAAACATCCTCCCCAAGTTGAGCCACCTCGGACATTAATTGCCAAGCTGCTCAATTTCCGTGACCGAGATGCTGTCCTGCACCTAGGCTTCGTGTCGCCGGAGAGGACAGGGCAGACTTCTTTGACACACCGAAATCGTGAGTCCGCCTAAAGCCGTCCGGAACCACCTGACTTACACCGCGGGGATAACTTTCACCCTTCTGAGGTTTTCTGAGGAGCTTGGGACTACTCCATCTGAAGGTACTGTTTCTTCCATCTCTTCCCCAAAACTCCCCCATGCTCTGTTCCCCCACCCTGGCCTGGCCGCTCTCTCCCTTCTTGATCAGGATCTGTTCATGCTGCCCCCCTTCTTTCTTACCCACTCCTCTCTCACCATCCCACATATGTTCCCTGGTGGTGGGCACAAACTGTAGCCCTGAACATTTGACTTCCATGGCAAGCTACTACGTGTTATGACAGCCGGGACACAAACTCAAGTCTCCATATCCTTTTGTTTCCCCCACACATGCTATCCTGGAGATCCAAGACCAGGGGTCTCACTCCTGGTACTGCTGCTTGCTCTGCAGCTGATAATTGTCCCCCTAGTTACAAGAGCCCTCACAGGCCTCGTTATTCTCAATACCAAGTGTAATGTTTGTTGTACAGCACAAATATGGTTTCCCTGGCCTGTCTGGTCCTGGGACGTTGCACCCGGTATTTGCTCGGTGCGCGGCCTACCTGGACACTCCAGTGTGTTAGTTTATTTTTATGTAACGTTTTACTGTTGGTTTAATGTTTGGCACGTTTGTTGCGCGCAGAAGAGTATTGCTTACTGGTGTTCAATTGATGACATGGGTGATATACTGTACATAGCAATGGGACCTTGTGCAATGGCATACTGCTGGGAAATCAATGGCTCATATTCCAGTCTCCTGTCCTGGCTGCTCTGGGCTCTGTGGGCGGGGTTATGGGCTCTGTGGGCGGGGTTATGGGCTCTCCCATTCATGGGGTGATCTGGGGCAGCTGCGCGTGGGTGCTGGGTGGCGTGGACACTGATACCTATATATTGTTAACATACCTAACGTGAAATGCATGGATGTTTGACAAATTTGCTTGGAATCTAGGAGCCATCTAAAAAAGTTAGGAGCCAGAAAACGCGCCCCGTCCCGCCAAGCTCGCGTGCAGAAGCGAACACATATGTGAGTAGTGCCTACATATGTAAACGGTATTCAAACCACACATGTGAGGTATTGCCGCAATCGTTAGAGCGGAAGCAATAATTCTAGCCCTAGACCTCCTCTGTAACTTTTTTAAATGTCGCCTATGGAGATTTTAAAGGGTAAAAGTTTGTCGCCATTCCACGAGCGGACGCAATTTTTAGGAGTGACATGTTAGGTATCAATTTACTTGGCGTAACATTATCTTTCACAATCTAAAAAAAAAAAAAATGGACTAACTTTACTGTTGTCTTATTTTTTTATTAAAAAAAGGGTATTTTTTCCCCAAAAAAGTGCGCTTGTAAGACCGCTGCGCAAATATGGTGTGGTATTGCAATGACTGTCAATTTTTTCTCTAGGGTGTTAGAATAAAAAAAATATATAATGTTTGGGGGTTCTAATTAGAGGGAAGGAGATGGCAGTGAAAACAGTGAAAAAACACATTAGAACTGCTAGAACTGTTTTACTTGTAAAGCCAAACGGCCACCACAAGAAAGTGCCAGATCACAGAAGGAAGCTTAGGCCTGCAGAAGGCTGCAAGCTATGGCCTCAATTGCCGACGGGCTCGGCGGGGAGCACGGAGACACAGGATCCTGTGTCTCCGTGCGCCCCCACCTCCCCAGCCATGTGATCGTGGCGGGCCCGCTTTGCTGCCTAAGCTTCCTTCTGTGAAGGCCCCAAAGCCGTGGCCTCAATTACTGGCAGGCGCGGGCCACAATTTCTTGTCGCAATTTCGACCGGGCACCCGGATTTTGTCGAGCCCTGCCCTACAGCTGATCCGACCTGTTTCAGGGGATGCCAACTTTTAGGATCAATGACCCATATCTGGTGGGAATGTCCTAGAATCCACCCCTTTTGGGAAGAAATCTATGATTTCCAAGGTCACTGGTTGCCAGGTTTCTATGTCTTTTTCAATAGCTCTCCTAAATTCTCACATACCTCAAATACCAAAAACTACACAAAAACTAATCCATTTTAATCTCACAGGAGCCAAGCTTACAAATTGCCAAAGCGTGGAAAAAACCTGAACCTTCTTCCTTGGAAGCCAAAAAAAAATATCTTGGATAATGAAAAGCTACCTAGTATTTTGACTAATACTGTTCCGAAATTTGAAAACCTTTGGGAACCTTGGGCTAGATATGTAGGAATCTCTCTTACCCAGGGTATTCCTCCGGTTCCTAAATAACTCTAAGTTAGGCACGTTTCCTATCTTCCCCCCTTCCTATCGCTTCTTTCCTTTTTCTCATACTTTTCCCTTCTTTACTCTTCTTTTTATTTTTTCCCTCCTATAGGGATTTGTGGTGATGTTCTGAGTTAGACCTATTCCCCCCCCCCCCCCCCACACTTTTTTTACTATCTGATTATACATAGAAATGATAGAAAAAAATATCCTCTTTCATAGATAATAAGGCCGATCTATTTTAGCCTGGCTATTCCGGGGATCTTTAGGTAAAACTGCAAGTATGGTGAGAGGTTTCCTCCCCTGCAGCACTTAGTTCCCGATAAGGGGCACCAAGAGGACAGAAATGTCTTTGTTAATAAGTTGGCCTATATAGGAGAAACTTCTCTTATTTAAATTATTCATATTAATTATTTAACATTATAAAACCACATCTATTGTTTTAATGATATGTCTTTATTTATCTACAAAATAGTAGTATTTATTCTAAGAGGTCATCTACCAGATTTTATTAATAACAAGATGTACCGTAATGTACTGAATTGTAATATTTATGTTCTGAAAATAAAATATTTTGAAAGTAAAAATAAAGATTTATTGATAAATCAAAATAAAACTGTAAAATCTGATTTTACAACGTGTTGCTAGTTTCAGACAGATTTTTATACACAATGGTACAGTTCTCTCATTTCCAAGCTATAATGTAGCAGTAGATAAATGATGTCTAGGCTGACAGACCTGCCTGCACACACGTGACTTTTCCAGGAGAAACTGGTCAATACGAGCTCCTTCAATCACACTATCCTTGGAGAAGTGAATTTCTATGTATTTGCCAAAACGGCTAGAGTTGTCATTTCTGATGGTCTTTGCATTTCCAAAAGCTGAAAAGTAAAACAAAGCAAATGTAAGGTCAATCCTTACACAAAACATCCCACAAAATTTCCCTTTTAAAATTGAAGCTTGTATCGTAAGTGAATAAAAAGGGGGAAAAAATACAATATATTAAGTATTTACTTGCTTTTATTTGCATTCATCACCACAATGATCAGGATGACCTGCAAGTGTTTGGTCTCAATTTGTCACTAAACCGCCTCATAAAAAAATATATCAATAAATGCTGTATTACATGCTGTTCATACTCGCTCTCTATGGGATTCGTTTTCTGTATTCTGCAAAAATCCTGGTTAATCCTGTTGTTCTCCACCTCCCCCTTCTTTCTATGTCCCCACTACTGTTGAGGATTTTGCAGAGCAGTTTTGGCAGCTCTATATATGCTCAGTTTTCAGTGAGATTCTATGCTGAGCATTTCCTCCCTATCACATCTGGGAAGCCCATGTGACTCCCATGTGGGCATATGCACAACGGTAAATGACAGCCCACTCCTCCTCTATGCCACTAACCAGGTAAATACAATGGGGCAGGATATTACATCTTGATTCTAAGACACAGGCTTCCTGCCCATACCATGTTATTGCCAAAAAATAATAAAGATTTGATTTCAAATATATATTTGTATGATGATTTAAAACAAACAGTTTATTGATATTAATAATTTATTTTTACTCCGTATCCCAAGGGATGTTTTTTATTTTATTTTAAACATGTAAACATGTGACCAGTAGCAGAGTATTAAAAGCTCCTTCTGCCACTGTTTCCCTGCAAACGGGCTAAGAAAAAGCTGGGTCACATGGCAGCTGTATATCGTTTAGGAAAAAGGTACTTATTAAAATAATGACAGTGCCATCCTCCACATACAGAAATAAAATGGACAATGTAAATTAAACAGTGTGTATTTAGTATCACTTTAGGACCACTACTTCGCATCTATATTTACTGTAGCCTGTTTACCTTCCATGATCGGATTGGCCTCCAGAATTTGCTGCTCTATCCAAGAATGCTGCCCAGTTGATAACGCGAAGAACTGCAGCATTAGCTTTGTGCTTTCTGTCTTCCCTGCTCCAGACTCTCCACTAAAATAAATAGTGTAGACCAATCAATTAATCTGTTGAAAGCTGTTCACAGCCATTACATATTACCAGCTTTTGTATTTGTAGATTGCCTGATTTTAATAGATATTGGCTAAAAAAGTTCCTAAAAACAAAATAATGAACCATCTTAAAAAATGGGTTACTGCTATCATATCATTCTAACTTCTATATAAAAGCATTGCTTAGCTGCCTATAAAGTTATCTTTCACACGACATTAAGGAAGATGAAAGATTTCTCACTATTTGACTGCTGTGTACACTACATGTATAGTTACTAGGCTATTTTTCTCTTAAAAAAAAAAAAATACAACATCAAAACATATGCTTCTGATAATCATAATTTTTGTAGAGGAATCACAACCCCTTGAGTATCAACCATGTGTCAAATGTTTGGGATATTGAGACTATTATCATTCTCTGTCGATAATAAAAATCTGTTTAACCAAATAAGTGTAGGCAATACCCTAAAACAGAGCTCATTTAGCCAACCAAACTCCCTAAAATGTTTCTCATAACAAGATGGTTTAATGCAAACAATTTGAAGTACACATCTTATTAGAGAAATATGCAAGAAATATAGATACAGTTATTGGTGGAAAATGTTGTGCTGTGTCAGCCCCTGGCATCTTGCATATCTTTGATACAACATAAAAATCTCCAACTTCTTCTGCTGCATACTTTATAATATGATTCTACTCTTCCCAAAGCATTATGAGATTATAGTTGCATAGCATTACTGTGTTATATAGTATTCCTGGATTTTAAATGACCTAATTACATTCTAACTGTAATGATGATTTGAACTCAACAACTAAATAGAGTGTCCAGTGACTAATCACACTGATTATTTCTGACATACCTGATAACACAGCACTGGTCATTATTATTTTTCTGCATGCTGAAGTAACAGGCATCTGCCAAAGCAAAGATATGTGGAGGAAGTTCCCCAATCTGCCGATTCCTGTATATTTTGATCTGTTCAGTGCCATAGAATGGGAGCTCCTCATATGGATTAACAGCTACCAAGATAGCACCAGTGTATGTCTGAAAAACGGGTAATTACATTGTGACAAAGTAATCTGCACCCCCCCAACCCACATAAAAAAACAAAAACAAATGAGGATTAAGCAATAAATAAGAACCATAACCCAATCCAGTGTATTTGCAGGAATATAGCAGGTAGCTGAGGTAATCTTCAAATCAAAAACTATGTCCCTTACTTATAAATGTATAAAGAATGAAAAAACAGTGTCTTTCAATGACCTATTCCCTATTAGATGTGTCCTTACATTTTTTTAACCCGAGAAACAGCAAGTTCATATGCCAAAAGATGCACAGACAAGGAAAAGGGACCCACAACAATACAGTATATTTTTATGGAATTAAATAGTATAATTAAAAGATCAGAGTAGAAAAAAAGGACCACCCCTTAGAACACTGATCAGTTATTATAATGTGTGGATCTATCTGCAATTACTACATACATCCAACAAAAGCCCTCTTATTGGGCACAGCACATAATCCACATGGAAGTTTCCACCATTCCCAGCCCATTTACTGCTTCTGAAAAACAGCATGTGCCTTCTTTTCCTCTGTCAAACAATTGTAGATAAACAGGTATTTCTAAGTCTTGTTGTCTTACATATATTGTTTTCTCTTTGTATCGGACATGCAGGTTGTGGACAATACCAGCTTCATTAAGGTCACCCAGTCTGATCATATCTTCCACTCCCTGGGCTGAGCTTGGATGCATGGGATGGATGCGGTTAATGTTTCCGGCAGAGATCCAGTGTTCCTGAGACAGACAAAACCATATTCACTAATATCAAATATATTAATAGCATTTTCAATATTTTTCTGGCTTAAAGGGCCACTCCAACCAAATAGTTTTTCAAGTTTTGGATAGAATGGGCAAAAACTAGAACCTTGTTTCAGTTGTTATTGTTATATGTGTCCCTATTGGATATATATTCAATCACTTTTTATCTCAGAGACCAAACTGGAAATTAGGAATAACCCAACCAGGAGTCAGACAGTTATATAACATTGGTTAACTTTCTCTTCTGCATGGTATCCATGTTGGAGATATTTTCCTTTTACCTGTCCTTGGGAGTACACAAAAAGTGAGGGTGATTGACCAAGTAGGGACATAGACAGCCATAATAAAAACAAATATTGTAGTGGTTTTAACACTTCCCAACTTTTGACAACTGTAAAGATAATGTTTTTGCTTAATTTCTGTTACCCTTTTGTACTAAGCATTACATGTTAACATTGCTGTAATTACAGTGCCTTAATTATTCATACCCCCTTACATTTTCCACATTTTGCCATGTTACAACAAAAAATGTAAATACATTTTTTGGGGAATTTATGTCATAGACCAACACAAATTGGTACATAATTGTGAAGTGGAAGGAACAATATGTGAAAAGTATGGCGTGTATTCAGCCCCCCTTGGGTCAATACTTTGCAGCAGGCCCGGAGTGGCCAATCGGGAGAACCGGGATTATTCCCGGTGGGCTGGTCGGGTTTGCGGGCCGGTTGCGTGCCCCCCCTGCACAAAAACATCCCCCCGACCCGCCTCCTCCCGGCTCACATATAGCTTCTGAGATGGTGCCTTGACGAGTGCAGAGTTTTCTGCAGCTCCAGAGCAAAGTACCTGCAGCCCTCCACCAGCACCATGCGTTCACGTGGGATGGACCCCGCGCGTGCTGAATGTGCTCTCTCCTGGGTCCCAGGAGCAGCACTTCCGAGTGAGTCCCCCGTCGCCTCCCCCCCCTCTCTCCCTGCAATGTGCCGATCAGGACCTCTCTCCCACCAGCAGCACGCTCGCCCTATTTTCCCCCACTCCAGGAGAGCTAATGTCTAACAGGTAAGCTACAGAGAATTCCGTTCGGTCTCCCTCGCCCATGTCAGTGCAGTACTTGCAGGAGCCCAGCAGAAGGAGCATCCTATGGCCCCCCTGTCCATCCCACTGTCCCCCATCCATCCCATGGCCCCACTGTCCCCCATCCATCCCATGGGGTCCCCGTCCATCCCACTGTCCCCCATCCATCCCATGGCCCCCTTGTCCATCCCACTGTCCCCCATCCATCCCATGGCCCCACTGTCCCCCATCCATCCCATGGCCCCCCCGTCCATCCCACTGTTCCCCATCCATCCCATGGCCCCCCTGTCCATCCCACTGTCCCCCATCCATCCCATGGCCCCACTGTCCCCCATCCATCCCATGGCCCCATCATCCATCCCACTGTCCCCCATCTATCCCATGGCCCCCTGTCCATCCCACTGTCCATCCCACTGTCCCCCCATCCATCCCATGGCCCCACTGTCCCCCATCCATACCATGGCCCCACTGTCCCCCATCCATCCCATGGCCCCCCGTCGATCCTACTGTCCCCCATCTATCCCATGGCCCCCCTGTCCATCCCACTGTCTCCTCATCCATCCCATGGCCCCACTGTCCCCCATCCATCCCATGGCCCCCCCATCCATCCCACTGTCCCCCATCCATCCCATGGCCCCCCGTCTAATCCCACTGTCCCCCATCCATCCATCCCATGACCCCCATCCATCCCATGCCCCCCCCATCTATCACATTGCCCCCCTGTCCATCCCACTGTCCCCCTGTCCATCCCACTGTCCCCCTGTCCATTCCACTGTCCCCCTGTCCATTCCACTGTCCCCCTGTCCATTCCACTGTCCCCCTGTCCATCCCACGGTCCTCCTGTCCATCCCACGGTCCTCTTGTCCATCCCACTGTCCCCCATCCATCCCACGACCCCCCTGCCCATCCCACTGTCCCCCATCCATCCCACGGCCCCCCTGTCCATCCCACTGTCCCCCTCATGGCCCCCCTGTCCATTCCCCTGTCCATCCCACGGTCCTCTTGTCCATCCCACGGTCCTCTTGTCCATCCCACGGTCCTCTTGTCCATCCCACGGTCCCCCTGTCCATCCCACGGTCCCCCTGTCCATCCCACGGTCCCCCTGTCCATCCCATGGTCCCCTTGTCCATCCCACTGTCCCCCATCCATCCCATGGCCCCATTGTCCCCCATCCATCCCATGGCCCCCCCGTCCATCCCACTGTTCCCCATCCATCCCATGGCCCCCCTGTCCATCCCACTGTCCCCCATCCATCCCATGGCCCCACTGTCCCCCATCCATCCCATGGCCCCATCATCCATCCCACTGTCCCCCATCTATCCCATGGCCCCCTGTCCATCCCACTGTCCCCCCATCCATCCCATGGCCCCACTGTCCCCCCCATCCATCCCATGGCCCCACTGTCCCCCATCCATCCCATGGCCCCACTGTCCCCCATCCATCCCATGGCCCCCCGTCGATCCTACTGTTCCCCATCTATCCCATGGCCCCCCTGTCCATCCCACTGTCTCCTCATTCATCCCATGGCCCCACTGTCCCCCATCCATCCCATGGCCCCCCCATCCATCCCACTGTCCCCCATCCATCCCATGGCCCCCCGTCTAATCCCACTGTCCCCCATCCATCCATCCCATGACCCCCATCCATCCCATGCCCCCCCCATCTATCCCATTGCCCCCCTGTCCATCCCACTGTCCCCCTGTCCATCCCACTGTCCCCCTGTCCATCCCAGTGTCCCCCTGTCCATTCCACTGTCCCCCTGTCAATTCCACTGTCCCCCTGTCCATTCCACTGTCCCCCTGTCCATTCCACTGTCCCCCTGTCCATCCCACTGTCCCCCTGTCCATCCCACGGTCCTCCTGTCCATCCCACGGTCCTCTTGTCCATCCCACTGTCCCCCATCCATCCCACGACCCCCCTGCCCATCCCACTGTCCCCCATCCATCCCACGGCCCCCCTGTCCATCCCACTGTCCCCCTCATGGCCCCCCTGTCCATCCCCCTGTCCATCCCACGGTCCTCCTGTCCATCCCACGGTCCTCCTGTCCATCCCACGGTCCTCTTGTCCATCCCACGGTCCTCTTGTCCATCCCACGGTCCCCCTGTCCATCCCACGGTCCCCCTGTCCATCCCACGGTCCCCCTGTCCATCCCACTGTCCCCTTGTCCACCCCATGGTCCCACCATCCACCCCATGGTCCCCCCGTCCTTCTCACTGTCCCCCCTCCTGTCCATCTTGCTGTCTCCCGTCCATCCCACAGTCACCCTGTCCATCCCACGGGCCTTAGATATGATCGACTAATTTGGAGTGTTGAGATAGAATGGGCCACCTTGGTGTGGTGTTGATAGTGTGGGTTGCTATAGGTTGGATGGGCTACTTTGAACTAGCAGTGGAAGGTTTGGGTGCAGTGGATAGTAAGGGGTGTTGTAGATAGGGTGGGTTTCATTTAGGCTTCTTCCACGGTTAACGCAATGTGGCCATACCCTCTGTTCGCGTGGAGTACACAGCACCCTGTATTCCTACTCTCTTTAAGCCACACAAAGGTGTCTGAGATCTTTTACAATCTTATTGTCTAGATATAGTGTATACTACAAAACAAATTGGAGTGCGCCAGAAAAGTGTTCGGGTTTGGCTTGAAGAAAAGGTGGCAACCCTACTCCTGCCCCTCTCTTGCCTCTCTCCTGCCCCCTCTATTTCTCTCTCTCCTGCCATCATCTCTCTCCTGACCCCATCTCTCTCTCTCTCTCGCCTCTCTCCCTGCCCCCATCTCTCTCTCTTGCCTCTCTCATGCCCCCATCTCTCTCTCTTGCCTCTCTCCTGCCCCCATCTCTCTCTCTTGCCTCTCTCCTGCCCCCATCTCTCTCTCTTGCCTCTCTCCTGCCCCCATCTCTCTCTCTTGTCTCTCTCCTGCCCCCATCTCTCTCTCTTGTCTCTCTCCTGCCCCCATCTCTCTCTATCTCTTTCCTCTCTCCTGCCCCCTCTCTCTCTCTTGCCTCTCTCCTGCCCCCCCCCTCTATCTCTCTCTCTCTCTCTTGCCTCTCTCCTGCCCCCATCTCTCTCTCTTGCCTCTCTCCTGCCCTCATCTCTCTCTCTTGCCTCTCTCCTGCCCCCATCTCTCTCTCTTGCCTCTCTCCTGCCCCCATCTCTCTCTCTTTCCTCTCTCCTGCCCCCCCTCTCTCTATCTCTTTCCTAGCTCCTGCCGCCTCTCTCTCTCTTGCCTCTGTCCTGCCCCCCCCTCTCTCTCTCTCTCTCTTGCCTCTCTCCTGCCCCCTCTCTCTTGCCTCTCTCCTGCCCCCCTCTCTCTTCTGCCCCCTCTGTTTCTCTCTCTCTCTCCTGCCTCCCTCTCTCTTGCCTCTCTCCTGCCCCCTCTCACTGCGGAGCAGTGTGTGTGTGTGTGTGTGCAGGGCAATGCGGAGCACTCTCTGTGTGTGTGTGTGTGTGTTCAGGGCAATGCGGAGCACTCTCTGGGCCAGATTCAGGTAGATCAGAGCATCTTTGCTCTGGAGTAACGCTTCTCATTTACGTTACTCTGCCGAAATTTTAGGAGCAAGTGCTGTTATTCATGAAGCACTTGCTCCTAAAGTTGCGGCAGCGCATCGCAAATGAGCCGGCGGAATTCAAATTGGGCGGGTACGGGGTGTGTATTATTTAAACTATGCCCGATCCCGCGGCGAACGTACTGCGCATGCGTCGAGTGTCAATGCATCCCAGTGCGCATGCTCCAAATTCTGTCAGTGAACGTCAATGACGTCACATCCCCATTCATGAACGTTTTACGCAAGCGACGTGATTATTATTTTTTCCGACGCGATGACGACGCCTATACTTAACATAGGATACTCCACTAGGGGGCTGCTTTATCTTTACGTCGCGTATCGCTTCCGGAAACGTCGTAAAGTCACTGCGTCGCGCCCGAAAAAGATCGTGAATTTCCGACTCCCGCTGATTAACATATTTTTTCAGCGTTAATCAGCGGGAACGCCCCCGGCGCCATTTTTAAGTTGAAGTAACGATGCGATGGCGAAATTCAATTGCGCCGATCGCATCGGAACTCCAACCCGGCGTTTCTTGTTTTCTGGTTACAGAAAACAAAAACACCGGCTTAAAGTGACAGGTAGGCTGGCGGATCAATGGATACTCCAGCCTAACTCTACCTGAATCTGGCCCTCTGTGTGTCTGTGCTGGGCAATGCGGAGTAGTGTGTGTGTGTGTACTGATTCCATTTAATTTCATCATTCTATAGTTGTGTTAAATTAAGAGAAAGATATATGGTCGTCTTCACATTTCAAGCCCAGGGTGACGGTCCGTTCAACATCTCCATCTATTGAGCTACCACCTCCAGGTACGTTATTACATTATTTTAATAGTCGTGAACTAAAGTGGGCTGGTCTAAGGCATGAAACTCCAGGGCTGAAAATGAGTCCCACTCCGGCCCTGCTTTGCAGAACCACCTTTCGCTGCAATTACAGCTGCAAATCTTTTTGGGTATATCTCTACCAGCTTTGCACATCTAGAGAGTGAAATTTTTGCCCATTCTTCTTTGCAAAATAGTTCAGGCTCTGTCAGATTGTATGGAGAGCATCTGTGAAGAGCAATTTTCTTAATTGGATTTAGGTCTGGACTTTGACTGGGCCATTCTAACACATGAATATGCTTTGATATAAACCATTCCACTGTAGCTCTGGCTGTATTTTTAGGGTCATTGCCCTGCTGAAAGGTAAACCTCTGCCCCAGTCTCCAGTCTTTTGCAGACTCTAAGGCCACGTACACACAATGAGACATGTCCGCTCAAACATGTCCGACGGACTGTTTCAGCGGACATGTCTCATCGGATTTTGGTGTACACACGGATTTTGGTGTACGCACATCGGACGGAAATCCCCTCGGGCTGAGGACGCGGTGACGTGGCGGTGACATTGACGCCGCCACGTCACCACTCCAGGAAGTAAAATACTTCCACGCATGCGTCGAATCCATTCGACGCATGCGCGGAGATTTCTGTCCGCTGGTTAGTGTACTAACCAGCGGACATATCCGACGGACAAATTTCAAAGCAAGCTATGAAATTTGTCCGCTGGCCCGTACACACGATCGGAGATGTCTGCTGAAACTGGTCCGACAGACCGTTTCAGCAGATAAATTTGATCGTGTGTACGCGGCCTAACAGGTTTTCTTCTAAGATTGCCCTGTATTTGGCTTCATCCATCTACCCATCAACTCTGACCAGCTTCCCTGTCCCTGCTGAAGAAAAGCATCTCCACAACATGATGATGCCACCACCATGTTCTTTTAACGGTGGGGATGGTGTGTTCAGGGTGATGTGTAGTGTTTTCTGCCACACATAGCGTTTTGCTTTTAGCCCAAAAAATAAAATTTTGGTCTCATCTGACCAGAGTGCCTTCTTCCACATGTTTGCTGTGTCCCCCACATGGCTTATCACAAACTGCAAATGGGACTTTCTTATGGTTTTCTTTTAACAATGGCTTTCTTCTTGCCACTTTCCATAAAGGCCAGATTTGTGGAGTGCACAACTAATGGTTGTCCTATGGACAGATTCTCCCACCTGAGCTGTGGATCTCTGCAGCTCCTCCAGAGTTACCATGTGCCTTTTGTCTGCTTCTCCGACTAATGCTCCCCTTGCCTGGCCTGTGAGTTTAGGTGGACAGTCATGTCTTGGTAGGTTTGCAGTTGTGCCATACTCTTTCCATTATTAGATGATGAATTGAACAGTGCTCCGCGAGATGTTCAAAGCTTGGAATATTTTTTATAACCTAACCATGCTTTAAAATTCTCCACAACTTTATCCTTGACCTGTCTGGTGTGTTCCTTGGCTTTCATGATGCTGATTGTTCACTAAGGTTCTCTGACAATGGATCTTTAATGTCTGGACCTCTGCTTTTGCTATATCCCGGTATTATACCTGAGCCTTTTACCACTGTGACTACTTTATATTTTGCACTGATGTCAGTTTATCTTTCTATGTTTGAGTGTATTTCCTAACATTTATGACCAGGTTGTCTGGTGGTATTGTTGTTTTTTTGTATGTTTCTTTCTGTTTGTTGGTTTGTCTTAAACCTAATAAAAATATCTTAAAAAAAAAAAAAGAAAAAAAAAGGTTCTCTGACAAACCTCTGAGGGCTTCACAGAACAGCTGTATTTATACTGAGATTAAATTACACACACTCTATTTACTAATTAGGTGACTTCTGAAGGCAAATGGTTCCACTAGATTTTTGTTAGGGGCATCAGAGTAAAGGGGGCTGAACACAAATTCATGTCACGCTTTTCAGATATTTATTTGTAAAAACAAATTGAAAACCATTTATAATTTTTCTTCCACTTCACAATTATGTGCCACTTTGTGTTGGTCTACCACATAAAATACATTTAGGTTTTTAGTTGTAACATGACAAAATGTGGAAATTTGCAAAGGGTATGAATATTTTTCAGAACACTGTATATGTCACATTTTGGGTAGAAGAGACTAGGAGAGTAGGGTTAAAAATGTATGCAAATAGTTGTGTGTTTGTAAGCATCAATAATAAAAAGATTGAATTATGATCTTTATTCAACAATAAACTTTGGATACAATTTATAATTTATATATTTATAATATATAAGGCCGAAACAACTAATCAATTAATCGACAACTAATCGATTATGAAATTAATCGATTACCATTTTCATAATCGATTAATCGGCCAGTAACATTAAAAAAAACTAAAATTGGCCCTTTATAGTACAAAAAGAGCAAATCGCTACTGTAAATATTACTTTCACTGTCCAACAGTAATAAATTAACCCCTTACAGTAGCAATTATTTGCTCTTTTTGTACTAATTTTAGTTTTAACCTCCATTATGTTACTAAACATCTCAGGCCAGGGTCACACCTCTGTGTGTTTTTTGGTGCTTTTTACAGAAACACTACAGTTCATTTACATGGTTTCCTATGGGACACGATCACATCCATGATGTTTTTTCAGCTGCTGCCTATTTGGAAAGGGCAAGGACTTTTTGTAACGCAAAACGGTGCCATTTTGTTTTTTGGGTTCAATATACTTCAATGGAGAAGCTGCAGAAACGCATGAAATGTGTTTTTGCTGCAAAAAAAAAATGCAAATCACTGCACAATTACCATATTTATCGGCGTATAACATGCACAGGCGTATAACACGGAGGGACATTTTGGGAAAAAAAACTTTACACAGCCCCCTGCGTATAACACACAGGCACAGTTTACCCTCAATTTTCAGGGTAAAAAAGTGAGTGTTATACGCCAATAAATACAGTACTTTTTTTTAAACGTTATTAATCTATTAATCGATTAAGCTAAACAATAATCGGCCAACTAATCTATTATGAAAATAATCGTTAGTTGCAGCCCTAATAATATAGTATCTCACAAAAGCGAGTACACCCTCACATTTTTGTAAATATTTTATTGTATATTTTCATGTGACAACACTGAAGAAATTACACTTTGCTACAATGTAGTGAGTGTGCAGCTTGTATAACAGTGAATTTGCTGTCCCCTCAAAATAACTCAACACACACCGTTGGCAACAAAAGTGAGTACACTCCTAAATGAAAATGTCCAAATTGGGCCCAATTAGCCATTTTCCATCACCAGTGTCATGTGACTCATTAGTGTTACAAGGTATCAGGTATAATTGGGGAGTAGGTGTGTTAAATTTGGTATTATTGCTCTCATGCTCCCAATACTGGTCACTGGAAGTCCAACATGACACATCATGGCAAAGAACTCTCTGAGGATCTGAAGAAAATAATTGTTGCTGTACATAAAGATGGCCTAGGCTATTAGAAGATTGCCAAGACCCTGAAACTGTGCTGCAGCACGGTGGCCAAGACCATACAATGGTTTACCAGAACAGGTTCCACTTAGAACAGGTCGATTAAAGAAGTTGAATGCATGTGCTCAGCATCATATCCAGAGGTTGCCTTTGGGAAATAGATTTATGAGTGCTGCCAGCATTGCTGCAGAGGTTGAAGGGGTGGGGGGTCAGCTTGTTAGTGGAAAAATGGCTAATTGGGCCCAATTTGGACATTTTAACTTAGGGGTGTACTAACTTTTGTTGCCAGCGGTTTAGACATTAATGGCTGTGTGTTGAGTTATTTTGAGGGGACAGCAAATTTACACTGTTATACAAGCTGTACACTACTTTACATTGTAGCAAAGTGTAATTTTTTCAGTGTTGTCACATGAAAAGATATAATAAAATATTTACAAAAATGTCAGGGGTGTACTCACTTATGTGAGATACTGTATGTAAAACTTTTATTTATATTTATCATTCTTGTAAAACTTGATGCAACATAGACTTTATGTTAGTTTATATAACTCAAACTTAGAGGTTAAATTATGTATAACTACCTGTGCAGAGCTGCTCACAGCTCAGTTCTTAAATTTTGTTGTAATTGTGGATCTGCAGACAATTTTCTCATGTGTTTTTCATAAAGTAGGAATGATTAAAAAACATTTTTTTTTTGTTTTTGTTCTTTTAATGCTGTCTGTATTTATGTTGGGAAATTATGAGAAACTCCTCATTTGGGAGAGACAACAAAAAGTGGAAAATGCTTGAAACATTTCCCTTTATTTGCTAAGCAGGAGACAGATTTCCCCACTACTTCATTCAAAACTAAAACTCAAGTTCCTCTTTGTTGAAGCACAAATTTACTATGGATAGACAGACAGACAGAGCGAAAAGACAGAGCATTTACCTTGCCATCATCATCTTCAAGCATTGTCTCTCCATTGTGGGAATCTTTAACCACTGCACCGATGGGCACTTTGCTTTCAGAAGTAATTTCGAACCACACATGTTCTCCCTGTTTTCAGAATATAGGTAGATATATCTTTTTTTATTGTACGATAACTCAAGTACGTTACATATCACTTACTACGCCAATGTTTAGGTGAGTTTCACTATAGTAGGGGTAAATGTAAAAGTACGCAGAAATTAGCGCCTGCGCAACGTTATTTCTGAGGCGCAAGGCGGAGAAATACAAATTGGGAAGGACGTGGGCGTGTTACATTGAAATGAGCCGTGACCCCATGCAAATGAAGTGCCGGCCGGCTCGCGCATGCGCGCTTGAAGCAGACCATGTCAGCACCTCTGTGCGCATGCTCACAACTCGGGAACGGCGCAATCAGTGAAATTGGAAATGGACTAGGGCAAAATCATGAACTACGCAGACAGCATAAATAGACACACACAAACGCACTTCTATTGCAAAAGTACATCCCTTTGTTTCCCTTCCCATATAGCAAAGTGCTTTTGTTCCGTTGTTAGTTGCGTTGTGATTTGTATTTGTCAGATTTGTGTACTGTGTGATCTAGTGTTTGTTAGAAGATATTTGAAAGTGCTTTTTGCTAAGTGTTTGTGAGATTTTTTGTTTGATAGTTTTCTGTTTGTTTGTTTTCTTGCTTGATTGTTCCTGTTTGTTTTTGTGAGGCCCCGTACACACGGCCGAGGTTCTCGCTGAAAATCAGCGAGAACCTCGCTGGAATGCACATTCCAGCGAGGACCTCGGCCGTGTGTACGGTCTCGGCGAGCTTCCCGTCGGGAAGCCCGTCGAGCCGAAATAGAGAGCACGCTCTCTATTTTCTCGACGGCCCGCCTGGAAGAATGGCTGGTTGCCATTCCTGACGGGCGGGTCGCCGAATCCGACGGCCGGGAGAGAACCTCGACGGGCGGAACGATGTGTTCTGCCCGTCGAGGTTCTCTGCCGTGTGTACGGCACCTCACTGCTTTTTGCTGAGTGTTTGTGAGAATTTTTGTTTGATAGTTTTCTGTTTGTTTGTTTTCTTGCTTGATTGGTCGTGCTTGTTTTTGTGAGTGATTTTTGTTGACTGGGAGTGATTTTTGGTCAGAGTATGACTGAGAGGAAGAGGAAATTAAATTTTTCTTTGAGGGAGAAACAAATTCTTGCCCGGGCCATTTCCGACTATGGGCGTTTCCTCTACGGCCCGGACAGTGCCAACACCACCCCGGCCAGGAGGAGAGAGATTTTGGACATGATCACTGACCAGGTGAATTCAGCGGGGGAGGGGGAGACACGGAACCGGTCTGGGATTGATAAAAAGATAAATGACCTCCGGCGTCTGGTCAAAAAGAAGCTGGCCAGAATGCTTGCCCATGCCAGGGCCACAGGAGGGGGCCCACCATGCCGTGTTAGGCTGACAGCGGAGGAGCGTGCGGTGGCCCAGACCTTTCATAGGCAAGAAGTGGAGGGCCTGCCCGGCTATGACTCAAGTCATGAAGGCGTGATGCCAGGTAAGGTTTTTTTTTCTATCAGGTGTGTAGCATGTGTGGGGGAGGGGATGAAAGGGAATATGTGGCAAGTGTGTGGATCCTCCAACCTGTGAATGTTTTGTGTCATCCACAGATGTGCAGGAGGGTGCTGGGCCATCTGGCCTGACCGCACCATCCCCAGGACAGCAGCCTAATGAGGCCCCCCCGACAAGGCTGGAGTCCGCGGAGGAGGTTGACGAGGAGGAGGTTGAGGAGGAGGAGTTTGAGGAGGAGGAGGAGTCCATGTCAGGCACTGGACTATTGTTTTTGGAGGACTCTTCCCCTCTGGCTGGCAGCAGCCAGCCCTCCCTAAGGGGGAGCCCCCCCTCCTCCCCCAACATGGCTCCCCTCCCAAGGGGCTCCCCTTCTCCCCAGCCACAAGCATCAGCTGGAGGCAGGAAGGCGACCCAGAAGACCAGGGGGGTGGCCGATCTCCTGCCCGCCACTCTGAGAAGGGACCAGTTCCTCCAGACCCGCCATCTGGGACAGGTCAGCCAGACATTGGTGCAGATGGAGGAGAGCCTGTCCTCCATCAAGGATACGCTTGGGAACCTGGACTGCCACTCCCGGGCTTTCAGAAACTGCCTTAACGACCTGCAGACTACATCAGCAGGCATTGGGCAGGATGTGAGGGACCTTACCCAGGCTATCCAGGCCAACACGGCAACACTAGGTGCTGCCCTGGACAGAATAGCCGTGGCCTTGGAGGGCAGGCCGCCAGGTGGGCAGAGACCAGGGGCTGCTCCTCCTTCCCCGGTTTATCCCCTCCCCTATGAGTCTCCCCAGAGGAGCCGGGGGCCGTGGCCGGGGGCGCCCCAGGCGTGGCTCACGTCAAGGGCACTAATTTGTTTTTTCCCTTTTTTTTGGGCCTTTTTTTTTTTTACCTGGAAATTTTTTGATTTTGCTGGTTATTTTATTTTTTTTGGGGTTGTGAATGCTGTTTGAATGTGGGGGTGACATTCCTGATGGAAAAGGGGTGTCACCCTCAATTTTGGTGGAGAAGGGTTCCCCAGGACCAGGGAGAAGCGATCCCCAGGTCCGTGTGAATGGTGTATGAATGTACAGTGACATAATTGGAGCCTTGGCGTGGCATTGCTGCTCACAAGTCCTGCATGGTGGACTGGTGCCAATCCAATTTGATGAGGATGTGGGGTGTGTGTGCTAGGGACCACAGTGGTGTGCATGCATGCATTCTCATTGTGCCATGATTAATGTGTGTGTTTAACGTGCAAAGATGCCCAATGTGAGCTGTCTCCTGGCTGCTCTTCCCTCAGAAGACGGGGTAACCTCGGTTAAGGGGGGGATTGTCTGGTTCAGGGGTCAGGTCATCACGTAGGTCAATCTGCAGGCCCTTTCTCACTGCAAAGTTATGCAGCAGGCAACAGGCACCGATGATATGGCACACGAAGTTTGGCGAATACAACAGGGTCCCCCCAGACTTATCCAGGCATCGGAAACGTGACTTCAGGAGGCCAAAGGTGCGCTCCACCACTGCACGTGTTTGGACGTGGGCTTGATTGTATCTTTCTTCTCCTGGGGTTTGGGGGTTCTGGATAGGAGTCATGAGATGGGGTCCCAGTGGATATGCAGAGTCACCTGTAAGGGAAAAGACAGGAGGATGTTAGTCATGCATGTGTCCCTTGTGATGTGTGCATCATGGGGGGGTACAGTCATGCCTGCCACCCATGTCACTCACCAACCAGCCAGGTGTCCCCATACATGTTCTGATCGAATTCCATTCGGATGGGGCTCTGATTGTATATGTAGCTGTCATGGCTGGACCCTGGGTGTTTGGCACGGACGTGCCATATGAGGCCTTGGGCATCGACTATCACATGTACGTTGATGGAATGCCAATGCTTCCGATTGCGGTACATGTGCTCTGTCTCCTGGGGGGGCTGGAGTGCCACATGTGTGCAATCAATGGCCCCCACGGTGCGTGGGAATCTGGCAATTCTATAGAAATCTGTCATTGCCTTCAGCCGCAGGTCCTCAGTGGTTGGTTTGATGATTTGGTTGGCCATGCGTCTGAGGATTGCAGGGACAACCTGGTGCACACATCTGCTCATGGAGGATTGTGACATCCCAGCCACCACTCCACTTGTACGCTGAAAAGAGCCACTGGCAAGGAAATGGAGTGTTGCCATGACCTTGACAAGTGGCTGCACTGCATGTGAGCGTTGTGTTGGGCTGGTGATGTCCTCCTGCAGGGTTGTGGTTAATTCCAGGATAGCATGAGGGCTGAATCTGAAGGTGCGATACACCTCACAATCACTCATGCCAAACAGGTCTATGCGTGTGCGGTATATCCTCTCCCGTGCCATCCTCCGTGCCCTCCTCCTTCTTTGCTCATCTAAAGTCAGTAGTATAGCTATGCGCGACGATGCCCCTGGCATGTTGGCATACAGATTGTTGTGCAACATGTGTGACTGCTCAGCTCCTCACTAACAGTGTTGCTTTATCTGACATGTAGACGATTTTTCTCTTTTTAGACCAGCTTTTATATGGTCTAATTTTAGACAGGACATTTTGCTGTTGCGCACACCGCGTAGCCTGCGCTGCCCCAACGTTCTTTTGTGGATCCCCGTAAGTCCTTCATTAGCATATTTGACTAGCAAATCAATGGGCTGTCTAGCGCAGTTTTGCGCGGACGGATGCGCCTGTCTAACGAAATTACGCTGGACAAAAAAAAGTAGATTTCTTGCGGAATGCCGTGCATCGAAACGCACGCGCACATTTAGACTTACGCCGCGCATCTCCTGTTACGCAGGCGTAATCGCTCTGTGAATCTGGCCTATAGTGTTTACGAAATAGGGGGTAGTTTTATGGCATTTTTATTAATATATTTTTTTTACTAGTAATGGCGGCGATCAGCGATTGTTTTTAGGACCACTGGCCTTTTTATCGCGATCAGTGCTATAAAAATGCATTGGATTATTATAAAAATGCCACTGGCGGGGAAGGGGTTAACACTAGGGGGCGGGGAGGGGTTAAGTATGTTGCCTGGGTGTGTTCTAACTGTTGGGGGGGGTGGACTCACTAGGGGAAATGACTGATCGCTGTTCATACATTGTATGAACAGACGGTCAGGCATTTCTCCCCTGACAGGACCGGGAGCTGTTTACACACACAGCTCCTGGTCCTCGCTCTGTAACGAGCGATCGTGTGTGCCAGGCGGCAAGCGCGCCCGCTGGGCACGCACATAGGAGTCGGGGGCAAGAGGCGCGCGTGCGCCCCTATTGGCTGCTGGGCGAGGTGACGTATAGCTATGTGCTCTCGCCCAGCAGAGTCAACCTGCCGCGGTATAACTGCGGCGGCTAGTCGACAAGCAGTTAAAGAATTTTTTAAAGCTTTGAGAAACAGAAAAAAAAACTGAAAAGGCTGTAACCATCATTTAGTAAACAGCTATGAGTGTACAATAAAATGAAATTCAGTGACAAACACATTTTTTACCGTAATCATTAACAACTCATATAATTCTAAACTTGCAGCATGCCTTGCTTGCTAAAATCTAATATCTACTTTGCAAGATGGAAACACAAGCTGCCTGCAACCATAAAGCGAACGAATGAATGTATTTTTTAAATTGCTCTTGTATCATGGATACAAAAGTAGAGTGACGTTTTTAAGGAATGTGTTTTGTTAATTCCAGACCATGTAAATCAGTGTGTGCAGTTGTAAATAGCTTGGGGTAATAAAGAGCAAAGACATTTCTATCCATGGACCTTACTCTCGGCATGCATGGTATGAATCTTGATTTGTAATCTTTTTTCTCAGGTAAATTTCATAATACTGAGAGGATAATACATTACATAGCCAGTGTAACGAAAATCCTTTTTTTACTGACTTGAATTGTCGTTCTTCCAGTGTAGGTACCTTAGTATGCTATCATATGGTGCACACGTTTTAACATTGTGGGTACTATAGTTCTGTGTGGCAGTGAATGTTTTTAATACAACAGAGTGAGTAGAGAAGGACCCAGCACTAAGTGAGGTGAGACATTCCCAGGCATTTTCTATGTCACATGCCACATACATGGCGCATAGCTGCTGTTCAAGAACACTTGTCAACATACAATGTCAGGGCATGCTTTTGTAGCCGACAGCGGACTATAGTTATCTGGCACTGCAGACTTCCCCTCTCCTTTCTTAGACCTTCTCTGCATTCCTCTAGCCCTGGGCTTAAAAGTACTTGCATCATCTTCCTGAGCCCAGCAGAGAGCAGTGTGGGGATTGTAATCTCCTAAACAGACATCCTGGATGTGCAGAACTATACCTAGACTACACATGCCAGCATTCCATCTGTTTCAGAAAGAGAACTCTGGGAGAGGCCTTAAAAAAGGGTCAGCAGACAAGGCCCAGGCTCTCTTGCTTCCAGGGTTCCATAAAGTAAACACGACTCCGCTGCTGTGCAAGAGGATTGCGACCTAACATGCTGCAAAACGCCATCCCAGCTCTGACCTAGGTGGGTCCAACAACGCTTGCTACACAGGGTGCATCACCAGCCAGATCAGATGTCTCACGGACCCGGCAGCCAGTCCGGCATCTAAGCCAGTTCTTTCAGCAGGATGCATTGACTTTAATCGCTCTTCAAAAGGTTCCTGTGCTGTTCTTCAGTTTGGTGAGAGGACATCCGCCTGCCAATACAATCTATGCTTTATCCTAGTTTACAGAACACTGTATACAGACACCTTACACCTGGAATTACTCTGAGGATTACTAGCCAGGCACAACTGTTTGCTTTGATCACACATTTATTACTGTGCTACACTCAGGATTCTTGTTCTATAAGCTCCAACTTGCCGGTGAAGACCATTACGAGGCATTGCATTCTGGACACTGTTATCCTACTGTTAAATGGACATACCCCTAATATCTAGAATACCCAGTCTGCAGCCAGGGAAGGGGCAGGACGAGCGCCAAAGATTACCTACAGGAGAATCTCCTGTTTACACAGCGGCCTCTTTAATAGAAAGTCCCGCCTCCTTTGGTGGACGGAACAGTCGTCCAATGGCTGCGCAGGAGACAGGACTTCCTTTTAAAGAGCGTGTCCGTAAACAGGAAATTCCCCTCCTGTATGTACGACACTCGTACATACGCCTCCTCCCTGTCCCCTTCAAGGCAGCCAAATTTTCTATATGTTTTGTGGCCCCGGCGCTGGGAGATCATCGGGGGCCTCAAAAAGATATATATGTCCAAATAACCAGGCAGGCCGTTCAAAACAGGAACAAACCAGGTCATTCAAAACAGGCCAAACTTTGGGCATGCCTGCATTATGCAGTTTTCTTTCCTTGCATCATAGGTGGAAGAAATTAAAATGCTGAGAATGTATTAATATTTTATTTGGCCTGCCTCTGAAACATTCCAACTTATAAAGGGGCATGGGCATGTTAGGCTTGGCTTTGCACTATGTTCATAAATTAGCAACAGTAACAAGGCCACTACTCATATACCAGTTAAAAATAAGCTACTGTTAATTTTTACAAATCAAAGCACATTTAAGGCCTGGTTTACACTAGTGCGATTCCTAGTGTGACTTGAGTCACACAGAATCATATGACAATGGAAATAGCAGTGTTTTCAATGGTGGCTGTTAATATCAATGCAATACAACTGCGATGTGAACTTGGAGAAGGGTACATTACTACTTTGATGCAATGCAGTGTGATTTTGTGGCCTATAGATTTGAATGGAAATGTATCAAAAAAGTATTCCCCTCCTGTACAGGACAGTAGTAGCAATCCCAAGCCATAAAATGGCATCAAAAATTGTACTGCACTAAAATCGCATGGAAATTGCAAACCATTCACACAAAAAAACACACAGCACCTGCACTTCATAATCGCACCTCAAATCGCATTCAAAACTCATCGCACTAACGTGAACCAGGCCTAAGTGATAACACAAGACTAAAAACTAAAAGTTAACTTCTTCTATAAATTACTATGACTAAAGCTAAGAAAGTGGGTAGATGTGAACAGGGGAAGGTAAGGTGGGCTAGCACTATAATACTATGCACTATTCTACTGGGAAGCCAACTAATAATGATCCATACTGGCCTGTTTATAGGAGGCACTAATAGCCTGCTCAACTGAGGCCATGGGGTGGCTGAGATGAGATTAGTTTGGACTTGTAGACTGGTACCGAGTGACTAGGACAAAATTATTATTTGAGGAGAACAAGCTAGACAAATATCACTGTAGAGAAACATGCAATTAACAGTGTGCACAGGAGCTCTTGATGCGACATTGAAGCTTAGAGTAACTAAAGGCATGTGAAACATTATACTAAAAGAGACAACACTATCAAATAACATCAAGTAACCAATACTTAACTGATAATTAAATGATTTACATTATGCAGACAAATGAATAAAAATCTGTCACCTCCCAAAAAAATCCCAGGACAAGCAGTAATTCACCAATCTGACAAAATAACATACAGCTACACAATCAGTATACCTATTGTTATGTAGTAATGAATTTTCTTGAGGCATAGGCATTTTAAATAATTGTGTGCATTATTCAGGCACAATGCTGTGCCAGGAGGTCTAAGTCAAATCAATTTCCATATAGTTAGTAGAGAACTCTCTACAAAAAGTGCCAAAGGTTAAACCTGGAAGTCAAGTTTTTTGTACATTGACTTTTACCTCCAGGTAAAGATTTCACGGAGCAGAGAACAATACCCTGTCTACCTAAAAACATACACTAATCCTTCCTAATGTAAACCTAACTGCCTGTTTAAAATATAATAAAATAAAAATAATAAAAATGTGCATCGCCCCTTCTTAAAACATATACTGTAACACCTACATAACCCAATATCTTATTTTATACATACCAATAATTTCATGCAAGTGTAAAATAAATAATAGATGAGATAAAAAGCACCTTATATAAATCATATCACTTATGTATAAAAATATCATAATATATTCTTACAGTAAAAATGCTCAAATTATATGTATAGCCTGCTATTTTGTGACTATCTTTCATGTGGACTGTGTTGTGTGGCTTTTTATGTTTTTTTTTGTACAGACTTATATTCATGTATAGAGGATTTTCACTGTATAATTTATTTGACTATTTTATGGTATTTACATTGTATATACAGTATATGAGTTATACAGTTAATATAAGGGCTTTTGATATCATTAATTTCCAAATTGTTGGTTTGTTGAGTTATGTAATGGTTACCAGTATATGTTTTTTTTACAGTATATGATGTAGCTGCTCTATAATTAAATATTTAAGATTTATCTGAGCAGCATTTTTTCTTTTCTAACCACTACTCTTGCACTGGAATCTGCTGCATTGTAGTAAACCAACACTGAGAACCTCTGAGTGGAGGTTAATTGATTGTATAATTTTTCCTTGTGTTATGCCTACACAATGCTACTAACTGGAGTTGTCTCGGTCATCATTTGTATCTTTTAGACTATGCGGCAGACCAGCAAAAATAGGATTTTTTTTACTCACCGTAAAATTATTTTCTCTGTCGTCCATGGGTGGACACAGCTTCTTAAATCTTGACAAGTGGGTTATGTTCCTGTTCACAGGAGAGGACTAGACAGAAACATGTTAGATAATTAAAAACATGTTACTTTAACAGAGTTGAACAGCCCCGCCCAGGGGGTGGTCCCTCCAGACATAACCCTCCTCCCTGCAGTGTGCACCCTCAGTTCGTAACAAGCAGTACAAACTTAAAAAGGAGGGGTGGGTGCCGTGTCCATCCATGGACAACAGAGAAAAGGATTTTATGGTGAGTACAAAAAATCCTATTTTCTCTTATCGTCCATGGACGAACACAGCTCCTTAAATTTTGACAAGTGGGACGTCCCCAAGCAGTGTCAAAAACAAGGGGTGGGAACAGTATCAATAAAACTGGTTTAACTTCTCCCCAAAAACAAGCAGAGCTCCTCAACGAGTTGCAACTTTAACCAGCTGCCTGCAAAACCTTGCGGCCGAAAGAAGCATCTGAAGATGCACTCACATTAACCTTGTAAAAATTTGAATAAAGTGTGAATAGACGACCAAGTCGCCACCTTGCACACCTGTGAGACAGACACTTGATGTCGGAAAACCCTGGAAGCACTAATTGCCCTGGTCGAAAAGTGCCGTGACCAGAAAGGGGGTGACCGCCTAAGAGCATAGGCCTGCATGACGGTCTGCCTGATCCACCGAGAAATGGTGGCTGACGAGACCGTCAGGCCCCTTTTGTGGACCCGACACGACACAAATAGTGCGTGAGATCTCTGAAACTAAGCCGTAGCAAAGTGTGTACCACGCCTAAAGAATGAAGCACCACCTCCGTAGGAAGTGCCAGCCGAGGACATAAGGATGGAAGAACAAAGTCCTCATTTAGGTGAAAGGCCGAAACCACCTTTGGAAAAAAGGAAGGTTGTGGGCGCACCACCGCCCCATCCATATGGAGGATCAAGTATGGTGATTTGCAATGCAAGGCCGCCAACACAGAAAGCCTTCCGACAGAAGAAATAGCCACCAAAAAGGCCACCTGCAGAGATAATGTTAAGAGAGGAATCTCTCTGATGTTTATAAAAGGAAGGTTTCCTGAAGAACTGAGAGCACCAGAGTCAAAATTCATGGGGGAAGAGGTGGGTCAAGAGGAGGGAAGTCATGACGAAACCCCTTGCACATAACATACCCACCAGAGAATGGACCATGAAAGGCCACTGAAAAGACACAGTCAAGGCTTAAATCTGCCCCTAACCAGTGCTTAAGGCAATTTCCAGATCCACTCCAGGCTGTAAAAACCGTAGGACCCTGGACACTGAGTATGTCCGTGGACGTCACCCCATCTTTTCGCACAAAGAGATGAAGGCCTTCCAGGTGCTATGGTAAAACCTCCTGGAAGAAGACTACCTTGCCCCCAGCATGGTTGAGATGACAGTCGTGAAAGCCAGCGACTGTACAACAGGATGGGACCTTGAGACAGAAGGTCCTCCCACATTGGTAACTGCCAGGGTACATCCGCCACCAGGCACCCGAGATCGGCGTACCAAGGACGCCGAGGCCAATCTGTAGCGATTTAAACCATCGGGATCCCTTCGGCCTTCACACTGTGGAGCAGCCGGGGAAACAACTACAATGGAGGAAAGGCATAAAGTAGCTGATACTGACCCCACAGGGCCACCAACGCGTCTGACACGACTGTACAGGGATCATTGACCTGGCCCCGACCTTGCGGTTGAGACGAGCGGCAAGGAGATCCATGCCCTCTAAGCAACACATCATGCAAGGGAGTTGAAACACCTCCGAGTGCTAAAAAACAGTTGCCCTGGTCCAGCATCTGCGACTTGGGTAGTTCGCCTGCCAGTTTACCTGATGGTAGACCTAAGCCACAGCCGTGGCGTTGTCCGGCTGAATCCTGATCAGGCGACCTTGTAACGTCTTCGACCACGAGGAAAAGGATAGCCAGATCTCCCAGCGTTCTAGGATATTGATCGGTAGACTGGAGTCCGCTGGAGTCCAGTGACCCTGGGCCGCCCGGACCCCCCCTTCAACCCGTGAGGCTGGCGTCCATTGTAATCACCATCCACTGGAAGGGAATAAACGACTCCTCTGATCGAAGAGCCAAAGATCTCAACCACCAATTCAGAGATTCTGACTAGGTGGCTTACCTGAATCTGACGATCCAGAGACAAAGGAGATATGTGACACTTGGACAGTATCTCCCGCTGCAAACACAAGTGTGGATCTGGGCATACGGTACCGCCGCAAAGGAGGCAACCAACAGGCCCAGGACTCGCATGCAAAAAACGGATATATGACCAATTGCGTGATGCCAACAGCCACACTGCAGACTGAAGAATCTGCAATTTCTCCAGGGGAGGAAAGAAGTTCACCACCGAGGAGTCCAGAACCAACCCTAGGTACTCCAAATGCTGATTTGGAACCAGGACCGAGTTCTAAACGGTGAACACCCACCCAAAATCTTGGAGGGTCTGACTAGCTATAGACACATCCTCCTCTAATTCTGAGCCAGAATCTGCTCTCAGAAAAAAAAATGTCTAAGTAGCCCACGATGGCAAAGCCTCACTGTCCCAGCAAAGCTAGGATCGGTGCGAGCACTTTGTGAAGACACTAGGTGCTGACGCTAGATCAAAAAGAGGAGCCACAACTGACAGTGGTCCTCCCTACCATGAAGCGCAGAAACCTCTGGTGACTTGCGCAAAGTGTGGTCTGCAAGTATGCATCCTTGATGTCCAAGGATGCCAAAAACTCCCCCTGATGGAGCGCAGCTACCACCGAACGAATGGAGTACCTGCGGAACCACCTAACTCTCATAAAGGCATTAAGGGCTTAGAGGCCCAAGATTGGACAGACCCCGTCCGACTTCAGAACCGAAAACAGATTTGAATAGAATCCCCAAAACCTCTTGTCCTGCGGGACAGGTAAAATTACCCCGCAGCATAGCAAGTCCTACACTGCCCCAGCAAGGCAGACCGACAAGCTGGAAAGAGAGAGACATGAGGGAAGAATCTGTTCGGTGGATAGGAAGAACCCTATCCAGTATTTCAAAGAGACCACCTCACAGACCCACTGGTCAGAGAGCAGGGAGGTTCACCGAGCTGAGAACCTGCAAAGCCGTCGCCCCATCCATGAGACAGGCCGGGGAAGGCTACATGAATAGGCGGGTGTGGGTGTGGCTACGCACCCAGGGATGTTCCCATCCCCCAGCTGAGCCTTTGTCAGCCCTGACTGAAAACAAAATACTGCGGGAATGAAAGACCCGGCACATGTACGGCCTCTTTTCCAGGTGGACTGAGGGAGGAGAGTGCTCTCACCCCCAGTGACATCTTGATAATGTCATCTGACGAGATAGCAAAAAAAAACTCCCACCCCTGAAGGGTAAATCAGCCAGGGCTCTTTTGGATGCTTGGTCAGCAGACCAGCATTTCAGCCAAGTCAGATGGTGCAAAATCACCGCCGAAACAGAGGCTCTGGGCATCGAGTATGCAGCATTCCGTGCCGCATCACAGACCTATACAAGGCCCTGGACCAACAGGTCAGGCAGTCTAACAAATTAGGGAGTGAGCTGATGCTCCTCCACAGTCAGGTGCAAAACCTTGCCCACTCAGTTAGTGTCTGAGACACCAAGGGTGCGGCCACAACAGGCCACGATGCAGACCCCAGCATGGTAAACATGGAGCGGGTCAGCGCCTCGGACCTCTTATCAGTAAGTCAGGGGTCCCTTCTATAGGGAGAGCGGTCACCCCCATTGAACCAGGCACAGGGGGGCACTACCTGAGGAGATCTTTTTTTTTAACTCTCCTCAAAAGGGGTACCAAAACCCTGGATGTAAGGACTTCTGCGGTCTTTCTCATTCCTTATTTACCACTTAAGACCCGGACCTTTAGGCAGCTAAAAGACCCGGCCAGGTTTTGCGATTCGGCACTGCGTCGCTTTACCAGACAATTGCGCGGTTGTGCGACGTGGCTCCCAAACAAAATTGGCGTCCTTTTTTCCCACAAATAGAGCTTTCTTTTGGTGGTATTTGATCACCTCTGCGGTTTTTATTTTTTGCCCTATAAACAAAAATAGAGCAACAATTTTGAAAAAAAATCAATATTTTTTACTTTTTGCTATAATAAATATCCCCCAAAAATATAAAAAAAAAAAAATGTTTTCCTCAGTTTAGGCCGATACGTATTCTTCTACCTATTTTGGTAAAAAAAAATCGCAATAAGCGTTTATCGGTTGGTTTGCGCAAAATTTATAGCATTTACAAAATAGGAGATCGTTTTAATGGCGGCGATCATCGATTTTTTTTGTGACTGTGACATTATGGCAGACACTTTGGACAATTTTGACACATTTTTGGGACCATTGTCATTTTAACAGCAAAAAATGCATTTAAAATGCATTGTTTATTGTGAAAATGACAATTGCAGTTTGGGAGTTAACCACAAGGGGGCGCTGAAGGGGTTATGTGTGACCTAATGTGTGTTTACAACTGTAGGGGGGTGTGGCTGTAGGTGTGACATCATCGATTGTGTATCCCTATAAAAGGATCACACAATCGATGACGCCGCCACAGTGAAGAACGGGTAAGCCGTGTTTACACAGGGCTCTCCCCGTTCTTCAGCTCCGGGGACCGATCGCGGGACTCCAGCGGCGATCGGGTCCGCGAGTCCCGCGGTCCCGGAGCTTTGGACCGGGTCGCGGGAGCGCGCCCGCGACCCACGGCTGGGCACTAGCACAGGACGTACCTGTACGTGCATGTGCCCAGCCGTGCCATTCTGCCGACGTAAATGTGCAGGAGGCGGTCCTTAAGTAGTTAATGAACTAGTGAAAGAAAATATAAGGGAAACCTTCACAGAGTGGTCTGATTTGTGCGCACAAAAAAATACAGAGCCCTCAGAGGAAATCTCTGCTGCACCAGGCAGCAAAAAGGAGTTCCATACAGCGCACTGACAAGTGCTCTGCACACATGTCTTTGGAGTGTGGGAGGAAACCGGAATACCCGGAAAAAACTCACGCAGACACAGGGAGGGAGCATGCAATCTCCAGGCAGTTTAGCGTTGGAGTCCAGACTCAAACCCGTGACTCTCCTGCAGCAAGGTGCCCTTTCCAAGCAAATACACTCCCACAGAAAAAAACACAGGCCAGACACCCCACAGCCCTCTAGTGGGAAAATTAGCCCCCCCCCCCCCCACGGGTCCACCCTGGCAGCAATAGACAGCAGAGGGAAATATTACAGAGAGCAGAGGAGGGAGAACAGGAGGACCCCCGAACCCCAGGAATGTGCATCCATACCAACCCACCTAAGCGGGAGGGACTGTACTTACCCGTCCATGTGAGGACCCACTGACACATTCCTGACAGGCATACAACCGGGTTGGAGGTAGCTGTCAGCCCGGTCCACTGTGAGTGAGACAACACAACAGCCCAGTCATATGTGGACCTCAGAGCAGAAGCTCACCGGCCAACCCCAGGAGTCATGGGGTATGGCAAACCCAGCCTCTTTGCAAAGGTGTGCTCACGCTCGCTGGCCGGACTGAGTAGACTACAAGGATCTATAATATCCAGCCTGTCTCTCAGCCGACAGTTGATAGAAGATTTTTTCATGAAAAAAAAAAAACAATTTTCCTCAGGGCGCTGGGCCCAAAGGGAGCCATACACCCTTCTCCTTGCTAGGCAGAAATAAACAGGCTGCATACTGCAGGGAGGAGGGTTATGTCTGGAGGGACCACCCCCTGGGCAGGGCTGTTCAACTCTGTTCAAGTAACGTGTATTTAATTATCTAACACGTTTCTGCCTAGTCCTCTCCTGTGAACATAACCCGCTTGTCAAGATTTAAGGAGCTGTGTCCGTCCATGGACGATAAGAGAAATTATGTGAGTTAATTTGGGATGAATATTGGCTGACTTGTACATGGACCCTCATCAATGCCGTAAGAAGTACGTTTAACCCCGTCAATGCTAAAATGTTTTTAATTTCTAAAAAATTGTGGCACAAAAAAAACAGGGGATTTTTTTCCTTTATATAATAAAAAAAAAACATAAAAACCCACCAAAATATAGCTCTATATGTCTCAAAAGTCATTGTCAAAGTACAGTGCCTTGAAAAAGTATTCATACCTTTTGAAATTTTCAACATTTTATCATGTTACAACCAAAAACGTAAATGTATTTTATTGGAATTTAATGTGCTAGACCAACACAAAGTGGTATATAATTGTGAAGTGGAAAGAAAATGATAAATGTTTTTCTAATTTTTTAACAAATATGTGAAAAGTGTGGCGTGCATTTGTATTGAGCCCGAGTCAATACTTTGTAGAACCACCTTCTACTGCAATTACAGCTGCAAGTCTTTTTAGGTATGTCTCTACCAGCTTTGCACATCTAGATTGAAATTTTTGCCCATTCTTCTTTGCAAAATAGCTCAAGCTCTGTCAGAATGGATGGAAAGTGTCTGTGAACAGCAATCTTCAAGTCTTGCAATTTATTTTCAATTGGATTTAGGTCAGAATTTTGACAGATTCTAACAAATGAATATGCTTTGATCTAAACCATTCCAGTGTAGCTCTGGCTGTATGTTTAGGGTCATTGTTCTGCTGGAAGGTGAACCTCTGCCCCAGTCTCAAGTCTTTTGTAGACTCTAAGGCCACGTACACACGGGGAGACATGTCCGACGGACCGTTTCCAGCGGACATGTCTCCTCTGATTTTGGTCTGATAGCGTGTACACACCATCGGACGAAAATCCCCTTGGACTGAGGACGCGGTGACGTGGCGGTGACGTGGCGGTGACGTGGCGGTGACATTGACGCCGCCACGTCACCACTCCAGGAAGTAAAATACTTCCACGCATGCGTCGAATCCATTCGACGCATGCGGGAGATTTATGTCCGCTGGTTAGGCGTACTAACCAGCGGACATGTCCTTTGAAATTTGTCCCCTGGAAAAACCTGTCCGCTAGGTCGTACACATGATCGGATATGTCCGCTGAAACTGGTCGGGGGACCAGTTTCAGCGGACATGTTCGATCGTGTGTACGCGGCCTAACAGGTGTTCTTCTAAGTTTGCCCTGTATTTGGCTCCACCTATCCTCCCGTCAACTCTGACCAGCTTCCCTGTCCCTGCTGAAGAAAAGCATCCCAACAACATGATGCTGCCACCATCATGTTTCACGGTGGGGATGGTGTGTTCAGGGTGATGTGCAATGTTAGTTTTCCGCAATACATAACGTTTTGCTTTTAGGGCAAAAAGTTTAATTTTGGTCTCATCTGACCAGAGCACCTTCTTCCACATGTTTGCTGTCCCCCCCCCCCCCCCCCCCCCCCCCCCCCCCCCCCACACACACACACGGCTCCTCGCAAACTGCAAACAGGACTTTCTTATGGCTTTCTTTTAACAATGGCTTTCTTCTTGCCACTCATAAAGGCCAGATTTGTGGAGTGCAAAAAAAGTGACTAATAGTTGTCCTGTGGACATATTTTCCCACCTGAGCTGTGGATCTCTGCAACTCCTCCAGAGTTACCATGAGCTTCTTGGCTGCTTCTCTGATTAATGCTCTCCTTCCCGGCCTGTCAGTTTAGGTGGATGGCCTACTCTTGGTAGGTTTGCAGTTGTGCAATACTCTTTCCATTTTCGGATGATGGATTGAACAGTGCTCCGCGAGATGTTCAAAGCTTGGGATATTTTTTTATAACCTAACCCGGCTTTAAACTTCCCCACAACTTTATCCCTGACCTGTCTGGTGTGTTCCTTGGCCTTCATGATGCCGTTTGTTTACTAAGGTTCTCTAACAAACCCAGTGGTGGCTGGTGTTTTCTTTTTGGGGGGTGGCAACCACCTCCGCCTGCTCGCTGTCCAGTGGTTGAGTCCAGCACTTACCTCATCTAGGTGGCAGGCTCCTGTGTCCTCCCCTCTAGCATGGCGGCTTCCACCGTGCGTCTCCTCTCTCCTCCTCCAAGGCGCTATGCGTCCAATAGGTTCACCTGTCCTTTCAGCTAAGCGGGGTTGGTCCGGTGGCCTGTATGTAAAAGGGGGGACCGGACGCATAAATAAGGGGGCAGCGCTTGTGCGTCCCTAATGGATGGGCTACCACTGAACAAATCTCTCAGGGCTTCACAGAACAGCTGTATTTTTACGGAGATTAAATTATACACAGGTGGACTCTATTTACTAATTAGGTAACTTCTGAAGTCAATTGGTTCCACTCGTTTTTATTTAAGGGTATCAGAGTAAAGGGGGCTGAAAACAAATGCACGCCACACTTTTCAGGTTTTTTATTTGGAAAACCATTTATAATTTTCCTTCCACTACACCAGGGGTGCCCAACCTTTTGAAGTGCGAGGGCCACTTAAGCAACTTGGTTACTGGTCGCGGGCCACAATGAGCCAAACGGGCGGATGGCAGGTCCGTGACGGCTCTGCAGACACAGCCAGATCGGATTGGAAGTAGGACACAAGTCTATTTACATTTGCCACTCCTGAGGCCACGTACACACGATCAGACTGGTCCGATGAAACTGGTCTGACGGACCGTTTTCATCGGACCAGGCTGAAGTGGTCTGATGGTCTGATGTGTGTACACACCATCGGACCAAAAATCCGATCAGACCAGAACGTTGTGACGTAAAACACACCGACGTGCTGAAAAAGGGAAGTTAAATGCTTCCAAGCATGCGTCGAATGGATTCTGAGCATGCGCGGGTTTTTGGTCCGATGCTTTTGTGTACTAACCATCATATCTGTCCGAGGGACAGGTGTCCGTCGGACAGATTTTAAAGCATGTTTTAAATCTTTGGTCCGACGGACAACGGTCCGTACACACCATCGAATTGGTCCGATGAAACTGGTCTGCAGACCAGTTTCATCGGACCAGTCTGATCGTGTGTACGCGGCCTTAGAGGTGAATGGAGGGTCCAATTGGGTTGGACTGAGCATGTTAAAAAGGCCCATGGCTGCTTTCACATTGATGCGCTGCGGTTTACCAGCACCACGGGTGCAACGCAGTGTACTTTTGGCTTTTCTGCACTTTGCGATAGACTTCTATTATATTCTGCAGGTTTGCACTTTCAGAAAACTCACCAAACTCGCAGGTAATAACAGAAGTCTATGGATCTGTGCAGACTACCCACACCAGCACTGCTCTGCATTTGCGGATTCGTTTGAAAACAGCCCAGTAACCACTACAGAACAGATATGCCCATACTGTATATACACTGTGATTTTAGTAATTAACTGACCTTTAATAACAGTATTCTATCCCAGAGCAGGAGGTCGCGGACCACATCAGAGGGCTCCGCGGGCCACATGTGGCCCCCGGGCCACTGGTTGGGCACCCCTGCACTACACAATTATGTGATGCTTTGTGTTGGTATATCACATCAAATCCCAATAAAATACATTTAAGTTTTTGGTTGTAACATGATGAAATGTTGAAAAAATCAAGGCATTTGAATACTTTTTCAAGGCACTGAGATGAAAGCAAAAAAATGGCATGGTAATAAAGGCGTGAAAATTTACAGTACTGATGTAGTCAAAATAAGACTATACTGACAGAAACATTAAGAACACTGCTGACCTCTTACTAAAAAAGCTTGTTAATTGGCTGTCTCTAGGTTCAGTGCTTTTTTTGTCACTGGTCGAGAACAGACAGTTTTAAAGTGAAGACAGGCGTATTTATCTGCATGTTTGTGCTGCATAAGTGGCTTAGAAAACACTCAAGCCCCATACACGCTATCAGTTTTCCTGTAGGTTTTTCTCTTCAGATTTACCAAAACCATGTAGCGCAAGGGCCTGTCTGATTGCATACAAATTAAAACTCTTAAGGTTTGACCTCATATTAGATGGTTTTGGTAAACCGAAGAGAAAAACCTGCAGGAAAACTGATAGTGTGTATTGGGCTTTAGGCTCCGTTCTCACTTGTGTGACTTGTCATGCGACTTTGGACACAAACACTACAAATTCTGGATGGACCCTCTGCACGCTGCTACACCCTTGCCAGCAAACTATGCAATCCCTGTTTTTCATTGCATAGTTTGCTGGGAAGGGTGTAACTGTGCAGAGGGTTCATGCAGAATTTGTAGTATTAATGTGTTGTCACACACCTTTAGCACCTGATAGTTAAAATACATGTCTAAGCTAATGGGATTTGAGCACAGGTATATCTTTTCTCTTTGAAAGTCACATGACGAGTCGCCACCCATTTATTTCAATGGTAACCGTTCCCACCTATGTGTCCTAAAGTCGCAGCAACTTGGAAAAGGTTCCTGCACTACTTTCATGCAACTTTCTTGTAACTTGAGTGCCAGAGAGTGTGAATTTGCATGAAAGTCGCACTCAAAATTGCGTGACTTTGGTGTCGCACTAGTGGGAATGCAGCCTAAAGCCATGTGATCAGACTCAAAGCCAAGCAACTATCATTTTTAAAAGAAAGCATCAGTAATGGCAGCCTTTATGACCTAACTACACAAGCACACGTTAAGATGGGGGGAAAAAAATCTATAAAATATTGCCTAAAGAAAAATCTGAACAAGAATTATAAACAAAACATAAGTATTTTAAAAGGTTGGTTTTGAAAGGCCACATTTGCTTTCATGAAAAGTAAGTAAAGAATATTCATACCTTTTGGAGAATAACCATTGCTTTTCAGTATTTAGTATTTGTTTTATTTTCTGGAAATAAAATGATAAATATATGAGATACATAGATATAAGTGAATAATTGATAACATGTTTTTTTTTTCAACAACAAAGCTGTGCAGAATATACAATTTTACATAAAGTAAGGGGGGGGGGGGTTATAAAAACTGGAGCAAACAGAATCTCAAGCAGTTGTACATGGCAGCCAATCAGCTTCCATCTTCAATCATCTTCATCTTGTTCGGTTAAAGCAGTATTATACCCCAATTTCATATTTTGTAATTCACCAGTCTTTTTTAGGCTTTTCTCCCCTGTTTTCACCTGATGATTGGGCAAGTAACATAACTTATGAGCCTACACTCTGAATGAAGGAACACAGGGAGCACCTTTGAACAGCAGCATTTTCAATCTGGGGGAAGGGGAGAATTAGATGGACTAGCAGATTTAGATACACTAACAATTTAAAGCTAAACTGCAGTTAATACTTTATAAGCAGTTATAGCAAAAAAAAATGTTTTCCTTTTAAGATAAAGGTTTTACAGTTAATGTAGCTAGACAAAAAAAAATTAAGCAACAGACAGCATGGATTCATGAATGACAGAAGTTGTCAGAGAAATCTGATTTATTTTTATACGGAGGTAAGTAAAACCTTGGATTTTACAAAAGTGTTTGACACAGTTCCCCACACACGGCTAATGTGTAAGGTTAAGGAATACAAAAGTGTAGCGCTGAAATGACTAGGTGAAAATCAATACCATACAATATATGTTACAACATGTAAACAGTGAAAAATAAATGTGCATATAAGTCCTTCTAATGAAAGAAACAGCTATTGTGCCTGTCTGGCACGTAGTGCAAGTGGACAATTGCACCAGAAAATCCTGGTAGTCCTAAAAAAGTTTGTCTGGTGATTGAATCAAGTGAGTGAGTGACTGAACGTGAAAATTTGTGAATTCTTCAACGTGACGATCCCACCACCTAAAGAATTGCAGGCTTACCAGAACGTGTTGACCAATGGTGACATATGCCACAAGAGGTCAAACAAGGCTTTGAATGACGGATGTCATGAACAGTCCTCAGCAGGAAATATGCGCCCGATCAGTCAGGATGTCTTGCAATGGGATAGGATAGGCTGGAAACTGTACTTATTTTGAAATCACCATTGGTAGGCTCGATATGTTAAAAGTGCATGTAGAAAAGAAAAGAGGGTGGCCACATAGCGTAATTCCGTTTAACTAAAATTAGGTATTTATTCACAGCTAACAAACTCACATTTGGCTGGATTGAAAAGGTCCTTGCAAGTAAAATTTTACTTGCAAGGACCTTTTCAATCCAGCCAAATGTGAGTTTGTTAGCTGTGAATAAATACCTAATTTGAGTTAAACGGAATTACGCTATGTGGCCACCCTCTTTTCTTTTCTACATGCACTTTTAACATATCGAGCCTACCAATGGTGATTTCAAAATAAGTACAGTACATGATCGGGCGCATGTTTCCTGCTGAGGACTGTTCATGACATCCGTCATTCAAAGCCTTGTTTGACCTCTTGTGGCATATGTCACCATTGGTCAACACGTTCTGGTAAGCCTGCAATTCTTTAGGTGGTGGGATCGTCACGTTGAAGAAGTCACAAATTTTCACGTTCAGTCACTCACTCACTTGATTCAATCACCAGACAAACTTTTTTAGGACTACCAGGATTTTCTGGTGCAATTGTCCACTTGCACTACTACTACCTTGCACTACTACCAGACAGGCACAATAGCTGTTTCTTTCATTAGAAGGACTTATATGCACATTTATTTTTCACTGTTTACATGTTGTAACATATATTGTATGGTATTGATTTTCACCTAGTCATTTCAGCGCTACACTTTTGTATTACTTTGTTTTTTGCTTTTTTGAAAAAGTTGTGTTAGCTGCTATTATTCATACTTATCTGGCAGCGCAGGGTATCCACTCTTCTTCCAATGTGTAAGGTTAAGTCTACAGGCTTGGAAAAATCTGTTTGTAATTGGCTAAAAAAGTGGTTAATGATTCTTACTCTGAATGGTTTAGGGTTATCAGTGGTGTACCCCAAGGTTCAGTGTTGGGACCCTTACTTTTAATATATTTATAAATGATATAGGGTCTTGGATTAAAAGTACCATTTCAGTCTTTGTAGATGACAACAAGAGCTATGCAGTGGAATAACATTCTGAGGCCCCGTACACACGGCCGAGGTTCTCGCTGAAAATCAGCGAGAACCTCGCTGGAATGCACATTCCAGCGAGGACCTCGGCCGTGTGTACGGTCTCAGCGAGCTTCCCGTCGGGAAGCCCGTCGAGCCGAAATAGAGAGCACGCTCTCTATTTCCTCGACGGCCCGCCCGGAAGAATGGCTGGTTGCCATTCCCGACGGGCGGGTCGCCGATTTCGACGGCCGGCAGGGAACCTCGACGGGCGGAACGATGTGTTCTGCCCATCGAGATTCCCTGCCGTGTGTACGCGGCCTTACAGTATGTTTTCAATTTACAAGCTGACCTATGTGGGCAACTATGTGGCAAATAAGGTTTAATGTTGATACATGTAAAGTAATGCACTTGGGGCGCTAAGAATATGCATGCATCATACATGCTAGGGCGAGTACAACTGGGGAATAAATGGTGGAGAAGGATCTGGGTGTTCTGGTAGATCATACGTTTTATAATAGCAAGCAATGCCAAGCTGCAGTTTCCAAAGCAAGCAAAATTCTCTCTTGTAGTAAGAGAGGTTTGGACTCCTCCATAGAGAGCAGGGGTGGATCCAAGAATGCAGGTGAGTGAATGGGTGGGTAGCTCAGCAAGTGAGAGAGAGCAGACGGATGCATGGATGGGCTGGGTGGTTCGGTTGGTGAGCAGGCGGGAGGCTCGGCGGGCGGGTGAGAGAGTGGGAAACAACTGGGCGGCTCGGTGGGTGAGCGGACGGCTGGTCAATCAGGAAGCCAGGGCAGGGGGGGAAGGGCAGAGAGATGGCATCATCTCTCACCACCCGGCGCCTGCCCTGCATCCCTGCAGTGCAGTTCCGCCTTCACTGTGCAGGCATCATCTCTCTGCTGTCTGACTGGCAATCTGCTGCCTGACTCTGGGACATAGCAAGAGACCACCTTAGAGAGACACAGCAAGAGACCACCTTAGCAGGAAAGCGACACAGCAAGTGACAACTGTAGCAGGCAAGTGACAATCCACAATGTGTGGCAGGCGACGTGGCAAGTGACAAACCGCAACTTGTGGCAGGTAACATGGCAAGTGACAATCCGCAATGCGTGCCAGGCGTTGTGGCAAATGACAATCCACATCCAGTGACAGGCGATGTGGCAAGTGACAATCCGCAACGTGTGGCAGATGTGGCAAGTGACAGTCTGCATCTGGTGACAGGCAACGTGGCAAGTGACAATCCGCAATGTGTGGCAGGTGACGTGGCAAGTGACAATCCGCAATGTGTGGCAGGCATGGTGGCAAGTGACAATACGGAACGTGTGGCAGGTAACGTGGCAAGTGAAAATCTGCAAGGTTTGGCAGGTGACGTGCAAAGTTACAATCCGCAACGTGTGACAGGTGAGTTGGCAAGTGATAATCCGCAACGCGTGGCAGGTGACGTGGCAAGTGACAATCCGCATTTGGTGACAGGCGACGTGGCAAGTGACAATCCGCAACATGTGGCAGGTGATGTGGCAAGTGACAATCTGCATCTGGTGACAGGTGACGTGGCAATGACAATCTGCAAAGTTTGTCATGTGACGTGGCAAGTGACAATGTGCAACATGTGGCAGGTGATTTGGCAAGTGACAATTCACATCTGGTTACAGGCAACGTGGCAAGTGACAATCCGCAACGTGTGGCAGGTGACATGGCAAGTGACAATCCGCAATGTGTAGCGAGTGTCAATCCGCATCGTGTGGCATGTGATGTGGCAAGTGACAATCTGCATCTGATGACAGGCAAGTGACACATTCAGGGCTCCCACTGATTCTGCATTATGGTGAGTTGAACTATTTAATTATATATAACAATGTAATAATATAAATTATTTACGTCAATCATCCTGACACCATAACAACCATGGTGCTGTGATGATTGAAGAGCCAACACCAGCCATTTCCCTGATAAATTGCCCGAAAAAAACAATTCTGGCAGTTCCCTTCCCGAAACTAGACTCTGGATTCGTCCCTAAGAGAGGGAGAGAGAGAGATATAATTTTGCCCCAGTACAAATTATTAGTAAGACCTCACCTGGAATATGCAGTTCAGTGTTGGACTCCAGTGCACAAAACGAATATTGGAGAACTGGAGAAATTGCAGAGAGAAGAGCAACCAAACTGATAAAGAGGCATGGAGAAGCTTAGCTATGAGGAAAGATTAGAGCAGGGGTGTCCAAACTTTTTTCAAAGAGGGCCAGAACCATTAAAATTTGGTCTAAGTGCGTTCGTTTGCGGGTCCCGGGAACTCGATGTTCCCGGGCGGCCCACGATTGCGGTCGGCAAAGGCAGAACAGGGGGAGGCCTTTGTAAACAAGGCATTCCAATGTTCTGCCTAGTGTCATGTCAAGGATCTGCTGTTCCTTGTGATCAGGAAGAGGGATCGCCTACGTGTCACTGGTAGCTCCTCCCCCTAACAGTTAGAATCACTCCCTAGGACACACTTAACCCCTTCAGCACCCCCTCACTGCCAGTGTAATTTTTACAGTAACCAGTGCATTTTTATAGCACTGATCGCTGTATAAATGACAATGGTCCCAAAAATGTGTCAAAAGTGTCTGCCATAAAAAGTTGCAGTCACAATAAAAATTGTAGATCACCGCTACTACTAGTAAAAAAAAAAATAATAATAATAATAAAAATGCCATAAAACTATCCCCTATTTTTTAAACGCTATAACTTTTGCGCAAACTAATCAATATACACTTTATTTATTTTTTATTTATTTTTTCAAAAATATGTAGAATACATACTCGCCTAAACTAAGAAAAAAATTGCTTCTTTGGGGATATTTATTATAGCAAAAAGTACAAAATAAATTACGTTTTTAGTTTGTGGTGTTCAGATACAGTTAAAGTAGTTCTAAAGACTAAAGTTTTTACCTTAATACATTCTCTGCATTGAGGTACAAAACCTTTTTTTTGTGAAGCCCCCGCTAAATACTTACCTGAGTCAATCTTGGTCAAGCGCTGTGCATGAGAGCGGCAGTGCTGCTATCCCTCCTCACTGGACTCGGAGAGCAGCAGGAGCCATGACTGGATGGATTTTGTCTGGATGTTACTCAGGAATAGGAGAGTAGGAGAGTATAGAGGTGAGCAGGGCGTCTTGTGACATCACGACTCTGCACACCAAGCTCCGCAAAAGAGACCCACCCACCGATTCCAGAGTTTTGCAGGGCTCCTACTGCTGAAGGGGTGAAATTTACAATGTAGGGATACATGCAGGAGACTTGCGCGTATATACCCACCCACCGATTCCAGAGTTTTGCAGGGCTCCTACTGCTGAAGGGGTGATATTTACAATGTAGGGATACATGCAGGAGACTTGCGCGTATATATACATTAATTCTGTGCCATTCGTTTATACTGCGTGAGTGGTGGGTTTACATCCACTTTAACATTAACCCTTTCACTGCCAGGGCCCTTTTTTTTTGTTTTGCACACAAGTTTAAAAAATCTTTTTTGGCCTAAAGATAACACAAAACCCACAAACATTATATATTTTCTGAAGGCAGACACAGGTGTCAAACACAAGGCTCGCAGACCAAATCTGGCCTTGCAAGCCATTTCATGTGGCCCTCACACCTCTCCTGCATCTGCAGGAGAGCCCGAGCCCTCCTTTGGTCCTCCTTCAGACCCTTAGGCTGCATTTACACCTTAGCGCGGCATTTTGGACCGCGATTTGCCGCGACAAATTGCGGCGTAATGTACCGCGATTTGCCGTGACAAAACGCGTCGTTTTAAACCCAATCTTTTTTACAGGTCATTGTCTGCTATGCCGAACGCCGAAGCCGCCTGAATACGCGCGACAAAAAAGGGGTCCGGGACTTTTTTTTAGCTTCACGCGATCGGCGTTCGGCGTGGAGATGTGAACTATCTCCATAGAGATTAGTGTTATTTCTCCCCTACAGCGTATCTGAGCGTCACGCTTCAGGCGTTTTGTCACTCAGGTGTGAATGGAGCCTTACTTTTTGCTTTCAAGCAATGAATCCAGAATCTTCCCAGTGGCAGCATAAGGAAAGGGGGGTGCACTGTGATGTAAGGGAGAGTAGGGCACTCAACTTCTGATGGTGGGGTGTCTCTTGACATCTAATGTAATGGGGAGGGGATGCGCTGGACATCTAATCTTACAGATACAAACGGCCCTTTTGAGCACAACCATCATCCTGATGCGGCCCACGATGAAATTGAGTTTGACACCCCTGCCCTAGAGAATAAAATAGTGGTCGTTTTTTACATCACATATAATTACTGTGAAGGTCTAGGCAATGCAAAATTTCAGTAAAAAACACACTAAAGTGAATTTTAGGGCAAACAAATGCAATAAACTACCCACATTTTTGGCAAAATGAGTAAATTGATATCCAACATGTCCAACCTTAAATTTGCGTGTGCCCGCGAAATGGCGACAAATTTCAGTACCCTATATTTTCTATAGAGGACATTTCAAAATCCCCATATAGGTATCGGTTTAGTGTTACAGAGGAGGTCTTGTGCTAGAATTATTGCTCTCCCATTGGCGTGCGGGGCAATATGTAACATCAAGATTTTCACGCGTAGGCGCCCCCACATATGCGTTTACGTTTGTGCGTATATGTGCAGGTGGGTGAGCCTCAATTTTTTTGGGGGGGACAAGTTTATGTGCTTGGATGTAACTTTATATTTATGGTAAAAAAAAATGTTATTACATAGGGGACATGATGATATTTTTAGGTGACAGGTTTTCTTTACTGAGACATCCAGGGTCTAAAAGACCCTGCACATCTCCCCTGTGCTCCACTAAATGTTTTGCAATGCAGATCGCATTACAAAACATCCTTTACCGGCTAAGTGAGCAGTAGACACCGAGAGCTTGACCCGGAAGTGTTACACAAAAAAGTCTGCTCTCTACCTGCCATATAGCTCCCGGAGCCACCGATGGGCAAGCAGAGCCCGGAAAGCCTGGTGGGGGGCAAAGCGCCGGTATCGGTGGTGTGTGCGAGCGATCGGGAAGCAGTCTGCCTGTCAGTTTTACACACAATCCCGGTGGCTGCAACCACTGGATTGTGTATGATACCCCCCCACTGTCAGGTCCATATGACGTATGGACCTGGCAGTGAAAGGGTTGGTAATGAACTAATAGCTATATCAATGTTTATGTATTTGAATTAAGCAATAGATTTGTGTAATTGTTTTATTGTATTTATTCAAATTGTTTTATAATTATTGCAACAAACATTTGCTTGCAACCCAGAAAAATAAAAAAATTATAGTAGGTTAAATGCGTTGTAAATGTTATGGGCCGGATTCAGAAAGAATCTACGCCGGCGTATCTCCTGATACGCCACCGTAAATTCAAATGTGCGCCGTTGCATCTTTTTAATGCCGATTCTGAAAGCAAGATATGCCGAAAAACATGGCTTCAGTCGTCCGTAACTTGCCTACGCGGGCGTATCGTGGGCGCATAGTTACGCTGGACGCATTAGATGTTCCCATTAAAAATATGCAAATGAGCTAGATACGCCGATTCAGAAACGTAGTTGCGCCCGGCGCATCAATATACGTCGTTTACGTAAGGCGTATGACCGGCGTAAAGTTACCCCTGCTATATGAGGCACAGGCAATGTTAAGTATGGACGTCGGACCAGCGTTGAATTTTCCGTCGTTTACGTCGTTTGCGTAAGTCGTATGCGAATAGGGCTGTGCGTAAGTTACGTTCACGTCGAAAGCATTGCGTATTTGTGACGTGATTCAGAGCATGTGGCACCATATTTACATGGGGTCACGGGTCATTAACATGCATCACGCCCACCTTCCACCTACTTTAAATTACGCCGGCCCATTTACGCTATGCCGCCGTAACTTAGGACGCAAGTGCTTTGTGAATACAGCACTTGCCTCTCTAAGTTGCGGCGGCGTAGTGTAAAGAAGATACACTACGCCGCTTTAAAGATACGCAAATGTATCTGAATCCGGCCAAAATGTTTTGTTCCTAAATAGCTTCCTTTATCTTAGTGCAGTCCTCCTTTACTTACCTCATCCTTCTATTTTGCTTTTCAATTTCCTTATTTCTTCTGAGAAATCCTCACTTCCTGTTCTTCTCTCTGTAACTACACAATGTAATGCAAGGCTTTCTCCCTGGTGTGGAGTGTTGTGCTTGCCCCCTCCCTTGGACTACAGGAGAGTCAGGATGCCCACTAACACACAGCTCCTTTCTCTATCTACAACGTAGAGAGCGTCCTGACTCTCCCTCCCGTAGTCCCAGGGAGTGGGCGAGCACGACACTTCCACACCAGGGAGAAAGCCTTGCATTAATGTGTGGAGTTACAGACAGAAGAACAGGAAGTGAGGATTTCTCAGAAGAAATAAGGACATTTAAAAGCAAAATGGAAGGATGAGGTAAGTGAAGGAGGACTGCACTAAGGTAAAGGAAGCTATTTAGGAAAAAAAAATTGTACCTTTAAAACCCCTTTAAGTATTTGCTAAGCAAACTGCCTCTAGCATGTGATCACACAAGAGTGGTGAGAACAGTAAACTTTAAACACCTCTGGGAGCAAGATCTGATGTAAATTCTTTTTTTATCTCTATAAACTGCTATGTACTATATCTGTACCATGTAAACAAAGGTAATAAATACTAAAAACAACAGCCATGAGGTTCATGCTGTTGTGGCTCGCATTTTGTGTGGACACAGCAGGCCATTGATTTGAATGGGCTGCTGTACCTGTGGGGGGTGCAGCAAAAAAGTCCCTGACACTTATTATTCCGCATGGAACTGTATGGTTCCACAAAATGTTATTTACTAAAGTTTTATATAAATGGTCTCACAGGTCACCTTTAAGCTGGCCATACTTACTGGCCAGATTTACAAAATAATTTTGTTTGCCTTTAAAATTTGATTTTAAAATTAACGTAATTAACGAACAATTTGTTTGTTCGAGAAAACATTTCTATCCTGCTGCTTCAAATTCTCTCTTCGAGTTGAAAATGAATATTGATTTGACCCCACTAATGACTTGACAACATTTTTTAAACCAAATTCTTCTACTGGTGGAAAAGGATAAGCCGCAGACCAATGATGTCACGCAGCTCAGTAAAGTTTTATTATTCAATCATACAAACAAAGCTCATGTTTGCCTGGAGACTGCCCCTCTCTGATACGTTGCACCTTTACCGTCTTAGTCATAGAGAGAGATATTACAGTGCATGGACAGCTTTAGTCACAATTATCATGTAAATTCCTATTTTCCGTTGCCCGTCTATCATCCAGTCCAGTACAACAAGCTGCCTAGAAGACTTTCAAGGCACAACATGGAAATGGGAGAATGTTTACATCAAAATCACCAGGCAGAGTTCTGTCCCATGAGGGCAATAATCAAGGTAAATTTACCAAGGGAGTGTAGCTAATATAATACATGTTGATTTAAAACGAAAGGTAACATCTGTGAAAAACAATCAGAATATTTTCCAAAACTGTGATACTGTGCCGTCAGAAGTAGAACCACATTGCATAAAAATGTAAACAAACCTGCAAACCTGGACAAAAAAAAATTAAACACTCATTTTTATTTTTTATAAGTCTATTAGCTGTTTTTTAATGTTTCAATCATTTTTATTAAAGGTTTTCGATACAAGGAAGTAGAAAAATAATCTTAACTTTGCGTGGTACAATATTAATTCAACATTTTGTGATCACTGAATCGCAGTCCAGTTAATTACACTAGAGAACAATAATCAAAAAATAAATAAAAATAAACAAAAACTAGTGCAGAAGCTGACCAGGGTTTATCAGTGCGGCAATAAAGCTTAATCTGGCCCATGACACCAAGGGTCCACATCTAACGTAGAGCCCCAGCCCCCTGTAGGAGTCCCGCCCGTCCATAAGGGCCACCCCCCACCAAAACACCTGGGGGCGGCGAGGCCCCCAATCGGTCAGCATGGACTGACAACGATCATTTGTAAGTATACAAAACAAAGAATGAGAAGTATAAGGAAAAGAGCAGAGGGATAAATATGAAGGTCAAAGAGAAGAAAAAGAAAAGAAAAGGAAGGAAGGGAGGGGGGGGCAAAAGAGCCTCAGCTCAGCACCCAAATATACCAGCTGCAAGTAAGAAGCTACATAGTGATCATCTTGGGATCATTCGTTTTAAGCCATGGGTCCCACACTCTATGAAATAGTTTCATTTTATCTTGCGCTAACGCCATTAACTCTTAATTCAACATCAACCTGGTGAGTTTACCTTTAAACTGTTCGAATGGCAGAGCAGCAGACCTCCAATTTCTGGCTATGGTAATCTTTGCAGAAATTAATATGAAAGGCCCTATCCACTCTACCACCCAGTAAAGCTGGCTTTGCTGATTTCTGTAAATTAGTGTGTTGTGACAGGAAGTCAGATAAATATGTTGGTGTACATTTCTGCCTTGTTTAGACAAATCACCATTTACTATCAGGTGTCGGCTAAAGAGGTAGCCAGAAAGGTTTAGGGCATTGGAAAACTTCAGCTGTTCAGCTGTTCAGAATGAGGCATCCTGAGGCTTTTTGAGTTAAGGAGAGCAGTGAGAAAGACTTCTGAAGAGATGAGGTGGTTGTTGATTTTTCTGTGTGATAAAAATCAAAAAGACTATTGTTTCTCTGCTGTATGACCAGCAGTGTCTGCCCAGCAGTAGGCTGTGCCAGACTCCATAGATAGGTTCCTGTGTGGTGAAGGTAGACGCCCCAAGTGGCCAGGGCTTATTTTATGTTTTGTTTTCTTTATGCTGTTTGGATGCTTGCACTTGTTTCCAGCAATATGGAAGAATAAACCAAACTCTTCGGCTGCCTCTTTATATAGTTCAGTGTGTAGTGAACCCATCCAGGGGGTCACACACCCCCGCTACCGAGCTAACCCCTTACAGTGTGTAGAGAAAATTATAAACTCTAATCCAAAACCTTCTAACCTTGGGGCATGTCCACCATATATGGTAGGCTGTACCAATTTGGCCACAACCTCTGAAACACCTGGGGGATGCTCCTGATACAAATGTGGCCAACCTAGCTGGCACCATATACCATCGAAATAGAACCTTATAATTTGCCTCTATTATCAAGGTATTGATGAGTGATCGAGAAGCCGTCTCAGCCAACGTGTGCCATTCATCCAGATCTAAAGTTTCCTGGAGAATCATATAGTTCATATAGAATCATATAGTTCAGCTTCGTCGACTCCCCCATCAACATCATATAAATAGAAGATATATGACCCTTTATCTTATCGTATTGGGTGCACAGACGTTAGTTAGTTTTTTTTTTAAACGATGCGTTGTTTCTGTCTACTATATTATCTAACATTTTAAATGTGTTAAAGTTTTTTTGTCAGATAAAGGATACAGAGTAGGTTTCAGGTATTTCATCAAAATAATGTTACATACCACAGCAAAAAAAGTTTTTTTTTAACTGCTTAAAATATAATGTTTCAGTATAGGCTAGTTTACACACAGTTAGCCCTCTGAAAGTGGTAGTAAACCACACAAAATGCATTGCACATTAGCATATTATGACAGACTAACCTGAAAATGAAGCTAAAGGCGCTTCCATCTTCGCCAGTCTTCTTCAGATTCGCAGGCTTCTGCATTATGAATCGCTCAAGAGTCACTGTTTACAGCATGGTTTTGAAGAAAAGGAGCGGGTATGCTGTCTCTTCATTGCATGTGCGCCAGTGATGTCACATGCCTGCATCTGGATTAAATATCTCCTAAACGGTGCACGTTAAGAAGATATTTACTGTACCTATAGGTAAGCCTTGTTATAGGCAACATCTTAGGCCCCTTTCACACGGACGGCTATTCTGCCGCAGTTAAAAGCATGTATATTTTCTGTGAAATTCAAGACTCCAGGCACAGCGATCAGCTGCATTTGTACAGTGCGATTAGCTGCGTTTACATGCGGTTGCGTTTATCTGCGGCACGATATTGAACGGGGATCCGACTTGTATCGTTAGTAAAAGAGCTAGTAAAAGAGCTGGAAGAAGATAGAGTAGGAGCTCAGCAGAAGGCAGGGAGAAGAAAGCGGAGAAGTCAGAAGAAGACCCCCAAAGTCGGAAGAAGGGAGAAGACCGGGCCACTGCTAGTAAAAGAGCTGGAAGAAGATAGCGGAGGAGCCCGGCAGAAGGCAGAAAGAACCAGAGAGCAGAGAAGTCGGAAGAAGACCCCCAAAGTCGCCTAATAAATTACTTTAAAAACCTGTCTTTTTTTTTTTCTTGATACTTTTCTCCTCAGATGAATGGGTAGGGGTACGATGTACCCCATACTCATTCACATAGGGTGGGGGGCCGGGATCTGGGGGTACACTTATTAAAGGAGGCTTCCGCTCGCTCGTCCCCACCTCCTTTCTTGACCGGCCGGGCTGCGTGTCTGGATAAGGGTCTGGTATGGCTTTTTCGGCGTAGGGGTTCCCCTTTAAATCCATACCAGACCCAAGGGCATGGAGTTTCCCCTCATGATTCATACCAAACGCAGCTGACACAGTGCAGTATTGTTGCAATCTGCAAAGTTTTATGCCGCGTACACACGGTTGTTTTTTGTAATGATGTTTTAAAAAACGTAATTTAAAATGATCGTGTGTGGGCTTTACGTCGTTTTTTGTCTTCTGAAAAATGATCAAAAAAAAATTCAAACCTGCTTCAATTTTTTAGGTCGTTTTTCATAATGACATTTTTTGTATCATAAAAAATGATTGTGTGTGGGCTAAAACGACGTTTAAAGCGCCGTTTTTAAACCCACGCATGCTCAGAAGCAAGTTATGACGCAAGCTTGAATGGAACAGAGTGCCGTCGTACATGTTGTACGTAACCGCGCTTTGCAAGAGCATTTTCAGAAAATGATGGTGTGTAGGCAACGTCGTTTTTTAAAATGAAGTTTGAAAAACGTTGTTTTTTTTCATGAGAAAAAACAACGTTTTTTTACAAGACAAAAAACTACCGTGTGTACGCGGCATAAGGCTCCAGCACATTGAGCCACAAAAAGCAAAGATGGTGTAATACTGTTTTAATTTATTGTAAAAAAACACTTACAGGGTTAAAATCATGTGCCAGGTATAGCAGGGTGAAAATGCAGCTTAAGGGAAGGCAGAGGAAGCCATTTACGTCATCAGGAAAATTGCCTTTTTCCTGATGACACGCACACGAGCGTGAAATGCATAGACTATTGGACAGCACACCTGACACAGGAGCTTTCTGTCCCAGTGAACCAGCAGAGACTCATGCCATTAGCCTTGTTGTATCACTCGTTAGTGACAGGCGCAGCCCTTGCTCTCCCTTAAGCTGAATTTTCACCCTGCTATACCTGGCACATGATTTTAACCCTGTAAGTGTTTTTTTACAAAAAATTAAGACGGTATTATACTACCTTTGCTTTTTGTGGCTCAATGTGCTGGAGCCTTATGCCGCGTACACACGGTCGTTTTTTGCGATGAAAAAAAACGATGTTTTTTAAAACGTCATTTAAATTGATCGTGTGTGGGCAAAAGCAAAAAAAAATTCCAACATGCTTGAATTCTTTGTGTCGTTTTTCAAAACGTCGTTTTTTGTTTCACAAAAAGTCACCGTGTGTAGCAAAAACGTTGTTTAAAACGAAGTTTTTCAACCCGCGCATGCCCAGAAGCTAGTTATTAAGCGAGCTTCAATGGAAAAGAGTGGTGAACGTAACCTCGCTTTTTGTGAAAAAAACGATGGTGTGTATGCAAAATCGTCTTTGAAAAGTGACGTTTCAAAAACGTCGTTTTTTACTTCACAGAAAACGTTGTTTTTTTTCATCACAAAAATGATCGTGTGTACGCGGCATTAAACTTTGTAGATTGCAGCAATACTAAAGGGGTTTAATACGGTTTTACACCTAAACCTATGAAGAGCTTCATTTTCTGAACTCCTAATTTTTTGAAATAATGGGGTGCATGAATACAGATTGATCATAGCCTGCGGAAGGCTGACTGAAAGGAAAGGATCTGGAGTACAGTTCACCTATATGCCTGATGGTCATTTTATGGCCTTATATATCTGGTGAGCACATTTATTTGGCACTTCGGGTGAAGCACTTTAATTGAATAAGCACACTGTACTTTAAGGAAGCACGGTGGTGGTTGTTAGAAGACCCAAAATTCAGCACTGTTTATTTAACACAGACTGATTTATCTGCCGATATGGACATGTTTGATTGCATTTAAAAAAAAAAAAAAAATATTTGACACGCACTTAATTGTTTTAACTTGTTGCGCCCTTTTCCACTTTATTTATTTCTGTATTAGTATTACTAAATTTGGAGCAGCACTTGTTACACTGTCTGGTACTATTTTACATTGGCGCCAATCCCTATTCATTATATACTAAACCAATACATTTTAGCTCTTGCTATATGTTTAGGGTTGTTGTCCTGCTGGAAGGTGAACTTCCGCCCCAGTCACATGTCTTTTGAAGACTAAAGCCCTGTACACACGATCGGTCCATCTGATGAGAATGGTCTGATGGACCGTTTTCATCGGTTAATCGATGAAGCTGACTGATGGTCAGTCGTCCCTACACACCATCGGTTAAAAAAACGATCGTGTCAGAACGCGGTGACGAAAAAAACACAACGACGTGCAGAAAAAAATGAAGTTCAATGCTTCCAAGCATACGTCGACTTTATTCTGAGCATGCATGGCTTTTTAACCGATGGTCGTGCCTAAAAACGATCGTTAGGTATCCATCGGTTAAATTTAAAACAAGTTAACTTTTTTTTAACTGATGGATAAATAACCGATGGCACCCACACACGATCGGTTTGGACCGATGAAAATGGTCCATCAGAACGTTCTCATCGGTTTAACCGATCGTGTGTACGCGGCCTAACAGGTTTTCTTTTCTTTCAAAGATTGCCCTGTATTTGGCTCCATCCATCTTCCCATTAACTCTGATCAGCTTCCCTGTTCCTGCTGAAGAAACGCATCCCCTCAACATGATGCTGCCACCACCATGTTGGGGATGGTGTTTTTCAGAGTGATGTGCAGTGTTAGTTTTCCTCCACACTTAGCGTTTTGCTTTTAAGACAAAAAAAAACTATTTTGCTTTTATCTGACCAGAACATATTCTTCCACATGGCTTCTCGCAAACTGCAAACGGGACTTCTTATGGCTTTCTTTCAACAATGTCTTTCTTCTTGCCACTCTTTCATAAAGGCCAGATTTGTGGAGTGCACGACTAAGGCCGCGTACACACGATCAGTCCATCCGATGAGAACGGTCCGAAGGACCGTTTTCATCGGTTAACTGATGAAGCTGACTGATGGTCTGATGTGCCTACACACCATCGGTTAAAAAAACGACCGTGTTAAAACGCGGTGATGGAAAACACAACAACATGCTGAAAAAATTAAGTTCAATGCTTCCAAGCATGCGTCGACTTGATTCTGAGCATGCGTGGATTTTTAACCGGCGGTCGTGCGTACTAACGATCAGTTTTGACCTATCGGTTAGGCGTCCATCGGTTACATTTTAAAGCAAGTTCTCTTTTTTTTAACCGAAGGATAACTGACCGATGGGGCCCACACACCAATGAAACGAACCGTCAGTCCGTTTTCATCAGTTTTGACCAATCGTGTGTACGCAGCCTAATATTTGCCTTGTGGACAGATTATCCCACCTGCGCTGTGGATCTCTGCAGCTCCTCAAGAGTTACCATGGGATTCTTGGCTGCTTCTCTGATTAATGCTCTTCTTGCCTGGCCTGTCAGTTTAGGTAGACGGCCATGTCTTGGTAGGTCTGCAGTAGTGCTATACTCTTTACATTTTCAGATGATGGATTGAACTGTTCTCCGTGAGATGTTCAAAGCTTGAGATATTTTTTTTATAACATAACCCTGCTTTAAACATCTCCACAACGTTATCCCTGACCTGTCTGTTGAGTTCCTTGACCTTCATGATTTTATTTGTTCACTAAGTTTCTCTAACACACCTCTGAGGGCTTCATAGAATAGCTGTATTTATATTGAAATTAAATTACACAGATGTAAACTCTATTTCTTAATCAAGTAACTTCTGAAGGCAATTTTTTTAAGGGGCACATTTTCAGATCTAAGCATTTTACTGTTAACATAATTGAAGAATTTTTGGGGTTTTGTCCTACTCTCTTTTGCAACCTGTCGTTCGCTATGAATTTTTGCAGCCTTCATTTCCTTTTTACATATTGTGTTATATTCTTTGTAACTTCTAAATAATGATAGTGTTTCTTCATATATATATATATATATATATATATATATATATATATATATATATATTTTTTTTTAAGTATTCTTTTCTTATTATTTATAGTTTTTTTTTTTTTTTAACCTTTGGCCGTGAGCCATATTAGTTTTATTTTTAGCCTTTTAAACTTAATGGATAAAGTTCATCTTTGGGAACATGCTACATTTTAGGGTGGAACATGTAACATGTTCCCAGTGCTGCAGTCACCGACTGCTGCCCCCCCTCCCTGAACTTCTCCCTGAACTCACACGGACGTGTCATTCATACACAGAGCTCTGTGCGTATGAATGAACTACAAGCGGCTTAGCAGCTGTCAGCTTGTAGTTCTCAATGAACTACCACAGCACTGTGGAGCACTGTGGTAGTTTATTGAGTCTTCCTGTCAGCGAGTATTGGCTTACCCATAAGGCCTCGTACACACGAGGGGATATGTCCGCTGAAAACGGTCCGATGGACCGTTTCAGCAGACATCTCCGCTCGTGTGTATGGGCTAGCGGACAGATTTCTCCACCCGACAGATTTCAAAGCATGCTTTGAAATCTATCCGGTGGGAATCTGCCTGCCCGACATGTCTGCTGGTTAGTACACTTACCAGCAGACAGGTCGTCCCCCACCGCCGCCGCGCCGCCGCCGAATGGATTTGGCGCATGCGCGGAAGTGTTTAACTTCCTGGTGCGGTGACGTGGCGGCGTCAACGTCACCGCCGCGTCACCGCCACGTCACCGCGCCGTCCGGCGGCGGGGAATTTGATCCGATGGTGTGTACACGCCATCGGATCAAACTCCCGATCGGACATATCCGATGGAAATGGTCCGCGGACCGTTTTCATCGGATATGTCCGATCGTGTGTACGAGGCCTTAGGGATGTACAGCTAAGCCCATACACTGACAGTGTGGAGGAGACCCTCATGGCATCAGTACAAAAAATAATAAATGCACATTTTTTTTTTACCTGCAAAGAGATGTGCATGTATTATGTTTTGTACAAAGGTGAGCTTATCCTTTAAGCTTGAAGAATTTCCATTTCTGTCCCGTGCTTTACAATAACAATATTCCCTCCCACTCTTATGTCATTCACAAGTCTTAAGTCTTTTATCTTTCCAGTATGTGCTTATTGCTTACATATAACATTAAATTAAATCATGTTATCGTCACTGTTACCCAGGAGTTATTTTATCTGAACATTAGCAATAAGCTCTGCGTGGTTTGAGATTAACAGGTCCAGCAGAGCATCATTTCAAGTTGGGGCTTCTATGAAGTGTACCATAACATTTTCTTGTAATAGGTCCATACATTTCTGCCTTTAAAAAAAAAATTGGCCCGAGGTAGTCAAAGTCATAATGTGCTAGTATGCAAGGCATGCTAGCACATTATGACAGGCTTCCCTGAAAATGAAGCCCCCCAGCGGCGCCCTTCCATCTTCACCCGCCACGGGTATGCGGTTCCTTCAGAGCGTATGCACCAGTGACATGAATGGCTACTAATAAAAAAATATATTTCCTAAACGGTGCATGTTTAACCACTTCCTGACAGCCGTACAACTTTGTACGGCCGCAGGGTGGTTCTAATTCTCCTGGTCGCTCTCTTTTTTCGGCCTCCGCTCCTCCAGGCCACTGGGGGGCGCACGAGCGCCGCAGGCGGCGCGCTCATGCCCGCTGCATCACTGAGATGCCAATGCGTGTGCCTGGCGGCCGCGATGTCCGCCAGGCACTCGCAATCGGCAGTTACAGGACAAGGACGTGGATCTGTGTGTGTAAACACACAGATCCATGTCCTGTCAGGGAGAGAGGAGACCAATCTGTGTCCCTTGTACATAGGGACATAGATCGGTCACCTCCCCCAGTCACCCCCCTCCACCCACAGTTAGAACACAATGCAGGGTACACATTTAACCCCTTCCTCACCCCCTAGTGTTAACACCTTCAATGCCAGTCACATTTATAAAGTAATTAGTGCATATTTATAGCACTGATCGCTGTATAAATGTGAATGGCGCCAAAAATGTGTCAAAAGTGTCCCATGTGTCCGCCATAATGTCGCAGTCCCAATAAAAAAATCACAGTAAAAAAATAATAATAAAAATTAATAATAATTCTGTCCCCTATTTTGTAAGCGCTATAACTTTTTATTAAATTGGGCTATTTATTATAGCAACAAGTAAAAAATATTGAATTTTTTCCAAAATTGTCGCTCTTTTTTTTGTTTATAGCGCAAAAAATAAATACCGCAGAGGTGATCAAATACCACCAAAAGAAAACTCCATTTGTGGGGGAAAAAGGACGTCAATTTTGTTTGGGAGCCACGTCGCACGACTGCGCAATTGTCAATTAAAGCGATGCAGTGCCGGAAGCTGAAATTTCACCTGGTCAGGAAGGGGGTATACGTGCCCAGTAAGCAAGTGGTTAAGGAGATATTTATTATACTTAGAGGTAAGCTTATAATCAGGTAAAAACCAACAAAGGGAGTTTATTCCTACTTTAACCGTTCCAGCAGTGCCATTACTCCAATCAGTTTCAGGGTAGTTAAAAATTCCCCACTATCATTAATGTCCCAGCCCTTGCAGCCCTTTCTGTTCAAGTAGTTGCATTTAATCCTCCTCAATAACATTAGATGGCCTATAACAAACACCAATAATTAACTTTGAAGTACTCATACTCATAGACAGTTTCACCCATAATGCTTCAGCATCATCACACACTCTAGCAACAAGGTCCTCACTTGCTTTGTGATCACTTCTCACATAGTGGCAGACACCACCATGTTTACATTTTACCAGTGGCGGCCCGCCCATATGGGCGCACGGGCGCCGCCCCCCCTCCCGCAGTCACAAAAAAAAAAAAAGAATTAAAAAAAAAAAAAAAACGGGCCCTTTAAGAACTTTTATTCGGCTAAAATGTCATTTTGACATTTTAGCCGAAGTTCTGGTGGCCGTCTATAGAGGGCGCTGCAGCGCCACCCCCTCTCGCAAGTAACACACGTTCAATGCTATGCATTGGACGTGTGTTACTGTTGCCAGCTGCCTGGTCTATTCGTATAACCGGACATGGGACGCCGGTTACCCGAATAGCGACAGCTGGTTGGCTGAGGGGAACTGCCTATCAAAGCCAGTGGCTCTGATAGGCTTTTCCAGTCCCGCCCTCCGGCTCTCGGAAGTCTATGCTCGGAGCGCAGACAATCTGCGGTCCTTGCATTAGACTGACAGCCGTTTCAGCCAATCAGGTTCCCGGATTCTGGTTTTCAGGAACCTGATTGGCTGAAGCTTCTCCAGGGCGGCAGAAGACATCGAGGGAGGACATGGAAGCGTCAGGTAAGTGATTTTTTTACAGGGAAAGGGGCAGCATGGGGCACAGTGGCAGCATGGGGCACAGTGGCAGCATGGGGCACAGTAGAAGCATGGGGCACAGTGGCATCATGGGGCACAGAGGCAACAATGAGCACAGGCCGGGCACAGTGGTGACAATTGATGGCACAGTGACTGAATATGATGGCATGGCAGAGAGGTGACAATTGATGGCACAGTGACTGCATTTGATGGCATGGCAGAGAGGTGACAATTGATGGCACAGTGACTGCGTTTGATGGCATGGCACAGTGGTGACAATTGATGGCACAGTGGTGGCGTTTGATGGCATGGCACAGTGGTGACAATTGATTGCACAGTGACTGCATTTGATGGCATGGCACAGTGGTGACAATTGATGGGCACAGTAGCTGCTTTTGATGGCATGGCACATTGGTGACAATTGATGGCACAGTGGTGGCGTTTGATGGCATGGCACAATTAGTGACACAAGTGGTGACAATTGATGGCACAGTGACTGCAAATGATGGCATAGCACATTGGTGACAATTGATGGCACAGTGACTGCATATGATGGCATGGCACATTGGTGACAATTGATGGGCACAGTAGCTGCATTTGATGGCATGGCACAGTGGTGACAATTGATGGCACAGTGGCTGCATTTGATGGCATGGCACAGTGGTGACAATTGATGGCACAGTGGCTGCATTTGGTGGCATGGCACAGTGGCTACATTTGGTGGCATGGCACAGTGGCTGCATGTGATGGGCACAGTGAGGCTGCAATATTTTTTTTTTCGTTTGCGCCCCCCCAAAAATTTTGAGCACCAGCCGCCACTGCATTTTACCCTGTCTCTCCAAAAGAGAGCACAGCCACCAATATTAATAGCCCAATTTGTGGGAAGAATGAAGCCAAGAATTAGCAATAACATTTAAATCATAGTTCGCTTCATGCACCATAGCTTCCAACTCAACTATTTGTAGTGACTTATCTTATCATCTGCCATAGCCCTACCATCTTCCCCTATTCCACCCACCATTAGGGTCTGACCTGTCTGCACCATTATATTCTCATTCACCCTCCCCCTCAATCCTAGTTTAAATACTCCTCCAAGCTTCTTGTAAACTTTATCCCCAGGACAGCAGGTTGGGTATTCTTTGCAAAGTAAAAATGCACCACATTCACTCAGCTCATGGTGCAACTTCCCTTGCAACGTGTACAGCCTATTTGCCTCTAGTAAATCACCCCTATGGTATTACAAGTCTTGTGTGGGATAACCTGAGTGGCCTGCACAGAGCCCTAAACTCAACCCTACTAAGTACCTTAGAATAAGTTGGAATGTCAATTGTGAGCCAGGTTCCTGACCTCAAAAATGTACTTTTGTTTAAATGTGCATAACATTTTGCAAACACATTCAATATCTTATGGAAAGTCTTATCAAAAGAGTGGTGGCTGTTGGCTGCACACAAATGAGGTGGTAACTCCATATTAATGCCCGTAGTTTTGAAATGATATGTCCAACAAGTGTATATAGGTGTGACAATAAGGTGTCCGGAAATGTTTAACTTGTTTATTGTATAGGTGTAAAGGTAGCCATACAGGGACCAGCCAAATTTCGATCCATGTATGGGAAGGGAGGTTGTGCAGAAGTCAAACTACCAATTGACTTCTATACAACCTCCCTGATGTTTTTTTTGATGCTCAGTGAATTGCATTTTTAAAGCCAAATAAATACAATATTAACTAACTAAGAGTTGGCTAATGTTTTCCCTGCGTAGCAGGAAGCCCTATGGCTAGTTGCCACTGATCATGTTAGTTTACCAGGAAACTCACGATATTTGCCAATGTTCTACACAACACAAAAGGCCTCCTTTGTAAAATGCTCAAATGTTTGAAAGCCTGAGTGATTTTTTGTTCAAACCATGTCAGAAGGTTGACACAGAATAAATACTTAACTGTATTGCTGTTTATTACTCTTATCATTTAGGTAGAGATATTGACTTCTGTTCTACCGATGTGACTCTGCCTAATCACTTGTTTTAAAGATTTACCCAGTAAAGATTCCTGTTTTTAGCACTATTTGCACAATATAATTCTATTATAATATATTGAATGCAAGCATGATTTTCAAGATATCATTTTTTATGCTGCTAAAAGTAAAAACTATAGTTAGCAGGCAAAGACACTCTAACTACTAATCTAGCCACACATTGCTTCTGTGTCCTAAGTTGAAGATGAGCAAGTACAAAATGTAGCACACTACATTCCCTTGAAATGAGATATGTTTTTTTATCACTAAGCAAAATTCACTTTTCTATATTATATAAAAGTTTTCTTTTACCTTATGTGTGCTTCTCAGCCGAGATTCCCAGGAAAAGGATTTACATGTAACTGCTCACTGTCTCATTTATCGCTGGACTTTACCCTCCTTGCTAGCAGGCTAATTCCTGTTCCTTGCCTCATTTACATAGCCATAAATTAATGGCTGTTAACCATTTCAGATGTGTTGTATAACATTACTAGTCATGTTTCATGAAAAATGAAACTAGGTTGAAAGGTCTGCACCTAGGTCTTTTTTTACAAATGTTTTAGTGACGCTTATAGGTTACAGAGTTTGAGATGCCAAACACACAAGGGGACAGTGGCGGCTGGTGAAGTTTTAGGCTTCCCATAAGCCCCACCCCTTATAGAATCCACTCACTCTATCCCCTGTATTCCACTTGCTTCCACCATTAGTGTTAGGCCGCATACACACGACCAAATAAATCCGATCAAATCGGTCTGACAGAATCCCCGCCGGCAGACAGCGCGGTGACGTTGACGCCGCCACGTCACCAGGAAGTAAAACACTTCCGCGCATGCGTCGAATCCATTCGACGCATGTGCGGACAGATATGTCTGCTGGTTAGCGTACTAACCAGCAGACATTTCGGACGGACGGGTTCCCAGCAGACAGATTTTAAAGCATGCTTTAAAATTCTAGAGGGGACAATGACAATCATTTATTTCTCATATATATATATATATACTATAACAATGCTTACCATAGTCCAGCTTCATAGTGACATCAGGATTATACCAACAATCTCAGACTTACAATCTGAAATTTAAACCAAGGAAAGTTAAACAAGCAAAATGCTTATAAGCTTTACCTAATGCACTCCAAAGGTTCCATTCAAGTTTTTTGAAATATTTTGAATTAACTTATGAGAAAATATTTTTCACTGACAAATTTACTGTATTTATTGGCGTATAACACTCACTCTGAAAATTGAGGGTAAACTGTGCCTGCGTGTTATACACCATTATTTTTTTGTTTTCATTACCAACGGGGGGCGGTCCTCCTGGGTGCTACCCATTGGTGGGGGGGGGGGATGTGTTAGGCCAGCTGCCCCCCCAGCATACTTTAAAGTAGGGTTGTCCCGATCCCACTTTTTTAGGACCGAGTACAAGTACCGATACTTTTTTTCAAGTAGTCGCCGATACCGAATACCGATACTTTTTTTAAATGTGTCCCCAAATGCAGCCATGTCCCCCCAGCCATGTCCCCCACATATGCAGCCATGTCCCTCCAGCCATGTCCCTCTAGCCATGTCCCTCACATATACAGCCATGTCCCTCCAGTCATGTCCCTCACATATGCAGCCATGTCCCACTAGCCATGTCCCTCACATATGCAGCCATGTCCCTCTAACCATGTCCCCCACATATGCAGCCATGTCCCCCACATATGCAGCCATGTCCCTCTAGCCATGTCCCCCACATATGCAGCCATGTCCCTGACATATGCAGCCATGTCCCTCTAGCCATGTCCCTCACATATGCAGCCATGTCCCTCACATATGCAGCCACATCCCTCCAGCCATGTCCCTCACATATGCAGCCATGTCCCTCACATATGCAGCCATGTCCCTCTAGCCATGTCCCCCACATATGCAGCCATGTCCCTCTAGCCATGTCCCCCACATATGCAGCCATGTCCCTGACATATGCAGCCATTTCCCTCACATATGCAGCCATGTCCCTCTAGCCATGTCCCCCACATATGCAGCCATGTCCCTCTAGCTATGTCCCCCACATATGCAGCCATGTCCCTCCAGCCATGTCCCTCACATATGCAGCCAGTCAGTCCGTCACTCAGTGTGTCAGTCAGTCAGTGTGTCAGTCAGTCAGTGTGTCAGTCAGTGTGACAGTCAGTCAGTGTGTCAGTCAGTCAGTGTGTCAGTCAGTCAGTCAGTGTGTCAGTCAGTCAGTCAGTCAGTGTGTCAGTCAGTCAGTGTGTCAGTCAGTGTGTCAGTCAGTCAGTGTGTCAGTCAGTCAGTCAGTCAGTGTGTCAGTCACTCAGTGTGTCAGTCAGTCACTCAGTGTGTCAGTCAGTCACTCAGTGTGTCAGTCAGTCAGTGTGTCAGTCAGTCAGTCAGTCACTCAGTGTGTCAGTCAGTCACTCAGTGTGTCAGTCAGTCACTCAGTGTGTCAGTCACTCAGTGTGTTAGTCAGTCAGTGTGTTAGTCAGTCAGTGTGTCAGTCAGTCAGTGTGTCAGTCAGTCAGTGTGTCAGTCAGTGATTCACTGCTTCAGTCAGTGAGTGTGTCACTCAGTCGGTGTGTCGGTAGTCAGGTCACACACCTGCAGATCCGGATGGGGGAAGGGTGGTCTCCGGTGTCCTGGATTAGTCGGTCAGGTGGGAGGAGTTCTGGAAAGGCCCCGCTGTCACATCCTCTGGGGTGGAACCCGCACCGTCACCGTTCTCCTGTCTCTCCCGTCGGCCCCTCTCCTCACCTCTCCAGCGGCGACACCTGACAGGACGGAGGAACAGCCGCGCGCTCCCGCCCATGGCCGGCCTCGCGCAAAGCCGAAGGTACATAATGGACGAGGGGGGCGCGGCTACAAAAGGAGGAGGCGGACACCTATACGGACCCCACCGGTACCGTTCTCCGGTCAGCCCCTCGTGCACTCTCCGTCGACACCTGGCAGGACGGAGGAACAGCCACGTGCGCGCTCCCGCTCATCGCGCTCCCGCTCCTCGCGCAATACATTTTGGGCGCTCCCCATTGGAAGGAGGAGGAGACACAAGCGATAAAGGACGAGGGGGGGCGCGGCTACAAAATGAGGGGTGGACATTATTACGGATAGGACGGGCGTTGTCACATGGGGGAGCGGTGACGGCAAATAATACAGAAGCGGGCTTTCGATTCGGCGGCGGCGGGAAGTATTCTATTTTGGTATCGGGGGTATTTGCGGATGTACAAGTACTCCCGCAAATACTCGGAATCGGTCCCAATACCGATACTGGTATCGGGACAACCCTACTTTAAAGTTAAGAAAACATTACTGCCAGTCCTTTCTCATACACTGCTCCTCCTGTGCCACCCTCAATGTAAATAGAAGCCTTTAAATACCTCAATTAATGCTCTTTCTGGCCGCTCTCCTCCTTTTTTAGAAGCTTCGATTTACAACAGTGACACAGTAGGAGCAGTGTATGAGAAGAGGCTGACAGTGATGTTTTCTCAACTTTATGGTATGCTGGCAATGCTGACCCAGGAGACTGGGGGTCTCCTTGGAGTGCAGGGGGGCTTTATAATGAATGGGCTGTGTCCCGGGGCGTCTGTGCCCCCTTGCAGGGAGTCTGTAATGTGCAAGGGCAGTGGGTCTGTGTACTGTTCAGGGGGTCCGTGCAATGTGCAGGGGGTCCGTGCAATGTGCAGGGGGCTGTGGACAAATTCTTTCCTGAAACTTCCCTTTTAAAGTTATGGTGCGTGTTATACGCCGATAAATACGGTAATTTTAAGGGAATAAAGTAAAGGGTATGTGTAGGATAGGGTAGGGTATATGTTAAATTTCATTGTTTTATCTTCTTTAACACGTATAACAAAATAAAAAAAAATATCGTTATGGAATTTTATACATTTATGATATGGTTGAATATTATGAAGTTCTTGAGGAAAAAAATGGGGAGTGTTCTTATTTTAAAAATAAATTTAATACAGTCGTTTCTGATAGATTGGTTGAAATGATGCAGTTTTTTTACAAGTTTCCCTATCCCATTCACTCAAAAATGTCATTCTCATTTGCATTTAGGTGGTTCATAATAAATGGCTTTTCTAAGTCACAAAATGATGCGATAACTAAAGACAGAAAATCAAATCGTCAACCAGTATTGGTTACAGAATAAAATTATACATAACATTTTAGTGATTTTAAATTGCAGATTACTTAAAATAATTTTAACATGAGTTGGACGTTGTATATGCTTGCTTAGCTATTTCTTCATGATCAAATTTTGTCTACGGCTTTCCACAGAAACTGATTGGTCTCTACTGTATAAGCAACAACTTTACTTTTTTCCACATACAATATTTATCTGTTTTGTTAAAGCGGGGTTTCAACCACAATTAGCATTTTTTAAATGTATGTCCTTTCATCCTGCGTTTTTATAATATAAATCCGGTCACTTACTATTTTACAATCCGCAACAATACGCTTAAATATTCAAAAAAGATAGTTTATAAACTATGTCCACACCATTGTCATTTTGCTTGTGGGCATTGTGAAGCCCACAAGCACTTCCTGGAAGTCTTGGATAGGGAGTGATAATTGGGTAGCGCACTGCATCCTGGGAAATGATGACACACATTTCCCAGGAGCATTAGAGGGAGATGGTGTCAGAATCCTAGGTCATTCCAAAGGCAGATTTTGTGGAACCGCATAGCAACAGGCATTTCCAGATGAGTAAAAAATGTTGTGTTTTTTTTTTTTTTTTAGGTCTAATGAGCACAATAATGAATAAAAAAATTTGGGATGGAAACTCCACTTTAAGTTAGTTATACAGTAGTAGAATTTTTTTAATTTTTTTTATTTTAAGCATGTTAGCTTAATTTTCAATTATTAGAGGGAACAAGTTTCAAGCAGTGTATGTGGATTTTGTTCAGGGAATTACATTAATTTTCAAATCAAATTTTAAAAGCAAAGGTGCTTCAACTAAATTCATTTAGTCATCAAATTAACAAAGAATTTTTGTATGAATATTCGTACGAACTTTGATTTGAAAATCGACTACTTTATAGCCTGCTTTAGGCTTGAAATACACATGTATTGTTTAATCTTACCTTGTACAGGCGAGTCTACAAAGCATCAGATTTAAAAAGCATTTACAAAGAATTTAACAAGCTTCAAACAGCACTTTGGAGCCCCAAGCCAGGAATGTTGAAAAAAGATTCTAATGGAGGTGTTGTCTTTAAATATAAATGTATTTTTAGCATTCTTACACATGAAATTTACTAGTGTGCTATAGAGGCAGTGTGGGAGGGGAGGTGTTATGGTACTTTTTATATTTTTCATATCCTTGAAGATAAAGACACAAAAAAAAAATATGTACCCTCACACCTCCTCTCCCACACTGCCAGCCTAGCACACTAGTCATGCAAGTAATTCTCACGTCCCTACCAATATAAACGTCATTCACCTTTACAGAGGTGCTTTGAGAGGGGTTCAATAAAAAAAAAGGTCCCAGAGTACCAGTGTTTGATGCTAATGGACATTGAGTTCATAAGGGCAGGTGGGAAAAAAATGCATCAAGTTAGTTGTACATTTCAATGCCTACATGGTTCACACTAACGAATTATAAAACACAAAGTAAGCCATATAACTAATGAATATTGTATCTAAAATAAAAAAACTATGCCGAATTATCCATTCAAGGAACAGGCAAACTTTGCTACTTTACTGTACAAATGCCAACTAAAATGTGTGTTATTCTGTAAAACATCTCTTCAGTTCAGTCTAAGCTACATAAAAATGCTTGTGCATAAAAGAAAAAACACAAATCATTAGGAAAATTGTAACATGAAAAATGTGAACACCAAAATATGTACTTACTTAAGCATACATGTAATATCAGATAAATGACTGGAAATAAAGTTGATTTTTGCAAACATGTAGCAGACACTTGTAGAATTCCATTGATGCACTATCTGTGGGATGAAGTAACTGCAGCAGATATCAGAGGCTTCTGTGTGGTGGAACTGAAAACAGGTCAATGCTCCCTACTAGGCAATCCCATTATGTTCTGACATTCTTACTTCCTCCCCCTCCCTATGTCTGCTAGAGAGGGATTAACTACTGCACTGACATGAGACATTGTGAAATGTTTAATTAACACTGCGATCTAAATATGGATTTGAGGTACAATATGTTGGGGTACATACCCATGTTAGATCTACGCATTCTAAACTATAGTTCCCTTTGCAATTACTAAAAAAGACTGTTATCACTTCTCTTTATGTATACAGTGCCTTGAAAAAGTATTCATACCCCTTGAAATTTTCCTAATTTTGTCGTGTTACAACCAAAACGTAAGTGTATTTTATTGGGATTTTATGTGATAGACCAACACAAATGAAATAGTTGAAAAGTGCAGTGTGTATTTGTATTCAGCTCCCTATACGCTGATTAGGGTTGCCACCTGTCCAGGATTCACCCGGACAGTTCGGGTTTGGAATCATGCGTTCGGGTTTCAGACTGCCTGAAACCCGGACTCATTATTTAGACTGGACTATGGATTGCCAGCAGGGTTGCTGGCTGCAGTTGTCTAAGCTGAGAGTGTCTGTTGCTCTTTCACACTGCCTAAAGCTAACATTACAACCCCCCCCCCCCCCAACACACACACATATAGGAGAGGAGAGAGAGCTCAGTGTGCACCTCTTCCCCCCCACCCTTTTCTCTCCTGCCTCTGAGTGAGTACACTAAAGTAAATCAGGATTCTTAGAGCACCCCTTACATCAGAGTTCCCCTTTACACCAGAGGCACTGGACTATGGATTGCCAGCAGGGTTGCTGGCTGCAGTTGTCTAAGCTGAGAGTGTCTGTTGCTCTTTCACACTGCCTAAAACTAACATTACAAACCCCCCCCCCCCCCAACACACACACATATAGGAGAGGAGAGAGAGCTCAGTGTGCACCTCTTCCCCCCCACCCTTTTCTCTCCTGCCTCTGAGTGAGTACACTAAAGTAAATCAGGATTCTTAGAGCACCCCTTACATCAGAGTTCCCCTTTACACCAGAGGCACCTTACATCAGAGTCCTCTCCATACATCAGAATTCTTAGTGTTCCCACCTAAACCAGGGTTCCCAGAGCATCCCTTATGTTAGAGTCCCCATAATTCTCCCTTTCATCAGAGTCTGTAGAGTCCCCCCTTACAGTGTTTCCCCTTACATCATAGTCCTCTCTGTATATCAGAGTTCCCCCTTAAATCAGGTTTCCCAGAGCACCCCTTATGTTATAGGCCCCATAGTTCTCCCTTACATTAGAGTTTGCAGAGTCCCCCCCTTACATTGAAAGGGAACTCTGCAAGTTCAGATGTAAAAGGGGACTCTGTGAATCCAGATGTAAAGGGGGACTCTGTGGATCCAGATGTAAAGGGGGACTCTGTGGATCCAGATGTAAAGGGGGACTCTGTGGATCCAGATGTAAAGGGGGACTCTGGGGATCCAGATGTAAAGGGGGACTCTTGTTATTAAATTCATATGATTAGAAATGCTATTTAATAGCAAAATCTATGTATAGTTTATACTATAAAAAAAAATTGCTGCGCACTGCTAAAGTGTTCGGGTTTGACTTGAAGAAAAGGTGGCAACCCTAACGCTGATATCCCTAACTAATCTATGTGGGGCCCATAGTCACAAGTCCCAGGGGTCCACAACCACAGGCTCACAGCCAACTACCAGTCCATGGCCTCTCTGCAGCCATGCAGCGAGCAGCGCGGGAGATCCGGAGAGCAGGTAGGCAGGCAGCCAGGCAGGCAGCGGGCGAGAGAGCAGAGAGATGACATCATCTCTCACCGCCCACCCTACATCACCACTGTTCTGCCCTCACTGTGCAGCTGTGGGCAGCAGAGAGATTACACTGCCCTCTCTCTGGTGACCCTGATGTAAGAAGCAGCTCTCTGGGGGCCCTGATGTAGGGGGGGGGCTCTCTGGGGACCATGATGTAAGAGGAAAACTTTTTGAGGACCAAGATGTAAGGGGGGCTTTCTGGGGACCCTGATGCAAGGCTGAGGCGCTCTGGGGACTCTGGTGTAAGGGGGGCTCTCTGGGGACTCTGAGGTAAGGGGGGCTCTTGGGGACCCTGATCCAAGGCTGAGGCTCTCTGGGGAATCTGATGTAAGGGGGACTCTCTGGGGACCATGATATACGTGGGAGGGTCTCTGGGGACCCTGATGTAAGTGGGGGGCTCTCTGGGGACCCTGATGCAAGGCTGAGGCTCTCTGAGGTACCCTGAGTAAGAGGGGCTCTCTGGCTACCCTGATTTAACGGAGAGGATTTCTATGGACCCTGATGTAAGGGGGGCTCTCTGGGGACTCTGATGTAAGGGGGAGGCTATCTGGGGACCCTGATGTAAGGGGGAGGCTCTATGGGCACTCTGATGTAAGGTGGAGGCGCTCTGGGGACCCTGATGTAAGGGGGAGGCTCTCTGGGGACCCTGATGTATGGGGGAGGCTCTCTGGGGACCCTGATGTATGGGGGAGGCGCTCTGGGGACCCTGATGTAAGGGGGAGGCTCTCTGGGAACCCTGATGTATGGGGGCTGTCTGGGGACCCTAATGTAAGGGGGGGCTCTCTGGGGACCCTGATGCAAGGCTGAGGCTCTCTGATGTCAGGAGGGGCTCTCTGGGGACCCTGATGTCAGGAGGGGCTCTCTGGGGACCCTGATGTAAGAGGGGGGGCTCTCTGGGGACCCTGATGTAAGAGGGAGGCTCTCTGTGTGAAAGCCAGGCTTTCACACTGAGGCAATGCACTGGCAGGAAGTTAAAAAAAACTCCTGCAAACATCATCTTTGGAGCGAAAATGACAGTAAAGCGCCACTAAAAATAGCAGCGCTTCACTGTCAATGCCGTCCCCGCCCCAGTGTGAAAGTAGCCTAAATGAAGAGTTAAAAAAAAAAAGCTGTTTATACTTTTTTTTGCAATTGCATATAGTTTATATACTGTTTTTTAAAGTGAGCCAGTCTGGAATAAGTCCAGGGCCAAATTTTTGTACCAGTCCAGCCCTGGCTATGTGTGGCAGAAAGCTAACACTGCACATCACCCTGAACACACCATCCCCACGGTGAAACATGGTGGTGGCAGCATCATGTTGTGGGGATGCTTTTCTTCAGGAGGGACAAGGAAGCTTGTCAGAGTTAATGGGAAGATGGATGGAGCCAAATACAGGGCAATCTTAGAAGAAAACCTGCTACTTGTCCACATGAGACTGGAGCGGAGGTTCACCTTCCAGCGAAACAACGACCCTAAACATACAGCCAGAGCTACAATGGAATGGTTTAGATCAAAGCATATTCATGTGTTAGAATGGCCCAGTTACAGTCCAGACCTAAATCCAATTGAGAATCTGTGGCAAGACTAGAAAAAAGGGATTTTTAATAACAGCTTACCTGTAAAATCCTTTTCTTGGAGTACATCACGGGACACAGAGCGCATAGCCATTACATATGGGTTATATGGAGTACCTTCAGGTGTGGACACTGGTGTAATCAACTTCACAGGAAGTTCCTCCCTATATAACCCCCTCCCACTGAGAGTGCTTTAGTTTTGTAGCAAGCAATTTCTCTGAGGTTACACAATGTTCCCACAAAGAGGGGTGGGAGCTCTGTGTCCCGTGATGTACTCCAAGAAAAGGATTTTACAGGTAAGCTGTTATTAAAAATCCCTTTTTCTTGATCGTACATCACGGGACACAGAGCGCATAGCCATTACATATGGGATGTCCCAAAGCAATGCTCTATGAAGGGAGGGAGACCGTAAGGCAAAAAATAGCCAAACAGAAACTATATCAGGAGGTAAAATAGCTCCACCAACAGAAAAAGGGGGCGTGAACCGGGCCAGAGGATTCTATACTGCTGCCCGTAGGACCGCCTGCCCAAATGCTGCGTCCGCAGCCTTTGTGACGTCCAACTTATAAAATTTAGTAAACGTATGTACGGAAGACCAGGTTGCCGCTTTGCAAACCTGTGCCATAGAGATCTGATGGTGTGCCGCCCAAGAGGCACTCATGGCCCTCGTAGAATGGGCTTTAACTGATAAGGGAGGTGGAACGCGCTTCAGACCATAGGCCTGAAAAATCAGCTGCTTAATCCACCTAGCCAAGGAAGACTTGGCAGCCGGCTGACCCTTCTTGGGGCCATCCGGAAGAATGAAAGCACATCTGTTTTCCTAATCTTTTCTGTAGCCTTGAGATAAACCCTCATGGCTCGGACCACATCCAAAGTATGAAGCAATCTTTCCTCTCTGGACTGGGGAGTAGGAAAGAAGGATGGTAGGACTAGGTCCTGATTCAAGTGAAAACTGGATATGACCTTAGGAAGGAAAGAAGGCTGAGGCCGCAGAACCACTCTGTCCTTATGCAGAATAAGGTACGGTTCCCTGCAAGACAAGGCTGCCAGCTCGGAGACCCTTCTGGCCGAAGCCATAGCCACCAAGAAAACCAACTTTCGGGTTAGCAGCACAAGAGGGATTTCTGTCAGAGGTTCAAACGGCTGCTTTTGTAAAGCTGACAAGACCAGATTTAAATTCCAGGGGCAGAGGGGAGCTCTAATAGGGGGATTTACATGCAAGACCCCCTGCAAAAAGGTTTTTACAAGCGAATGTGTGGCCAAAGGCCTTTGAAACCATATCGATAAGGCAGACACCTGCCCCTTTAGAGTACTAAGAGCCAACCCCTTGTCAACGCCAACCTGGAGGAATCGCAAGATCCTGTCAATAAAAAACTTGCGAGGATGCCCTCCTTGAGACTCGCACCACTCCACATAGGTTCTCCAGACTCTGTAATAGATATTTCTAGAGACTGGCTTTCTAGCTTGAATTAACGTAGATATGACTTGGGCCGAGAGGCCTCTGCCCTTAAGAATTAGAGGTTCAGCCGCCAAGCCGCCATCAAATTTAGCTGCTGTGAAGCAGGGTGGTAGATCGGGCCCTGAGACAGCAGATCTGGGCGCAGGGGGAGTGGCCACGGTGCCCTTACTGACATCCTCACGATGAGTGCGTACCAAGCCCTTCTGGGCCAGGCTGGGGCCACCAGGATCACCGGCCTGCGCTCCACCCTGATCCTTCGTAGAAGGCGGGGAATCATCTGTAGTGGAGGGAACGCATACAGGAGAGAAAACTGGTGCCAGGGGCAAACCAACGCATCGGTCCCGTAGGCCGAGGGGTCCCTGGCTCGGGATACAAATTTGTCCAATTTCTTGTTGAATCTTGTTGCCATGATGTCCACATCGGGAACTCCGAATCTTTGGCAAATCTCTTGGAATACCTGGGGGTGAAGAGACCACTCTCCCGGGAGCAACTGTTGACGACTCAAAAAATCTGCTTGAGAATTGTCTATCCCTGGGATGAACACTGCTGAGATGCAGGGTACATGGGCTTCGGCCCATGCAAAAATTAGGTTTACTTCCCTTTGAGCCGCCAGGCTCCTTGTGCCCCCCTGGTGGTTTATGTATGCCACCGCCGTGGCATTGTCGGACTGTATCCTTACTGGCAGACCCTGCAGGGGGAGAGTCCAGGCGACCAGGGCCAACCGAACAGCTCTGATCTCTAGGACATTGATGGGAAGCAGACTTTCTGCCTCTGACCACTGTCCCTGCTGGGTCCGTTTTCCTAAGATTGCCCCCCAACCTGTTAGGCTGGCATCTGTGGTTACTATTTTCCACGAGATGGGGCAAAAGGTTTTCCCTTTTGATAATTTTTGAGGGATCAGCCACCAGTACAGGCTGTGCCTGACTTCTGGAGAAAGAACTAATGGACGGTCTAATGCCTGTATGGACTTGTTCCAAGCAGAGAGAATAGCTGCTTGCAGAATTCTGGTATGGATCTGGGCGTAGGGCGCTGCTTCGAAGGCGGCCACCATCTTCCCCAGCAGTCGCATGCATAGGCGAATAGTCGGCTTCTTTTTGCCTAAGACTATTTGAATCGTTTGAATCAACGACCTGATCTTCTCTTGAGGTAAAAATACCTTCTGGCATTCTGTATCTAACCGAAAGCCTAGATATTCCAACTGTCTTGTGGGATGTAACCTTGATTTTTCTTGGTTCACAATCCACCCGAACTCTTCTAGATGCCGCACTGTGCGGACTACTGCATGATTGAGGTTGGAAGCTGAACTGTCGATAACCAGGAGATCGTCCAGGTATGCTAGGACCAAGATGCCTTCTGTCCTTAGGACGGCTAGTACCGGGGCTAACACCTTTGTGAATACCCGTGGAGCTGTTGCCAACCCGAAAGGGAGGGCTACGAACTGATAATGACTTTGGTTTATCGTAAAACGAAGAAACTTGTGATGTGCTGGGTAAATTGGCACATGCAGATATGCATCCTTTATGTCTATAGATGCTAGGAAGTCGCCCTGATGCAGGCTGGTTGTCACTGAACGTATGGAGTCCATACGGAAGGTCTGAATCCTTAGAAAGCGATTTAGGCGTTTGAGGTCTAATATAGGCCTGACGTCGCCATTGGGTTTTGGTATAACAAAAAGGTTGGAGTAGAATCCCAGACCCCTTTCTTGGGTTGGTACTTCTACAATTACTCCTTGGAGCAAGAGGCGATCCAACGCCCTTACGAGAGAGGCCCTCTTTAACGGGTCGCTTGGAAGACTTGACCCCTGAAAATGAGGAGGGGGATTTCTCGAAACTCTAGTTTGTAGCCTGAGGCTACTACGGACCGAACCCAAGAGTCGGGAATTCTGGCCTTCCAGACTTCGGAGAAAAACTGAAGTCTTCCCCCCACCCAAGAGAGTGGGGGCGCCCCTTCATGAATCTGATTTGATGACTGGTTTAGCCGGCTTGCGAGACCAGGGCCTCTTGTTTGCCGCGGCTTGTCCCTGTGGGCGGCTATTAACTGTTGAACGCCCGGGAGGCCGTCGATACTGACGGGAAGTCGAAGGGGCCGAGCCTGCAATGGCCTGTCGTTTAAACGTGGGCCCACGCGGTCTTTTCTTGACCGGTAAGGAAGTACTTTTTCCACTTGATATGGTGTGGATATATTTATCTAGGTCTTCCCGAATAGTCTTCCCCCATGAAAGGGAAACCCTGCTAGAAGCTTTTTGCAGGGTGCCTCTGCTGACCAGTTCTTTAGCCACAAAAGACGACGCATGTGAACCATCAGTAGAGATAAACGGGATGCCTGTTGGATGGAGTCCTTAATAGCATCTACTGCAAAGCAGAGAGCCCTAGGGAATTCTGCTAATTCATGAGTATGCTGAGCCGGCATGTCCTTCAATATATGCTTTGCCTGATCCTTCAAGGCCTGACAAACACCAATGGCTGCTACTGCTGGCTGAACCATGGCACCTACTGAGGTAAAAGCTGCTTTCAGTAGGGTCTCAAATTTCTTGTCGACCGGATCCTTGAACATATGGACATTTTCAACCGGACAAGTCAGGGATTTATTCACGCAGGAAATGGCTGCGTCCACTGTAGGGAGAGCCCATTTCTTTACATATTCCTCTTCCATAGGGTAGAGAATAGAGAATCTTTTAGGAGGGACAAAGATTCTATCAGGTCGAGCCCAATCTTGGTAAATCACGTTCCGCAGAAGGGGGTGCATTGGAAAGGATGCACCAGTTAATGGGGCCTTTAAAGAACCCAATGAGGATACCTCCGGGGCTACTAGTTCTGGCACTGGAAGTTTAAAGGCAGTGCGAACCATATCTGTCAAAGACTGGATCCACAGGCCCTCCGCTTGAGAGGCCGAAAAATATTCATCTATAGTGGAATTTTCCCTGTCTGAACCGTCGGGACTTGGGTCTGCCTGATCCCCTTGTGGTCCCGTTCCTCTGAAGAGGAGACCTCCGCATCTGAAAACCCCACACTGGGTGAAGGGGATCTAGCCCGCTTGCTACTTGGGCAAGGACGGGAAAACAACGCAGTTAACCTTTTCTCTAGCCCACACATGGTGGCTGCTAGCATTTCTTCCGTCACGTAAACGGGAATGGGTGGATCGGGGGCCGCCTCTGCCCCCAGCACCCCCAATGGCTCTTGTACTATGCCACTCGGTGTCCTGACTGGCGAGGTGGGGCCGTAGAAGCCTGGCCCAAATCCTCTGACCCCGATGGAGACCCCTTTTGCTTTTTGGTACCTTTAGCAGCCTTGGCTGGTCCAGATCCCTTTGGAGCCATTGTACAACCTTGGGTCACCCCTATAGCCAACACCTGACTGTTGTAGCTAGGAATAACCAATATGAGGGCAGGTATGAGAGAAAATGAAAAAGAACTAATTTCTCTCTTTTTCTTTTATATTTCTCTTTTTTTTTTTTTTTTTTCAAAAAAAATCTTTTTTACCCGCCTGGGAGGTGGCAATACCGAGGAAGCCTGTGAGTATTGACACACCATGCCCGTTAGCCGGAGTCCAAGGTAGACTCAGATACTGCTGGATCTAAGGCTGAGTCCCTTTAAGCAAAAAAACCCTTTTTTTTTTTTTTTTTTTTTTTCTGGTCTATAGTGGACCTAAGTCCTAGACCTGAAGATCCACTAAAACCGCCACTAGGTGTCCCTGTGTGGCCAAAAGACCCAGCTGCACGCTCTGTATCCTTTCTTCCTCTGCCTCCAGGAGGGAAAGACCAGCCAGAGAAAAGTTTTTCCTTTATACAGACCCTGACGCTGCTGGCCGCCCCCCGACGCACGCCGACGCTATAAAAGGCGGCGTGCACGCGCGCGCGTATGCGCGCGCACACACGCGCGCATGATCGCGCGCAACGATCGCGCGCACGATCGCGCGCACCACGCCGAACCCACATGGAGGAAGCAGAGCAGAGGAACAACATGGACCAGCGTTATGCAGCACCAACAGACACCAGGTAAGCACTAATCTTATTGTAGTGCACACACAGCGAGGAAGCTGTCCCCATGGGCTTCCTAAGAAACAGGAGTTTTAACCAGCAATTTCCTCTTTAAAACATGTGGGGTTGCAGTATCAGTGTTAACAGGCAGACCTGGGGTGAGTAGCAAATATATAACTTACACAAGTATACATATATCTACATGTTATCTGGGTAAACATTAGAATCCCATCCTGCCTCAACAGACATAGTGGAGATAGTGGCTGATGCACAAGCATACCATTAGCCAACCCAGAACCCCCAGGGGGATACCTACTGTCGAACCAAGTCCCGCAGGTTCCCTCTTACCTGCTCCACGCCGCAGGTATTGCAAAATGCAAGAGGCCCAGCCTTCCCCCATCTCCGTGGGTATTGTCTTGGACCTTCAGGGACCGGGGTCCTGTGTTAAGGAACCCACACCCCTGGACCTATATAGCATCCTGGCATCAGTAACTTTTAGTTCTTGGAAGAGACTAAAGCACTGGAGCCCAGAATCCAGCCCTCCAAGGAGAGGCATTATAGGCAAAACCCCACTCCAGCAGGGCCCGGGTACCGTACATCTTGGCTCTGAAGCACTTCGGACGGATCCGGCTAGCTATCCTGGGTCCCGAGACCTCCGAGGGACAGCTAGACGTGACCAACACCTAAGACACTGGCGGAAAAACTAAAGCACTCTCAGTGGGAGGGGGTTATATAGGGAGGAACTTCCTGTGAAGTTGATTACACCAGTGTCCACACCTGAAGGTACTCCATATAACCCATATGTAATGGCTATGCGCTCTGTGTCCCGTGATGTACGATCAAGAAATTGCTGTTCACAGACACACTCCATCCAATCTGACAGAGCGTTTTTGCAAAGAAGAATGGGCAAAAATGTCACTCTCTAGATGTGCAAAGCTGGTAGAGACATCCCCAAAAAAGACTTGCAGCTGTAATTGCAACGAAAGCAGGGGCGGATCCAGAGTCTAGTCTCGGGAGGGACACTGCCAGAAAATACATTGTTTTGCAGGCAATTTATCGGGGAAATGGCTGTTGTTGACGCTTCAATCATCCTGGCACCATGGTTGATATGGTGTCAGGATGATTGAAGTGCATTATTACATTATTATATGAAATGTAATGGTTTAACTTACCATAATACATAATCAGTGGGAGCCCTGAGTGTGTCACTTACCACCGTCGCCTGCCACCAGATGCGGATTGTTACTTGCCACGTCACCTGCCACACTGTCAGGAACTTGGTAGAAGGTCGAGATGCTAGGAGGGCTCCCCTTGCAGCCGAGCGCAGCACACCACTGAAGGTGATACAGCAGGTGTGGTGCCCACAGAAGCACAGGTGCCGGGAAGCTAAGTCGGGAGCCAAGGCAGGGATCAACACAGGAAATCAGTCCAGATTCAGAGTCAAGTTCAGGGAGCAAGATAAACGAGTCCAGTAGCCAGGCTGGGATCCGATGCAGAAAGCAGGCGTAGAGAAATCAGGTGAAAGCCAATGATCAAGACAGAAGGTCAGAGGATCAGGTCAGGGCAAGCCGGGTCGGTACACAGATCAGGAACAGCAGAAACACAGAACTCAGGAATGCAGGACAAGCTGAAGATACACCAGTGATGCACCAGAGTCAGCAGCGGGTTTAAATACGCCGGGCAATCATCACGCTGGGCGGGCGTAAATTGTGCACGTGCATGAGCCTATTTACGGCGCCACGCATCCTTGTGCGCGCATACGCATCTATTTCCCTGATACACAAGTTGCAGATTGCCACATCACCTGCCACACGTTGTGGATTTTGTCACCTGCCACATGTCACTTTCGTGGGGATTGTCTCCTGCTGTGTGCCAGAGTCAGGCAAAAGAGAGATAATGTCATCTCTCTGCTGCCCGCGGCTGCCTGCAGTGAGGACGGAACTGCAGGGATGCAGGGTGGGAGCTGGGCGGTGAGAGAAGATGTCATCTCTCTTCTCCCCGCCCGTTGACTCGCTGATTAGCCAGCCGCTCCCTTGCCTTCCGAGCTCTCCGTCTGCTCTCTCACCCGCCAGCCGAGCCACCTGCCCACTCACCCACCTAGCTGCCCGGCCCGCCCGCTCTCACCTGCCCGCGAAGCCACCCGCTCTCACTCTCACTCGCAAATCATTTCTCGGGAGGGGGGCTTTGTTGCCCCCTCACTGGATCCACCTCTGAACGAATAGGGGTTCTACAAAGTATTGACTCAGGGGGGCTGAATATAAATGCACACATACTTTTCACATATTTGTAAAAAATCTTGAAAAACAATTTTCTTTGTGTTGGTCTATCACATAAAATCCCAATAAAATACATTTACATTTTTGATGGTAACATGAAAAAATGTGCAAAATTCCAAGGGATGTGAATACTTTTTTAAGACACTGTATGGATGATGGCAGTGTATTAATTTTAATTTAGGAAAAAAAAGCCAAGTACTTTTTTTTCAAAATTGATATACAGCTGTTATATGATCCAACTCTTTCCCAGCCCATCGGCAGGGAAACTTCTGTGGGAAGAGCTCCTAGTCCTGTGCTACTGGTCAAATGTTTAAAAAAATAATAATTGAAAAACGGCCTTAGAAATACAAAGAAAAAATACTGTACATAATTAATATAAATGTTTTAAATCATCATACAAATACTAAAATCTTCATTATTTTTGTGAAAAAGCATGGTGTGGGCTATCTTGGGGGAGGTTCTGCAAATCGCAGCCTGCTTTATGCCCCATCCAGCCTGTGTCTATGTTCTTACAAATAGGGTTGTCCCGATACCACTTTTTTTAGGACCGAGTACAAGTACCAATACTTTTTTTCAAGTAGTCGCTGATACCGAATACCGATACTTTTTTTAAATGTGTCCCCAAATGCTGCCATGTCCCCCACGTATTGCAGCCATGCATGTCCCCCACATATGCAGCCATGTCCCCCACAGATGCAGCCATGCATGTCCCCCACATATTGCAGCCATGTCCCCCACATATTGCAGCCATGTATGTCCCCCACATATGCAGCCATGTATGTCCCCCACAGATGCAGCCATGTATGTCCCCCACATATGCAGCCATGTATGTCCCCCACATATGCAGCCATGTATGTCCCCCACAGATGCAGCCATGTATGTCCCCCACAGATGCAGCCATGTATGTCCCCCACAGATGCAGCCATGTATGTCCCCCACAGATGCAGCCATGTATGTCCCCCACAGATGCAGCCATGTATGTCCCCCACAGATGCAGCCATGTATGTCCCCACACATATGCAGCCATGTATGTCCCCCACATATGCACCCATGTATGTCCCCCACAGATGCAGCCATGTATGTCCCCCACAGATGCAGCCATGTATGTCCCCCACATATGCAGCCATGTATGTCCCCCACAGATGCAGCCATGTATGTCCCCCACAGATGCAGCCATGTATGTCCCTCACATATGCAGCCATGTATGTCCCCCACATATGCAGCCATGTATGTCACCTACATATGCAGCCATGTATGTCACCCACATATGCACCCATGTATGTCCCCCACATATGCAGCCATGTATGTCCCCAACATATGCAGCCATGTCCTGTCCCCCATATTGCAGCCATGTATGTCCCCCATACCTATAGTAGTGCCGCCGCATACCGCCGCGTTAAACCCCCCAATGCATTACAGCGCGCAATACAAGCTTTCGTTTGAATACTTGTAATGCCTGCCGCGCCATGTATAGACACTCCCCTTCTCTGGATTGGACAGATCCGTCCAATCCCGAGCAAGGGGAAGTGTTTATACACGGCGGCGGGGGGGGGGGAGTATTCTATTTAAGTATCGGGGGTATTTGCGGGAGTACAAGTACTCCCACAAATACTCGGTATCGGTCCCGATACCGATACTAGTATCGGTATCAGGACAACCCTACTTACAATTACAGGGAGGTAAATCCTCCATCAATTAACATGTAATAACTAGGGTTTTCCTGATACCACTTTTTTAGGACTGAGTACAAGTACCAATACTTTTTTCAAGTACTCGCCGATACCAAATACCGATACTTTTTTTTAAAATGTGTCCCCAAATGCAGCCATGCCCCCCCCCCAAATGCAGCCATGTCCCCCCACAAATGTAGCCATGTCCCCCACATATGCAGCCATGTCCCCCCACATATGCAGCCATGTCCCCCACATATGCAGCCATGTCCCCCCCACATATGCAGCCATGTCCCCCATCTATCCAGCCATGTCCCCCATATATGCAGCCATGTCCCCCATATATGCAGCCATGTCCCCCACATATATGCAGTCCATGTCCCCCACATATGCAGCCATGTCCCCCCATATGCACATGTCCCCCCATATGCAGCCATGTATGCAGCCATGTCCCCCCATATATGTAGCCATGTCCCCCATAATATAGCCATTCCCCCATATATGCAGCCATGTCCCCCATATATGCAGCCATGTCCCCCATATATCCAGCCATGTCCCCCCATACCTAGATGTTGCCGCCGCATGGTTAATCAGCGTGCGGGGAACATCACAGCTTTCATTTGAATAGCTGTAGTGTTCCCCGCTGTGCCGCGTATAGACACTCCCCCTTGCTCGGGATTGGACAGATCACCCGTCCAATCCCGAGCAAGGGGGAGTGTCTATACGCAGCGCGGCGGGAAACACTACAGCTATTTAAATGAAAGCTGTAATGTTCCCCGCACTCTGTTTAACCAGGTCGGCGGCGTCGTTGCGGTATCCGGAGGCAACTTTTGTTGCTGTGGCGGGGGGGAATTATCGTATGAGGCATCGGGGGCATTTGCGGGAGTACAAGTACTCCCGCAAATGCTCAGTATCAGTCCCGATACCGATACTGGTATCGGTATCGGGACAACCCTAGTAATAACCCATCTCATTGTGTTTACCACTGACTAAACACTCACATGTGTGTGCGGGCTGTGCAAATAAGCTTAGAAGGGAACTGAAACTGGAGCATGCTCAGTTGATGTGGCAACGGCTAGTCTAATCGCAGCTGCATCAGGAACACAGACAAGAAGGGAGGGATAGTGCGTATGAACAGCATGTACTGATGGTTTTTAATCACTTCAATACCAGGCACGTTTGCACATTCTTGCCCAAGCCAATTTTCAGCTTTCAGCGCTGTCACTTTTTAAATGACAATTGTGCAGTCATGTTACACTACCCAAACTACATTTTTATAATTTTGTTTCCACAAATAGAGCTTTTTTTTGGTGGTATTTGATCACCTCTGCAGTTTTTATTTTTTGCTAAACAAATAAAAAAAGACTGAAAATGTTGAAAAAAAAAAAAAAGTTTTTCTTTGTTTCTGTAAATTAGTATGTTTTCTCCTTCACTCATAAGGCAGCACCAATGAGGTGGCACTGATGGGCACTCATAGGTGGCACTGATGGGTACTTATGGGTGGCATTGATGGGCACTAAAATGCGGCACTGATAGAGTGCACCGATAGGCATCACTGGTGGCACTGGCAGGCATTTTTAATTGGCATATGCCTGGTGGTCTAAGGTGGCATACCTGGTGGTCCTGGCTGTCACTTCTGGTTTACTTGGCAGCCAACAGCCCCAGTTTTAAGAAATCCACAGTATTCAAGAACGCCGATCTTGGTGTTTTGAATACTTTAAAGTGCAGAGGAGGGGTTTGGGGCATTTTAGACCCCAGATCCCTCTATAAAGTGTACCTGTTAAGGCCCATGCACACTGGACATTTTTACAGCAGCTGTTTTTGGCTTCAGATGTTTTTTTCTACAGTCAATAAACTCCCTATCATGTTATCCAATGTGTCCATGCACACATAGGATGTTTATCAGCAATTGTTGACTGGGGCGTTTTTTGGCTTTAAAAAATAAAAAATAGTGGGTTCTTCAGCGGTAAAAACGCTTTAACGTCAAAAACCGCTGATAAACGCTCAAAAACGCGGCTCACCGGCATTTTCTAACGTTTTATGAAAAAAAAAAAAAACAGGAAAAATGCTATTGCAAAAACGTTAAAAAACATTGAAAAACGCACTGCAAAGCTACTGGTGATTTTTTTATAACGTTATTTTAATGTCCAGCGTGCATGAGGCCTGACTGTCCCAATGGATGTTTTCATTACTTAGTTGTGACAGCAATAAAAGCTATCCGTGTTCGCGTGACAAATCAAACGCATACATAAGTTGCTCCTGCAACTATAAACAACACATATGATGTATTGATGCGATCGTTAGAGCGAGAACAAAAATTCTAGCACATGCATTAGTGCAATGGTGCGTACGTGCCGTTGCTTCAGTGAGTGTGCCGTTACCGGCGGCTCCCGCACGGGAGTGGTGTCATCACGACTTTGGCCAATCACAGCGCCGGAGCCGCGATACCCAGAAGTAACCCCTGGGAGTGATGTCGCCGTCCAGTGCTGTGCACGGGCACCGCAGCGAGGGCTTCGATCTCAGTTATTACTTAATGAGCTAGTATGCTGTGCATACTAGCTTATTATGCCTTTGTCTTGCAGGTGTTTTTTTTTTTTTCAAAAGTGGATTTACAACTACTTTAAGATGTTCTAAAGCATCGCCTATGAAGTACCGTTGTTTGTCACCATTCCACGAGTTTGCGCAATTTTAAAACGTGACATGTTAGGTATCTATTTACTCAGCGCGTAACATTATCTTTCACATTATACCAAAAATTGGGCTAACTTTTCCATTTATTTTATAAATTCATTGAAGTGTATTTTTTCCAAAATAATTGCATTTGAAAGACCGCTGCATAAATACAGTGTGACAAAACATTGCAACGACTGCTATTTTATTCTCCAAGGTCTCTACTGATTTTAATATGTAAGCAACAAGTGTCTGAGATAGGCCTGAAGTGGTTGATACTATAAATGGAAATGTTACCAATTCCAATGAAATCTTCTCTCATGAAAACCCAGGAGGCCGCCATGTCCTGCCTTCTGAAAAACTTGGTAGTTTGTTGGTGTTGGATTTGTGTAACCAAAGCCCGATAACACCAAACAAGCGCCTTTGTTTTACGTTACACAGCCACCGGAGGTGTTTTAGCCTTCTATACCTATCCTGGGAACTAACATTACAAAAGAAAACAATGAATGGCGGCCCACGTCTCTACTGCTGGTGCGGCCCGAAAAGCACGTCTGCTCACAAAATCTCCACACTGTACACACTGCGCCTCTCCCATTCCCGCCACCATGTTAGAAGTGGTCACGTGACGGGCCGTGTTACGCAGCGGGTCTGCCTCTTCCTCTCTGGTGACCCTGTCGTTGTGGATCCTAGTGCGCATGCGTAACCCGGTGAGTTGCGGCCTAGTGGTTTGTCTGCGGGGCCGCGCTGCCGGTAAGGGGGGGAAGTGCGGAGGCCCATTGTAAGTGGCGTTTGGAGGTGTGAGAAGCCCAGCCATGGAAGCGGACTATTACAGCCCCGAACACTCAGGTAAGAGGGGAGGCGGGACCATACAGCACCATAGTGCAGTGTGTTAGCTGCTCTGGGTCCCATATGTGGCCAGGCTTGTGAGGCTGATACCTACTTTCCCACTATAGAGGTGAAAGGTGTGCTTTCCCGGGATCCTCTGTGTATCCCCTCGCACTGTGCTGGGGCCAGGTGTAGATAGTACACAGGTAGGTGACCATGTGATCTCTACACTCATTGTGTTCAATGGCAGAGCTGACAATTACATGGGGCTTGGCTGGACCTTTACATCTGATGCATTCACATACACTACAAACACGTATGCAAATGCACATGAACAACCTAATAAAAATGAAATAAATTGTTCCAAAAACGTAGAGTGATGCAGAGATTGTGGTGTAAAAGAGTCCTTAATGCATGTCCCATTGTACAAGCCTGGACTGTCCTCTCAGAGCAGTGCAGGAAATGATTGGCCAGTTATGTGTGTGTTCTTCTTTTTTTTTTTTTTCTTAACCCAGCTATGATTTCTGAGATTTTTATTCTTTTAGAATTGGAGATTGTGGCTTTATCTGCCACCTCTACCTCCCCGGGCAATCGGAGGAAGCCTTGTATTCATTCATAAAAATACAAGGCTTCATGTGAATGGCTGGGCAGCACTTGACCTGTTCCAGGAATGAAATGCTAAGTCCCCCCCTACCTGAACACAGCACTGCATGTAGCTGATGTTAAATCTAGTTTATACAACGCTGATGGCAGCCACATCAATCAGTAAAATAAATTGTTTGTTTTGGGTCAGCTTGGTTTAAGTAAACTTATAAAATTGAATTATTATTTTTTTTATCTCTGAAAGGTTATTATTTAGGTGGTTTACATATACAATGTACATTCACATATCATAATGTGCATCGAATACTAGCACATTATGTGATTGTGAAACTTGACTGAAAACTAACCATTCCAGCGATGTGCCGTCCCCGCTTGAGGCGGCTTTCATCTTCACCCGGTCTTGTTTCTGGGTCCATGGACTCTGGCTGTGTGACTGGCCAGAGCCGCGATGACATCACTCCGGCACATGCGAGCCGTTCCTTCAGAGCGCATGCATCAGTGACATCAGCTGCTTATACAGCAACGGTGCACGTTTTAGGAGTTATTTACAGTAGTAGTGGAGATCTCGAGACAAATTGTCTCAATCTTATTTTTGACTAGGGCTCTCCTGGGCAGTGAGTAAGTTAGTGGGTCAAGGTAATGGAGGACAAAGTAGAGTGGTAAAGGTAGAAAAGAGTTGACAGGGACTGCGTGAGAAGATGTTAGTGATAAAGTAGGTCTGTTTAGCAGTGTGGAAGCAGATTTATATTGGCTGAAATCTTGCTGTGAATTAGTCTTGCACCACAGACGCTAAGGCCCCTTTTACACTTATGCCACTTTAAAGTTGCGTGATTTTACTGCGATTTTATTAAGACAGTCATACGACTGTGGATCCGACTTTGCCCCACAACTTGAAGTACGACTTAAATGAGCAGGGATGTGACTTTGATCCCCCAATAATTAAGGGGAACTCCTCGTAAATTTTTTTTTTTTTTTTTTTTAATGGCATGGGTTTCCCCTCCAAGAGCATACCAGGCCCTTGGGTCTGGTATGGGATTTTAAGGGAAACCCCTTACGCCAAAAAAAAATGGCTTGGGGGTCCCCCCCTCCCAAAATCCATACCAGACCCTTATCCAAGCATGCGGCCAGGCAGGAAAAGGGACGAGCGTGCGCCACCCCTCCTGAACTGTACCAGGCCGCATGCACTCAACATGGGGGGGGGGGGGTGCTTGGGGGCAGGGGTGCGGCCCCCGCCCCAAAGCACCCTGTCCCCATGTTGATGAGGACAAGGACCTCTTCCTGACAACACTGGCCGTTGGTTGTCGGGGTCTGTGGGCGGGGGGCTTATCGAAATCCCCCTTTTATAAGAGGCCCCCAGATCCTGGCCCCCCCACCCTATGTGAATGAGTATGGGGTGCATCGTACCCCTACCTATTCACCTGGGGGGGAAAAATGTCAAGAAAAAAAACACACTAGGCAGGTTTTTAAAGTAATTTATTAAGCAACTTCGGAGGTCTTCTTCCGACTTTTCGGCCTCTTTTCCGCGCTCTCCGGTTCTCCTCCTGCTCTACAGTGCTTTCTGCCAGCTCTTTTACTAGCGGTGACCTGTTTTCTTCCCTCTTCTTGCGATGTTTACACGATGCTCCCTCTGGCTGTAATGCCGGGTGTGTGGTGCGCAACGATGAAACAGGACTGTGACTTCCTATGGGGCGTGGTCACAGATGACATCACCCAGTGACCCCACCCCATGCGCGCACACGGCGTTACAGCGGGAGAGATCGTCGTGACAACATCGGGACAAGAGAAGAGGGATGAAGACCGGGCCCCGCTAGTAAAAGAGCTGTAAGAAGATAGCGGAGGAGCCTGGCAGAAGGGAGAAAGCACCAGAGAGAGGGAGAAGAGAGTCGGAAGACGACCCCCGGAGATGCCTAATAAATGACTTTTTTTCCCTCCAGGTGAACGGGTAGGGGTAAAATCCATACCAGACCTATGGGCCTGTTGTGCTCATGAAGGGGGAACCCATGCCATTTTTTTTTATTTAAAAAAAATTGCTGTGGAGTTCCCCTTTGTGCACAAGTCGTGTACAAGTCGCATGCCAAAGTCGGATCTGTTAATACGGAATCCGACTTCAGAAAAAAAGTAGTGCAGGACCTACTTTGAAGTTGGCACGACGTAGTCATTGAAAATCATGGAGAATGACTTGTCATACGATTTTGCCATCCAAATTCGTGGTAAAGGTCGTAAAAGTGTGAAAGGGGACTTAAGAGCGTGGCTACGTCTTTTTGAGGCTTTTTATATTGTCAACTTGCCAGGGTTGTAGCGGTCGGGGCCTAATTCTGTGTATAGTGACTGAGGGGGGCGAAGGTATCCAGGGTAGATGACGGTGAACTGTAGACAGAAGTGGCCAAGTTGGGGCAGGACAAGGATGAAATTTTGTCGTGGACACAATCTGTAGCAGACCCCCGCCATTCACACAATTTCACAGTTACCATGAGATAAAACAAAGTTCAGCAATATTACTTTATCCCATTGTTTTTCAAATCTATGTACACTGCAAACTATTAGATTGAATCGGTTCTGATATCGCTGTTTTACTAACCTGACAGCCTATTCTAAATAGCCTTAATTTTGTTTGCAGATATTAAAGATTCTAACGACCAGCAAGAATATGTCCCTTTTAAAGAGCACCTGTCATTTCAGATCCATCATGGCAGCGCTGGTGAGTGGACTCGCCTGCTGCTGCCACGTCCCTTACCTTGTGTCACTGGCGCATCACCAGCCGTTCCATTAAATTGTATGGGACTGTTGGTAAGTCAACAGCGGGTCAGAGGAGGAGCCACTGTGGGACAGAGATGACAATTGCTCCTGCAATTTTATGATTTAAATCAAGCCTTTTTTACTAGTGATTTTAATCAAATCCACTCTGCTTCTAATCATTTTTTGTATTATCTAGTAACTTCTGTATCTTGTTGCAGATGATGATGGTGGTGCAACCCCAGTTCAAGATGAGCGTGACTCTGATGATGAGGGAAATAACAGACAACATGGATCAGATGTTGAAAGTCCAGTGCATCGATATGAGGTAGTGAAGCACATGTAATGACACTTTAGGGGTAATTTTTAGTATGAACTTAAAGTGATTGAAAAGGTGGTTTGTTTTTTTTGCTTCCTTTTTAATTTAAAAAAATACAATTATACTTATGTGCTCTGTGGTCGCTTACCTTCACTTCTGGGGTCCCCCACTTGCAATCTTGGTTCCTTATCTGTGTCTGACAGATGTGCATTGGCACACACAGCCCAGCTTGACCGCACCTCTGCTTTATGACTCCCTCTGCTCTCAGACAAGCCTGTGGTTGCAGGTAGAGGGCAGGGCTGCCTGTGACAACAGTACTGGATCGAGACGGTTGTCATGTAATTGTTTGGAGCTTTGTGTGAAAGCACCAAAGAATGGATAAGAAGTGGCCTTCTATGAGCTGCAGTCTGGAGATGGCATTTTCTCAGGAGGAATGGACCAAACTACATGTTGATACGTTTATAAGTCTCATTGAGAGCAACAGAAATCGCTTGTTTGTGCTCATTGCCTCCACAAGTTGTGCTACAAAATATTAGGTTAAGGGACCCATCATTTTGTCCATGCCATTTTTATTTGTTTAATTTATAAAATTCTGCTAGATCAAGAAACTAAAGCCTACCATTAAAAAATAAATAAAAAACACAGAATAAACAATGATGGATGACAAATACTTATGTCAGTTTCAAATTATTTCAGAGAAATTAGTGTTTTTTTGTTTTTTTTTACTTGGAAGGGTACCAACAGATTTGTCCACGTCCTGTAAACCCTCCATATTTGTAGGGTTTACATATACTTTAACCACTTAAGCCCCAGACCATTTTGCCGGTCAATGACCGGGTCACTTTTTGCGATTCTGCACTGCATTGCTTTAACTGACAATTGCGTGGTCGTGCGACGTGGTTAAAAACAAAATTGGCGTCCTTTTTTTTCCCCCCACAAATAAAGCTTTCTTTTGGTGGTATTTGATCATATCTGCGGTTTTTATTTTTTTGCGCTAAAAACAAAAATAGAGCTACAATTTTTAAAAAAAATGAATATTTTTTTTTTGCTGTAATAAATATCCCCAACAAATATATTGTATTCTACATATTTTTCATAAGAAAAATCGCAATAAGCGTTTATTCATTGGTTTGCGCAAAAGTTATAGGGGATAGTTTTATGGCATTTTTTTATTAATATTTTTTTTACTAGTAATGGCGATCAGCCATTTTTTTTTATCGGTACTGCGGGGTGGGACTGACTTGGGAAAATGACAGATCGCTGTTCATACATTGTATGAACAGACGATCAGGCATTTGTCACCCTGACAGGACCAGCAGCTGTGTGTTTACACACACAGCTCCCGGTTCTCGCTCTGTAACGAGCGATCGCGGGTGCCCGGCGTTGATCGCGCCCGCCGGGCAAGCGCGTCGGCGCCAGGGGTGAGCACCTCCGGCGGCGCGCGCACGCCCTATTGGCTGAAATGCAAAATTACGTATACCTACGTGATTTCGCGCAGCCGAGCCGACCTGCCACTGTATAACTGCGGCGGCTGGTCGGCTAGTGGTTAACCACTTCCATGCCGGGCCTATTCTGGCACTCCTCTCCTACATGGAAAAACGTTCATGTTTTTTTGCTAGAAAATTACTCCGAACCCTCAAACATTTTTTTTTTTTTTTTTTTTTTTTTTTTTAGCAGAGACTCATGGAATAAGATGGCAATTGTTGCTACTTTTTACATCACACATTATTTCTGTGCAGGAATATTTCAAATGCTGGGAAAAAAAAGTTTCATGAATTAAAAAAAAAAACAGAAAAGTTAGCACAATTTTTTTGTATAATGCGAAATATAATGTTACACGAATAAATAGATACAGAACATGTCACACTTTAAAATTGCGCACACTCGTAGAATGGCGACAAATTACATTACTTAAAAATCTCCATAGGCGACGCTTTAATTTTTTTTTACAGGTCTTGTGCTCAGAATTGTTGCTGTAACGCATGCGGCGATACCTCACGTGTGATTTGAATCCTGTTTACTTATGTGGGCGCGACTTATGTATGCTTCTGTGTGCGGGGACGGGGCACTTTAAAAAAATTTAATAAAAAATAATAATTTTTTTTTCTTGTTTAGTCCTCCAGACTGGAAACATCAAGATCATTGTTTACCGGCCAGACGTGACATAACATTGTGTCCTGGCCTCTGAGGGTCATAAAGATGACTGGAGACCTTCAGGCAGTGGCGGATTCCTTCTCCAGCTCGCTGATCACATGGGCAAGCCCGGCAAAGCACTGGAGGGGGGGGGGGTGACCCCTCCTGCCATCTGTAGGAAGATCAAGCAGCTGAACTGCTGCGATGATTGTTCCTACGGTGCACAGAATCGCTGACCGATAAAGATAATTGAATGATGCCTGTAGCTGCAGGCATCATTCAGCTATCCCCACTCAAAGTCCAGTTTTTGGCAGAGAGCGGTCTGAAGTCTGTTCTCCGCTGACATCACTGCCATCAGTCGGGGCAGCGCATCATCACGACTTTCAAGTCGTGATCTGCCAGCTGCCCTGATTGATGGCAGTCTCAGAAAGCCGCTGAGACAGCCTCTCCCCACACCTCCACTGCTTGGCGCTCCAATGAATGTAGAGAAGCAGGGAGTAAAGACGCTGACTGACAGTCGGGGGGGCTTTTCTCTTGGGGATCTGTGAGAACCGAACCATCGGCGATGTTCGGTGGCTCGGTTCTCGGTGCAGGGATGGCGGGGGACAGATGGAGCATCTGTCTGATGCTCCATCCATCAAGGTAAGCATGAATCAAAAACATTTTTTTTTAACCGATACTTCTCTTTTAAAAAATGGCTATAGCAATACCACACCACTCCAGGCACCAATTGTCCAAACTTTTGGATCGCTTTTCCCTATTGCACCTCTACACACTGAAATTACCTGCAGCGTGTATAAAGCTAATGTGTTTCGTGAGCCAAGTCCCCTTTTAGACTCTGTTGTGCCTCTTTAATATGGGGCTGGGTATGGATTGGATGGAAGACCAGCCTTAAGCCTTTTAGAACTGTCTTCCCCAACAGGCACCAATGAAGGTGGCATGGCCCTAGGAATGTGTTGGTGGTTAGCCCTACACACAACCCAGGTCATTCCAGCGTGTAGTGGTGCAATAGGGGAAGCAGTTGGGAAGAATTGTGCCTGAAGTGGTTGCTATTTGTGAGTGTTTTTGTTTTAACCAGATAATAAGTTCATTACTACACAAGGGCAAGGTGCTCCTTCTCCCCACCCCCCCCCCCTTTTTTTTTAATTTACATGTTACTAGACTCTTATCTTTCATCTGAGCTGCAGTACCCAGTGAAATTTAGAAAATTCACACTGCTTCTGAAAACTCTGGAGATTACGGGGAACAGAGTTTGTATTTTATAGATCATGGGCTATATGCAGGCTAGCTTCAAGTGATTGGACCCTGAAAAATAACCTGCTTCCCACTGATCGATCGATCCTTAACTGGTGTGCAAGATAGAATTGTTTTGGTGATGCTTATTGCACCAAATTTGCCCTGAAGCACATGGTACTCAGACTCCTGGTGGATGAGTCTTGGCCTCTTTTAAACAGACCAGACTTACTGGTGCAAGGATTCTTATTCCACCTTTCTTACTGACTACCCTTAACCACATAAGGACCGCCTCCTGCACATATACGTCGGCAGAATGGCACGGCTGGGCACATGTATGTCCTGTACTAGTACCCAGCCGTGGGTCACAGGCCCGGTCCGAAGCTCCGGGACTTGCGGACCCGATCGCCGCTGGAGTGCGGCGATCGGTCCCCGTCCTTCACTGTGGCAGCGTCATCGATTGCATGATCCCTTATATATGGAATCGCAATCGTTGACGTCACATCTACAGCCACACCCCCCTACAGCTGTAAACACACATTAGGGAACACATAACCCCTACAGTGCCCCATTGTGGTTAACTCCCAAACTGCAAATGTCATTTTCACAATAAAGTGTAAAAGGAGTTAATCTGCGCTTAACCATCTGTGGGCGGATTGATGGAAAAAATTCCTGGTTAGAATGATTAGCCTAAGTGTGCTTACTGAGAAGAACAAATAGTGTCAAAGTGCAGCAAAGTGCAAATTATATCAAGGTGCAGCAATTTAAATAGTTGAATAAACTAAAAAGTGATGTGAAAAAATATATATGTAAAAATGCGCTACCTGGTGTGAATCTGCTAAGTAGCAAATAAGGAAAATATATATGTGAAATACAAACAATAGAAAAAATATATAAATATATATGGTAATAGGAACTTCCTAATAAAAAGGAATTGGATACCAAAAATAGTCCCAAAGTGAAAAAGAGACAAACAAAACAAAAATGTGACACAAAGTTCCCAATGGTTATAACAATGTTGCAAAAAGAAACAGCTTGTCTGCGGATACTCATTCAGAACTCCTCAGCCTGCATACTCTACGATAGTATAGTAAAAGACCAATTTTAGCTGCCTGTCTTCCCTGCCGAGGAGTGAGGTTCTGAGACTGAAGCCAGAGGAGACCTTCCGTGGGTTGATTTGTGAGCCTTTTTTGACTATTGTTGCGGTAAGGAGACATCTTTTATTATACTATCGTAGAGCATGCAGGCTGAGGAGTTCTGAATGAGTATCCGCAGACAAGCTGATTACCTGCAGACAAGCTGTTTCTTTTTGCAACATTGGTACAACCATTGGGAACTTTGTGTCACATTTTTGTTTTGTTTTTTGTCTTTTTTTCACTTTGGGACTATTTTTGGTATCCAATTCCTTTTTATTAGGAAGTTCCTATCGCAATAAACAATGCAATTTAAATGCATTTTTTGCTGTGAAAATGACAAAATTGTCCGAAGTGTCCGCCATAATGTCAGTCAAGAAAAAAATCGCTGATCGCCGCCATTGGTAGTAAAAAATGTTTTTATTATAGTAAAAAATATTGCATTTTTTTTTTTTTTTAAATTGTCGCTCTATTTTTGTTTATAAAATAAAAAAAAAAACGCAGAGGTGATCAAATACCACCAAAAGAAAGCTCTATTTGTGGGGAAAAAAGGACGCCAATTTTGTTTGGGAGCCACGTTGCACGATCGCGCAATTGTCAGTTAAAGCGACGCAGTGTCGAATCGCAAAAAGGGGCAAGGTCCTTTAGCAGCATTTTGGTCCGGGTCTTAAGTGGTTAAATTGGTATTACCGGTAAATGTAAAAAAAAAGAAAATTGCAAACAGACAGGCACATTGCTGGTACGGGTGCGTTCGCTTTTGCTTTTTAGTTTTTTCTATTTTTTTTTTTCAAAGTTATGTTTTATTTTTAAAGGAGTTGTAAAGGTACGATTTTTTTTTTTTTTCTAAATGGCTTCCTTTACCTTAGTGTAGGGTTGTCCCGATACCACTTTTTTAGGACCGAGTACAAGTATCGATACTTTCAAGTAGTCGCCGATACCGATACTTTTTTTAGACTTGTCCCCATATGCAGCCAAGTTCCCCCCACATATTATTGCTGCCATGTCCCCCCTCCCCCATATTGCTGCCATGTCCCCCCCCCCCATATTGCTGCCATGTCCCCCCCCCCCCCATATTGCTGCCATGTCCCCCCCCCCCCCATATTGCTGCTATGACGTCCCCCCCCCCCCCATATTGCTGCCATGACGTCCCCCCCCCCCTATATTGCTGCCATGACGTCCCCCCCCCCCTATATTGCTGCCATGACGTCCCCCCCCCCCCCCTATATTGCTGCCATGACGTCCCCCCCCCCCCCCTATATTGCTGCCATGACGTCCCCCCCCCCCCCCTATATTGCTGCCATGACGTCCCCCCCCCCCCCCCCTATATTGCTGCCATGACGTCCCCCCCCCCTATATTGCTGCCATGACGTCCCCCCCCCCTATATTGCTGCCATGACGTCGCCCCCCCCTATATTGCTGCCATGACGTCGCCCCCCCCCTATATTGCTGCCATGACGTCGTCCCCCCCTATATTGCTGCCATGACGTCGTCCCCCCCCTATATTGCTGCCATGACGTCGTCCCCCCCCTATATTGCTGCCATGACGTCGTCCCCCCCCTATATTGCTGCCATGACGTCGTCCCCCCCTATATTGCTGCCATGACGTCGTCCCCCCCTATATTGCTGCCATGACGTCGTCCCCCCCTATATTGCTGCCATGACGTCGTCCCCCCCTATATTGCTGCCATGACGTCGTCCCCCCCTATATTGCTGCCATGACGTCGTCCCCCCCTATATTGCTGCCATGACGTCGTCCCCCCCTATATTGCTGCCATGACGTCGTCCCCCCCTATATTGCTGCCATGACGTCGTCCCCCCCTATATTGCTGCCATGACGTCGTCCCCCCCTATATTGCTGCCATGACGTCGTCCCCCCCTATATTGCTGCCATGACGTCGTCCCCCCCTATATTGCTGCCATGACGTCGTCCCCCCCTATATTGCTGCCATGACGTCGTCCCCCCCCTATAATGCAGCCATGACGTCCCCCCCCTATAATGCAGCCATGACGCCCCCCCCCCCTATAATGCAGCCATGACGCCCCCCCCCCCTATAATGCAGCCATGACGCCCCCCCCCCCTATAATGCAGCCATGACGCCCCCCCCCCTATAATGCAGCCATGACGCCCCCCCCCCTATAATGCAGCCATGACGTCCCCCCCCCCCTATAATGCAGCCATGACGTCCGTCCCCTATAATGCAGCCATGACGTCCCCCCCCCCCCACATAATGCAGCCATGACGTCCCCCCCCCCCCCCCCACATAATGCAGCCATGACGTCCCCCCCCCCCACATAATGCAGCCATGACGTCCCCCCCCCACATAATGCAGCCATGACGTCCCCCTACCTGATGATGATGATGCCGCCATATATACAAAGCTGCTGCCGCCGCGAACATTACATGCAGCTTTCGTTTTTCTATAGCTGTTTTCCCTATTGCGCGCCCTGTGCAAATACTCGGAATCGGTACCGATACTGGTATCGGGACAACCCTACCTTAGTGCAGTCCTCCTTCACTTACCCCATCCTTATTTCTTCTGAGAAATCCTCACTTCCTGTTCTTCTGTCCGTAACTCCACACAGTAATGCAAGGCTTTCTCCCCGGTGTGGAGTGTGGTGCTCGCCCTCTCCCTTGGACTACAGGAGAGTCAGGATGTCCACTAACACACAGCTCCTTTCTCTATCTACCTGACTCTCCTGTAGTCCAAGGGAGGGGATGAGCATGACACTCCACACCAGGGAAAAAACCTTGCATTACGGTGTGCAGTTACAGACAGAAGAACAGGAAGTGAGGATTTCTCAGAAGAAATAAGGACATTTAAAAGCGAAATCGAAGGATGAGCTAAGTGAAGGAAGACTGCACTAAGGTAAAGGAAGCTACGGTATTTAGGGAAAAAAATTGTACCTTTACAACCCCTTTAACTTTTTTTATCACTTCTATTTCTATTGCAAGGAATGTAAACATCCCTTGTAATAGGAACAGGGCATGACATGTCTTCTTTATGGAGAGATCTGGGATTCTAAAAGAGACCGCAGATCTCTCCTCTGCGCTGCAAGGGGGGGGGGGGGTCTCCACCTGTAAAAACAATCGGACGGCTGGACTGCTGCTGCAGGAATCATTCAGATATCAGCCTTGGAAGTATATAAAGGACAGGTTTCTGCTTTCTCTAATCTCTTCCAGATGTTTCCTTGCTTCGCAATCATTAATCAAGACCTTGTTTTGCCAGTTGGCTCTCTTAAAAGACATCCTGCCTCCCACTCTACCCTACGTCTTCCTTATTGCTTGCAAAAAAAACTGTAGTCTTATGGATTGTGTTGGTTTATATTGGCATTAAATGGGGATGGTCCTAGCAAGTTTTTGCCAGTGTCCAATCGAGAGGACAGCCTGTATAAAACCATGGTCTATGAATACAAATCTTGTGTCTTGTACTGTACTCCGATATGAAGAAGTTATATTTCCGAGAACATCAACAGGTATTTTTCTGTCTTTAGAGCATGTTTAAATGGTAAAACATGGGGAAATGTGCATGTGTTGCAAATGTGTACCTTTTTTCCTCGATATTTGATTTCATACTTGCAAGATTAAATGCTGTACTTATGACACTTATTTTATTTTAGAATGACAACAGCGATGAAGATGTGAAAGGAGGAGGCAGCGGATCTGAGAATGGAGCAAATGATTCAGAAGATGATGAACCTAGGGAGCGAACATCCAGCGATGTAGAAAATGGTAGCAATAATCGTAATGCTAGTGACTCTGAAAATGAAGATGCTCAAAATCACATTGCCAGTGATTCAGATGATGAGCCAACAAGGCAAAAAGGCAGTGGTGATGATGATACTCCTGTAAAAGGAGGAGCCAGTGACTCAGAAGAAGAAGTAAGATCTAGACATTCTGGAAGCGATTCTGATGAGGACACACCCAGTAAAATGCGCATTAATGATTCTGATGAGGAAGGGCAAGGTAAAACTGCAGCTAGTGATTCTGAAGGTGATTCTCAAGCCAAACATGTGGATAGCGACTCAGAAGATGAGGCTCCTGCCAAGAGGGCATCTAGCGACTCGGAAGATGAGGCTCCTGCTAAGCGGGCTTCTAGCGACTCGGAAGATGAGGCTCCTTCCAAGCAGGCAGCTAGCGACTCAGAAGATGAGGCGCCTTCCAAGCGGGCAGCTAGTGACTCAGAAGATGAGGCTCCTTCCAAGCGGGCAGCTAGCGACTCGGAAGATGAGGCTCCTGCTAAGCGGGCAGCTAGCGACTCGGAAGATGAGGCTCCTGCTAAGCGGGCAGCTAGCGACTCGGAAGATGAGGCTCCTGCTAAGCGGGCAGCTAGCGACTCGGAAGATGAGGCTCCTGCTAAGGGGGCAGCTAGCGACTCAGAAGATGAGGCTCCTGCCAAGCGGGCAGCTAGCGACTCGGAAGATGAGGCTCCTGCCAAGCGGGCAGCTAGCGACTCGGAAGATGAGGCTCCTGCCAAGCGGGCAGCTAGCGACTCGGAAGATGAGGCTCCTGCCAAGCGGGCAGATAGCGACTCGGATGATGAGGCTCCTGCCAAGCAAGCAACTAGCGATTTAGAAGATGAGGCTCCTGCCAAGCTGGCAGCTAGCGACTCGGAAGATGAGGCTCCTGCCAAGCGAGCAGCTAGTGACTCGGAAGATGAGGCTCCTGCTCCTGCCAAGCGAGCAGCTAGTGACTCGGAAGATGAGGCTCCTGCCAAGCGAGCAGCTAGCGACTCAGAAGATGAGGCTCCTGCCAAGCGAGCAGCTAGCGACTCAGAAGATGAGGCTCCTGCCAAGCGAGCAGCTAGCGACTCAGAAGATGAGGCTCCTGCCAAGCGAGCAGCTAGCGACTCAGAAGATGAGGCTCCTGCCAAGCGAGCAGCTAGCGACTCGGAAGATGAGGCTCCTGCAAAGCGAGCAGCTAGTGACTCGGAAGATGAAGCTCCTGCGAAGCGGGTTGTTAGTGACTCGGAAGATGAAGCTCCTGCGAAGCGGGTTGTTAGTGACTCGGAAGATGAAGCTCCTGCGAAGCGGGTTGTTAGTGACTCGGAAGATGAGGCTCCTGCAAAGCGGGTTGTTAGTGACTCTGAGGACGAAGTTCCTGTTAAACGTGTAGCTAAACGTCGCAAAAAGCCAGCACGTGGCTCAAAGGGTAAAACTTCCAAAAAAGCAGAAAGCAGCTCAGAGGATGAGGCGCCATCTCAGCGAGCAGCTGTTGACTCAGATGATGAAGCACCTGTGAAACGTGTAAATAGTGATTCTGAAGACAAACGTCATTCCAAACCAGCACATAGTGACTCAGAAGATGATACACCTGCTAAGCAAGCTGACAATAATTCAGAAGATGAATTTCCAAGGATGAAAAGAAAAATAGTTTCATCAGATGACAGCGATGAAGAAGAGGAAAGAAAACAAACAAAGAACAGAAAGAAAAGGTCACCACGCCGCAGTTCTGGAAGTGATGCTAGCGAGAGTGAAAAAGCAAAGAAAAAGAAGACGTCTGACAGTGAAGAAGAAAAGGTTTCAAAAAGAAAAAACATTATATCTGACAGTGAAGATGATGAGGCTGCAGATAAGCCAGGTATTTATTATTTATTTGTGTGTATATATTACACACTATGTTGCCAAAAGTATTGGGACACCTGCCTTTACACGCACATGAACTTTCATGGTGTCTTAGTCCGTAGAGGTCAATATTGAGTTGGTCCACCCTTTCCAGCTATAACGGCTTCAACTCTTCTGTGAAAGAGGAAGACTGTCCATAAGGTTTAAGAGTGTGTCTATGGTAATATTTGACCATTCTTCCAGAAGCCTATTCATGAGGTCAGGCACTGATGTTGGCCAAGAAGGCCTGGCTTGCAGTCTGTTCTAATTCATGCCAAGGATGTTCGGTCAGGTAGGATCATGATTCTTTTGCAGGCTAGTAAAATTCCTCCACCCCAAACTCGCTCATCCATGTCTTTTATAGACCTTGCTTTGTGCACTGGTGCTCAGTCCTATTGGAACAGGAAGTTGGGAGCATGAAATTGTCCAAAATGTCTTGGTATGCCGACACCTTTGGAGCTCCCTTCACTGGAACTGAGTGGTTAAGCCCGACCCCTAAAAAACAAGCTGGAGGTGACTGGCCTGCACAGTCCTGACCTCAATCCAATACATTTGAGATGAGTTTGAGCCAACACTGCGAGACAGGCCTTCTCATCCACCTCAGTGCCTGACTTCACAAATACGCTTCTGGAAGAATGGGCAAACATTCCCATACACACTCTTAAACCTTGTGGACAGCCTTTACCAAGAGAGTTGAAGCTGTTATAGCTGCAAAGCGTGGGCCAACTTGATATTGAACCCTACGGAATAAGACTGGGATGCCATTAAAGTTTGTGTTTGTGTAAATGCAGGTGTCCAAATTACTTTTGGTAATATAATGTATATACTCGCCCGCCACTTTTATTAGGTACACCTTGCTGGTACCGGGCCGTGCCCCTTTTGTTTTCGGAACTGCCCTAATTTTCCATTGCATAGATTCAACAAGGTGTTGGAAAACATTCCTCAGATTTTGGTCCATATTGACATGATGGCATCACGCTGATGCTGCAGTTTTGTCAGCTTCACATCCATGATGCAAATCTCCCATTCCAACACATCCCAAAGGTGCTCTATTGTATTGCGATCTGGTGACTGTGGAGACCATTGGAGTACAGGGAATACATTGTCATTTTTAAGAAACTAGTTTGATATGAGCTTTGTGACATGGTGCATTATCCTGCTGGAAGTAGCCATGAGAAGATCAGTCATAAAGGGATGGACATGGTCAGCAACAGTACTTGGGTAGGGCATAGCGTTTAAACCAGGGTTTGACAAATTGGCTTGGAATCTAGGAGCCAGCTAAAAAAGTTAGGAGCCAGAAAACGCGACCCGTCCCGCCGAGCTCGCGTGCAGAAGCAAACTCATAAGTGAGTAATGCCTGCATATGTAAATGGTGTTCAAACCACGCATGTGAGGTATCGCCGCGATTGGTAGAGCGAGAGCAATAATTCTAGCCTCAGACCTCCTCTGTAACTCAAAACATGCAACCTGTAGAATTTTTTAAACGTCACCTATGGAGATTTTAAAGGGTGAAAGAGGCCAAGCAGGGAGATGACAAATAATACAATTATTTTAATTAAGAAAAAACAGTTTTTACTTAAAAAAAAAAAAAAAAGGGGGGCTATATGAAGCTATTTAAACCAGCTTTTCTGTGCCAAGAAAATATCCCCCACACCATTACACCACCACCACCAGCCTTAACCGTTGATACAAGGCAGGATGGATCCATGCTTTCATGTTGTTTATGCCAAATTCTGACCCCATCGAGACCCTTCAGACCATGCAATGTTTTTCTAATCTTCTATTATCCAGTTTTGGTAAGCCTGTACACATTGTAGCCTCAGTTTTCGGTTCTTGGCTGATGGGTGTGGCACCTGGTGTGGTCTTCTGCTGCTGTAGCCCATCTTCAATGTCCGATGTGCTGTGCATTCAGAGATGGTATTCTGCATACCTTCCTTGGTTGTAACAAATGGTTATTTGAAGTATTGTTCCCTTTCTATCATCTCAAGCCCATTTTTCTCTGACGGCAACAATACATTTTCTTCCACACAACTGGATATTTTCTCTTTTTCGGACCATTCTCTGTAAACCCTAGAGATGGTTGTACGTGATATTCCCAGTCCCCAGCAGTTTTTGAAATGCTCAGACCAGCCCGTCTGGCACCAACAACCATGTCGCGTTCAAAGTCACCTAAATCCCCTTTCTTTCCCCATTCTGATGCTTAGTTCGAACCTCAGCATGTCGTCTTCACCACGTCTAGACTCCTAAAAAAAAAAGGCTGCTGCAGGTTTACTACCGCTTTCATAAAGTGGCTGGTGTGTGTGTGTGTGTGTATAATATATATATATATATATATATATATATATATATATATATATATATATATATATATATATATATTATATATATTCCTCAGGAATGGGCCCACAACTTCAAAAAACAAAGGAGTTGTATTTATCGTATTCCTGTAATTTCTTATAATTGGCTATCCCTGTTTTGCTGAGATCTTCTCCAGTTGAGTACAAACTTTGTGGCAGCATTCACCTATTTTGACTAAACATTTTACACGATCTGCTAGTGTATGTAGTTGGCTCCAAACCACTTTACAATGACAGTTGATGCCAACAACAAAATGGTCACAGCAAGTATACATTTTCAAAAGAACAAATTGGTCCTAGTTGTGCATATGATTGTAAGACTGTTAGATTTATATCATATAGAATGTGTAGTAACTGAGCATTATCGACCTGCACTCATTCTAATGTCTAATACAGCCAGTAAAAAGAGCCGTATTCTCTCTGATGGGGAAGATTCAGACAGCGAATCAGATGCCAAGAAAACTCCTAAGAAGAAGGCAATGTCGTCTGACAGCGAGGATGAAGACGGGGATAAATCTAAGGAGGAACCAAAGGGTGACAAGAAACTGTTTGGCAGTGACAGTGAATCTGGGAATGAGAAGGAAGAGTAAGTACTACCTGTTTATAAAATGTGTTTGTTGTTGTGTGTTTTTTTTACCCAGTTTAACATAGATCTACATCATTTGTACATGGTTTGTATTACTAATAGCGCAACATTTTTCGTTCTTTAAATTGCTTGTTATATTTTAAATCTCCGGTTTATTATTGCAAAGGTTAAAATTGGTAAAAACAGTGTCATGTGTAAAGAATCTTGTTAGGATTACTTTTGTCACAAGTCTTCAGAGGATGGTTAGAACTGTATTATGCTGTAATGTAGGTTTAATGACTCTGGTAATATCTTATTCTGCAGGAACCTAATTGCAGATATTTTTGGAGAATCTGGAGATGAAGAGGAAGAAGAGTTTACAGTAAGTCTTGTTTGTTTTATTGTAGAAATCAACAGGGTCTAGACTTGGCCATGTTGTCCAAGTGATTTGGATTTGATATGTATTGAATCTGTGTCAGTCATGAGGGCCCAGCTTTAGCTTTTAATTTACAGAATGGGGTTGTCCTCTGTTCTGTATCTGTATTTATCAGCTGGAAGGTCACACTGCAGGTGCAAGTTGCATTTTGCCGTGTAAAGACTTCTCAGACCATGTTTTACTTGCTGCACCATGAACTTTATTATGAAATTGTATCTCAAGAATTTTTATGGCATTGCCTGCCATTATGTAGTTCATTCTTGTACAATTTGAGAAAAAAGAAAAGGTGCAGCTCTGATATTAAAATAGTGACAAATTATACCATCAAGTGTAATATACATAATATATACTAATTCTTATGCCTTCAAATAATGTGCAAGTTCTAATTAATAAAGTGATTATAAATTGTCCAAAAAACATTTACAGGCACCTCTCGCATAACGACCAGGTTTCCGTTCCAACGATCAGGTCGTTTAACAAATTGGTTGTTAAATGAGACATCACAAGTAATCAATATATTAGGTATTAACTACTGTATTAGTGTCGCTTCACGCTCCCCTTGTGAAAAAGCACTCACCAGATCTAGCGACCCCTTAGATTTGGTCTTAAAGGCTAATTTCACTTTTTTTTATTATTTCCTAAATTCCAGCTTCCCTAGGTACCAATATAGAATCGATGTCCTGTGTCATGACCTAAAGTCTGTCCAGGAAGCAAGACTCCTTTCAGGCGCTATAGCGCTAAAAATAGCACCTGCAAAGCGCCCCGAAACAGGGGCTCCATTCTCTCCAGTGTGAAAGCTCAAGGACTTTCACACTGGAGCAGTGCACTGGCAGGGCATCAGAAAAAGTCCTGCTAGCAGCTTCTTTGGAGCGCATTGGGAGTGGTGAACTCATCGCTCTTAAAGTGCCCCTGCCCTTTAAAATCAATGGGCAGTGCCGGCAAGCCGCTTTGCTAGCGGTTTTAACCTTTTTCGGCCACTAGTACGTGATCTGACGCTTCCGGGTCTGGGGTGCTCGTGCCCCCCGCTTCCACTGTGATTAGACCTGGCACCCACCAATCGAGTACAAAGACAGAACGGCAATCTGCCTATGTAAACAAGGCAGACCACTATTCTGTCAGTAGGGAAGACATTGATCCTGTGTTTCTGCTAAGCAGGAACACATATCTATGCCTTCCCTTAGTAGAAGCACCTCTCACAACAGTACACAAGCACTGGCTAGGAACACCTTTTAACCTTTTGATTGCTTCTGCTGTTAACCCCTTCCCTGCCTGTGTCATTAGTACAGTGACAGTGCATATTTTTTTAGCACTCATCCTATTAATGTCACTGGTCCCCAAAAAGTGTCGGCCTAGGTTCAGACTGACATGCGGGAATGAAATCGCGCAAGATCAGCTCAACTCGCACAATTTCATTCCCGTATGTCAGTCCCGACTTCGGGGGCGATTCCTAAAACATGTGCGGGTTTCTGCGGGTCTATTGAAATCGCACCTGAATTTGCCAAAAGTAATACAGAAACAAATTTTTGTCAAATTGCATGCCAAATCACTGCAATGTGATCCAGGGCTTAGTGTCCCATTTGTCAGCTGCAATATCTCATTCCTACTATAAGTCGCTGATTGGCACCATTGCTAGTAAAAAAAAAAAATGAAGATATCACATTGTTTGTAGACGCTATAAGAATTGTGCAAACCAATAAATATTCGCCTATTGGGCTTTTGTTTAACTGAATACATATTGACCTAAATTGATGAAGAAATACAACATTTATTATTTTTTTTAGTATTTTTTTTTTTTTAATGGATGTGTTTTGTAGCCAAAAGTAAAAAAAAAGGTGATCAAATACCACCAAAACAAATCTGTGTGGGGGCAAAAAAGGACATAAATTTACAGCGTCGCACCACACAATTGTCATTTAAAGTAATGCTGTGTTGTATTGCCAAAAATGGCATGGTCATGTGGAAAGATAAACTTTCTGTAGCTGAAGTGGTTTAGGGGTCCCGATGGATTGTTTTGGGTACTAGATTGCATTGTTTTGCACAAATGTTTTTTTTTCAACATTGAAACATTCATATCTGTTTTAAAATGTTTTCTGGGCACTTTCTAATGAATTAGAATGGCATAAGAATTAGTACAGTGCCTTGCAATAGTATTCATCTTTTCTGACAGTTTTTCACTAGTTTTGCATTTCGCTAGGGTCAGTGTCACTACTGGTAGCACAAGGCGATACTTGGACCCTATAAATGTTGCACAGGCAGTCCAATGCCTCCAGGATAGCACATCATTACTTGTCATTGACAGGTTTGCCGTGTCTCCCAGCACAGTCTCAAGAGCATGAAGGAGATTCCAGGAGACAGGCAGTTAATCAAGGAAAGCTGGACAGAGCCATAGAAGGTCCTTAACCCAACAGCAGGACCGGTATCTCCTTTTTTTGTGCAAGGAGGAACAGGATGAGCACTGCCAGAGCCCTACAAAATGACCTCCAGCAGGCCACTGGTGTGAATGTCTCTGGTCAAACAATCAGAAACAGACTTCATGGGGGTGGTCTGAGGGCCCGACGTCCTCTAGTGTGCTCACTGCCAGACACTGTGGAGCTCGATTGGCATTTTCCATTGAACACCAGAATTGGCAGGTCTGCCACTGGTGCCCCATGCTTTTCACAGATGAGAGCAGGTTCACCCTGAGCATATGTGAAAGGGTCTGGAAAATCCGCGGAGAACTTTATGCTGCCTGTAACATCGTTCAGTATGACCGGTTTGGTGGTGGGGTCAGTGATGGTATGGGGAGGCATACCCATGGAGGGACGCACAGACCTCTGCAGGCTACACAATGGCACCCTGACTGCCATTAGGTATCGGGATGAAATCGCTGGTGCAGTGGGTTCCCGGGTTCCTCCTGGTGCATGACAATGCCCGGCCTCATGTGGCGAGAGCATGAAGCCAAATCCTGGAGGATGAAGAAACTGATACCATTCAATGGCCCCCACCCTCACCTGACCTAAATCCAAAAGAACACCTTTGGGACATTGTTTCGATCCATCCGGTGCTGCCACATTGCACCTCAATCTCGGGAGCTCAGTAATGCTCTGGTCCAGATCTGGGAAGGAATACCCCAGGAAATGCCCTGTCTAGGAGCATGTCCTGATGTCAGGCATGCATACAAGCACTTGGGGGGCATACAAACTACTGAGGACCATTTTGAGTTGTTGCAATGACATTTTAGCAAAATGGACTAGCTTGCTGCATAATTTTTTCACTTTGATTTTAGGGGTGTATTTGAATTCAGCCCTCTGTAGGTGGATAATTTGAATTTCAAATGATGTGCCATGCTTTCATTCCTTACACCAGTCCCAGTCCATATAAGTATTGATATGCAGCATGAGAATTTTGCCCATTGAAATCTATGTTTTTATGTTATAAAAGTGTTCGTATAATTTTTTGAGCAGTGTAGTTGGGTGTTCATCAGCCAATTAAAGCAATTGAGAAGATGACCACCCAACACCCCCCCCCCCCTTTTTTTTCTCTCTTCTATAAGTGCAGAGATATTATGTTATATCGTTTAGTCAGGAGTTTCTTGTACATATTTATGCAGTACTTAAGGGTTTTCTCAATAATTTCATAGGGTTTTAACCAAGAGGATCTGGATGGGGAGAAGCCTGCGGCTCCAAAACAACAAGCAGATGAAGATTCGGACTCTGATGTTGATATGAAATCTGGTAAAATGTAAGCAGTGAATATAGACAAATGCATCTCATGATGTATATGATTAACAGATGTCTTGGTGAGGCAGGATATGTTAAGCAGGGCTGGATAAACCCCCTATAAATATGTTTGTATATGGTGGCTTGTGGGAGCAGGGGGAGGCTAGCACTTTATATAGGGTCACATTAAAATGGAGGCAGACGTGTTTGCTTTTTTTTTTATATGCTCCTAGGGGCTTTTTCACACCTGCTTAGCTCTCTGAAAAGTAATCTGTTCAGGCGGGCAGGGGCTCGGACGTACATTGTGGTCCTGGCCTTCCCCAGGCACTGAGAACCAGGGACAGCAGCAACCAGAACGACTACCCTGATGGAGGTGTCGCTCTGGGTCAGAAGAGCAGGTAGGAATACTACCCCAATCGCCACAGGAGCCACGCTCATGAGACATTAGGGAAACCAGGGTTCCAGGAAAATACGGACACGGTGCCTGGAGGACCGCCCTTTTATCTGGTGGGGGTTAATGTGTTTCCTGTCCTGGTAGGAGGAGCCCTAGGTCTCATGAGCTCTTCCTTGGACTTCATGGCTTGGTTTGGGCTCTGACATGCACTGTTAAGTGTGGGACCTTATATAGACAGGTGTGCCTTTCCGAATCCTGTCCAACTGAATTTACCACAGCTGGCCACACGCATCTGGTTATTCGCTGTGCAGTGGGCACACACCCTCTGGTGGCTCTCCTGGGCAAAGTCGTATATGTATGGGATTTTGCCCAGGAGAGCTATTTTGCTGCAGTATATCTGCGTGAGCCGGTTGGGAACCGGTTAAACAAAAAATGAAAGCCTTTTAATATCCCTTTTATAATTCTGTTTTGAGGTCCTTTGAGGTTTTTTTTGTTTTTTTTTTACTTTTAATAGCTGTTCAAAGTAGTTTTTTTTTTTTTTCCTGACTCTTCACTTGATTTCTTACCACATTCCCACAGCGAGGAACATGTTACTGTCTAACCTCCATGTAGACAGAATATTGATGCCAAGTGTTTACTGTGTCCACTAATTCAATGCAAATAGGATTTTTACCATGTGCATTTGTGAATCTTGTTAATTATAGCCATGTCTTCTATTTTCCACAGAGGTGATTTTAAATCTGACTTTGAGATGATGTTAGAGAGGAAGAAGAGCATGAGTGGTAAGCGTCGGAGAAACCGTGATGGCGGCACTTTTATAAGCGATGCGGACGATGTAGTGAATGCTATGATTATGAAAATGACTGAGGCAGCAGAGGTGAGTTACCTTTTTAGAAACTCTAAAGGCATAGTAGTAATACTACAGGGTATGTCCTATGACCACAATTTGAGAGAGACTCAATTTTTTAACTTTCCCTCATTAAATAGTTGACACTATTTAGCTCTCTGATTTTCATTGCTCACTTTACTTTTGTCTAGTAAATGAAATGTGCAGTATCATTACCTGTTGTTGTATTTCTAGCATGAAGAGCCAACCCAATGCATTTCTGATTTGCAGACAGGCCTGGACTGGGACAGAAATTTGGCCCTGGACTTCATCCAGACTGGCCCACTTTGACAGGTCTCTCCCATGGCGGCCGGCCACCCAAGCCCCCTCTCCCTCCTCACTAGCCACTAGCTGTTTTGCTTTTTTAGAGTAGAGCGGCTGGTACTGATACTCTTATAGACAGTACCAGTGGGGAAGCTAGGCATTATTTCACCCGGGCAAAGAATCAGTTCAGTGCCCCCCCCCCCCTTATGGGACAAGATTAGGCAGAAGGGAGAAACTCCCAGGCCATAGCTGTTGAGTCAGCGGTCTGTCCTCTCCCCCATGCTCCTCTGTCGTCCCCCTGCTTCTTTGTTCCCACCGGGTGAGCGCTGCGGGGAGGGAGAGTCAGAGGAGCAGAGGACGGCGGCAGTCTACTGTCACTGAGTCATCGGCCCACCGGGAAACTCCCTGTAGTCGCAATGGCCAGTCCATCCCTGATTGCAGATCTGTACAGAGCTGATCTATCTATGCAGCACTGCGTTGCTTTAACTGACAATTGCGCAGTCGTGCTACGCTGTATCCAAATAAAATGTGTCTTTTTTCCCACACAAATGGGAACCTTCTTTTTTTTTTTTTTTTTTTTTGGCATTTGATCACCTCTGCGGATTTTATTTTTTTGCACTATAAACAAAAAAGAGCGACAATTTCGTAATTTTTTTTTTACTTTCTGCTATAAAACACATCCAATAAAAAAAATACGTAATTGCCGTTTTGCGCATGCGTTTCTGATTATATATATTTTTTTATTTTTGCTAGTAATGGCAGAAATCAGCTTTTTTTTTTATATTTTTACTTAGGATTGCGGCGGACAAATTGGACGCTTAACTGACACTTTTTTGGGAACCAGTTCCATTATTACAGTGATCAGTACTAAAAATATGCACTGTTACTTTACTAATGACACTGGCAGGGAAGGAGGTTAACCTTAGGGGAGCTCAAAGGATTGAGTGTATCCCTAGTGGGTGCTTGCTAACTGTGTAGGGGATGGTCTGACTGGATGAAGACAGTGATCAGTGTTTCTGCCTAGCAGGAACACAAGACCTCTCATCTTCCCTGTCTTTAGAACTGCAATCTGCCTTGATTACATAGGCAGATCACCATTCTGCCTCTCTGGGGAACGCTCGCGGGAAGCCGGCAAACATCAAGTTCTCCAGGCCCACTGGCTCCCCTTCTGTCCAATCAGCGCGTGCGTCCCCAGTAGGGCTGCGTATCTTCACCGATCTCCCGATTCGATGCGATTACGATTATCAAGTCCACGATTCGATTCCGCGATGCATCACGATTGCAGCGCAAGTGCGCATAGCTCTCCCCCCAAAATACTAAAGGAGATGGATCAGAGACTGCAGACATAGTACAGGAGATGATCAGAGACTGCAGACATAGTACAGGAGATGATCAGAGACTGCAGACATAGTACAGGAGATGATCAGAGACTGCAGACATAGTACAGGAGATGATCAGAGACTGCAGACATAGTACAGGAGATGATCAGAGACTGCAGACATAGTACAGGAGATGATCAGAGACTGCAGACATAGTACAGGAGATGATCAGAGACTGCAGACATAGTACAGGAGATGATCAGAGACTGCAGACATAGTACAGGAGATGATCAGAGACTGCAGACATAGTACAGGAGATGATCAGAGACTGCAGACATAGTACAGGAGATGATCAGAGACTGCAGACATAGTACAGGAGATGATCAGAGACTGCAGACATAGTACAGGAGATGATCAGAGACTGCAGACATAGTACAGGAGATGATCAGAGACTGCAGACATAGTACAGGAGATGATCAGAGACTGCAGACATAGTACAGGAGATGATCAGAGACTGCAGACATAGTACAGGAGAGGATCAGAGACTGCAGACATAGTACAGGAGATGAATCAGAGACTGCAGACATAGTACAGGAGATGAATCAGAGACTGCAAACAAAGTACAGGAGATGGATCAGAGACTGCCGACAAAGTACATGAGATGGACCAGACACTGCAGAAATAGTACAGGAGATGGATCAGAGACTGCAGACATAGTACAGGAGATGGGTCAGAGACTGCAGACATAATACAGGAGATGGGTCAGAGACTGCAGGCATAGTACAGCAGATGGTCAGAGACTGCGGGTATAGTACAGGAGATGGGTCAGAGACTGCGGGTATGCTACAGGAGATGGTCAGACTGCGTGCATGCTACAGAAGAGGTTGGTCAGAGACTGCGTGCATGCTACAGAAGAGGTTGGTCAGAGACTGCGTGCATGCTACAGGAGATGGTCAGAGACTGCTTGCATGCTACAGGAGATGGTCAGAGACTGCTTGCATGCTACAGGAGATGGTCAGAGACTGCTTGCATGCTACAGGAGATGGTCAGAGACTGCTTGCATGCTACAGGAGATGGTCAGAGACTGTGTGCATGCTACAGGAGATGGTCAGAGACTGGGGACATGCTACAGGAAATGGTCAGAGACTGCAGAAATTATACAGAAGATCAGCAGGTAAGTATGATTTTTATTTTAAAGAAAAAAAGAATACCCTTTAGTATCACTTTAACAAACCCATTGAGTCTTTTGGCAGCAACTTGCATAGTAAACAGCTCAACATCACTGCACAAATAAAAAAAAGGAGGCATTCCAATCAGCAAGAAATATACTGTTTGCAGATCAGTAGATGGTTCCAGAGGGGAGAGATGATAGGGAAATCACAGGAAGAAATTAGACACTAAAAGTTTGTGCAGCCCCCAATGTGTTAGGCACACAGTACACACACACACACAGGATAGCTGCAGCAGGGAAGGGGGGGGGGGGGGGTGTGCACCACCTTTACACTCACCCATATATCAAGCATGACAGGCTTATCTCACCTCCAGAGCACTTCCATCCCCCCCTGCTCTCCTCACAGCTCGTTTGTAGTTTCCAGAAGCCAACTTTATGGCTCACGGATGTTACAACAGCTGCAGTGTGAGCTCCGTGCAGTGATCTGTGTGTCTGGTCTCTCAGCTCCTCGTGCAGCTCGGCACCGCCCATCGGGGAGATGACCAGTGTCACTGTCCAGTCAGAGCTCCAAATCACAGAGGAGGGGGAGATCGTGGGTGGGGGCAGCAACGAGGCTCAGGGCTACGTTGTGTGAGTTAAGGAGGGGACAGTTCCAGGTGCAGCCAGCCGATCAACGGCATTTCTTTCTAGTAAAGACATTGCTGTGCGGGGGAGAGGGAGGGGCCGCGATGACGTCATTAATAATCGATTATTGCCCAATACCGCATCGATGCAGAATCGGGCAGGAAATAATCTCGATGCGGCGATCATTTTCAACACCCCTAGTTCCCAGTGTCTATTGCACAAAATGATGTATAGATACTTTAGAGCCAACCTGCCCTGCAGTAGGCGGAAAGGAAGTGGTTATTTAATATTTCTGTTATTGGCTGCATTAGAGTATTGCACAGAAAACGGCAAGGAATATCCTGATTTCTACAGTAGCTTTGGTGTGCAAATGATTTGAGAAATGTGTGGGTTTTTGTTTGTGATGTGATCATGTGTGATTTGCTTTAATTATTTTTTTCATTTTGCAGGAGGACAGAAACCTGAACACCAGCAAGAAGCCAGCACTAAAGAAACTAACCTTGCTTCCCACAGTAGTAATGCACCTTAAAAAGTAAGAATACCATTTTATATATCTGTTCTGCAAATACTATAGCTTTTTAATGTCTGTGATCCACATATATTTATCTATTTTCCTTTAGACAAGACTTGAAAGAAACCTTTATTGACAGTGGTGTTATGTCTGCAATTAAAGAGTGGCTCACACCTCTTCCTGATCGAAGCTTGCCAGCTTTAAAGATCAGGGAGGACCTGCTGAAGATCTTGCAAGAGGTGAAGTTGCTGTCTGTTATGTCGTCACCTACATTGGTTTCACACTTGTGGCTAAAGCCAAGCTCTGATTTGTGTTTTCCTTTTTTGATATCCGTCATCTTTTTAAATTTTTTGTTTTTTTGTTATCTTCCCAGCTCCCTAGCGTAAGCCAGGAAACTCTAAAACACAGTGGCATTGGAAGAGCTGTTATGTATCTGTACAAGCATCCGAAAGAGTCTAGACCGAACAAGGATATTGCTGGAAAGCTAATAAGTATGTAGGATAAATCTTTAACTTGTGTACTGCAGATTTAATTGAAATATGCATTTCCACAGAATTTGGGAGCCATGGGCTTGTTACCTCGTAGTTCATTTAAAATTTGTAATGTGCTGGAATTGTACATCAGGTATAGATAATGAGTGTTTTTTGAAGTTTTATTATTCACAGTAAAGGAACGTTGAGTGAAATGTAACAGGATTACTAATGCTTTACAATATTAAAGCCTTTTGTTTTTTTTATTTTTTTTTATTAAAATTAAAGCTGTTATACTTGCCTGCTCTCTGCAGTGGTATTGAACAGAGCAGTCCTTTTCCTCCTCTTCTGGAGTCCCCTGCCCATGTTGTCTGCCCTTTTCTTTCTGCTCCCAGCCCGGACTGTGTGTGTCCATGACCACACACCCTGCTCCCTCCTCACAGGATTTTACTGACTGCTGCAGGATCCTATGTCTTTTGCTGCAGCACTAGATTAGTAAGAGGACTAGGGAGGGTAAGGGAACAGTTATTGGGGAGTTTATACCCTAATGTAAGAATGCATTGAGGTAAAACCAAAAAATAAAACTTTAGAACCACTTTAAGAAAATGACAGTTGTAAATTTAGATGGATGGAATGTAAAATACACTGGAACCTTGGATTACGCGCATAATCCATTCCAGGAGAATTCTGGTAATCCAAAACACTTGCATATCAAAGCGAGTTTCCCCATAGAAGTCGATGGAAACGAAAATAATTCTGCATTGACTTCAATGGCATGCAATATCTATTGCATGTGGCCAGAGGTGGGGGGGGGGGGGGGGCGCGCCGGTGTAGTGTCACATTTCGCTCCCTATCACAGAATGCTCCGGAAGTGACGTTTTTTCGCCGCCATCTTGCTACACCCCACACTCCTGCAAAGTAAAGATAGCCAAGCGGACATCTTGTTGCACCCACCGGAGTTTTAGATTTGACATTTATTTTCAACACAAAACTGAGCTTATTTGCTTAAAGACAGTATTTGGAAATCCGACAGATGGTTTAAATGTTACATTTTAAAAGCAGCAGCAAACCTGATGACCTTACATGGTTGCTCATGTGACAAAACACCTCTGATTTTCACATTTAACATCTAAACAGTCCATCGGATTTAAATACTGTATTTAAGCATATTGGCTCCGTTTTGTGTTGAAAATAACTGTGAAATCCAAAACTGCGATGGGTGTAACAAGATGTCCGCTTGCCACTTCTCACTCTCTATCATTACTGTGCAGTAGTGTGGGGTGTAGCAAGATGGGGGCAAAGGGAACGTCACTTCCGGAGCATTCTGTGATGGGGAGCAGAATGTGAAAACACACCGGAGCACTATCTGAATATGTTTTTACAAACCTAATTGCTGGCTTTGAATGACCTGCTGCAAAAAATGCGTGTTGCCAAGTTTTCCTGGAGGTACCATATAAGTACTGTATAGCAGCAGTAGAAGATCTATGCAATATTTTAATACGGATGACTGATTTATATATTCCTGATATGTTCAGATGAATGGTCACGGCCTATATTCGGGCTGAGTTCCAACTATAAAGGGATGACTCGAGAGGAGAGAGAGCAGAGAGATATTGAGCAAATGCCACAGCGCAAAAGAATGAGTAGGTAAATTTGCCTTTTGACTTCTTCCTTTTTTTTATTATTATTATATAAATACCCATCTAATTGCAGATGTTATTGGGTAACATATTGGCAGTGCTTGAATTGATTTATTTTTTTATTTTTTTTAACCTCTTTTCTCTGCAGTACGGGTGGCCAGACACCTCGGAGAGACCTGGAAAAGGTGTTAACAGGGGAAGAGAAGTGAGTGTTTGTTTGCTTTTTACTGAATTTATTGTTCTTTCAACTCTCTAAATGTGTATTCCGTATAACGTAATGACAATTTAGATGTGAAGTTCTTGATTAAAACATAAAAAATCTTATGTGATGAGTAATTTTCACAGGTTTTCTGCTTGGCAATGGAAGTTGTAGTCAACGCATTCAAAGTGCAATAGTCTAATAAAAGCAGAATATTGTTTTAAATGTTTTTGAATTGCTATATATACCAAGTTTAAGTAAATGTGTGACTAGCTAATACAAGTAATTTATGTGCCTCTTAGATTTTGGGACGACTGAATATCTGTCTGTTTTTTTTTTTTTTGTGGCATGCTAGTCTCATGTTGAAAGTGAAAAGGTTACTCGCAATATGAAAATTTTCGTACACTGTACAACGTCAGAAGTTGAATAGTTTTGTATGTATTCTTTAGTTTTTTACCACGCGTAGTCTTGCTCCATTTTTTTTTCATACGAAAACCATACTAATGAAACGAAAATTGTCTGTAGAGTTCACAGGCGACAAAAATGTTAGTCTGTGCGTCCAGCTTTTGTCTAATGAATAAGCTAAATCAGTTGTTGAAAGCATCGTACTAACAATCCGAAAATCGTCAGACAGCTCGTCATACACATTTTTCCATCCGATTTTGGTATTGTGTGTATGGGCCTTTAGCTTACCACTCTAGCCTATGTTGGTTAACCACTTTATATGACCTGATTTTATTTCCCTGGTTTAAATCTCTGAAAGGGTGCTTGACAGATCCAGCCTTTTGGGCATTCCCACTGTGATGGGTGAAAAATGGGCTTTGGAAAAGCCAGCCTAGATTGGTGAGTTCCTCTATGTGGGGTAGACATCTTCTTGTGTGGCAGTGCCCCTTTTGGCTGTGTTTAGGGAACCTTGGACTGCATGCTGCTGATAGGACAAGCCTGTACTATGTAGGGCTGTTTTTACAGCATGGCGGTACTCATTAGGGGTAGGTCCAGCTGCATGGCACATGCATGATGAGGTCATCAATGTATCTGAGCATATAAGCCACTATATTTCAGATGGTGGTGGCTCCAGTGGCATTCTCCCAAGCACTCAAAATTTTGGCAAAACATATGCTCAGATAAAACAATACCTCAAGGAGTTTCCCCAGAGCCTTCTGTTGCTAAGCTGATGTGTTGGAGGATTTCATTCAGCAACTTGAAAGAATAACTGCACGTTCGTGTGAAAAAATAAAAAATAAAAGACCCTGAAGACCTCCATGTCCAGAGAGAAGCCCTCTCCACAGTGGAAGGGGTGCCCCCATCCTTATGGATACATGGGTTGTTTATTACCTTTTTATGGTCTAGTCTAGGAAATTGCAAAGGATACAAACTGGAGCTCTGACTTTTTTCCCTTCCACATCCAGAGCCTCAAACTAGCGCTTTTTTTGCAACAGTGGAAGGGTTTCTGTCTTAGGGTGTCATTGTGCCCATTCCCGGAAGAGGTTTTACAACTTGATTTCAAGCCTATTTATGCTTACCAAGCTCATTTCAGATGTACGGCCCATTCTGGACCTCAACAGTACAAATTTCTGCAAGTGCTAATAACTCAGGATGGAGTTATCTGATTAGTGATTGATTTGCTTCAGCAGAGGGGACTGCATTTCGTCAGTGGATATAAAGTATGCCTTGCACATTCCAATTTTTTTATCTTCATCAATGGTTTCCACGTGGAGGATCATCACTACCAGTTTGGCAATGCCATTCACAAGCCTGTCTTCTGCTTCCAAAGGATTTACCAAGGTCTTGGCTGTGGTTCTGTAGTTGTTTTAGACCCAGGGTATCCCCCTATTGGGGTACCTGGATGACTTTTATTTTCTTTCAGAGCAATCCGCTTCAGGCCTTGACGTCCAATATCCATCAGACGGTGTAATTTTGGTTGGGTGATGAATCTCCAGAAATCTGGCTTGTTCCCAGTACAATATCTGGAATACTTAGACCTAGTCCTAGACGTGGCTCATTCAAGAGTATTTTTTCCACAAGAGTGACTGTCCCTCCGATATTATGTGAATTCCCTGAGGTCCCCGAATCTACTTTTGCATGAGGGTGTTGAGAAAGATGGTTACCAGCTCCATATGTCCAGTTCCACTGCAGGGAGTTGTAACTACATATTCTGTCAGCTTGGCACAAACACCAGCAGTCCTTGTATCCCCCTGGCATCTGAATATTGCATTTCATCAGGATGCTGAATGTAGAAAAAGTTGTTTGCTCGGATAATTTGGAAGGTTCTGATGATGAATGCCAGGAGTTCTGGAGAGTCTGTTGGTGCAGAGATTGCTGATCAACATGCTAGAAGTTCAGGCAATTCAACGGATTTTCCACCACTGGTCTGTCTGCCTTTGGGGTCAAGTCTGGGTGCAATCACAGTCCTACAATGATGCCATATTTCAGCCGCCAAGAAGCCACAGTGCACAAGGATACAGACATCTTGTTTTGGGTAGAACCTGCATACTGTATAGTTCCAGCTCTCTCTACCATGCACATTTCATGCATGCGAAACATGGCCTGTTCCCAACAAACAAGCACTTATGTGGCAGTGAAATACAAACCTACACTCCCTTAACTGGGTGTAAAAGGATAAAAACTGCAATTAAGACTACAACTGCTACCATAAAACTAGCCCAATGGCAAGTACAGAAATTAACGTGCATAGCGCTGCCTGGATCTGTGAGATTCTGTATTATCATTCTGACTTGCTGATAAACATGCTAAACAGACATTAACTGCTGGAAGCAGAGCCCTCAACTCCAGATTGACCAGATCTGCTGTTGCGGGGCCTGATATTTCATTCTAGTTGCTGACTTTGACAGCATCGCTGTTCAGGTCCAAGTCCTGAGGCATGAGGACAAGTTTGACTCAGTCATTCCAGTCCATAATGCCACAGACCTGGCGTTCATTTACTAAAGGCAAATAGACTAAGAACTGGGTGATCACATAACCACTGAACACTCGGCTCTGTTTGCTTGCAGCAGAGAGCAGTGACTGTCAAGAGGAGTAAGCTATCAGTCAGAGGGATTCTGACAATTTTTGTCTAAACCTGGCATGGCCCATTCAACCATAAGTGCCAAATTGAATGTTAAAGGCAGACAAAATTTTCGAATGACCTTTGCCAAGCCCTTGAATGTACTGAGAACTATTGTACGAATGTTCATCTGAAAATCTACTAGTGTATACTTGGCTTAAAACTGCTGCCTGGTCTTCTGTTCACATTTAGTTTTATTAGGTGGTTCTGTAGTGAGGTTTACCTTGTTTTGGGCTTGCATTGCTCACCTCCCATGTTCAGACATTCCAATGGTCATAAATATGAAGATGCGTTGTATGATTTAATTTTACCTGTAAAATCCTTTTCTTGGAGTGCATCACAGGACACAGGAATCTTATTTGTGTGTTCCTCATTGCGTGCTACTAAACTGAGATTTAAGAGTAACTACAATCGTAGTAAAAAAAAAAAAGTCTGCAGCTACAAATACAGTAGCTGCTTACTTTTAAGAAACTGACCCTCACCAGAGTAATCCAGCACGGTCTTCACCCAGGCTAGTTCTTTACCAGCTTTTCGGGTCATCGACACTCTTATTTTTGCTGTGACATCTGGCAGTGGCTTCCTGCTGTTTCACAGATCACCCCCCCCCCCCCCCCCCACCCATGCACAAGATCATGCTGCACTACTGTTAGATTGGTAATGCAGCCTCCTGAGACAAGTGGGAAGGGGACGGGCCAAACTCTGTAATTTTTTTTTTTTTTGTCTAGGCTATGGTTATGCCGATGTGTTGCAGGGACAGAAAGTGATAAGAAATCCCTTCTCCGGGGAAAAGTTGGCTTTTTCCCCACTCAATCTAAGAGTAAATGGTTGGAGATGGGCTTTAGAAGAAATCTGCAGAGTTAAAACATGAAGGCTTCCATTGCATACTTGTTGAAAGTGAAAGGGCTATGTTTCTTTTGACTGCATTTTGATGGCTTCCTGTGGCATGCAGCACACTGGTGCTTATCAGGTGTGGTGACGAAAATGTGCATTCTTGCTCCACCCTGGTCATCAATTAGAAATAAGAAGTATAAGGATGGTGTCGGCAGTTCTCATAGTCCTATTTGGGATCCATCACTTTCTCAGGATCTTGACAGAAGGCCTGTGACATCACCCTCGCTTATGCACAGTGGACAAAAGGTAAATTTCATTTAATAAAAAAAAAAAAAAACGTTTTTATTTTTTTGTTGTTGTTTTTTTTTTACATGGCGGAGAGGGTCTGAAGTATAAGTTAACCTTGCTACCTGAACAGGCCATATGGAAAAACCTAATTGGGTCACTGCTTGAGAGGATTTACTTCACATTGAAAATATCTTTTCAACATGTTGAGTCAACGGAATAGGGAGTAAAGGAAAATCCTAATGAGACACAAATGGCAAAGAAAAAAAAAAACGCTGCTCTATCCAAAATGAGAGCAAAAACTTTGTGTGTGGAAATTATATATATATATATATATATATATATATATATATGAGTTTTTTTTTTTTTTTTTACTGTAATTTGTTTGCAATTTCAAGGTTTAATGTAAAGCAGTTTAACTACATAAATTTTATTTTACATGGGGTTTGTATCACAGGGAGAGATTGCCTGTCTAACATTGACCTCTCAATTTTTTTTTCAGAGCGTTACGACCCGGTGACCCAGGTTTCTGTGCTCGTGCCCGTGTTCCAATGCCTTCCAACAAGGATTATGTAGTCCGACCGAAGTGGAATGTGGAAATGGAAGGTTCTCGGGTAAGTTAGTAGCCCATGTTTAACGACCATAAACCTGAAAAAAAACTTGAACCACTTTTCTCTTTACTGTTCTTACTTTGAATGAGTGGCATTTTTAATAGAGCTTCTCTCTAAGGAAGTGTCTTACTACTGAACCTTTTTCGCTACTTCCCTGTGCCCTTCCTTTTCCTTCTTTTCTTTGTTCTTTCACTTATGATGGAATCCTGAGTCAGTTTGGAGGGGCTCGGAAAGGTATTAGTCGCCTGGAGAAGCACAAAAGGCGTTTTGCTGAACAGAAAAGGCTCACTAAAACTACTCGTGCCATCAAATTCAGCATAGAGGGGAACAGGATGCCCCTGTGATACTGGGCCAAGAACCTCAGAGTCTCCATGAGAGGTAGCATCACTTACCACCTCTGCCGGTGTAAGATAAGGGTGTGCTGTGCATGCACCTTTCAACTGCTGCTGAGACCATTCCCACTAACATTACTTGGCTGATTTGTAAAAACTAAAGCATTAAAAAACTAGGGTTCTTGCCCATAGAAACTGTTCAGCTTTCATTTTATGTTGGAGAAAAAAATATTTGGAATCTGGTAACTACTCCACTTTTCTTTGCTCTAGTTAATTTGAATGCACCCCACTAAGTCAGATCATCAGCATTGCTTAACCACTTACGGACCGCCCACCGCAGGAATACGTTGCTACTTTTGTAAAGGATTACCGTTATGGAAACAGCTAGCTACCATAACCCTGGTACCCTCTTTAAGAGCGGGCGGTCCAGTTTTAGATGAAAGTGGTCTCTCCGGTGCCTTCCACCGCTTACCGGAGCCGTCGGCAGCCGTGCAGGCGATTGGATGTTGTCCCTGGCTGGGTGTGAAGACGAGTGAGGGGACGATGGCCCCCACCCATCTCCATATCATTTCAGGGCAGAAGCAACGTTAAAACATCACTTCTCCCTAATGCTCTTAAAGGGACATTTTAATTTATTTTTGAAATTATATTTTTTTTTATTGCAGTTTAGTGTAAATATGTTTCTATTACAAGGGATGTTTACATAAAAAAAAATAAAGTAAAATAAATAAGGGGGGAAAATTTTTTTTATTTTTTTAAAGCTCCCCGTCCAGACGAGTTCACGCAGAAGCGAACGCATACATGAGCAGTGCCCACATATGAAAACTGTGTTCAAACCACACGTGAGGTATCGCAGCGATCGTTGGCGCGAGAGCAATAATTCTAGCCCTAGACCTCCATGCAACCTGTAGTTTTTTTAAATGTCTCCTGTGGAGATTTTTAAGGGTAAAACTTGGTCTCATTCCATGTTTGGTATCAATTTACTTGGTGTAACAAACAAAAACAGTTTTTAACTTGCAAACACCAATTTTCCGAAAGAGGCTTGGTCCTTAAATGGTTAATAGGCATGGGTTCCTTTTTAGGACAAAAAAAATTGTGGTAATTTAGTTTGTCTTGACGTAGGTTTGTTTGTTTGTCATCAGCTTGGCCATATCTCGATTTACTAGTTGTTCTAAACAATCTTTGAATTTTCTACATTACAGTAGATTACTTGTCGGTTAACCATTTAGCCTGTATAGATACTTGGCATTTTGTAGCGCGTTCCCTTTTTTTTCCTTAGCAGTTTGTTTTATATTAAGTGTTCAGATAGCTGTGCACAGCACCAATAACATAACACCATTATAACCAAGATAATTTAGGCTTGTATTAGCAGAATGTGCTAAAGCATCAGTGTATCCAAAAAACATTTGAGGTAATTTGCAGAAAAACAAATAATTTGGAACTAAAATATTCTTATAATGAACGTTTATGTGCACTAATGTGTTAAATATTGAGCTGTACAGGGTTGAGATGTTTCTTGGAACTGGTTTTAAAATGTGTGCAAGTTTCCTGATATTTCAGTACAAACAAAATGATCACTGCCCAACACCATTAAATTGATTAACAAAACTTTAGGATATATGATAAAATGGGAATGTCTTGATTCCATTTTGAATTTTATTTACTAAAATTCCTTGATGGTCATATACTTGCATATGCTTTCATGCAATATGCATGCACTGCAGGCTGTTGTGATAAGGCGGTTACTTGCATGTGTGTGCTCATACTAACATTGTATGTGCCATAGGCATCAGTGTTGGAAATAACACCCTAAAGTAAACTTTTCCATGTAAAAATGTAAACCTGCATTGTCCATGAAAGCAGGTAGCATCCAGTGCCTGTACAGACCTTTTTGTTTTTTGTCTTCTCAAATTCCCTGGTACCCTTTAAAAACTCATTCTGATATGCAAAGACATGATTTGGGAAATAACACTTTTTTTTTATTTTTTTAAAGCCTGGTACAGACTTTTCCCTTTTTTTTTTTTTCCCCATTCAACTTGAGTTGGATGAAAAAAGACTGTCTGCTGTTAGTACAGCGATCTCCCAGGAATCTCGGCTATTTGTCTGAGCAGGTCAGCTGCTTTTTTCCCAGCAAGCTCGTCCGACAGAAGCCAGCCGAACGGCTGCCATGCACACAGGCCGAATGTCGGGTGGTTTTATTGAACTGGCCGATATTACCTGCCATTAAGCCCATGTGTACAGGACTTTACTGTCAGTTTTAAGAGGATTAGAAGACTCAATAGCCAGTAATCTGGTAAGGGAGTAGACCACACCTCTAGGTTGCTTCTTAACGATGCCTATCCGAATGCTTTGGGGTTTCAGATCCTGTGTTTATATTAAAGCGGTTGTATAGCTCTGTTTTTTTTTATTTTATTCCACCCCTCATCTGTAAGGCAAAAGGCATAATGAGCTAGTATACACCGCATACTAGCTCATTATGAAATACTTACCTTAGAACGAGGCCTCAGTAACTCACCTGGTCCACGCCGAGGTAGCTGACATGTTGCCTCGACGTGTCTTCCGGCTGGAGCCGCGATGTCGTCGACTTCTTTTCGGCAAGGTCCGGCGTCTGATGGACCTAAGCTGAGAATCCCTTGTGCCCATGCACCGCTGCAGTTAGCAGATCATTGTGATGGTTTTTTTTTTTTACCTACAGGTAAGCCGCCTTATAGGCTTACTGGTAGGTAAAAGTAAAAAAAAATTGACTATACAACCACTTTAAGAGGCATATGAAAGCAGCAGTGCGTGCCTGCTTTTCAGTGATGTTACAGGCCTAGGGAAGGTTTACTTTTTTGTTTTATGAATCTGATATGTGACATGTACAAAAAATCTTTTCTTTTATCAGGGAGGTCCAAAGAAAGGAGTGAGTCGATTGGACAAACAGATGAGGAAGTTCACAGACATCCGTAAGAAGAGCCGATCTGCCCATGCTGTGAAAATCAGTGTAGAGGGGAACAAGATGCCATTGTGACACCTGCTGTTCTCTTGTGTGTCAAAGATAGTGATGGGCCTCTTTATGAACTCTTTGTTGGTCCAATTATACTATCACTAAACTGGACTCTGTGGAGCCTTTTGCAATATTTTTAATGCATTTTCCCTCCTCCATGTAAATGTGTTCTATGCCTTTCAGGAGACCTGGCTTCTTCTGTGCTTTCCCAGTCATGGAGAGAACTAGGACCCTGTTTTGGGGCCATATTTAATGCTGTTTGTACAGATTAATTTCTCTTCGTACCTCAGTGTCTGGATTTCGGACAATAAAATTCTATCTTGTTTTTCTAACTCTTGTTCTTTCTAAAACAATCGTAAGACTAAGTTTTAGAGAATGTGTGGTTCTAGTGCAAATGGTTTTCGTTTTTATTACACGCAAGATTAAAACTTTTTAAAGGGAGAAACCATAATCTGCCCACTATTCAGATTTGGGGGTCTATATATTCCCAGTTAACTTGGATGGACAGAAATTAACATGGCAGATTCTGTAGAAAATAATGAGCATGCTTTTATTGCAGAGAATGAGATGGTACTAAAGGACCGCAAAAATTAACAGAAAAGAGCCTCTTCCCTCCTCCACCCTAATTAGTCCTTTTCCCTCCCTGGTGTCATGTGGCACGTTGGTGTTACAAGGTCTCAGTTGTGAATGGGGAGCAGGTGTGTTAAATTTGGTTTATCGCTCTCTCTCTCATACTGGTCACTGGAAGTTCAACATGGCACCTCATGACAAAGCACTCTGAGGATCTGAAAAAAATAAATAAAAAATTGTTCCTCTATGCAAAGATGGCATATGCCAATGATGGCGAACCTTGACACCCAAGATGTTTTGGAACTCCATTTCCCATAATATCTCATGCACTCCTCTTCCCTTCTCCCAACATGGCGGAAAAATCAGAAAAAGAAAATCCTATGCGCGATCTGAGAATCCGCAAGCTCTGCCTCAATATCTGCGTTGGAGAGAGTGGTGACAGACTGACCCGGGCGGCCAAAGTGCTGGAGCAGCTCACTGGGCAGACACCTGTCTTCTCCAAAGCTCGTTACACCGTGAGATCTTTTGGAATTAGGAGAAATGAAAAGATTGCAGTTCACTGTATTGTCAGAGGAGCCAAAGCAGAAGAGATCTTGGAGAAAGGGCTTAAGGTCAGAGAATATGAGCTGAGGAAGAATAACTTCTCTGAAACAGGAAACTTTGGCTTTGGTATCCAGGAGCACATTGATCTGGGCATTAAATATGACCCAAGCATTGGAATCTACGGGCTGGATTTCTATGTGGTTCTTGGCCATCCAGGCTTCAGCATTGCTGACAAAAAGCGCAAGACTGGAGTCATTGGTGCCAAGCATCGGATTGGCAAAGAGGAGGCCATGCGTTGGTTCCAGCAGAAGTATGATGGCATCATTCTCCCTGGAAAGTGAGCTGCTTCAGTTACTAAAAAATCAATAAACTTTCTGACAAAAAAAAAATATCTCATGCACTCTGCAGTGTAGTGGAGCATCATGGGAAATGTAGTTCTAAAACGTCTGGGATGTCAAGGTTCGCCAGTACTGGCCTAGGCTATAAGAAGATTGCCAAGACCCGGAAACTGAGCTGCAGCAGGGCGGCCAAGACCATACAGCGGTTTAACGGGACCAGTTCCACTCATAACAGGCCTCGTCATGGTTGACCAAAGGCGCTGAGTGCACATGCTTTGCGTCATATTCAGAGGCTGTCTTTGAAAAATAGAGGTATGAGTGCTGCCAGCATTTCTGCAGAGGTTGAAGAGGTGGGGGGCAGCCTGTCAGTGCTCAGACCATCTTCGCGCGCTGCATCAAATTGGTCTGCATGGCTGTCGTCCCAGAAGGAAGCCTCTTCTAAAGATGATGCACAAGAAAACCCCCAAACAGTTTGCTGAAGACAAGCGGACTAAGGACGTGGATTACTTGCACCACAAGGGGAATGATGCATTGCCGCAATTGTAGGTATGGCCAAAATTTGGAAGAAATGGGTAGGGCTTAAAAGGTTATGGGTAAAGGTCTGAACTATGCTGGTCAAGCATAGAGTTCAAGGGTCAGGATTAAGTAATACATTTCAAGGAGAGTTCAGGAAGTAAGGAAGGCAGAGTGTTTAGGGGTCAGAATTGGGTAACCGATTTCAAGGGTCTCAAGTCCTCACAGTGGAGACTGTCCCGGGTAAAGGGAACAAATGGCAACCTTAAGTTAGATCTTTCTGTATGCAGGCTAAAAAATAGTAGTTAAATGTTTCTTTAATGCAGATAGTTTAGCTATCAGGAACAGGTCAGCAGCAAGTTATTCAGATTTCAATCTGTCAATCATTCCCATGGTCTAGCATTGTTCCTGGGAACCAGGTTGTGTAAACCTTAAATGCACAGGCTCTAATTCATCACATTGTGCAAGCATCAATCTAAAACGGCACAATTGGAGCATTCAGCAAGTATGCAGCAGCTTGAATCTCTATGAATGCACTAGAGCTGCAACTAATGATTATTTTTGATAATCGATTAGTTGGCCGATTTTTTTTTATTTTTTCGATTACTCTGTTAACTTAATCTCTATGCAGTGGTAAATATAAATAACAAACTATATGGTTAGGGAGCAAAACATCTAATCCACTCTGAGAATAACAGACAGAAGAGATATATTGTTCATACTATTAGAGTTTGAATATATAGAGAGAGAGAGAGAGAGAGAGAGAGAGAGATTAAAGTTAAAAACTAATATATTATATGCTGTCCATACAAAAACAATGTCTTCCTTCAAAAAAAATGTTTTTAAGAACGTTCGTTCGATTTTCTAATCGTTGGTGGGGTCAAATTGAAGTTTGTTTTCAACCGCAGTTGCAGGAAAATTCAGAAATGACATTAATTTTAAAACAATGTTAAAAACCAGTGAAAATTTCAAACAATGTGCTTTTATTCAGCGAATGTTTAAAGATTTTTCATATGAATATTCTCGTCTGAAAATTGATCCGTGTGACCAGCATAAGGATCGGTACACACCTATGCAGTTTGTTTTTGATCTGTTTCTGCAGTGCTTTTGGCTGTGTGTTTTGATTTTTTATGCTCTTTTTTGGGCCAATTAGTTGGGCAGATTAAAAAACAAATTGCTGCAAAAACGCATTACATGTGTTTCTGCAGCTTTTCCATTGAAGTATCTTGAACCAAAAAAAGCACCATTTTGCGTTGAAAAAAAGTCCCTTTCTAAATGAGCAGCAGCTGAAAAAAGCATACATGTATACGTGTCCCATAGCAAACCATGTTAAATGAACTGTAGTGTGTTTCTGCAAAATGCACCACAGAGGTGTGAGAACCAGGCCTAAGACGTTTAACATTACAGGGTTCAACTAAAATTAGCTTTGTTTAGTGTATCTAAATGTTCTAGTACATATAACACTACCCTCCATGAGACTGACAATACTGCTGGCCAAATGTGTACCCTGTGCTACTTCATCCGGAGGGGGGGGGGGGTTGGACTCAAATACAGGCGGTGTGTTACTGGCCAGATCACCAGGTGAAAACGGGTTAAAAAAATAAAAAAAAGCATAAAAGAAAACAAATGCAGCCACCACATCTAATGATTGGTGTGCTGCAATATATTTTGGGTTTAATACTGCTTTAAGCTAAAAAAAATTCTGGATGAAGATGGGAGTGGGTTCTATTGGGTTGAGGTCAGGACTCAAGTTGCTCCACTCCAAACTCGCTCATCCATCTCTTTATGGACCTTGCTTTGTGCATGGGTCCAAATCATTTGGTGGAGGGGGGATTATGGTGTGGTAAAGGAAGAGAGAATATGGGATTCCCACCTAGTTGTAAATAGTGCAGTACTCACCGATATTATCAGGGGGTGCAATCTAATATGCAATATAACAAAAGTGAAAAATAAAAAAAAGACTGCTGCACACCCTAAAGAGTTAACTACAAAGTTATTAAAGTTGTATCAAAAAACATGTATAAGGCATAAAAACAGGTCCCCTAAAGGTAGGTGGACCTACCCAGAAAATTCCCTTTAAACAAGTGGGGGTTATAGTATGGGGTTGTTTTTCAGGGGTTTGGGCTTGGCACCTTAGTTCCAGTGAAAGAAACTTCCTTAAGGCATCAGCGTACCAAGACCTTTTGGACAATTTTTTGCTCCCAACTTTGTGGGAATAGTTTGGGGTGGCCCCTTCCTGTTCCAACATGACTGCACACCAGTGCACAAAGCAAGGTCCATAAAGATATGGATGAGTGAGTTTGGAGTGAAAGAACTTCACTGGTCTGCACAGAATCCTGGCACATAATTGTAACGTGAAAGATAAATGGACTTCAATTTATTTTTTCCAAATATCTATGTGGTGTGCATTTATATTCAGCCCCCTTTACTTTGATACCCTTAACTATAAAATCTAGTGGAACCAATTGCCTTCAGAAGCCACCTAATTTAGTAAATGGAGTCCACCTGTGTGTAACTTAATCTCAGTATAAATTCAGCTGTTCTGTGAAGCCTTCAGAGGTTTGTTAGAGAACCTACGTGAACAAACGGCATCATGAAGGGCAAGGAACACACCAAACAGGTCAGGGATAAAGTTGTAGAGAAGTTTTAACCACTTACAGACTGCCTACCGTTGATATGACTCTATTTTGAGGTTAAATATGGGCTATACACTTGAAGACGTTGCATCTTATAGGAGTATTCTGCTCCTATGCACACACGCAAGAACCTTTTGGTAGTCATAATTTCTGCTCATCACTTCCGATACACCATGGAGATTGCCAATCTATGCTCTGGGGATACTGCGTATGTGCCTTGTTGGTACGGGGCTCTAGACTACCTCAGCTCCCGGGACAGACGACCTCTCTGGCTTTAGCCCCACAAATACTACATACCATTGTATGCAATTTTATATATGCTGGAGCATCTGCCCCTGAGGAAGTGTTTTTGCACAAAACGCATCATACATTTAGGATGTAGCTATAAGCATTCAAAAGGCTCCAATTCAGATTTACTATCTCCAATCAATTATGTTTATACTTTTATACAAATAACTTTATACAATTTCAATAACCATTTTTTATTGTCATGTGCTCCCAAGCTGACTTGTAGAGCTATTCATTTATGATGTCCATGCCATATGTGTGTAATTTATGTTTATTTATAAAGTTATGTGTATACATGTTTTGTACCGTTGTTTTGTACTTCAACATCCTTTCATGCCAATAAAATATGTCGGCATACAATCAACCTCAACAAGTCAACCGCATCATTTAAAGTTGCAAACTTTTTTTTGTCTACTTGACCCGAAATACTGTTATGGCAGCAAATAGCTGCCATAACCCCAGTATTTTTCTCCCATCGTTTTTTTAGGACAGCACCTTGGAGAGCGTAGCTTCACCTCTTCACAGGAAACACGGCGTGACAACGCCCCTTTAAAAAGCAACTGCTTCCACCATGGCTTCAGTTTTAGTGTTTCCTCCGCCATGGTGGAAGCACTGCTGGGGAATCGGAGGGGCTGCGAGAGGAAGAGGCAGGGGAGGGGTGCTCTTTAGACCTCCCGAACAAACTCCTAAAAAAAAATGACTATTTCCCAGTAGAGGGAAGATTACAGGACTTCCTTCCAGCTTGGGAAAAAACAAGACGTCCTTTCTTTTGAGCCTAATCGGACAGGGGTACCAACTAGATGTCAGATTCCTACAAATTGATTTTACATCACAAATCTACCAAAGGACTGGGAAAAAGCTCTGGCTATAAAGTCTCTTTTGCAAGAACTGATGCAACAGGAAGTTATTTCCCACATACCGAGGGATCAGCGGGGGAAAGGGTTTTATCCCCACATTTTTCTGGTCAAAAAAAAAAGTCAGGGAAGTTTCGCCTGATCCTCAATTTGAAGGTTCTCAACCTGTCCATAAAATACAAAAAATTCAGAATGGACACAGTTTTTTCTGCGAGGAATCTACTCACCCCAGGTTGTCGCATGGCATAGATCGACTTGAGAGATGAATATCTCCATGTTCCAATAGCACCCCAGTAACTTTATGCGGCTAGCAGTCAATTTGGGAGGAGGAGAAGTGTGGCACCTGCAATTTCGGGCCCTGCCTTTCGGCCTTTCCTCTTCTCCCAGAGTGTTCACGAAAGTGGCAGAGGCTCTGGAACCCTTGATGCTGATGGGAATCCCAATAGTACCTTACTTGGACGATCTGCTGCTGTTTGCAGTCTCAAGAGATCACGTGGAGGTCAATCTACAAATAACCCAAGCACACTTAAAGGGTCTGGGTTGGCTTCTCAACCTCCAAAAATCCAATCTTCTACCATCTCAGAGGGTGAGATTCTTGGGGTATGAGATAGATTCAGTAAAACAGAATTTTTCTTCCCCAAGAGAAGATAGAAAAAATGCAGTCGGCTCTGAAAGCTCTTCAATGCGACTCAGATCTCGGTGAGGCAAGCCATGTCCACTCTCGGTCTCATGACAGCGGCAATTCCTTCGGTTTAGTGGGCCAGATTTCATGCCCATCCTGTGTAGGCAGACATCCTGAAGAATTGATCCTATCAGGAACCCCTAGAACAGGGGTGTCCAAACTTTTTTCAAAGAGGGCCAGATTTAATGAAGTGAACATGCGTGAGGGCCGACTATTTTGCCTGACATTCTTTGAACCATTAAAATTTGGTCTAAGTGTGTTTGCCTGGGAATGAGCTTGGGCGTGTTATTTGGATATACCGTATTTATTGGCATATAACACACACACAGGCTCACCATTGCCATGAATGCAGCCTCACCATTGCAACCAATGCAGCCTTACCATTGCAACAAATGCAGCCTCACGTGCCAAGAATGCAGCCTTACCATTGCAACCAATGCAGCCTCACATGTGCCTGATTGCAGCCTTACTATTCCCATCAGTGGAGCCTGATCGATGCCCGTCTGCAGCCTCGGAGGGCAGAGGGAAGGGGCAGGACGAGTGCCGACACAGTAGAAATAGGAGAATCTCTTGTTTTACTCTGTGGCCTCTTTAATGCAAAAGTCCTGCCTCCTATGATAGAACAGTCGTCCAATGGCATCCCAGAAGACGGGACTTCTAATACAGACGCTGCTGAGTAAACCGGAGATTCTCTTCATGTAATCCGACGGCGCTCGTCTTGCCCCCTCCATGTCCCCTCCAAGGCAGCGCCGATAAATACAGTATATATATTTTGTGGCCCTAGGGGGCCACAAACAAAATATATATATATATATATCCAAATCCCCAGGAGGGCCGTATTAAATCAACAGGGGGGCTGCATTTGGCCCGCGGGCCAGACTTTGGACATGCCTGCCCTAGAAGAAAGGTTCAAAATAGGACCAAAGACAAAAAGATCACTCTGGTGGTGGAGAAACCAAAGAAACATCTCGAAGGGGCTCCTTTGGAACCTTCCAGTAACTCACAGAGTAACAATGGATGCGAGTGAATAGGGGTGGGGAGCCCACCTGGAAGAGCAGACAACTCAAGGAGTCTGGTCAGAGGCAAAGAGATCCTCGGATTGGAGGGAGTTGAAAGCTATACAGCTAAGTCTTCTCTCAGCTAACCCTAAAGAAACAACATGTACAAATATTATCGGGCAACATGACAGCAGTAATATATTTAACAAAACAAGGGGGTACAAGAAGAAGGACATTGATGGAGCTAGCGCATCAAATTCTGAGATGGGCAGAAAACAACTTGGCCTCTCTATCTGCAGTCCACCAGAAAGGTACTGGAAAACACTCTAGCAGATCTCCTCAGCAGGAAAGGAGTAAGAGAAGCAGAGTGGTCTCTGAACCAGGAGGTATTCGAGAAAATCATAGAAAAGTGGGGGTTTCCTCAGGTGGACCTCTTTGCAAAACAAGAACATGCAAAGACAACGGCTTTCTTCTCTCTTCAGAGGCAGGATCAAGCTATCGGGATAGATGCGTTGGCTCACAAGTGGGACTTCCCTTTGTCTTTTGCGGATTCCCCCCCCCCCCTCCATTCTAACTGGTACTAAGGGTATTGGCAAAATTCGGAGTGGTATCCACAGAACTAATCTTGATGGCCCCCCTACTGGCCAAAGAGGCCTTGGTTTGCCACCCTGACAAACCTTTCAGCAAACCCCCCCTGGAGGTTGCCAATCAGGGCAGATCTGTTGTCTCAGAATCGGATTCTCCATCCAGATCCAGGCTATCTCAACCTACCAGCCTGGTTTCTGAAGAACAAGTCTTAAGACTAAAGGGATTATCAGAAAAATGTATTGCTACTAGAGTTGAGCGGACACCTGGATGTGCGGGTTCGGCCGAACTTCAAAAAAGGTTCGGGACCCGAACTTGACCCCGGACCCTAACCCCATTGAAGTCAATGGGGACCCGGACTTTTGACTACTAAAATGTCTCTAAAAAACGAATGGAAAGGGCTAGAGGGCTGCAAATGGCAGCAAAATGTCGGGAAGAGCATGGCAAGTACTCTGCAATCAAATGTGGATAAGGAAATAACTTAAAAATACATAAAAATAAATTTAGAACTGTCCCTGCACAAAGTGTCATTTCTGAAAGGGAAAAAAAGTAATTTAAAATTGGCTTTGCGGCTATAAAATTGTCCGCTCCGGCAATTCAGAGGATTCATTCATTAAAAAAAAAATGCGTGGGGGTCCCCCAAAATTCAATAATCAGGCCCTTCAGGTTTGGTATGGATATTAAGGGGAACCCTGCCGTCAATTAAAAAAAAAAAAAGATGTGGGGTTCCCCCCAAATATCCATACCAGACCCTTCAGGTCTGGTATGGATTTTAAGGGGAACTCCACCCCAAATAAAAAAAATGGCGTGGAGTCCCCCCAAAAATCCACACCAGACCCCTTATCCGTGCACGTTAACCTGGCCGGCCGCACAAAAGACGGGGGGCCAGAGTGCGGCCCCCCCTCCTGAAACATACCAGGCCACATAGAGAGGGAAAATACCGCTCAATCGCAATCAGAAAACTCCTTCACTGGATCCAAACCTTGGATGTCGGCAATGCAATGGAAATGCAAAAATACAAAAGGAACTTGGACAGCCGCACTCCAAAAAAAGTTCCTTTAATTAAAATGAATCACAAAAATAGACATGCCACAGCAAAACTGGAACAAAAAGCTAACGTTTCGCACTGTAGCTTCAGTGCTTAGTGATAGATTATGCTATGCTCAGCTATGAAGCTACAGTGCGAAACGTTAGCTTTTTGTTCCAGTTTTGCTGTGGCATGTTTATTTTTATGAATTCATTTTAATTAAAGGAACGTTCCTTTTGTATTTTTGCAGTACCAGGCCACATGCCCTTAACATGGGGAGGATGTCCCCATGTTGATGGGGACAAGGGCCTCATCCCCACAACCCTTGCCCGGTGGTTGTGGGGGTCTGTGGGCAGGGGGCTTATCAGAATCTGGAAGACCCCTTTAACAAAGGGGACCCCCAGATCCTGGCCCCCCTCTATGTGAATTGGTAATGGGGTACACTGCATCCCTACCATTTCACGAAGGAAGTGTAAATTCTTGTAAAAAAAAAAAACACACACCGTAGTAAAAAGTCCTTTATTAATTAAAAAAAAAAGAGAAAAAAAATCCAGCGGTGGTAATCCACTCTCGATGCGGCTCCCCGCTCCAACTTGGTTTGTATCCAGCGCGGGTAATCTCTCCAGCGACGGGTGTTCGCTCCAGCAATGGTAATCCATCCAGAGCAGCGTCGCCAACCTTCTCTCTCCGCTGGACACAGCCCAGCGGAATGACGCGGCCGGAGCTTTGACATTTGTTATATAGGGGAGACGGGCCAGGCATCTTGTGACCCCATCCCCCTCTGACGCACACTCTGCTACCTCACTGGGAAAGCCCAGACATCCCCCTTGCGTCAGAGGGGGCATGGTCACGTGACGGGTGGCCCGCCTCCCCTATATAAGAAATGTCAAATCTCCAGCCGCGTCATTCCGCTGGGCTGTGTCCAGCCAAGAGAGAAGGACGGTGACGCTGTTCTGGATGGATGGATTTCTTATCGCTGGACCGATTTACCCATCGCTGGAGAGATCACCCGTCGCTGGATACAGACAACGTTGGAGCGGGGAGCCGGACCGAGAGTGGATTACCATCACTGGATTTTTTTTTTTATTATTATTAATAAAGGACTTTTTTCTATGGTGTGTGTGTTTTTTTTTTTTACAAGAATTTACACTTCCTTTGTGAAATGGTAGGGGTACAGTGTACCCCATTATCAATTCACATAAGAGGGGGCAGAATCTTTGTTAAAGGGGTCTTCCAGATTCTTCCCGCAGGCCACCACAACCACCGGGCAAAGGTTGTGGGGATGAGGCCCTTGTCCCCATCAACATGGGGACATCCTCCCCATGTTGAGGGCATGTGGCCTGTTACGGTTCAGGAGAGGGGGGGGGCTGCACGCTGTCCCCCCCTCTTTTTTTGCAGCCGGCCAGGTTAACATGCTCGGATAAGGGGTCTGGTGTGGATTTTTGGGGGAACTCCACGCCAATTTTTTTTTGTAAATTTGGGGTGGAGTTTCCCTTAAAATCCACACCAGACCTGAAGGGTCTGGTATGGATATTTGGGGGGGGGGAGAGAGAGAGAGAGACCCTGTTACCTGAAGGGCCTGGTTATTGAATTTGGGGGGACCTCCACGCTTTTTTTTTTTATGAATAAATCCTCTCTGAATTGCCGAAGCCGACAATTCATTAGAGCCGCAAAGCCGCTTTTAAATTACTTTTTTTTCTTTCAGAAATTACACTTTGTGCAGTGCCATTACATAGCCGAACGCTGAACCCGAACTTTCAGCAATTATCAGCAAAAAAAAAAGTTCGGTACGAACCCGGACTTTACAGTTTGGGTTCGCACAACCCTAATTACTACCCTCCTGGCAAGTAGAAAATAAGTCATATACTTTAACCACCAGCCGTCGTCAAATAACGGCGGCAAGGTGGTTGCTTAACTCTGGGATCGCGGTGAATTCCTCCCTCCTCTCTCTGTACCGATCGGTACATTGTGACAGGGGGGAGCGCGGGTGTCAGCAGCGCTGTGGCTGGATCTGTGACTATTGCAGTCACAGATCCATCCATCCCTGCTCAGCCATCCCTGCATTAACCCCTGCAATACTCTGCAATCCCCCCTGCGCAATACTCTGCAGTACACCCTGCGCAATACTCTGCAGTACCCCCTGCGCAATACTCTGCAGTACCCCCTGCGCAGTACTCTGCACAATACTCTGAAATACCCCCGCACAATACTCTGCAATACCCCCGCACAATACTCTGCAATCCCCCCACACAATACTATGCAATACCCCCCGGCCAATACTCTGCAATACCCCCGCCAATACTCTGCAATACCCAGAAAATACTCTGGGGAAAAAAATGCGTTTTAACCACTTTCCGCCCACGTCATATGACGTCCTTGACTTTGTGCAGGGATAGCTAAATGATGCCTGCAGCTACAGGCATCATCCAGATATAATTTTTTTCAGCCGGCGATTCTCTACACCATAAGAACGATCATGGCGGCTGTTCCGCCTCTTAATCGTTCTTATGGGAGGCAAAACGGGACGTCCCCACTCCCTTCGCCCTCCGGTGCTTCTTCCGACTCACCGCTACGATCAAAGCCAGGATCGTTTTTTTTTTTTTTTTTCAGGCTTCCCAGCCTAGAGGTGAGATGTGGGGTCTTATTGACCCCATATCTCACTGTAAAGAGGACCTGTCATGCTATATTCCTATTACAAGGGATGTTTACATTCCTTGTAATAGGAATAAAAGTAATCAAAACATTTATTTTTGGGGAAAAACGTGTCAAACTAAAATAAATAAAGTAAAATGAACAATATTTTTTTTTTTTTTTAAAGCGCCCCTGTTCCCACGTGCTTGTATACAGAAGCGAACGTGCACGTAAGTCCCGCCCACATATGAAAACGGTGTTCAAACCACACATGTGAGGTACTGCTGCGATAGTTAAAGCGAGAGCTAGACCTCTTCTCCAACTAAAAAGATGTAACCAGTAAAAACATTTAAAGCGTCACCTATGGGGAATTTTAAGTAGCGAAGTTTGGTGCCATTCCACAAGCGTGTGCAATATTGAAGGGTGACATGTTGGGTATCTATTTACTCGGCGTAACTTCATCTTTCATATTATGCAAAAACATTGGGCTAACTTTAATGTTTTTTTTTTTTTTTTTTTTAAAGCACAAAAAATTGCTGTGCAAATACCATGCGTGATAAAAAGTTGCAACGACCGCCATTGTATTCTCTAGGGTCTTTGCTAAAACATGGAAAATTGTATCAAATACTTACCGTAATTTTGCTTTCCTGATGCCAAGACATGGCAGCATACATATGATAGAGCCCCGCCCCTATATCCACCCACAGGACACGTTTAAATCTCTATAAAACTCTGACTGAGAGCTACCACCCCCATTCTCCATATAAAGTACAAAGATGAGAGGGAGGGTTCGTATGCTGCCATGTCTTGGCATCAGGAAAGGAAAATTACGGTAAGTATTTGATACAATTTTCCATTTTCCTGACGCCAGACATGGCAGCATACATATGATACATGAGCTTTTTAGAGGGAGGGTTTAATGCTGTAAACTTAAAAAAGACAAAGAAGCTTGGATAAACTTAATCCCAAACTCTACTGTAGTAAGAGCTGCTAGATCCACCCTGTGGTGTATTTAGAACATATAATGTGATGACCAGCTAGCCTCTTTGCAGACTGTCTACAGAGACAACCCTGACTATGCTGTCCAAGAAGATGACATCACCCTGGTTGAGCGATGAGCTCTAACCATCTCTGGAGGATCCTTACCGGCTCCACATGCCCAGTGAATATTTTCACGATTCAGGCCGAGATGGTTTTGGCTGAAGCCACTTACTCTTTAAATCTTAAACATTCTGAATGTAGAAGTAGCCCGAGATAGGCTTTGAGGACTTTGGAATGTCCAACTTGTGCAGATCGGCATCTGATTGCGCTGGGAAGGCTGGAAGCACCCATTCACTGGAAAGACAAAACATGGATGTCACGCTTTGGAACAAAATGATTTTAGCCCAACCCTGTCTGGGAAGAACATGGAATAAGGCTCTGCCGCCCCAAATTTTGGAGTCAACGCACTTTCCCGGGAAATCATGGCTGATAGAAAAGCCGATTTTAAGGAGATCTCCCAAAAAGAACAGTGTTCTGTCAAGAGTACAATGAGGGTTTGCTATAAAATTGAGGACTACTGCCAGGTCCCATTAAGGGAACCTATTTCTCTTGGGAGGGCGCAGTCCAAGTACCTCCAATGAAGTGATCCATCAGCAGGTCCGCTGCCCATTTCTTTTGGGTAAAAGCCAAGATGACAGAAATTTTCACCTTAAGCAAACCGAGCTCCAAATCCAATTCAGATTGTAGAAAAAAAAACAGGATTTGAGATAAATTTGGGCCACGAGGGTCAAACTGATGCCCAGCTGCAAAGCTTGTGAACCTAATCCATATTCTGGAGTAGATGGCATTGATTGACCCTTTCAAAGAACTCTGCAAAGTTCTAATCCCCTCTGGAAAACATCTGGGAAACTTTGTAACCTCTGCCTTACAATTTCCAGGCTGCCAAAGTTAGTCGTGATGGTTGCCGATGTAGTGCATCTCCCTCAGATAAGGAGATGAGGAGTCACTGGCAGAGTGATTGGTGTGCACACGCTGATACCAATTGCCAGAGAGACCCATGGTCTGTGAGGCCAGTAAGGAAAACCTGTGATGACTGTCAAATCTCATCAATTTCTTTAATCCTAAAACTCCTTGAGGGAAGATATAGGCCAGTTGCCCAAACCAAGGATTGGTAAAGGCATCTCTCCCCTCCTCTAATGGATGAGGGTAGTGCGAGAGGAACCGGTTCCCCTTGTAGTAGGCCAATGAGACAAAACAGATCGAGTTGTGGTAACCAACACTCGTGGATGGTCCCTTGGAACACTTTGGGGTGAAGGGACCATTCGCTGGGATCCTTGAATTGCCCAGATAGACAATCAGCTTCCAAATTCTGATAGGCTGGAAAATATATGGCCCTCAAATCTGGGAGATATTGCTGGGCCAAAGTCATGATTGGTTCCACCTCTCTCAGGAGGGATTGGCTGTGCATGTCACCTTGTGACTGTATATAGGGCTGCTGCCATGTTGTCCAGACGGAGTAGGACTGGCAGACCCTATATGTGTGGCAGTAAAGTGTTCAATGTCGATGTCAATGCCGGTAGGAGTTCCAGAATATTGGAAACTAGGCCGTGAGTGGGAAATTCCAACCTGCCCTGGTTCCCGAGATGCTCGCAGGTGGTGCCCCACCCTGCTGTGCTGGTATCTGTAGCAACAATGATCCATGGCTGCAGCCCTAATAGACTAAGCCATTTAGCAGGTTTTTTTTTTTAATCACCAGAACTCTGGTGCCTCCGGCTAGACAAACGCTTCCATTGCATCAGGAAGCCTTGTTGGAAAACTGAGTTTCCAGTGAGCCCAGAAGATCATCGGAATACAAGAAGCCATTGTACCGAGAGGACTTATGCACTGGGATGCTGACATCACTGGTGCAGCCAACGCCTGTTGGAACATATCCCTGACTTTGGGGAGTTTGAGGTGGCAAAAAAACTGAGGTTGCCTGAGTATTAAATCGGGCCCTAGGTAGAGCATATTCTGCATAAGCACCAGCTAGTTTTGGCAATGCTTGCCCCTCAACTCGAAACGGTTGGTATGCAGTGGCGGCCCGTCCATAGGGGGCGGTTTACATGTCACTTTAAGAGTGACCAGGCGCCGGACATGCGGCGGTCTATAAGAAGCTTCCCAGCCTGCAATCAGCTGACTGCAGGCAGGGAAGCTGATTTGCCCGTGTTTAGGGCGTGTGCAGGGCGCAAGCATTGCGCCCGCAAACACTCCCACTCTTTAATGATTTGTTTCTGGCCGCCTTTTCTTTATTTTTATTGGTGGGGATCAGAGGACGGTGGGCGGACCTTTTTCTGAGTCACTTCCGGTTTCGGCTCACTGTGCGCTGTGGACTGGGCATCGTGTAGAAACATGGTGGAGTTTCTACACATTTTTCACCTCCCTGGGACGCTACTCTGGGCACCGGACCCTTCACAGCATGGGACTGAATTCCCCTGGAGCAGCCGGCAGAAGCGATGGATGTGTCACTGACTCTGTGATCACACAGTAAGTGTCTGGAAGGGGGGACAGCCAGCCTCTGCTCTACAGATAAGATAATGTCAGGTGAGGGAGCGGGAACAAGTGCACTGTATAGAGAGGTGAGAAACGAAGCCAGCAGTGTGTGTTCAGCTTGTTACTTCCTCTCACTCACTTTCTCCACTTCCCCCTCTCCCTAACCTGCCTGCTTGCAATGCCATTGTGCTGGAACAATCACAAGGACTGTGAGGGGAACATGAGAGTTCTTAGGAGGGGAGAGGAGGGGTGGAGAGGGCTTCACCTGTCAGTGTGTATTTGTACATCTCTACTGTCTGTGTGTGTGTGCTACACTGAGACACTTCCCCCACTGTATACACAGCATGTCACACTACACAGTCCCTCTCATTTACACACTGTGTATGGCATTGTCCAGGTCCCTGTTTAACCACTCAGCCTCTGAAGATTTACCCCCCTTCCTGACCAGAGCATTTTTTTTGCGATATGGTACTGCGTCGCTCATATATTTAGGCCAATATGTACTCTGATAAATGTTTTTTGGTAAAAAACAAATACAGTTTTTTTGCGAATATATCTGCGTTTATTGGCACAGTGTCTGCGTTTGACGTGCACAGTGTCTGCGTTTAATGGACACAGTGTCTGCGTTTGATGGGCACAGTGGCTGCATTTGATGGCACAGTGTCAGCGTTTGATGGCACAGTGGCTGTGTTTGATGGGCACAGTGGCTGCGTTTGATGGGCACAGTAGCTGCGTTTGATGGCACAGTAGCTGCGTTTGATGGGCACAGTGGCTGCGTTTGATGGCACAGTGGCTGCGTTTGATGGGCACAGTGTCTGCGTTTGATGTGCACAGTGTCTGCGTTTGATGGCACAGTGTCAGCGTTTGAGGGCACAGTGGCTGCGTTTGATGGGCACAGTGGCTGCGTTTGATGGCACAGTGGCTGCGTTTGATGGGCACAGTGGCTGCGTTTGATGAGCACAGTGGCTGCGTTTGATGGGCACAGTGTCTGCGTTTGATGGGCACCGTGTCTGCGTTTGATGGGCACCGTGTCTGCGTTTGATGGGCATAGTGTCTGCGTTTGATAGGCACAGTGGCTGCGTTTGATAGGCACAGTGGCTGCGTTTGATGGGTACAGTGTCTGCGTTTGATAGGCACAGTGGCTGCGTTTTATAGGCACAGTGGCTGTGTTTGATGGGCACAGTGGCTGCGTTTGATGGGCACAGTGTCTGCGTTTGATGGGCACAGTGTCTGCGTTTGATGGGCACAGTGTCTGCGTTTGATGGGCACAGTGTCTGCGTTTGATGGGCACCGTGTCTGCGTTTGATGGCACAGTGGCTGCGTTTGATGGCACAGTGGCTGCGTTTAATGGGCACAGTGGCTCCGTTTAATGGGCACAGTGGCTGCGTTTGATGTGTACAGTGGCTGCGTTTGATGGCACAGTGGCTGCGTTTGATGGGCACAGTGTCTGCGTTTGATGAGCACAGTGTCTGCGTTTGATGGCACAGTGGCTGCGTTTGATAGGCACAGTGGCTGCGTTTGATGGGCACAGTGGCTGCGTTTGATGGGCACAGTGTCTGCGTTTGATGGGCACCGTGTCTGCGTTTGATGGGCACCGTGTCTGCGTTTGATGGGCACAGTGGCTGCGTTTGATGGGCACAGTGTCTGCGTTTGATGGGCACAGTGTCTGCGTTTGATGGGCACAGTGTCTGCGTTTGATGGGCACCGTGTCTGCGTTTGATGGGCACCGTGTCTGCGTTTGATGGCACAGTGGCTGCGTTTGATGGCACAGTGGCTGCGTTTAATGGACACAGTGGCTGCGTTTAATGGGCACAGTGGCTGCGTTTAATGGGCACAGTGGCTGCGTTTGATGTGTACAGTGGCTGCGTTTAATGGCACAGTGGCTGCGTTTGATGGCACAGTGGCTGCGTTTAATGGGCACAGTGGCTGCGTTTAATGGGCACAGTGGCTGCGTTTGATGTGTACAGTGGCTGCGTTTGATGTGTAGAGTGGCTGCGTTTGATGGCACAGTGGCTGCGTTTGATGGCACAGTGGCTGCGTTTGATCGGCACAGTGGCTGCGTTTGATCGGCACAGTGGCTGTGTTTGATCGGCACAGTGTCTGCGTTTGATGGCACAGTGGCAGCATTTGATTTTTTTTTTTTTTTACGTTTTTTTGCGCCCCCCCAAAAAAATTTTGAGCACCAGCCGCCACTGTTGGTATGACTGAAGGATTGGGACATGCTAATAGGCAGGGCTTTTTTTTCTCAAACAATAGGTGCTGGAACTTAACCACGGCCCCACAAAACCCCTCCCCCACACACACCCTCCAAATCACATCAAATAGTGGGTGTGGTCAGTCAAATTTCACAAACAGTAGGAGGGTCTTAAAGGGGCATTAAATACCAGGATTGCATTACATACAGAATGCAAAGCTGTCACTTGTAAACACAGAAACCGGACTTCTGTGTTTACAAGTGCTTGTGGTAAGCAGGCATCTGGGGTCTGAGCCCGAGGTGGTGGAACTGAGTTCCACCAAGTTCCCCCTGAAAAAAAGCCCTGCTGATAGGTATACTGCAGGTCCACTGAAATCCTCCAGTAACCTTGTTGAATGACCTGGATTTATGATATGGAGAGGCTCCATCTTGAGTCTATCTGTATAAATTGATTCAGCCTCTTGCCGATTGAACAACCAATAACGGCCTTGCCATTGGTAACGATTAAGCACAAAATGAATGTGTGAAATGTGTCTACGTGACCTTGTGTTGGTGTCTTTGGTGTCATCACTTTGAACAATAAAAAGGAAAAATCGAAATTCCTGGATGCACAGACATTTCTTTTCTTACATGGCCTTGCGCCACTGAGGGCTGAAACCACCATTCTTTGGCAGTGGTCTTACCGGAGCTGGGTCACTTTGAGCCACTTGGCTCCAACTGCCTCCTGGGCAAGCCTGGCGATAAAAGGGCTTCGGAATATCTTGGGGAGCCGTATGGGTCTTGGCCTCCTGCGATCTTACGAAGGTTGAATGTGTACCCCTCTAACGCCTTCTGACGCCCTTGGATGGGAGCGAAAGCCACCAAAATCGCAGTACCTGTTTGGCGCTCCTCTGAATGGTTGCCCCCTCTGGCTCTTCGATCTTGGGGCAGAAGATCTGATTTTCCTCCTATAACCCTGGAGAAGATGGTTTCCAGTATCTTGGCAAAACAGCGCCTTCCCATCAAAAGGCAGTTTACAGCAATTCTGCTTTGAGGATGGGCCAGCCGTCCAGGATTTTGGCCCCAGTGCACCTTTGGCTGTAACTGAGCCAAGCATGGCTCTGGATGACCATCGAATGATGTCTATAGCTGCCTCACCTGTAAAGTCCGCTGAAAGTTATCTCATCAAGAGCCTTGATAACTCTTCTCTTTGGCAGCTGGTTTTAATCGCATACTCCAAGTTCTGCGCCCACATACTCACATAGCACTTGCTACGGATGTTAAAGCAATGCGTCTCACAAGGATCTTGTGAAAGGAGGAAGAGCCTTCCATCGGAAGTGCCACATTCTTGGTCAGTCTGGTGACTGCCGTATCCACCGTTGGTGGGTAGATAAAGGAGTCGCATCCTTCTCCGTTAGTGGATACAACTTCTGCAACCTATTGGTTGAGGAGGATTTTCTCTCTCCCCTTTCTCATTCCTCCTGAAAGGCTTGTTCACACTTGCAGCAGGATCTGCCATTGCACTGAAAAGCAATCTGTGCTTAGGTCACCTTTCAGAGGTATTTGATATTGTCACTTAGAGTAGCCCAATGTATATGCAATGCGATTTTCAAAGAGTGATTTGTACACAATGTTGCAACTCGCATGGGTGCGGCCCATTCACTTGGTTGCCCTATGTGCGCAAATAGAAGCCCCTGCTCCTATTTGAGGGCGACCAGCTTTGCACAATGTTTTGAAAAGGTGCGTTCTCCAACGTGACCTATCACAGCAGAATCGCATGGCATTTGGGGTGCCCTGAAAGAATAACGGTACCTAATGCATATTGTACAGCGATTGTCACACAATTTTAAAATCAGATTGTACGGTGTGTAATAACAGGCTTCCTCCCTCTTTGGAGGAGGTTCTGGATCCACCCATTTCAGTGCAGCTTTACTGCCATAACCAATGAGGATTTTAGCTTAAAACAAAGCCTCAACCTTCAGGATCTTCTGTTGAGGAGGAGGCAATATCATCTCCCTCTGCCTGAAAGGTTGGCTATAATACTGGTTTTGGGGAACTAGCCTGCTTAATCTGCTGGGCTGGAGACACCCCTGAAGTGCCTGGTACCCCTCCAATTAGAGAGGGTTGAATGGCTTGGTTTAGACGTAGTGTAGTGCCCATACTGTCCATCGACTTCTGTCCCTGGCTGCCCGAGATGACTTGAACATTCAGCCAGGGGATTGGGGACTATTTTTGCTGAGCAAGGTTGACACCTGCTGACTTCCAAACTCCTGGTCTCTGGCAAGCTGCCTGAAGCAGTCGCTGCAAAGTAGCTTTCCAGGCATAGAGTCATCTCTACATGACCAACATTCGCCTTTCGGGCGCTGAGCCCTCAGAGGAGAAGCTATGTGCGTTCTCTTAAGCGTACATTTGCACCCTTTGTACTGGGGTATGCCAGGACTGGTGGAGACACCTTCCGCCCTGAAAAATCATGATGATCCAGAGAGGTCCTCTGAACCTCCTTGAGCGGGTGTGAGCGGCCAGGGTTGCAACAGATATGAAGGCACACTCATCAGGGCTCAATGCACTCTTTTCTCCCGCGTCTTCTTACTTACCAAAAGTTGGCCCTTTGCCTGATAGTGGGGTGGTCTTTGTTATGTGGCGGTAGGCTCATGCTGATGGGAGTTACTGAAAGGTGCAAGGGGGACTGCATGACCACAGAAATAAGGGAAGTGAAAGAGAAAATATATACATATATCTCAGCCTTTTTTTTGTTTTGTTTTTTATATATATATATAAATAGTAATAATTTAAACAAAATAAATCTGGCAAAAAAAAAACATCCCCCCTAGTAATACATTGCTCCTTACTCCTCCCCCCATATATCCCCATTACTAGGATAAATACGACTTACCTCAGAAGGAGAAGGAGATGCTGCCTCTCTGGATGCTTGAATAGCAAAGACATTCATTACCTGTCCATCTGCTCCCTGCAATTGGATCACCTGAGACTCAGTCCTCTCTCACCTCTACTCTAATACAATTAGGAAGGCCAACGCCCATCCACACAAAAGGACACCTTTTAGCTGGCTACACACCATACAATCTTCTACAGATTTTTCTCCCCCTCAGATTTATCAAAACCACACAACATGAGGCCAAACCCTAAAGCCTCAACCTGTATGCAATTAGGCAGGCACCACATGGTCCTGGCAACTCTAAAGGAAATCAGACAAAAAAAGTTGCAGTGTGTAAAGACATGAGAACAAGAAAGAAACTGACAGACCTGGAAAGGGCTTCCATAGGAAAGAAGGCATCGTGCAGTCCCAGCTTGCTTAAATCAGACTCCATCGCCGGCAATGCCAAAGAAGGACTGTCGTCTCTGATTAGAGAACACCTCAACCCCAGAAGACCACCAGAAGGGGTTCCCCACCTTGTTGGTGCATTTAGCGCGCCTAAGATGTGGGACCTCGAACTGGGAGAGGCTTGAACCCATCCGGAACTTCGACATAGTCGGCAGGTAAGGGCTTAACCTGAATGAAACGGTCTGTAGGTTGATCTTTGAGGACAAAAAGGAGAATGGGGGAGGTAGCTCTCAGTCAGAGTTTTATAGAGATTTAAACGTGTCCTGTGGGTGGATATAGGGGCGGGGCTATATCATATGTATTCTGCCATGTCTGGCGTCAGGAAAAAGCATATATAATGTTTTGGGGTTCTATGTAATTTTCTAGAAAATAAATGACAATTTTTCCATGTAGGAGAGAAATTTCAGAATTGGTCTGGGTGTTCCAGAACGCCTGATGGTGCTCCCTGCATGTTGGGCCTCTGTATGTGACCACGTTGTGTAAAAGTCTTACACATGTGGTATCGCCATACTCAGGAGGAATAGCAAAATGTGTTTTGGGGTGTAATTTGTGGTATGCATATGCTGCTAATATGAAACTTCTGTGGAAAATAAAAAAAAAATAAAAAAAAATCTTGATTTTGCAAAGAGTTGTGGGAAAAAATTACAACTTCAAAAAACTCACAATGCCACTTTCTAAATACCTTGGAATGTCTTCTTTCCAAAAAGGGGTCATTTGGGGGGTATTTGTACTTTTCTGGCATGTTAGGGTCTCAAGAAATGAGAGAGGCTGTCAGTACATCAGGTATAATCAAATTGATCAATTTTCAGTAATTGGTACCATAGCTTGTAGACCTTATAACTTTCACCCAGACTAAATAATATCTATTTTTTTTTGTTGTGTTACCAAAGATATGTAGCAGTATACATTTTAGGCCAAATTTATGAAGAAAAATTAATTTTTTGCAAAATGTTATAATAGAAATGAAGAAAAATTTGTTTTTTTACAAAATTTTCGTTCTTTTTTCATTTATAGCTAAAAAAATAAAAACCGCAGAGGTGATCAAATACCACCAAAATAAAGCTCTATTTGTGGGGAAAAAAGTTATTGTCATTCAAAATGTGAGAGCACTGAAAGCTGAAAATTGGTCTGGTTATTAACCACTTGCCCACCGAGCCTGTGTTTCAGATTCGGTGTTTACGAGACTAAAACTGTTTTTTTTTGCTAGAAAATTACTTAAACCCCCCAAACATTATGGGCCAGATTCACAGAGCGATTACGCCTGTCTAACTGGTGTTAGACAGGAGTAATTTCAAATTTTGCGCGCCGTATCACTAGTTTGAATCCTCAAACCATGATACGGCGGCTTCGGGCTTCGATCCGAGAGGCTTACGCCTTCGTAAGCCTTCGGATCTACGCTGCCATCTATTTGCGGCCGCTGGGAGGAGTTTGCGTCGTTTTGATGCGTTGGGATATGCAGATGTTTTTTTACGGCGATTCCCGAAGATACGAGTGGTCGTCGCAATCACTTTCGTCTATTTTTGTGTACGTAATGTTAGAGCAGCTTTTTGCTGCTCTAACGTTACGTAGCCCATGTTAAGTATGGCCGTCGTTCCCGCTTCGAATTTATTTAATTTTTTTTTTTTTTACGTAACTCGTTCGGGACTAGGATCGCCCGTAAACGACGCTACCTAAACAACGAATGACGTCACGACGTGATTTCGCGCAATGCACGGCGGGAAATTTGCGAACGGAGCATGCGCAGATCGATCGCCGCGGGAACGCGCCTAATTTAAATGATTCACGCCCTCTACTCGTCTATATGGATTGCGACGGGAGAAATACACTACGCCGCCGTCGTTTACTGGACAAAATCTACCTGAATTCCACGTAGAGCCAGGTAAAAAACGGCGGCGTAGTGTATTTCTGATACGCTACGATAATCCATTTCTATGTGAATCTGCCCCCATATATTTTTTTCTAACACCCTAGAGAATAAAATGGCAGACATTGCAATACTTTTTGTCACACCGTATTTGCGCAGCGGTCTTACAAGTGCACTTTTTTTGGAAAAAATTCACTTTTTTGAATAAAAAAATAAGACAACAATAAATTTGGCCCAATTTTTTTATATATTGTGAAAGATAATGTTACTCCAAGTAAAATGATACCCAACATGTCACGCTTAAAAATTGCGCCCGCTCGTGGCATGGTGTCAAACTTTTACCCTTAAAAATCTCGATAGGAGACGTTTAAAATATTCTACAGGTTGCATTGAGAACCGAGCCAACGAACACCACCCATGGCTCGGCTCGGTTCTCTCACCTTTCCGAGCTGAAAGCCGCTGCCTGTCTGTTAGCATCTCTCCTGTTCTACTCATCCATGCTCATCCGAATGCTGAGCTGTGAAGGGGCGGAGAGTGGCCGTCTCAGCGGCTCACTGAGAGGCTGAGGCCCCATACACACGATCGGATATATCCGATGAAAACGGTCCGCGGACCATTTCCATCGGATATGTCCGATCGGGAGTTTGATCCGATGGCGTGTACACACCATCGGATCAAATTCCCCGCCGCCGGACGGCGCGGTGACGTGGCGATGACGCGGCGGTGACGTTGACGCCGCCGCGTCACCGCTACGTCACCGCACCAGGAAGTAAAACACTTCCGCGCATGCGCCGAATCCATTCGGCAGCGGCGCGGCGGTGGTGGGAGCCGACATGTCTGCTGGTAAGTGTACTAACCAGCAGACATGTCGGGCGGACAGATTCCCACCGGATAGATTTCAAAGCTTGCTTTGAAATCTGTCGGGTGGACAAATCTGTCCGCTAGCCCATACACACGAGCGGAGATGTCTGCTGAAACGGTCCATCGGACCGTTTTCAGCGGACATATCCCCTCGTGTGTACGCGGCCTTAGACTGCCATCAGTCCAGGCAGCTGGCAGATCCAGACTTCCTAAGCCGGGATGACGCGATGCGTAAAGCTGACTTCAGACTGCTGTCTGCTGAAGATGGGGTTTAGGTTCCGCCAATGGGGAGGGATGAGTGGACATGTGGGTGTTGCATCACTGCAGTCCTCTCCTCCTCCTGATTTTGGTGGGCTTTTTTGCAGTCCCGATTGGCCGCCGCTGTGTTTGCTTCCTGTGAATCATTTCACTGTCATCATTTGACTTGACAAGTTTTCTCTGCGCCGATTCCGATTGGTTCAAGGTTTGGGGGATGTCACGCCCATTCGATCAGGTGGCGGACTTCCTACAACTAGGTGTCAGCATTAGAAATTTTACCGATTGGCTAGATTTTAGTTATGTTTGGAGTGTTTATAATAAATGTAAGGCAATTTGTGGAAGCAGGTTGATGTCCCTGTTGAAGTACTTGTGTACAAAACGCGTCGGGCTCGGTACACCACTCCACTTATTGCCCTCTTTTTAAACATATTTTGTACTGTGATCACTTTTAAGTCTTGTTGGTTTTTCAAAAAACCCACATTTACCTGCACCTCCTTTTTTTCTCCCCTTTCTTCCATGTTGTGGTTGATTGAGTTGCTGTTTGGAGGTTTTTTTCCATCATGCCATCCTTCAGTCCTGAAAAGGATTCCTAGATTGGAGGTCACTTCATCATCATCTGAGGACCACAGGGATATCCAGTGAACCCAGAGTCCCTTCGCGGGCCAGGATTTCCTTTAAACAAGTTGCCATCTGTGATTTGTGTGGTTTATCCAGAGTCTTTATACGAGTTGATGCGATTTTCCATCGGGATTTCACACGCTCTAACGATCTGCCTAATAAGTAGATTCACCGGTTCCAGTAAGAGTATTCTCCCTTACTCTTTTGCAAGAAGGCTTATGAGATGACCTTATTGTTACACATCTGATTTGATTATCACATTCCATGGTCTTTTGAATGGACTTTATGTGGACTTTATGTTTCACTTTTTGCACATTGAGGCACATCTCACCTTGTGCGATTTGGTCTCTCATATTTTCAGCACTGCAGTTTAATTATAGTTGCTGAAAACGGGTAACAGGAGTGCAAAAGGAATTTCACTGCTGTGACCCATAGGAGAAGCCCAGCCAAATGAGCTCAGGCTGGACTTCTCCTTTAAACCTTGCTTACTACTGTGATGCTGTGATCGGTACAGGTTCACTGTAATTGACCCTTGTACTGATCACTGTGGCCAATCATTATAGTACACATAATGGCTATAAATTAAAGCCCTTATTGACAACTCTCAGAGTTTCTTTGTGTGTTTGTTGGGTATATATACTGTATAGGGGAGGTGATCAACTAGAAAACATGTGCCAGTGGGGGGGTATCATCCCTATAGTAAATATATTGCAATACATGATAGGTAGTAGGATTTTAAATACCCCTCCAGTGATCACACAAGTACAATATGTACAAAATCTTTATTTGAAACAATAAAATATTTAAAAACAGATCATCCACAGAGTAGAGCTCTACAGGAAATGAAAAAAAAATTATAAGGAGCAAATTATAGTATCTGACTAAAAATTTGAGCAATTATGTGAATATATTAGGGGGTGTCCTCAAAATGTAAATGTTAAAAAAAAAAAACCATTTATTTAATTTTTTAAGGTTTCTGTGGGGAGGATTTTTCTGCCATGGGCCAGATACCTCACTGGATATTTCACCAGTACAGCTCTGTACAGCTCATTAAAATATTTTTCATGCATCTTGTATAATTAGATATTATTTTGTTTTCTCCCTCCCCCGCTCTGTCTCTCCTTGGGGATAGGCATTTAGATTTTTTTCCCTGACCCAATGATTATTATAAATAAATGTCATTGTTTTTTGATATTCTGCAAACTATACTCATATTTATATTTTGTTCTTAGAATCTACTTTTGTGATCATGTACATTTAAGACGTCCTGAGGAAGCGGTCATTTCTGCCAAACGCGCTGACCCTAGTCCTTCATCTTGGCAAACAGCCATACATGTTTGTAGTGGATATTGTTTTGCTAATATCAGTATGCAAGCCATGACAATAGGGTACATGTTTTTAAATATTTTATTGTTTAAAATAAAAATATTGTACATATTTTTTCCTACATATGTGTAATTATGTGATCACTGGAGGGGTATTTAAAATCCTACTACCTACCTTTTGTTGCATTGTTGACAACTGAAATGTGATCGCTGTGATTGGTCCATGGTAGACACAGAAGGTCACAGATCGTGCTGCATGCCCCCTATGTCTTATGCTGTCCTCTCGGAATAACAGTGTTCCTGCTTGGCTGCTTTTTTTTTTTACTCTAGGCCACGTGAGAGGTGGTTAAGCATGGGGATTAGAAGACTAATCAACAATACACCATCGATGTACAATGTCACTTTATGTAAAGTTTTATAAAATATACAAAATATGTATACCAAGAAATATAAATTTTCTCATGGTTAAGAAAATAAAAATAAAGATAAACAGTAAAGTAAAACCTGTCGAACAAATATATTCAATAAAAGGAACCTATAAAAAGTAACCTCCTTCCCTATGAAGGGGAGCTGAACTCTGGATGAAGACCACTTTTGGAGTTTAGAATAATTAGATTTTGATCCTCACAGAGTGGAACTGTGGATCAAATAAGGTATATATATGCCACGTCCCGAAATTAGTTTTAAATAGTTAAATATACACCATGTAACCATACACGAGTGTATAGTGGAAGACGGACTTTATAGGCGTAGTACAGTTAAAAATATATTATTTATTACATACATACAAAAAGATACATAGTAGGTGAGGCAAACAAAATGGTGTCGCACGGTGGTTAGCCCAACCATCGTGCGACACTCCACCCATAGAAATTGTACCGGTTTCCAAAATTCTACATAACCTTAGTAGATGTGAAATATCTACGTTTTGGTTACCTTGTATATATGTGTACAAATATATTCTAGTGGTCTGTTTCACTCTATGTGCTAATTAACTGCCACTTTTTGTGACAGTTTATGTTTTAATAAATATTTTGTTTGCGTCACCTACTATGTATCTTTTTGTATGTAATAAATAATCTATTTTTAACTGTACTATGCCTATAAAGTCCGTCTTCCACTATACACTCGTGTATGGTTACATGGTGCACTTTTGGAGTTTATTAATATAATAAGGAATCAGAATATAATATCAAAGCTGCTATTGCTGATTGTTCTTGAATATGCAAACTTCAGGGCTGTCTTTTTTTAATGCTTTCTCTACTATTAATGGTGCAAGAAAAAAATTAAGAATGAGGAATCAAAAATCAAACACCACATCCAGTCCAATAGTTGCTAAAACACTGAGCAGTATCGGTAAGGTTCACAGCCTATCACTCCCTTATATTTCTTTAAAAATCATGTATCTATTCCCTATTTTATGATATGTCTCCTGTCTCCGTGACATTTGTTGTATAAATCATTGCTAAATATGCCAATTTGTAAAAGACATAATGGGCCAGATTCAGATACAATTACATTGGCGCAGAGTATCAGAGATACACTACGCCGCCGTATTTTACCAGGCTATATGCCGAATTCTGGTAGATTTTGTCCCTTACGGTACGGCGGCGTAGTGTATTTCTCGCCGCATAATCGAAATACGCGATTAGGGGGCGTGAAGCATTTAAATTAGGCGCGCCCTCGCGGCGATCGAACTGCGCATGCTCCGTCCAGAAATTTCCCGCCGTGCATTGCGCGAAATAACGTTGTTACGTCATTCGTTGTTTGAGTAGCGGCATTTACGGACATTCCTATTCCCGGACGAGTTACGTAAAAAATAAAAAAAGACGTTGACATTCGACGGGTGAACGACGGCCATACTTAACATGGGCTGTCTAATATTAGACCAGCAAAAAGCTGGTATAGTTTTACGCAGCAAAAAGATGACTAAAGATGCCGTAAGAGATTGCGATTGACGTTCGTAATTTCGTGGATCGTCACTAAAAGCTCATTTGCATACCCCGAAGCGGAAAACGACGGGAACTCCACCCAGCGGCCGCAAATTTATTGCAGCGTAGATCCGAAGGCGTACGAACACGTAAGCCAGTCGGATTGAAGACCGCAGCCGTATTTTCATGGTTTGAGGTTTCAGAGTAGTGAAAAAACGCGCGTAATTTGAAAGTACTCCAGTCTAACGCGAGTTAGACAGGAGTAAGGGCTCTGTGAATCTGGCCCAATGTTTTTATGTTTAACATGAGTACTCATTTTCATCTCTTTGTTACCCATAGCATAACAGACGCCACAAACAAATCTCCTGAGGAAGCTCTGTGGAGCGAAACCTGTAGAGAAAGTGGTATTGTCTGTTCAAATTTTATACCCAGGGAGCAATTGTTGTATGAATTGACTATTCAATTATCTCATGTTTTTAAAACTACTTTTTGTGATAACGTTTTTTAATTTCTATATGTATCTACTAGTGATTCTATTGTTTCACATACGACACCTTAAAAGTCCAGAGGCCTGTGACCTCTAGTCCCCCCATTTTTTGTCTACTATTAATGGTGCTACTGACCTGGAAAAAGCAAGTGCATGTAAGATGTTGGACATCTCATATGCTAATGAGCCATGAGGAATGTAAGAGGATGACCTCCTATGACCTTCAGAAACATCTTCCCAAATACCAGGAAGAGCTACCATTCATAAATCCACAACCTGCCTGTCCTTGTGACAAGTGTTGGCCAAATGAAGCTTATCAGTGCCATCACTATGATTAAGCCTTACTGAGTGAAACGTGTAATTGTGAGGTTTGTCTGAGTGGACTCTGGAACAAAAAAGGCTGGGTAAAGCTGATGTCATTGGAGTGTGGCCGGCTTTTGTTTTTTACTAAAATGGCAACTTCTGCACATTCCTTTAGGGCTTGTTTACACCATATGCATTCCACTGCCCTGGCCAACTCATATACAAGGTGAAATTCCTTGAGTCCTATGAGTCCAGTTCACACCACTGCAGGGCAGTGGTGGAGGAGTTTTTTTTGTAGTTTACAGACAATAGCTGAGAAAGCTGATAACATTGTTTGAGATACCAGTTTGGTTCACCAGAAGTTAAAAGGACAGCAGATTTCTAGTAGGGTCTAAAGGTTTGTTTCTGTACTTGCGAAAATGCATGAAAAAGAACCCTAATGCAGCTACAAAATCAAAGGATTGATAAGCAGCAATACCCTACATTCTTGTTCTTGGATTTAAGATTGTTTTCAAACATACATAGCTGAATTTTAATCCTCAAATTTTTTATGGGTTAGCTATACATAATGGGAGCATAAAGTAGTACTTTTATAGTTGCCAGTATCAAAAATAGAAAAAAAAGCTTTGGCTGTAACAAACATTTTTGTAAAGTCAATACTGATACAGTGTACCACTTTGGGCAGACATCTGGCCTACCTTCACCGAGCATGGGTGCTTGACCAAATGGGGCCTGTTTTTGATTTACAGAATTTAAAAAGAAAAAAGACATACCTCTGCCATTTCTTTTATTCTCAAAAAACTTTCTTGTGCATGGATAAGTTCACAATACCAGGTCCAAGCACATTGCCCTCCACCAGACCCTACTCTTTCTGCTCTTAAGCATTTAACCCCTGCCAGGTCCTGTTGTGAACGCATCAATGTTACAATAAAGCTTTTTGAGAAATAAAACGTGATAAAGGTGCAGCTTTTTCGGTTTGATTTTTTTTTCCTAGCTTTTAATGGTATAGCTGTTTTTAATTGTTTACAAATATAATTTAACAGTTATGACTCTCTCTTTAGTTGGGATGATAATAAGTACATTAGCTTGTCAGTTTCTAAACCAGACTGCCTCTTTTTTCTCTGTGCCCCCCACTATTTAGGATCAATGGAAATGCAGGGGATCTTTGCACATCCTCAGTAGTCAGTACTGATAGTTATTAGCTGCTGAGGAGCAAGAGTGGTCATGCAAAGTTCCTGTACTCATAGTACTGTCCCTTGTCCACGTAAATCCTTAATGTATTGTGTATGTCCTATGTGCCTTCATTTAGTATCGTTTATCAAATTTGAACTTGTAATTCCATGCAGGTTTATGTGTTTCTTGGGCATGTCACATATAAATACAAAATGGATTGTGCAAGTGAGCCCTTTGACACAGGCTGATAGGACAAACCATTTATGCAGTCAAGTAAAATGTACTGAGCAACCCAATGACTAAATAGCATAGCAAATCCTTTATTTATATTCCAGTAGGTGTAAAAGTTCCAATAAACATAAAGCCGCTGCTGCATTTCAGCCCATCATAGCTATGGTTAAGGCCCTTACGGGCTGAAATGCATCAGCGGCTTTATGTGTGCTATGAGCTTTTGCCCCAACTATAATATAAATTAAGAATTTGCACTCTTTTTCCGCATACACACGATGGGACATTCCGACATCAAAACCATGGATTTTTTCCCAACGGATTGTTAAAAATTGTTGGAAATTTTGAACGTTAAGAACGCGGTCACTTACAACACTATGACGAGCCAAGAAAAAATTAATTTCAATGATTCCGAGCATGCGTCAAATTGATTCCGAGCATGCGTAGGATTTTTGTGCGTTGGAACTGGCTACAGACGATGGGAATTTGCGACACTTTGTTGTCAGAAAAATTGAGAACTAGCTCTCAAACATTTGTTGTCAGAAATTCTGACAGCAAATGTCCGATGGAGCATACACACGGTTGGATTTTCCGACAACAAGCTCACATCGAACATTTTTTGTCGAAAATTGTACATGGCATTAGGAGTACGTGGAACTGGTGACTTAAGTCCTCGAGGGTAAGGAATTAGGATGTTGGCTCCCCAGGCTTGGAAGGAGTGTCTAGCTGGTGGTACCTTGTCCACAACCCTACCTTTTCTCTCCCCATTTTTTCTCTCTTTTTCTTCTTCTCTTCCCCTCCTTTTTCCTTGCTGAGAAGCCCTGAGGGTATTTTCTGGTCTCTAATTGTTCTTGCTAACCGGTGTTTAACATGTGTAAGGCCGTGTACACACGATCGGTCCAAACCGATGAAAATAGACTTAAGTCCAGTTTCATCAGTCCAAACTGACCGTGTGAACGGCCCATCGGTCCGTCGGACCAAAGTTTTAAAACTTGCTTTAAAATCGGACCGATGGACGCCTGACCATCGGTCCAAACCAATGGTTAGTACACAAAAGCATCGGTCCAAAAACCTGCGCATGCTCAGAATCAAGTTGACGCATGCTTGGAAGCATTGAACTTCATTTTTTTCAGCACGTCGTTGTGTTTTCGCCACCGCGTACTGACACGATCGGTTTTTGAACTGATGGTGTGTACGCACATCAGACCATCACACCATCAGTCTGTGAACCGATGTAAATGGTCCGTCGGACCATTTTAATCGGGTTGGACCGATCGTGTGTACGCGGCCTAAAATGTCACTCAGGATACAGAGACTTTCTTAGATCCTGACGCTCAAAGATTGCATCACATTTAAGTGTTCTGATTTTTATACGTAGAGGTTCATTGTTCTGTAGACTTATTATTGTGGGAACTGTTCCTTATTTTACACATCATGGATGTGGTTTCTGTATTTACTGTGTGCTTTCTTTAAAGCAGAATTCCATCCATTTAAAAGTCAGCAGCTACAAAAAGTGTAGCTGCTGACTTTTAATAGTCAGACACTCACCTGTCCTACGGTCCAGCCATGCCGGCACACAAAGCTCTGTTCCTCTCCCCCTCCTATCCGTGGGACCGGAATTGTTACTGTGGGCACTCGACTGTAGCTTCACACCCGGGCAAACGTTGCGCATGCACGAGCCGCGATGTGCGTTGTGATTGGCCAGGCAATCTTCTGGAACCTGTGACGTTTCCCAGAAGATTGCAGGGAGGCAGGGGGAGAGGTGATCTTCCTTCCGGTGCCAGGGAGGAAGTGGGAGCTGGGTGATCGTAAAAACAGGGCACCCAAAAAATGGCATGTCAGGGGGTCATCTACACTTAAAGCGGTTCCATTTATGGATAGAACTCCACTTTAAAAACAGTATTTGGGGAAAAAATAATTTCCTGCGCCTTTTAGTCACTGGGCTGCCGACTATGTTTTTCTTGACTGCTATTACACACAGCTAGTGGAGGCAGGGTGTTAAGAGCTGGTGCAAAATTTTTTCCCCTGTCAGGAATTTAAGAGTTAAAATGTTTTATATTTTTGTTTGCAGCTATTTATGCACAACATTATTTAGTTTTGTCTTCTGCTACCAGATACAGTATAGTTCAGTACAGACATGTAATTGCAGCTTCAAAATCTTTTTTTTTTTTTCTCTATATGAACTCGTATAATTTATTCTACACAACAGATTTTTTTCTGGATAACAGTGGTAGATCATAATGTCTGGACAAGTGACTCGTCAAATCCCTCTGTTTCAATGATAGTGTCCTTTATCCATGAAATATAATTTGACACTCTTGTATATACACCATATTTTCCTTCTTCTGCACATCCTTCCCCCCAGCTCACGACCCCCACCAAGTACCAGGAATTGCGGTATAATACAGCAAATGGACCTCCACTGTCCCCTTTACAGGCATCTTTGGCTTCAATGCTGTATCCAGCACAGAACATGTTTCCTGTTAACACATTTTCAGTGGATGCGGTGCAGGCCTCTTGGCTGACAACAGGTAACCGGACCTTTAGTAAAAAACGACTAGCACGTCCTTGATAGCGTGTAGATCCCCATCCACTTACTTGCCCTACCTCCCCTTCCTGCGTTAGTAAACGCCCAAGGTTAGGACTAGGCAAACAGATGGGTCGTGAGTATTCACCAAAGACAACTGGGTTGCGTAAGTACAGAAGTGCAATGTCATGATCATAATATGCTCCTAGGTAATATGGATGGGAAAAAACTTGTAAGACGAGAATCTTCTGTTCATCCCTATCACGCAGATTTTTGTCAAAATCACCTAAAAATGCGGTAAAAGTAGAGTTAGAGAAAAAACAAATATCAGAGAAGAGAATTTTTGTTCACTTTTCAAAGTAAGTGTTACTGAATAAGGAGAAGATATCTTCACTTTGAATACCCAATCATGTGCTAGCAAGGCAAGTGTTTTTCAATTTTCAGTTCACATGGTTGGGTATCCCAAGTGAACACAGGTTCATCTTATTGATTAATTATTGATTAATGTTCACATTGCAATGTGAACATGCACTTTGCTAGGAAAAACTGCCCTACTATGTTTTATTTGCCATAACTATATTGTTCCCGGTCATGTTGAAGTGGAACCTCAACTAATGTTTTTGTCATTTTACTGTATATACATTGGGAATCATGAATAAATGTTGATTTTGTTTGTCTGTGTTCCTGCTGGGTAGATTATCCCTCCTTTCCTGCCCTGTCACTGGAACATGGAGTAAAAGTAAATGTCTTCAAAGTTGAGATAGATAGATTGATAGACTTTATTGTCATTGAAAACATACAACAAAATGTATCCAGATACTCAAGAGAGAGTGGGGAAAACAGGGGGCGGGAAAATGTGGGACTTTAAATGAGACACGGGAGGCCTACGTCTGTATCCCTAATGGAATGGAATGTAAATATTATCCAGATACTCTGTACAGCAGTAATCAAACACTTCTCAACAAAACCACACATGCATATTCCTAGCACATGCACACATATATTTGAATATAATAAAATATTATTAAAAAAATAAAATAAAAATTCCCCATAAAATTCCTAAAACACTGTACCTGATTATGGACAATACAGCCCTAGGGAAAAAACTATACTTTAAGCTATTAGTGTGCACATTACGTGTCCTATGTATTTTCCCTGAAGGCAATGGGACAAACACACTGTAACCTGGGTAGGTTGGATCATAACTAATAGTTTTTGCCCGCTTTTTTAATTGGCTGGCATATGCTGTGTCCAAATTCAGTAGCTCTGTTCCTATTATCCGCTGTGCTGTTTTTACCACACGAGACAGGCACTTCTTATCCTCCGCCCCGCAGTTGGCATACCACCCTAAAGCGCAGTGGAGAAGAATACAATGATAGAAATTGACCAGAAGCCCTAAGGGCAATCCAGCTTCAAATCACAAAACTAACACACTGACTTAAGATACTTATTTTAAAACAGTGACAGTTATTTCCAGCTGAGCCCAGTAAAATGTAAAAAAAAATCTTGATAGGAAGGTGCACACCTAACATATATCCTTGCTAAAACATGTTTTTTCTAGCACAACCAGTAAAATTGCAACAAGAGAAGTTTACATGTTTCGGCAAACAGCCTTAATCATACTATGATTAACACTGTTTGGCGAAACATGCAAGCTTCCCTTGCTACAATTTTACTGGTTGTGCTAATAAAAGCAATGTTTTAGCAAGGACATATGTTCGATTTGCACCTTCCTATCATGGATTAGTATCATCGCTTGTTTGGGGATCAGCACCCAGGGTTGCAGCACCAATCTCTACACCTACCTTATACCTGCCTTTGGAGCTTGAGCTTAGTTTTGGGGCCGCTAATAAAATTGTTGTCCAATATCATTATAGAAAACAAATATAATTACATTTTGTGATTCTTCAGCTTAAAAATACAATATCTACAGCAGCCATTCTCAACCAGGGTTCCGTGGAACCCTAGGGTTCCTCCAGAGCTGGCTAGGGGTTCCTTGAGCTGTGGCTGATTTACCTCCTGTTTGATGGTGCCTACATAGTTCTGAGACAATTCCACTTGGAAGAGTCAGTGGTATGACACCAATGATCTTCATAGTTCTCTGTAAGGGGGGCATTCTTAGAACTACTTTAAAAAGGGCATTCTTCTCACTGACCACCAAAGTAAGGGGCATTGTTCCCACTGACCCCCAATGAATGGTTTTTATCAGGGGTTCCCCGGGACCTGAAAATAATTTTTATGGTTCCCCAGCGGTAAAAAGGTTGACAAAGGCTGATCTACAGTATACCAATTATGTGTAGTACGATAACTCACCAATGGTAACATGATGAGGAACAACATCCTCAAAGCAGTGGGCAGCTGACAATACCCAGCGTGCGCTAATAAGACTTCCACCGCAGAAATCAACTCCCCGGATTGTACGGATTAAGACCTGAAAGAAACAACATCATGAACACAAAAAGTACACATTTTTATAAGAAATATAAAGAAAGTATAGCTCTAGTAAAATGCAGTAATCCTTAGCATCCATTACTAAAATCTGCTATGGTTTAATGCTCCCATCCCATTTTGGTAATACCATGTCAAAACTCATATTTTCTGCTGATTCAAGATCTCTAGTTCTGACTCAGCAGGAGGGGACAGGGGGGGGGGGGGTTGTTAGACCTTCCACAGAAAGCAAGGGTCCCAATCTGCAGCATGCTGACAGTGAACAAGCTTTTTGACTTAAACTATGGTTACCTTCTAAAGAAAACAAACTTTGCACACCACTAGTTTTGATGGAATGTGTTTACCCGCTTTTAGCTGAATATTCAATTGAGCTTTAAAGTGGTTCTGAAGGCAGTTTTTTTTACCTTAATGCATTCCAGGGGAGGCCCATCCGTTAAGGGTGCACGGCACCGCCTCCCCTCCTATCCATGCGTCTGGCCCCTTGTAGGATGCTGGGCACATGAATTACAGGGGTGTTTTTTTGAAGCACTGATAAGAGTTAGAGGCTCTAATAGTCTTCAAAATAGGGTGGACTTTGGGCGCAGACAATGCGCTCACAGCCCGCCCAGGGGTGGTGGTAGAATAGCGAATAAATATTTGTTATTCTAACACTGGTCCTCATCTTGGCCAATTGGGAAGCGGGTATGAGACCTGTCATCCGATTGGCTGAAAAGACAGGCGATTCTATTGGATGCCTAGAAGGAGGGGAGGAGCCGCATGGCGGAAGCGTAGAGGCGAGGACACAGGAGGCAATGCATGCTCTCTGGAAGCTTGCTGCATGGATGCCGCTGCCCGAATGCACCCCACCTAGATGGGGAAAGTGTAGCAACTGGCAGACAGCGAGCAGGGGGGTTGTTCCCCCCCCCCCAACAAAAAAAAACACCAGCTACCACTGATGCATTCTATGCATTAAAAAAACTTCTACTGTTTGTGCCTCTCCCCCTCCTTTGATACTTACATAACACCGCTCTTGATCCAGCATTATCCCTGCCAGCAGCCCCACTCTCCTCTCTTCCTGCATTTCTGGGTTTTACAGAGAGTGCTGCACTCTGTCAAATCCAGTGAGGAGGCAGGGCCAAGTCACCCTGTGTGAGTCTATGGATGCACACAGACCGGCTCTGGAGCACACCAGCACGAGTGTCCCCATGGCAGGTGACTTGTGTGGGGGCACTTGGAGAAGAAGAGGAGCCTAGAATGCTGGTAGGGGACCTCAGAAGATGAGGTTCAGGGCTGCTCTGTGTAATACTGCCTACCGCACAGAGCAAATACATATAAAATATTTGTTATTTTAATTTAAAAAAATTACTTTACTTTTACTTTAAGAACGTTATACTGTAGATTTCTGTATTGATTAATTAAAGCAAAAAATATCAGTGGTTTTATGAGGAAAAATGTGAGTTGATTGGTGTTCAGGCTAAAGAAAAAATCAGGCTTTTGAACCAAGTTACAAGATTTGCATCTGAAATCTTATTTTATCCAAATAAAAATGTTAATTTGCTTTGCTGTATGAGTTATTTCAAAAATACAGAATACAAAAAAATAGTGTCCGTCTCTAAACTATCAAAAAATACAGCATTTGAGGCCAGAGAAGTGTTTAATGATGAAGGTGTTTCTCAGTTCCAGTTCCATAAGACCCCTAATAGGTCATGTTTTGAAGACTTCCTTCATTTTGCATAGGTATTTTAATCTGTGTTTTTGCCTCAGTAATTAATACACTGTTCTCACTGAGGAAATTCCTAAAACATATTAGCTGTACTTCAGGGGATATTTGGGGACTAGAGTTGACAAACACTGATAAAAAATATTATGTTGCCAAGAGTGTTTGCATAGGACATGGAACTTTGGAATGGCTAAAAAACAAATGATACATGGCAAACATAATGAATTCAAAGAGAAGCAAACTTTCTGTATATTCCACCCAGGTAAAAGCATAGCTGTAATAGTTATTACCAGGTTATTTTTTTAACCTGCAGCATCATTGCTTTCCAAATAATATTGCATATATTTACAGATGAGAGATCATTGCATTTTACAAGTATCAAAGTTGACAAATTTTATAGTATACTTTATACTTTACATATATCAATCTACTTAAAGGTTAACAGACCTGCCACGGACACTGCCCCAACTCACAGAGCATGCCGCCAACAATCCGGGCATGTTCATCTGCCAGGGTGCTCTCAGAATAACCATGTCCACTGTCTGTTCTGTTTGTATGATTCATGTTAGTCGCTGAATTTTCAAGAGGACCATAACCACCAACACTTATATATGAACTGTTGGTGTCATTCTTTATTCCCCCCAAGTGCTGAGATGACATAGTTGCCGATGGTTTGTTTATTGTTTGAGCTGATTCCGTCTCGTTACTGAGGGACAGCTCTAGAGTTTCATTTAAACTTCTTGGTTTGGACACGGTCGGTGTCCAACTGGGTGGGGAACGAGTAGTGATGTTGTAGTCAGTATTGAAGAGTTCATCTGATTCCAGATCCAGAAGAGAGCGCGATGAGAAAGCTGTCAATCCACAAGGAAATTTAACTGGAATTTAAGTAGAAATTTGAATCATTACCATCATGCCTGTAGTTCATGAGAAGGGAAAAAAAACAATGTTAAGTGTATGTTAGAATTATTTGAAAAAGTTTCCTTTATATGTAGCAGGTGTGTTTAGTTTAGTTTATTACATGTTCAGTGGTAACAAGAACACCAAAGACAAATTGTGTGAGTAAGCATGAGGTTGACCAAAATGATGTAAACAGCTAGGTATGAGAAAGGGAATTTGATAAGAAACTAGAGAAGAACTGCTGGAGCAGATGCATATTTCCAAGTATTCTGGAGGTACCATCAGCCAGGTTGGCACAATAAACAAAGATATTAATTGCAGAATAGCTAGAACATCAGTATTCCTTCAATACGGTAAGTGGAAAAAGCAGGTGGGAAGGACAAGTTGATTATTGTAGCATAACAACTTTGTCCCTTCTTTTGCTTACAGCTCTGAATCATGGACACTGGGCATCAAGCATAGTCAATAAGTAAAGTTACACTTTAGAAAAATTATCAACCATTTAACCTAATCAGAATGATAATTGTATCTATATAAAAGGACAAAGGCAAAGGGAGTTGTGTTACATTTATAGTTGCACAGCTTAGGCAACTATCCAGCTTACCAGCTGGGGCACATTTCTTGCCATCGTCTTCCAGGGTGTAGCCATTTGCACAGGAGCAGGTCACGCTGAGTGCTCGGGGGGTGTCGGTGCAGTACTGCCAGCATCCTCCATTCTTATACCAGCACTCCTGTCGCACTAGTAAACAAAAAAACAAGGGAATTTTTACAGTTATCAAGTTAACCTGTACTAAAAGAAGTATATTGAATGCCACTGCTGACTTCCTGCTGAAAGTGCTACTTGTTTGGCTGTCGTGCTGACCCAATGGCTTCCATACTTTGTAAATAAAGGACTTGAAACACATATACAGATTCAGGAATTATTTTTTTTTCTTACTTTTTTTATACACAGAAATTGTAACTTTGCTTACTGCATTCTTCTTTTGATTAAATAACTCTTGTAATATTAATCATCTCTTCAAAGAACTTATTATATAATTAGTATTATTATAATACTGGATTTATATAGCGGCAACAATTTGTGCAGCACTTTACAACATGAGGGCAGACAGTACAGTTACAATAGAATTCAATACAGGAGGAATCAGAGAGCCCTGCTTGTTAGAGCTTACAATTACAAGCTAGGGGGGAGGGTCAAGTTATAGAAAAGGTAATAACTGTGAGGGGTGAGGTGATGGAGAAAATAAAAGTACAGATGTTAGGGGGGGGGGGGGGACAGAATAGGCTTTTTTGAAGAGGAGGGTTTTCAGGGATCATCTAAAACCAAACAAAGCCTATTCTTTCGGACAGATTGCGGCTATGTTTTTTAAACTTCTGGTATCATCTGTTTGCTAAGGTTGTAGGAGTTGGGGCCTGATTCTGTGTGTAGTGAGGGGGGCCAGTGTGTCCAGGGAGGATGATATGTGTTATGGACAAAAGTGGCTAAGTCCTGCTAAATGGGACATGACATGGATAAGATTTTGTCATACAGGTGGTTAGTAACAGAGTAGAGAAGAGAAGGGTTGAGGTGGTGAAGGTTTCTACGAGGTATTGGTCAGAGAGAGGGAAAGGATTGTTGGAGAGGTTGCATGGAATGCATAGGTGGGAGAAAACAAAGTCAAGGGTGAAGCATGTATGTATTGCTTAAGGTCAAAGGAGGAGGTTAGACTGAGAAGTTTGGAAGTACTGTAGAAGGAGTGTTAGTATTAACAGGGATGCTAAAGTCACCAAGAATGATTGCAGGGATTTCAGAAGAGAGAAAGTAGGGTAGCCAGGCACATCAAGAAAGCCATCAAGAAAGGCTGACCCCTGTCCAAGGGACCGGTAGGTCACAGCTATCCTTAGAGATACTGGAGATAAAAGATGAATGCAAAGTGCCTCAAATAAGGAGAATGGGATTCATCATGTTTCTTTCGGTACAGAATTCCTTTAAATGACTATCCACCTGCACTTAAAATGTGGAGATCCCTGTTCTCCTTGCTAAGAGATGTGGCTTTTGGAATGCAATTTTTCTGCGAGTGTCTAAGGTCGCGTACACACAGAGGGACATATCCGATGGAAACGGTCCTCGGACCGGTTTCATCGGATATGTCCGCCGGGCTATTTTGGTCCGATGGCGTGTACCACGTCACCGCACCAGGAAGTAAACAACTTCCACGCATGCGTCGCATCCATACGACGCTTGTGCAGGCAGATATGCCTGCTGGTGAGTGTACTGACCAGCGGACATATCCAACGGACATGTCTCCGGCGGACAAATTTTAAAGCATGTTTTAAAATTTGTCCGCCAGTCAGACATGTCCGCTAGCCCATACACACGATCGGATTTTTCCGCTGAACTGGTCCGTCGGACCAGTTTGAGTGGACAAATTGGATCGTGTGTACGCGGCCTAAGCCTTATTTGTGCAATGCAATCCATTAAAAGTAATGTTTTTTTGTTTTGTTTTTATTTTGTATGGAGAGAACAGCTCATTTGTGGAAATTTGAATGGTGAAACATCTGCTGGTCACCTATAAACCAGAAGTAGAAGTATTTTCCGTGGAAAAGGTGGAAACCCATACGTTACAACACCAAATAATAATTTTTAGAATTCTAAACTGTACAATTTATATAATAAACCAGTTGTGCAAGACTAGGGACAGATCAGATGTTGTAACTCTAGAATGCCTATCTGGACATATCTAAATGCATTTCCTGTTACACATACGTTTAGCAAGTGTAAACCTATTTTAGGGGTGTTTTATAAGAAATAGCACTCCCCAAACAAGATATTGTGCTAAACCTGTAGATAAATATGAGAACCAAAAACTTTGCTAAATGGAAGTGTGGGTTTAATAATAAAGTTGGCAATGCTTCCACGCAGGACAGGACCTCTTTGAACAGAGGGGATTGCCTTCCTGGCAAAATAATCAGTAATCTAAACAAAATAATTTGGAGAAGAGGAACTACTGCAGGCGACATATAACATTAAGTATAAGTACATAGATGCACACCAATATAGAAATAATACAAGCTTTATTTAAAAAAAAGATTAATAACTGTACATACATCCAATGTACAAGCAGGTATTATCAGCAAAAGGGCCTGATAGGAGTCCTGGTAGAATTGGGAACATATACCTGGGTGTAAGTAAGCATTTTCAGTGGTCTCGCTATTCGATTTGATTATCCTGTCAACAATTCAATTATGCCCATGATTTTCATCAACAAATTCAAGTAGTCAGAAGAACTGAAAAATAAAAGAAAGGATGCAAGAGTCTGTGGATAGGGAAGGAGGAATCCATGAGCAGGAAAGGAAGGATGGAGAAGTCTGGGGATAGGAAAGGAGGAATCCATGAATAGGAAAGGAAGGACGGAGGTGTCTGGGCATAGGGAAGGAGGAATCCATGAATAGGAAAGGAAAGATAAAGGAGACTGGGGATAGGGAAGGAGGAATCCATGAGCAGGAAAGGAAGGATGGAGAAGTCTGGGGATAGGAAAGGAGGAATCCATGAATAGGAAAGGAAGGACGGAGGTGTCTGGGCATAGGGAAGGAGGAATCCATGAATAGGAAAGGAAAGATGGAGGAGACTGGGGATAGGGAAGGAGGAATCCATGAATAGGAAAGGAAGGATGGAAGAGTCTGGGGCTAGGGAAGGAGGAATTCATGAATAGGAAAGGAAGAAAATCTGATTGGATTCCGCAATGCATCGCGATTACTGCTCATGGTTTTCATCAACAAATTTAAGTAGTCAGAAGAACTGAAGGATGGAAGAATCAAAGAAAGAATGAAAGAGTCTGGGGATAGGGAAGGAGGAATCCATGAGCAGGAAAGGAAGGATGGAGAAGTCTGGGGATAGGAAAGGAGGAGTTAGGGACTGATGTGAACAAGAAGGCCTGTGCATGTGATATGATAGCAAGGATAGGTCAGAGAAACACTGTCTGTCACAAGGATTTAGATAGAGTTAAACTATTAGATCGTAAGAATACTTGCATAATAGTGCCTTCTGGCTTGGGGTTTAGTAGCACAGACAAAACATGTGGCTAAGTCTTTTTTTTCGCTCCCTCCACTTACTCCTTCTGGGGTTTCAAAGCCAAAAACCCAGGGACAGGAAGTGCATACATAATTAGAGGCATTTACTGTACAAATTCAGACACACAGACAGTAAAGATCAGCAGATCTCTACACACATGCAAAGTTAAATTGCATTTCTTAAGTGAAAGCAGTCAAAGCCAAAGCCAAAACCATTCCACATTCTTCTAAAAAAAATTCATATAACAGGGTTGATTTACTAAAGGCAAATCCACTTTGCACTACAAGTACAGATCTGAAATGAGGGGAAGCTCATGTACAAGCAAAAAATTGTTTTTTTCCCCCTTGCATGTCCCTATCAGGTCTACAGCGACTGCACATCCAAGTGCATTAGCAGTGCACTTGTAGTGCAAAGTGCAAAGTAGATTTGCCTTTAGTAAATAAACCTCATTGTCATGTAAATAAATAAATAGAAAAATAATGTATATGAGTTGAAGGTGGTATTCAGCGCAGTTATGGCGTGTGGTCATCATTCACATGTTATGGGGTTAATCTTCCCGATGCAGTGCAGATGATCTCATTTGTCATAGATGCTCAAGTTGAGATAATTGGGCATGCTGGTTATCAGTGTGAGGAAGAACTGTGGGGAACCCATTATGTAAAAGGGATGGTCAATGTAAAATAGTCTCACAGGGTGGGTGTTGGACCAAAATGGGGATTCTCATTAGTTCGGACAAAAGGTTCAAAAGTGCTTGGCAACAAACATGTCAAACTGGCTTAATAGAACAAGTTGTTCTGTTAGTTGCAACTACTGACTTAATTGGTGGCCAGGTAAATGAGAGCACTTCCCCAAATCAGTAAGCTTCACATGCATAATATGGTTTCTCAAGTTACACTATGTGAACATGCTCTGAAAGTTAAAATGTACAGTATGCCTTAGATTGCCAGACAGAAAATCAGCTTTCCTCTTTAGTTCTGCCAAGTGCCCATCCAGCTGGGGTGGTCACCTCGAATTAGTCCAAGGGACAGTGCTCATCAGTAATTAAGATGAAAGGTTTTGATGCAACACATGTTTTGCATAAATGGCAAAATGTATTTTGTAATGAACAATTTTACAACAATTTGCAGCCATCTCGAATACACAGAAAGAATGATTGAATGAATAAGAGATGCCTGTGTATCATATGAGCTTTCATATAAACATAGAAATAGTCCACTTACCATTTTCACAGTGTCTCCCAGCATAACGAGGGGGGCACAAGCAAGTATACGTGTAGTGATACTGTTGGCAGATTCCTCCATTTTGACATGGGTTTTCTTTGCATGGGCTAAGATCTACAAAGGTGCAATACAACAGTATTACAAAAAAAAACACTATAAACATATATCATTAATGACATTTTATCTAAACATTGTGAATACCTTTTTTTGCAGGAAAAAAAAAACTCATTTGCATTAACCAATTCCAGCCAGAAGGCCGTCATATGACGTCCTTAGGTTGAAGTGGTGATATCTGGATGATGCCTGCAGCTACAGGCATCATCCAGATATCTTTGTTTTCAGTAGGCGATTTCCTCTCTTGTAAAAGCCATCCTAGCAGCTAGATGGCTTTTACAGGCAGTGGGAGGAGACGGCTCCCCCTCCAGGCTCTCCCTTGCAATCGGGGACCCAGAGACCTAATCCAGTGGCGGCGCTGGATTACCATAGAGCTCTATGATCCTGGGAGGCTGAAAGCCATGACCAGCTTTTTTTTATTTTTTATCATTGCTTACCAGGGTAGAGGAGATATCTGGGGTCTTATTGACCCCTGATGTCTCTAAAAAGAGGACCTGTAATGTCTTATTCCTATTACAAGGGATGTTTACCTTTGTTGTAATAGGACTAAAAGTGTTAAAAAATAAAAGAGACAGTGTAAAAATAAAACATAATAAAATAAATAATTATAAAAAAAGTGTAAAACCCCCCCAACCCCTTGTTGCTCGTACACAGAAGCGAATGCATACATAGGTCGCATCCGCGTATGTAAACGATGTTTGCACCACACGTGAGAGGTATCACCACTAATGTTATAGCAAGAGCAATTATTCTAGCACTAGACCTCCTCTGTAACTCTAAACTAGTAACCAGTAAAACATTTTAAAGCGTTGCCTATGTAGATTTTTAATTACCGTAGCTTTGCGCAATTCCAAGAGTGTGCGCAATTCTAAATCCTGACATGTTAGGTATCTATTTACTCAGCATAACATCATTTTTAATATTTTACAAAAAAAAAGGGTTATATATTTTGTGTTCTTGCATTAAAATTCATGTTTATTTTTTTCCCAATAAATTGCATTTGAAAAATTGCTGACATAAAAAATGGCAACCACTGCAATTTATTCTATAAGATCTCTGCTGGAAAGTGGTTAAGATAATCAGATAGTGACGTCTCTTTGTTGAACTTTGTTTTCATCTATAAAGAACCCCCTTTTTTTTGGAAAGTAATGTAAATGTAAAATATATTTTATATGTATTTTTCTAGTAATTCTTAGTGTGGGTTTGGATTTTTGGCTTTTAAATTTACAATAAACAAAATAATTAAATTAAAGGAAATTATATATATATATATATATATATATACAGTGCGGAAAATAAGTATTTGAACACCCTGCTATTTTGCAAGTTCTCCCACTTGGAAATCATGGAGGGGTCTGAAATTGTCATCGTAGGTGCATGTCCACTGTGAGAGACATAATCCAAAAAAAAAAATCCAGAAATGACAATTTATGATTTTTTAACTATTTATTTGTATGATACAGCTGCAAAGAAGTATTTGAACACCTGTCTATCAGCTAGAATTCTGACCCTCAAAGACCTGTTAGTCTGCCTTTAAAATGTCCACCTCCACTCCATTTATTATCCTAAATTAGATGCACCTGTTTGAGGTCATTAGCTACATAAAGACACCTGTCCACCCCATACAATCAGTAAGAATCCAACTACTAACATGGCCAAGACCAAAGAGCTGTCCAAAGACACTAGAGACAAAATTGTACACCTCCACAAGGCTGGAAAGGGCTACGGGGAAATTGCCAAGCAGCTTGGTGAAAAAAGGTCCACTGTTGGAGCAATCATTAGAAAATGGAAGAAGCTAAACATGACTGTCAATCTCCTCGGACTGGGGCTCCATGCAAAATCTCACCTCGTGGGGTCTCAATGATCCTAAGAAAGGTGAGAAATCCGCCCAGGACTACACGGGAGGAGCTGGTCAATGACCTGAAAAGAGCTGGGACCACCGTTTTCAAGGTTACTGTTGGTAATACACTAAGACGTCATGGTTTGAAATCATGCATGGCACGAAAGGTTCCCCTGCTTAAACCAGCACATGTCAAGGCCCGTCTTAAGTTTGCCAATGACCATTTGGATGATCCAGAGGAGTCATGGGAGAAAGTCATGTGGTCAGATGAGACCAAAATAGAACTTTTTGGTCATAATTCCACTAACCGTGTTTGGAGGAAGAAGAATGATGAGTACCATCCCAAGAACACCATCCCTACTGTGAAGCATGGGGGTGGTAGTATCATGCTTTGGGGGTGTTTTTCTGCACATGGGACAGGGCGACTGCACTGTATTAAGGAGAGGATGACCGGGGCCATGTATTGCGAGATTTTGGGCAACAACCTCCTTCCCTCAGTTAGAGCTTTGAAGATGGGTCGAGGCTGCGTCTTCCAACATGACAATGACCCGAAGCACACAGCCAGGATAACCAAGGAGTGGCTCTGTAAGAAGCATATCAAGGTTCTGGCGTGGCCTAGCCAGTCTCCAGACCTAAACCCAATAGAGAATCTTTGGAGGGAGCTCAAACTCCGTGTTTCTCAGCGACAGCCCAGAAACCTGACTGATCTAGAGAAGATCTGTGTGGAGGAGTGGGCCAAAATCCCTCCTCCAGTGTGTGCAAACCTGGTGAAAAACTACAAGAAACGTTTGACCTCTGTAATTGCAAACAAAGGCTACTGTACCAAATATTAACATTGATTTTCTCAGGTGTTCAAATACTTCTTTGCAGCTGTATCATACAAATAAATAGTTAAAAAAATCATACATTGTGATTTCTGGATTTTTTCTTTTTGATTATGTCTCTCACAGTGGACATGCACCTACGATAACAATTTCAGACCCCTCCATAATTTCCAAGTGGGAGAACTTGCAAAATAGCAAGGTGTTCAAATACTTATTTTCCGCACTGTATATATATATATATATATATATATATATATATATTTTATTTTTTTCAGTTTAAAAAATATATACAAATGTCGCTTGAGTACAGTGGTGTTTGACAGCACAATTATCAGTTCAAGTAACGGAGTGCCAAAAAGCAAATAATGGCCTGGTCATGAAGGGGGTAAAATCTTCCAGAGCTCAAGTGGTTAAGTTGTTGCAGAAACCTAAGTCTGAGGTTTCTACATGAGAAAGGGAAGGAGCTACAAAACAAGTTAGTCTACTCTGCTTTCTTTTTTGATAGCCCACAGTGTTCTAGGAGTGTTTTGTCATGTCAAAAATGTATATAGATAGTAAAAGCAGATTCTAATTACAATAACATTTTGGTTTGAGAGTAAGTTGGTTTGAGAGCGTTTTGCAAGACAAGCTAAATGTTTTAATAAATGTTGCCTTGATATACAAGCGATGTCTTGATATACAAGCGATGTCTTGATATACAAGTAGCGTCATGTCACAACGGAGTATAGAAAAGAAGAGAGGAGCCTCTAAGTGTAGCAATACGATTACATTTAATGAAGGTACAATATTTAGCAACTTATTGTCCATGAGAACAGTCTGATGGACCATTTTCATCAGACCAAACCGATCGCGTGTGGGCGCCATCGGTTATTTATCCATTGGTTAAAAAAAAGCAAACTTGTTTTAAATTTAACCGATGGATACCTAACCGATAGCAAAAAAATGATCGTTTGTAGGCACGACTATCGGTTAAAAATCCATGCATGCTCAGAATCAAGTCGACGCATCCTTGGAAGCATTGAACTTCATTTTTTTTCAGCACGGCGTTGTGTTTTACGTCACCGCGTTCTGACGCGATAGTTTTTTTAACAGATGGTGTGTAGGCGTGACGGACCATCAGTCAGCTTCATCGGTTAACCGATGGAAAAATCCTTCAGACCGTTCCCATCCGAGACCGATCGTGTGTACAGGGCATTAGAGGTGCCTCGCTTCTCTTTTTTACCCTGTAAAAAAAATGCTTTGATATACAAGTGCTTTGGATTACAAGCATGTTTTTGGAACTAATTATGCTTGCAAATCAAAGTTTTACTGTATTAGTTTAAAAAAAAAAGTAAGAAAAAAATAACATATTTACCAAAACTGAACAGTTTTCTTCACTTACCTTTATAGTGATACCAAAACTCTGTCTATAATGTATAAGAAAAGAGAAACAGTCTATGTCAGAAAGGGAAAATAAAATGCAATTGCACATGAATGAAATGAGAAGGGTTTACTGCAGTCTGCTCACATAATTTGTAATAAAAACATCTTTGCCATTCTAAAGCTCCTCTCCAACCACTTTGCATATTATTTTATGTATACTGTGATTCTGTACTGCCAAATATCATGCAGAAATCTCCCTCAACTAAGTCTGGCTGCATCCATTTTATCTGTGGGCAGCTGAAGCTGCTGCCTGTTCACTTCCTGGATTTACAGAGAGGCACAGCTCCAGCTCTGCAGCTCTCAGTGGCCTTCTTATGACTCACCCCCCCCTTCCTGGCAAATTCTCAGTAAGAGAGCTGTTTGTGATGTCATAAGCCTGGGCTTTTTACCAGACAAGAAAGAGGAAGTGGGCTGTATAAGGTATTTACTGACAGAGAAAAAATGTTTTAGTATCCAAAGTTAAAACAACAAGGGCATAGAATTTAATAGATGGAAAGATGGAAAAATTACAGAAGTTTCATCTTAAAGCGGAACTCCGCTGTAAAAAATATTATAAAAGCCAGCAGCTACAAATACTGCAGCTGTTGATTTTTAATATTAGGACATTTACCTGTCCTGGAGTCCAGCGACGTCTGCAGCAGAAGACCAGCAATCACTCCTCTATCTGCTGCTCCGGCTTCGCTGCCCGATTCCCTACGGCGCATTCGCGAGTCATGGTCCCCGCTGTGTTTTGGTAACCCCCGAGGGCTTTCACACTGGAGCGGTGTGCTAGCAGGACGGTAAAACAAAGTCCTGCTAGCAGCATCTTTGGAGCAGTGAAGGAACGGTGTGTATACCACTCCTCCACCGCTCCGGCGGTGCTTTGCTGGTGATTTTAACCCTTTTTCCGTCGATAGCAGGGGGTTTAAAAGCGTCTCCGCTAGCGGCCGAATAGCGCCACAAAATTGACAGTAAAGCGTTGCTAAAAAAAGTGGAGCTTTACCGCTGACGCACCAACCAGTGTGAAAGGGGCCTTATTTCTCGAGGACTGTTAGGTAGGTCCCAGCTTTGCCTCCTTTACAACATAATGCAGTATTTCTCACGCTTTATTTATTTTCTCTATGTAAAATAAGAAAAGCAATTAACAAGTAAAAAATGAATCCGTGGGAGGTTAAGGAAATTATTTATTGTGCCATTGTCCATGTATCTGAATCATCCGCTTTGGATTTACACATTTTTATTTAGTCTAGGAAGAGGTGACTATCTAATTGAGGCTTTGTTCACACTGGACGCGGTTTTGAAATCGTTTCAAACAGCATGTCCATGCGACGTACACTTGAAAGACATCTGTGTGGCTTCATGCACAGATGTCTATTGAAGTTCTAACTGAAATCGGCCAAACTACTTCCACGTCGCACCGATTGGAATGGTGCCATTGCTGGCAATAGGATCTGCCAAATCACATAACAAATTGGTTCAGTGTGAGTCTTGCTGGTTGGTAGACAGACCATGCTGATTTCTAGTTTGTTTATACATTTGGTTTTCCCCTAAACCCAGTGTTGCTGTTAATCCCTGCTGCCAGTAGGTGTCACTATTACCTCTAACAATAGAGCGAGATGGCACAGTAATACTATGAGGGCCAGAGTCAGATACAGTATCTATCCGGCGGCGTAGCGTATGTTGTTTACGCTACGCCTCCGCAAATATTATGGGCAAGTGCCTTATTCAGAAAGCATTTGCTCCATAATATGCGGCGGCGTAGCGTAAAGTGCCCGGCGTAAGGCCGCGCAATTCAAATTTGTGATGTGGGGGCGTGATTCATGTAAATGAATCATGACCCCATGTCATTTACGTTTTTTTGGACGGCGCCGTTCGTGGACGTATCCCAGTGCGCATGCGCAAAATCACGTCGCTAGTTGTCAATGTAAACGTCGTGAACGGCGTAATTTACGTCGAGCCCCATTCCCGAACATTGGCCGCGCCTCCTATAGCAGGGGTAACCTTACGCCGGAATAACGCCTACGCAAACGACGTAAACTACGACGGCCAGCCGCAAGTACGTTCGGGAATCGGTGTAAATAGCTAATTTGCATATTTTACACATAAAACGACGTAAGCGCCACCTAGCGTCCAGCGTAAGTATGCAACTAATATACGACGGTGTGTCTTACGCCGATCGTATATTAGCAAAATTCTGGCGTATCTTGTTTTCTGAATACAGAAAAGAGATACGCCGCGTAAAGTCTATTCTGAGCCGGTGTATCTATAGATACGCCAACGTAAAGGCTATCTGAATCTGGCCCTGAATATTTATGTTACCTCTGGTCAACCAGTAGAAGGCTTATTGCTACATGTGCATTCTGAGGGGTGGGGGAGGGACAGCATAAATAATTGAGTACTTTTTGCCTGTACTGAGGTCTATGGATTCGGTCAGAGAGTTTGCAAGCCAGTAAGGGTGTTCTGAATCTCCTATGCGTTGCTGTGAGGAATGAAATCTTTAAAAAAAAGTTCACTTAAAGTGACTTGTGCTAACTTATAACACATCCTCCTCCTTTCAGCCACTCTTTCTCTGGGTGTACCTTACATGCATCCAAGGGTCGGGATAGGGGGGATGCTACAGATGTATTCTTGGATCTTTGTGTCCTATATACATTAACATTTTGTTAAACCTTACTAAATGATTTGTATTTCACGTACCGTTTTCTCCTGTGATTTGAAAATTTCTCGAGCTTCCTCTCTAGAACATGTTTCTTCATAACATTCCCGTTCTAGGTTTCCTGGAAGAATTTCCTCTAGGAAATGATTGGCACGTTTCCTCAGCACGTGATGTGCCTTTTCCCTCTCTATGAACACTAGATGTTGGAAAGAGAAATTAGGCATATGGAAAAAAGCTAGCACAGATTTTCATTTAAAGCGTAAGAAGGGTTGCAAAGATTGCATGACTGCTGAGTTTTTTGCATACTCTTGTATAGTGCTGATAAGCATTTGTGCCAATAAACCACCAAATAAAATCCTACATGATTATATTATATTGTTGGAAGTGCAAGACCACAGCTATTGATTTACAAAGCGTATTTGTTCCAATGATAATGTCAAACCAATAAATTAAGGCCCGTACACACGATCGGATATTCCGACAACAATTGTGTGATGGAAGGGTTTTGTAGGATAATCCGACCATCTGTTGCTCCATTGGACAATTGTTGTCGGAATTTTCCACAACAAATATTGGTTAGCCATGCTCTCAAATTGTCCAACAACAAATGTGTGCCATCGGATTATCTGATCGTGTGTACACAAATCCGTCGGACTAAAATCCAAAGTACAAACACGCATGCTCTGAACCAATGCCACCCATAAGACAACATTAGCAGAAGTTGCCCAAAGTGTGGCACTAAAAAACAATACAAACACATAGTTTTGTGTATGTTAGCTGAAAAAATTCTGCCGCTTGTATGCAGAACAAGTTCATGGCCGACGCCCTGCGGACAAAATTCCATGGATTTGTCTGATGGAAATCCAATCATGTGTATGAGGCTTTACAATTACCTGAAATTAACCAGTGGCAGCCACAGCTCAATTGTGGGCAAGCCATGTCGCATGACCAAATAGTCTGTCCTAAACAACAGTTTAGGGCACGCATCTGTTAACAAAGGCCTGTTGAAGGTTTAAATAATTGCCAATTAGACTGCTGACAAGACAAACCCATAGCTCCCAACTGAATTCAAGGGACTGTCCTCATTCAAAACAATGTCCCTCTGTCCCTCTTTCTTCCACATTTGTTCCTTATCTTGGTCTGATCTATATAGATGCATACCTCCCAACTATTTGAGATGGGAATGAGGGACACCTACTAACAAACATATGTAGGCATAGGACACGCTCCTGCCACGCCCCCTTAAAGGAGCGTTAACCCCAAAAAAAGGTTAATTACTGTATTTATTGGCGTATAACACTCACTTTTTTACCCTGAAAATAGAGGGTAAACTGTGCCTGCGTGTTATACACAGAAGGCTGTGGAAAGTTTTTTTCTTGAAACTTCCTTCTTAAAGTTAGGGGCCCAGATTCAGAGAGCCATTACGCCTGTCTAACTGGTGTTAGACTGGAGTAATTTCAAATTACGTGCGTTTTCTAGCTAGTCGAAAACCTCAAACCATGAATAGACGGCTGCGGGCTTCAATTCGACTGGATTACGTGTTCATACGCCTTCGGATCTACGCTGCAATAAAATTGCGGCCACTGGGTGGACTTCCCGTGTATTCCCCAATCGCGTATTTCGATTACGCGGCGAGAAATAGACTACGCCGCCGTAACGTACAGGCAAAAATCTACCAGGATTCGGTGTAGAGCCTGGTAAAATACGGCAGCGTAGAGTATTTCGATTACGCAGCGCAATATTAAGTGTATGTGAATCTACCCCAGGGTGCGTGTTATACGCCGATAAATACGGTAAATACACACAGACCTTTTTTTACCACTTCTATTTATATATATTGGCTTTTTACAATGTAGAATTTGCATAAAAGGTTTAGCACTGGGAAACACTTTTTGCAGTGTTGCTCATCTTACTTTAAAAAAGTAATTAGTTACAGTTACAAATTACTTCTCCGAAAAAGTAATTGCGTTAGTGACTCAGTTACTACATTGAAAAAGTAATTAGTTACTCAGCAAAGTAACTGAATTTTTTTTTAATATTCTATAATGCTTTGTTGAGAAGCAGATGACGAGCGCTTGCCAGGGAGCAGTGAGTTAATACTCCAAGACAAAAGAATGCCAGATCCTTGAGAGAAGAAAACCGGAAGCAAATGGTGATCTCATGTATATCCCAGCTTAGGTGCATCCGTCCCACCATGTATGTGCAGCTAATAGGACTTAAAACCCTTATCCATCTGCTATATATTACATCCAAATTATAAGCTGGATTAAAATGTATGTTTATAATATACATTCCCTTGACGTTTACAGAGTCTGTAATTTAAAATCTTATATTAGGCTTTATTAGAATTTTCTATAGTTTATTGTTTATTATTTTATTTATCTTATATAAGCTTTATTAGATGCAAGGGATCTGGAATGGGGATGTCAGATTTTTCTTTGTTGTCTGATGAAGAGATAAAATCACTGACTAAAAATAACCTGCTGATCATTGGTCTGTATAGGTGTCCTGCACTTACCATGTTGACCACTAGATGTCGCTGTGTACACTGTGTTGTATAGGGAACGTTTGTTCCGTGGAACATTTTGTTCCAGCCATGTGTTCCCCGGATCATTGATCAGGTTGCGCACACAGTGTGTGTGATCGATGCGAGTTGTTCCCCGGTGATAGGTCAGTGTGAGGCGGGTGGGGCTCATTGTATCCAGGGCTCCTTGCAATTGGGAGTTTTCAGACTGCTGTGACAGGCCATCACAGCGGTCACATGATTCTAAAGCGGAGTTCCACCCATATTTATGTTCACAGCGCCGGCAGAAGCAATTACTCTGCTGCCATCTAGTGGCGGTAGATGTAATTGCGGTAATGCCGACCAAGTAATGGTAACTGCGTTACCGTGAGGGGAAGAGTAATCAGGTAGATTACTCGTTACCCTCAAAAGGGGCTGCGTTAGGTAACTGCGTTTATTGTAACTCCGTTACTTACAACACTGACTTTTTGTAAGATAAATAGTGCATTTTAAATACAACTATATAGATCAGACCAAAATGAGGGACAAATGAGAAGGGACAGAGGGACATTGCTCCAAATCAGGGACAGTCCCTCAAAATCAGGGACAGTTGGGAGCTACATAAAATGCACTACTTATTTATCAAAAAGTTTTTTACAGTGCTACACCTTAAATACAATTTTTAAATGGCTGCATTTGTAAGCCACTAAAGGAGCAGTAGTGGTAAATAAAAGCCCTTGTGGGTTTAACTAATATTTTTTTGTTATACAATTCTTCTTTAAGAGGGACGTGGCAGGGGGGGTGTATCTTATGCCTACATACTTTTGTCAATAGGTAGGCCTCATTTTCACCTCAGAAAGTGGGAGGTATGCAACCCCAACCAATAAACCTGTGACAATTAATAGGAATTTAGAGCGGGAGGTAAAATCATGTCCAACAGCTGGCTGAAGGTCCTGCAAATGTGACCTTTCCTTGATTCTATGTACGGTTTTTATCATTCTTTTACATATATCACATTTTACATTCTGCTAAGCAGCACAAAATAGAAATACTTACATAAGATCATAGCCAGCGCTTTTTTTTTTTTTTTTTTTTTTTAGCCGGCTGTCACATCAGAGAGATTTCACTTTACTTCCTGTCGTAGAGACAGAACAGGAAGTGAGAGAAAATCTCTACAAAAGTAATCAGAAATCCCCTCTTAGTTGTTACCAGAACGTTAGTCCCTAACGTCTAATCCCTAATTTCATCTTTACTTCTTTTTTGGTGGCAGATTTAGGCTGCATTCACACTATAGCGCGGCGTATTGTACCGCGATTTCCCGCTACAAATTGCGGCGTTTTGTCCCGCGATTTGCCGGGACAAAACGCGTTGTTTTTTAGCCTTGTTTTCGCTAGAGGGGTGATTTTAACATTGTCGGCTATGCCCGAACGCCGAAGCCGCCTGAAAAAAAGAGTCCGGGACTTGTTTTGAGCTTCAGGCGTACGGCGTTTCGGCGTGGAGATGTGAACCATCTCCATAACCGACAATGTTAAATCACCCCTCCAGCGTATTTCAGGCTGCAATAGCGTCGGGCGTCGGGCGTAAAAACGCCTAGGTGTGAATGAAGCCTTAACATTGGGATTTCTCCTCACATTGTAACCTAGTGACAATGGGAGGAGGAATCTCCCCAGTGAAAATCTAGACCAAAAGAAAAAAACTCAGAAATTCTAAATCTTCTTCTATAAAAAAACAAAACAAAAAAACAACTAAAATGCTTTGCTATTAGATATACTTTAAATCTATCATTTAATCATACCTTTGTAACACGATACGTTGGAAAGCAGTAACAGGGTAACATAAAGGATGTGGCTTAATATTTTCATTCTTCCTGTCTGTAACATAGAATTTGTATTACATTCAAGTCATCAAAGTAATAGTGTTTATCAGTGCTACTGAATATTCTTGCTAGTTCTACATTTCTTCTATAATTCTAGAGAATTATAAATGACCACAAGATGGTAATGTAACATCTTTATTATAGAAACAATAAATTGTTTTCAATGTACTGTATTGTAAAAAACACAACCAGGGCTATGATTTGTGGAAATACTATATTACTTTTGGGTTGCTCTCACATGTAAGTTGGATGGTTTTTCTGACGGAATTCCACTCAAGCCTGCCTTGCATACACACAGTCATACAAAAGTTTGGTGAACTTTTGACTGCCAAGAACACGGTGACGTAAAAGACTACGACGAGCCGAAAAAATTAAGTTCTATGCTTCTGAGCATGTCTTGATTTGTTTCTGAGCATGCGTCTGAATTTTGCGTGTCGGAATTTGTACACACGATAGGAAAGTCCGATCGGATTTTTCCTGACTGGGAAAATAGAGAACCTGTCCTCTATCTTTTTCCAGCAGTTTTTCCATTGGAAAAAGTCTGATGGAGCATGCACATGGTCAGGATTCCCAACCAAAAGCTCTCATCTGACTTTTTCCAAAGGGAAAACCGATCGTGTGAACAGGGCATAAGGCTTTAATTCGTCAGTCACCTAAAGTCCATCTAAACACCACCCCCTCCAGTCAATGCTGTTGTCCAAGGGTGTCTCTGTTGCTCAGATAGAGGAGCTACCCTATCACAGGAAGTGTGTTACAGGGCAGATCACCAGGTCACAATAAAAGAAAGAAAAAAGCCTAATAACTGAAAACCAAAGCAGCCACCACATCAAGTAATTGGTAAGCCACAATTTAAAAACATTTTGGGCCAGATTCAGGTACAATTGCCCTGGCGCAGAGTATCAGAGATACACTACGCCGCCGTATTTTACCTGGCTCTAGAACGAATTCAGGTAGATTTCGGCCTGTAAGGTACGGCGGCGTAGTGTATTTCTCGCGGCGGAATCGAAATACATGATTAGGGGGCGTGAAGCATTTAAATTAGGCGCGTCCCTGCGGCGATCGAACTGCGCATGCTCCGTTCAGAAATTTCCCACCGTGGATCGCCGGAAAAAGCTAATTTGCATACCCCAACGCTGAAAACGACGCAAACTCCACCCAGCGGCCGGAAAAAGATTGCAGTGTAGATCCGACGGCGTACGAAGACGTAAGCCTGTCGGATCGAAGCCCGAAGACGTTGTATCATGGTTTGAGGATTCAAACTAATGATACAACGCGGTTAATTTGAAATTACTCCGGTCTAACAGGAGATAGACCGGAGTAATGACTCTGTGAATCTGGCCCATAGATTTTAAGTTTAGACACGCTTCAAACACTTTTTTTTTTTTAATAGATTTTTATTGGATATTTCAAATTTTTCAACAATAGATACAAAAACAGTGTCGTTCAGTGTACAAGAGGTGAAATATCATATATCATTAAGTATATAGATAAAATGTTAGGTAGGAAGAATGAGTACATTTAATTTCCGTATATGTATGGTAAAATAAATTTTTTGTTGTCAGCATGCGATCACTCGCAATGTAACATTTAATTATATATAGTTGGTGTATATATTACCTATTTTGGAGCAGGTGTTGTCTACACATATTGGTTGTGAGTCAGTTCTCCAGAGCGGTATAGCTTCCCCAATTTTAAACTATTTTATAATTATGTTTACCCATCCTGATTAGGAGTTCCTTATAGAACATAGCGTTATATTTGTTTTTTTATATAAAACTTTTTTGAATGGAAGAACAGCCTCTGTGATGGTTTGTCCGCTTCTTCCATGTTAATGTAGCTTCTGTACATGACCCTTCCGTGGATATTGGCCATTTCAGGGAACGCTCGCTTTGGTTTGCGCGCACCCGATTCCCGGCATGGCTGCTATCCATGTTTACAAGCGGCGAACAGTTTTAAACACTTTTCCCATACCTTATCCCTTTTCCAAAATGGCGATGATGGGGCCGCTCTTTCGACTGACTCCGCCCACTGTGGGTACTATTGCGGTGACGGGGGGCGTCGTCCTTATCCCGTGATCAAGTCTTTGAAGACGAAACGTTGGGAGGAGACGTTCCCACGTCACCGCATCCATACGGAAGGACGCACGCATACCATCCAGCCGGCCGGCACCTTGTTTTTAATGCCTCATTTGATTTCATTTGTTGTAAGTGCAACCTTTATCTTTTTTATATTAAATACCATTGGATTTTACACTATGTGCGGTTCTATGTCATTACATGGTATCACCAATACTGTCATCTGCTGATGTTCCCACGGCTACTGAACTACGATCCCCTTCTCTGAGTGCTTATATCTACCCTGCGGGGTCCAGATCTGGTAAGGGTCAGTGTGTACAGTGGTGGTGGGTCTGCACTATTCCCTCCCCCGGTCGCAAGACCGTTCCACACAGGTGAAGTTATCAGTTGTCCATAAGGTTTCACACTATGCGAGTCTCTTTTGTTTTTGTTTTGTTTTTTTGGCGCTGAGAATCTGCAGTTTCAAACTTGTGCAAGTCCATATGTGATCGACACTCAGGAGATTGATACATCTGTACCAGCCTTGGGACTTCCTTTTCGTTTATACACACGCCATAAAGGTGGAGATGGTATATTTATTTTCCATCTGAGGATTTTACCACATAGACTTTTTTCAATAACCTAGACTATGTTTTTGCTTCTCTGTGTCCATCAGGTGGAATTTTTTATCGGGATTCAGTTTCTTTATTTCTTTTGATTTGTTTAATATCTGTGTGGCTTCAATAGTCTAACGCTTTTTACTGAAATTGCACTTAGGTGTGACTTTTTTCTTGCACACAGCTGTCTAATATTAGCGAGTTTTTTCGGTGATCATATGGTGGATTCACACACGAATCCACACCTGTGTGCTATTCAAGTATTTTTTGTGGGTTCACATGATTTATTCAATTTGTTTTTTATAGCACGCACTGTGCCCTTTATTGGTCATAGATTCACGATTAGCGCGATTCCAACCCTTTTGTATATTATTGTTTATGTTGTATAACATTTTTGAATCGCAGCTTTTCACTTATTGTTTGTTCACTGGGTATGCGCAATATTTTTTCTTTTGTTATTTATCTGTTCCTTATACATTTATATTGCAGCTACCTTTTGTGCCTTATATATAAGCACTTTCTTTATTGAATTGTTTCACATTTTCACTTATTATGGATGTTTTTGAGTTCAGAGCCACACAAGTTGTTAATTCAGACGGGGTCTTTGAAACATTCAAAGAGGGTGAAAGTGACATAGGGGGTCTCTTTATGAGACTAAAAAACCTTACCATCTCCGAGATACATACACAATGGGACATAGTGTTTTTAGACACCTATCTCAAACACCAAATGGTTCCCAGGAGCCTAAGATGGGAAATCTCCCCTCAAAAGGGCGACTCAGATCTAGAGGGTTGGTACAAGTATTTTAACGATACTGGTTTGAATCTGTTGAGATTTTTAACTGACCGCAAAACCATCAAACTCACAAAATTGGATGATGAGATTAAAGTTATCAAAGATAAACTTTCTCCCTTCATGACCAGTGAGGACTATGCGGATAGATCTAAGAACCTTTTAAGAACACTGGAGAAGGAAGATAGAGAGCAGAAAATCAAAAAGAAAAATAAATTTTATAGAGATTTCAGTGATTACCACTCTAAATTAGTTTTTGAGTGGCAAAAGAAGCTTTTGTCTGAATCAAACACCTCTAACACAACTGAGATGGATGTGACTCCAGCCAATATAGGAGCGACTAGTGCCGCTGCTCGTTTGCCTTCAGCACCGGCAGGCAGGAGCAATCTAAGCCGCACTATTTCAGGTGGTACACCAAAAAATCATTTTAAATCCAAAAAGGGCTCTATTCACAATAACTCTGGATCACAACCCCCCCACCAGGGGGGAGGAAGTTATGGAGGTCAGCGTAGCCAGTTTGGCCCCCCCATAAACTACAGACCCCAACCTTGGGGACAGGGAGCCATGGGGGCTATAGCCCCACCCCCCTCTCGGGGTCGTGGTAACTATATGGGTCCCCCCCTCCCTTTTTCCCGGTTGGGTATGGTAATGGCCCATCCACCTCACAGGGCCCAAATAGGGGTATCCCTTATAATCAGGGATCCAACCCTATCCCCCCCCCATGGTTTTAGAAACAATGAGGTGGTCCATTACACAGACAACTTCGAACCTGATTACAATGTTTTAACCCAAAATAGTTTTTTACCGTTGGCTAATTTGGACAATTCTGGTAATGGAAACTGCTTTCCGAATGTTAACCATTCCACGGCTCCAGCCCCTTATGAATTCGGGTATGGAGACATTGGTAACCATTCGATGAGTTTTGTCCAGCCCAATTGGGGTTTTCCCCGGGCAACACAAGGGGTAAAAAGATTGGCAGAACTAAAAGAGGGGCTAGAGGGGGGAGGCGTTTTAAGCCCCAAAAGACCAAAAACTTAACTAATACGGGGATATTTAATCTTAGCTCTCATATCTTGACAGAATCTGAACTGATCGTTTTGGATAAGGGGTTGAAATATGCCCCCCCTAAAAACATTAACAAATTTACAACCTATATGGACATACACAAATTTGTCCGAAAGTTAAATATCCAAAGATATTTATCTTCGAACCCCTTTGGTCCCCCTAATGCCCCAGCCGCTGACTATGTTCATTCCAGTTTAGCGAATGCCTCCACTTATAATCCACCAGGTCATCTACCGGCATCTTTGAAGGTGTTTAGGGACCTTACTCTTAAAGACCTAGACGACCTACGGGTCAAAAAAGTCCGCTACAAACAGGACATAGAAATAGGCATAAAAACCTTATGTGACAATAAGAACTTGGTAATCCGCCCCGCTGATAAGGGGGGCGGTATTGTTGTCCTGAATAAGTCAGATTATCTTGATGAGATGGCCAACATCCTAAGTGATAGGGACACCTATACCCCCCTTCCCCTTAACCCGGGAGAGAAGTATAAAAAAGCCCTCATACAGATGGTTAATAAGGGATCTCGCTTGAATATCTTGAATAAGAAGGAGAAGTCCTTTCTGATCCCTAAAGTTCCCCGTGTGCCCATTATATACTACCTTCCTAAGGTACACAAGGATCCTGTTTGCCCCCCGGGACGTCCCATAGTCAGTGGTATTGACTCCATTACGTCCCGGGTGGGCAAATATATTGACTTTTTTCTACTGCCACTTGTTAGAAACATGCCCTCGTATGTTCGAGACACCAAGCATGTTATAAATCTGCTGGCAGGACTGACACTGCCCCCTAACGTCTGGTTAGTCACTGCTGATGTAGCTTCACTGTACACCGTAATTCCCCACAGTTTGGGTTTGGAAGCAGTTTTACACTTTCTTAAGAGAGATTCTAATCTTGCAGATGCACAGATTGGGTATATTATGGAGCTACTGGAATATGCAGCTTCCCATAATTTTTTCTGGCACAATGGACACTTCTACAGACAGGATAGAGGAGTCGCAATGGGGGCCAAATATGCCCCCAGCTTGGCCAACTTATTTATGGCCAAGTGGGAGGAGGATGTCGTCGATGCCCCCTCTAGGCCCCAACTTTTGTTGTGGGCCAGGTATATCGACGACATCCTCCTCATATGGGATGGCAGTGAAGACGATCTAATCCACTTTATGGGGTTTCTCAACAATAACGATAGAGGGATTGTCCTTAAACATGAAGCGAGTCTTGACACCATTCATTTCTTGGATCTTGTCATTAGTAAAGAAGGTAACCAGCTGTCTACGTCCACATATTTTAAAGCAACGGACAGGAACTCGTTTATTCCGCATGACAGCTGTCACCATACTAGCTGGCTTAAAGCTGTCCCTAAAGGCCAGTTTTTACGTCTAAAAAGAAACTGTTCTGATCAGGTGACTTTTTTTAAACAAGCAGAAACACTCAACAGACGGTTTCTAGATAAAGGATACAACCGCTCCTTCTTGGCAGATTCTTTAGAATCAGTGGCTAACCTGAATCGGGATGACATCCTAATGGATAGACCCAAACCTATTGTGGAGGACAGGTTTAGAAGTCCTTTTGTGACAGATTATTCCTGCCAACATGCCAATGTTAAGCATATCTTTAGGAAGCATTGGCATGTCCTCAAAAGTGATAAGATTTTGAACACCATCCTTCCTGAAAGACCTCATGTAGTGTTCAGGGGAGCTGGTTCATTAAGAAATAAGCTAGCACCCAACATCTTGGATCCACCAAGGATCCCTTCTATGTTCTCATCAGGATTGAGAGGTTTCTTTAAATGTGGAAGGTGCCGAGTTTGTATGGTGAATAACCACATCCCTAAGAGAACTATGAGCTTTAGCTCCAGATATTCACCTAAGGTCTATCAATCGAATCCTTTATCACATGTTCAAGTGTGGGTGCCATCTATTTGTTACAATGCCCTTGTGGCCTACAATATGTGGGCAGGACCAAGCGTCCTTTGCAGGTGCGTCTAAATGAACACTTAACAAACATCTGTAATGGCTTTCCTGACCATTCTGTGTCTAATCACTTTTTAAAAGTTCATAACAAGGACCCAAAGGGCACCATCTTCCTAGGGATTGAGAAATACCAGGCCCATTGGAGGGGGAGTGACCTAGTCAGAAGTATCTCTCGTTCTGAAATGGCATGGATACATACTTTGAGATGTTTTGAACCCCATGGCCTTAACATCGAAGTAGATGTCAATTGTTTTATTGACAACTCTTGATGTTACCTAGATACCATTATTTCTTTTGGTGCACTTATAGAAGTATGTCATCAACAATTTTTTTGTTTTTTATTGTTATAGGGATATGCTACGAAATGTTTATGGTTTCCCTTTTGGGTAACTGTCAGCGGTATGATACTGTATATAAATCTTTGTTGATTTTGGCTTAATGGTCACTTGTAATCCTGTGCCAGTACATATATGCACCTACTGATGTTGATAACTGCATCTTAAGTAGTGTGGCCAACCATAATTTTGGCTGTAACTGTGACTCTTTTTATGTTTTAATGATGAGACCGATTGTAATTTTTTGTTGTCAGCATGCGATCACTCGCAATGTAACATTTAATTATATATAGTTGGTGTATATATTACCTATTTTGGAGCAGGTGTTGTCTACACATATTGGTTGTGAGTCAGTTCTCCAGAGCGGTATAGCTTCCCCAATTTTAAACTATTTTATAATTATGTTTACCCATCCTGATTAGGAGTTCCTTATAGAACATAGCGTTATATTTGTTTTTTTATATAAAACTTTTTTGAATGGAAGAACAGCCTCCGTGTTGGTTTGTCCGCTTCTTCCATGTTAATGTAGCTTCTGTACATGACCCTTCCGTGGATATTGGCCATTTCAGGGAACGCTCGCTTTGGTTTGCGCGCACCCGATTCCCGGCATTGCTGCTATCCATGTTTACAAGCGGCGAACAGTTTTAAACACTTTTCCCATACCTTATCCCTTTTCCAAAATGGCGATGATGGGGCCACTCTTTCGACTGACTCCGCCCACTGTGGGTACTATTGCGGTGACGTGGGGCGTCGTCCTTATCCCGTGATCAAGTCTTTGAAGACGAAACGTTGGGAGGAGACGTTCCCACGTCACCGCATCCATACGGAAGGACGCACGCGTACCATCCAGCCGGCCGGCACCTTGTTTTTAATGCCTCATTTGATTTCATTTGTTGTAAGTGCAACCTTTATCTTTTTTATATTAAATACCATTGGATTTTACACTATGTGCGGTTCTATGTCATTACATGGTATCACCAATATTGTCATCTGCTGATGTTCCCACGGCTACTGAACTACGATCCCCTTCTCTGAGTGCTTATATCTACCCTGCGGGGTCCAGATCTGGTAAGGGTCAGTGTGTACAGTGGTGGTGGGTCTGCACTATTCCCTCCCCCGGTCGCAAGACCGTTCCACACGGGTGAAGTTATCAGTTGTCCATAAGGTTTCACACTATGCGAGTCTCTTTTGTTTTTGTTTTGTTTTTTTGGCGCTGAGAATCTGCAGTTTCAAACTTGTGCAAGTCCATATGTGATCAACACTCAGGAGATTGATACATCTGTACCAGCCTTGGGACTTCCTTTTCGTTTATACACACGCCATAAAGGTGGAGACGGTATATTTATTTTCCATCTGAGGATTTTACCACATAGACTTTTTTCAATAACCTAGACTATGTTTTTGCTTCTCTGTGTCCATCAGGTGGAATTTTTTATCGGGATTCAGTTTCTTTATTTCTTTTGATTTGTTTAATATCTGTGTGGCTTCAATAGTCTAACGCTTTTTACTGAAATTGCACTTAGGTGTGACTTTTTTCTTGCACACAGCTGTCTAATATTAGCGAGTTTTTTCGGTGATCATATGGTGGATTCACACACGAATCCACACCTGTGTGCTATTCAAGTATTTTTTGTGGGTTCACATGATTTATTCAATTTGTTTTTTATAGCACGCACTGTGCCCTTTATTGGTCATAGATTCACGATTAGCGCGATTCCAACCCTTTTGTATATTATTGTTTATGTTGTATAACATTTTTGAATCGCAGCTTTTCACTTATTGTTTGTTCACTGGGTATGCGCAATATTTTTTCTTTTGTTATGGTAAAAGAATGCCTAGAAAAATTCAGTAATGGAACAAAATTCTAACAACAATCGCAAAAAGGAGGATTTAACTCTCCCGGACACCCCCGAGGGGACTCATAGGGCCAGATTCACAGAGCCATTACTCCGGTCTATCTCCTGTTAGACCGGCGTAATTTCAAATTACCCGCGTCGTATCATTAGTTTGAATCCTCAAACCATGATACGGCGGCTTCGGACTTCGATCCGACAGTCTTACATCTTAGTACGCTGTCGGATCTACGCTGCAATCTTTTTCAACCCGCTGGGTGGAGTTCCCATCGTTTTCAGCGTCGGGGTATGCAAATTAGCTTTTTCCAGCGATCCACGAAGTTACGGGGCAATTGTACCTGAATCTGGCCCATAGTGTCCAGGAGGTAGTCCTCTCACAAGAAATGTCAACTAAACTAAAAATAGTTATAATAAGGGAGCGAAGTAAAGCAATTCAAGTCAACATGTCATACCAGAGATTCCAAGGAGTCCAAAGAATAATATATTCACAAAGTAAACCTGAGGATGATGCTAAAATGTTCTCATATGAATTATGAAGGTTGGTTGGTAAGGTCAATAGCATCATCAGAAGATGGTGGATTAGAATCTTTCCACTTTCTAGTGATCGATAGTCTAGCAGCTAAGAGTAAGTGAGTTATTAATCTTTGTAGGTTGTACGGGAATTTTCAATCCCCAGGGATAATAGAGCTAATGCTGGATCGGGTGTCACCTGTGTCTGCGTCAAGTCAGAAATTATACTGAAGATCTTCGTCCAGTAGGTGGTGAGCTTAGGGCAACTCCATAACACATGAAATATGTCTCCCTTGTTGGAACATAGTCTCCAACATGTGTTAGGGGTTTGGGAATCAAATTTGGACATTATCTCAAGAGTAAAATACCAACGTAGAGTCATTTTGGTAGATAATTTCCAAAGGGAGGTGCACCTAGAAGCAGATTGATTGGCTTTACAAGCCTTGTGCCATTGGCTATCTGTAAAGAGCACTTCAGGTATTTTTCCCATAGCAGATGAGAAGAAGATTTCGTGAAAACACGTTTTTGTTGCAGTAAATTATAGAAAAAGGAAATGCCTTTTTTCTGTTGTATTGGTAAAGTCAAATAGGTCAAAGCCGGAGTGTAAATGAACTTAGAGATATGGCCCAATTTATATAGACAATGTACTACTTGTGCATAATGGGAGCAGTTGGAATGAGGTAGGTTATATTCGGACTGTATAGATTGGAAGGATTTAATATAAACACTTTTATTTTGATGTGGGAGTTTTACAATACACATACCTTGTTTTTATAAACTAAACTTAAGCCTAGTATACACTAGGGATGAGCCGAACACCCCCTCACTCGGTACGCACCAGAACGTTCGAACAGACCGCCCGTTCGCGCGAACATTTAGAACCCCATTGAAGTCTATGGGACTCGAATGTTCAAATTCAAAAGTGCTCATTTTAAAGCCCAATATTCAAGTTATTGTTGGAAAACGTCTTTGAGAACCCGGGTCTTGCCCCAGGGAACATGTATCAATGGAAAAAAGTTTTAAAAACTGTCGTTTTTTCAGGAGCAGGACTCCTGAAAAAATTACCGTTTTTAAAACTTTTTTTTCCATTGATACATGTTCCCTGGGGCAAGACCCGGGTTCTCAAAGACGTTTTCACAGGCAAGCTATAGACACCCAGCAGGTACAATATTTAAAGGAATTTTTCTTTTTATTTTCTTTTTTTATTTAAGCATCATTAAAATCACTGCTCCAGGAGCAGTGATTTTAATGATGCCTGAATTAAAAAAAATATATGAAAAATTCCTTTAAATATTGTACCTGCTGGGTGTCTATACCTGTGATAACGTCTTTAACCACTTTAGCCCCGGACCATATTGCTGTTCAAAGACCAGAGCACTTTTTGTGATTCGGCACTGCGTCGCTTTAACTGACAATTGCGCGGTCGTGCGACGTGGCTCCCAAACAAAATTGGCGTCCTTTTTTCCCCACAAATAGAGCTTTCTTTTGGTGGTATTTGATCATCTCTGCGGTTTTTATTTTTTGCGCTATAAACAAAAATAGAGCGACTATTTTGAAAAAAATTCAATATTTTTTACATTTTGCTATAATAAAAATCCCCAAAAAAGATATAAAAAAACATTTTTTTCCCTCAGTTTAGGCCGATACGTATTCTTCTACATATTTTTCGTAAAAAAAAAAATCGCAATTAGCGTTTTTTGATTGGTTTGCGCAAAATTTATAGCGTTTACAAAAAAGGGGGTAGTTTTATGGCATTTTTATTAATATTTTTTTTTTACTAGTAATGGCGGCGATCAGCGTTTTTTTTCGGTACTGCGATATTATGGCGGACACATCGGACACTTTTGACACATTTTTGGGACCATTGGCATTTTTATAGCGATCAATGCTATAAAAATGCATTGGATTACTATAAAAATGCCATTGGCAGTGAAGGGGTTAACACTAGGGGGCAGGGAAGGGGTTAAGTGTGTTCCTATTTGTGTTCTTACTGTGTGGGGGGGGTGGACTCACTAGGGGGAATCACTGATCTTCTGTTCATACATTGTATGAACGGAAGATCAGCGTTTCCCCCGCTGACAGGAACGAGAGCTGTGTGTTTACACGCACTGCTCTCGTTCCCCGCTCTGTAACGAACGAGCGCGCGTGCCCGGCGGCGATCGCGCCCGCCGGGCACGCGCGCGGGACTCGGGGGCGAGCGGGGGGCGCGCGCGCGGGCCGCCGGCGGCGCGCACGCGCCCCCTAGTGGCCGCGAAAGTCCCGACGTAGCATGACGGGCTCTCGCGCAGGAGAGCCGACCTGCCGCCGTATAACTGCGGCGGCTGGTCGGAAAGAGGTTAAATAGCACAATCACCTGCCTGCCAGTAAATTAGGAAGAACTGATCTAGCTAAGCTATACAGTGTATTAATATATGTACAACTCCTAGGAATGTATATATATCCTCTATACACTGTAAATTAAGCTAAACTGACTAGCCTGCCTGCTCCATCTAGCTATATAAAAAGACTATCTCTCTGTCTCTCTGACTGATCTCTGTTCAGCGCTGGAATACACTACACGAGGCCGCCCAGCAGGCGGCCTTATATAGTGTGGGGCATGTGCTAAAGCCCTAAGCCATAATTGGCCAAAGCCACCCTGGCTTTGGCCAATTATGGCTCTCCGTTTTTTGCGTGCTGTGATTGGCCAAGCATGTAGGGTCATAGTGCATGTTTGGGCAATCATCAGCGCGCAATGCCGCAGTGAATTATTGGCCGGTGAGCGTCACTCGAATTTGGCGCGAACGACCCGTTTTGTTCTAATTTTTTTGAACGTACGAACAGACAATATTCGAGTCGAACATACGTTCGAATCGAACGCGGAGCTCATCCCTAGTATACACAATGAGATTATCGGACAAACGATCATCGTTTTTTTTTTTTTTTTGCATGCTAGTCTCATATCGAAAACAAATGGGTTTCTAAAGTATGAAAATTCTTGAATAAAAATTCAGAAGTGATGTAATGTATTTTTATTGTATTTTGGGATGAAAACTACTGATTAAATGAAAATCGTACGATCTGATATCATACGAGGAATTTTTTCGTCTTTGTCCCTTCGAAAAATTTCAGACAAAAACTGTGTACGAACGATCAGATTACGGTACAATCGCTTTGAAAACAAAAATGTTTTGCACGATATTCTGATCACGCATACCCGGCTTTACTCCTGTTCCATAAAACATTTGTTTATGTCGCAGCACATTGTGTAAGTTTATGATGAGATGATTACAAAACATAAGAAAAGAATACACATTGTGAAATTGTTCCAGAACTATGGGACAGCGTGGACTTTTGTTGCGCTTTCTGGAACAGTTTATAATTAGTAGAGTAATGTACATTTTAAAAGGATACCTTTACTAAAAAAGATGGTGTTTTCAATTGTTGTCTTTTCATTCTGAAAATGTTAGTTGCCTGGCTGTAACTACCATTGACCCTCTGGCATCATTGCTTTGAATCACTGGCACAGCAAGCTATGTTCGTGTGTCTACATCTACCTCTATAGACTGCCTGCACACAGCTTGGGTTTTATGCAGACACCAAAACAAAGGCAGCCTGCATGCAATATGGGGGGCCTGTGCCCATCTGAACAAGGCCTAATGCCGCGTACACAAGACTGTTTTTCATGACGAGAAAAATTCTATTTTTTAAATTGGATGTTAAAAACGGTCGTGTGTAGGCTCCAAAGCATTTTTCTAGACGAGCATTTTTTATCACGATCGTGTGTATGCAAGGCAGGCTTGAGACGAATCACATTGAGAAAAACGTCAATATTCCATCATATGAAAAACGGTCGTGTGTATAAGGCTTCCTGAATTTTTCTGACTTTCCTGATGGAGTCGTGACTCAGAAAGCACTGAAGGATAAGAGTCAGTCACTTTCAAAAGGGGACTAGCAATGACAGTTTTAATTTTAAGCTTTAATTTTAGCTTTAATATGGTGACAGCGCAGGGCTCACATTGCCTGGAGGACATCTATGGAGGTCTTCCCATGATCTCGCCTCCTGTGCGCCTACTGCAGTGCACATTGGCTTGGATCTGAGATCGCCGTGTCCTTCGGACACAGCTCATCACAGATCAGTGTAAAGATCCAATCACAACGGTTATTTACCATGTGACCAGTTGTGTCCAGTCCTAGCTAATCACTGTTTAAACAGGATTTGCTGGTTATCTGCAGTCCTCACTTCACGCTGACATTGTACGAGGAGAGCCAATAACGGGCAAATCTACACTGATAATCAGTGTCCCGATGATCAGTGCAGCCCCAACAGTGCCCACAATTGCTGCCAATTTGTGCATATCAGTGCAGCCTCACCAGTGCCCATCAGTGCAGCCTTATCATTGCCCATTAGTGCAGCCTCATCAGTGTCCATTAGTGCAGCCTCATCAGTGTCCATTAGTGCAGCCTCATCAGTGCCCATTAGTGCAGCCTATCAGTGCCAATCAGTGCAGCCTATCAGTGCCAATCAGTGGAGCCTTTCAGTGCCAATTGATGCAGCCTCATCAGCGCACATTACTTATTTAGAAAATTTTATAGCAGAAACCAAGAAAAACATTTTAAAAAAAAATCTTCAGTCTTTTTTCATTTGTTTAGCAAAAAAAAACACAGTTGTGTTTAAATACCACCAAAAAAAAGCTCTATCTCTCTAAAAAAAAATATATATACTGTATATACTTGAGACCCGCGCTATTGACAAAAGACGTCAACAGCGCGGCTCTCAAGTGCCAAGTTGACGTCTTTGGACATCATTTAAAGTGCATTACCCGCGCCAGCAAGTGGGTGGCGCGCAGCGGGTAAACACTGTCCCGCCGCATCGCTGAAAAGCCGATGCATGTACCTGGCGGCCGCGATGTCCGTCGGGTACATGCGATCGGCAGGAAAACAAGCAGATGACAGCAGGGACGTGGATCTCTGTGTGTAAACACAGAGCTCCACGTGCTGTCAGAGGAAAGGAGACCGATCTGTGTCCAATGTACATAGGGACACAGCATCGGTCACCTCCCCCAGTCACCCCCCTCCCCCCACACAGTTAGAACACACCCAGGATACACACTTAACCCCTTCCTCACCCCCTAGTGTTAACCCCTTCACTGCCAGTCACATTTATACAGTAATTAGTGCATTTTTATAGCACTGATCGCTGTATAAATGTGAATGGTCCCAAATTTGTGTCAAAAGTGTCCGATGTGTCCGTCGCAATATCGCAGTCCCAATATCGCCGACATTACTAGTAAAAAATAAAATAATAAAAAAAATCATAATTCTGTTCCCCATTTTGTAGGCGCTATAACTTTTGCGCAAACCATTCACTTATTGCGATTTTATTTTCTTTACAAAAATACGTCAAAAAATACGTATCGGCCTTAACTGAGAGAAAAAAATAATAAAAAATAAAATAAAAATTGGTATAATTATTATAGCAACAAGTAAAAAATATCTATATATTTTTTTAATTGTTGCTCTTTTTTTGTTTATAGCACAAAAAATAAAAACCGCAGAGGTGATCAAATACCACCAAAATAAAGCTCTATTTGTGGGGAAAAAAGGACGTAAATTTTGTTTGGGAGCCACGTCGCACGACTACGCAAATGTCAGTTAAAGCGACGCAGTGCCGGAAGCTGAAATTTCGCCTGGGCGGGTTTATGTGCCCAGTGAGCAAGTGGTTAAATTTTGTTTGGGTACTGCATCTGCGCTGCATGACCGCACAATTGTCGTTCAAAGTGTGACAGCGCTGAAAGTTGAAAATGTGCCTGGGCAGGAAGGGGGAGAAAGTGCTCAGTAGGCATTAAGCTATCTAATAATAAAAATGAAAAAGAATCCTCAAGGATTCTCATGGCCTTTAGGATTAGGATTCTATTTTTGAAAATGGAATTTTGTAAAATGATGAAAGAGCAGCAGAGGTCAAGATATGAAAGCATACAGTAATGAGATGCGCCATCAGTCTTTATTACCCATTAGTGTTAGTATAAGGCAAAGAGCAGTGTACAAAGTACAGTGTCCTTAGCAATCAAACAGAATTCCTTTTTCACTAATGGAATGCTCATTGCATGTTATGTGTTTCTGAAATCTGCACATTTTATTTGCTTTCTGCACTACTTTATGAAAAAAAAATATATAGATATACCAAAGTAAATACATATAACACTGTGCCTATAAACTTTAGGATTGAATGCTACATGTTCAGCCTAATGTGTCTGTGCCAGGGAAACCATGCTTTAGATGTTCTCCTTAAATCCCTGGCAATGTTTTCACAGAATATTATCAAAGTTTATAGATGCCCCCTTCAAGGTCCAAGCAGCACTGCTGGGACCTTGAAGAAGGGGACATACCCCGAAGCCTGTCCTGAAAAATTGTATGTTATTGCAAATACAAAAAGTATCACGGACAATACTCGATTTTCTCTGTCGCAATTGCACTGATACGGCTACAATCACCTCAGTTTATAGATGTAATCCATCACATACCTTGGTGGGAGTGCTGTGGAGGGTCTTGAGGTAGGCTCTTTAGTCACTGTTCCTATATGTGTAATTCATGTAGCTTAGCACTACCAGTGGGCAGCACTCCTGTGGTCTGCAATCACCCCTAGTTAATCATCATCCCAGACAAATATTGACAGGGGACAGAAATCAAACATGCGGTATTGAATCTTGGGCAAGTGGTCATTGAGGGGGAGTGAAGGGTGAATCAGTAATGTAACACTAAAAAATATTGATGATTGTGGGGAAATGGGAGAAAAATACAGGTGTAAGTACTCAGTATGAACTTATGAGGCTGCATACACATGAGCACATATCTGCTGAACATTTGCGGTATTCAGAGACTGCTAAACACCACCTCTGGATTCAACTACACTCTATGCTATGGCCACATACCAACTGGCTGATTAGCTGCAAACACTTTTTGTGCAGCCAGACCCCGTGGCGGCTGGTGCTCAAAATTTTTGGGGGCGCAAACAAACTGAAAAAAAAAATTGCAGCCACTGTGCCCATCAAACGCAGCCACTGTGCCCATCAAACGCAGCCACTGTGCCCATCAAGCGCAGCCACTGTGCCCATAAATTGCCGCCACTGTGCCATCAAACGCAGCCACTGTAACCATCAATTGCCTCCAGTGTGCCCCATCAATTGCCGCCAGTGTGGCCCATCAATTGCCGCCAGTGTGCCCCATCAATTGCCGCCAGTGTGCCCCATCAATTGCCGCCAGTGTGCCCCATCAATTGCCGCCAGTGTGCCCCATCAATTGCCGTCAGTTTGCCCCATCAATTGCCGCCAGTTTGCCCCATCAATTGTCGCCAGTGTGCCCCATAAATTGCCCCCAGTGTGCCCCATCACTTGCCACCAGTTTGCCCCATCAATTGCCATCAATGTGCCCATCAATTCCCACCAGTTTGCCCCATCAATTGCCGTCAGTTTGCCCCATCAATTGCCGTCAGTTTGCCCCATCAATTGCCATCAGTTTGCCCCATCAATTGCCCCCAGTGTGCCCCATCAATTGTCGCCAGTGTGCCCCATAAATTGCCCCCAGTGTGCCCCATCACTTGCCACCAGTTTGCCCCATCAATTGCCATCAGTGTGCCCATCAATTCCCACCAGTTTGCCCCATCAATTGCCGTCAGTTTGCACCATCAATTGCCGTCAGTTTGCACCATCAATTGTCGCCACTGTGCCCCCTTGCTCGGCACTTACCTGTCTCGGGTCACAGTGCTGTTCTCCATGCTCCCTCTGAGTCCTCAATGTCTTCTCCTGTCCTCTTCTGCTATGATTGGACGCCTGATAGGTGTCCAATCACAGCGCCTGTTGCTTCAGCCAATCGGGTGACAGGTAACCAGACCCTGTGTACCTGATTGGCTGAGAGGCGGGTCTGTGTTAGGGAAGCGATTTATTTCGCTTCTCTAACACAACACTGTGTAAACAGCGAACGCAGGGCATTGCGCCCGCTGTTTACCAATTTGGTAGCCTATAAGAGCCCACGGCTCTAATCAGGCACTTCCAAAAACACCCCTGCCGCTGTTATTTAGATGCCTGATGCCCAACAAGGGGCTGGACACCTGAATAGGGGGCGGCAGCGCTGATAATAGATAAATTCATGCAATGCATGAATCTATCTATTGGTGAAAGAGCGGTGCAGGAGAGGGGGGCGGTGCTCCTGCGCCCTCTATGGACGCATCACCACTGGCCAGACCTCTGCAGAAAGCTGAACCTGAATGCAAACCTTAATGCCGCGTACACACGATCATTTTTCGGCATGAAAAAAACAACGTTTTTAAAATGATCGTCATGGGCTTCACATTGTTTTTCATCTTCTAAAAAAAGGGCAAAAAAAAATTTGAGCATGCTGCCTTTTTTCATGTCGTTTTAAAAAAAATTGTTTTTCAGGTTGTAAAAAATGATTGTGTGTGGGCTAAAACGACGTTTTAAACCCGCGCATGCTCAGAAGCAAGTTATGAGACTGGACCGCCCGTTCTGGTAAAACTACCATTCATAATGGAGTAAGCACATTCATCACGCTGTAACAGACAAAAAAACGCGAATCGTCTTTTACTAACAAGGAATCAGCTAAAAGCAGCCCAAAGGTGAATAGAACTTCCCCTTTAAAATGCCGTCGTACGTGTTGTACATCACCACGCTTTGTTCATCATTTTTCAAAAACTATGGTGTGTGGGCAACATCGTTTTTAATGATGAAGTTGTAAAAAAATTGTTTTTTGGAGATGCTGAAAAATGACATTTTTTTTCATACCGAAAAATGATTGTGTGTACGCGGCATCACACCCTCAATTTGTATGCAATTAGGCAGAGCGCTGCACTACATACAGCAATTAAAGGTTAATCTAAAGCCTCGTACACACGATCGGATTTTCCGCGGGCAAAGCGTAGGACTTTTGTCCGAAGGGCGTTGGCCATAAACTTGTATCCTGCCATCACACAATTCCCGTCGGAAAAAACGATCGCGTGTAAGGGCCTTAAAGGAAATCGAACAACAAAAATAGTATAGTGTGTATTCAGCTTTAAGCCTCGTACACACGATCGGATTTCCATCGGACAAAGCTGTGGAATTTTGTGCGAAGGGCATTGTTTTGTATACAAACGGCAAAGAATTGTTGGCCAACAAAAACAAAACTACGTTGTTTTTCAGCACTTTAGCACCACCCTTTGGGCAACTTCTGTTGTCTTATGGTTAGCATTGGTTCGGAGAATGCGTGTTTGTACTTTGGATTTTTATCCGACGGACCTCTGTACACACGATCGGATAATCCGACACCACACATTTGTTGTTGGAAAATTTTAAAGCATGCTATCCCACATTTGTTGATGGAAATTCTGAAAACAATTGTCCAATGGAGCATACAAACTGTCGGATTATCCGACAACATACTGCCATCACAGAATTCTCGTCGGAAACTCTGATCGTGTGTACAGGCCTTTAGGCATTGATTTGTAATGTAGAGTACAGAATTGACAGTTGCTGCGAGTGTACAAGCAGTGTTTACAACCACCTGCAAGCATCTACTGATTCCTGCTGGTGGCCATTCAGCTGTGTCAATGTAGCCTAATGCTGCGTACACACAGTCGGAATTTCCGATAACAAATGTTAGATGTGAGCTTCTGGTCGAATATTCCGACCGTGTGTATGCTCCATCGGACATTTGCTGTCGGAATTTCCGACAAAAAATGTTTGAGAGCTGGTTCTCAATTTTTCCGACAAAAGTTCTTGTCGGAAATTCCGATTGTCCGTATGCAATTCCGACATACAAAAATCCTACGCATGCTCGGAATCATTGAACTTAATTTTTCTTGGCTTGTCATAGTGTTGTACGTGACTGCATTCTTGACGTTTGGAATTTCTGACAACATTTGTGTGACCGTGTGTATGCAAGACATGTTTGAGCGAACAACCCGTTAGAAAAAAATCCACGATTTTGTTGTCGGAATGTCCAATCGTGTGTAAGGCCCCGTACACACGGCCGAAGTTCTCGCCAGAAACCAGCGAGAACCTCGCTGGGAGCTGCATTCCAGCGAGAACCTTGGCCGTGTGTACGCTCTCTGCTCGCCCCGCCCGTCGGGAAACCCGTTGAGCAAATAGAGAACAGGTTCTCTATTTGCTCGACGGCCCGTCGGGATGAATGGCTGGTTGTCATTCCCGACGGGCGGGTCGCAGATTCTGACGGCCGGCAGAGAACCTCGATGGGCAGAACGATGTGTTCCGCCCGTCGAAGTTCCCTGTCGTGTGTACGGGTTTAAGGGTTTCCTCAAAGATGCAGAGTTATGCCTGGTAAAGACTAGAGAATGTGTACCAATGCGTGCAAAGGATTGCAAACCCCAAAAGCACCATATAATAACAAAACCTCAAAAATAGAAAAGGTAATCAAAAAAACAAAAAAAAGACAACCATTTTGCAAGATATTAGGCCACGGTCCTTTATTGGAGGGTTAAAAGCATAGGAGTAGAATGATGAAAATTCCTTTAACCTTTATAACCATAAGTAAATAAATACTGCAACTGTTTTAAAAGGGTTGTAAAGGAAAAAAAATGTTTCATAATAAGCACCCTTTACCTGCAGACATTCCTCTTTTCACTTCCTCATTGTTCGTTTTTGCTCAGAAGTTGCTCTATTTCTTCTCTGTTCTGTTCACTTCCTGCTTGTCTGATTGTTACTCATCACCGTGAAGGGAGGCTTTAAAGCGGATCTCCACCCTAAAGTGAAGATCCGCTGATCGGAACCCTCCCCCCCTCCGGTGTCACATTTGACACCTTTCAGGGGGGAGGGGGGTGCAGATACCTGTCTAAAGACAGGTATCCGCACCCACTTCCGGCCCGCAGTCGTCTCGGGCAAAAGACGGGCTTTTCCCGTTGTGTGCTGGGAACTCTCAGCTCCCAGCACACAGCGGGAGCCAATCGCCGGGCGCAGCGCGACTCGCGCATGCGCCGTAGGGAACCGGGCAGTGAAGCCGGAGCGCTTCACTTCCTGGTTCCCTCGCCGTGGATGGAGGGGGGAGCAGCAGGGTGATGAGCGATCGCTCATCCTCTGCTGCGGACGCCGCTGGACTCCAGGACAGGTAAGTGTCCTAATATTAAAAGTCAGCAGCTGCAGTATTTGTTGCTGCTGGCTTTTAATATTTATTTAAGGTGAACCATCCGCTTTAATGCTGTGGTCAGTGACGTGTTCGCCCCCTCCTGGGAACTACATCTGTGCGGCAGGACGCTCTCTACGTGTTAGAGACTTCAAGGAGGTGTGAATTACTGGGCGTGCCGCAATTCATACTGGGAAATGTAGGTCTTACATGAACGAGCGCTGCAAACCAGGAAGTGAATGAGAGAACAGAAACTAGAACGCCGGAGGTGATATAGATGAAGGAATTTAATAGGTATTTACTTGTTTTTTAACAGAATCATTACACTATTCTGTCTGTCTACCTTGCAGACAATAATTTTAGGCAAAAAAATGTTTTCCTTTACAACCCCTTCAAATAAATATCAAACACCAAAGGTCAATCAAAGAGACTCCAGCTGAACAGTCCAATAAAGTTTTTATCCACACTGTCCACCCAGAATAGTGGATGACTATACCCCCCAAAAAAGGAAAGCAGCGACAAAGGTTGTGTTCCTTTAGGTACTACAGAGGTCTGTACTCGCTCTATACCTGGGTTTATGATGTGTTTGATTTTTGTACATAGATCTAGTCTGTACTACCTGAAGTTTACAGTAAGGGCTTATTCACACTATCGTTTGGAGGGTGGTAAAACCCTGCAGTTGAGTCACACTTTTACCAAACCCCAACCACTACTCCCTTTAGCTAAAGAAGCAGCCATTGGAGGTGTACACTCACTGCAGCACTTTGTGGCAGGAATTATACCCCCTGTCACCTTTGGCAGTGAATGGGGCCACTCTGCAAGCGTGGCACAACCACATTTAAGGGGTTAAAGCAGGCAGTGAGGAGGTGATACAGCTCTTCTTCACCACCTGTCAAATACTCTCTGAAGAGCTAGAATTTTGCTGTTATTTGTCAGAGTGGTACCTGTTCAATATTATGCGCTGCCAAGGAAGTAAACAAGGAGTGAGCACAGCGGTACCTGTCAGTACACCCAGCACTGCACCAATACACAGGAAGGTGACAGGCTGTGGAGACAAGACTACGCCCCTCTAATTGTTTTGCCTGGAGAGACCGCACTGACTGATGCCCCCCTCCACTGATCAAAGGGAACTGACTCAAATGAGGCAACCATCTTTCCAAAGATCCTCATATAGAGACAAATTGAGGGACTTAGGGTCTTGAGAAAAACCTGCTGATTCCTCAGAACAAGGCATTTCTCTGGTAGCAAAATGACCTTCACTTGGGAAGTGTCCAGGTTCAGACCCAGATATTCCAAACGCTGGGTTAGAATCAATGCAATTTTCTGAAGCTTGAGAACCCAGCCAAACCAGGGGTCAAGTCCTGGGGAAAAAAGTGTGGGAACTCCCACCCAAGATCCACTCCCCACCAAAAAAAAAAATGATACGCTCATGTGCATAATTACTAAACCGCATGTTTGTTTTGTTTTTTTCGATCCACTGTACCTTAGTAATCCTTTATGTTACTGGCTGCTTCCTGTATATGGATTCATCGGGTAGTGTGCGAGTATTCTGTCACTAGTCCTTTCTAAATCCCGCGATAACTCGCGGCAGACCCCCGCAATGTCTCCTGGGAACAATGACAAAAGCTCCCAGGAGACATTGCGGCATCGAGGAAGTGACGGAATACCCACACACTACCCGATGAATCCATATACAGGAAGCGGCCAGTAACATAAAGGATTACTAAGGTTCGCCTGCCACTGACAGTGACTCGAGCTGGGCATCGCCGATTAGTGAAGGATTGGCTTGGGTGCCTCGGCTGCTCTAGTCCTGCAAAGGGAACTGAGTTACTGCTGTGAAAAAAGTGCAGGGACTCCGTTACCACGCGTTACCGCAGGACTTGAGCCCTGAGCCAAACCTCTCTAGAGTGCTTACCATGAATGATACATTGTGCTCCAAAAGATGAACAGATTACTCCCTGAAAATGGTCAAAAATAGAAAATCGTAATCACACTGATGAGTGAAATAAATTCATGCAACTAGAACATCAATAAATTTCCACGGTTAAACAATTCACAATTTCACATAAACAAATGCTGCATTAATACCAACTCATAAAACATAAAAATGAACACCATAAAAGGGGTAAATCCCCACCAATATAAGTCCACCATATACAAAGAAATCTGATGAAATTTGATTGCAGTGTATCCTTCCAGTGGGTTCAACCAATAACCGTGAAACTTCAAACCCAGAGCCACATCAGTACAGTGTTCCTCTGTCACAGGGTACAGTAATCATTCCACTCAGTTCTGCTTGTCACTCTCCGGTTCTCAATTGTACTCATAAAAAGAAATAACAAGGGCATATCTCCCAACTGTCCCTGAGTTCGAGGGACTGTCCCTGATTTGGAGCAATGTCCCTCTATCCCTCTTGCCTCCTCATTTGTCCCTCATTTTGGTCTGATCCATATAGTTGTATATAAAATGCACTTTTTATCTTTCAAAAGGTATTTACCAGTACTAAACCTTTCACCCAAATTCCAAATGGTTGTATTTGTAATTTTTACAATCCAATATAAAGGAATAGGAGTGGTAAAAAAAAGCACTTGTGGATTTAATTAACCTTTTTTTGGTTAATTCCCCTTTAAGTCAGCCATATATGGATTTAAATTTGACCGGTTCAGCAGGGACCGACCAAATTTCAATCCATGTATGGCCAGGGTGGTGTTGTACAGAAGACAATCTAGCATTTAACTTCTGTACAACCACCCTGTTGGATTTTTGTAAGGAAAACTTTTCTCTACCAGGAAAAGCTCAGTGGGGTTGAATGAAAAAAAAAAAATACTGATATTTACCATATCCCAATTGACATAAATGGGAATGCCTTCAGTGCCCACCAGTGCAGCCCATCAGTGTCCTTTATTGCCACCTTTCAGTGTCCACCAGCGAAGCACTCCCGGCTCCATCCCTTCCCTTCCCCTGGTCGCAGACAGAAGATAGAGCAGCCGGAGTGGCAGCAACAGCCCTTCTATTTGGTCGCTCGGGCTGCTCTGACTTCTGTTTGTGGCCAGTGGAGGGGGCGGGACGGAGCCAGGAGATTGCCAGGAGCACGCAGCCAAATGGGGGAGACATGGGATGTCTGACTTGTGACTGTTGTTTGTATTACATATTATTTTCTGTATTTCCTTTCCCCTTCTTATGAGGTCTGTGATGGGAGTCACTTTGGGTGGGGGGCTTGTGGAACCCAGCTTACCTTGGAGGGCTCTGGAAACTATGGCCCGGTTTCATATACATCGGCGAATATAAATGCCGCCATAGAGTATCTCTTACTCTACGCCAACACAACTCAGAGAGGCAAGCATGGTATTCAGAAAGCAAATTCTCCCGGTGCGCCGGCATAACGTAAATTCGTAGGCGTAAGCCGAGGGAATTTAAAGTAGGAAGGAAGTGGGTGTGTTCCATTTAAATGAAGCGTGACCCCATGCAAATGAAGGGCCAAACGAACAGCAAATGCGTCGTGACATGGATGTATGTCCCGCACCCCTCTGCGCATGCTCAGAACTACCCCCGGCGTAACCCCTAATATATGCCGGCCCACCGCCTACGGCCAGAGCATAAATACGCCCAGCCATACGCCCGTCCGGCGCAAAAGTACATCCTGCTTGTTTCCCCCCCTGAAGCAAGGTACTTTTGTTTTTGAGATGGCTGATGTTGAGTCTGGGAGGGACAGGAGGAAGAAAAATGTCTCCCCAGATGAGAAGGCTGTCCTCATCTCGGCCATGGAGAGATATGATGTTTTTCTTCATGGCGCCAAGAGTCGCCAGACCAGCAGGGCCAGAAAACAGCAGATCCTGGAGCAGAACACCATTGAAGTTAATGCACTTGGTCATAAGTCCCGGACCTCTAAGGACATTAACAACCATATGATGTGCGGTTTGCCCCCGGAGGAGGAGGTGGTTGCCAGATGTCTGGAGAGGGAGCAATTGGAGGGCCTTGAGGGCTTTGACTCCATTGATCAGGCCTTCGAGGACAGGTAAGTGTTTTTTTATCTCCTATCCGTTGTGTAGCATGTGAGGGGGTGAACATGTGACAAGTGTGTGGGTCCACCAACATGTGAATGCTTTGTGTCATCCACAGATGTGCTGGAGGGAGCGGGGCCATCTGCTGCCGGTGGCCGTCCCACGCCAACCCCCGGAACATCTGTCTCAGCCTGACCCCCTGGGAAGCCAAGAGACAGCAGTGGAGGGGAGTGGCCACACCCATCTTCTAGAGGTGGTTGAGGAGGAGACGGTGAATCTGGATCATGAGGTTTGCCTCTAATTTGAGGAGTCTTCCCTTTTGGCTGGGCTCTCTCAGACCTCCACCCCATCAGGGCAAGCCCCTCAGGATCCAAACCCATCAGAGGAAGTCCCTCAGGGTCCACCCCCATCAGGGGAAGCTCCTCAGGGTCCACCCCCATCAGGGGAAGCTCCTCAGGGTCCACCCCCATCAGGGGAAGCCCCTCAATTCCTCCCCGTATAGACGGCCCCAAGCCTCTCCTGGCCCCAGGAAGGCTACGAGGAAGACAAGGGGTGTTCCTGAATCCCTCCTGGAAAATCTGACAAAGGAACAGGGCCGCCAGACCCGCCATATGTGTGCCATAGCCGGGGACCTGCGCCGTGTGGCAGACGGCCTGCCCTCCTCGGCCCAGATAGCCGACAGCGTGCAGGATGTCAGTGGGAACTGTGCTGTGATGGTCACCTGCATTGGGGAGCTGCAGACCACAACAGCAGGCCTCATGGCAGAGGTAAAGAGCCTGGCAGTGGCTGTAAAGGCCACTACTGCTGCCATCTAGGCGGAGAGGAGGCTGATGAGGCGCCACCAGCGGCAGTCCACCACCCAACAGCTGAGCATGCAGGCGCAGACTAATGCGGTCCTCACCCGCATTGCCGTGGCTGGCTGGTGATGTCATCATGCAGGGCTATGGCTATTTCCAGGATGGCAGCAGGGCTCAATCTGAAGATGCGATACACCTCCGATTCCCCCATGCCAAAGACGTTCATGCGCGTTCGGTATATCCTCTCCCATGCACTCCTACGCGCCTGTGGACACAGTAGTAGTGCTATGACCATGGCCGCCCCTGGCATGTTGGCATATGGATGTGTTGTCCTGCAAGTGTGCTTGCTCAGCTCCTCCGTAACGGTACTGCTGCAGCTGCTCTCCAGCTGACCTGTGCACGTCTGCTGCTGAGTTACCCCTGCTTGTGCACGTTGTGTGTGTACAACTTACACACACATCGCATAGCCTGCGTCGAGCGCACGTACGTTCACGAATCACCGTATCTCCCTCATTTGCATATTTGAATAAGAAATCAATGGGAGCACCAGATGCGTCCAGCGTAAATATGCGCCCACAATATGCCAGCGTAGGAAAGTTACGTCGGTCGGAAGAAGCCTATTTTCAGGCGTATCTAGTTCTGTGGGTACGGCGCACAGATACGACGGCGCATATTTACGCTTTCGCTGCGTATCTCGAGATACGTCGGCGCAAGTCCTACGTGAATCCGGCCTCTGTGTCTAACTCACATAGCCCCCCCTATGTGTGTCTCCCTGTGTCCATTCGGGGCACAGTGTGATCGAGAACTCCAGTTGGGTCTGCCTAACCCAATTTACCATACAACCACACCAAACTCAGCATTTCCTTTTGACACTGGATTCTGTGTGTGTGGTTTGTGCTGAATAAGTGAAGGGGATCTTTTCACTTGGGACAATGTTTGTGATCAAAATCTTTCAACTTTAAGACTGCTAAACTCTTGTAAGAGTATTTCACAGACCATTACTAGATAGTTTGAGGTTAGGTGAGGATTGTTATGTGCTTGTATGGTAACTATTTATGGGTATATTTACCTGATGTGCCCTGGTCATTCCTTGTGACACTGACATTGGAAATAACACTGTTTTCACTGAACATACAGCACTTTGTTACGCAGATTTAAGTGTGATTGCTTTCCCATGTCTCTAAGTTACCAGGCAGTCATACTGTACTTCTCCCAGCCAGGCTTGTGGAACTATTATTGCCCACCGTTGTTATCACGCCCAGCTCCTTTGTCTTATGTGTATCTTGCACGAAGACTGGGGGCATGGCAGAGAGGGGAAGGGAAATTCCTCCAACAGCCTCTCCTGCTGATAAGGTGGTCTATTGTTCAAATGTTTGAAGTACCTGCGTTTCCCGAATTGCTGATTGGGCAGTCTACCCCGCCCTGAATAAACAGTCTTGATGTTTTTCACCCTACACCGAGTTACAACTAGTGACTGGGTGGGCTAAAGGGTCTTGGATCAGGGGAAGCATTTACGGTGGTCCCGTTGAGGATGGGGGTCCGTCACAAGGTCATTTTTTTTCCTCTGTGTGGACTTCTGTAATAATTTCTGTCACCTCCTACAAGACACACAATGGGCTAAAAAAAGCCAATACTCCTGTCTGACCGCCTTAAGAGTATCAAACAGTCTCTTTGGATTTTTTTTTTAAAGTCAGCAACTACAAATACTGTAGCTGTTGACTTTTAATAAATAGCACTTACCTGTCCAGGGATCCAGTGCTGTCCTCACCTGGGCCAGTTCTTTGCCAGTTTAGGGTCCCCAGCACAGTCATGTTTACTCTGGAAAGCCGACTGACTCCCTGTGGCTTCACAGCCGGCTCCCCACCTCGCATGCACGAGTGACACTGCACTTTGTGAATAGACCCGCCAAAAGAAAAGTCATGAAGAGAATCAAACTCATACTAAAAAAATCCATATTTATAAAAGTATATTTGAAAAGCAGATCACATGTGTACTTTCCATGTAGATAGGCTCTGTTGTGTCCCTTCTTACATGCCTGAAACCCCAGGCCATACACTAGATCTGGGGCAGTGTGTAGCAGTGTTGACGTACTTCCTTGATACTAATTGGTGAACTTTCTTATGTCATGATCAGAGGCAAGACAGGGGCCCTGGTGCCCAAGGCTAAAATGCCAAAGTGTGCTCACTGTGCCAAGCTTTGATGGATGAATGGATCTGCAGTAGCCAGGCTGATGTAGGGTGCAGAAATTACAGTCATGGTAACAGGATGAAATAGAATGGGAAGTTGTTGTGATATAGAAAAACTAGTGTGATTTAGTCCATTTGAGCATAAGAAAAAAAAGCAAACATTTATTACAGTTGTGCTCATAAGTTTACATACCCTGGCAGAATTTATGATTTCTTGGCCATTTTTCAGAGAATATGAATGAAACCACAAAAACTTTTCTTTCACTCATGGTTAGTGTTTTGCTGAAGCCATTTATTATCAATCAACTGTTTACTCCTTTTAAATCATAATCACAACAGAAACTACCCAAATGACCCTGATCAAAAGTTTACATACCCTGGTAATTTTGGCCAGATAACATGCACACAAGTTGACACAAAGGTGTTTGAATGGCTATTAAAAGGTACCCATCCTCACCTGTAATCTGTTTGCTTGTAATTAGTGTGTGTGTGTGTGTGTGTGTGTACAAAAGGTCAATGAGTTTCTGGACTCCTGACAGACCCTTGCATCTTTCATCCAGTGCTGCACTGACATTTCTGGATTCTGAGTCATGGGGAAAGCAAAATAATTGTCAAAGGATCTGCGGGAAGAGGTAGTTGAACTGTATAAAACAGGAAAGGGATATACAAATATATCCAAGGAATTGAGACTGACAATCAGCAGTACTCACACTCTAATCAAGAAGTGGAAAAAACAATAAAGTCATTAAGCGCTAAAACTGGCAGTCATTGAGGGACATATATATATAGTCTTGTCATAAATGTAAGAAAATGACCGGACCCCAATGCAGTTGCCAACTTCTGGAAAAAAGTAAACACAAATGAGCAACAAAAGTAGCTGGTCTGGTCCCATCAGGCGCTGCTTATGTTGCTCATTTTAAATCAAGAAGTGGAAAATGAGGGGTTCTGTTGAAACCAAACCGCGGTCAGGTAGATCAACTAAAATTTTAGCCACAGGTGGCAGGAAAATTGTTTGGGATGCAAAGAAAAACCCACAAATAACTTCAGGTGAAATGCAGGACTCTCTGAAAACATGTGGTGTGGCCACTCTGGGTAGATCTCAAATGTGCATAAGGAGCCTAATCCACAAATACCACAAAAGACATGGTATTAAAGGGGTTGTAAAGGTTTGTGTTTTTTTTCACCTTACATCCTATGCATTAAAGGGTCACTAAAGGAAAAATTATTTTTTGCTGAAATGACTGTTTACAGGGTATAGAGACATAAAATGTAACTGATTCCTTTTAAAGATGATTAAAAATAAATAAAAATCAATCATATAATGTGCCTCTAGTTTCACTTTCGTTTTTAAAATGATTTCATGTTTCTGTGAAGTAGAGAAGACACATGGAACAAAAACAAACAAATCCAGGGCAGTGTTTTGTTTTTAAAATGAATCTGATTGGGTCTGAGGAGTTTTAGAGACACAGCTTAGACCACAGCGAAAATCTGCCATGAGTTTTTTCATAAGGAGCCAGACAACCAGGAAGTGTGGAGATCGGAGAAGTATTACAGCTACTTCAAAGCAAAAACGAACAATGAGAACATGAAAACAGCACTGCATTAAGGTAAAGGAAGCTATTTAGCTCAAAAAATGTTTCCTTTAATGATCCTTTAAGGTGGAAAAAAACCTGCCAATGACGGCCCCAACAGCCCCCTGGTTTTAATTACCTGTCCCTGTTCACCTGCCGACATCCTCTTCTCCACTCAGTCTGGCCGTTGATTAGCTATATTGGATGGATTGATAGCAGCACAGCCATTGGCTCGCACTGCTTTCAATCACATTCAATGAGGCGGCGCTGGGGGGCAGGGCCGAGTGATACAGTCGGTGGCTATAGCCGCAGGCTGTATCACGGGAGCACCCCTGCAAGAACCAACCCCCCATGGGAGAATGCCCCCATGAAGGGGGTTAGTTCTTGTGGGGAGGAGCCAAGACAGCCGCTGAGGGACCCCAGAAGACCAGGATCTGGGCCACTGTGTGCAAAACGAGCTACACAGTGGAGGTAAGTATAACATGTTTGTTATTTTGTTTTTAAAAAACGGGAACCTTTAGTGTCCCTTTAGGAACTGGGGCAGGTAAACTTTTGATTAGAGGTATTTGAGTCGTTTCTGTTCTAGTTATGATTTAAAAAGAGTAAACACAGTTGATTGCTAATAAATTGCTTCAGCCAAACACTAACCATGAGTGAAATAATGAAAAGTTTGTGTTATTCATATTCTCTGAAAAAATGGCCAAGAAATCATAAATTCTGCCAGGGTTGGTAAACCTATGAGCACAACTGTATATTGAGTTTACCAAATGTTAGATGTGATTGCTGCATGTTTGGTTTTCTTTTTTAGGATTTATTTTCTTTATGTTCATCTGGGGATCGTGTCAGTAAGTCTGTTGTTTTTCAGCAGAACAGGCTCTCTTGTGGATGTAGCAGTTAGAGAAATCAAACAAACCATTTACCACTGACAGGGGTAAAATAAAAATAAAAACAACTGTTGCTGTAATTGTTTGTGTAACTGCAATGTGAGCTGGAGTGTGGTTTCAATTTGTTAGTGTATCTAAATCTGCTAGTACATCTAACACTCCCCTCCCCCCAGGGGTGGTTTTAAGGGGGATAAGAAAGCGGAAAATTTCTTCCTCAAGAAGAATCAGCTCAAGGGACATACACTAGGCTATCAAAAAATATAGGGCCAGATTCAGGTAGAGTTAGGCTGGAGTATCAGTGATACTCCAGCCTGTCACTTTAAGCCGGCGTTTTTGTTTTCTGTAACCAGAAAACAAGAAACGCCGGGTTGGAGTTCCGATGCGATCAGCGCAATTGAATTTCGCTATCGCATCGCAACTTTAATTTAAAAATGGCGCCGGGGGCGTTCCCGCTGATTTACGCTGAAAAAATATGTTAATCAGCGGGAATCGGCAATTCACGATCGTATTCGGGCGCGACGCAGTGACTTTCCGACGTTTCCGGAAGCGATACGCGGCGTAAAGATAAAGCAGCCCCCTAGTGGAGTATCCTATGTTAAGTATAGGCGTCTTCATCGCGACGGAAAAAAATAAATAAATCTCGTCGCTTGCGTAAAAATTTCATGAATGGGGATGTGACGTCATTGACGTTCACTGACAGAATTTGGAGCATGCGCACTGGGATGCATTGACACTCGACGCATGCACAGTACGTTCACCGTGGGATCGCGCTTAGTTTAAATAATACACGCCCCGTACCCGCCCAATTTGAATTCCGCCGGCTCATTTGCGATGCGCTGCCGCAACTTTAGGAGCAAGTGCTTCATGAATAACAGCACTTGCTCCTAAAATTTCGCCAGAGTAACGTAAATGAGAAGCGTTACTCCAGAGCAAAGATGCTCCCATCTACCTGAATCTGGCCCATAGATACAAATTCACTGTTTGCCGACCAGAGCATGACTATTTACATCGACAGAATGGTACGGACAGGCAGAAGGACGTATATTTATGTCCCCTTTAAGAAGCCAGCATTGTGGGCGCGCACGCCCGCTGGAAGCTCCATGACTCTGACCACAGGTCCCGCGGTATTTTAGGTTATAGCGCAGAAAGTAAAAACCACAGAAATTATTAAATACCACCAAAAGAAAGCTCTATTAGTGGGGGAGAAAAAGGACCTACATTTTGTTTGGAAGCCACATCGCACAACCGCGCAATGGTCAGTTAAAGCGACGCAGTGCCGAATCTCAAAAAGTCCCGTCATTGACCAGCAAAATGGTCCGGGGCTTAAGTGGTTATTTGTTGGCAAATAAGGGTTAAACAGACATAACAGTAATTTGTGAATGAAGGACCCCTGACCACAGTGTCCAGCCCTGGTTTGCAATTAACAATTATTGACACCCACGTCTCTAATCTTTTAAAATAATACAGAAAAAGTATGGCATTGGTTATGATCTTTATTGCATTTCTTTATAAAATGCTAGCAAATAGTTAAAACAATATTTTTCATGAAAATTGTCGCACTTGTCTTTAAATGAGTTGCGGTAGTTCTAATAGACGATTATCTTTCAGTCTTTTTTTTGTGACTCGGCTTCACTTTTTTCAACTCTGTCTCATAGTTTGCCATTGTCTGGTCTATCCAGTCAAGGTAATAATGAACTTTAGTGTAGATTCCAAAATTATCCAGCCGTCCACAACCCTCTCCCCAACTCACCAGCCCAGCAAGAAACCAGGTATCACCAAATCTAGTCACCATGGGCCCCCCACTGTCCCCACTGCATGCATCCTGACTGTCTCCCAGGGTTCCTGCACATAGCATATTACCTGTTATTCTGCCACGCATAACTTCCGAACAGTTGTTTTGGGAGACTATAGGGACCTGTATATAGCTAAGGATAGTTGTGCGGTTGCGATAGGTTTGATCCTGGTACCCCCAGCCAGTTACAATTGTCTCTGTGCCCTCTAATGTCAGGTTTGTTTCAGCAAGTCCATAGCTTGGTAGACAAATGGGCAGCACATATTTGTTATACACAGCAGCCTGGTTAAGACGCATAAGAGCAATGTCATTATTGACTTCCGCAGCGTCAAACTTGGGATGAAGGATAAGCTTGGTGACTGCAATTTGCTGCTCTGTGTCTTCCAGAATCCGGCGGTCATATTCACCTGTAATAAAATGTGTTTCAAGAATAAGAGAGTGTAGGTATCAGAAATGACTTTTTCAGCAGGTATATAGCAGAGATATAGGATACATTAATAATGACTACAACAAATCAAATATAGAAATATTTTTTTTTTTATTTACAGTCTTTAAAGGAAGGCCTTTAAAGGAGTTTTGTTAAAAAGTACCCACAAGTAAATTATGTAAATCCTTTCAAGACTTTAATTCAATTCATTTAATTACATTTTTTAGCAGATACGTTTGGAATGGGGAGTACACTTTTGAGTAGAGTGTCCACTAGCAAAAAACTAAAGTATAAGAGTTAGAACAATATCTCCGGGTAATTATATTTAGTATGCACTAAGTTTGTAAAAGTGGTTTAATGACAAATTATTCTACATCATTTAATAATTTCAAATTCAATGCGCTCTAAAACAATAACAGGGAATTTTGTATTTATTTGTTTTTCTTTATTTAACCACTTCAATACAGGGCTTTAATACACACCTACATACCGAGCCTATTCTGGCACTTCTCTCCTACATGTACAAATCATCATTCTTTTGCTAGAAAATTACTCAGAACCCCCAAACATTATATATGATTTTTAGCAGAGACCCTAGGGTATAAAATGACGGTCATTGCAACTTTTTATCTTGCACGGTATTTGCGCAATCATTTTTCATTTTTTGTTAAAAAAATGGTTTCATGATTAAAAAAAATAACAAAACAGTAAGGTTTAAAATTGCGCACAATCATGGAATGGCGCCAAACTTCATTACTTAAGAATCTCCATAGGCAACGCTTTAAATTTTTTACAGGTTACCAGTTGAGAGTTACAGAGGAGGTCTAGTGCTAGAATTGTTGCACACGCTCTAACGCATGCGGCGACACCTTACATGTGTGGTTTGAACAACGTTTACATACGTGGGCAGGACTTAAGTGTGCTACTGGGAACAGGAGCATTTTAATAATTTTTTTTGTTTTAACTTATTTATTTATTTTTTACACTTTTTTTTACATTTTTTTTTTTGATCGCTTTTATTCCTATTACAAGGAATGTAAACATTCCTTGTATTAGGAATAGTGTGTGAAAGGTCATCTTTAAGGAGAGATGTGGGGTCAATAAGACCCCACATCTTTCCTCCAGGCTGAAAAGAATGAGATTGTGAAAAAATTCACAGATCTCATTCTTTTTAGTCGCAATTGTTTGTTTACTTACGGGTACCCGGACATGATGTCACATCCCGCCCGGGCCTGTGACGGTAATAGAGATGACTGGTGACCATCTGGTCACCAGTCATCTCTATGCTTCACATCCGGCGGACGGCAATCATCTCTCCGGGCCCCCGATGGCACGGGGGAGCCCGGAGAAGCACCGGATGGCGGCGGAAGGGGGGGATGTCCCCTCCCGCCGCCTAGAAGAACGATCAAGCTGCGGAACCGCCGCTATGATCATTCTTATTGTGCAAAGGATCGCCACCGGAAAATAGAATATATATGAATGATGCCTCTAGGTGCGGGCATCATTCAGATATCACCGCACAAAGAACAGGACGTCATATGACGTCCACCCGGGATAAGGGATCCCCTTTTTGGACGTCATATGACGGCATGCGGTTTTGAAGTGGTTAAAGAAAGACATAGTTTGACAAACCCAACCCTGGATCAAGATACCTCAGATGCAGCTGAGTGACATATTTGTAAATAAACACAAACAACTGTTAGGCCAGCCATACATGGTTCAAATCTTGGTTTAGCAGGAACCGTCCAAAATTTGAACGGTTAATGAGCAGACTGAATGTATCAAGTTGATCAAGCAATCAATTTGGGTACAACCAGCCTGCCGGATTATCTTGTGATCACAAGCGGCTGCTATATCCGCTAGTGATAATTACTGTCTTCTCCCTGCGGGGATGGCTTCCACCACTCACCCCTGCCAGGAGAAGACAATTGCTGATTTCCCTGTCAAAACTGCCTGTGTTGATGGGGGAATCGTGTGGCTTTCTTTCCTGCAACTCATGGTGTATGGCCTGCCTTACAATAATATTGTGAAGGCAAGCGACCTCTCGTTGGATATACAGAACACAATGCAAGGAAATCAAATAAAGAATAAGACTTGCGGCCAAACATGTATATAAAGCCTCTAAGGCCTGCTGCTGTTTCCTTGTGCCTTCTAAAAAAATGTATGGATTTAAACAAAAGGGGAGAAAACGGAAGAAAAAAAGGCTGGAGATGGGGAGAGAGGGGAAATGTGTCAAGGGGAGGGACAAATCAGAAGACACCTAACCGAGGCGTATGGTACAGAACCAACAATATCTCTACTGTATCTAGCCAGTAACGCAGAGCCATGAGGTAAAAACTTCTATAGCATTTCTTTTGTCTGTCAAATTGGTCTAAATGGAGGCTGTTCTAATAGAAATTGTTTTATGAGGGGGAAGTTAAAATTCGACAGGGTGTCACAAGATCATATCGGAGTCCATGTTGCCATAATTCTTAGACAAGTAAAATCACAACACAAATACGTAGGATAAACAGGTACATACCAAGCCGTACATAGTACCTTGCATCATTTGAAACTCCTTTAAAGCAGTGTGCTGCCGTGAGGACCCAGTATGGGTGAATAAGAACTCCGCCACAGAAAAACTTCTTACCATGAACAAGTAAAGCCTGAAATCACAAGAAAAAGCAGACAGTGCAAATTTCAACTGTAGTGTTAAATCAATGGAGATGATAGCACAAACCCCCTGTTGAAGAGAGTAAGAAGCATTTGCAGTAATGAATACATCTCAACTTTGGGCCCTTTCACGCGAACATGTCCGTGTACGGGCTCCACTTTGCTCAGCGAGGATCGCTCTGTCGATCCCCGCTGAGCAGGCAGATGACAGGCCTGCCTCTGCACACTGTGCAGGGACTGACCTGTCAGAGTGCTGCTCTCCCCTCTGGGGGATCGGATGAAGACGGACTGTAGAGTCCAATTTCATCTGATCCGATCTGCCAGACGGATGGAAAAATAGGGTTTCCATCTGTCACACTTTAGCAGATCGGAGCAGGTCAGATGTCAGCGGGCATGACACTGCTCCATAGAGGTGCACAGAGCTTCCGTTCAGGTCCGCCTAAAAAACTGACAGGCGGTCAGGGGCCAGATTAGACAGAGGGACACCATTTAGCAAAAAGTAAGAAGGCAAAGGCTACACCCCTAATAAGCTCACTGGTACTCAAAAATGATTGGGTGAACCTACAAGTGATACTTTTCACCAGTACCTTTTGTCGACTATTGCAACAATTAGTGCATTAATAGTTGGTTGGATAAAAGTCTAATATAGTAAAAAAAAAAAAAGGGTCTATACAGACCACAAAGAGGGGCAACTAAATAAGGGACATTTGGGAGCTATGTTAATAAAATGGTGGATATTCCAGCAGAGATTACATAAATAGTGTTCTAATGATAAAACAGAGTACAGTGCAGTCAAGCATATCCATCAAATCTGGAATTCCGATATAGACACATCAGCCATGAAGGTGTGCCCTCGGCTGCCCCTAAAGAATGTTGAAGATTGCAGAATGTACACTGAGCTGCACATGTGCAGACCGTTTTACATTTCGTCATGCTGCCTGGGTGCTGGGATGACTGCACTACTGCGCATGTGTGGGAGTGACATCATCCCACATTGGCCAATCAAGATTGCCGAAGATCGGCAGCTGGAAGAAGTCGGGGAGAAGATGCTGGCGCAGGCAATAGACTTTCTGTGTGTCGGACCGTCTGCACTTATGTAAGCATTTTTACCTTATGTTCCTACTTTAAATCTGTCTGCACTCTTTACACTCTTTGTTCTACTTCACCATGCTTTTAAGCCATAAGAGTTAGAGATGAAGCATCTAATGAAATTCCAGTCTGACACTGGTAGAGTTGCTATATTTCTGGAAAATATACTAGCCTTACCATATTTAAGTATTATTTTCTTATGAATATTGCCAGCAAGTCACATTTTTACTGTCCAGGATGGTAAACTACTGGTCAGACACTAGGTTAAATGGGAGGAATTAATAAAAAGACTCTCAGACAAGATCAATCTTAACTGGTGCCGCTGACCTTAAAAACCAATCAGCTGCTAACTTTAATTTTTTCTACACAGCTTAGAAAATTCATATTCTGCATGCCAGTTGAAACAAAATAGAGATACGTGTCACTGTTCTCACAGTGCAGCTTTCCTCCCAAAGGCACTGCTTAGCATCAAACAAAGCCAGGCAGCCTGAAAGACATCCCAGGCATGTGCCCAATAGGGATGAGCCGAACACCCCCCCGTTCGGTTCGCATCAGAACCTTCGAACGGACCGAATGTTCTCGCAAACATTTAGAACCCCATTGACGTCTATGGGACTTGAATGTTCAAATTCAAAAGTGCTAATTTTAAAGCCTAATATGCAAGTTATTGTCGTAAAACATATTTGAGAACCCGGGTCTTGCCCCAGGGAACATGTATCAATGGAAAAAAAGTTTTAAAAACGGTCGTTTTTTTCAGGACTCCTGAAAAAACAACAGTTTTTAAAACTTTTCTTCCATTGATACATGTTCCCTCTGGCAAGACCCGGGTTCTCAAAGACGTTTTCACAGGCATACTATAGACACCCAGCAGGTACAATATTTAACCACTTTAGCCCCGGACCATATTGCTGTCCAAAGACCAGAGCACTTTTTGTGATTCGGCACTGCGTCGCTTTAACTGACAATTGCGCGGTCATGCAACGTGGCTCCCAAACAAAATTGGCGTCCTTTTTTTCCCACAAATAGAGCTTTCTTTTGGTGGTATTTGATCATCTCTGCGGTTTTTATTTTTTGCGCTATAAACAAAAATAGAGCGACTATTTTGAAAAAAATGCAATATTTTTTACATTTTGCTATAATAAATATCCCCAAAAAAGATTTAAAAAAACATTATTTTTCCTCAGTTTAGGCCGATACGTATTCTTCTACATATTTTTCGTAAAAAAAAATCGCAATTAGCGTTTATTGATTGGTTTGCGCAAAATTTATAGCGTTTACAAAAAAGGGGGTAGTTTTAAGGCATTTTTATTAATATTTTTTTTTTACTAGTAATGGCGGCGATCAGCGTTTTTTTTCGGTACTGCGATATTATTGCGGACACATCGGACACTTTTGACACATTTTTGGGACCATTGCCATTTTTATAGCGATCAATGCTATAAAAATGCATTGGATTACTATAAAAATGCCATTGGCAGTGAAGGGGTTAACACTAGGGGGCGGGGAAGGGGTTAAGTGTGTTCCTATTTGTGTTCTTACTGTGTGGGGGGGGTGGACTCACTAGGGGGAATCATTGATCTTCCGTTCATACATTGTATGAACGGAAGATCAGCGTTTCCCCCGCTGACAGGAACGAGAGCTGTGTGTTTACACGCACAGCTCTCGTTCCCCGCTCTGTAACGAACGAGCGTGCGTGCGTGCCCGGCGGCGATCGCGCCCGCCGGGCACGCGGGACTCGGGGGCGAGCGGGGGGGCGTGCGCGCGCGGCCTCCGGCGGCGCGCACGCGCCCCCTAGTGGCCACGAAAGTCCCGACGTAGAGCTACGGGCTCTCGCCCAGGAGAGCCGACCTGCCGCCGTATAACTGCGGCGGCTGGTCGGCAAGTGGTTAAAGGACTTTTTTTTTTTTTTAATCATGCTTAAATAAAATAAAAAATCTTTAAATATTGTACCTGCTGGGTGTCTATAGTATGCCTGTGAAAACGTCTTTAAATAACACAATCACATGCCTGCCAGTAAATTTGAAAGAACTGATCTAGCTAAACTATACAGTGTATAAATATATGTACAATACCTGGGATGTATATATATTCTCTACACACTGTAGCATTAACTGACTAGCCTCCCTGCCTGCTCTATCTACTTGCAAAAAATGACACTCTCTCTGTCTCTCGCTGTTCTCTCTAAACCCCCTGAGCCATAATTGGCCAAAGCCACTCTGGCTTTGGCCAATTATGGCTCTCAGTTTTTTGCGCCCCGTGATTGGCCAAGCATGCATGTCATAGTGCAAGCTTTGCCAATCATCAGCCAGCGATGCCGCAGTGAATTATGGGCCGTGGCGCATCACTCGAATTTAGGGCGAACGACCCGTTTTGTTCGTATTTCGATGAACGATCAAACATACATTCGACTCGAATACGAAGCTCATCCCTACTGCCTAATATACAGTTAAAGGGCTTTGCAATGCCACCAAACTTATCCCATTTCTTGCTGGCAAGGATGACAACTAATTTAATTAGAAGGATATTACTCACATTTATTTTCTAAAAGCTATGCAGTCCTAAAGATCTGCATTCATGGGCCAGCACTAAAATGTGGTCTATGGGTGCAAATCAGTGCCACTAACCTTCTATTTTATCTTGTGCTGTCCTATCTAGTGTGATGAAGTGTGTCCTAAATAAAAAGTTGGGCACCTCAAACAGCCAGAAGGAATAAATATACAAAAAATACATCAAATAACATGCAACAACAATATAAACTATACATATTGTGATGGTTTGGGTCTGTCTTACCTGAATGATGGCGGGTTTTCGTCATATTTTGGAGAGACAGACAACTTAATTATACAGCTGTGTGGTCAGCTTTTTAAGTCTGACCTGAACAGCATTCAGGGCCCCACCCCACAGACAGGAGGTCTGTGCTAAGGAGTCAGGTGCCTCCCAAAAGCTCTGTGAGAGAAGTCACAGAGTGGATGTGTCTCTGCAGGAGGCAGAGGTCATTGATGTTGGAGCAGCGAGATGTAAGCTAGATGTGTGCTTACCTTTGAAACTGGTTGTTCTGAGGAGCAGAACTTGGGGCCTAAGCTAAAGGTCTGAAACAGCAGGATGGCTAGTGTGAAAGCCGGGAGGCTGAACTGTTGATTCTTTTTTGAAGAAACAGGAATGATGGAACCCCTGCGAGGGCTGCTAATATATGTGAACTTTTGATGCTTTTAAATAAAAGTGGGCTACCAAGCCCTTAAAAATGCACCTGCCATTGGAGTCTGATTCCCCAATCTTACATATGGTGGAGGTATTGCGTCGGGCAGTTTGGAAGAGTTCCAGATCCGCATACCAACAAACAGTGAGTAGAAAGCAACCGTGTGTTTTTGGCAGCAATGCTAGGATGAACAGCCAATATGAACTGAAAGTAAAAGTTTTCTGCTGTGAACTGCTGTTAGCTGTGTGTGACAGTCAGGAGAACTGCATTACACAGGAGTTCAATTAGTGGACTGTGTTGCATACAGGTGGCATACCTGTGGAAGTAAGCTCAGCGTGGCCTGAGAAGACATATCCATTTGGGAAGGCCCAGTGAATGGATGATTCAAGTGGAATCGCAGAGAGTGAAGTCTGCGTGTGAAAGTGTCCTGTTTGCAAGTCTTGGAGACAATACACCAAAATGTTCCTGTGTTAAGGAACTGTGTTAAAAACCATTGTCCTATTTGCATAAATGGGGAGGTCAAATCGCAAACAGAAATATTTGCTGAAATGAGAGACAGGACTTTGTGGCTGGAGGGTTTGTTGCCAATATATATATATACACACACACACATACAGTGCCTTGCGAAAGTATTCGATCCCCTTGAACTTTGCGACCTTTTGCCACATTTCAGGCTTCAAACAAAGATATAAAACTGTAATTTGTTGTGAAGAATCGAGAACAAGTGGGATACAATCATGAAGTGGAATGAAATTAATTTGATATTTCAAACTTTTTTTACAAATAAAAAACTGGAAAAATTGGGCATGCAAAATTATTCAGCCCCCTTAAGTTAATACTTTGTAGCGCCACCTTTTGCTGCGATTACAGCTGTAAGTCGCTTGGGGTATGTCTCTATCAGTTTTGCACATCGAGAGACTGACATTTTTGCCCATTCCTCCTTGCAAAACAGCTCAAGCTCAGTGAGGTTGGATGGAGAGCGTTTGTAAACAGCAGTTTTCAGTTCTTTTCACAGATTCTCGATTGGATTCAGGTCTGGATTTTGACTTGGTCATTCTAACACCTGGATATGTTTATTTGTGAACCATTCCATTGTAGATTTTGCTTTATGTTTTGGATCATTGTCTTGTTGGAAGACAAATCTCCGTCCCAGTCTCAGGTCTTTTGCAGACTCCATCAGGTTTTCTTCCAAAATGACCCTGTATTTGGCTCCATCCATCTTCCCATCAATTTTAACCATCTTCCCTGTCCCTGCTGAGGAAAAGCAGGCCCAAAACATGATGCTGCCACCACCATGTTTGACAGTGGGGATGGTGTGTTCAGGGTGATGAGCTGTGTTGCTTTTACGCCAAACAAAGTTTTGCATTGTTGCCAAAAAGTTTGATTTTGGTTTCATCTGACCAGAGCACCTTCTTCCACATGTTTGGTGTGTCTCCCAGGTGGCTTGTGGCAAACTTTAAACAACACTTTTTATGGATATCTTTAAGAAATGGCTTTCTTCTTGCCACTCTTCCATAAAGGCCAGATTTGTGCAGTATACGACTGATTGTTGTCCTATGGACAGAGTCAACCACCTCAGCTGTAGATCTCTGCAGTTCATCCAGAGTGATCATGGGCCTCTTGGCTGCATCTCTGATCAGTCTTCTCCTTGTATGAGCTGAAAGTTTAGAGGGACGGCCAGGTCTTTGTAGATTTGCAGTGGTCTGATACTCCTTTTATTTCAATATTATCGCTTGCACAGTGCTCCTTGGGATGTTTAAAGCTTGGGAAATCTTTTTAGTATCCAAATCCGGCTTTAAACTTCTCCACAACAGTATCTCGGACCTAAAAGTGTAATGATGAGCGCAGCCAAGAGGGAAAATAGTGCAAAGTCTCCCGGAAGAATATAGGAGCGTCTAGGAAAGAAGTCGGAGTGACAGGATTGCATTGGAGACGGCTGCCTACAGGATCATCATTGCATGTGTTTGATGCCCCTTTCTTCCTTGTGGAAGGTAAGAGCTCTGTGAGCACGTTCATCTGTGAAGTCTCATCTGGATGAGTTCGTTGTTACATGGATAGAAGCCTTGTCACTGATTGATTTACGTTTGTCTCCCCACTGGATTTCACTAATTTGGGACATTTGCTGCTGCACTGTATTGCACATATTTTGGATTATTAATTGAATCACTATTTTTATAGTGATGCTCACTTGTTTGTTTGGGATTGATTATTTAGTTTAGTTTAAGTTTTCGCTCATCATTACACTTTTATATCCTATTTTTGTTGTTAGCACATACTAGATTTGAGCTGCATGTAATTAGTTTAAATTATTTCTCATATTGGGTCTATTCACTGTTGGCTAGCACTTTAGTTTTTCCTTTTTAGTATCTCGGACCTGCCTGGTGTGTTCCTTGTTCTTCATGATGCTCTCTGCGCATTAAATGGACCTCTGAGACTATCACAGTGCAGGTGCATTTATACAGAGACTTGATTACACACAGGTGGATTCTATTTATCATCATTAGTCGTTTAGGTCAACATTGGATCATTCAGAGATCCTCACTGACCTTCTGGAGAGAGTTTGCTGCACTGAAAGTAAAGGGGCTGAATAATTTTGCACGCCCAATTTTTCAGTTTTTTATTTGTTAAAAAAGTTTGAAATATCCAATAAATTTCGTTCCACTTCATGATTGTGTCCCACTTGTTATGATACAGCCTTATTCCAAAATGGATTAAATTCAATATTTTCCTCAAAATTATACAAACAATACCCCATAATGACAATGGCCTCCATCATCCGTAAATGAAAAAAGTTTGGAATTACCAGGACTCTTCCTTGAGTTTGCTGCCCGGCCAAACGGAGTGATTGGGGAAGAAGGGCCTTAGTCAGGGAGGCGACCAAGAACCTGATTGGTCACTTTGACAGAGCTCCAGTTTTTCTCTGTGGAGAGAGGAGAATCTTCCAGAAGAACAACCATCTCTACAGCACTCCACAAATCATGTCTGCATGGTAGAGTGGCCAGATGGAAGCCATTTTCTCAGAAAAAAGCACATGACAGCCCACCGGGAGTTTACCAAAAGGCACCTGAAGGACTCCACGAGAAACAAACAATGGTCTGATGAAATAAAGATTGAACACTTTGGCCTTAATGGCGAGCATCATGTCTGAAAGAAACAAGGCACCGCTCATCACCTGGCTAAGACCATCTCTACAGTGAAGAATGGTGGTGGCAGCATCATGCTGTGGGGGTGTTTTTCTGAGGCAGAAACAGGGAGACTAGTCAGGATCGAGGGAAGGATAAATGCGGTAATGTACAGAGACATCCTAGATGAAAACCTGTTTAAGAGCACATTGGACCTCAGACTGGGGAGAAGGTTCCTCTTCCAACAGAACAATGACCATAAGCAACAGCCAAGATAACAAAGGAGTGGCTACGGGACAACTCTGTGAATGTCCTTGAGTGGCCCAGCTGGAGTCCAGACTTTAACCCAATTGAACATCTCTGAAAAGATCTGAAAATGTCTGTACATCGACGTTACCCATCCAACTTGATGGAGCTTGAGAGGTCCTGCAACGTAGAATAAGAGAAACTGCCCACAAATAGGTGTGCCAAGCTTGAAGCATCATACTTAAAAAGACTTAAGGCTGTAATTGGTGCTTCAAAAAAGTATTGAGCAAAGACTGTGAATACATGTGATTTTTTTTAATAATACATTTTCATATATTTAAAAAAAATATATTTCTTGTTGTCATTATATAATATTTGTAGAATTTTGAGGGAAAAAATCCATTTAATGCATTTTGGAATAAGACTGTAACATAATAAAATTTGGAAAAAGTTAAGCGTTGTGAATTCTTTCTGGATGCACTGAGATATATATATATTGTAGCAGTCTGGTACTCCAGGGGTGTGGTGACCCAGGGTTCTCAACCGCTCTGGTTGAGGGGCTCCAGGAAACGAGTAGTTTACAGAGGAAACTGGCGTTTAAGTTCTCTCATTTAATAAAGTCCACTTTGGGACCTGGAGCCTGGGGATTTCAAAGAGATCTGGGTGGGATGAAATCCCCAGTCCTGGGTCCAGATTTTCAAATAGATCAGCACACTGATGGTGCAGGTGTGTGTGGGCCTGATAGGAGACTCAGGACCAGCATTCTGGGCTCCACCTTCCCGAGGAGTCCAGGCATGCAAGGGAGAGTGCAGGTGTGCACTGTAATAGACCAGAGACAAGAGACCTGAGTCTGAGGTGGCTGACAGGAGTCAGGCTACTGCTGAGGAGAGCCAGATGGCTTTGTATTTTCTTTACACGTGTAAGCCAGGAGGCTGAACGGATCATTTTGTGTGGACAGTAAAAGAACCCCTGTGTGGGAATACTCTGTTTGGATTTTTTGTTTATTTTTGCCTTTTGAATAAAAGTGTGCCAACAAGCCCTTAAACAGAATTCTGGACTGGCGTGAATCGCTTAAAATCGCATATCCCACTTGAGCTAAACACCCCCAATATTACAATATATATATATATATATATTGCATTTCCAAGACATTAGATATACAGTATCTCACAAAAGTGAGTACACCCCTCACATTTTTGTAATTATTTTATTATACATTTTCATGTGACAACACTGAAGAAATTACACTTTGCTACAATGTAAAGTAGTGAGTGTACAGCTTGTATAACAGTGTAAATTTGCAAACGCCTCAAAATAACTCAACACAGCCATTAATGTCTAAACCAATGGCAACAAAAGTGAGTACACCCTAAGTGAGAATGTCCAAATTGGGCCAAATTAGCAATTTTCCCTGCCCAGTGTTATGTGACTTGTAAGGCCCTGTACACACGATCGGTTTGTTCGATGAAAACAGACCAATGGACTATTTTCATCAGACAAACCGATCGTGTGTGGGCCCTATCGGTTTGTTTTTCATCGGTGAAAAAAAATAGAACACGTTTTAAATTTTTTTCTATGGATAAAAAAACGATCGTCTGTGTGGAAGTCCATCGGTCAAAAATCCATGCATGCTCAGAATCAATCGACGCATACTCGGAAGCATTGCTGCTCTACATAAAGATGGCCTAGGCTATAAGAAGATTGCCAAGACCCTGAAACTGAGCTGCAGCACGGTGGCCAGTTTAACAGGACAGGTTCCACCCAGAATAGGTCTTGCCATGGTCAACCAAAGAAGTTGAGATCAGCCTGTCAGTGCTCAGACCATATGCCACACACTACATCAAATTGGTCTGCGTGGCTGTTGTACAAGGAAAGCCGGCAAACAGTTTGCTGAAGACAAGCAGACTAAGGACATGGATAATTGGAACCATGTCCTGTGGTTTGATGAGACCAAGATAAACTTATTTGGTTCAGATGGTGTCAAGCGTGTGTGGCGGCAACCAATTGAGGAGTACAAAGGCGCATTTGTTTTACTTACAGTTAAGCATGACGGTCTGGGGCTGCATGAGTGCTGATGGCACTGGCAGGGCCGGATTAACATAGGGGCTGTTGGAGCTGCAGCTCCAGGCCCCTTTCTCAAGACAGGCCCATTTGCCCAAAAAAAATAAAAAATCTAAAAAAAAAAAAAAAGGTCACAGAAACCCCACAGTTGAAGACCTACCCCACAACCGGTCAAAATATGGGATGGCTATCATTTATGGTTCCGGAGATACGGGCCTGCTTGCACAGCCTGTCAGAAGCTACAGACAGAGCGGCCATTATAAATACAAGCTGACACACTACAACAGACTGAGAAAAAAAATCATCATTTGTTTTTTGCTAGAAAATTACTCTATGGTGGTCTTTGCAACCTTTTATGTTGTTTGTTTGTTTGTTTGTTTTTATTTCTTAATTACTCGCTTTACAACAAATTTAATGGTTTCGTTGCGAGGCCATCAGAAACAAAATCAACATAGTTCAGACGGTTGCACGGTATAGAGCTGCACGATTCTGGCATGATTCTGGCTAAAATGACAACTGCAATTTTTTTGCTTAGAAGATAGATCACGATTCTCTCACGATTCGTGCGGCATATCATCTTTGGCCGTGTACACATCAGTTCAAACCGATGAGAATGGTCCGACGGACCGTTTTCATCGATTCACTGCTAAAGTGGCCTCATGGTCTAATGTGTGTACACACCATCAGTCCAAAATCCGATCGGGTCAGAATGCGGTGATGTAGAACACAACAACATGCTGAAAAAATGAAGTTCAATGCTTCCAAGCATGCGTCAAATTGATTCTGAGCATGCGCGGGTTTTTGGACCGATGCTTTTGCGTACTAACCATCGGTTTGGACCGATGGTCAGGTGTCCATCGGTCAGATTTGAAAGCAAGTTTTAAAACTTTGGTCCAACGGACCGATGGGCCGTACACACGGTCGGTTTGGACCGATGAAACTGGATTTAAGTCCATTCTCATCGGTTTGAACCAATCGTGTGTACGCAGCCTTACACATTAAAATGAAAAACAAATAAAAAATTGGGCTAACTTTACCATTTTGTTTTTATGGTTTTTATTATTTATTGAAGTAGGCAAATGCAGTGTGACATAAAATATTGCAGCAATTGGCATTTTTGTCTCTGCTAAAATATATATGTTTGGCGGTCCCAAGTAATTTTCTAGCAAAAAAATATTGCTTTTTAACTTAAAGGGTCACTAAAGGATTTATTTATTTTTTTGCTAAATAGCTTCCTTTACCTTACTGCAGTCCTGGTTTCATGTCCTCATTGTTGGTTTTTGCTGTAATTCCCCTCTGTTCTGCACACTTCCTGCTTGTCTGTTTCCTTATGAAAAAAGTACTGGGAGCTTTCTCACTGTGGTCTCTAATCAAGGAGGTGTGATTACTGTGTGTGTAAAACCCCTCAGCACCAATCCAGTTTCGTTTTACAAACCCTCTATTGGCTCTCTGGCTCTGTACATCAAAGAGACAGGCAACAACAGCAAAAATGAAACTAAACTGTGTAGGTTCATTATATGATCGCTTTAACTGACAATTGCGCGGTCGTGCGACGTGGCTCCCAAACAAAATTGGTGTTATTTTTTCCCTCTACTTTTTGCTATAATAAATATCCCCCAAAAATATATATATAAAAAAATGTTCTGGCCATGTGCAGGGCTCTGTGGATGGCTGACTGAGCCAGGATCTCTGCACCACCTGTGAACAGCGGCGCCCATATCTCAAAGCCCAGTGAACGGTTTGTCACCAAATTTACTGTGGGGGTACCTGAGAGCCTGGGGATCAACCCCATAATTTTTGGGGGGGCTTATTTAGTGGCAATTATGCTCGTAATTCGTGGCCGAAAATTCAAAATGCCCACCAGAGCAGGGATTACAGTCCCAAATGCAGTTTCCCTCACAGAGCACAGGAATGTCATTGACTCAGCAGAGCAAAATTTTGCCTCAGAAACCCAGACTAGTATCCCACAAGTACTTCTCCCCTAACAAATCCCCGCTGTATCCCATGTTACTATGGATGTATCTGGCTCTAAACACCCCAATAGAGGGAATATCTCTGCTGCTCCAAACAGTGCATTTATGTCAGATATTCACCTCAGAGAACATTCTCTCCAAATAAAAGACCTTTTCCTAAGGTTCTCTGAATTACTGGATAAGGGACTGGCTCAAACAGCCACTAAAATCATCGGGGACCTGAAATCTGATTTTCAAAATTTAGGAGCAAGAATAGATACAATTGAGCATAAACTTGAAGAAACAATCTTGGTTTAAAATCAACATTCCATGCAATTATCTACAATCCAGGAACAACTTGATTACGCCAACTCCAGAATTGACGACCTCGAAAATAGATCCCGAAGGTAAAACATCAGAAGAGGTTTACCTGAAACAGTGCTAGATGTTAGTTCTGCAGTTCAGGATCTAATCAAGTCATTATTACCTACCATCCCCCAGCAGCGTCTTGAACTAGACAGGGCTCATAGAGCCCTTGGACCACCAGAAAGGATGGTAAACCTAAAGACAATATTGCAAAGCCTCATTACTATTCCATAAAGGAAGAAGTTATGAAACAAGCTAGATATGCCACCCAAATTCTGTGCCAGGGTCACCCTGTCCAGTTATTTGCAGATCTTTCTCCCTCCACAATCCAACGAAGATGATCAGTAAAACCACTATTATTCTGAGGCAGAAAGATATAAAATACCGATGGAATTTCCTTTTTTCAATCAAGTTTTCTCTAAATGGAAGATCTTATTCCTTTACTAACCTTCAAGAAGGTGAACGTATTCTTCTCCACCTTAAACTCATCTCTCAAGAAGCAGAAATGGACACCTCTACACCCAGCACTGGTTCAACCAAAAGACCTACCCCAAGAAGCCCACAATCTCCTATTTGGAACAAAGGAAAGATGAAAAAACTCAAGGACAATGGTCCCATCTGACTAATTTTTTCCTATTTTTTTTCTTTTCCAGATGTCCATTTTTTTTATATATCTCAGACTCAGAGTCTGACCTCAGACCTGTCTGGGTTCCTTTTTTGGGGTTCACCCCATTCACGAATTCATCCTGTATTTATTGTAAGCTCTGCAGTTTCTCAGACTTGCTTGAATTAACAATTTTTTTTCTCCCTTGTTCTGTGTTTTTTTTTTTTTCAATTTTGTCTTTCAGATTTGCATAAACAATCGTTTTGCTGTGCTCAATATGTCGTTTCCTGTTTTACTATGTGTGCCCTCTGTTCGGGGGTGGTTCACATGTACCTTCTCCTATTCCTTGGTGGCATACGGGCCTCCGAGGGTTAGGTTGTCTGATCCTTTTGGGTCAGACCTCTTTTTGTGATTGGTGTATGGAATCAGGTGTCTCTCCTCCTGGTTCTTGGTCTTATATGCTGGGAGACTTCTCTCACACTTCTCTTCTTTTCCCCCTCTCTTTTCTTTGTTATTTTATTTTACATTTTCCTATTTACCTGATTTTCGGGTATAATTCAGATTTTTTTTTCTTTAGACTACAGATGGATGCCCTTTTCTCTATTTATCTGGTACAATCGACTCCTGTGAAGTTTCCGATTGAAGAACTTCTAAGGGTGAGTGGGGACGTTTTATGTTTATGTACCTTTCCGAACTCCCATGGCTAGCTCACAGACACATCTTAAAATTGCATCTCATAATGTCCAAGGTTTGAATTCCCAAATAAAACGGAGAAAAAGTCTAGATTATTACAAATCTCTCAAATTAGATGTCATCATGCTCCAGGAGACACACTTTCCTACACAATATAATCCCAAGTATATACATCCTTATTTTCCTAAATTCCACCTTGCTAATGCGGAGAATAAAACTAAAGGGGTAGCCATCATTTTTTCAAAACAATGTAAATTTGAAAAATCATTTGAGTACAATGATCCCAAAGGGAGAATTATACTATTACAAGGCACGATAGAGGGAAACCTCTATTCCCTTATTTCCTGGATATGCCCTTAACAGGGGTCAAGCAAAATTTTTCAGGACCATGATGAACATCCTAAATCCTATGTTAGCGGGCACAGTGATTTATTGGGGAGACTCTAATGTAGCATTTGATCAAGCACTTGATAAATCCAAACCCCTGAAAGACCAGTTAACTCGCCTAACCAGAGAAAGCCAAAAAATTGCCAAAATTCTCTCTGCCCATAACCTCTCGGATATTTGGAGGGAATTAAACCCATCTAAAAGGGACTATACGCATTATTCTCATCCCCATAACACATATGCTAGGATAGACCAAATTTTTACTCTTTCACCCATGCTTCCTTTTATAATCAATGCTCACATCAAAGATACGGCACTGTCTGACCATTCAATAGTTATGATTTATTTTCGCTCCTCGGGTTTAGGTACGAAACAAAGTCACTGGAAACTTAATGAGTCTATTTTATCTAATCCAGCCTCAATTGAAGTCTTAGATAAGACATTACGAGAATACTTTTCTCTTAATGACACAGGTGACGTTTCAAATGAAGTTCTTTGGGCTGCACATAAAACATTTATTCATGGTAAATTCATTCAGATTGCCACACAAGCCAAAAGAGATCGTGGGGCTTACATAGAGTGATTAGAAGCGGAATATAAAGCTTTACGAACTAAGCACAAAAGAAATCCCTCCAAGGTTCCCATAGCTTTATTAGACAGGGCTAAACTAGATCTTAACCTCGCTATAACTACCCAGGCTGAAAAGGCACTAAGATGGAGTGGCAATACATTTTATACACAAGCAAACAAATTGGGACCACTACTAGCGGCAAAATTATCTCCCAGTATCAGATTCCATACCATTCCTAAAATCAGGATATCAGGTCAACCCCCTACTGCCAATCCTGCTAAAATCCTGGAAGCATTCCGAAATTTTTATTCCAACTTGTATAATTCTCCTCTTTTGAATAAAAACTCAATTTCTAGGTTTTTGGATGACCTACTTATTCCAACCCTATCCGACTCACAAAGAAGCCTCTTGGAGGCTCCTATTATGGGGGATGAAGTCAGGGATGTAATTAAAGACCTCAAAAAGGGATCAGCTCCGGGCCCTGATGGCCTATCTATCCAATACTATAAAGCCTTTGCTGATGTCTTATTCTTTAATGATAAAACACAAGGAGATTCCTTGGACACACACCTAAACACAGCATACATTATGGTCATCCCGAAACCAGACAAAAATCCAGAGGAAATCAGTGATTACTGCCCTATCTCCCTTATAAATAACGACATAAAAATACTGACAAAAATTATGGCCAATCGATTATCATAATTTATTAATTCCTACATTCATAAAGATCAAGTAGGCTTTATCCCAGGTAGACCAGGTCCAGATCAAATTAGAAGAGAAATCGACTTGGTATCATTACTACAATCAAATTGGGTTGGAGGTAAAAAGGCAGCAGGGTCTCCTCCTGTCATTGGACCTACAAAAGGCCTTCGATACAGTGTCCTGGCCATATTTATTTGCACTTATTGAACGTTGGGGTTTTGGTGAGCGTTTTACAGGTCTTTACACTCGCTTTATTCTAGCCCTAAAGCATTCATTCATCTACAAGATCACTACTCCAACCCATTTAACCACTTAAGACCCGGACCAATACGCTGGCAAATGACCCAAGGGGTTTTTGCGATTCGGCACTGCGTCGCTTTAACTGACAATTGCGCGGTTGTGCGACGTGGCTCCCAAACAAAATTTGCGTACTTTTTTTCCCACAAATAGAGCTTTCTTTTGGTGGTATTTGATCACCTCTGCGGTTTTTATTTTTTGCGCTATAAACAAAAATAGAGCGACAATTTAAAAAAAAATGCAATATTTTTTACTTTTTGCTATAATAAATATCCCCCAAAAATATATAAAAAAACATTTTTTTTCCTCAGTTTAGGCCGATACGTATTCTTCTACATATTTTTGGTAAAAAAAATCGCAATAAGCGTTTGTTGGTTTTCGCAAAATTTATAGAGTTTACAAAATAAGGGATAGTTTTATTGCATTTTTATTAATTATTTTTTTTTTACTACTAATAGCGGCGATCAGCGATTTTTTTCGTGACTGCGACAATATGGCGGACACTTCGGACAATTTTGACACATTTTTGGGACAATTGTCATTTTCACAGCAAAAAATGCATTTAAATTGCATTGTTTACTGTGGAAATGACAGTTGCAGTTTGGGAGTTAACCACAGGTGGCGCTGTAGGGAATGTGTGCCCTAATGTGTGTGTTTACAACTGTAGGGGGGTGTGGCTGTAGGTGTGACGTCATCGATCGCGTCCCCCTATTACAGGGATGAGGCGATCGATGCTCCGGCCACAGAGAAGCACGGGGAAGCCGTGTGTACACACGGCTCTCCCCGTTCTTCCGCTCCAGGGACGGATCGCCGCACTGCAGCGGCGATCGGGTCCGCGAATCCCGCGGTCCCGGAGCTTCGGACCGGGTCGCGGGCGCGCGCCCGCGGGCGCGCGCCCGCGACCCACGGCTGGGTACTAAAACCAACGTATATATACGTTGATGTGCCCAGCCGTGCCATTCTGCCGACGTAAATGTGCAGTAGGCGGTCCTTAAGTGGTTAATATTACAAGAGGCACTAGGCAAGGATGTCCACTTTCTCCTCTCATTTTCGCCGTGGCCATTGAAACTCTAGCTATAGCCATCCGACAAAATACAAATATTAAAGGGGTAACATGTGGTTCTCAAATGCATAAATGTGGGCTCTTTGCGGATTACATACTACTTTTTGTGACCTCTCCACTAATCTCCCTTCCCAATATTTGCCTAGTCCTAAATAATTTTACTAAAATTTCAGGCCTTAAGGTCAATTATGCAAAATCTCGGGGCCTTAATGTTTCACTTACTCCCCAAGAAGTTTAGTTATTAAAACAATCATTCAATTTTAAGTGGAATGACACCTCAATTAAATATCTGGGTGTTACATTGACGGCCCGAGTAGAAACTTTATATTTACATACCGTATTTATCGGCGTATATCTCGCACTTTTTTTGAATACTCCGCCGACATATACCCAGCGCAGTACACTCGCGTATATTCGGCCAGTCTCGGCTTCTTCCGCGGTCACGTCCTGGACGTACAGGACGTGAGCGCGACAGTTGCCGAGCCTGCCCGAGTGTACTGCGCTGGCTATATGCTGGTGTAGTATTTAAAACTCGGCGCGGGAAACGAGCGGGGAGGACGCCGCACCCGCCGAAGAGGACGCCGCACCCGCCGCAGAAGGACACCGGACCCGCCGATGGACGCCGCGCAAGACACCAAAACTGTAAGTACAAAAATAACTTTTTTCCACAGGATTGGGGGTCATTTTAGGAGTGCGCGGTATACGCGGGAGCGCGTTATACCGCAATAAATACGGTAATTATCCCCCACTTTTCAAGAAGTTAAAAAATTATTTTTCAACTTGGTCCAAACATGAATTGTCATGGTTAGGCAGGATCAATTTGATTAAAATTACATTACTCCCTAGAATCCTATATTTTGTCAGGTCTCTCCCTATCCCTGTCCGTAAATTCCAGTTGAAAAAACCTCAGGGTAATATAATCAAATTCACATGGAACACCTTTGGTTATAGAATACCCCAAAACACCCTTTTTCGTCATAGAAAAGGGGGAGGGGGGTCTAGGTCTTCATGATCTCTATAAATATTTTCTATCAGCAAGACTAGCACAGATCTCGACGATCTATTCTAAATCCAAACAACCAGATTGGCTTCTTTAGGGGAGCCTAGTGATGTTTTGTAAGGGGATTTATCTAGCAACATAGGCTTTGGTTCAGAGTGTAATTCAGTATGTCAAAAGGATTTCGCTCCTGGTGCAGTTTGAACCCGATAGGGGCACCAGGAGATTATAAGTATCCTTATTTCTATTGAGTTAGCTTATATAAGGAGTGCTTTCTCTTTCTTACATCAATATATAATTTTTTTTAATTGTTTAACTTTTAATACTCACATATTTTATTACAATGTATGATCTTTTTTAATTTTTAATTACATTTTTTTCTCTCCTTCTCAAACCTGAAAGGGGAGATTTTCTATCTCCCTTTCTCTGTAAGTATTTTTTAGTTCCTGCTGACATTTACTAGGTTATGTCCATATTGATATGTATTGTGATTTATTGTCATTTTTATTTTATTTCTGAAAATAAAATAATTTGAAAAAAAAATGTTCCCTCAGTTTAGGCCGATACGTATTCTACCTATTATTGGTAAAAAATTAATTGCAATAAGCGTTTATCGATTGGTTTGTGCAAAATTTATAGCGTTTACAAAATAGGGGATAGTTTTATTGCATTTTTATAAAAAAACACATTTTTTACTACTAATGATGGCGATCAGCGTTTTTTTTCGTGACTGTGACATTATGGCGGACACTTCGGACAATTTTGACACATTTTTGGGACCATTGTCATTTTCACAGCAAAAAATGCATTAAAAATGCATTTTTTACTGTGAAAATGACAATTGCAGTTTGGGAGTTAACCACAAGGGGGCGCTGAAGGGGTTATGTGTGACCTCATCTGTGTTTCTAACTGTAGGGGTGTGTGGCTGTTGGTGTGACGTCATTGATTGTGTTTCCCTATATTAGGGAACACATGATCAATGACGGCGCCACAGTGAAGAACGGGGAAGCTGTGTGCGTGCGCGACCCCATGGCTGGGCTTAAAGGGCCACGTACAGGTACGTGGATGTGCCCAGCCGTGCCATTCTGCCGACGTATATATCGGCGTAAGGGGGCCTTAAGCGGTTAAGGACCGCCTAACACCGATATAAGTCTGCAGAATGGCAGAGTGGGTAGCGTGCGCGCGGCGGACCCGATCAGGGAGAGGAAAGTGTAAACAAACCTTTCCCTGTTCTTCCTAGTGAGAGTTTTACTGATCGTCTGTTCCCTGTCATAGGGAATGACGATCAATAACATCACACGCCAAGCCACGCTCCCACACAGTAAGAATCACTCACTAGGAAACACTTAACCCCTCCAGCACCCCTACAGCTTAACCCCTTCACTGGCAGTGTCATTTTCACAGTAACAGTGCATTTTTTTAGCACTGATCGCAGTAAAAATTACATTGGTCTTAATGTGTCAAAAGTGTCCGACGTGTCCGCTATAATGTTGCAGTCACAATAAAAATCACAGATCGCCGCCATTACTAGTAAAAAAAAATATTAATAAAAATGCCCAAAAAATCCTATTTTGTAGACACTATGGGCCAGATTCAGAAAGATCCGTGGATATTTCTGCTGGCATAACGTATCCCCGATACGTTACACCGCTGTAAATATTTGCGCAAGTTCTTTATTTAGAAAGCTTAAGGCTTAAGGCAGCGCAATTCAAATGAATGAAGTGGGGGCGTGATTCATGTAAATGAATCATGACCCCACGTAATTCACGTGAAATCACGTCGCTTTTCCTCAATGAAAACGACGTGAACGTAACTAACGTCGAGCCCCATTCCCGAACGATTTACGCAAACGAAGTACAATTCGACGATGTCCCGATGTCCATACTTAACATTGGCTATGCCTCCTAAAGTAGTAACCTTACGACGGTTGAACGCTTACGCAAATGACGTAAACTACAACACGCCGCCGCAAGTACGTTCGGGAATCGCCGTAAATAGCTAATTTGCATATATTACGCGAAAACCGCCGTAAGCTCTACCTAGCAGCCAGCGTAATAATGCAACTAAGATACGACAGTGTAAGCAAATGACGCCGCTCGTATCTTAGAAGAAAGCCGGCGTATCTTCTTTTCAGAATAGCAAAAAAAGATACGCCGGCTATTCTTAGTATTTACACAGCGTATCTCTTGATACGCTGGGGTAAATGCTTTCTGAATCTGGCCCTAGAACTTTTGCGCAAACCAATCAATAAAGGCTTATTGCGATTTTTCGTATCGGCCTTAACTGAGGAAAAAAAGTGCTTTTTATATATTTTTTGGGGATATTTATTTTTGTTTATAGCGCAAAAAAAAAGCAGAGGTGATCAAATACCACCAAAAGAAAGCTCTATTTGTGGGGGAAAAAAAACGTAAATTTTGTTTAAAAGTCAGGTAGTGCGTCAGTTAAAGCGACGCAGTGCCGAATCGCAAAAAGGGGCCTGGTCCTTTAGCAACAAAATGGTCTGGGGGTTAAAGCGGAGGTTCACCCTAAAAAACAACTATATGCCATTAGATCCAGCATACTGCTGACATCTGCAGTATGCTGTTTTTTTTTTTCTGTACTTACCGTGTTATCGTTGTTCTCATCCGGCTCCGAACGGGGGACAAGACGTACATGATTGACGTGGGGGAAGGCGCGTTACGCCTTCCGAAAATAGATAAAGTGGGACTCGGCAATTTACGGCGCTATACGGCGCCTGCGACTGCCGTGTAGAGCCGACTGCGCAGGTGCCGTAAAAAGCCGAGTACCACGTTGTATATTTTCGGAAGGCGTGACGTGCCTTCCCGCACATCAATCATGTACGCCTTGTCTTAGGAACGCCTACCCCCCGGGGGGATCGAGAACCCGGAAGCCGGGTGAAAACAGCTGTAAAACAGTAAGTACAGCTGCAAAAAAAAAAAAATCCAGCATACTGTCGATGTTAGCAGTATGCTGGATCTAACGGTATATAAATGTTTTAGAGTGAACCCCTGCTTTAAGTGGTTAAACAAGCTGAAGTTAAAAGCTGATTGGTATTTACCACAAGGTGCCGAATGAACCATTTTGTTTTGTAGGCAATGCCAATTTTTCTGTAGAATGTAATTTTTTTAGTTTTTCCATGTTGTACCAGGTAATTTTTTTATTATTTCATCCAGGGCTGATCCGCCCTATTGGTTCACTATGCAAGCCGCTTAGGGCCCTGCAAAGCTGCGGAGGGCCCCCCAAATTACTAGAGGGCCCGTCTGGTGAGAAATCATTTTCGGCCCCTCACCACGCTTCTCAACTCACTGGCTGCATGGGAGAAGAGGTAATAAGTCAGCACCCCCTGCTTCTCACTTTAATGTAAGATGTACTTTCCGACAGCAGAACACCCCCTCCCCCTCTTCTCAACTTTAATGCAACATGTAATTTTGCTTAGGGCCCCAGGGAGGTCAGGATCGGCACTGATTTCATCCTTTATCTGTGAAGGCTGATAATGTGGGTGAATGGTTTCAAACGATTATAATAAAAATTAAGATTACGAACCTGCCATGGACTGTCTCCTTTGCGCCCTTTCTTTGCTCCTGTGAGACGGGCTGAGTAGTCATAGTCAATGATTTTACTTCTGCCACAAGGAAAATCCCCTGTAAGATATCAGATATATGTATTCTGTTTAGCACAACATGCACCTACTGTATAACAATTTTTTATTTCTTCCCCATAGTACCGTTATATGCAGTGGCGGCCCGCCCATAGGGACGCACGGGCGCCGCCCCCCCTCCCGCAGTCACAAAAAAAAACAAAAAAACGGGCCATTTAAGAACTTTTATTCGGCTAAAATGTCATTTTGACATTTTAGCCGAAGTTCTGGCGGCCGTCTATAGAGGGCGCTGCAGCGCCACCCCCTCTCGCAAATAACACACGTTCAATGCAATGCATTGAACGTGTGTTATTGTTGCCAGCTGCCTGGTCTATTCATATAACCGGACATGGGTCGCCGGTTACCTGAATAGTGGCAGCTGGTTGGCTGAGGGGAACTACCTATCAAAGCCAACGGCTCTGATAGGCTTTTCCAGTACCGCCCTCCGGCTCTCGGAAGTCTATACTCGGAGCGCAGGCAACCTGCGTTCCTTGCATAAGACTGACGGCCGTTTCAGGCAATCAGGTTCCCGGATTCTGGTTATCAGGAACCTGATTGGCTGAAGCTTCTCCACGGCGGCAGAAGACATCGAGGGAGGACATGGAAGCATCAGGTAAGTGTTTTTTTTTACAGGGAAAGGGACATCATGGGGCACAGTGGCATCATGGGGCACAGTGGCATCATGGGGCACAGTGGTGACAATGAGCACAGTGGCATGGGGCACAGTGGTGACAATCAAAGGGCACAGTGGTGACAATTGATGGCACAGTGACTGCATTTGATGGCATGGCACAGTGGTGACAATTGATGGCACAGTGACTGCATTTGATGGCATGGCACAGTGGTGACAATTGATGGCACAGTGACTGCATATGATGGCATGGCACAGTGGTGACACTTGATGGCACAGTGACTGCATTTGATGGCATGGCACAGTGGTGACAATTGATGGGCACAGTAGCTGCGTTTGATGGCATTGCACAGTGGTGACAATTGATGGCACAGTGGTGGCGTTTGTTGGCATGGCACAGTGGTGACAATTGATGGCACAGTGGCTGCATTTGATGGCATGGCACAGTGGTGACAATTGATGGCACAGTGACTGCGTTTGATGGCATGGCACAGTGGTGACAATTGATGGCACAGTGGCTGCATTTGGTGGCATGGCACAGTGGTGACAATTGATGGCACAGTTTCTGTGTTTGATGGCATGGCACAGTGGTGACAATTGATGGCACAGTGGCTGCATTTGGTGGCATGGCACAGTGGTGACAATTGATGGCACAGTTTCTGCGTTTGATGGCATGGCACAGTGATGACAATTGATGGCACAGTGGCTGCATGTGATGGGCACAGTGAGGCTGCAATATTTTTTTTTTCGTTTGCGCCCCCCCCAAAAAAATTGAGCACCAGCCGCCACTGGTTATATGTATTTATGCTCTGATTGCTGCAGTTCAATGAGTTATTCTGTTAGTGCTGGGAAATCTGGTCTGGAATCAGGACAAGTCAAAATAGAAGAGTTTTTGATTCTGGTGCCTGGGGCTCCTGACACAAGGCGATACGAGTATAAAGCAGAAGAGGTGGTCTTAAATTTAAGTTTAAATGGTAAACTAATTTTAGGCACTTAGGGCCAGATTCACAAAGCACTTACTCCGGAGTATCACGAGTTAGGCACGCGTAAGTCTAAAAATGCACACGCTTAACTATGCACCGTATCCCCAAAACGAGATACGCCTGAAAACCATTTTTTTCCGTCCTACCTAAAATAATTACACTGGCGCTTCTTCGCACGCAAAATACGCTAGACACACCACTGTTTTGATAGGCAAAGATGCAAATGAGGGAGATAGGGTGATCCACAAAATTAAGTTTGGGCGTCGTAGGTTACGCCCTGTGCGCACCTGTTAGTTTCCAGGAGTAAAGTTACACTTTATAAAAGCAGCCTTAACTTTGCTCCAGCCGTGTAAAGGTCTGCTAAAGCAACACCATTAAGAAAGAGCTGAGCACACACACTTGCCGGACTACAATCTGTATGCCAACATGCCAGGGGCATCCATGCTCATAACTATACTAGTGACTTTAGAGGCGCAAAGAAGGAGGAGGGAACAGAGGAGGAGGGCACAGGAGAGGGTCTTCCGCAGACGCCTAGATGTCTTTGCCATGGGGAAAGCAGAGGTGTATCGCAACTTCCGATTCAACCGGGAAGCCATCATGGAAATAACCCGAACCCTGCAGAATGACCTCACCAGCCCCACACAACGCTCACATGCAGTGGAGCCACTGGTGAAAGACCTGGCAACACTGCATTTCCTGGCCACGGGCTCTTTTCTCATGTGGAGGTATGGCTGGGATGTCACAATCCTCTATTAGCAGGTGTGTGCACCAGGTTGTCCCAGCAATCCTGAGACGCATGGCCAGCCAAATTATAAAAACCCTCCCAGGTGGTCCAGCGAATGAACACAGTGACTGATTTTTTATAAAATTGCCAGATTCCCACGCACCATCGGGGCCATAGATTGCACCCATGTGGCACTACAGCCCACAGTCTATGAGATAGAGCACATGTTCAGAAATCAGAAGCTTTGGCATTCAATTAATGTTCAGGTCATAGTGGATGCCCAAGGCCTCATATGGCACGTTCTGTTCTAATTCTCTGGAGATGTTGCTGTGATGGAATATAAAGCTATCATGGCTGGATCCGGGGTGTTTGGCAGAGACGTGCCATATGAGGCCTTGGGCATCCACTATGACCTGGACATTAATTGAATGCCAAATCTTTCAAACCGTGCATGCCCAGAAGCTAGTTATGAAGCGAGCTTCAATGGAAAAGAGTGGTGAACGTAACCTCGCTTTTTGTGAAAAAACGATGGTGTGTATGCAAAATCGTCTTTTTTTCATCACAAAAAATGATCGTGTGTACGCGGCATTAGAGTTCTTAGGCTGGTGGAGAACTATAGAAGCTGAACACAAAAAAGGCAAGCAGAGGACAAAGGACTAGTCACCAGTTTTGTCTATAGCACTAGTCTCCAAACTGTGGCCCTTTGCTTGCCTTTAGGCTGCATTCACACCTGAGCGGCAAGTTACGCCGCATACGCGGCTTTACTTGCCGCGCTTCGATTCATTTTTTTTTTTTTTACAAAGTCTCCCATTGATGTCTATGGCCGAACGCCAATGTTGCCTGAAAAAAAGGGTCCGGGACTTTTTTTCAGGCGACAGGCGTTCGGCGTTTCAGAGATGTGAACCATCTCTATAGACATGAATGGGATTTTTCCCCTCCAGCGGCACGAGCGTCGGGCGACAGGCGTTTTGTCGCTCAGGTGTGAATGCAGCCTTAGTCAGCCCTTGGGTTACTATTCCTCCCACTGATACAAGGTACTCTTCCTCCCTATGACACCAATGATGAAGTGGAGCGCTACCCCCGCAGGAGCCGCTGGTTAGATTTGGGATCTACTTTCAGTAATCTATTCACCCCCTTTAAGTGGCTCGAACCCGCCTTTGGCACATCAAAGCAGTTGCAAATATATTGCGAATCTCACGCGTAACTATGAGATTCCAGTAACACACAACTAGAACATTTAGAAATGACATGCAATGTTATTGTTACCTTATTTCTTAGACCGCAGACTTCAAAAGAAGAACACACCTCACAGTAAATGCAATTGAATCAAGAAGAATTTTACTTGTTATGCAACAATGAAAAGAACAAGCAATGAATTACTCTCAAAATCTATCTGTCTCTGCAAAGGGCCCTTTGCGAGAGTCAGTGAAAAACAGCAAAAGCAACTTTCAACAGACTGAGTTCTATAATAAACTCTAATTATTCTATGCTCGCAAGCTCCCCTAGTGGGTAACCTATTGAAGTGCGGCTGCTAACAAGTCTCAATCAGGCCTAACCTGCTAAAAGTCCAAAAGAAAAGTTCCTCAGCAACGAAGTCTGTTTGCAGGCTCGTTGGTGCACTTTTAAATATGTTTATAATCCACAAGGGGTCTTTAAACTCAGTCTAGGAGGTGATTAACACAGGCGTAATGTACCGATCCTCCAGTCAGCATCAGTCAATATGATCAGCGTGACTTTCAGATATCCCCCAGCGGACCAGCAAGCAGTGTGTCCTTACTAAGATGTGAGGCACTGTAGATAGCAAAGTTATTGGGTTTGGAAACTTGGGCAAGTGCCCTCTCTTCCGAACAGGCCTAGTCCGCCTGAGCTTCTCGCAGGGATGAACCGCTCTGCAGCCACGACACGATGCTTGGCCTCTGATGTCCTGCTTTCCACAGCTCCGGTCAGCATCCGATCCGTCTGTCCGGTCTCCTGGAACATGAGCTGGGCACACTTGAACTTTTTTTCCCCCGGGTGGTTGGCCTTCCGATGGATCCAGGCCCAGGCTTTGGGCCTAACAGCTGGCCCGTAGTGCTCTCCCGAGAGAGAGAATTCAGCTCTGCCCTGTCCTTAAGTAACCTCCCCCATAAAGCTGTGCGGGGGTGTCATGTGCTCAGAAAAGGCGAGACATTGTGGGAAGTCTAGGCCGATTTGATTCTCGATAAAAAGGCCCATCTGCTGCCAGCTAGGAACTGCACATTTGCAGTTTTGTAGTTGGCTGAGTGATGAGTGTTACTGCTCAAGTGAGGCTGGCAGGGCTGGATAACATCCCAGAAGTGTGCAGAAACATTCATGCTGTGAGCGGACATCTGTCCTGTCACAGTGCTGTTGTCTGCACCTAAGTCTATGTCCTTTCATTTCAGAGCACAGCCAAATGCAAGAGGGTGGATCCGCTCTGCCTCCTTCCAGCCCCCTCTCTCACTGTTAAAACTGAGCAGTCAGTGTCCTGTATGGGTCCTGGAACACTATGGATGGAGGCTGGTGACTGAACCAGTGATACTCCTGCTGGTTCCTTCCTACCAAATAAGTGAGAGAGTGAGTTGTGACAGGCCTCTTCCTAACCACCATCCCCCCCCCCCCCCTCTGCAACTAAGGAGGTTTCTATCAGCAGCTTGTGCATTTCCTGGGCTGGTCCTATGTACTATGAAGTGGGATCACACTGGTGTGTCACAGTCTGGCTCCAGTGTTGGCGATTTCAGTCTTTCTGCATGTTACCCCCCTCAGTCCCATAGACTTCTATTAGTTTGCACATTTTTGCTGCATTTTCATAAAGTGCACAAAAACGTCTGCTGCATCATTGGTGCCCTTTAACCACTTCCCGCCCGGTCAATGGTTATTTGACGTCCGGGAAGTGGTTGTGAAATCCTGACTGGACGTATATTGACGTCCTGCAGGATTTCATGCCTGCGCGCCCGTGGGGGCGCGCAGCATGGGGCATCGGTGATGCCGGGTGTCAGTTTGACACCCGGCATCTCCGATCTCGGTAAAGAGCCTCCACGGCTTTTCACGATGTAAACAGGAAGACCTGTTGACCGGCTCTTCCTCACTCGCGTCTGACAGAGGAGAGCCGATCGGCAACTCTCCTGGCAGGGGAGTTCACGTTGATTGTTTATCAGCACAGCCCCCCCTCGGATCCCCACACTGAACCATCAGGGAGTGCCCCCGATGCTCAATAGAGCACAAATAGATAAAAAAAAAAAATTGGAATACAATCGATGCCAATCAGTGCCTACAAATGGGCACTGACTGACAACATGGGCACTGACTGTAATGATGCCCAGCAATGCCATCAGTGCCACCCCTCAGTGTCACCCAGTGTCCATCAGTACCACCCAGTGTCCATCAGTGCCATCCAGTGTCCATCAGTGCCACCTCTTAGTGCCCATCTATGGACCGAGCATCATCATCTGAGCGATGTTCACATTTCTTTCTAGCTCACATGTTAAACATGTTTGAGAAAAAACCTTGAAACCTTTAAGCTGGGGAAATAACCCTTTGGGATAACGATCCCTGAATGGATGAAAAGAGGTGCATCCAATGATAAAGAGACTGTTGCTTTTCCAATCAACACCTAAGCCAGAGTGTCTTGCAGATTTGGACAGAAGACAAGGTTACCTGAGACATAACCCAGCTGTAATCCAGTGTTGCATTGCACAGAAAAATGTATATTACAATCATTTGGACAATGTCATGAAAAATTGAGTGGCAATGCCAGTAGCGGACAGATCCATGCTTAGGGATTTTAACTAGTCAGCCAAAAGTTGGGAAAGTAGTGCATGGGTTGAAAGGCAGAGCCCACCAAGAAGTGAAATGAGAAATTGTTTCTAATTTCTTGTCAGTAGGGTCCCTAAAAGAAAGCATTTTCTATGACAATGGTCAAAGCTTTTTAAGGCGAGACCCAAGAGGAGTGGACCATTTAGTAACAAATTTCTTCACAAAAAAATAGACTGCATAGAACCAAATGGGACTGAGACGTAGTTTGTTGGGGTATTTCCAATCGTTGTAGATAAAATCATAGTAGAGAATTTAGGTCTATAAGAAATTACCCTAGACATCAGTGGAACGTACTGTCTGGATTAGAATGGTTTCCTTCAATTTTGGTGAAAAATGCCGATTAAAATTCAGCTATCAGAATATCATCTGCTACTAGGGAATTGAAGGGTTCAGCATCCAAAAATTAGTGCTCTGGAGGATCTCTGAAAGAATCAGAGATATTAGGCACCTCTGTTTCAGACTCTCCAGAGAGGGTATAATGTCAGCACTGTGTGTGAGAGTCACTGACAGTCTGTCACATGGTGCCACAACCTGGGAACACTAGTGTGCAGGAGGCTGTCATTAGATTAGGGTGATTAAATAGAACCTGTGCCCCCTTTATATCAGATGTCCATATATCAGATGTCCCTATCAGAGTTCCCCTTTACAGGAGTCCTTATGAGAGTCCCTCTTTACATCATGAGTACCGTGAGGGATTAACTCGGTAGTGGGTGTGTGTGACCCCCTGGATGGGTTCACTACACGCTGAACTGTACAAAACGGCACTTGAGGATGACTGAAAACAAATGATATGGTTTATTTTTCCATCTTGCAGGATACACGTGCAAGCATCAAAACAGCATAAACAGAACAAAACATAAAATAAACCCTTGCCACTTCTACCTACCCAACATGCATCTACCTTCCCAACACAGGAACCTACCTATGGAGTCTGGCACAGCCTACTGCTGGGCAGACACTGCTGGTCCTACAGCAGAAAACAACAAAAAAAGTCTCTGATATTTATCACACAGAAATATCCATCAGCACCTCACCTCTTCAGAAGTGCTTGTGACTGTTCCTTCACTCACAAAGCCCCCAGGATGCAGCAATCAGTCGTTATCCTTAGGCTTTATTTATAGGGGATTTAATTGCTTCATTTTGAACAGCTGAAGGCTTCTAACTCCCCAAACCTCTCTGGCCATTTCTACAGCCGACGCCTAATAGTAATTGGTGTATTGTCTAAACAAGGCAGAAATATATCTCCCGTCTATGACAACACCCATAGATTTACCTGACTTCCTGTCACAGTACTTATCAGAGTCTCCCTTTATGTCAAATTCCAATCCGAGTGCCCCCTTACATCAGGGTCCCCATCTGAGTGCCTCTTTACATCAGGTTTTCCCATCAGAGTGCCCCTTACATCAGGGCCTTCATCAGAGTGCCCCTTTACATCAGGGTCACCATCAGAGTGCCCCCTTACTACAGATTTCCCCATCAGTTCCTCCCCATACATCAGGTGTCTCATCACTGTGCTTCCTTACATAAGGTGTCCCCATCAGAGATCCCCCATAAATCAGTGCTCCCTTCAGAGTGCCCTCTTACTTCAGATTTCCCCATCTAAGGGCCCCTTACATCAGTGTCCCCATCAGAAACACCCTCTTATATGATCAGTTATGCCCATCAGAGTGCCCCTTTACATCAGGTGTCCCCATTAGAGTGCCCCCTTACATCAGATGTCCCCATTAAAGTGTCTCCTGACATCAGGTGTCCCCATTTAAGTGACTCCTTACATCAGGTGTCACCATCAGAGAGTCCCCTTACAACAGGTGTCCCCATCAAAGTGCTCCCTTACATGGATTGCCCCCATCAGTGTGCCTCCTTACATTAACTGTCTGGTGACTGACTGGTTCGTGGATCAGTGGATGCACCCTCAGACCTGGGGTGCACAACTGAAATCTGGGGGGCATAGCCCAACCCAGCATCCTCCTCCAGCCAGCCCTGTAGCATAAGAGAAAGAAATATTTGGTCTCTTAAGGACACTAAATTATTCTGAGCGGATATGAGGGCTTATAGCCTCAAGGGCATGGTCTTCAGTTTTGAATAGTGTCCATTTATCCTGTGGGCTGCAGAATAACCATAGGTTTCTTGCTATCAAGCTGCATCATCCAGTGGACAATAGGGAAAACCTTTTTGGTGGACATACACTTTATGTGTTGGAGGGAGGTCGAGGGTTACGTCTTAAGAGGTTGCTTAGAGTTTCACAATACGATAGCATGCTGTTTATACAGACATTGGCACAACAACCATTCTCATACATTATATTGTTGATTAGCAGTTGTGTCACTGGATGTCAATATTATGTTTAATGTAATGTTACATAGTTGGTCATGTTGAAAAAAAAAGACACATCCAGTTCAACCATGTTTTTTTTTTTTTGTGGAACAACATGGTTATGTTGTAATTTCCTGTTGTATCTAATAAAAGCAAGAAGGGCTCCCCCCATGTCACCAGCAACATCTAACTAGACTAAAACATATCTGCAGCAGATTTCCAAAAATATGCATACCAACCAAGGGGAGTGGCTCATCACAGGCTCCACTTCAAAGTCCCCAGGTCCTGGTGCAGCTTGTTACATTCCAACAAATCAATCAGAAAAAATGAATCACTGCACCAAAGTTTTTTATTAGATTGTAGAAGGGGATCACTTATAACACCCTGAAAAGCATGCAGTCACAGACAGAAATGTCTCGGTTGGACCCTTGCTACGAACCAATAAATAAGAAAAGGCGCTGCAGCCCGCAGTGCCTTGATTCATTTATTTTTTTGACTGAAGCTACTTTAGGGCAGTGGTTCTCAGCCTTTCTAGTGCCGTGACCCCTTGACAAAAATTTCCCAAGTTGTGGGGACCCCTAACAGTAAAATTATTTTTGTAGGTTTGGGTTGTCAGCACTCAAGGTAAGACAAGTAATTTGCGCCCCTAACCCACGAACATTTAGTGCTCCCTGAGTGCCCTTCCACTCATACAGTATTAAAACCCCTTATGGTACATTTTAGGATGCACCACTCCTTCTCTTTGTTCTCCTTTCTTTCTCTTTTATCTCACTCTATCCTAATTTATTGTTTTTTCCCCATCCTTCTCTTTAGCCGTCTTTCTTGTTCTTACTCGTGCCGTGTACACACCATCACTTTATGCGATGGAAAAAAAACAACGTTTTCTGTGAAGTTTTCAATTTTCAAAAATGACGTTGCCTACACACCATTGTTTTTTCACAATGCTCTAGCAAAGCGAGGTTACGTTCACCACTCTTTTCCATTGAAGCTCGCTTCATAACTAGCTTCTGGGCATGCGCGGGTTGAAAAACGTTGTTTTAAAGGTCGTTTTTGCTACACACAGTGATTTTTTGTGAAACAAAAAACGTTTTGAAAAACGACACAAAAAATTGAAGCATGCTTCAATTTTTTTTTTGTCATTTTTCACAAGACCTAAAATTACGTTTTCCCCCACACACGGTCATTTAGATTGACGTTTTTAAAAACTTCGTTTTTTTCCATCACATAAAGTGATGGTGTGTACGTAAAATCATTCTTTCTCTCCCTTTTTCTTTGTTCCTCCCCCTCTTTTCCTTTCTCTTTCATGTATTCTCTATTTTTATTCTCTCTCTTACTCCTTGTTGGGGGGGGGGGGATGGGATGAGTGGCAGTGCTGGGGGGATTTCTGATCAGCCAACTTAGGTGCTCTTAATGAAGGTAATCTGCTGATCTGAGAACTGTAGTGGGGACTTTTAATGGCAACTGTAATAACAGGTAGTGTTACGTACTGTGTCTCTGACTTTGTGGTGTCTCGTAGCAGTGACACCTATGCCAAAATCACTTCACATTCCTCAGCAGTCAGCTGACCTCTAATCTCTGTGCCCCATCCATGCCATAAACTGAATAGGCTAAGTGGGAGGCCGTGGGCTCCAGGAACAGCCTAACTGGGCGGCCAGAGACTCCAGTGACAGCCCTGCTGGGCTGCTGCAAAAAGGCTGGGAGAGCAGTGTGGGCTTCACAAACAGCCCAGGACTCGGAGACCCATGGCAAACCATCATTCGACCCCCAGATGGAGAGCCCCGGCTAGGTGAATTTCAGGGTTTGTGGGGGTTATTATCTAAGTGCTAAGTGTTCACTTTAAGGGTTAAGTTTTAAGGTAAAGTTAAAGGCTTGGCTTTGCAGATATATATGTGTTACTTGTTCATAAAAAGGAGGTTTTTACAAGGGGCTTTAGGGGATAGAACCCGGCAAGCTACACTATTCACACTTGGTTCTTAGCAATAGAAACCTTAAACTGCAAATTACCACTGCCGGGCTGTAAACATTAAAACCCCTTGTGGATTACAAATATATTTAAAACTGGCACCCACAGAGACTCAAGGCAAGGCTAGCTGCCACAGAGACAAGGCCCCCCCCCCCCCAGAGAACTTGCCACCCTAGAACGGTCACCACACAGCTGCTGTCCGCCTCCCGCCTAAGGTGCTCTCTCCACAGCCGCCCGTGTCAGTCTGACCCTCCGCACAGTGTATTTGCTAGTTTGCACCATTCAAATGATCGCTAGAGGCCAAAAGACTTCAACAAAATGGCCACTGAGTGGCCGAACTGTAGTAAGGCGCACGCCACAAGAAAATGACCGCCGAGCGGCAGATAGAGGCAAAAACAGAGCCTCCAAAATGCCCGCCCGCCTCATGGAGGGAGAAGACACACTGGTATGTAAACAACCCTTACAATGGCCGCCCACTAGCACTCCAGTAAACGGACCCACATCGCAGTTCCTCGCCACAGATGGAGCCCCCCCCCCAGGTGGACTGGTGCCCCCCCCCCCAGCCACCAGCAGCTAGCCTAGCTCACAGAGCCCAGGGAGGAGGAAAGGAAGGGAGAGAAGAAAGGAAGGGTTGGACCCCCCCTACTCGGCCTCCCCGGGATCTGGGATCCAGCCTTTCACCCAATCGACAGTTGATAGAAGATCACAGGAACAAAAAAGCAGAAAAAATAGGAAATAACTCCAGGACTGTGGACCCAAAGGGAGCCATGTCCTTCTTATATGCTAGGCAGAAAAAAACTGAGCTGCGAGATGCAAGGAGAGGCGTTGTACCCAGAGGGACCGCCCCCTGGGCAGTACTGTACAGTGTTTGATATGATTAACACTTTTTAACAAGTTTTCTGCCTAGTCCACTCCTAACTGAAGGCTAATACCCACAAGTCAAGAATGCTTCTGTGTTCGTCCATGAACGGAAGAGAAAATAGGTTTGGGTGGGCTGCCAGGGAAGAAAGGGGCAGTAACCTAGGACAGGTTAGAACTTGTCTCAATACCCCCCCCCCCCAAACAATTAAGGCCATCTTATTGACAAAAGACAGCAGTCTTACGTGGCCTCACTTAATATTGCACAGCCACAGCCCCATCTTAGATTCATGAACACATTTCTAATTCATGGTTACAATATTGCTGGAAACTGTATTCCAAGAGGCTTGCACTTTATCACAGCTTATTGGAGGGGGGCAACTGCTGCACCCCATTACTCCCTGTGTGTGCCATGAATTACAGTCGTTGGACTTCAGTTGGTGAACATAACCTCAACCTATCCATTATATTAGAGGGGGTTACATTCCTTTATGAAACAGTCAATTTTTTTACTTAGCGCAAATGTTTATGTTTTCGGTGGGATGGGAACTTACCATATGGCTTACAGCTGCGACCATCATCCTGCAGCTGGTACCCAGTGGCACAGCTGCATGTCCGAGATGTGTTATTTGCAATCTCTGTACAGAAGTGTGTGCAGCCTCCATTATTCAATGAGCAGTTGTGATGGGTCACCTCTAGTGGGAAGAATAGGTTGTGCTGTTAGTAAACACTGTTAAGTTAGTTCAATTCCTCTTAATGCTGCTGAACTCTACTGTGCAGGTCAAAGTTGAGGGCTGTTAATCACTAAATGACTGAACCTGTGATTAAGTGGAATGCAGTAATTTAAGAATGCTTTTAGAAATACAAGTATTAATAGTCTATTTTTATCAATTAACAAAATGGTAAGTAAATGAACAGAAGAGAAATCCAAATCAAATCAATATTTGGTGTGATCACCCTTTGCCTTTTCTTATTGATAGACTTGCACACAGTTTTGGAAGGTACTCGGCAGGTAGGTGTAGCGCCACCTCATTCAGGAGCCGCTGAGTATAAGTGGGATCGGCGTGTTGTGTTACCTGGCAGGTGTCTAGGGGTGATACTTGTGAGTTGCGGAAGAGAGCGAATGTCCAGTCTTTAGTTGGATTTTCTTCAATGCTTTATTCCAAGGCCCAACATGGCCTTCATCAACATAGTACAGGACAGGAAAGGTTGATGAGCAGAGAGAGAGAGCTTGAGTATCAGGCCTTGGATATCAAAAGGTGAGAGAACAATCTTACTCTCAGCAGTGATGAACTCCGTTCGTCACCACTCCAATTGGAATGGGTAAAGTGCCCCCGGACAGGTCTCTGCCACAGGCCTGGCAGCCGGAACGTCACTTGCAAAGGTTGGGAGGACCAGGCCTCTGCCACAGGCCTGGCTCGGGCCTCTGCCACAGGCCTAGTAATTGAATGAGTATGAAATTGAAGTGAGCGAGTCCTCCCAATAGAGTTAGTTAGAATCACTGGATCCCCGATGGTTCTTTCAAGCCCTGCCTCCGGGTTCTCCTCAAGCGTACTATCCCCCACCGTACGGCTTCCAGCCTGGGACCCAGCAGCTTCTGGGATCCTTCTCTGTGTTAGAGTGAAGCTCTGCATGGTGCGCAACTTCGGCCAGGTAGGCCACGACTGCGGGGTCCATGGATGCGCTCACCCTGAAGGTGGATGCCGCACCTGGAACTCGGACCCCGCAGAAAACAAGAACGGCCCCCAGACCAAGGCAGCTGCCCCAGATATAGCCTCCCCCTGCATGCCCCAGCGAGCGAACCAACCCATCTGATTGGCTGCTGAGGGGAACCCCTCTAGCGCCAGCTGCCGCCAAGGGGTGGAAGAACACCCCTGGAGCACAGACCGGCCGACAGGACAGTTCTGGAAAATGACAGCAGCCCAAATTTGACAGATTGCGAATGGGAGTCACGTAACTCTCCCATTCCCCACTAAATTTAGCGTAACGCCCCTACAGAAAGTAAGGGGGCGCTACATAGGTTTTCCCAAATATTTTGGAGAACTAACCACAGATATTGTGTAGATGTAGGCTGCCTCAAATCCTTCTGTCTCTTTATGTAATACCAGACAGACTCGATGTTGAAATCAGGGCTTAATGGGGTTAAAACCATTACTTTCAGGATGCCTTGTTCTTTACGCTGAAGATAGTTCCTAATGCCATTGGCTATATGTTTGAGGTTGTTCTGTGGCAAAAAAAAATTCGGGGCCAATCAAACACCTCCCTGATGGAATGGCATGATGGATAAGTATCTGCCTGTAATTCTCAGCATTGAGGACACCATTGATCAGGAAGAGTTGAGGAGCGTAGACACAGTGGTCAACCAAGGAACCCTAATGCAGCATACGAAAGACATATCTTGCTTACTTCCCTTTAATAACAGAAGATGTTCAGCAGTGTCATTAGGACAGAACTGGTTGGATACAGGTACACCCATCTACTGTCCGGAGAAGTCTGGGTAGAGGTGGTCTTCATGGAAGAATTGCGGCCAAAAAGCCATTCTTCCTATATAGAAACAAGGCTAAGGGACTTAACTATCCACAAAAACATAGGAATTGGGGTGCAGAAAAATGACAGTGCTCTGAAAAAATCTGAAATTTGTCTGTAGCCAAAGGCAGTTTGATCGCCAAGGGAAGGATAGCAGTACAATAATGAGTGTCTGCAGACTGCAGGCAACAGTGAAGCATGGTGAAGGTTCCTTGCAAGCTTGGGGCTGCATTTCTGCAAATGGAGTTGGAGATTTGGTCAGGATCAATGGTGTTCTCAATGCTGGGCCATACCATCAGGGAGGCATGTGATTGGCCCCAAATTTATTCTGCAGCAGGACAATGACCCCAAACATACAGCCAATGTCATTAAGAACTATCTTCAGCGTAAAGGTGAGCAAGAAGTCCTGGAAGTGATGGTTTGACCCCACAGAGCCCTGATCTCAACTTCATCGAGTCTGTCTGGGATCACATGAAGAGATAGAAGGATTTGAGACAGCCTACATCCACAGAAGATCTGTGGTTAGTCCTCCAAGATGTTTGGAACGTCTTACCTACCGAGTTCCTTTAAAATCTGTGGATCTAGAGGAATTGATGCAGTTTTGAAGGAAAAGGGTGGTCACACCAAATATTGATTTGATTTTCTTTCTACACACACACACACACACACCGGTATAAACAGTATATATTTTTTTTTGTTTTCATGTTTAACAATGGCAAATTTAGCTTATTATACTATATGTCAGAGTGGTTGTTTGTTTTTGAGCTGGTATGGAGATACAGTCTACTACAGGAAAATGTGGTTGAAGCTTTAAAGTTTAAATGTGGCCAGGGATAATAACTCCTCACCACAAATAATGTCCCCACCCCCTTTACCTAATCACTGCAGTAATTTAAATAATACAACCTAATCTAAATGCCCCATGACGTACCTTCTCCGAAATCTCCTCTTTTCTGAACTTGTAGAGTGGGATGTCCTTCTACCAGGACTTTCCCATTATCTGTCCATCGACTGGGAAGTGACATAACCACAATGGGCAGCTACAAGACCAATGCAGTGGTGGATCACCAATCTAAACTTGTATAGGAGGTGCTACAATTAGTAGAAAACCTTATTAGAGTTGGAAGGAGTGGAGTTAGAAGGATTGATGGAGGAATGGGGTGAGCAACAGATTTGTCCAGAGATGGGTTTAAAAAATATACTGTAATGCCGCGTACACACGGTCTAAATTTCCGACAAGAAAAGTTTGATGTGAGGTTTTGGTCGTAAATTCTGAACGTGTGTAGGCTCCATCTGACTTTTTCTGTTGGAATTTCTGACAGCAAAAATTTGAGAGCTGGTTCTTAATTTTTCCAACGGGAAAAGTTCTTGTCAGAAATTCCAATCGTCTGTATGCAATTCTGACGCGCAAAAAAAACATGCATGCTCGGAATCAATTTGACGCATTCTCAGAATCATTAAACTTAATTTTTCTTGGCTAGTTGTAGTGTTGTACGTCACCGCATTCTTGACGGCAAGAATTTTGTGTGACCGTGTGTATCCAACACAAGTTTGAGCCAACATTCTGTCGGAAAAAAAATCCATGGTTTTCTTGTCGGAATTTCCGATCGTGTGTACGTGGCATAAGAATTCAGTAGGCTCACTCAGTGCTTTATAGAGTCAACCAATTGTTTTCATCATCTTAGGCTGCTTTCTTATGAATGTAGGTTCATCTTCTACACAGTAGCTATTTATCAGCTAAATGAAGCATCAGTCAGTAAGTTGCTCCAAGTACTCACCATAAGCACAGAATTTTCCTTCCCAGCCCCCATTGCAAGTACAGTCAAATTTTCCTATGCCATCCTTACAGACAGCATTTGCACATGGATTGGAGAGGCACTGATCCCCATCTGTAACAACAAGATGTTTAAACCTGAGAGTCTTTGCAAGTTCCTATACATGCTTTATTTTAGCTAACTTCTTCAGAATGTAACTTACCAAAGTACTTTGACCAAAAGTTAAGCTAGAAATAAAAAATATTTTTTTTTTACCAATAAGTACGATGTATCAGCAATAAGTATTACGATAAGAACCAAATAAGAAAATCTCTTACAGTTTCCTCCCGGGTCTCAAATATCTCATTTGCTTCTTCTAGGTCACATCTTTCCTCGTGGCATTCCCTTTCCAGTGACCCAGGTTTCATCTCTTCAAGGAAACCATTTGCTCTTTTCCGAACTTTGAGCACGCGATTCGCATCCTGACTATTGTAAAAGACTGAAAAGTAAATAAGAGTCAGTTCATTTAATTCTGTAACACTCCACATTAAATTTAAGATAAAAAAGATTTAGAATCACTTAAAGGGGTTTTAAAGGTAAAATGTTTTTTCCCTAAATAGCTTTCCTTACCTTAGTGCAGTCCTGCTTCACTTACCTCATCCTTCGATTTTGCTTTTAAATGTCCTTATTTCTTCTGAGAAATCCTCACTTCCTGTTCTTCTGTCTGTAATGTGAGGCTTTCTCTCTGGTGTGGAGAAAGCATCTTGAGGGGGGAGGGGGCAAGCAGGCAAGTCAGGACACTCTCTACTTTGCAGATAGAGAAAGGAGCTGTGTTAGTGGGCCTCCTGACACTCCTGCTTGCCCCCTCCCCCCTCAAGAGGCTTTCTCCACACCAGGGAGAAAGCCTTGCATTACTGTGTGTAGTTACAGTCAGAAGAACAGGAAGTGAGGATTTCTCAGAAGAAATAACGACATTTTAATAGCAAAATCGAAGGATGAGCTAAGTGAAGGAGGACTGCACAGAGGCTATTTAGGAAAAAAATTTAGGGAGGCTATTTAGGGAAAAAATGTTTACCTTTACAACACCTTTAAACCAGTTAACTCCCCCCACCCCAACTTAAACTATTACTAAACCCAAGAACAAAAATAATATATATTGATGTGGTGGCTGCATTTGTTTTTTGTTTTTCCAGGCTAAGAACAAAGAAAGTACAGAAAATGTCTATTGTTCTTGCTAGAAATGCAGTGTGCTTGTCACCCCCTATACGCAGAATTGAAAGCAATAAACAATGGTATCTTTCTTCTGTAAACTTGGAATCTTGCCTTTTCCCTATGTTAATGCACTGGGTGGCCACCAAAAGAGAGGAAATGTGTTATGCATAGGATTACCAGGTAAAGAAAAGAAAGGAGAATGCCTGAAAGAAAACGAATACAGTCACTTCATCTAACTAAGATGAGACTAATAGAGGAAGGTTTAAAAGTCTAAGTTCACCCTTAGTAACATGTTATATGTTACACCTGTATTTAGGGTGTAATATGTAATATGTTTCTATTAAGCACCCGCCACCCCCCCCCCTCACCCCGGCTGTGATAGCTGGCATGGGATCCTTGCACTCATTTAGCCAGCCAGATTCAGGTAGCTTTACGCCGGCGTATCTCCAGATACGCCGTTGTAAGTACAAATGTGCGCCGTAAAACAAGGCTTCAGCCGCCCGACGTAACTTGCCTACGCCGGCGTATCGTGGGCGCATAGTTACACTGGACGCATTCGGCGTTCCCATGTTAAATATGCAAATGAGTAAGATACGTCGATTCACGAACGTAGATGCGCTAGGCGGAAAAGATACGCGGTTTGCGTAAGGATTACAATCGGCGTAAAGTTATTCCACCACATAGGTGGCGCAACCCATTCAAAAGTATGGACGTCGGAACAGCCAGTGTCTTTTACGTTGTTTACGTAGTACTACGTGAATAGGGCATGGCGTATGGTTACGTTCACGTCGTAGGCATTGACCTGACGTATCTTAGGGAGTATATGCGACGTGATTCTGAGCATGCACCGTTTAAATCGGCCATTCATTTGCATGGGGTCACACTTAATTTAAATAGATGACGCCCACCTCCTTCATACTTTGAATTAGGCGGGCTTACGCCGGCCAATTTACGCTACTCCGCTGCAATTTACGGAGCAAGTGCTTTGTGAATACTGCACTTGCCTCTCTATGTTACGTTGGCGTATCATATTTGAGATGCGCTACGCCGCTCTAAAGATACACCCCCTACGTGAATCCGGGCCATTGTCACATTTTAGAAATGGGGCAGTTGTGGGGTGTTCCATTGACACATCTGCGCCATTCGATCACAGGGATCTGTAAATGATAAAACTACAAGTCCATCTTCCACGGATTTGAGGCTTCAATTAACTTTCAATAAACTGATCTGCACGCTTGTAGTTCATTCATTCTTCCTCTAGCTTTTTAACAGAAATATGTCTATTGTTCTTGCTAGAAATGCAGTGTGCTTGTCACCCCCTATACGCAGAATTGAAAGCAATAAACTATGGTATCTTTCTTCTGTAAACTTGGAATCTTGCCTTCTCCCCATGTTAATGGCCTGGGTGGCCACCAAAAGAGAGGAAATGTGTTATGCATAAGATTACCAGGTAAAAAAAAGAAAGGAGAATGCATGAAAGAAAATGAATACAGTCACTTCATCTAACTAAGATGAGACCAATAGAGGAAGGTTCAAAAGTCTAAGTTCACCCTTAGTAACATGTTATATGTTACACCTGTATTTAGGGTGTAACATGTAATATGTTTCTATTAAGCACCCGCCACCCCCTCTCACCCCGGCTGTGATAGCTGACATGGGATCCTTGCACTCATTTAGCCAGCCAGATTCAGGTAGCTTTACGCCGGCGTATCTCCAGATACGCCGTTGTAAGTACAAATGTGCGCCGTCGTAATTTTAAGCCGATTCGCGAAGCTAGATACGCCGTAAAACAAGGCTTCAGCCGCCCAACGTAACTTGCCTATATGCCGGCGTATCGTGGGCGCATAGTTACGCTGTACGCATTCAGCGTTCCAATGTTAAATATGCAAATGAGTAAGATACGCCGACTCACGAACGTAGATGCGATAGGCGGAAAAGATACGCGGTTTGCTCAAGGATTACGTTCGGCGTAAAGTTATTCCACCACATAGGTGGCGCAACCCATTCAAAAGGTATGGACGTCGGAACAGCCAGTGTCTTTTACGTTGTTTACGTGGTACTACGTGAATAGGGCATGGCGTAGGTTACGTTCACGTCGTAGGCATTGACCTGACGTATCTTAGGGAGTATATGCGACGTGATTCTGAGCATGCGCCGTTTAAATCGGCCATTCATTTGCATGGGGTCACGCTTAATTTAAATAGATGACGCCCACCTGCTTCATACTTTGAATTAGGCGGGCTTACGCCGGCCAATTTACGCTACTCCGCTGCAATTTACGGAGCAAGTGCTTTGTGAATACTGCACTTGCCTCTCTATGTTACGTCGGCGTAGCGTATTTGAGATGCGCTACGGCGCTCTAAAGATACGCCCCCTACGTGAATCCGGGCCATTGTCACATTTTAGAAATGGGGCAGTTGTGGGGTGTTCCATTGACACATCTGCGCCATTCGATCACAGGGATCTGTAAATGATAAAACTACAAGTCCCATCTTCCACGGATTTGAGACTTCAATTAACTTTCAATAAACTGATCTGCACGCTCGTAGTTCATTCATTCTTCCTCTAGCTTTTTAACAGAAATAATGTACAAATGTACAGGCACAAAGCTGGATAAAGACTTTGCAGGAGCCTCACCTTGCACCTGCAAAATCATATGGATTGATAATTTTTGTAAAGGTGAACTTACCCTTTAAATGGTTTGGTAATTGCAATTTTTATTACCAAAGTCATAGGCGAAAGGTCGGTCTGTTTTAAGTGTGTCTTAGCATATAGGGGAGAATATGATTTTTTTATCCCCTGTAGATTTTGTAAGTTTGTCCACTTACAAAGAAATTAAGGGTCTATCATTTTTATCATAATGAATGAATGATGTCTTTACCAATTTTGAGCAAATTTTCGATATACAGGGATAGTGCTGCACATTCCCAGTGCAGCTAATTCCCAAACAGTGGTGATCAACCTCAGTGTAATATATATGCCCTCACCTTGGATCATTGACCTACAGTGGGGAAAATTATAATTTAATCCCCTGCAGATTTTGTAAGTTTGCCCACTTACAAAGAAATTAAGGGTGAACAACCTAGACACTTTTTTGGCCTTGGCATTGAGAAAGACCAATTATACCCCAAAACCTATCCGTTAAAATAACTAAAGATGTCTATACTAGTAATCCATTAAAATTTCTTAATGTATTCCATAAAAAACTTTCTGAACTATACAAGGATACTAATACATTAGATCAATCTCATCGGACTACACTTTTATCCACTGATCATCTTCCTTCAATCTCCCCATCTCAGCAGGAAACTCTAGAAAATCCTATCACTGAAATAGAACTGCAAGCCGCTATAAAATCACTCAAGCTACAAAAACTAACTGGTATCAATGGCCTCTCAGCCACTTACTATAAACGTTTCATGCTCCTACTATCTCCTCTCATAATTTAAGTATTTAACTCCCTCCTTAAAGCCCTCTATTTCCAAACTCAATCACTCACTGCCTTTATTTCTATGACTCACAAATCTAACACAAATGATACATCTTAGTCTAATTATAGACCACTATCAATCCTTATTGTAGATATCAAGATATTAGCCAAAATTCTCGATTCCAAACTAAACCCCATTAAAGACTTTCTAATTTAAAAAGATCAAACTGAAAATATTCCTTTAAGACAGGCTTGTGACAACATATGCCAAGCTACACTTTTAGCTCATGTGACTCGTATTTGCAAAATTTCAACACGTTTCCTTTCATTGGACATACGAAAGGCGTTTGATTCATTGTCATGGCCTTACCTACAGTTCAGTCCTCATTTGCTGAGATGGATCACTACTCTATATCAACATCCTAAGGCATATATAACCTATTCGGGATTTAAATCTGACCAGTTTAACATTGTAAGAGGTACTAGACAAGGCTGTCCCCTTTCCCCTCTCCTCCTTGATTTAGCAATTGAACCCCTTGCCCAACTCATTAGATCCAATCCAGACATAAGAGGATTAGAATTAGGTGGTTATCATCATAAGCAATGCATGTTTTCAGATGATGTCCTACTATTCCTTACCTCACCTATAAAAACAGTACCTACTCTTCTAGATATCATCTTCAGATTTAAAGAAGTATCGGGCCTTAAGATAAATCCTCACAAATCCAAAGTCCTTAATGTATCCCTACCACTCGATATCGAAACCCAATTAGTTAATTCCTTACCATTTACATGGACAACGACATATATTACATATCTAGGAATTACCTTACGGCTAATCATTCAGAGCTTTGTGCCACAAACCATCCACTAAAGCTAACACAACTTAATAAACTTCCCACAAATGGGTTAACCTTACCTCTAGAATGGATGGGCAGAATTGCAGCAATAAAAATGTCTATCCTCCCGAAAATACTATACCTTTTTAGAGTACTTCCCATCACAATACCATCACACTTCTTACGAATATTACAAAGGAAAACTTTACAATATATATGGGTAAGACGAAACCCAGATTACCTAAACCTACTTTATATTCTCCTAGAATCCAGGGAGGTCTGGGAGTAACGAACTTTAACAAATATTACTATGCAGCCCGATTGTCATTATTACCCAAATATCATGCAATGACTGAAACCTCACTATGGGTGGCATTGGAATCAATTGATTGTGACCCTCTCTCTACTGCAAATCTGTTATGGCTCTCTCCTACTCAAAGATGGTGAAAAACCCCATAACCAAACATAGCTTGTCTATTTGGGACAGATTGAAAATGTGATTTGGCCTGCAATCTTGCCACAATCCTTTACGTTCCTTTCTTCATAACCCATCATTCTATCCAGCCTGGTCCTCCCCAGCCTTCTTTTCTTTTTTATCAAATAATCTTTATTTTCTTTTTGCAACATAAAAAAACCATACAAACCATATAAAAAAAATAGAAAAATCCACATACCCCTCAGTGCATATCCCTCGCTTCTCCCTCAGCCATAGTCCCACCCTCACATACCCACCCCCACCCTTTAAAGCAGGGGTCTTCAAACTACGGCCCTCCAGTTGTTCAGGAACTACAATTCCCATCATGCCTAGTCATGTCTGTGAATGTCAGAGTTTTACAATGCCTCATGGAATGTGTAGTTCCGCAACAGCTGGAGGGCCGTAGTTTGAGGGACCCTGCTTTAAAGTGTCTCCACTTCAATCCATTGTTTCCACATATTTTTAAATTTCTTTTCATTTCCCCTCTTAGTATATATGAATTCCTTTTTCAAGACAGTGTCATCGATCACCTTCCTCTATTCTGTCCCTGTTAGGGGGGTCTTTCGCTTGCCACCTCTGCTCAATGAGTTTCCTTCCTTGGAACAAACACCTTGGTTTTGCCGTCTGTGTGTCTCCTGATATTCCCCTTTCTTCCAGGAGACCCAATATACACATCTTAACCTCCGGTTGTAGAGATGTCCCAAACACTATATTTATCTTCTCTACAGTCTCTTTCCAATACTGGTATAGCTTGGGGCACCTCCAAACCATGTGTATTAGGTCTCCCCTATCATCTCCACATCGCTGGCACTTTGCGTCAGGTCTCCTGCCAAAATGAAACATCCTTTTGAGGCATATAATGAACTCTATATATCAAATAAAGATGGGATACTATTTGAGAAGGGGATAATGATACTCTAGATCCTGCTTCTAGTATGCGTTTCCACTGTTCCTGTGATATTGGGCCCACATCCCTCTCCTATTTATCCTTATTTTTAATATCTGATGCTTCTCCCTGGTCCGCCCCCCCCCCCCCCCATGCTCCCATACATATTTGAGATCGTCCCTCTGGAAGCATCTGCATTTACTAACTTGCGGAGAAGAGGCATTTCATTCCATTCTGGTGGTCCCCGTCTAAACTGTGCATTTAGCACATGCTTGATTTGCAGGTATCTATAGAATAAACTATTCAGGACTGCATAATCTTCCCTTATCTCTTGGAATGACTTTATTCTCCCTTTTCTAAAGAGTTGTGCCAGGAGGTGTATACCACATCTATCCCATTCCACAATTTTCCCCCATAACTTTAAGTTCTTTTAGATTGTTATTATTCCATATAGGAGAAAATTCTGAGAATCTCCGGTATCCCAGAATATCTTTGACCGTTTTCCAACACTTTACCATCAGTTGTATTTTGGGACATCTAGAGCAGAAAGAGTCTGCCTCCACTGCCTCTACTTCTGTATCATGACTAGTGTCATTCAATATTAAGCATTTCATGGATTCTCTACCTACCGATAGGTTACTTCCCTGCATATGTTGCATTTGTGCTGCTAAGAAATAATGCCTTGGATTTAAGAGTGCCAGTCCCCCCTTCTCTCTTGGTTGCTGTAGGGTTCGGAGGCGGACCCTTGCTGCTCCATTCCTCCAAATCAATTCCCTAAACACACTGTCCAACTTTTTAAACCAATATCTTGGGATCCATACTTGAGAATTGTCCAGGACATACAACATTTGTGGCATCCGGAGCATTTTAACCAAGTTACACTGCCCGCCCTCGGTTTTGTCATTAGCGGTACCAAGTTTCCAGCTATATACTGCCCAGGATCTCTTGTTAAATGTATTCCCAGGTATCTCATTTGGCTCACAACTTTCACCTGGGCAATCTGCTGTGATAATGGGTCTATTGGCAAAAGTGAAGATTTATCCCAGTTAAATGTCAACCCTGAAAATTTACCAAAATCCCCAATTATGCCATTGCTCCTCTTATAGCTCTGTACTTCCGGGAATGCTCTTCTAGTGATAGCCAGGGGTTCCATTGCAAGGGCGAAAAGCAGGGGCGACAAGGCCCCTGCCTTGTTCCCCTCGCCAGCTGGAACCAATACGAGCACTTGCCATTTATTCTTACTTTCGCCCTGGGACCCTCTTACAATATTTTAATACATTGGATGAACTTAGGACCAAACTGGAATTCCGCCAGTACTTTCCACAAGTAATGCAACTCAAGGCTATCAAACGCCTTTGTCGCATCTAGGGACAAGATAGTACTTCATATTCCCATCGCACACATTCCTGGATAAGCTCTTGGGTTTGGGTGCTCGTAGCAACAACCAGCTGGATACTGGTGCATGTTACAGTAGAAATATTTGCCAGCACACCATGGAATGACATAAATAGCATCCAAATGGATGATTTATTGCATGATCACAACACAAAGAGAGTGCAACATTCGGAGCCACGCAGGGCCCCTTTGTCAGGCATGTTTTGATCACATGCCTGACGAAGGGGCCCTGCATGGCTTCGAAGCGTTGCACTCTCTTTGTGTTTGATCATGCAATAAATCATCCGTTTGGATGCTATTAACGTCATTCCATGGTGTGCTGGGAAATATTTCTACTATAGGGAGAAGATAGCTCTTGACCCCCCTTTTTCTATTGGCAACTGAATATTCAAATATGTTCTTCATATATTAATACTTGTGGATCTACCTGGAATAAATCCAGTTTGGTCCAGATGCACCAGAAGACTATTTTATTTAGCCTTGTTGCCAATATTTTGGCTAAGATCTTTAAATTTGAACACAATAGAGATATCGGCCTGTATGATGCTGTCTCAAGTAGATTTTTCCCCTCTTTTAATAGTAGAATGATTGTTGCTTCCGTCATAGACATAGGTAGCTTCCTTTCCTCGGCTGCCCAAATAAATACCTCCAGAAGTTATGGAGTAATTTTTAAAGACCTCTTATTTCCGGGGTACATCTCCCAATTTCCCCTCCCTCATGACAGACAGCCGGAATGACAGATAGTAGAGCGTTGGCCCTAGCTATTAGGGCCAAAATTCTTCCCACTCTCTCTCTTTCCCCGAAAAAAGCTCTGCTTTTGAAATAGCCTTTTGTTTTCCGCCTTTTTTTAGTATTTTTTGTATTCTTCCTGTCTTTTTAACCATTATTTATGTTTCACTATGGTTGGATTTTCCACGTAGCTTGTCTCTGCCCTTCTCATCTTTTCCCTTGCTGTAACCTCCTTGCTACGTGTTTGCTTTTTAATAGATTACATTTTTTGTATTAGGACTGCTCGTAGAAACGCCTTCAGGGTGTCCCATATTACCCCCTCGAGGCTGATCCTGTATGGTAAATTCTTTCAGGCTGGTACATATCCCCCCGGATCTCCAATTACTTCCAGCCAGAATGGATTTATCTTCCAATCCCCCTTACTATAACTTCTACTTGTCTTGCTTTCAAAGGTCACTGATGAGTGCACTGATGAGTGGTCCGAGATACTTCTTGGTTTGTATTCCACCTCCCCCACCTCACCCAGGGCCTCTTTGCAAAGTACAAGGTCTATCCTGGACAGGGTCGCATGTGACCTTGAGTGGCAGGAAAGTTGTCTTTCCTCCGGGTGTCTCCCCCTCCACACGTCCACCAGCCCTGTCTCCCCACAAAATTGGAGAAGAGGGCTGCCAGCCATATGGCCAGTGAAGATCCCCGCCGGAAATCTATCCAATTTTTTATTCATAGTCATATTGAAGTCCCCTGCCACTATAACAGGCACCCCCATCTTGTCCATAACTAACTCTGGTTAATCCCCCAGAATTTCCGTGCTAAAGGGGGAGGGTTATAAACACTAGCCACCATATATTCTCTTGTCTCTATCAGGCAAAAAAAATGAAAATTTATTACCAAATACTTACCGTAAATTTTCCTTTCCTGATAGACTCTATGGCAGACTACGTGTGGGTTAACCCCGCCTCCTCTCCACTACTAATGGACCACCTAATCATAAATTTGAGCTCACCTCCATGGACTGTGTTCTGTAACTAGCTGACTCTCAATCCAACTCTTATATTTGTACTCATGGGTGGGAACTCCGTCTGCCATGGGGTCTATCAGGAAAGGAAAATGACGGCAAGTATTTGGTAATAAAGTTTCAGTTTTCCTGACAGAGTCCATTCTCAGACCAAAACAGAGGAAAGGGAAGCAGGTTCAACACAATAATAAGACATGAAAGTGTTGATCGAAGACCACGAGGCTGCCTTGCATATCACATCAGGGGCCATATGTCGAGCTGCTGCCCATGAGACGGCCATGCCTCTGGTGGAATGAGCCATCACCAGCTCTGCAGGAGCCAAGCCCTTCGCCCTGTAAGCTTGTTGAATAGATTGAACAATCCAGACCGCTATTGTTCCTCTAAGAAGCATGTTTTCCTCTGTTGCTGCCAGAGTGTAGTATGAACAAATGAGTGGAACACCTGAACTATGAAGTCACTCGTAAGTATTCTTTCAGAGTTTCAGCTTCTGTGGATTCCGGAGATTTGAAAGTGGGAAGCACTATCTCCTGGTTTTCATGAAACACAGAAGTGACTTTTGGCTTGGACCCGAGCATGGAAAAAAGGACCACCCGGTCCGGGAAGAAAGTCAGCAAGGGTTCCTGACAACCCAGAAAGCTTATTTCCAAAACTCTTTTGGCCGAAGTGATTGCCACTAAACAGGCCAGTTATATTGACAAGTCCTCAATAGAAAGATCCTTATTGTTGAGGGCTGACAATGAGTCAAGGACAAGTGGAAGGTCCCATTTGGGGAATCTAGGTTTCCTCTGAGGTTTCCTTTTTTCCCCCACAAAAGAACTGTTGTATCAGTGGGTGAGCTGCCCATGATGTTCCGGAAAATGCTGACAAAGCTGAGAGTTGCACCCAAAGGGAGCTAACAGATAAAGGAAGATCCAACCTGAAAACTGAAAAAAACTGAGGATATCCTGGACTCCAGGGTCTACATGATTTGCCTGCAGAAGTAAAGAAACAAACAAACTTGGCCCAAATTCTACTGTAAACTCTGTACTCGGCTTTCTGGAACTCATGAGGGTATAAATTACTCTTGAAGCACATCCGAGAGACTCTAGCCTCTCCCTCTCAAGAACCAGAGCATGAGTTCTAGTATCACTGGACAAGGGTGCAGGGTTGCCCCCTGAGAAAGAAGGTCTGGCCTGAGAGGGAGAGGCAACGGATCCCGAATGCTCATCTGGTTCAGGAGGGGGAACCATGGTCTGCTTGGCCAGTAAGGTGCTATTGTCACCACCTCGACTTCTTCCATCTGAAGCCTCTTCAGAAATTTGAGAATGATTGGAGGTGGGGGGGAAGGCATACGCCCTGTTTAAATTCCACTGACTCATGAATGCATCCACTCCGAAGGCTTGACTGCTTTTGAAGTTGCAAACAGATCCACCTCGGGATCGACTCCCAGCGATAGGATCATAGTGACCATTCGTTGTTGTCCAGATTGCTGCGGGACAGGAAGTCTGCTTGGATGTTCTGATCCCCGGGAATGAAGACTGCTGATGAATTGAGCAGATTCTTCTGAGCCCAGGTCATGATGGACTCGACCTCCACGGTGTTGTCCATTTTGAGTAGAACCGACTTCCCTTTCAAGAGGTGGGAAAAAGATGGAAGAGCAGCACACCAATGCTGCACGCAGTTCAAGGATGTTTGAACCTGGATTGTGGAGAAAGGCATCCCATTTACCTTGTGCCAGTTCTGACTCACAATGGGCCCCCCAGCCCGCATTTCTGGCATCGGATGTGACAGTAACCCAATAAATGGGAGCAAGAGAGTGGCATGTTAACAAGTTTTTACGTTGAAGCCACCAAGGGATACTGTTCCGCATTGACCAAGTTATCCAAATTAATTGATTGATGTCGCCCGACCTCCATTGCTGAAGGAGACCTGCTTAAAAGGGACGAAGCCTCCACATCGCCCATTTGACCATAGGGGATGTGGCAACCATCGTGCCGACTATCTTTAGGCACTGTGAGATTCTTTTCCGAATGACCAAGATTTTTTCTTCTGTAAGGGAGATGGTTTCCTCCACAGTGTTGAACTGGGCTCCTACATAGAATAGGAACTGGGTCGGCTCTAGCTGACTTTTCTCACGGTTTACTTCCCGGAATTCCTTTTTTTTTCAGCACAGGCACCACTGCTCTTTGATCCTTCAGAGAATTTAAGTATGAGAGCAGAACTTGTTGCTTTTCTTCTGACCGTGGTAGTGAGGTAGGAATTGGTCTGTAGGGAGGAATCTTTTTAAAGGACCATGTGTGGCCTGTGGAGACTTTTTTGATGGTCCAATAATCTGAGATCAAGGCCACCCAGACTTGCCAGAAGAGGCTTAAGCGAGCCCCTACCCGACCCACCTGGGCAGGCCCAATGTCAAAAAGATTTTGTTGGCTCGCACCCACTGGATGCCTGTTTCTTGGTGGACTTCTGAAATGGTGCCTGCCCTCTATTACAATTCCAACTTCTCCTAAAGTCCCATCCGGGCTTATAGGAACACGCTTCCCTTGAGTGCTCTGTACTACGTCTACGCTGAGGTCTTTTTTGATTGAACAGGCGCCTGTCCTGGAGAAGGAACCCCGACTTCCCGCCTGTGGCTTTAGAAATAGCAAATGTAGTTTATTGCCAAACTAGGAGGACCACTCAAAGGGGATTTTACACCAAGCCTGCTTGGATGCTGGGTCAGCAAGCCAGGGGCGTAAACATAAGGCCCCTTTTGCCCTGACCGAAGATAGCATAGATCTAGCCAGCAGACAAATCAGATCAATTGATGCCTCCCCCAAAAAGGCCTCTGCTAGTTTAAGTTCTTGCACTGTTGAACCTTGTGCTAGTTCCTCTGAAACTTCTTCAGAACAGAATACACATTTTCTACCCAGGCCTCCATCGCTTTAGAAGTCACTGCAAGGGCTAGGGCTGGTTTATAGGCCATTCCGGCCAAGCTATAGATCCTTTTGAGATCTTAGTCAATCTTACGTTCCAGGCCATCTTTAAAATATACTGTATCTTCTAGCAGAAGGGTAACATGCTTCGCTAGGCGCATCACTGCTGCATCAACGAGGGGAGCATTTTCCAAATGCTTTACATCCTCGGCTTTAAAGGAATATAGTCTGAAGGTTTTGTTTAGCATATAAACCTTTGTATCTCCTTTGCTCCATTCTTCCTCAAAAAGCTCAGAGGAAAGTGGAAAGTTAGAGCGTTCTTTCCCCAATTGTTTAAAAAGTTTTCTTTGTTTCTCTGGTGGGGCAGCAGTATTGTCATGGTCCCTACCGTGCCAAGCAGACGGTGAGTCGTGGTCGTGCCCCAAGTGGCTCTGGGTGGTATTGAACCTGGGACCTCTCTGTTGCTGCTTCGGTTCTTTACTTCTGAGCCACTCCTCAGTTTGGTATTCTGCTTGATTTCCAGATAAGGTGGTTCTAAATGATGTGCTGATCACCTTTCTCTGGATCTATTTGCAATCTGCACCTGTCTCTCCTGGTCCAGCTGAGGCAGGTTACCCAATCAACTAGGGTATAAAACACTGCCTCACTCTGAGGGGTTTGTCAGTTCATTGTGTCTGTCCTGTCGATGCCAAAGGTTCCTGTGTACCTGTATTCCTGTGCTTTGTTTCAGCTACAAGACAGACTCCGGCTTCTGATCCTGGCTATGTTTATCGTGTATTCTGAACTCTGGAATCCCTGAACATGGCTTAAATTTGAGCATCCTTTGGCAAATCTCTGTCAAGCCCCCGGGCACAGACTCACAGCCCAGGTAGCTTCTTACTTTGTTACCATGGGCTGTGTATATTTGCAAGGGTGAGAATACAACTCTGCATTATGGACTCCAACCAAGGTAAGCCCTTACATAATGAACTGACCCACAACATGGAGTCCGCAGAGATGTACAAACTGATAACCTCCCTGGCTCTGCAAGTCTCCAGCCTGGGCCATACCATTTTGGAACTACAGCAAGAAGTTCAATTACTTAAAGGGACAGTACGCCCAACCCCGGGACAAGCATATCCAGAGCCATTTGTTATGATGCCAGAGAGGTTTGACCGTAGCCGTGCATCCCTCTTGTGTTTTAAGATGGATTATGAGCTGTTTGCTCTTAAACCTAGGACCTATGCCACGGACTATGTTAAGGTTCGCGCTTCCATCAACCTGCTCACAGGGCAAATCAAATCATGGGCTCATCAGCTGTTTCAGGAAAGGAGTCCAGTCTTGGACAGCTGGGAAACCTTCATGTTTGCTCTGGACTCTCACACTTTTTTCAAAAAAAAAAAAACAGTGCTCCTAAGTCTGCTCTCTGTTCATGTGGCCTATGGGTATCCAGGGACAGAAATAGTCTGTACAGACACAACACCAAGCCAGCCCAGTATGTGCCCAGCTATGAAGCTCTAACCCCACAAAGCCTTGACGCTCCTGTGGATGTACACACACCTACCTTGGAAAATGTGGAACCCATGGAGATCGGGGCCATCCGGTCCAGGCTATCCAAGGTAGAAAGAGAGCGGAGGAGAGGTTATGGACTTTGTTTTTACTGTGGTGTAAGAGGGCACTTCATATCTCTGCCCAACTCGCCCACCTCGGCCAAAGGTTCTTCAGGTGGGTACTATTGGGAGCCTTCCTGCTACCCCAGAATCTTTGCCTGCTTAGCAGCTTGAAGTTCCGCTGCCCCAGTTTGACATTCCAGTGACTACTGACCAGTCTGATGCACCTGTTCTTCAGCTTGCTGTACCTATCTTCCAAGTTATAGTTTCGGCTCCTGTGTCTCTAGTTGAAGTTCCTGTTTCTCCAGTTGAAGTTCCTGTATTCCCAGTTGAAGTTCCTGTGTCCCCAGTTGAAGTTCTGGCTCCTGTGTTCCCAATTGAAGTTCTGGCTCCTGTGTCCCCAACTGAAGTTCAGATTCCTTCGTCCCCAATTGAGGTTTACATTTCTGAGTCCCCAAGTGAAGTTCTTCCACCTCACTGTACATAATGGTACCGTGGTCCGTAAGCAGGATCTAGTAATGTTTGAACAAGCTTTGCAAGTGGCGTATGCACCACCTTTTAGAACTCCAAGGACAACAAAGACCAAAGGGAAAAAGAAAAAGTCTTCTGGCTCTGTTGGTGCCTTGTTTCCACATGGGTTTAATGAGAACTGTATGTATGGCATGGATGCCTATGGCAAAACATTTATCTGGTCTGCCGACGACGTGCTTGGCTACTCTGGTGAAGAGGGTAGTTTGGACTTTAAATACTATGCCTATGAGGAAGCTCCTGCCCATGCCCAGGGGGCGTTTTTTAAGGGGTGGAACTGTCACGGTCCCTACCGTGCCAAGCAGACGGCGAGGCGTGGTCGTGCCCCAAGTGGCTCTGGGTGGTATTGAACCTGGGACCTCTCTGTTGATGCTTCAGTTCTTTACTTCTGAGCCACTCCTCAGTTTGGTATTCTGCTTTATTTCCAGCTAAGGTAATTCTGAATGATGTGTTGATGACCTTTCTTTGGATCTCCTTGCAATCTGCACCTGTCTTTCCTGGTCCAGCTGAGGCAGGTTACCCAATCAACTAGGGTATAAAACACTGGCTCATTCTGAGGGGTTTGTCAGTTCATTGTGATTGTTCTGTCATTGCCAAAGGTTCCTATGTACTTGTATTCCTGTGATTTGTTTCAGCTACAAGACTGACTCCGGCTTCTGACCCTGGCTATGTTTATCGTGTATTCTGAATTCTGGAATCCCTGACAACGGCTTAACTTTGACCATCCTTTGGCAAATCCCTGTCAAGCCACCGTGCACAGACTCACAGCCCAGGTAGCTTCTTACTTTGTTACTGTAACGATTCCAAAGAAGGGTACAAGAGATGCGGATACAGCATAGAGGACCAGTATCAGAGGGGGACACTGTGGTAGTGGATGGGACTGTGGTCTCCACTCACAGCAACCCAGCGGGAGAGCTGGCAACAGAGCAGAGTGTCATAGGCCTCTGCTCCTCACTAACAGAGGAGGGGGACCCTGTAGTAGTGGATGGGACTGTGGTCTCCACTCACAGCAACACAGCGGAAGAGCTGGCAACAGCGCAGTGTGTCATATAAGCTTGTCGGGGATGGATGGAAGGTTGTAAGCGGTGGTAACCGTTACATTGGTGATTCCATCACCAGAAGAAGGACGGCTACAAGGACACAGGACAATGGAGACGGTGTATGAACGGATGAAGCTCTCTTCCCTCATGGACTTACTGGAGAGCCAGGGCAGACCGGCCAGCAACCGTAAGAAAAGGGACATTATCGCAGAACTTGTCGAAATGGATAGAGCTAAAAGGCCCGCCGTAACGGACAGGATACTCGAGGAAGAAAGTTTTGATCGGGCTGTTAACCTAAGACTGGCATATTATGGTCCTAACCCTCCACTGGAGATCAGGGACCGAGTTATAGCGGCTCTGAATGCCACCTTGCTACAGAGGAGAAGTGCTGCAGCAGCTGAAGTCACAGCAGCACCAACTAAAGAGAAAGGAGAGGTGCAGATACCAGTCTCCATGGAAGAGCTGGCAACAGAGCAGAGGGTCATAGGCGCCCCAGGCCTCTGCTCCTCACTAACAGAAGAGGGGGTCCCTGTGGTAGTGGATGGGACTGTGGTCTCCACTCACAGCAACCCAGCGGAAGAGCTGGCAACAGAGCAGAGTGCCCCAGGCCTCTGCTCCTCACTAACAGAAGAGGGGGTTCCTGGGGTAGTGGATGGGACTTCAGTCTCCACTGGCACAACCCCAGAAAATGGTACAGGACTGGGACAGGAGGATGTCGGCCTTGCTTTGCAAGCACCGGGAGGTTTTCACCAAGCACCAGTGGATGGGACTTCAGTCTCCACTCGTATACCCCAGGAAGGGGGGGCAGTTGGCCCAGACCCCCAACAGCATGATGGACTGAGCCCAGCCACCCTGCTTTCTCCCCAGCAGCAGGCGTGTTCTCTGAGAGAGGCAGAGGTTGGTGGGGTGAGTAATGCTCAGTTTGGAGCCATTTATTTGGGGTACAGTATGGAGGATGTCGGCTTTGCTTTGCAAGCACCAGGGGGTTTTCACCTAGCACCAGTGGATGGGACCTCAGTCTCCACTGGTATACCCCAGGAAGGGGGGGCAGTTGGCCCAGACCCCCAACAGCATGATGGACTGAGCCCAGCCACCCTGCCTTCTCCCCAGCAGCAGGCGTGTTCTCTGAGAGAGGCAGAGGTTGGCGGGGTGAGTAATGCTCAGTTTGGAGCCATTTATTTGGGGTACAGTATGGATACCAGCATTGGAGGACTGGAACTACCGACGGACTTCGGAGTCAACCCGTTTGGGGTTCCCTCCTGTGTCCGTCTCCCACCGAAAGGGGAGAGATGTAACGGGGTGACCCGTGACACCCAGAGACGTTGGAAGGATGAGAGATACTCTTGTGCCAGCAGCACCAAAAACTCTTGGGTCGAAATCCACCCTGTGCCCTTTTGGGTGTAGGGTGGCTAATAGTGAATCATAATTCATATTACATGAGATGGGACATTAATAATACTTCATATTGCAGGACTGAGATATCACAAGGAGTCATGATGACATGACCAGGTCAGCCAGTGAGTCATACCTTTTGTATAATAGGCTATTGAATTATCCTAAGGTGTTGGCTATTCAATGTAAAGACACCCACTCTCACTGCCATTGTGTGACAAAGCTGTATAGAGAACTTATTATAATACGGTGCCATCATGTCTAGCTACCAATTAAATAATTATCCTCAGTGAGTGAATAGGGGGGTGGAGATTGCATTGTCCTGTGATTAACTGCATTATGTTGTACTGGATATAAGCAAGATAAGAACCAATAAAGATATTCTTACATTTTGGAAACTAGAGAACGGAGCACTGTCTCGTTTATTCTGGGAAATGGAATGGATCATGTCTGCCTGGTTGTTGGTGTGTCGGATAAGCTTGTCGTGGATGGATGGAAGGTTGTAAGCGGTGGTAACCGTTACAGTTACGATGAGCATACAACTCTGCATTATGGACTCCAACCAAGATAAGCCCTTACAAGTATCCTCCAATTTTAAACGCCTTAATTAGTGGGAAGACTAAGGCATAGTCAAAGCCCACAGGAAATTCATCTCCCTCCATCTCGCTTTGCAAGGAATTTTGGGAGGCATCATGAGGCTGGAAATGGCCGGGATCCTCCTGGGTCTCGTCATCCAAACAAGGTGGTAGACTGGCTCCTCATGTGGGAGGTGTCTAGTTCCTTCATTGACTGTTGCACCACACGTTTTTTTTTTTTTTAACAGAGAACATTTTTATTAGACAAATCAGCATTACAGTACAGATACGTCACAGAAATTACAGCAATGTATAAACCAGAGTGTCAAGAGTGTACATCACTTCCAGGGGCAGAACCCAAGCAATCGATATCAATGAGGATTGGGTAAATGTCAAACACACATAAAAAATATATCTTATCAGGTACGTCCTGGCTACTTCAAACAACCAACAACAGTGTCATGGGGGGGACCAAAGCAACAACCATCAGGGGAGGGCCAAATCGACCTGCTCATTCAGTCCGGAAAGGGGGTCAAGGGCAGCGCGGGTCCCCATCCAGGCAGACCAGATTTTGTCAAACTTCCCCGGGCATTGTCTATTCTCATAAGTCCACCTTACAAGGGCAGGACCGAATTCACCGAGCGCTGCCAGGAGGCACAGGTGGGGGGGGGGGATCCTTAGATTTCCATTTCAGCAGAATTTCTTTTTTATTTTGGAAACGACCAGACCATGTGCCAGAACGTACCTGTTTACACCTTTGGCAATTAGGATTCCGTAACAGGTAGATACGGGCCAGCCTCTGCGGGGTATAGTAGGCCCGGTGGAGAAATTTGAACTGTATAAACCTGTCCTTTGCAGCAATCATGGAGGGAATATACGAGGAGACGCAGTCCTCCCACCCCTCCTGTTCTAAGGACGGTATATCAGCTCTCCACTTATCCCAGGATTTGGTTAGTTTGGTGTGCACCACAAGTTTAACAAGAGACTCCAGTTTTTCTGTCTCGTCCTCACCAACTGCTTGGGCATAACATGGGTCGCATAGCGATTTGCCCTCCGGGACTCTGGTCTGACATCCCCAGCATGCTCTGTGGTCAGAGCGACTATCGTGGTGGTGGTAGCGGTGACCAGAGGAGGAATAGGAACATCTCCTATACTTGGAGGGGGAATGTGAATGTCCCCTCTGATGATGGGTCCCAGACGGAGTGTCACGTCTGGACCTAGAAGATGAATGATGCTGCGGCCTGGCAAGGTCCCTGTTTCGTGACCGATCTGACCTGGCAGGGCTGTAAGGAAAAGATACAAGACAGAGAAGAGGGAATAAGGTAACCAGAATAGCCATTAGTGCCTTGCAATTATTATCATGTATACCATCCTCCTCCCCTCATCCGCACGTACGAGAGGGCTAGCTACACGAAGCTAGAGACTTGTCAATGGTATCTGATCGATCACAAATACCAACGCCACGAATTCCAGAAAGAACCAGGCACCACCAAGGCAAAGAAAGCACCAGTAAAATAAAACTACTTAAAATACCTTTCTTTTTTAACTCTTCCCCTTTAAGGGGAAGGAAGATAGGCAATGTCAAGAACGTAGGCTTACCTTGCCCTAAGCGGTGCTAAGCTCCAGGACGCTATCGCTATTGCCCACAGGTATCCCACCTGTTTAGGGGCTCACAGCAGTTTAAATGTCCCGCTGGAATGATGTCACGGCCAGGCCAACGTCATGCGCCTGCGCCGTGGAAACCAGTCCAACAGCGACTGTGCAGCCTCGGACTCCGCACATGCGCATACGTGCGACGGCCAGAACCCAGAAGGAATGCAGCTATTCTGGAACACAGAAGCGTTCCACGGCCGGGAAGGTAGGGATCCAGGGACATTCAGAGGGGAAAGTTTGTAACACACAACAAACAAAAACTTCTGCCATGTTAAAATAAAAAGAGGTTTTCAGACCTTGCCAGCCGAAGGCGCTTCTGCCAGACGTCCATTACGGTACTCTGGGGCCACATCCCTTCCACCATAGGGGAAATATATGCCCTGGAAACCACTTACCCGCTCATAGCTTGGCCCTGGGTGCACCGCAGAACTTGGTACCAAGTATCCAAACATCCCTAGCTGGACATCGCACAGAATCACATGATGAAGGGTCCATATGAGGAAGACAAAAAAGGAACACAGTCCGTGGAGGTGAGCTCAAATTTATGGGTAGGGGGTCCTATAGTAGTGGAGAGGAGGCAGGGTTAACCCACACATAGTCTGCCATGAAGTCTGTCAGGAAAGAAATATACTGCCCTTTTGCTTCCACTTTGCTCTATCTGATTGATTCTGGAACACCATTCCAGAATCAATCAATACACTCACCCCTCTTGAATAGGAGGTGTGAGTGGAGTGGTATTGTACTTGATATTTCCTATGTTTCAGTATGCTAATAGTTTCCTTTTCCAGGTGTGTCTCCTGCAGACACATCTTTATATTACCCATTTCCGCCATTGAAAAGATTGCCTGTCCTTTGGCTGGATCTCCTACTCCCCGAACGTTCCACGAGCGCACCTTTATACTTTTAACTTGACTTGGGGTTTCTCCTTTTATCATCTCTATTATCTATTATCCACCCCTTTCATATTCTTTTATTTATCAGCGTACCTCCCATCTTGTGATCCTATACCTCAAAAATGCTTTCATCTTTATTTTAACCACTTAAGATCCGGACCAAAATGCAGGTAAAAGGACCTGGGCAGTTTTTGCAATTCGGCACTGCGTCGCTTTAACTGACAATTGCGTGGTTGTGCGACGTGGCTCCCAAACAAAATTGGCATCCTTTTTTTCCCACAAATAGAGCTTTCTTTTGGTGGTATTTGATCACCTCTGCGGTTTTTATTTTTTGCACTATAAATAAAAATAGAGCGACAATTTTGAAAAAAAAATCAATATTTTGTACTTTTTGCTATAATAAATATCCCCCAAAAATATATTTAAAAAAAAAAATGTTTTTTTTCCCTCAGTTTAGGCCGATACGTATTCCACCTATTTTTGATTAAAAAAAAAAAATCGCAATAAGCGTTTATCGATTGGTTTACGCAAAATGTATAGTATTTACAAAATAGGGGATAGTTTTATTGCATTTTTATTAATAATTTTTTTTTACTACTAAAGGTGGCGATCAGCGATTTTTTTCGTGAACGCGACATTATGGCGGACACATCGGAAAATGTTGACAAATTTTTGGGACAATTGTCATTTTCACAGCAAAAAATGCTATATAAATGCATTGTTTACTGTGAAAATGACAATTGAAGTTTGGGAGCTAACCACTAGGGGGCGCTGAATGGGTTATGTGTGACCTCATATGTGTTTCTAACTGTAGGGGAGCGGGGCTGGACGTGTGATGTCATTGATTGTGTTTCCCTATATCAGTTTACACACAGCTCTCATCGTTCTTCAGCTCCGGGGACCGATCGCGGGACTCCCGCGGTCACGGAGCTTCGGACCCATGGCTGGGCACTTAAAGAGGACGTACAGGTACGTGCTTGTGCCCAGCCGTGCCATTCTGCCAACGTATATGTGCAGGAGGCGGTCCTTAAGTGGTTAATGCTTTTATTTCCCTTCAAGAAATCATATTCTAATGGATTCACCCAATCCTGTGTTCTACCCAAACATACATCTACCCCTTCCTTTCCCACCGACCCACCCCTCCCTCTCTCTCTCTCTCCCTCCACCCATCCTCCACCCATCCTCCTCCTCCTCCCCATTCGTTGCCCTTTTTTTGGGCCCATTTTGAGGGCTTCTAAAGTGACTGTGTCTACCCTTTAAGGTGATAGCTACCAACTTCTCCCTTATTAACCTGTGCTTTGGTATAGTGCATTACTCCATTTTCCACATCTCATTCATGCATATTGATATACATTCTTATTTCCCCAACCATATGTGAGTTCCGTCAAAAAGTACACTTTTGTTAACCCCTTTGCAACTCCTCCCTCCACCTTCCCACTCCCCAATGTCCCAAAAAAAGAGAGAAAAAAGAAAGAAGTAAAAAAAAAAGTACAGAAGTCCAATTCACCCTCCTCTCCAAAAAAAAGGGAAAGAGGGGAGGGAGAAGGCGATATAAAAGAAGGGAATCCAAAGCCCCTTCTTTTGTCTTTTAGTTTTTATGTTTTTTATTCTCCTCCTCCCGCTGTATCTTCCCCTCATATATACCCATCCATTAAGTAAATTTTGCAGGTGTGTTAAAAAAAAAAACATGTTTTCCCCCATAACTGTTAACCGTAAGCGTGCCGGATAAAACTTTACATATTTGATTCTGTTATGCTACAGTCTATGTTTACATTCAGTGAATCTTGCCCTTTGTCTCTGTAGTTCGGGGGAAAAGTCTGGGTAAATTGAAATTCTTGCGTCATTATATTGTATTTCATCTCTCTTGCCTTTTGAAGAACTGTAATTTTATCTTTAAAATGTAGGAGTTTAATGAGGATAGGCCTTGGTTGGCCTCCATTTTTAAAAAATGCTAAATTTTTAAAAAAACTTTGATATACAGTCCTTACTAGGGGTCACCCCGTTCGGATCGGCACACCCCGCGATCCGCGGAGCGCTCCGGAGCCTCGGCCTAGGAAAGTCCCCGGCTTTGGCCTAGCTCCGGAGCAGCGGCCATCTTGGTACCCCCGGCAGCGGCCCTCCTCTCTGTTCACACCCACATAGAAGGAGGAGCCCGCGCTTGAGGGAAACACATGCCGCTGTCTCAGGTCTGAGGTCTACACTATAACATTGTTATTTGAGATTTTAGAGGCAAATTTTTCCAATTGTTTCCATATGTGTGCTATCTTGTCACAGTTCCAAAAAATGTGGGAGAATGATCCTATGGTGTTGCTATTCCCAAAGCATATCTGAGAGGTTGTGGGACATATGGTGTGAAGTTTGGCTGGGGAATAGTTTCAATGCAGTCTCTTTGATTGTGATTGACTTAGAGCTTTTATGTAGGTTACTTATGCATTCATCCCATTTTACTTCAGAAAATGTGAAGTTTACTTCTTGTTCCCATCTAAGCATGTATAGAAGTTTGTTTGATTCTGTATTATTTATTAGATTTGAATATATTTCAGAAATAGAACCACGTTTTCTCTGTGATTTCAGACAATAAGGGTGGGAGTGTGTTTGTAGTATGGAAATAGGTGTTAACCACATGCCGACGGGCCCACCATCATTATATGGCGGGACGGTGGCTCTCCTGGGCGAGAGCCCGTAAGCTATACGTTTGCATTTTTGCGGCCGCTAGGGGGCGCGCGCCCCCGCTCGTCCCCCTTGTTCATTACAGAGCGGAGACCGGGAGCTTTTTGTGTAAACACAAAGCTCTCTGTTCCTGTCAGCGGGGAAACGCTGATCTTCTGTTCATACAATGTATGAACAGAAGATCAGTGATTTCCCCTAGTGAGTCCACCCCCCCCCATACAGTTAGAACACACCCAGGAACATACTTAGCCCCTTCCCTGCCCCTTAGTGTTAACCCCTTCACTGCCAATGGCATTTTTATAGTAATCCAATGCATTTTTATAGCATTGATCGCTATAAAAATGCCAATGGTCCCAAAAATTTGTCAAAATTGTCCTATGTGTCCGCCATAATGTCTCGGTACTGAAAAAAAACGCTGATCGCCGCCATTCCTAGTAAAAAAAAAATATTAATAAAAATGCCATAAAACGACCCCCTTTTTTGTAAACGCTATAAATTTTGCGCAAACTAGGGTTGTCCCGATACCAGTATCGGTACCGATACCGAGTATTTGCGGGAGTACTTGTACTCCCGCAAATACCCCCGGATACCCATACCACCTTTGAATAGCTGTTTTCCCGCTGCGCGTGTATAGACACTCCCCCTTGCTCGGATCTGTCCAATCCCGAGCAAGAGAGAGTGTCCTTAACATGGCGCGCGGCAGGGAAAAGAGCTATTGCAAGGTGCTTTGTATATACAGCGGCGGCGGCATCATCATCAGGTAGGGGGGGCATATGGCTGCAATATGTGGGGGACATGGCTGTATATGGGGGACATGGCTGCAATATGTGGGGGACATGGCTGCGTATATGGGGGGGACATGGCTGCGTATATGGGGGGGACATGGCTGCGTATATGGGGGGGACATGGCTGCGTATATGGGGGGGACATGGCTGCGTATATGGGGGGGACATGGCTGCGTATATGGGGGGGACATGGCTGCGTATATGGGGGGGACATGGCTGCAATATGTGGGGGACATGGCTGCAATATGTGGGGGACATGGCTGCAATATGTCGGGGACATGGCTGCAATATGTCGGGGACATGGCTGCAATATGTCGGGGACATGGCTGCATTTGGGGACACGTTTAAAAAAAAGTATCGGTATTCGGTATCGGCGACTACTTGAAAAAAAAGTATCAGTACTTGTACTCGGTCCTAAAAAAAGTGGTATCAGGACAACCCTAGCGCAAACCAATCAAACGCTAATTGCGATTTTTTTTTTTACGAAAAACATGTAGAAGAATACATATCGGCCTAAACTGAGGAAAAAAAATATTTTTATATATTTTTTGGGGATATTTATTATAGCAAAATGTAAAAAATATAGATTTTTTTTCAAAATAGTCGCTCTATTTTTGTTTATAGCACAAAAAATAAGAACCGCAGAGATGATCAAATACCACCAAAAGAAAGCTCTATTTGTGGGGAAAAAAAGACGCCAATTCTGTTTGGGAGCCACATCGCACGACCGCGCAATTGTCAGTTAAAACGAAGCAGTGCCGAATCACAAAAAGTGCTCTGGTCATTGGGCAGCAATATGGTCCGGGGGTTAAGTGGTTAAAGAAGTGTCTAATCTGAAGGAATTTATGGAATTCTGTATTGGGGGTTTGATGTTTTGGATTTCAATGATGAGAACGAGATGAAGTTATTGTTTTCTATAGAATTTATAAAGGGAAGTATGATTATTAGTTATCCACCATGTGAAATTATTGGAACCTTGAGAAATTTGTTGGAATTTTGGGTCGCCTATAAAGGATGCAAGTGGGGGAGATTTGGATATAAGATTGTATTTTTTATTATATAATTTACATAACTGATATGATTGCAACAATATTTGATTAAGGGGGTCAATGGATTGGTACGAAATCTTGTTACCCCATAAAATGCCTGAAATTGAATATGGTAAAAATAAGTCTCTCTCAAACCCAACCCAAGGCACTCTAGGATTGGGAATGTGCCATTTGAGACCATCTAGCTGCTAAATAATATAGCCAAAAATCTGGGAGGCCTAAACCACCAGATCTTTGCGATTTATATAGTACTAGTCTTGATAGGCGTGAGTCTGACCATATAAATTTATTAATGTTTGATTGGAATGTAGTGATCATTATTTATTAATTCTAATTGTGTTTGAGTGCCCTAAATATGTATAACATTTTTGGTAGTATCATTTTGATTGGCGTGATTCTGCCTAGAAATGATATCTTGAAGGATTTCCACATCTTAAGTGTCAATCTTAATTTTTGCATTAATGGTACATAATTTTTATATAGGTCTTTGATACTGGCGTGAGAAAAATGCCTAAGTACGAGAGAGACTACATTGACCAAGAGAAATTGAATGAGGAGCATAGGGAATCTAAGTGCTAGTCCCTCTCTTCGTTTTGCGGTGACTCCCTTGTTGAATATAGGACGGACCAAAAGAGCGTTATCAGTGAGACTGAATGAACACATCTCCAAGATCAGAAGTGGTTTTGAAAAACACTCTGTCTCGAGACATTACGATCTCAAACATAACAGAGACCCTTCGAATACATTATTCATTGGGATTGACAAATATCGCCCCCACTGGAGAGGGAGTAATCTCGTTAGAGAAATCTCCAGACAAGAAATGTCTTGGATATATCGAGCTAAAACCTTTACGCCGTTTGGTTTAAACATAGATACAGACATTAATGCTTTCATTAATAATTCCTAATTCAGGGCTCTGTTGATATGATTTGAGTGTCCTTGCTTTGAGTATCTTGGAACACACCATCTTTGATTTATATCTACCATTTAAAGATATCTGGGCATTCCTATACATATAGTCTTTGAATATTACACCTTCTTTGGGTTTGGGCAGGTACACGCTATCCATGTATTAGCCTATGTCTACATGCCATATAACAATAGGGGGTGTCTAATGTGTGGGTATATTTATATATTTTTTGTACCTAGATTGCTGAGGCTATATAGAATGGCACTCTCACCAATCTTGTTACAAATTTATGCGAGCTTTAGTGCACATTGTTTTTATGGATGTTTTTTAATTATTCAGTTCCTTTTATGTCTATATTCTACGTTTCATCTGCTAATTAGATTAGTTTGTTAGCCTTTCAGTAATGGGATCACTCCTGGCCTGGCGATCCTTGTAATGAGGCGTGTTTTCGTCCATTTTCCAGCTGATTGGCTATTCCAATGAGCTGGTTTGTGTTGTAAACTAGCGGCGCCGTCATAGAATAGCAGCGTTGTGGACGCGCACGGACATGTGACGCGATTATCCGGGTCACGTGACTTCCCAGCCCACTAGTCATTCCATCTAGTCAGCTTGCGACGCACAACAGTGACGCCGTGGATACGCGCAGATACGTGACGCGGCGGCCCCTGTCATGTGACCTTCCGTTACACATGCTCGGCGTACACGTAGATGCGTGACGTTGTTGCTATGGTCATGTGACTCTCCACCACTCGTCTCGTGGATGCTGATTGGTGGATGGCACGAGGGGCGGGTTGGCAGCGTTGCGTTGATTGGCCAGGGTTTTTTTCCACTCGCTGCTGGACGTGCGCGGTTCTAGCTATGTTTTCTACACTATATTATTTGTTTGTTGTGACGCGCGCACGCATTTTTTGTCTCGAGCGCGCGCATTGCTATTGACGATCTTACTGACGTCATTTAGTGTTCGTACCGAGACCTATAAAGGGGGATGACCCGGTGTGTCACCCGTGCCCCATGATTAAGCGACTTCTCGCGAAACCGGTCGGGCGGGATAGTGTGTTTCATCGGTTCATCCCCCGCTGTATACCTCTTCCCATTCCTCATTTGGACGGGTCAAGTGTTTGCATGGATCGCTTCCGGCCGGAGTCCCAGCATATCACTGACATGCCTGTTTGCATTGATTTTATGTAAGTGTGCTTTTGGCTTTTTTTAATAAATTTTAAAGACGTTATTACACTATTGCGGCCTCTTTTGCTTTTCCCTGGAAATTGGTTCCGAGCTCCCAGCCTGAAGGGGATTGACAACTTACCTGGCCTACTATCTTCCTCCAGTGGTTACACATATGCATTCTGGGGTCTTCTTTTCACTAAGAGACCACCGGCTTTCTGGTAAGCAGTTATTGTTTTCCGCAAGGTGGAGGATCTACTATCAGCACTTTTCTATTGAATGTCACTACGCTTATTGTCATCATCACAATTTTCCCACTGGTGTTTTTCAAGAATAATTTACTCTGGTTCGAATAGGATCAGTCTGACATCAATTCTCTGTTTATCACTTATGGACACTATTTTGGTTTATTTTACTATGATCACCATCCTTGGACACTAATACTGTTTATTTGTTAATATTTTTAGCGCATCCTGTTTTTTTTTTTTGTTATTTGTTTATCTGTGTTTGTTACTACAGTCAGGTGCAGCTTTTTTTTTGATTTTTTAATCACCTTAGATCACTAGCACCCTGTTGTTGTGCTTTTTATTGTTCCTTTGTTCACCTTAGCGCAGTTGACTTTCTCCTTTTTTCCATAGTGCTATGGAACCACTGGGAATAGTGTTTACCAGAACATACAGGAATGCCCTCAGTGCAAAAATGAGTTTCCTGGAGGAGTAGATTGTCTGCTTTTGCTTTATTCAAACTATACACGATCTGTACTCTTTTTGCCTTTGACATTATAGGTACAGAGTTTCAACAAAGATGCCAAAGAAGACTTTTTTGCCTTCTTTGGCAAAAGGCCCTGAGAGAAAATGCCTCTCTCATGGCCCTGGACTAATCAATGACCAAGGGTAAGACAAAACAAAGGAAAAAAAAATCCAAATTGAAAAAAAAAAAGCACATGGACTAGGTAAAGAAAAAAAAAAAAATCACCAGACCATACCAGAAAGGCTGGTGTACCTATGGGGTGGGGTGGGGGTAAAATGGGTGATACAACTTAAACTATAAATTCCCTATCCTCCACATATTTTAATGCTGTATACACTGAGCTCCAAAGAAATCCTGCCAGGTGGTCCGAATAACGTAGGCCATGTGGGTAAAAAAAACAAAAAACACCCTACCATACACCTATGCATATATCTACACACAGCACTCCTCCATACCTGTACGTCCATGCATACGCACAAATGCATACACACCCACATGCATGTATATGGATGTATACACACATATATATGTCCATACATTCACAATCCCCACATTTCTCACTGCAAGGGGACTAATGCAATAAGTGACACCAATTGATTAGCTCACCCATCGCAAAATGGACCATCATTTCAATCATGAATAAAAAATATAGGTGAACACCCATATAGCTGGTTCCATGTGAGGGCCTAAATGGATTTCCACAACATTGATCCTAATATGATATAGGTCATACGTCACAGTCAATGTTGCCTGCCTCTTGGCGCACTGTCGTCACATGTGTCCTGAACTGCGACACAATCCGGACACATGCAACCAATGCAACCATTACCAGCCACATACTACAACAACATATAATGTCCGACATTGCGATGACGTGAACTAGTCCACAATCTTATAAACTAGTACAGACCAACAAATAAAAAAAAACACACACATCAATTTGCTAATCAATACTCCTCACACATAACCCCCACATGCTGCCATATATCACACATTATATATCACCTATCATTTTAATGAATGCTTGTTTACTTTTTATTATTTTCCATTGCTATTTGATTTACTAAAAAAAAAAAAAAAAAAAAAAAAAAAAAGGGGGGGGGGGAATATGTATATTATATAAGGGGAGAACCCCCCCCCCCCCCTACAACCATCTCCTAATTTATTTATATATTTAAGAATTGTAATACTCATCAAATACTGAATTCTCCTCGTAATGCTCCTCACAATTAAATAAATACATTAATAAACCTAAATGTAATCCCATTCTAACTAGATTTATCAAAATTCCACTATAGTGCATACCCATAATACATGATAGTACTATTTTAGTAACCAATTATTATTATTCAATTCATTACTAATCAAACCCACAGGTGCTTAAAAAAAAAAACATACCCACACAAACCCCCTGACCACCATCAATATAATATGTCTCTAATGTATCTCCTAAAACAAAAAAAAAGGGGGTAGAAAGATTTGTAGTTTATTCTTTGCAAGAGGAGTATTCTTCCTTGTTGTCTTCTTCCCCATTTTCCTTAATTTATTTTCTCCCTCTCCCCCTTCTCCTCCTAATCTGTTGTTGTTATTGATGCTATTACAGATGGCAGGCGTATTTCTGAACTCTCAGGCCATGTACACACGATCAGACCAGTCCGATGAGAATGGTCCGATGGACCGTTTTCATCATACGACGATGAAGTGGTCTGATGGTCTGATGTGCGTACACACCATCGGGCCAAAAATCCGATCAGGCCAGAACGCGGTGACGTAGAACACAACGACGTGCTGAGAAAACGAAGTTCAATGCTTCCAAGCATGTGTCGACTTGATTCTGAGTATGCACAGGTTTTTGGTCCGATGCTTTTGTGTACTATCACTTTGGTCCGACAGAACAAAGGTCCGATGGGCCGTACACACCATCGAATTGGTCCGATGAAACTGGTCTTAAGACCAGTTTCATCGGACCAGTCTGATCATGTGCACGCGGCCTCAGAGCTCAGGCAATAGCATCGGCCCCCTGACGTTCAACTCTCCTGAATAGTGTATAAGTCTGGGGCCATGTTATAGCTGAAAGTTCTGGCAGCCCTAAAAAACTTTGTATAGCAAGAATATCAGATGGATCACATATATTGAGCCACCTGCCATCTTTCTTGATTTGGAGTTGAAATGGGAAACTCCAACAATATAGGAGTTTCGATCTTGCAACATTTTAAGCAATGGCCTTAGAGCCTTTCTTTTCTCCAGTGTAAATCAACACAGGTCATGTAATGTTAACTTGACCTTTTTGTCTAGCCTTCCTCATAATCTCCTCCTTCTCTCTGTAAAAATGCACACAACAAATAATACCTCTTGACTTTTTTGGATCTTTGTTCCGAGGACCTAGAGCCCGATGGACTCTGTCAAGTTCCATATTTGAAGCCTCAGGCTTTTCCAGCAGATAATTTAATATTTTTTTATCTAATGTTATAAGATCCTCAATACATGATACCTCTGGTCAGGGCCGCCATCAGGAATTTTGGGGCCCCTTACACAGCTTCAGGCATGGGCCCCCTGGAGCAGAGAACCGGGGGGGGGGGGTGCTGCCGCATGAAATTGAGAAGCGGGGGGGCTGCTGCCGCGAATTGAGAAGCGGGGGGGGCCCTTTACAAATATAAGAAATAAAAAAAAATATATATAATAAAGGGGGGTAGCCATCCGGGGCCCTGGGGACCTCTGTGCCCTTTAATATAAAGAAAAAAAAGATATATATATATATATATTTTTTTTTTTAAAAGGGTGGTTGCCAACTGTGGCCCCGGGGACGTTATTTTTTTTTTTATAAAAGGAAATTACAAAAAAAAGGGGGCTTTCCATTCGGGACCTCTGGGCCCTTTAATAAAAAGAAACCTCTGGGCCCTTTAAAAAAAAAAGAAAGAAAGAAAAAAAAATATATATAAAAATTAAATAAACATTTATATATAAAAAAAAGGGGTTGCCTTCCAGGGCCCTGGGGACCTCTGAGCCCTTTAATAAAAATACATCTATATATTAAAAAAAAGAAATAAAATAATATAAAAAAGTAAAAAAAATTATAAAAAAGGATAATATAAATATAAAAATAAAAGAAATAAAAAAATATATAAAAATTATATATTTTTTTATAAAAAAAAGGGGGGGTTGTCATCTGGGGATCTCCAGGTCCCTGTGGACCTCCGGACCCCTAAGAAAATAAAAGAAAAAAAATTGGCCCTTTAATAAAAAATAAAAGAAAAATATATTAAAAAAATATATTTTTTTATAAAAAAATATATTTTTTTAAAAAATAAATAAATAAAAAAGAGGGGGTTGCCATCTGGGGCCCTGGTGGCCTACGGCCCCTAGACCCCTAAAAAAAATGGCCCTTTAATAAAAAAATTAAATAAAAATATATTAAAAAATATATATATTTTTTAATAGAAAATAAATAAAAAAAGGGGGGTTGCCATCTGGTGCCCTGGGGGCCTCCGGGCCCCTGTGGACCTCCGGACCTCTAAAAAAATAAAAGAAAAAAATTGGCCCTTTAATAAAAAATAAAAGAAAAATATATAAAAAAATATATTTTTTTATAAAAAAATATATTTTTTTATAAAAAAAATAAAGAAAAAAAAGGGCTTGCCATCTGGGGCCCTGGTGGCCTCCGGGCCCCTGGGGACCTCTAAAAAAATAAAAGAAAAAAAATTGGCCCTTTAATAAAAAAATAATAAAAAAATATATTAAATTTTATAAAAAAAAAAAAAAAAATTATAAAAAAAAGGGCTTGCCGTCTGGGGCCCTTGGTGGCCTCCGGGCCCCTGGGGATCTTCGGACCCCTAAAAAAAAAAAAAAAAAAAAAAAATTTTTTTTTTTTTTTTTTTTTTTTTTTTTTAGGGTGGTTCCCATCCGGGCCCCTGGGGACCCCCGGGCCCCTTACAGGTGTAATGCCTGTACCCCCCTGATGGCGGCCCTGCCTCTGGTATTCCCCTAGTCTGAATATTGTTTCTTCTATTGCAGTTGTCCTGGTTCTCCAATAGTTAAAACAATGTATGTATATGGACCTCATGAGCATCTATCTATACATTGCTCCTGGAATTGTAAAGAGCCCGTAAGAACATCTATGGACTGCTCCAGCTCCACTGTCGTTGCCCCAGTTACCTGCAGCTCTGTTTTGACAGACTGAAGCTCTTTGTGACAGCCCTGCTCCAAAAGTTGCACAAATGCCTCCATATCATTACATGTAGGCAGTGCACAGAGATATACCCTCTGATCTCCTTCTTCTAATCCAAGAACAGTTCTTGTCTCTGCCTCTACCTCTGAACCACCAATCACATTTACATCATGTTTAACCCCAGCTGAGGGGAGAGGGGGAGAGGTGGTGGATGTGGAGGTGGATGCAGAGGGGGAAAGAGGAGAGGGAGATTCCATCACTGCAATTACATTTTCTGCACTTACCACAAATGATCCGGCTGTTTTCAATTCTGTAGGATCAGGGGGACCCATAAACGGTGGCAGCGCACTCATAGCAATAGACTGAGATGGAGATGGAGAATGCAGGGGAACACGAGCGGCTTCACTACAGCTTCCTGGCTCTAGTTTTCATGTGCGGGAAGAGTTTGACCGCAGACAGGGAAGAAGTCTAAAGCCCCATACACACTATCAATTTTCTTGCAGGTTTTTCTCTTCAGATTTACCAAAACCATGTTGTGCAAGGGCCTGTCTGATTGCATACGAATTTAAACTCTTAAGGTTTGACCTCATATTAGATGGTTTTGGTAAACCTGAAGAGAAAAACCTGCAGGATAGTGTGTATGGGGCTTCACATGCCTTGCCGTCCAGACACCAAGCTAGGCACACAGGTAGATACGGCAGTAGTTTCAGGTAAACGGCTCGATATCTTGGATGCAGTCCTCCTCCTCCGTCCCATGGAACCCAGAGAAGCCCAAAAAAGCCAGTGGATCGCCAATAGATTGCAGGTAAATTGCAGCGAGTTACTATAGACTGTAATGGAACAGTGCAGTGCAGTGGAACACAGTCAAAAGGCAGAGACAGCGAAGATAGCAAGGATAGCAGGGGTAGCAGATTTTCACCTGCTGACTTTCAGGTGCAGATTTGTGGATCAGTTAAATCAATGATCCCGGTCTCACCTGGAGCCTGAAACACGTCTAGCACACTCCTTCCTCCATGCCCAATCACACCCCCTCCTCCTATTATAGTGCTCAATACATCCCTCCTTTCCGGTTACTCCTCAGAAATAAGCGTCCTGCATGAACCTCATTCTGTGTCCGCACATCTCTGGGAGCAAACCACTGGTACTATGACCGCACTTGATTCAGTGTGTATTCAGCACATATAGGGTAATAGGTTTTTATCAACCACTATGAGATGCTGAAGCGCCATGTGGTGACGGCATACTGTACTCTGGTAGCCAGCCTTTATTCCCTTTCTTTACTAGAGCATGCTCCTGTGTCCAGTCACTGGCATTACCTGTGCAGGTTTTCAACCTCTCAGGTAAGACATCAATTAGGTGCATCTCCCACATGTCCAGTTCTGGTGTCCCACATGTCCAATAACCGAGAGCTTCTCTATAGGACTGCTAAGATTGAGACACCGTCCCTACGAGGACGTTTTCACCCCATTGATGTGTCACCTGGTACCCTCTAGTCTGGCCAACAGACACCTTATTATTATGCATGAGTGCCAGCCTCCTAGGTACCTGCACCATATTCAGTTATGTCAATACATGTCACACATATAAAAAAAAAAAAAAACATTCCCTTCTTTCAGTTCCTCCTCCCATAATTTGTATTCTCTAGGACAGGACAATGGTATAGTGGTTAGAACTTTTTCCTAGCAGCAAAAAGGGTCGCTGGTTCGAATCCCGACCACAACACCATCTGCCTGGAATTTGCATGTTCTCCCTGTGTCTGCGTGGGTTTCCTCCTACACTCCAAAGACATGCTGGTAGGTTAATTGGATCATGTCTAAATTGGTCCAGTATATATGTGTGTATGTTGGTCCAGTATATATGTGTGTCCCAATCATGTCAAGATCCTACGGGGTAAGTGACCGCACCAGCCAGGAAGACACTGGATGCAAAAAGCGCCTAGAGGCGATTTAGTTTGCATGTGTAGCGCTATATAAGTTACTCATTCATTCATTTATAGGGCGCCTGAACCCCTAGTATCCCTTCCTCCCATTATGCGCTGCATTTCCCTTATTCTATCTGCCGAGTTCCCCCAATTTGAGTTTAACTCCGGAGTTAGACTTCTATGATTCCCGACTGTTTAAAATGTACTGTGTCACTACAGCTTCCAGCCTGTTTGAGCAACACATTGTCACAAAATCTGGCACAGATTTGTGCGATCTTGTATGGAGAGTGTTGTGGATTGGGTGCTACCCTCCCTTTTTATAATTGCAGATCCTGGCCAAGTCGTTTCAGACGCAGGAATGAAGAGAGAAGAACTCTAATCTGGGGACTCTTCGGGATTGTCAGCTGACCATACTGGTTGCCGTTAGATCAGCATCCTTTCTCCCTTTTCTTGTGTCACACTGGAATGAAGGCGAAGGGAGCTGTTTAAGCCCCCCCCCGAGCCCATGGGAGTGCGGGCAGATGGTGAGGTCCATCCCCCCCCCCCACCTGTAGCAAGGGGGGGCGGTGTTTAAGCTAGGGTGGGCGGGTGGGGGCCCCGCCCCCTCTCTACACCTGCAAGGTGAGGGTTTTTAGGTGAGGTGATCCAGGGACCAATGAGAGCGCAGGATTAGGTCACCTGGGGTCTAGAGAAGTTTCCAGAAGCTGGGAAGCTCACTTAAGGCAGGTGCAGCAGTGGAAGCCGCCAGCAGCAAGCAGTGATCCTTACCTGCGAACTCCTCTGCGTTGCTCCTGTGCTGAAGCGTCATGAAGAGCCTGGTTCGGCGTATACTTGAGAGAGCTGGCGCGGAGGATGGTGAGGCTTGGATGCAGCAGTGCCTGTCCTTATCCCCCAGTCAGCCCCCCCGGTTGTCACAGAACTCCGCAGAGCAGGACGAGTTGCCGGTGTCCGCCTCCCCCTCGGTATCTGCCTCAGGAATCTCCCCCGCTTTCCAAGCAATGCAGTCATCTTCGCAGGGCTATTTCCCCAGCCTACTGGAGTCAGAGTCACACGCAGCATGGGGGCTGGACATTCATCCGGCCAATCCAGCGGTTACATCTCCCAGCGTCAGCATGACAGAAGAGGCACCCTATCCTTTACCAGAGCGCGCCAGCGGCGCGGTGCACTCACCTCAGAAGCGCAGGAAGTCTAGCCGTTTGCCACAGGACATTCAGGACGCCATCCCACCCTCAGGCAGAGAGCCCCCCAAGAAGAAGAACTCCGGCGGCCAGCGGGGGGGGCCGCGGCAGGGGGGTAAAAACCCCCGCTAACAGCCGTTTTTCGGCACCTTTTGCTTTTTCTCCACAGGTACCAATTCAGGCGTCCCCTGCAGCATATGCAGGCAGACCCAGGCTGCTGGCTGATTCTGGCGGCAGCACCAGCAAGAAGAGGAGCACAGCTGGGGCCAGGGACGAAGCACATCCCCCAAACACCCAGACACCCATGGAAGCACAACAGATCCCAGTGGTTTGCTCTCAAGCAGCCCCAGCGGCAGGCCCAGGTAATGGCAATTTATCCCAATTACATTTATTGTCCACTTTGACTTCCTCTTTGTCCTCCCTTATTGCTAGCATGGGTCCCAATTTACCTGCTAGTCAGAATGCACCTGTGTCAGCAGCTACTGTATGGGCCAGTCAGGACATGGGGCGGAAGGGTCAGGAAGGGGGTAGTAGCTCAACACAACCCCTGCCCTTTCAGGCGGAGAGTAGTGGAAATGTGGGTTATGAAATCCCTTGCAATGTTCCTGAGACTTGTGCCAGGGAAGCGCTTCCATGCACATTGTCCCCCCTGGGATATCATTTATCTGCTTCTACGAAGGAGAAAATTATCAAAGGGGACTTTATAGACCTGTTGTCTCTCTTACCCTCTGCAAAGGAGTCATTATTTAAAGAGAAAGGGGGTGAGAAAGGCGAGGAGGATAGACGCAGGCCGGTATCCAAGAGTTTTAACAATTGGCTACAGGCTTTTCTGATTTATTCTAGCATCATTTGCGAGAAGTACCCTGAAAGAAGCGTGGGTCTGTTACAGCATTTGGACATTGTGCTGGAGGCATATAAAAATTTTGGAGGTGTGTCCTGGTTTGCATATGATGAGTCCTTTAGGCAAAACTAGCTGTTCACCCTAATTTGGCATGGGGGGTAAAGGATATTGGGTTGTGGCTCAATCTTTTTCTCCCGCAGAGATCGTTTAATCCCAGGCCACAGCTCCCAAGTCCAGGCGCTCCGGCTGCTACCTATAGGAGGGGCATATGCTTCTCGTTCAACGACTCCCAATGCAAGTTCCCGGGTACGTGCAGATATAGACACGAGTGCGCATTTTGCGCAGGGGCTCACCCAGTTGCCAAATGCTTTAAGAAAATGGCCGCTGCCAATCAGCCGCTTTACAAGGAACCCTTTCCAAAAAGCGCCATCCCCGGTGAGGCTGCAAGAAATGCGGCCGTGGCTGCAAATCTACACCGACAGGCAGACGGCACAGCTACTATATGAGGGCTTTAAAGAAGGTTTTTTGATCCCCCCCTTCGAGGGTCAGGGCTGTGTGGTTAGGGAGAACCTAAAGTCAGCTGTAGATTTCCCCGAAGTAGTCAGAGAGAAACTTTTAAAGGAGCTCCTGGAGGATAGAATTTCAGGACCTTTTATTCAACCTCCTTTTGAAAACTTCAGGGTTTCCCCCCTAGGGGTAGTTCCCAAAAAAGAGAAGGGGTCTTTTCGGCTCATACACCATTTATCATACCCTAGGGGGGACTCGCTGAATGACCAAATTAGTGAAGAAACAGCCTCTGTAAGTTACTTAACATTCGATGACGCTTTAGGAAAGATTCGCCGGCTTGGCAAAGGGGCTTCGCTGGCCAAAGCAGACATCCAATCCGCATTCCGTTTGCTACCAATTAACCCTCTGTCATTCAACTCCCTAGGCTTTGTTTTTGAAGAATGTTTTTTCTTTGACCGGTGTCTCCCGATGGGCTGCTCACTCTCATGCAGTTATTTTGAGGCCTTTGCCACGTTCATCGAGTGGGTCGTGCGTAAGTGGTCAGGTTCACCTTTCCTAATACATTACTTGGATGACTTCCTTTTCTTGGGTGTGTCTTCCGCCGATTGCTCAAAGTTGCTCAATTCATTCCTGGAGGTCTGTAAGGTTTTTAACATCCCTCTGGCTCGGGAGAAGACAGTGTACCCAACAACACGTTTAATCTTCTTGGGCATCACCATCGATACAGTCGCTATGGAATTTGAGCTGCCGGCCGAGAAGGTTACCCAATTAAAGGACGGTCTGTTCATTCTCATCAGAAAAAAGAAGGTCATCCTGAAGGAGGTACAAAAGTTGCTAGGCCTTTTGGCCTTCGCGTCTAGAGTCCTCCCAGTTGGGCGAATTTTTTCAAGACGGCTTTATTTGGCCATCGCCGGTTTTAAATCACCGTCGTCGCACATCAGAATCTCGGCGGAGATTAGGGAAGACCTGTTGGTATGGTCGCAATTTTTGGAAAATTTCAATGGTAGGGCAATTTTTCAATCTGATTTTGTGCTAGACCAAGATTTTTGCTTATCCACAGACGCAGCAGGGTCAGTGGGTTTCTCAGCCATATGGGGGACACACTGGTGTGCATCCCTATGGCATCCTGGCTGGCGTAAGAAAGGCCACATTAAGAACATTGTGATTCTGGAACTCTTTCCCATCTTAGTCGCCCTGGAAATATGGGGTGAGTATTTCAGGAATAAAAGAATTCTTTTCAGCACCGACAATAAAGGGGTGCTTTTTGCAGTTAATTGCTTGTCATCAAAGTCCCCTCCTGTAATTTCCCTAATTCGTTTCCTTGTTTTTAAGTGCTTAAGTTTGAATGTTTGGATAAAGGCCCGCCATATCCCGGGTAAGTTGAATGACATTGCGGACTCTCTCTCACGATTGCAGATGGAGAGATTCAAGTCGCTGTTCCCAGAAGCGGACGAGGTGGGGATCCGATGCCCAGCACATTTATGGGACCTGATCTAGGCTGCGTGCGGGATAACATTATGAAATCTATCTCCCCCGCCACCATGGCGGCATACTCCGCGTCATGGCAGCTATGGTTGTCACACTTGGCATCCCTGGGGGAGAATGGGTTTGCGTTTTCAGAAAAGTTAGTGTTATCTTTCCTGAACAAGTTATTGGCCAGGGCCCTATCCCCGTCACAGGTGTATAAAATGTTAGCCGGGGTCTCATTTTTTGGTAAGTTAAATAACCTCCCCCCATGCTCTTCCTTTTTCTCGGTACATCAGGCGCTAAAGGGTTATAGAAAAGGGACTCAGAGTAGGGACAATAGAATGGCGGTTACCCCAGACATTCTTACGGATCTATGCGCGACGGTCGGTTCTATATGTTTTTCTCGTTACGAAGCAACGCTTTTTCGGGCGGTTTTTTCCTTATTATTTTTCGGGGCTTTTAGGATATCGGAGCTGGTTTCCCCAAATAAGAAAACTGAGTCATATTTCAAGTTGAGGCACATGTTTTTGGGAAATTCCCGTTGTTCTATGTTTATCCCGAGGTCAAAAACTGATCAATTTGGTAAAGGGGCATGGCTAACGCTGCACGCTTTACCAGATTCCCCTATCTGCCCAGTTAGCCTAGTGGGTCAATTTTTACAAATTAGAGGTTCCGGGGAAGGGTCATTTTTTATTCACGCCGATAGCGTGCCCTTGACCATTTATCAGTTTAATACCGTTTTTCATAAGTGTTTAGACGTTATGGGTTTGAGCGGTTTGCCTCTTTCGTCGCACTCCTTTAGAATAGGGGCGGCGACGGAGGCAGCCAGACTCGGTTTGGGTATGATTAGCATTAAACGCATAGGCAGATGGCGGTCTGATGCCTACAAGCTGTACATCCGCCCTCACTGTTCTTTTTAATTTACAGGTCAAGCCCTATCCGTATGGATCATAGGGCATTCGTTCATATTCTGGGCCGAAAGGAGAGCTTTGCGAAGAGTGTATACCGGAAGCTTGAATTTCGACCCTAAGTTGGTGAATATTTATTGGCATGGAAGAAGGGGTATGGTATGGAATAATCTTTTTGAGGAGCTAAATGTGTTGTTCCGCTCCATGCCGATTCCTGACGTTTTAATTCTCCATCTAGGTGGTAACGATATAGGGCATAGTAAGACCCTGGACCTCATTTTCCAAATTAAATATGATTTGGGGCAATTTAGTTTTTCCTTCCCCGGGGTGCAGTTGGTTTTTTTCGGAAATAGCCCCTAGGTTAGTGTGGTTAAACTCTCCATTAGAAAAGGTCAGGAAGAGGATAAACAGAGCAATGGCAAAGTTCATGCCCGAAGTGGGAGGTTTCTCCTTTCGTCACGTAGACTTAGAGGGAGGTCTAGGCGGGCTTTTCAGGTTAGATGGGGTCCACCTTTCGGACATCGGACTTGATATCCTGAATAACGACTTGCAGAGCATGGTGGAGTTGGCCGCTAGGGGGGGTGGTGGGCCGGCCTTGCTTCCAGAGGCCTAAGTGGAAGCAGGCCCGGCTATTGGGGTTGGTTAAGTAAAAGTTAAAATCCAACCCGAGCCGTGGTGACTGGGTTGAGGACTGTTGGTGTTTTTTCCTAAAGTTAAGCAAGTGATATGGTATGCATTATTGCAATGGTTGTTTGATTAATAAAATATTGATTTAATACACCAGTAATAAAGGCCTGCGGCCAAGTTAACCCGCTCCATGTGTCAGTAGTCGTTATTCATATAGTCAACATTCTGCATACAATCCCATGAAGGCGAAGGGAGCTGTTTAAGCCCCCCCCCGAGCCCATGGGAGTGCGGGCAGATGGTGAGGTCCATTCCCCCCCCCCCCACCTGTAGCAAGGGGGGGCGGTGTTTAAGCTAGGGTGGGCGGGTGGGGGCCCCGCCCCCTCTCTACACCTGCAAGGTGAGGGTTTTTAGGTGAGGTGATCCAGGGACCAATGAGAGCGCAGGATTAGGTCACCTGGGGTCTAGAGAAGTTTCCAGAAGCTGGGAAGCTCACTTAAGGCAGGTGCAGCAGTGGAAGCCGCCAGCAGCAAGCAGTGATCCTTACCTGCGAACTCCCTCCCCCCTCCCTTGTCGCGGCCTATTATTACGTGGTACCCCCTTTTGGTTTTGTGAATAAACATTAGGGGTTGGTTAAGTAAAAGTTAAAATCCAACCCGAGCCGTGGTGACTGGGTTGAGGACTGTTGGTGTTTTTTCCTAAAGTTAAGCAAGTGATATGGTATGCATTATTGCAATGGTTGTTTGATTAATAAAATATTGATTTAATACACCAGTAATAAAGGCCTGCGGCCAAGTTAACCCGCTCCATGTGTCAGTAGTCGTTATTCATATAGTCAACATTCTGCATACAATCCCATGTGTATCCTTGTTAGCACAACAATGGCTGTGCGCTTTCTCCATGTTCGCTCCTGGACGGCTGCTTCCTTCCCCACGCTTTCTCGTTATAACCAACAATGTACCCGGCATTTCCAGCGGTTATTCAGGCTGTCTGTTCCGCTTCCACCTCCTCCGTGAACGGGCTCTCACTTACGCTCAAGTACTCAGGCTTCCCGGCTTGCTCCGCTGGCAAATGTTTATATCGCACAACGCCCTCCGGCCTCAGTATTGCTGACCTCCAAAAGCAAGGTCCCTGTGAGCTCTGGCGGCGTAGGTCTCAGCAGGGTTCAGCGGCATTCGTCCCTTCAGCTTCAGCCAACAGGCACGCGGCCAAATCAGCCAGAGAAGAGCCAAGGAGATGTGCCCAGACGTCAAGGCAACTCTATGAACGGCCAGTCAGCAAACAGCGTACCGAGGTAGGAGTCAGTCAGACCGAAGCATCGGGGTCAGCTGGTTGGTCCCACGTGTGCTTCTTGGCTTCCCCATTTCCTCCGTACAGATTGCTTGAACAGCGTGCAGCATGGGAGCGGGTGTGAGGTCCGTGCTGTAGCTGCCTCTCACCTCAACATCCAGTCACGCTCCGCTCCCCTCCCCTCCCCCCCAGCCTCCTTTTCAGCTTGGTCAAAGAGGATTGACTTGTGCACATAATTTTTATACATCCACTATTCCTATTACTTCATTTCCAACCTATTACGGAAACCTTTAGGTATCTGCAAATTAAAACTTTTTTACAAATAATGCACCATCAGGCGCGACATCCCCAAATCTCACTACCTTTGAACAAGCCTGTAAAACTGATCCTCATAGGCGTGGACTAATTTCGGATTTCTATAACCAATTACTTTAACACACCATTTCCTCCCCCCTATCCTATACCAACAAATGTGAAACAGACCTTCGATTACAACCAGAAGACATAAATTGGACCCAAATCTGGCAAGCCACCAAATCAGCCTCACCAAATATAGTGGCTCTTGAAACAAACTACAAAGTGCTCACTAGGTGGTACCTGGTATCTGCCAGAATTTCAAAATTCTCTCCACAATATCCTTCCCACTGCTTCCGAGGCTGCCTTACCCCTGGTACACAAGTGCATATATGGTGGGAATGCAAAATAATCAAATAATTTTCGTCGGAAGTGTTTCAAATCCTTAACACGATGTTCAACACTAGGGATGAGCTTCGTGTTCGAGTCGAACCCATGTTCGACTCGAACATTGTCTGTTCGACCGTTCGCCGAAATTCGAACAAAATGGGTCGTTCGTGCCAAATTCGAGAGACGCGCCACGGCCCATAATTCACTGCGGCATTGCGCGCTGATGATTGGCCAAGCATGCACTATGACCCGCATGCTTGGCCTATCACAGCGCACAAAAACGGAGAGTGATAATTGGCCAGAGCCAGGTTGGCTTTGGCCAATTATGGCTCAGGGCTTTAGCACACGCCCCACACTATCAAAGGCCGCCTGCAGGGCGGCCTCGTGTAGTGTGTTTCGGGCTTATTCCAGATCAGAGAGAGAGAGATTGTCTTTTTTTCTATCTAGATATAGCAGGCAGGCTAGTCAGTTAAATTTACAGTGTATAGAGGATATATATACATCCCAGGAGTTGTACATATATTTATACACTGTATAGTTTAGTTAGATTAGTTCTTCCTAATCTGTCAGGCAGTTGATTGTGCTAGCTGCAGTGTTCTCATGTGTTGTATTGCCCGTGTGCTCAGTGCACCTAAACCAACTTGCTGTATACTGCAAGTTTGCGCATTACTTTGCAACTAAACCCACTTGGTGCATAGTGCAAGTCTGCTCATTACTTTGCAACTAAACCCACTTGGTGCATAGTGCAAGTGTGCTCATTACTTTACAACTAAACCTACTTGGTGGTGCATAGTGCAAGTGTGCTCATTACTTTGCAACTAAACCCACTTGGTGCATAGTGCAAGTGTGCTCATTACTTTACAACTAAACCCACTTGGTGGTGCATAGTGCAAGTGTGCTCATTACTTTGCAACTAAACCCACTTGGTGCATAGTGCAAGTGTGCTCATTACTTTGCACATAAAGCTACTTGTTGCGTACTGCATGTGTCCTCTGCATTTTGCACCAAAAGCTACGAGGTGTGTGTACTGCCTTTGTCCTCTGCAGGCCATTATAATGTCTGGAAGGGCAACAAGGAGAGGCAGAGAGTCACAAGGGCAAGAAAGGCTCTGCGTCTACAGGCAACAGTGCTGGTCATGCACACGGTGCATCCTCTTTAGCAAGTGGCCGTGTGACACGCTCGTCCTTGTTTTCGGCAGCTGGCCGTGTTCAGCTGCAACATGCCGAAGGCTTGGTAGAGTGGAAGACCAAGCCATCCTCATCCTCCTCATCCTCTCTCACCCATGCTCAGGGTACTTTGTCTGGCAAAGTAGCTGCCAAGGCGTCCTCTTCCCTCTGCTCAATGGCATCACTTACTCCTTCCCTAGTCCCACCATGTCCTCCTGAGGAGTCCCACGAACTGTTTGAACACAGTGTTGAGTACATGCTACATGAAGATGCGCAGAGTTTTGAAGGCTCCGATGATGGAACACAGAGAGAGGGGGTGCCCAAGAAGAACAGCAATCTGGCAGTCATCTTCCCTCAGTCGCAGCATACTGCCAGGTTTTCGACAGTGATGAGGAGGGAGGGGATGATGAGGTCACTGACTCTACGTGGGTGGCTGATAGGAGAGGAGGAGGAGGCACATCTCCAAAGAGGCAGGATGCCCTCCAGGGGACAGCTTAAGGGCAGCACACCAGCTGCATTACATCGCAGAGCTACGCCTGTGCAGGGTGCTGCTGTGTCTCAGCGTTACTGCAGAAGTTCTTTGGTGTGGGCCTTTTTTGAGACATGTGCGTCAGATCGCACCGTTGCTATTTGAAACATATGTCTCAAGCGTATCTCGCGTGGCTGAAACATCAACCGCTTGGGCACCACATGCTTGACCAGACATATGTCGACCTGCCATGCAGATCGTTGGCAAGCATACCTGAAAGACCCACACCAAAGAACAAAGCGGACTTCCCCTTCATTAGCTGGGATCCCCAACCCCACTATACCCTCAGTCCTCTCTGAAGCCTGCACTGATAGGACTGAAGGTGTAGAATTAGGTGTGTTACAACCTAGTAGTACATGCGGCAATCTACTATCGGTACACTGATGGCAGGTTGTACCGGACAAATTTCCCTGCCCCAGCTGCTGCAGCGCCGAAAGAAGTACTCTCCCAGCCATCCACATGCCCAGCGGTTGAATGCTAGCTTAGCCAAATTGCTAGCACTTCAACTGTTGCCTTTTCAGTTGGTAGATTCTGCCCCCTTCCGTGAGTGCGGTACCTCAGTGGCAAGTTCCCAAAAGCCACTGTTTCTCACGGAAGGCGATTTCGGCTCTCTACCGCCATGTGGAAGGCAATGTCCATGCCTCGCTAGACAGGGTGGTCAGTGGTAAGGTGCATATTACTGCTGACTCATGGTCCAGCAGGCATGTACAGGGACGTCCATGCTGGTGTGATTGGGAGACAGGAGCCACACTGGGGCAGAGGTTCTGTCAGCTTTTCAGGGGCAGGCTCAGAGGTGGTTGACGCCACGCCAGCTTAGGCCAGGAATGGTGGTTAGCGACAATGGCACCAACCTCCTCTCTGCCCTGCTTTGCTCATGTTCTCAATTTGGTGGTGCAGCGGTTCTTGGGCAGGTATACAGGCTTACAGGATGTCCTGAAGCAGGCCAAGAAAGTCTGTGTGCATTTCAGAAGGTCATATAATGCCACTGCTCGGCTCACAGACCTCCAAAGGGAATACAACATGCCCAAGAACCGCCTAATCTGTGACATGCCCACCAGATGGAACTCTACATTGGCCATGCTACAGTGGCTGCACACGCAGCAGAGGGCCATCAATGAGTACCTGTGCCAATATGGCAGCAGAACTGGGTCAGGGGAGCTTGGTTTTTTTTCCCCACACCAGTGGGCCTTGATCAGGGATGCATGCACTGTCCTGTCACCATTTGAGGAGGCCACAAGGATGGTGAGCAGTGACAGCGCATGCATTAGTGAGACTGTCCCTCTTAATCACATGTTGGAGCACACACTACGTGGAATAATGGACAGGGCCCTTGAGGCAGAACAGAGGGTAGAAAAGGAGGACTTCCTTACCTCTCAAGGCCCCCCTTATCCAGACAGTGGTCCTGCTTGAAAGAAAGATTGAAGTAGCGCTAAATAAGAAAAGGAAAATTAATAAAGGGTGATGACCAGATGGTTTTTAAACCATGTGCAAAAAAATGTCTTATTGTGAATCTGAAGTCCAAGTGTACTCAAAGGATTAATAAAAATCAAGAGAGTATAGGTGAAAAACCAAAACAACGTTGAAGTGTCCTTGATGGGCAGTTCTAAAAAAGAAATATGCTTAATCTGCTACAAAACTGTGAGTGTGATAAACAATGGAGGCTTACCAGAAGGCAAGCATAACGTGCTTGCGGCTACAACCCAGCCAGGGCCTTTAGGAGTCCACAGTAGGTTGATACAGCAGGAAAAAGAGGTTGAAAGGTTGTGGGTAGCTCCAGGTGTATCAGCAGTTGGTTGCCGAAAAAAGGTTTTTAAATAAACATAGTGAAGTACGTCAAACAGCACATAAAAAGCAATACTAAAAAAATAATAATATAAAGATATATAATGATGTCCTAAGTTGTGACTTGAAATAACACCACTGCTGACGTTTTTTTGACGAGACGATCCGAGAGACACGGGCGTTCGTGTAAGCCGGCCGGCTGCTATACCTCTATGCAGGGCCGCCATCAGGAATTATGGGGCCCCTTACACAGCTTCAGGCATGGGCCCCCTGGAGAACCGGGGGGGGGTGCTGCCGCCTGAGATTGAGAAGCGGGGGGGGGGGGCTGCTGCGAATTTTTAAAAAGGGTGGTTAATATCTGGTTAATATCTGGGGCCCTGGCCCTTTAATAAAAAAAATAAAATAAAAATATATTAAAAAATATTTTTTTTATCAAAAATTATTTTAAAAAAGAGGGGGTTGCCATCTGGGGCCCTTTAATAAAAAATAAAATACAAATATATTAAAAAAATATATATATTTTTATAAAATAAAAATAAAAAGAGAGGGGGTTGCAATCTGGGGCCCCTGGGGACCTCTGGACCCCTAAAAAAATAATAAATGAAAAAAAATTGGACCTTTAATAAAAAATAAAATAAAAATATATTAAAAAATATATATTTTTATAAAAAATAAATAAAAAAAGACAGGGTTGCCATCTGGGGCCCTGGGGGCCTCCGGGCCCTTGGGGACCTCCGGACCTCTAAAAAAAATAAAATAAAAAAATAAAAGAAAAAAATTGTCCCTTCAATAAAAAATAAAAGAAAAATATATTAAAAATATATATTTTTATAAAAAATAAATAAAAAAGAGGGGGTTTCCATCTGGGGCCCTGGGGGCCTCCGGGCCCCTGGGGACCTCTGGACCCCTAAAAAATAATAAAAGAAAAAAAATTGGCCCTTTAATAAAAAATAAAATAAAAATATATTAAAAAATATATATTTTTATAAAAAATAAATAAAAAAAGACGGGGTTGCCATCTGGGGCCCTGGGGGCCTCCGGGCCCCTGGGGACCTCTGGACCCCTAAAAAATAAAGAAAAAAATTGGCTCTTTAATAAAAAATAAAATAAAAATATATTAAAAAATATATATTTTTATAAAAAATAAATAAAAAAAAGACGGGGTTGCCATCTCGGGCCCCTTACAGGTGTAATGCCTGTACCCCCCTGATGGCGGCCCTGCCTCTATGTTTTAATTCTTTATGCCACATATAAGTGCAATCTTATTAAACCTCGAAGACTGTTTTAAGCATACTTCACTATGTGGGCTATTTATTTGTTTTCGGTGCACTGCTGACATCCGGAGGATCTATAATACACCCTGACATCAGCTGCTCCACTACTATCTTTGAATTAAGGCTTTCTCTCCTATGCAGTACTTATTTGGCTTCTGGTAAGCCTTCAATTTATTTGGTGACACGGTGGTGGTTTTTCAAGTCACAACTTAGGACATCATTATATATCTTTATATTATTATTTTTTTAGTATTGCTTTTTATGTGCTGTTTGACGTACTTCACTATGTTTATTTAAAAACCTTTTTTCGGCAACCAACTGCTGATACACCTGGAGCTACCCACAACCTTTCAACCTCTTTTTCCTGCTGTATCAACCTACTGTGGACTCCTAAAGGCCCTGGCTGGGTTGTAGCCGCAAGCACGTTATGCTTGCCTTCTGGTAAGCCTCCATTGTTTATCACACTCACAGTTTTGTAGCAGATTAAGCATATTTCTTTTTTAGAACTGCCCATCAAGGACACTTCAACGTTTTTTTGGTTTTTCACCTATACTCTTTTGATTTTTATTAATCCTTTGAGTACACTTGGACTTCAGATTCACAATAAGACATTTTTTTGCACATGGTTTAAAAACCATCTGGTCATCACCCTTTATTAATTTTCCTTTTCATATTTAGCGCAACTTCAATCTTTCTTTCCTGTATATTTTAGTGTGTGTGCAACACCTAGTGGTTGCTGCTTGTAATTATTACTATTTTTGTATGTTAGCGCGGTAATTTCTTTATATATCTTTCAGTGGTCCTGCTTGCCCACCTAGCACACAGGAAGAGGACGAGGAGGAGGAGGAGGAGGAGGAGGATTGTATCAGCAGCATGGAGGTGGAGCTTTTGACTCAGCGGCAGTCTTCAAGGGATCAATTACAGTCCCAAGGAACACAGACTTTTATGTGGCTGGGATGAGGTGGCTGCGGATCCTGTTGTCCTCAGTGACCCAGAGGACTCTGTCCCGAATGCCTCAGCAAACCTTACGCCACATGGCCTCCCTGATCCTGTAAAGCCTGCGTAAGGATCCTTGTATTTGTGGAGAGGGATCATTACTGGCTGGCAACTCTCCTTGATCCACGTTACAAGGGTAAGGTTTCAGACCTTATCTTGCCGTCGCAGAGGGAGCAGAAGATTAAACATCTTCGGGAGGCCCAGACAATTTTTTAGTCCGCAGCCCCAAGGTATGACCGGTTCCAGCAACCATCGCCAGCATCTGTTTTACATGATGTGGGAATACCTAGGGGCAAGAGCAGACTTGGACACCTTTCCCACCGAAAATCCTCTGGCTTACTGGGTCTTGAGGATGGATCACTGGCCAGAGCTTGCACACAATTGAGCTACTGGCTGGTCCTGCATCCAGCGTTCTTTCAGAACGCACATTCAGTGCTGCTGGAGGCTTTGTGAAAGATCACAGGGTGCGCCTCTCCACCGACTTAGTCGATCGACTGACCTTCATAAAAATGAATCAGGCTTGGATCACCACCAGCTACAAAGCACCTGATGCTGATGTAACTGAATATTTTTTTGGAAATGTCAGATCCCTTGGAGACTGCCTATGCTGATGCCGAGTGACTATCCTGTTATCCTGACTGAATATCCTTCTCCCTCTCAATGATCTTGCTGATAGCTTGTAAGAACATTGTCGGTTCTGGGCACCGCCACCAGTGGCTAAGGCCCAATTTTTCTGCCCCTGTTTACAGGGGCGTGTAATTTAAAATTTTTGATGCAATACTTTGCAGCAGGCTCTTTGCTGCACTACAACTAGAGTATCTGTGAGGGGGTTGCAGTGTTGTGGCACCAGCGGCTAAGGCCCAATTTTTCTGCCCCTGTTTAACAGGGGCGTGTAATTTACAATTTTTAATGCAATACTTTGCAGCAGGCTCTTTGCTGCGCTCCAACTAGAGTATCTGTGAGGGGTTGCAGTGTTGTGGCACCAGCGCCTAAGGCCCAATTTTTCTGCCCCTGTTCAACAGGGGCGTGTAATTACAATTCTTCATCTAATATTTCACAGCAAGGCGTTCCAGCGCCCACCAAGACTAACTGTGAGGGGTTACAGTGTTGTGGCAACACCAACACCTAGGGCCCAAATTTCTGCAAATATATACGGCAGGCCCCTACTTTAAAACATCCAACTTACAAACGACACCTACTTGCAAACGGGAGTAGACAACAGGAAGTGAGAGGAAATCTACCCCTAGAAAGGGAAATTCTCTTCTGTAAAATGTGTCTCCTGTCCACTAATGCTTTATCACAATCCTTGTTTCACAGGGAAAAAAAATCATTTGTCTTTGGGACAGAAAGTGAGGTGCAATCTTCTGAACAGATGCACACAGACAGCTAAACAAATGTTACAGGGGTAATAATACAAAAAATTCTCTTGCGCTCTGGTGTTTTTGTTATGGGGTATTGTAGTCCAATCGTGAGATAGAATCACAGGTCTTGCAGCCCTCCTCAGAACCATGGGTGTTCATAAACTAAGAGAAAAAAAACAAAAGAGGGAGGGCGCACCGACCTAGTGCATTTATCATAAGAGATTTTTATTTTAATAAAAGCAAGTAAATTATACTCACAAACGAGAGTTCAGATACAGCTTAATCAATTGGTCAGACCAGTCATCTTGAGCCCAGCCAGCAAATAAAGATGATACCAAGGATTTAATGGTACCCTTTTAACGACAAAATGGCTAACGTTTCTGGGGTGCACCCTTTTTCTCAGAGCCTAAGAAGTCTGAGGAAAGCAGAAAGCAGACTTCTTAGGCTCTGAGGAAAGGGGGGCGCCCCACAAACGTTAGCCATTCTGTCGTTAAAAGGGTACCATTGAATCCTCGGTATCATCTTTATTTGCTGGCTGGGACCAAGATGACAGGGGTGATAACCCTTCTCTATGTTTTCAGAAAAGCTTAAAAAAAGATTCTATGGCTGAAGCTACACTTTAAAGAAGTACCAGTTGAAAATTACAAACAGATTCTACTTAACAACAAACCTACAGTCTCTGTCTTGTTTGCACCGCCTGTATACTGCTGTTCAACGTATATAGGACAAAAGGGGCTTGTAATGACCTGGGGGGAGGGGGGCGGGGAAACACATGCTATTTTTATCAGTGATTTTCATCCATATTGCAGGGACCAGACATTAAAGCCGCAAGCAGTTTTAAATTACCTTTTTCTTATAGTAATCTCATTTTGTGCAGGGACAGTCCTAAACACGTGCCACTACTATAGACACCCAGCAGGTACGATATTAAAAGGAATTTTTCATTTTTTTTCACTTTAAGCATGATTAAAATCGCTGCTCCAGAAAAGACTACCGTTTTTAAAAGTTTTTCCATTGATACATGTTCCCTGGGGCAAGACCCGGGTTCTCAAAGACGTTTTCCGACAAGAACTTCCATATGGGGCATTAAAATTAGCACTTTTGAATTCGAACGCTCAAGTCCCATTGACGTCAATGGGGTTCTAAATGTTTGCGCGAATGGTCGTTCCGTTTAAAGGTTCTGGTGCAAACCGAACGCGGGGGTGTTCGGCTCATCCCTATTCAACACTATTCTACCGCTTGATCTAGCTACGACACTCGTGAACAGTAAACCCCACACTCTATCACATCGTCAATTTAAGCTAATGCTCTTCGCAACCACAGCAGCAAAGCAGACTATTGCAACAGCATGAAAATCTGATTTACTATGTATTTTATCAGTCAAAAACAGGATTACTCAAGCCATGATTCATGCAAAAACAGAAGCAATCTTTCTTTAATATCTAAATATGAAGCCTTGTGGAGACCGTGGTTTAAGCTTTTCCTACCTCCGGGTGTTGATAAAACATTGTTGTCTCTATGAGGGTGTTTGCCCTATAAATATCCTCTCTCTGGAAATATTCCAGATTCTCCACTCTATCGTTCCCTTACCTCAAACTGGTTTAGTTTTACTTAATTATTCTTACAAACAAGTTTAACCAATCAAAACAAGGGTCATCTTAGATAGTTAATCTCCAGATAACGGCAAGCCAATTAGCAGGAACTTGGCCCTGGAATAGTTCATTCATTTCTCCCAACTATTTTAGGTTATTTTGATCCGCAATATCGAGCAAACGCTATCTTCTTCCATTTTCACTATAACTAAAGATTACCCTTTATATTTTCCTATCTTGTTTATATATGATTGTTATTATTGATAGCTGGAATAACATCACCAAATTGTTACGATAACTGAAATTTTACTCTGAGGCCCTGTACACACGATCAGTCCAAACTAATGAAAACGGACTGAAGTTCAGTTTCATCGGTTCACAGACTGATGGTCTGATGTGCGTACACACCATCAGTTCAAAAACCGATAGTGTCAAAACGTGGTGACATAAAACACAACGACGTGCAGAAAAAAATGAAGTTCAATGCTTCCAAGCATGTGTCGACTTGATTCTGAGCATGCACAGGTTTTGAACTGATGCTCTTGCGTACTAACTATCGGTTTTGACCGATCGGTAGGCGTCCATCGGTCCGATTTTAAAGCAAGTTCTAAATTTTTGGACTGAAGGACAACAGACTGATGGGGCGTACACACGATCGGTTTGGACCGATGAAACTGAACTTCAGTCCATTTTCATCGGTTTGGACTGATCGTGTGTACGTGGCCTAAGGAATACTCCTTACATTTGGTTCTATATACTTCATGAGAGAAGCATAGTTATAACTGCATTTTATTATTTTCATTGTATTGTACTAATATGAATAGTATTATTCTTTTCACCTAAGTTATGCTTTATGAAAACATAATAAAATATTCAAACAGAAGAAATTAAGGGTCTATAATACCGCCAAGACGACAAAGGAGTGGCTTAAGAAGAAACATTAAAGTCATGCAGTAGCCTAGCCTACAGACCTTAATCCCATAGAAAATTTATGGGGGAGCTGAAACTGAGTTGCCAAGCGACATTCAAGAAAACTTAAGGATTTAGAGAAGATCTCTAAAGAAGAGTGGACCAAAATTCCTCCTGAGGTGTGTGCAAACCTGGTTACCAACTATAAGAAACGTCTTACCTCTGTGCCAGCCAACAAGGGTTTCTCCACCAAGTACTAGGTCATGTTTTGCTTGAGGGGATCAAATACTTATTTTACTCACTGAACTGCAACTCAATTTATAACATTTGTATCATGTGTTTTTTCTGGCTTTTTGGTTGATATTCTGTCTCTATCATTTAAAATACACCTATGTTAAAATTATAGACCCTTCATTTCTTTGTAAGTGGGCAAACTTACAAAATCTGCAGGGGATCAAATAATTATTTTCCCCACTGTATATACTGTATAAGGTTGAAAGCAAGCCTATGATTTCTTCAATCAGAGAAAAGCAACAGGTTTCCTTTTAGTGCTTTCCTTTCCAGGAGCACACACTGTAATTTACTTCCCCTCTTCACTGTTTCATTCAGCTGCCAGAAGTGAAGAAAAGACCAGGTACTTCTGGATATGGTGACTCACTCCATGTGACAGCACGGATTCTCTTGATGATTGGCCCAATGCTGTCAATTGGACATTACAAGTAAAGATACAAATACATTAAAAGTACAGCTCCCACCCTGACAGTCCTCCCCAACACTGTTGCTAATCAATCACTATAGCCATATTTCTGGCTTTTCTTTCCATTTAGATGGATCCAACACATGCGTAATTACACTCTTACTACCTGGTCCCATTTAAATGTCTCCTACTATAATAAAAATGGTAGCTTTCCCCGAACATTTTTTTACACGTTACAGGTCCTCCTGTTCCTATAAAAACACTCAGTCTTTAAAAAAACTTACCGAGTGTTTCGGGAGTTCACTTGAGGCAAGAGAAAAGCTCCTATATGTTTTGATACCTTGCAGCAGTACCCTACCAATGATGGACTTGATATGCCTGACTTTTAATTTATCATCTGAATCAATACACAGCTGTCTGATTGGCAGCCTGCCTCCATGTTGTCCTGGGTGTAAGAAGGGAAGGTCTCATATCATGAGGAGATCACAAAGCTGTATGCTATATGTAGCTGAGGTTACATGCAGTTTATACAGTGTGCTCAGTGAGCGCACCTGTTAGTGTAGAGCAGTTGTCTACAAACTACAGCCCAGGGGGCAGATGTGGCCCTTTGTATGCCTTTATCCAGCCTTTAGGAATTTCTCCCACTGATTCTGACAATTGGGCACTATTCCTTCTACTGATACTGATGATGGGGCACCATTCCTTCCACTGACACCAATGATTGAGCATTCTTCCTCCCACTGACACCAGAGATGGGGCACTATTCCTTCCACTGGCACCAATGATGGGGAACTATTCTGCACACTGATACTAATGATAGGGCACTTTTACTTCAGCTGACACCATTGATGGGGCCAGAGGCAGCTTTCTAATTAGGCAATTTAGGCACTTTCCTAAGGCCCGTGCTCCCAGGGGCCTCACAGCCGCCTAATTTGCCTAATGTGTGTGTGGAGTGAGAATGTCCCCAGATCGGAGTCCCTAGGGCCGTGTTTATGCCTGGAATTTTTTCCCCAGCCAGGGGGCAGACTGACCTCTTAATCACTTCCTGAGGTGAGGTACCAGGGTCAGTGCATTGTGGCTCCTCCATGTACTCGGCTCCTCCCCTTTTGCCGCGCTCTGTGGATCTCCTGCAATGTGCAGAGCACAGAGGCTGAACAGCTCCCTCATCCACTCTTTCTAGAGTCCAGGACAGCTGCCGGATGACCTGCAATGGAGGAACCTGCCACTGCCTGGCGATCATCGGGGAGCCCGTCTGCTGCGGTGCTCAAGGTAAAGCATGACAGACAGTCCTGCCCAACACACACATCCCATGACGTCATCCCCCAGACTGAGGGCACCCCAAAAAGCACTGCTGCCAGACACCCCACACACAGAGCCATGATTCTGTATATGATGCCACCTACTGACCACCAGTCATTCATCCCTCCTGCCAGACAGTCACCCTCTGCCAGCTTCCTACCACCCCCCCCTGTCATCATCCCACCTGCCAGCCAGCCACCCTTTGCCAGCTTCCTACCACCCCCCTGTCATCATCCCACCTGCCAGCCAGCCACTCTTTGCCAGCTTCCTACCACTCCGTTGTCATCCCACCTGCCAGCCAGGATGCCACCCTCTGCCAGCTCCATACCACCCCCCCCATCCTCATCCCACCTGTACCCCTCTGCCAACTTCCTACCTAAGAAAAATCTTTCATGAGACAAATGCAAGTAAAGGCCATCGGTATATCTTGCAATGAAGAAATTCTTCATGTTGTTCACATGGTAATATACAGTGGCATGAAATCCTAAGGATATGCAGATTTATTCAATAGAATATATGTATGCATCGCTTTTGTATAACTAGGTGTCCACCAGGCCAAACATTACATTTAGCAGTCATATAAGTTCAACCACTGAGGATCGCAATAATTTGTGGATACAAATTATATCCACCAAGTTTTTTCTGCACATAAATCACTTTATAAGGCTGAATGTCCACTGGGCCAAAACTGACGAAACACACAGTTCTGACAAGTAAAGCTGTATGGTACCAAGTGATGAAATCCAGAAAAGGTGTCAAGATGGTATTCCCCTTGAATATAGTCCACTCAGGATAAAAGAAAAAAAAAAAAATCCATATCTGGAGGATACACCATACACTGCAAATGATGACTGTGACAGACTCACCCAGGACATCCCCGGAGCCTCTTATGTCTAAAATCATCCTATGTCCACTAGGGGCATAGGATGACTGATAATAATCCCATCTCATGTAGTCCAAGATATTATTTATCTAATTATTATCCACAATATATTCCGGGATATCTGTAAAGAACTATTTACTGTTTGTTGATTCTGAACTCAACGGGTTAATTGTAAGAATGACTCATTCATAATGTTGGAACACATACTGTTAGATGCTAATGCCATCACCTCCAGCCATCTGTCTGTTCTCTGTGCCAATTGACCCTGCTATTGTGCAAAGACGTCCTGTGTTTACACTTATGATAATGTGTATTGTATAGCAGGAGACGCAACGTCTACCCTGAAAGGTCATATCTATGAGTCGCCTAGTCTGGGTAAATGATTAGTTAATTAGCTCCCAGAATCCCAGAAGCTTATAGGGTGGCAGTATCTGAAGAGGTTAAAAGTATGCTCTAGCTTGGAGTCATTGAAGAGTCTCGTAGCGAGTGGTCGACTCCAATCGTGTTGGTATCCAAACCCAATGGCACCCTCCGCTTCTGCAACGACTTCAGAAAACGTAATAAAGTCTCCAAGTTTGATCCATATCCCATGCCACGGGTAGATGAGCTAATTAAGAGGTTGGGTCCTGCCCGGTATATCACCACGCTGACCTCACAAAAGGGTACTGGCAGATTCCCCTGACCAAGGAAGCCAGGGAGAAAACAGCCTTCTCTACCCCAGAAGGCCACTTCCAATACAAAAGAATGCCATTTGGTCTACACTCTGCCCCCGCCACGTTCCAAACAACCATGCACAAAACTTTGCATCTATATCAACGGTACTCTTCCATCTAGATGAAATAGTCATTTTCAGCACTGATTGGAAGTCCCATCTTCCCCGGGTTTAGGCAGTTGTAGACTCCTTGAGAAGAGCAGGGTTCACCATCAATCCAGAGAAGTGTGCAATTGGGGTAGAGGAAGCAAAGTACCTAGTGTACATTGTGGGTGGAGGGCTGGCTAAACCTCAACTGAGTAAGGTGGAAGCCATACAGGACTGGCCCCGTCCCCTAACCAAGAAGCAGCTCAGAGTGTTTTTGGGCATAGTCGGCTACTAGAGGAGCTTTGTCCCCAACTTCTCCACCATTGCTGCACCGTTGACTGACTTGACCAAGGGCAGAAAGTCAGTGCTGATAAAGTGGAATGCTGAGGCAGAAAAAGCTTTTCAAAAGCTTAAGACCGCATTGTGCCAGGATCCGGTGTTTGTAGCTCCAGATTTTTCAAAGGATTTTGTAGTGCAGACATATGCTTCAAGTGAAGGGTTGGGAGTGGTCCTGTCTCAGGAAATCAATGGGGAAGAGCACCCTGTAGTTTTTCTTAGTAGGAAGCTCACGGCAGCCGAGAAAAACATCACTGTGTTAGAGCGGGAGTGTCTTGCCATCAATAGGGCTTTGGACTCCCTACGATATTTCCATCTAGGTAGGAGGTTTCGCTTGATGTCAGACCACGCTCCCCTTACCTGGATGAGGCAGAACAGTCGCACCAATGCCAGGGTAACAAGGTGATTCCTTTCTCTCCAGGAGTTCAATTTTGTGGTAGAGCACAGACCTGGGAGACAACATCAGAATGCCGATGCCCTCTACGGGAGCCATTGTATGATGCCTCCATGTTGAGGCAGAGGGGGAAATATGTACAGGACGCCAAGGTTGGGTCCTGGACGGGTGCTATATAGCACCAGTATTTGGGTTGTAGTCCCTTTAAGAGAGCTGTGATAGTGTTCAGGGGGTCACCCAGAATGGGTGAGGAATTCACGGCAATAGAGTTAATCCAGAGAGGACAGGCTCGCAGAGAGTCATTTGAGGCCCGGGATTTCGGAGGCTCTAAAGTGATATTTGGGTGGAAAAGAGCCTCCATCCCTGACCACTGGGAGTCAGCACACAGGGGGTTAAGCCCTCCAGAGAACAGAGTCCCATGGAGCTATAATCCCCAAAACTTTACAAATTATATATATATATATATATATATATATATATATATATATATATATATATATATATATATATATATATATATATATATATATATATGTGTGTTTGGACACACCTTCTCATTCAAAGAGTTTTCTTTATTTTCATGACTATGAAAATTGTAGATTCACACTGAAGGCATCAAAACTATGAATTAACACATGTGTGAAACAACGGAAAATATGTAATATTCTAGGTTCTTCAAAGTAGCCACCTTTTGCTTTGATTACTGCTTTGCACACTCTTGGCATTCTCTTGATGAGCTTCAAGAGGTAGTCACCTGAAATGGTCTTTCAACAGTCTTGAATGAGTTCCCAGAGATGCTTAGCACTTGTTGGCCCTTTGCCTTCACTCTACGGTCCAGCTCACCCCAAACCATCTCAATTGGGTTCAGGTCCGGTGACTGTGGAGGCCAGGTCATCTGGCGCAGCACCCCATCACTCTCCTTCTTGGTCAAATAGCCCTTGCACAGCCTGGAGGTGTGTTTGGGGTCATTGTCCTGTTGAAAAATAAATGATGGTCCAACTAAACGCAAACCGGACGGAATAGCATGCCGGTGCACGATGCTGTGGTAGCCATGCTGGTTCAGTATGCCTTCAATTTTGAATAAATCCCCAACAGTGTCACCAGCAAAGCACCCCCACACCTCCTCCTCCATGCTTCACGGTGGGAACCAGGCATGTAGAGTCCATCCGTTCACCTTTTCTGCGTCGCACACGGTGGTTGGAACCAAAGATCTCAAATTTGGACTCATCAGACCAAAGCACAGATTTCCATTGGTCTAATGTCCTTTCCTTGTGTTCTTTAGTCCAAAGAAGTCTCTTCTGCTTGTTGCCTTTCTTTAGAGTGGTTTCCTAGCAGATATTCTACCATGAAGGCCTGATTCACACAGTCTCCTCTTAACAGTTGTTCTAGAGACGTGTCTGCTGCAAAAGGTGGCTACTTTGAAGAACCTAGAATATGACATATATTTTCAGTTGTTTCACACTTTTTTGTTATGTATATACTGTAATTCCACATGTGTTAATTCATAAATGTGATGCTTCCAGTGTGACTCGTAGTCATGAAAATAAAGAAAACTCTTTGAATGAGAAGGTGTGTCCTAACTTTTGGTCTGTACTGTGTGTGTGTAATATATATATATATATATATATATATATATATATATATATATATATATATATTTGGGGGTTCTGAGTAATTTTATAGCAAAACAATTTTTACATGTAGGAGAGAAGTGTCAGAACTGGCCTGGGTATGATTTGGGTTGAATATAAAAGTACCTTTTCAACATAATCAGTTTCTGCCTCTTAACTGTGTGAGAAAAACATGGGATTATGGGTAAATCTTATACCCATAAACATGTTTGATTTTTCTGGGCTGGAAGGGAGCATTTGTCTTTTAGACACATTCCCCTTCTATGACACTGCAGTGAGAGACATGCCTCCACTGCAACATTTTTATTGGACAGCTGGGGCAAATGGTACTTTAACATTGATCCAAGCTCCCAAGCTGTTTATTGAGCTCAGTGTCTCCGACAAGAAGTGAAAGGCACTGTACTCAGTATGCTGCATACAGAGTGCGCCAGTTTGTATCTAAACTGGCCTCTCTGAATTTAGCTTCTGAGTCCCGTATATCTCTGGAACCATAGTTCATAGGAGCCCCCAAATTTTTACCAGTGGTGGGGTAGAACTTAGGCTTCCTTGGCAGTGACCCCAGGTCACCAAGCTATTTCCTTTTTATTACACCTTGTGATCCAGCCAGTAACAAACTTCCCATCTTAGGGTGTGTGCAATCTGAATGAAGTAGTAAAACCTGGGGAGAGGGTTAGGCTAGCAGATGTAGATGGACTGGTCTAAATAATTGAAGATGAAATCCAATTACCACCAACAGCAAACTGATTTTTTCCTTTTAGGATAAAGGTTTTCAATGAATCGATAACAAAAAAAAAAAAAAGCTGACCATTGTAAGCATCCCTGTCATTGTTACACGATTTGTCTGGACAGCTCAGTCTGTTAAAGAGATTTAGGCCCCTTTTACATGAGCGGACCGTTCGTCCGCTTATTACAAGTCCATTTACGGACTTGTAATGGGCCCCTATGGGATCGCGCCTGTTAGCAGATGATGCATCCGCTAACGTCCGCCTAAGATCCGCGTCCGTCTGGATCCGTTTTGCGGACGGAAGAAAACCCTATTTTTCTTCCGTCCGGTGGATCGGATCGGATGCAAACGGACAGACGGTCCGTTTTCACCCGATTCCCCATAGGGGATAGTGGAGGAGAGACAGGGCCGTCCCTGCACAGTGTGCGGGGACCGCCCTGTCCGCCGACAGCTGAGCGGGACCCCCCGCTGAGCCGACGGACACACACGGAGCGGACCGAAAAACGTGTGAAAGAGGCCTTAAAAGTAACAAACTTACTGGTCCCATTGCCAGGTGAAAATAAAGGGGAAAAAAAAAACTGTAAGAATTAAAACTGATACAGCTATAACATCTAAGAATTGGTAAGATGCAAAAACATTTTTGTTTTAAGGTTTAATGCTGCTTTAACATGGAAGAAGAAACTACCTTGGATTACAGACTCTGCATTTTCCAAAAAAGATGGAAGGGCTTGTGGTCCTTTCATTCCTTGGATATATTTAATTGCTTCACAATTTAACCACTTGCCTACTGGACACTATTACCCCCTTCTTGCTGTAGCACTTTGAAAGACAACTGCATGGTAATGCAATGCTGTATCCAAACAACCTTTTTATAATTTTTTTGAGAGATAGAGATTGCTTTTGGTGGTATTTAATCACCACTGGGTTTTTCATTAAACATGATCTGATTTACTTTGATAAACTCACTGTGTGCGACTCAAGTGATTTCAGAGTAATTCTCCAGAGCCTGATGAGATAAGAGGAGCCAACTTGGTCAGATAGCAGTTTATTGAACCAAGAACGGTTTCACCCCAACAACAGGCCCTTTACCATGATCGGTAATGCCCTGTGTCCCAGGGACACGGCACACCACTGATCTCCAAACTGCGTGCCCCCATAGGCAACCATGTGCCACAAGAATTGGAAATCATCATATGACGTCCTCCCAGAACGGTAGTGCTCCCGCCAATTCATCATTCTACTATACAGCGGGCGGGAATTAGTTTAACACTTTGTGAGGTGGGGAGGGTGGAAAATAGGCCCTGGAGGATATTAGTTATGAAGAAAGGCTGCGAGCACTGAACTTATTCTCTCTGGAGAAGAGATGCTTGAGAAGGGATAAGATTTAATGTTACAAATACTATACTGGTGACCCCACAATAGGGATAAAACTTTATTGTGGAAGGGAGTTTAACAAGACACGTGGCCACTCATTAAAAAATAGAAGAAAAGAGGTTTAACATTAAGATACGCAGAGTGTTCTTTACTGTAAGAGCGGCAAGAATGTGGAATTCCCTTCCACAGGCGGTGGTCTCAGCATGGATCATCAATAGTTTCAAGAAACTATTAGATAAGCACCTGAACCACCACAACCACAATGACCACCAAGGGATATACAAGGTAAAACTGACATATAATCACACACATAGGTTGGACTTGATAGACTTGTGTCTATTTTCAACCTCACCTACTATGTAACTAAGTAATGTCTGGTACATAATCAATCCAGACACTGAAAAAGTCTCAAACGTGTGGCATCATCATACTCAGGAGGAGGAGTGGAATGTGTTCCGGGGTGTAATTCTAATTACGCTGAATCGGTGTTAGAAATATCTTATTAAATTGACATATAAATGGGGAAACTAATGCGCTAAACCACACTGACCAAGGCACTAAATAACTAAAATAAGTAAATGATAATTATAAACTAAGCAGCAGCCACAACTAAATAGTGCTCACACGCTGATTAACAAGTATAAAAATGAGGGTGCAATGGCCCTTGCCAATAATCAAAAGAATAATCTAACCAATAATAACACTCGCTAATGACATCCAAAATAATGATATGTGTAATCATATGGATCCAGAAAACAATCTAAGTGAATGACGTGATAATGTTTCACTTTTTAGTCCTCAATGACCCACCACATATCAAAAAGAATGATGAGGGGGGGTATATCAAGTGATAATTTGATGAGATCCAGAATAAATATTAATGTGATAAGTTCCAGAATCTGATAATAAATTCCAGAATAAAGTAAATAATGACATCCAATGGGTGATAAAATACAGTGCAACAATTATATAAAAATAGAATACAAATAAATTCCCCATGTGTGTGGAACTAAAGAGTCCAGCAATAATAATCCAAGTAATCATGAGCAAAAAAAAGGCCCGGATTCACAGAGTGGGCGCACATTTACGCCGGCGCAGCGCGGGGAGGCATGCACTGTATTCAGCAAGCTATTGCTCACCAAGATACGCCAGCGTAGCGTATTTTTGAAGGCGCAGGCCAGCGTAAGTGAAAGTGGGAGTGACCTCATGCAAATGATGGTCTGAGCATGGTGCAGTGTTTTACTCCCGGCGTATCATGAACGCGAATGCGCCGTGACGTAGTCGTGACGTGGACGCATGAAACTGCACCCGTATGCGCATGCTCACAACTACGCCGTCACAACTGCCTAAGCTACGCCGGATCACTACGTACGCCGTAAACGTAACATATGCCCAATACGCCGGCCTGTGTTCTCTGGGGCAGACCTTTGCATGTCTATTGCTGGGTTGCGCCTCATCTATGGGGAATAACTTTACGCCGGACGTACAACATACGCAAACATTGCATAGATGCGTCGGACGCACGTACGTTTCGTGAATCGCTGTATTTCCCTCATTTGCATATTTGAATGCCTAATCAATGGGAGAAGCAACATGCGTCCAAACCATATTTGCGCCCACGCTATGCCGGCATAAGAAAGATATGTCGCGGTAGGATGGCCTGATTTTGGATGAATGTTGGTTTGTGACTCACATACGCCGGGCGCACATTTGCACTACGCGGCGTAAAGTGATTTACGTTGTCATAAGTGCTTTGTGAATCTGGGCCATAATACATAAAGTGAAAAAAAGTTCAAACGAAATAAAAGTCTTGTGCAAAAAATACACACAGTGAATAAAAAAAAAAAAAAAAAAAATTATTAATAAAGGTGCTTCAGTATATAAAGTGCATGGTGCTCCAAAACAATCCACCATAAAGTGCTTCAATGGTTCCAAAGTGCTTAAGTGCTTAGTAAACGATAGCTGCAATCACCACACTTTCCCTCAGTGTAGCTGTGCAAAATATCAATCAAGTGCTTCAGTTTCACCAGCCTCTCACCTCAAGAAAGGCTAGATAAAGCCTATATAGCTGCTGACTTTATAAGTACTTACCTATGACTAAGTGGCGTGAATAGCCACGCAACGCGTCAGTCAGGAGGAGAGCCGTCGGTGACGTCATCTCCACTCGTGGCCGAGACCGAAGATATCCTGTTTTACCTAATGACCTACTGTGAGTGTGTATTTTACATTTTATTATTAAAATTGTTGTTACTGTTTTACACTATGGGGTCTCCATTGTTTATCCTGGGAGTGAGCTACTGCTGGGTCTTGGGAGCTTGCAGCTGGGTGATTGGAGTTACTGGCTGGCCGGGGCCCGGGAGACGCTGATCTGCAGTGGATTTTGCTGTACTTATAAAGTCAGCAGCTATAGAGGCTTTATCCAGCCTTTCTTGAGGTGAGAGGCTGGTGAAACTGAAGCACTTGATTGATATTTTGCACAGCTACACTGAGGGAAAGTGTGGTGATTGCAGCCATCGTTTACTAAGCACTTTGGAACCATTGATTGAAGCACTTTATGGTGGATTGTTTTGGAGCACCATGCACTTTATATACTGAAGCACTTTTATTAATTATTTTTTTTATTTTTTCACTGTGTGTATTTTTTGCACAAGACTTTTATTTTGTTTGCACTTTCCACTTTTTTCACTTTATATATTATATTTTTTTGCTCACGATTACTTGGATTATTATTGCTGGACTCTTTAGTTCCACACACATGGGGAATTTATAATTTTTAATTTGTATTCTATTTTTATATACTTGTTGCACTGTATTTTATCACCCATTGGATGTCATTATTTACTTTATTCTGGAATTTATTATCAGATTCTGGAACTTATCACATTAATATTTATTCTGGATCTCATCAAATTATCACTTGATATACCCCTCTCATCATTCTTATTGATGTGTGGTGGGTCATTGAGGACTAAGAAGTGAAACATTATCACGTTATTCACTTAGATTGTTATCCGCAACCATGTGATTACACATATTATTTTGGATGTCATTAGCGAGTGTTATTATTGGTTAGATTATTCTTTTCATTTTTAGCAAGCACAATTACACCCCCATTTTTATTAAATTGACAAATTTGTGCAAAAATATATATTTACATTTTCCTTCTGCATTTTCCAAAAACTTTTGAAAAGACTCACCATGCCTCCTAAAAATACCTTGGGGTGTTTAGCCTCCAACATTTGGTAATTTTATGGGCATTTACACTGTCCTGGTGCTGCAGGGCCTCCAAAAATGTGATGAGGTAGTCAGGAAATTAGATATGTAATTTATGCCCCTAGAAAGCCAAAAGGTGCTCTTTAGATTTTGGGCCCCTCTTTGTGGCTAATCTGAATAAATCTCATGCATGTGGCATCACCACACTCAGGAGGAGTAGCATAATGTGTTTTGGGGTGTATTTTTGAGTATGCCTATGATGTGTTTTAGAAATATCCTATTAATGGACAACTTAGTGTAAAAAAAAAGAAATTTCACCATGTCTTTCAGAAAATACATTGGCGTGTTTGCTTTCTAAAATAGGGTCATTTGTGGGTGTGTTCAATGTCCTGGTACTCCAGAGTTTACAAACATGTGATAGGTGAAAAGGAAATTAGATGCATAATTTATGCCTCTGAAACACCTGAAGGTGCTCCTAAGATTTTTTGCCCCTCTATGCATCTATGTTGTGAAAAAATCTCACACATGTGGTATCTCCCATACCACATAGCAGAATTTGGTTTGGGGTGTAATTTAAATACACTCATGCTGTGTGTGAGAAATAACTTTTTAAAATAAGATTATTTTTTCAAAAAATTGTGTAAAAAAATGACTCCTTGAAAAAACTCACATGCCTCGTACTAAATACCTAGGACTGTCTACTTTCCAAAAAGGGGTCGTTTGGGGGTATTTGTCCTGTCCCGGCATTGTAGGGCCTCAGAAAATAAGACAGGCAGTCGCTAAGTCAGAATTATTTAGATACATTTTCAAAATATACTGCATATACCATATTTTGTAGACTATGGCCCGGATTCAGATACATTTGCGTATCTTTCGGCAGGCGTATCGCATCTCATATGCGCTACGCCGCCGTTACTTAGAGAGGCGAATACCGTATTCAGAAACAACTTGCTCCCTAAGTTACGGCAGCGTAGCATAAATGGGCCGGCGTACGCCGCGTATTTCAAAGTAGGCAGATAGGGGGCGTGTTGTATGATAATGAAGCGTGACCCCATGTAGATGCATGGCCGAACGAACGGTGCATGCGCCGTCCGTGGACGTAACTAGGGTTGTCCCGATACCACTTTTTTAGGACCGAGTACAAGTACCGAAACTTTTTTTCAAGTAGTCGCCGATACCGAATACCGATACTTTTTTTAAATGTGTCCCCAAATGCAGCCATGTCCCCCACAGATGCAGCCATGCATGTCCCCCACATATTGCAGCCATGCATGTCCCCCACATATTGCAGCCATGCATGTCCCCCACATATTGCAGCCATGCATGTCCCCCACATATTGCAGCCATGCATGTCCCCCACAGATGCAGCCATGTCCCCCATACCTGTAGTACTAGATATGATGCCGCCGCATACCGCCGCGTTAATCCCCCTGCATTACAGCGCGCATTACAAGCTTTCGTTTGAATACTTGTAATGCCTGCCGCGCCATGTATAGACACTCCCCTTCTCGGGATTGGACGGATCCGCCCCTACGCCTTACGTAAACGACGTATAATAATGCGCCGAGCGCAAGTACGTTCGTGAATCGGCGTATCCAACTCATTTGCATATGTGACGCATAAATCTACAAAAGCGCCCCTAGCTGCCAGCGTAAATATGCACCCAAGATACGACGGTGTAAGACTTACGTCGGTCATATCTTGGAAAAATTCAGGCGTAAATGCCTTTCTGAATCACCGTAAAGATGCGACGGCGCAGATTTGAAATTACGGTGGCGTATCTGGAGAGGCTTTCCGAATCCCGGCCTATATAACTTCCACACAGACTAAATATTATACACTGATGTGGGTTATTCTAACCAAGAATATATTGTTGCCTAAATTTATGAAGGCAGATTATTTATTTGCAAAATCTTAAAACAAACTAAAAAAAATATTTTTTTCTCAAAAATGTCTGCCTTTTTTCATTTTTTTTAAATAAGGTAAAAAGCCCAGTGGTGATTAAATACCACCAAAAGAAAGCTCTATCTGTCTCAAAAATGATAAAAATGTCATTTGGGTACAGTGTTGTATGACTAATTGTCTTTTTACTCTTTTATTTATTAAGGTTTTTATGAACATTACAAAATTACATAAGAAAGACAGAAAAAAAAAGAACAGAAATACATATATACATTAACAACAAACAATCTACAAAAATGGTCTCAGTATATTCCCTTATTAAGTTAAATTATGATGAATGAAGAATAAATAATATAAGATCCTGTACTCATCTTCTGCCTAGTGTTCCCCTAGTTAAAATTTTTCCCATGATAAACATCCAAGAGATCTCAGGGATTGGTACGGAGAGGCTCCAGGGACAAAAGAGGAGTGGGGCCTGTAGAGGTAAAAATGACTTGAGGTGGTTAATTCACCTATAGGTCTTCCTACTATATACTTAAAGCCTCCTACTATATACTTAAAGCGGAGGTTCACCCAAAAACAACTTTCTGCCATTAGATCCAGCATACTGCTGACATCTGCTTTTTTTTTGTACTTATCGCTTTATCAGCCGTTACCCGGCTCCGAGTGGGGATTTCTGCTGGGAATAGGCGTTCGTAAGCCAAGCGGAGTTGATTGACGGGCTGCTAAAGCGCGTCACGCCTTCCGAAAATACCCGAAGTGACATTCGGGTGTTTACGGCGCCTGCCGTGTAGAGCTGACTGCGCAGGCACCGTAAACACCCGAGTGTCACTTCGGGTATTTTCGGAAGGCATGACACGCTTTAGCAGCCCGTCAATCAACTCCGCTTGGCTTAGGAACGCCCCGCTCTGAGCCGGATAACAACGGCTGATAAAACGATAAGTACAAAAAAAAACAGCATACTGCAGATGTCAGCAGTATGCTGGATCTAATGGCAGAAAGTTGATTTTTGGGTGAACCTCCGCTTTAAGTGGATGCTTGTGGAATGTCATAATATACAATTACTAGGAGTTAATAATTTTACTAAATATTCTCCAATATAGTATCTTCCAAAAATAAATACATTTAGACCCTTCCATCAATGGCAGAATGTTGATTTTGTAGTGGTAGGACAGCTATACAGTATTCACAAAATGTCCTTAAAATATTCCAGCAACTTTTAGCACATTTTCAGCTAATCAACAACTATTTTTCCAATAGATACAGGATGCATTGCAAGTTCAAAGTTGTAGTTTGGAAATAAATATTGCATCAACGGCAAATTATGAATTCTGTAGAACTGGCCACCTATACTAAGGCGTTGATATCCCACACACATCTATTGCCAAAATATCTGACGTAAATGGGAAGGAGATGTGGGTAGTATTACACATGAAAAGCAGGATGTAGTTTTGAACTCATTATTGAAGACAACTTTATCTCCGACATCAAGAGTTACACAACATTTTATATTGCAAAGCATGTAAAGGACACCTAAATCTCTGCATGCAATGGCTGCTCTGGAGGATCAGTGGTATATTAACTGCGGGAGAGAACAAGAAGACCTGATATATTTATTTTGAAATGCCCTAAATTAATATGGTACTGGCAAGATATTATATAATAACCAGATTTTTCATATAAAGTCAGAGTGTAGCCCTCTTGTTTAATTTGGGGTATCTAGATATAGATGCTCAGGAGTATTATATTGTAGAGTATGTTACACAATTATGAATTGTGGCTGTAAAATTATTTGCAAGAAAGTTGGTATCTCAAGTTCAACCTCAAATGCTGAATGGCTTGCAGAAATAAAGCAGGCGCAAAATAAACTCACTTATCAACACAGAGGGTGAAGAAATTGGTGGAAATCTGATCTTGCTGGATTGAGAAGCATTATTTGAGATACTATTGTGATAAAATATGGGCAAGGTAAGTGAGTGTACAGTAGGAAAGGGTCTCCCTGGCTTCTCCAGGATATACAGTATGTTATATATGATATATGTTATAGCAGTGGTTTTTAACTGATAGAAATGTGCCTCTGGATGGAAACACTAACAGCGCTAAGGGTAACTGATTATAGTGAATCTATTATTACCCCTCTACTAAATTTGATCAATGATCACACCGAATAAAAATATCTGCGATCTATATCAAACTGAGATATCATAAGGTCATGAGTAAACTATAGACAACCCCATTGAAATAGTATTGCAAAAATAAAATGACAAAATTGCAATAAAAAAATTAAAATAAATGTCCTTTAAAAAAAATCAGTCATTTGCATAAAATAGTCTCTTAAAACATTGTAGTTCATAAGTGATAATATACTCTTGCAGTATCAAAAATAAATCTTCACATGAAGTCTCTCTTAGGAGTTCTACTCACCAGATGCCTATGGTGAAATCAACCTTGAGAACTCCTTATTCCTGCTGCAATGGATTGCCTTTGAAATTTTCCTTTTCAGCCCAGATGATCTCTCTCCCCCTACTATCAGCACGACTCAGTGTGATGGATGGATGAATACGAGCAAGGGTTTATTCATGCAAGACAAGCATGGAAACAGGATATAGTGTGATACCGTTTTTTATTGAGAACATAGCCCCATATAATAAAAATGCTTACAATGTTATGGTTAAAAAGACAGCACATCAGACGTTTTGACTGCAGCTCATGTGGGTGATGGTAAATGTCAGCTCAGCGCCATCTGACAAGTGCTCCGCTCAGTACAACACGCTGTGTGTGGAAGATGGACTTGTCGTGTAGCCACGCACTGACGCGTTTTTGGCTCACGCCTTCAGAGGGCGTGGCTACTCGACGCTGACTCTGGTTTAAGTAGGCATAGTGGGAGTGTCTCTCCTCACAATTAGCCTAAGGCGTGTCAGCTGGGAGTGCGGAAGGACCCTCCTGTTCTGGACTAGAGTTGCCTTGCAGTTACACCCTGATCCCTATGGCATCACCTTATGCATATAGATGATCATGGGCTTTGCTGTTACGCCCATTCATCCATATTATGCTCAGTATTGAAATGTGATGATCCCCCCCACTGATCAGACGGACAGGCATCTATGCCATCCTACTGTGGGAGGAAACGACACTTTCATTGGTCCGACGAGTGACTCGCCTACTTTTGCTAGCAAAGCACTCGTCATCGTAATCCCGGATGTATTGTACTACTTCTATCACGCTGCAATCGCAGAGCAAGTGTAGGGACAAAAACATCTTTAATCACCCGAATCAACATAATGGGTGTATGGCTAGTCTTTGGATACTATGTAAATGTCAGACCTAGCCATAATCATTTTGAAATACAGTGTGGGCTGCAAAACAAACATAATAACTAAAACGTCTTATACAATAAAGAACGAACTGTGTATTAAAAACATGGGACCATCAGCCCCCTCTGGCACTAAGAGTAGGACTTTGGTGGTGACATGCTTCTACATATGTAAAAAATACAACATAAAATACAATGACAATCTCATTGTGATACTATATATATATATATATATATATATATATATATATATATATATATATATATATATATATATATATATATAAAAATATATATATATATGTTACAGTATGAAGAGATGTTCTACTAAATAGACACTCCATGTGATGTAAACATATATAATAACACAATATTAAACCATGTGCATAAAATATGTAAATACGTGCCATATTCTCAAAAATATATGAATCAGAGAAAACATATGCAAATCATATCTAAAATATTAATATATGTACAATATTAAAATTTACATGATAAAATATTTTTCAATACTTTTTATATTTTCAAATAGAGTCTATTAATGGGGAAGTATATGCATTGTAATGGTGTATGCATACCAAATGTATGTCCATAAACCTAAAAAAAATAAAAAATCCCCCAACAACACTGATGATTACTTATAAAACAGTTTATGTCCAGGTCTATGTTAAGGCCGTTGGGGCTGAGCGTATTAGTGAGAAATATCCATTCTGTCTCACGTTTGGATATTTCCCTGACTCTATTCGACCCTCTCCAATTTGGGTCAATCTTGTCTATGCCCCAAAATTTTAATCCAATCGGATTTTTATTGCGTTTTTCCAAGAAAAGTAGAGACACACTATGTTCGTCATACCCATTGATGATGTTGTATATATGTTCTGACACCCTCTTAGAGAGCTTCCTTTTCGTGCGACCGATATACAGTTACCAAATGTACCCCCTTTCATCTATCGGAAGGCACCTTCGTTTGGGGACCATATAGTTAAAAAGGTTTTGGATCCCCCAAGCAAAATTAAAATGTTTTGGGATAGACCAGGTTTCACGGCATGCAGGAGATGCAAAGCATGCCGCCAAGTTTCAGTCCACTTAAGAGGCCTAACACATTTTTCTTTCACGGCTAATAGCAAGTTTTTTGAGATTGACCAGCCGCCGTCATTCTACGGCAGCAGGTCGGCTCTCCTGGGCGAGAGCTCGTAGCTCTACGTCAGCTACATTTTCAGGCCACTAGGGGCCCCCAAGTCCCGCGGGTATGATCGCCGCCGGGCACACGCGATCGCTCTCGTTACAGAGCAAGGAACGGGAGCTATGTGTGTAAACACAAAGCTCCCGGCCCTGTCAGCGGGGGAAACGCTGATCTTCTGTTCATACAATGTATGAACGAAAGATCAGCGATTTCCCCTAGTGAGGCTACCCCCCCCATACAGTTAGAACACACCCAGGAACACACTTAACCCCTTCCCGCCCCCTAGTGTTAACCCCTTTACTGCCAATGGCATTTTTATAGTAATCCAATGCATTTTTATAGCATTGAACGCTATAAAAATGCCAATGGTCCCAAAAATGTGTCAAAAGTGTCCGAAGTGTCCGCCATAAGGTCGCAGTGCTGAAAAAAAACGCTGATCGCCACCATTACTAGTAAAAATAATATTAATAAAAATGCCATAAAACTAACCCCTATTTTGTAAACGCTATAACTTTTGTGCAAACCAATCAATAAACGCTTATTGCGATTTTTTTTTACGAAAAGTATGTAGAAGAATACGTATCGCCCTAAACTGAGGGAAAAACGTTTTTTTATATATTTTTGGGGGATATTTATTACAGAAAAAAGAAATATTGCATTTTTTTCAGAATTGTCGCTCTATTTTTGTTTATAGCGCAAAAAATAAAAACCGCAGAGGTGATCAAATATCACCAAAAGAAAGCTCTATTTGTGGGAAAAAGGGACGCCAATTTTGTTTGGGAGCCACGTCGCACGACTGCGCAATTGTCAGTTAAAGCGACGCACTGCCGAATAACAAAAAGTGCTCTGGTCATTGGACAGCAATATGGTCCGGGGCTAAAGTGGTTAAAGAGTGCATAACATGTGCATCCATGCATGTCGTGTATGCCTTGGAATGCCTGTGTGGTCTAATGTATATCGTCCGCACGAAAAGGTGTCAGAACATATATACAACATCATCAATGGGTATGACGAACATAGTGTGTCTCTACATTTCTTGGAAAAACACAATAAAAATCCGATTGGATTAAAATTTTGGGGCACAGACAAGATTGACCCAAATTGGAGAGGGTCGAATAGAGTCAGGGAAATATCCAAACGTAAGCCAGAATGGATATTTCTCACTAATACGCTCAGCCCCAACGGCCTTAACATAAACCTGGACATAAACTGTTTTATAAGTAATCATTAGTTTTATTTGGGGATTTTTTAGGTTTATGGACATACAGTTGGTATACATACACCATTACAATGCATATACTTCCCCATACATAGACTCTATTTGAAAATATAAAAAGTACTGAAAAATATTTTATTATGTAAATTTTAATATTGTACATATATTAATATTTTAGATATGATTTGCATATGTTTTCTCTGATAGATTCATATATTTTTGAGAATATGGCACGTATTTTCATATTTTATGCACATGGTTTAATATTGTGTTATTATATATGTTTACATCACATGGAGTGTCTATTTAGTAGAACATCTCTTCATACTGTAACACACACACACACTATATATATATATATTATATAGTATCACAATGAGATTGTCATTGTATTTTATGTTGTATTTTTTACATATGTAGAAGCATGTCACTACCAAAGTCCTACACCTAGTGCCAGAGGGGGCTGATGGTCCCATGTTTTTAACACACAGTACGTTCTTTATTATATAAGACGTTTTAGTTATTATGTTTGTTTTGCATCCCACACTGTATTTCAAAATGATTATGGCTAGGTCTGACATTTACATAGTATCCAAAGACTAGCCATACACCCATTATGTTGATTTGGGTGATTAAAGATGTTTTTGTCCCTACACTTGCTCTGCAATTGCAGCGTGATAGAAGCAGTACAATACATCCAGGATTACGATGACGAGTGCTTTGCTAGCAAAAGTAGGCGAGTCACTCGTCGGACCAATGAAAGTGTCGTTTCCTCCCACAGTAGGACGGCATAGATGTCTGTCCGTCTGATCAGTGGGGGGGGATCATCACATTTCAATACCAAGCATAATATGGATGAATGGGTGTAACAGCAAAGCCCATGATCATCTATATGCATAAGGTGATGCTATAGGGATCAGGGTGTAACTGCAAGGCAACTCTAGTCCAGAACAGGAGGGTCCTTCCGCACTCCCAGCTGACACGCCTTAAGCTAATAGTGAGGAGAGACACTCCCACTATGCCTACTTAAACCAGCGTCGAGTAGCCACGCCCTCTGAAGACGTGAGCCAATCACGAAACGCGTCAGGGCGTGGCTAAACAAGTATATCTTTCAACAAACAGCGTGTTGTACTGAGCGGAACACTTGTCAGCTGGAGCCGAGCTGACATTTACCATCACCCACGTGAGCTGCAGTCAAAACGTCTGATGTGCTGTCTTTTTAACCATAACATTGTAAGCATTTTTATTATATGGGGCTATGTTCTCAATAAAAAACGGTATCACACTATATCCTGTTTCCATGCTTGTCTTACATGAATAAACCCTTGCTCGTATTCATCCATCCATCACACTGAGTCGTGCTGATAGTAGGGGGAGAGAGATCATCTGGGCTGAAAAGGAAAATTTCAAAGGCAATCCATGGAATAAGGAGTTCTCAAGGTTGATTTCACCATAGGCATCTGGTGAGTAGAACTCCTAAGAGAGACTTCATGTGAAGATTTCCTCAGTGCTGGCTTGCAGCGAAGGCTATTAGAGGAGCAGCTGCTGTGAGGTCAGTGCAGCTGCCCTCCTCCTTTGTGTTCTAGGGTGCAGTGTAGTTAGGCATTGTGCCTGAGACACCTGAAGAGGCATGCTGTCAATTGTAAAAACAGAAGATAGTAAAAGGAAGCAAATAATGCTGAAAATTTCTACTGGCTTCTGTATTTACAAATGACAAGTCATAAAGCACAGGACCATTGAGTTCTGCCATGTTCTGGGAAAAAAAAAATATACATACATATGCATATATATATATGTGTGTGTATATATATATATATATATATATATATATATATATATATATATATATATATATATATATATATATATACACATATATACACATATACATATACATACACAGTATACACACATACACACAGTGGAGACAATTATTATTCTATCCCCTGCAGATTTTGTAAGTTTCCCCACTTACAAAGAAATTAAGGGTCTATAACTTATTATCATAGGTGTATTTTAAATCATAGAGACAGCATACCAACCAAAAATCCTGAAAAAAAAAAACACATGCAACAAATGCTATAATTTAGGCTGCAGTTCAGTGAGTAAAATAAGTATTTGATCCTCAAGCAAAACATCACTTAGTACTTGGCGGAGAAACCCTTGTTAGCAAGGACGGAGGTAAGACGTTTCTTGTAGTTGGTTACCAGGTTTGCACACATCTCAGGAGGGATTTTGGTCCACTCTTCTTTACAGATCTTCTCTAAATCCTTAAAGTTTCTTGGCTGTCTCTTGGCAACTCAAAGTTTCAGCTCCATCATACATTTTCTATAGGATTAAGGTCTGGAGACTGACTAGGCCACTCCATAAAGCTTAATGTGCTTCTACTTGAGCCACTCATTTGTTGCCTTGGCAGTATGTTTTGGGTTCATTGGCATGATTGTACATGTGCCTTCTTGAGGAGGGGGACTCACTGTGTTTGGAGTAAGAAAAATGCTGACTATGACCTTAAAAACACCAAGCACAGAAGTGGAAACATTATGCTTTGGGACTGTTTTTCTGCTAAAGGTACAGACTGACTTAGCTGCATTGAGGGGCCAATGGACGGGGCCATGTATTTTAAAATCTAGGATGAGAACCTTCTTCCCTCAGCCAGAACCACTGAAGATTGATTGATTGATTGATTGAATGGATTTATAATGCGCCAAATACTGACCAGTCAGGGCAGTGTCTAAGATGGGTCATGGAGTTGTCTTTCAGCATTACAATGACCCAAAACTTACCGTTACGAAGAAGCACATTAAGGTCATAGAGTGGCCCAGCCAGTCTCCAGACCTTAATCCTATATAAAATCGATGGAGTGAGTTGAAACTTCAAGTTACAGCGAAAAAACCTTAAGGATTTAGAAAAGATCTGTAAAGAAGAGTGGACCAAAATCCCTCCTGAGATGTGTGCAAACCTGGTCACCAACTAAAAGAAACTTCTTGCCTCTGTGCTCAGGGCCGCCATCAGGGGGGTACAGGCATTACACCTGTAAGGGGCCCGGGGGCCCGGATGGGAACCCCCTCTTTTTTATTTATTTTTTATAAAAATATATATTTTTTAACCACTTGCATACTGTGCACCTACACCCCCTTCCTGCCCAGACTAAATTTAAGCTTCCGGCACTGCGTCGCTTTAACTGACAATTGCGCGGTCGTGCGACGTGGCTCCCAAACAAAATTGGCGTCCTTTTTTTTCCCACAAATAGAGCTTTCTTTTGGTGGTATTTGATCACCTCTGCGGTTTTTATTTTTTGCGCTATAAACAAAAATAGAGCATCAATTTTGAAAAAAAAAATCAATATTTTTTACTTTTTGCTATAATAAATATCCCCAAAAATATATAAAAAACATTTTTTTTCCTCAGTTTAGGCCGATACGTATTCTTCTACATATTTTTGGTAAAAAAAAAATGCAATAAGCGTTTATCGATTGGTTTGCGCAAAATTTATAGTGTTTACAAAATAGGGGATAGTTTATGGCATTTTTATTATTTTATTTTTTACTATTAATGGCGGCGATCTGCGATTTTTTTATTGGGACTACGACGTTATGGCGGACACTTCTGTGAAATTTTTGGGACCATTTACATTTATACAGTGAACAATGCTATACATATGCATTGATTACTGTATAAATGTGACTGGCAGTGAAGGGGTTAACCACTAGGGGGCGGGGAAGGTGTTAAATGTGTGTCCTTTGAGTGTTCTAACTGTAGGGGGAGGGGGGTTGACTGGGGGAGGTGACCGATTGTGTCCCTATGTACAAGGGTCACAGCATCGGTCTCCTCTCTCCCTGACAGGACGTGGAGCTCTGTGTTTACACCACGTCCCTGCTCAGTTACTGGGCAATCGCGTGTGCCCGGCGGCGATCGTTGCCGCCAGGCACTCGCACCGGGATCCCAGCAGAGCGGCGCGCGCCCGCCCACGGCTTTAAAGAGACAGCACGTCATATGACGTGCTGTCAGAACAATGGAGTCCTCCGCCCGCCGTCATTTGACAGTGGGCGGTGGACAAGTGGTTAATATATTTTTCTTGTAATTTTTATTAAAGGGCCAATTTTTTTTTCCTTTTATCATTTTTTAGGGGTCCGGAGGCCCCCAGATGGCAACCCCCTCGTTTTTATTTCTTTTTTATTAAAGGGCCAATTTTTTTTCTTTTATAATTTTTTAGGGGTCCAGAGGTCCCCAGGGGCCCGGAGGCCCCCAGATGGCAACCCCCTCTTTTTTTATTTATTATTTTTTATAAAAATATATATTTTTTAATATATTTTTCTTTTATTTTTTATTAAAGGGCCAATTTTTTTTCTTTTTTTTTTTTTGTAGAGGTCCGGAGGTCCCCAAGGGCCCGGAGGCCCCCAGATTGCAACCCCCTCTTTTTTAAATTTATTTTTGATTAAAAAAAATATTTTTTAATATATTTTAATTTTATTTTTTAAAGGGCCAGAGGTCCCAGGGCCCCAGATATTAACCACCCTTTAAAAAAATATATATATATTATATATATATATATATATATATATATATATATATATTACACACACACACATTTTTTTCTCTCTGTTTTCTTTTTATTAAAGGGCCCAGAGGTCCCCAGGGCCGCGGATGGCTAACCCCTTTTTTTATATATATTTTTGTTTTTCTTTTTTTGTAAAGGCCCCCCTCGCTTCTCAATTCGCAAGCAGCCCCCCCTCTCAATTTCAGGGGTGGCAGCACCCCCCCCCCCGGTTCTCCAGGGGGCCCATGCCTGAAGCTGTGTAAGGGGCCCCATCATTCCTGATGGCGGCCCTGTCTGTGCTTGCCAACAAGGGTTTCTTCACCAAGTACTAAGTCATGTTTTGCTTGGGGATCAAAAATGTATTTTACTCACTGAACTGTAACTCTTTTTAACATTTGTATTATGTGTTTTTTTCTGAATTTTTGGTTGATATTCTGTGTCTATCATTTAAAATGGGCCTATGATTAAAAATGCTAGACCCTTTACTTCTAAGTGGGCAAACTTACAAAATCTGCAGGGGAGCAAATAATTATTTCCACTAAAATATATATACACACACACACACACACACACACACACACACACACACACACACACACACACACACACACATATATACACACACAGACAGCTGGCAACATTACCAGTACATGATCATCAAATAATAGTACACCCAAAGGAGATTTTTTAGTTAGAGGTGGAGAATGGGCTGAGCATTCTTATGTAATTACCCCAACTGTCCAATCTCTCCATTACTGGCCAAGTTCATGTTTTTGTACAATATTTACAAAGTCATAACGTTTAATCAAAAGACTTCTTAAATCATTTTTTTTTTTTAAAAAAGCACAAAAAAAAAAAGACCAACAGGGAGCAAGGATACTGTCCACCTCCAGGTGCCCCTAGCAGGCGCTTAAAGCGGAGTTCCACCCTTAAAATCACTTTGTTTCATTCCATCCAGCATACTGGCGTCAGCTGTTTTTTTTTTTTGTTTTTTTTAATGCATGTACTTACTTTATATAAAATCATTGAATTTCAGGCGCACCGCGGTATGTCGCCGCTATAAGGCGTCACGCCTTCCGGAAACAGCCGATTAGCATTCGGCTCTTCTCGGCGCCTGCGCACAGACCCAGGAGCTGACTGCGCAGGCGCCGAAAATAGCCGGTCCTAGTTCGGCTTTTTTTGGAGGGCATGACGTGGCTATATACGGCGCCTGCGCAGTCAGCTCCTGGGTCTGTGCGCAGGCGCCGAGAAGAGCCGAATGCTAATCGGCTGTTTCCGGAAGGCGTGACGCCTTATAGCGGCGACATACCGCGGTGCGCCTGAAATTCAATGATTTTATATAAAGTAAGTACATGCATTAAAAAAAAAAAAACCCAGCATACTGGCGCTGACGCCAGTATGCTGGATGGAATGAAACAAAGTGATTTTAAGGGTGGAACTCCGCTTTAACCACTTGCTGGCGGCCGTACGACTTTGTACGGCCGCAAAGTGGTTCTAATTCTCCGGGTTGCCGTCTTTTTACGGCCTCCGCTCCTCCGCGCCACTTGGGGGCGCACGGGTGCCACCGGCGGCGTGCGTGCCGCATCACTGACATGCCGATGCGCGTGCCTGGAGGCCGCGATGTCCTCCAAGCACTCGCGATCGGCGGTACACAGACATGGACGTGGATCTGTGTGTGTACACACAGATCCACGTCCTGTTAGGGAGAGAGGAGACCGATCTGTGTCCCTTGTACATAGGGACACAGCATCGGTCACCTCCCCCAGTCACCCCCCACAGTTAGAACATAATGCAGGGTACACATTTAACCCCTCCCTCACCCCCTAGTGTTAACCCCTTCAATGCCAGTCACATTTATACAGTAATTAGTGTATTTTTATAGCACTGATCGCTGTATAAATGTGAATGGCGCCAAAAATGTGTAAAAGGTGTCCGATGTGTCCGCCATAATGTCGCAGTCCCAATAAAAATCGCAGATCGCCGTCATTGCTAGTAAAAAAAAAAATTCTGTCCCCTATTTTGTAGACGCTATAACTTTTGCGCAAACCAATCACTTATTGCGATTTTTTTTTTTACCAAAAATATGTAGAAGAATACGTATCTGCCTAAACTGAGAAAAAAAAAAGTTTTTTTTTTTTTTTTAAAACTGGGCTATTTATTATAGCAAAAAGTAAAAAAGATATATATATTTTTTAAATTGTCGCTTGTTTTTGTTTATAGCACAAAAAATATAAAGCGCAGAGGTGCTCAAATACCATCAAAAGAAAGCTCTATTTGTGAGGAAAAAAGGACGCCAATTTTGTTTGGGAGCAACGTTGCACGACCGCACAATTGTCAGTTAAATCGATCCAGTGCCGGAAGCTGAAATTTCACCTGGTCAAGAGGGGGGTATATGTGCTTAGTAAGGAAGTGGTTAAAGACAGTTTTTCACCAAGCTAATTCTTGAAATATATTATCCTGATATACAGTGAATCTGAAAATTATTCACAGTGCTTAATTTTTTTCACATTTAACCCCTTCCATACAGGGCATTTTCACCCCCTTCCTGCCCAGACCAATTTTTAGTTTTCAGCGCTGTTGCACTTTGAATGACAATTGCGCGGTCGTGCAACACTGTACCCAAATTAAATCATTATGTTTTTTTCCCCACACAAATAGAGCTTTCGTTTGGTGGTATTTGATCATCTCTGCGGTTTTAATTTTTTGCGCTATAAACAAAAGAAGAGCGACAATTTAAAAAAAAAACACAATATTTTTTCCTTTTTATTTAATACATCTCACAATATTTTTTTAAAAAAAAACTTTTTTCACCTCAGTTTAGACCGATACGTATTCTACGTATTTTTGGTAAAAAAAAAAAACGCAATAATCGTATATTGATTGGTTTGCGCAAAAGTTATAGCGTCTACAAAATAGGTGATAGATTTATGGCATTTTTATTTTATTTTTTTTACTAGTAATGGCGGGGATCTGCGTTTTTTTTTTTTTGTGACCGTGACGTTGCGGCGGACATATCGGACACTTTTGACACGTTTTTGGGACCGTTCACATTTACACAGCGATTAGTGCTATAAAACTGCACTAATTACTGTGTAAATGTGACTGGCAGGGAAGGGGTTAACACTATGGGGCGCTGAAGGGGTTAAAATGTGTCCTAAAGTATGTTCTAACTGTAGGGGGAGGGGGACTCACAGGGGGAGGAGATCGATGTGTGTTCCTCTGTACTGGGAACACACATCAGTCTCCTCACCGCTGACAGGAGGTGGATCTGTGTGTTTACACACACAGATCCACACTCCTGCCGTGATTTCCGGAAATCGCGGGTGCCTGGCGGCAATCACGGCCGTCGGGCACGCGCGCGGGATCGCGGGTGTTGCCGCGCGCGCCCTAGAACGCCGTGAAGACAGGACGTTGTGCAACGTCCTGTCTCATCGGCGAGGGGATCACCATGACGTGATTCCCCTATGGGCTGGTAGGGAAGGGGTTAATTATGTTACAACCTTATTTTAAAATGGATTATATTTATTATTTTCATCAAAATTCTACAAACAATACCCCATATTACAATGTGAAAGAACTTATTAAAAATAAAAAACGAAAAAATCCCATGTACATAAGTATTCACAGCCTTTGCTCAAAACTTTGCTGAAGCACCTTTGGCACCAATTACACCCTTAAGTCATTTTGAGTATAATGCTACAAGCTTGGCACACCTATTTTTGGGCATTTTCTCACATTCTTCTTTGCAGGACCTCTCAAGTTCCATTAGGTTGGATGTTGGTGCACAGCCATTTTCAGATCTCTTCAGAGATGTTCAATCGGGTTCAAGTCTTGGCTCTGGCTGGGCCACTTAAGGTCATACATAGAGTTGTCCTGTAGCCACTCCTTTGTCATCTTGGCTGTGTGCTTAGGGTTTTTGTCCTGTTGGAAGATGAACATTCGCCCTAGTCTGAGTTTCAGAGTGCTCTGGAGCAGGTTTTCCATGAAGAAAATCTCTGTACATTGCTGCATTCATCTTTCCCTTGATCCTGACTAGTCTCCCAGTTCCTGCCGCTTAAAACTTCCCCAAAGCATGATGCTGCCACCACCATGCTTCACTGTAGGGATGGTATTGGCCAGGTGATGAGCGATGCCTAGTTTCCTCCAAATATGATGCTTGCCATTCAGGCCAAAGAGTATAATCATTTTTTACATAAGAACAGTTCTTCAGGTGCCTTTTGGCAAACTCCAGACGGGCTGTCATATGCCTTTAACGGAGTGGCTTCCATCTGGCCACTCTACCATTCATGCCTGATTGGTAGAGTGCTGCAGAGATGGTTGTTCTTCTAAAAGGTTCTCCTCTCTCCACAGAGAAATGCTGAAGCTCTGTCAGAGTGACTAAGGCCCTTCTCCCCCGATCACTCAGTTTGGCTGGGTGGCCCACTCTGGGAAGAGTCCTGGTAGTTCCAAACTTCTTCCATTTACAGTTGATGGAGGCCCCTGTGATCATTGGGGCCTTCAATGCTGCAGACATTTTTTCTATATCTTTCCCCAGATCTGTGCCTGGGTACAATCTACAGACAATTCCTTGGACTTCATGGCTTGGTTTTTGCTCTGACATGCACTGTTAACTGCAAGAACTTATATAGACAGATAGGTACCTTTCCAAATCATGTCCAATCCACTGAATTTACCATAGGTGGACTAGGGTTGTCACCTCATCCCTTTAAACCCGAACACATTAATTATACAAATTCTGTGGCTAATTTTATGTAGATAAGGCGCCAAGTGAGTTTAATTACCACCTTAATCAGCCACAGAACCTGTGTAATTAATATGTGTTCGGTTTTAAAGGGATGAGGTGGCAACCCTAAGGTGGACTCCAATAAAGTTGTAGAAACACCTCAAGGACGATCAGTATAAACAGGATGCACCTGAGCTCAAATTTGAGTGTCATGGCAAAGGCTGTGAATACTTATGTACATGTGATTTTTTATTTCCTTTTTTATTTTTACTAAATTTGAAAAGATTTTAAACAAACTTCTTTCACATTGTCATTATGGGGTATTGTTTGTAGAATTTTGGGGGAAATGGTGAATTTAATCCATTTTGAAATAAGGCTGTAACATAACAAAATGTGGAAAAAGGGAAGTGCTGTGAATACTTTCCAGATGCACTGTATATAAGAAGTCATCAAGCAATTTTACTCCCCAGTATCTACAAAAAACAAGTGTCTTGGTTGGACAGACCTTTTAATTTCAATCATGATACAACTGACACTACACGCTTACTTGTGCTGCTATAAGCAGGTAGGATGGTAAAGCTGGTGATGCCAAGGAGAAGAATCCACCACATCGTACACAGGAACCGATATCTCATATCTGTGGTACATGTATGATAAAAAATAAATACAGAACAGAATAGAAAGTCAAAAGTCAGCCAAATACTGTTCTAGGACAGTGGACATTGCTGTGAATTTAGGGGAATTTTGTTTACACTGTATATGTACAGTATAGTATTAGTAAAGCTAATGGTATGTAACAGTGATTTTTGTAGTACTGCTTACACTAGGGTGACCAGACATCCCCGGTTTCAGGGGACAGTCCCCTGATTGAGGACACTGTCCCCGGACCAAGTCTGTCCCTGGTTTTGTCCCCAGATTGGATTTAATAGGTGGCAGGGGCAATTTCAGTGACAGTCAGTGCAGAATTAAAAAAAAAATGAGAATTACAACCCACCGCTCCGCCGTGCCTACTAGCATAGGGGGGTTGTATTTTTCCCATTATCTGTGCCCTTTTCTGATGATCATGTGCTGTTCGGAGTGGAGGGAATATTTCTTCAGTTTCGGGCGGATGCCCATTTAGCTTCGCTCACATGTTCTTCTGCCTTGGCACAAATCTTGGCCAGCCACCTGCTTATCTCCTTGCCTTCCCTGGCGGAGTGATCTTCCTCCGCTCCCCACCCAGTAGTAGCCGGGGCACGAAGAGTAAGACTTGAGAGGCTGTGAGGTGGGCGGCAATGGGCAGAGAGTCGCTGATTGTTGCCATTACTAGTAAACAAAAAATATGTCCCCGGATTTCATTTTCAAAATCTGGTCACCTTAGCTTACACATGCTCCTGAATGAGGTTCCTGAGCGGGCAGAACACATGCCATAGCCACAATGCTTTGCATCATCTGTCAAACTTTGGGCAATGGGTCAATAGGAGTTCACCAAGTCTGCAAGCTTGGTTTTCAGTCATGTATTTTACCCCATGGGTTGCTTTTCAGGGGGGGTGTTACGCATTGCCACCTCAAAAAAGAGCCCTGAAAGTTTTCAGTAGTCTACCTATCACCATGCCATAGTGATTGGGTGTTTTTCCTGCTCATGCTACAAGATCTCTCGGTTTATAACACATAGCAGAGTTTTCTTTTTAGCATAATTAATACTGATTGTAGCAGGCTTCTTTTACTAGCTCTGACATCTCATACAAACACTAAAGCATGATGAGTGATGGCAGAAAAAGATCCAGTTTTTTTAGACTGCCCCTTTTTTTTTTATTACATTTCTTAACTTTTTTACCTTTTTGTCTAAGCATAGATCTATATACAACTGTTCCAAGACTCAGCTACTACAAAATTTAGCTTTCTAAGGTTAGTTTTGAACAACTCCTCTGTTTTTAATCTTAGACTCTTTTTAAAAATACTGCACTCTAAATGCCATACACAGCTTGAATTTTGGTTTATTCAGCAAGCCCCAGCTTGGCAAAAGTTGTCTATTCAATTGACTTTTGTCAAAATAGTAAGACAGAAAATTGTCTACTGAACAGTGCCTGCATCCAATCAGATGCTTCGATAAATTTGGGTTTGTGAGATACAGTCTTGATTGCATTATATAAATCACACAAAACACAACAAATAACTTACAAATCACTACAGTATGGATCCCTTGGATCGGTCCTGTGTTGTCAGCTGGATTCCTTACACGCTTTTAGACACTTTGCTTGTGGACTTCAATTTCAGCCATAAGCGGTAGATCACATTCTGGTTAATCCATAACCTCAAATATTGATTCTGTGTCCTGTCCTTCTCTGTGCAAACAAAAGAGAGTCTCCAAAATACTGCAGCCCTACGTGGGATGGGACGAGGACAAGTGTATAAAACACAAAATAAAATCCCTGATCATCTGAACATTATACAATAGAATATAATACCTACTAATCATTACCCAAGTCTTGGGATGGGTCAGAATATTATTTATTGTTTATATCAATATTACAGTCTTTCTATTGTAGAGTAAATTCCTGACTGGAATGCAGCCATATTTATTTTTTGTACTCATTTATATATGGATAACATATAACAGATTATATAAGGAAACTTTCCCTTGAAAAAGCTCCTTGTATCGGCAAAATGTTGGGTAGCAATGCTTGGATTCTTGGATGATACAGACTGGTGGTAATAGCAGAGACAATTTAAATGGAATTGCATTATCTGGATGATGGCAGTCCAGATCCAGGGACAAAAGAACAGAAGGCACATATTAAATGCTGTATATGACTGTTGGCGGTGCAGGTCAAGGTCATCTCGATCCCAGGGCGAACATGCCAAACTGTAACCCCTACCAAGATATATGAGCATTATGTGTCAGCAAAAATAACACCACAAAAAACACTGAACATTAATCTGCATGTTTACCCCAAGCATAAATTCCCCCTCCTCCCAGTACAAATCTGCCCTCCTGCTAAAATCCCCCCTCTCAGTACAGATCTTTGCGCAAATCTCTCAGCACAAATCTCCTCCAAATCAACCCAGCTCAAATGCCCCTCAAAAGTTCATCCCTCCTAGCACAAATCCTCTACTCCTAAAAGTTCCACTCCTTGTGCACATCTCCCCCCCCCCCACACACACACACACTTTAAATGTCTCCCTTTCATCACAAAAGCCACTGGCAATCACATGTAAAAAATTTACATGCTGGGTACAATCAGTCTGCCCATACATGGTTCGCATCTCTGTCGGTCCCTTCTGAACAGGCCAAGATTCAAACCGTCTATGGCCGGATTAAATGCCAGCTGGTCTGCTGATGGTGGAAATTAAGGATGAGATCAGGCGTGTTCGCAAATCCACGTGCCCACGCCCGCCACACTCTAATCACAGGCAGCGAGACATTTCCCGATCCACAGCTGCACAGATCGGGAAATGTCTCACTGCCTGTGATTAGCGATGCAGAGTGTCAGCTTCCTGGTGAGCGTGGGCACAAGGAGTTGCGAACATGCCTGAGCTCATTCTTAGTGGAAATAGGTTAGGAGCCCCTTCGCAATGCCTGAGGCTGTTTTCTGCAGTATCGGGTTGTAGCCCCCAGGCTTGCCGAACCAAGCAGTGAACAATGACAGGAAGGCTACAGTTTGGAAACTTTACACTAGGGGATAATAGTCAGGTTCAGGTACAGGTCATGGCAGGCGTCATGCAGAGTGTGGTCAGATTTAGGTAGAGTGGTCCAGTTTAGACAGAGGTTGTCAACGGGCAAGAAAAACAGCAGGAGCAATGTATGTTGGCAACAAGTAATTATAATAGCTCTTTTCTAGTGCTTCACAGTAGCCTGCAGGAAGACAGACCACCTGCCACTTCCAGAGCTCCAGGGATGAGCTCAGGTAGGTTCAGACATAAATATATAAGCAAGTGGCAACCACCCCAACCTGTAATTAATGTTTGCAGTAAGGTGCACATGGAAGGGAAACACTTCCATCAGCTCAGTCCCCACAGTTACAACCTTTTGTACCACCTGCCCCACTATTAGATTGTAAGCTCTTCTGAGCAGGGCCCTCTTAATCCTCTTAAATTTTATTGTATTGTCTCTCTATTGTATTGTAAAGTGCTCCGTAAACTGTTATCGCTATATAAATCCTGTATAATAATAATAATAATATTAATAATAATAATATCACAAACAAAAGATTTCACAGCACACTTACCAGCCAGCCTGCAAAACAATCAAATTGACCCCGTCTAACAATTCACGTTGAAAACAGGGGGGTTTTGTTTGCACATATTTGCAAATATACGCATAAGGCTGGATTCACACTATACTACACGACAGCAGTACAAGTTTCATCCTACTTTGCTCTGCGACATCTGTCCTACATTCATCCTACATTCATCCTACATTGGTCCTACATCCATCTGACTTTCATGAACAGGATACTACTTTGAACCGACTTTGTGATAGTCTGACTTGTTTTTGACCAATCAAAACAATCCCAGAGTGAGATAAATTCCTTTTACTGCTGCTGTAATCACATGTCGGATGTCTGATAAGGACAAGGCTCCTACTTTGGTCCGACTTCAATGATATTCAATGGGCTGAAGTAGGAAGAATGTCGGAGCAAAGTAGTAGAGGGAGTGTTTTCAAAGTCGGACCGACTTGTGTCGGATCAGTTAAGACGGCTCTCATAGGGAAACATTGATTTTCACACGTCATGCTACATGAGCTCCCAATGTAGGAGCGTTGTCGGAACAAGTGTGAACCCAGCCTAAACGGCAATGCCAACATCAAGGTTTCTCTGTATACTGCAGTTCTTATCTATAATATAAGAGTTTCCCAAGTAGGAGCAAATATAGCATTGGATAGATTAAAGTGTTTGTTAACCCAAAAAAAAATATACAGATCCTGGTCCCTTAATGCAGATTACACAGCACAGTGCTTGTGATGTGTAATCTGCCCCCCTCTAAACGGTAAAAAACCTCCCTGAATCTGCCACTTCCTGTATGCCCTCTCTGTACCACGATAACCAGGGCTGCTCAGCTCTGATCACTGTGGTCAAAGTGTGTCCTTCCGTCATATGCTGCCCTGCTCTGCTCTCCTCTCTCCCTCCTTCTTGCCTGTCAGCTGTGTCTACAATGGTCACTGGCCAGCCCCTCTATCAGAAAGCATAGCATACCACACTATGCAAGTCCTTTGTATAAACGGGCAGTCTAAATACCTCTTTAGGGCTGTCTTCAGGCCAGTCACGTGACTCGCGGCTGCTTTACAGCTACGAGACAGAGCCTCTGTGGAGGAGACGAGCGGCCTCGTAATCTCCCTGGCTGCTAGAGGGAGATCACAGCTCCTCCCACAGAAGACATCCATCAGAGCTGAAAAGCAGCCGTGAGTCACGTGACCGGCTTGAAGACAGCTCAAATTCGGTATTTAGACTGCTAGTTTTTTTTTTTTTAACTACTTACATAGTGTTCTATGCCAGCCTCGAATAGAGGGACTGGCATAGTCTTATATTAATAAACCCTTTAAATGCAGGTGTTCATGGAAGGAGCTGAACCCTCCTTAAAAATGCACAGGCCAGCATAAGCACTATGGCAACTGAAAGCATAAAGTGCATCCCAGCACCAGATTAGACCACCTGTACAAACAAGTGTAAATATTTAGGACCCTGTTCATACTGTTGAATGTGGTCTTAAAACAAAACTAAAGTCCAAAATGCTTATCTCTGCTCCAACAGTCCTGTGAGGTCCCTCACTGGTGCCAGCTTCTTATCCCTAGCAATGTTCCAATGCCATCCTGATTGGCCGGGGGCCCTATGACTTAACCTCCACACATGGACAGAAGATGAGCCATATTTGCACACAGGCTCCATGCTAGGAAGGTAAACTAAGCTGTGCTTGTGCAACTCAGTGTAGATTTTTAAGAGGACCGTAGATTTATTTTATTACAGAAGACACATTGCATGTCTGTTCTGCAATACAGAACCTGTCTGCTCACAACTTCAGCGCTATGGTATAATGAGAAGAAAAAATATAGCTAGGATGTATCAGAATACCAACAACTGTAGAGAACATGCAGGTCAACATCACTGAGCAGACAGGACAGACCAGGGGTTAGAAAGCCTATGCCTGGGGATTTCAGAGTTGTGCCATTTGTCACTAACAGATAAACTGATAGTAACGGATGAAAACACATTTAAAAGTAAAATACATTTAACTTCGATATGCATCTACATTCCTTTATATGTGAAGGAAGCCTACATATGGGGACTTCAATTTTTGATCATAGACCAGAGTGGGCTGTTGCAATATTCTCACCTCACAGCTGGAATTTACAAAAGTCCAAAGCAACCACTGATAACATTATTTGTACACCACACCATACAATTTACACACAGAGCCCAAGAAAACAGCATTCATATTAACACAAGCTACAAAAACTCCACAATCATCTGAAATGGCCAAGGATATCATTACAGCCATTACATACAAGTCATTAAGTATATCTTAAAGTTAACCTGTCATTAGAGAAATATTGGGGCAGCTACTGCAGACTTCCACCACAAAATGCTAGTTATTTGGCTGTTGACCCTCTGGATGCAGAGCTTTATAAAAACACTGACTTGGAAGAGGTGTGCAGATCAGTAAAGCCAGATAAAAGTTTTCAGTATTTACTTTTTTTTGTGTCAGTGATTAAAAATGTATTTAAAGGACAGCATAAAAAGAAAAAAAAAAAAACAGGTAACTAGCATTTCCACAAGATGGCCTCAGCAATGGCATCTTAAATGCTAATCTTGTGGCCACTTTGTTTAAGACACATACAGTAGGTAAAGCAGAGGTTGAGCATTTGCACTAGGAAATGTTGCTGGTTTCTACCATTATTGTTATGTTGTTGCCACCTTGTGGTAGAACACCGAAACTATCCTTTTCCAATCCATAATAATCATACTGCTGGAAATCAGTTTCCAAACGTGCCAGGTTCAGGATTTGTCAGATTTAATATTACAAAACAATAAAACATATATATCACAGTAAAACCTTGCTTTGAGAGCAACTTGGTTTAAGAGCGTTTTGCAAGACAAGCAAAATGTTTTATAACAAATTTTGCCTTGTTATACAAGCGATGTCTTGATATAAGAGTAGCTACATGTCACAACCGAGTATAAAAAAAGAAGAGAGGAGCCTCCAAGTGCAATATGCCTCCTATCCCTGTTGATGCCTCAGATATCCCTTTTACCATATCTTCGCCTATCACGTTATTTTCTGGAAGTGAATCCTGTCTGTGGCAAGATTTGTTTCAGTTTCCAGACGTTTGGTGGAGGAGAGGATCGGATTGGATAAACGATTGGCTGCCGTGGAGTCTCGTGAGTGACCCCTTGTTTGCTGAGCTCTCTTGATCTCATTATAGAGATCCAATCAATAGATCCGGTAAGTGGCCCCTCTGTCTATTATTTCTCGTCTGCTTGGCTAAAATATTGGATGAGGATTTGCTTCCATGTACCTCGGATTACAGCAAGTTTCACAGCCATCTTAAAATTGGACATTGTTGTGTTTTTGGTTTAAGTCATATTGAACCAATTCAGGTTAACAATAATTCACATATTTGCACTATATTTGCATCTATAATTGGTTGCGCATTTTTTACACACTTTTTTTTGTACAGCTTGTATAACAGTGTAAATTTGCTGTCCCCTCAAAATAACTCAACACAGCCATTAATGTCTAAACCGCTGGCAACAAAATGTCCAAATTTGGCCCAATTAGCCATTTTCCTCCCCAGTGTCATGTGACTCCAGTGTTACAAGGACTCAGGTGTGAATGCGAAGCAGGTGTGTTAAATTTGGTGTTATCACCTTCACTCTCATACTGGTCACTAGAAGTTCAACATGGCACAGAACTCTGAGGATCGAAAAAAAAAAGAATTGTTGCTCTACATAAAGATGGCATAGGCTATGAGAAGATTGCCAAGACTCTGAAACTGAGCTGCAGCGCTGTGGCTAAGACCATACAGTTTAACAGGACAGGAACCACTCAGAACAGGCCTCGCCATGGTCAACCAAAAAAGGGGTGGGGGTCAGCCTGTCAGTGCTCAGACCATACGCTGCACACTGTATACAATTGGTCTGCATGTCTGTCATCCCAGAAGGAAGCTTCTTCTAAAGATGATGCACAAGAAAGGCCACACTTTGCTGTTGACAAGCAGACCAACTTTAGGCCCCTTTCACATGAGCGGACGAACGGTCCGCTAATTACAAGTCCGTTTACGGACTTGTAATGTGTCCCTATGGGAGCGGATCCGTTAGCGGATGATGCATCCGCTAACGTCCGCCGACAATCCGCGTCCATCTGGATCCGTTTCGCGGACGGAAGAAAACCCTATTTTTCTTCCGTCTGGTGGATCGGATCGGATGCAAACGGACAGACGGTCCGTTTCCATCCGATTCCCCATAGGGGATAGCGGAGGAGAGACAGGGCGGTCCCTGCACAGTGTGCGGGGACCGCCCTGTCCGCCGACAGCTGAGCGGGACCCCCCGCTGAGCCGACGGACACACACGGAGCGGACCGAAAAACAGACCGCTCCGTGTGAAAGAGGCCTTAGTCTTTACTTTACTGGAACCATGTCCTGTGGTCTGATGAGACCAAGATAAACTAAAGCCGGGTACACACGATCAGATTATCGGACACATTTTCGCTCGTTTTTTGTATGCTGCTAGTCTCATATGAAAAGTGAAGAGGTTACTCACCATACAAAAATTCTCATGCGATAGAATTCAATGTCAGAAGTGATCTAAAGTGTTCTTTTGTTTCTGAGCATGCATAGTTTTTCTCTTACGAGTTGTTTTCGCCCAAATATTGTATTAAACAAAAAAACGAACATTGTGCTCACATCCGACAAAAATTTTAGAGCCTGCACATCCACTTTTTGTTATCTGCAAATTTGTAATCGGCGAAAGCACCTTACTAACGATCAAAAAATCAACAGAATTTTACTTCCGATTTTCTGATCAAAGGCACCTCCAAGACGACCACTGCCTTGCTAAAGAAGCTGAGGGTGAAGGTGATGGAATGGCCAAGCATGTCTCCAGACCTAAACCCTATTGAGCATTTGTGGGGCATCCTCAAGCGGAAGGTGGAGGAGCGCAAGGTCTCTAACATCCACCAGCTCTATGATGTCGTCATGGAGGAAGAGGACTCCAGTGGCAACCTATGAAGCTCTGGTGAACTCAATGCCCAAGAGGGTTAAAGGCAGTGTTGCAAAATAATGGTGGCCACACAAAATATTGACAATTTGGACATTTTCAGACGCAGCCATCTTGTTAAACATAGCCATATTAGTTTTTAGGTGCTGCCACATTCCCTATTTTGATGCTATTGTAGCAAAAGCTTGAGCAAGATAAAGCATCACAAAGCATCATTACCGAACCACTGAGCCCAGGGGGACCCCTAGGGTTTGGAAGGGACCAATGGTTAGCTTAGCTAGTTCCAGGGACCAACGGTTGGTAATTCCACATGGCCATTACATGGGCCACAGCCTTTCTTTCTACAGTGGCGTCAATGAAACTTCGGATCATTATAGCCCAAGAGGCATCAGACAAGGGAGGAAGATGCAGGCTGCCAGTATTGCCATAACCACTCCAAACAAGGCCTTCATCCCATTTATATTTGGAAACCAATCCCCAAACCAGCTGCCAGCATTAAATCCATTCTGTGTTAGTTCCCCCACACACATAGCAATTAGATACTTTTAAATTGTCAAATACTCTCTCCACCAGTTCTTGGTACTAGAGGGTACCTCTATGATGGTGGCAATCTTTTAATGGAGGAAGCGGAATAACTGCTGGTGGCACTCTTGGTCGTTTATGTTTCCATGGAGATTATATATATATATATATATATATATATATATATATATATAATCTATATCTATATCTCATTTCCCATATACGTTTTCCCCTAAACTTACTACCCCATTGTGTCAATAAATCAGTAGAATTATATATAGGTAAGTTTAACCACTAAAGCCCCGGACCATATTGCTGGTCAAAGACCAGGCCACTGCGTCGATTTAACTGACAATTGCGCGGTGGTGCGACGTGGTTTCCAAACAAATTTGGCGTACTTTTTTCCCCACTAATAGAGCTTTCATTTGGTGGTATTTGATCACCTCTGCGGTTTTTAGTTTTTGCGCTATAAACAAAAATAGAGCGACAATTTTGAAAATAATTAATATTTTTTACTTTTTGCTCTAATAAAATATCACCCCCCCCCCCCAAAAAAAAGTATATATATATATATAAAAAAAATTCCCTCAGTTTACATATTCGTCTACATATTTTTCGTAGAAAAAAAAAAAATCACAAACACACACCTTCCGGTTCTCGCTCTAACGAGAAATCTTGGGTGCACGGCGGTGATCGCGACCGCCTGGCACGCGCGTCGGGGGGGGGGCGGCGAGCGTGCGTGCCCCTATTGGCTGCTCGGCAAGATGACGTATAGCTACGCCCATATCACCCAGCAGAGCCGACCTGCCACCGTATTACTGCGGCGACTGATCGGCAAGCGGTTAAAGAGCTGCAGCTCCCCACTGAGCAGCTGGATGAACTAGGCAAGGACAGGGTAGCGTCCTGGTTTATTATCCTTGCCCATGTCGCCCAAGCGACACAATTCCACCAGGAACAATAGTTCCATTAGCTATAAAAACAAAATTTGCTTGTTACATGTATTGAGAACATTCGCTCACCACCGTGGCTGCACGACGTCACAGGCTCGGATCCTCCACTCTGCACATGTATCGACTTCTGGATGGTCTTCCTCAGCAGATGGGCTGAGGAAGACCGTCCAGAGGTCAATACATGTGCAGAGGAGAGGATTCGAGCTTGTGACGTTGCGCAGCCACGTTAGTAAGCGAGCAGGCGCTCTCAATACATGTAACAAGCACATTTTTTTTTTTTTATATCTAGTAAGTGTCTTCTTTTATCAGGGTTTTTAATAAAAGTTTTATAGCAGAGAGCAGTGTGTTGGCTGTGTTTTTGATTACATGAGTCCCTTGAAGTGGAGGAACAGCAGAGTAATCCCAGAGATCACCCCCCTATCTGCGAATGACACATTAGTGTAGACCGTGAAAGGGATAAACTGTACAGCTGAGCCCTGATAGAAAGAAAAGACGTTTGGGGAGTGAAAATAAAGAGTTAATTTGAGTCTTCCCGATTCATCCTTGAGGTAAGCAGATAAAATAGTTGATGGTAGTGTGCAGAGGTAATAAGAATTATTGACAAGCACAATGATAATAACACTGGAGCATTACTATCAAGATGTATATTGATTTATGGGACATTTATTATGAATTTGAATTTTATTGCATGTATAAATAGCACAGTACTAAGTATAGCATTGAATTATCACTGTAGTAGCACTGCATTTTGTGTATATGTGTGTCTTTTGCGCTCTTTCCTGGGGCTGGTAGAATACTATCAGTGGTTCAACCCCCAGGGGCAGACTGACAACTCATAGGGCCCCCGGGCATTAGAAGATTATGGGGCCCCTGGGCTTACAGATGGCCACCACGCCAGGAGACAGTGCAGAGGCGGGGCAGCTAAAATCTCAGGATTTTCACATCAAAAGCATGTCAGTTTCAGACATATCAGGGACAGATGTAAAAAAACAAAAAAACAAACAGATTTTTACATACTTTCCCTGGTTTTACTGAACCTGGCAACCCTCATGGGGCCCCTCAGGCAGTGCCCGAGTGCCTCAATGGTCAGTCCGCCCCTGACAACCCCAAATTCGCAACAAATCGCTGCCCCTTTCACTTAGCTACTGAGTGGCCATTCCACCCAAACGAAATGGGGACGGTCACCTTCTATACAGTCCCAAAAACCTTAACAAGTGAAGCACTATTTTAGCAGTTATTTTAGGTCCTGCCGCTACCCCACAGTTCACCTTGTCCCAAACTTCAATTCTATGATTAGCAAATGTCAGAACAGATATGTGAATCAATCACTTAGTCTTTCCAATGCTTTTTTATTAAACTTGCTGAAGTAGAGAGATAGAGGGTTAGGGGAAGTCTAGATACCTTGCGTAGATCACAGAGGAACTTGAAATCCAGGAGACAAGTACACTCGCTGTCAATGGATCTTGCTCACCCAGATAGGCCTCTCTCACCGGTTTAGCAGCCGAGATGATGCATAGACAAAAAAAAAAGTCTCTGCCACAGACTTGGTGATAATACTAAACTGTTGAATAACTGTTGAAAAATCCTCTGCCACAGGATATGGTGAGGAGTATAAGGCCGCGTACACACAATCGAATATATCTGCTGAAACTGGTCCGCAGACCAGTTTCAGAGGACAGATTCAATTGTGTGTACAGGCTAGCAGACAGGTTTCCAGCAGACAAAAGTTTTAAAGCATGCTTTAAAACTTGTCCGCTGGTTAGCCGTCTGTCAGATATGTCCGCTGGTTAGTACGCCTAACCAGCGGACTGAAATCTCCCGCATGCGTCGAATGGATGCGACGCATGCGTGGAAGAATTTTACTTCCCGGCTCGATGACGCGGCGGCATCGACGTCACCGGGCTGTCTGTCGTGTGTAAACAGATCAAACCAAAATCTCCCAAGAGAAATGTCTGATGAAAACATTTCGTCGGACCGTTTTCATCGGATATATCTCCTCGTGGGTACGGGGCCTAAGACAAGTGAAACACAGTTGCACAGTACCAAGGTCCTTTAAGCCACCTGGCAGTACTGTGAGGTAGATTGGTGAGGATGCATCCTCCAATTGAGTCACCAGGCCCTTCTTAAGATACCAGCCTTCCGCCTGATCCTCTACAGCAAAGGTTCTCCCCCTGGAACTTCCAATTGTTCAGCTTCTTCCCACAGGACAGACAGCACAGGACCATCTATGAACCAGTAGGCCCCAGCCAAACTTCTGGGCCTACCTGCAGTAACGTAGCCTTGGCCAGCAGGCCTCAAGGCAGAAGAGTTGTCACATACCTTAGGCCAGGCAGGCCATGAGGTCCGAGAGTGAAAAAGATGGCATCTGTCCCTTAAATGGGTTGTAAAGGAAAACATTGTTTCCCTAAATAGCTTCCTTTACCGTATTGGAGTCCTCCTTCACTTACCTCATCCTTCGATTTTGCTTTTAAATGTCTTTATTTCTTTTGAGAAATACTCACTTCCAGGAGTGTCAGGACGCCCACTAACACAGCTCCTTTCTCTGCAAAGTAGAAAGTGTCCTGACCTTCCTGCTCGCCCCCTCCCCCCTCAAATCAGACAGCACTAACAAAGGCTAAACTGTTTTTTGTACCCTGCGGAAATTGCTTCGCAAACCCACTGGCCGGAGATCAGACGTCCACCGAGCCGCCGCCCCCCACCCGAAAGACGGGCTGGGGCAGACCTTAATGCAGACGCAGATTTGTCAGCAGGCTTGTTGGGCTTGCGAAACCAGGGACGCTTCTGCCCCTCAGCAGGCAATTTGTCGGCCTGGAATCGTTTACCTGTAGCACTGGGTGGACGGGAAAAAAAAATAATGTCATTCAGAGATGCTCCAATAAGTCTGTTGCCCTTAAAAGGACAAATCCATCAGGGCCTTCTTGGAAGATTGGTTCGCAGACTAACCCTTTAGCCCACTATCAGAGGGAGAGGTCCATTTCATCAGCAAACTCTCCTCAAAGGGGTAACAACCGCCAAACTTTTAGGGACCGAAAAAAAAGTTTGTGGTTTGTCCTACTCCTTTCATAAAAGGAGATAAGCCACATAAGGAAACACCTTAGCAGTGCGGGTCTGCTTACTGAACCCGAAAGGGACCAACATCTGCCGCTTCCACAGACTCCTCCATCGTTTGAGTATTTCGCACTGCAGTGATAAGATCAGCTACCAGAGCCCACTCGTGCGCTGACCCGGAGACATCCTCACTGTCCGACCGGTTTTGGTCTGCATTCTCAGACATATGAGAACCAGGGCCAACAGCTGGGCCCAGCTCCACATCAGAGTTGTCCCCAGAGGATGGTGGGGGGAGGGGGCGCTTTTTACCCCACGTGTTACCATGCGCCGCTTCCACCTTGACAACAAAGGCCTCCAGGATCACCGACATAGCGTCCACGATACAGCGGGTGCAGGGGCACCAGTTGCCAACTCAGGTGGGAGATGTGTCTGCTTCTGAGGCCATGCTGACCCATGCACCCGACACCCAGGGACTTTAAGCAAGGTAAGCTTAGGTAGATCCCTGGCAGCTAGCCTAGCTCTTAGAGCCCAGGGAGAAGGGGAGGGAGGAAAAGGATGGATGGAACCCCCTACTTGACCTCCACAGAAATGCCCAACTATGTCCTCCTGTCAGAGCAGGGGACTGCTACTTGCCCATCCTGCGTGGATTATGCTGGAAGCATCCCAGACAGACCATCTTCCGTACGGTGACAGAGGTGACTGTTGGCCCGGCACACTGTGACTCGGCCATATAGACCGGTCCATATGCATGTCCCGGAGCGTGTAGCGCACCGGTCACCCGTAGAGCGACGGGCATGTCGTGGACTACCCAATGCGCAGCTAAGGTCAGCACATGCTCAATGGCCAAACCTGGGGGGACTACAAGGATCCAGTCTGTCACCTAGTCTGCAGTTGATAGATCACAGAAACAAAAGATAAAAAAAATAAAAATATCTTCAGGCCATGGGCCCTAAGGGAGCCATGTCCTTTTCCTATGCTAGGCAGAAGAAAAAAAAACCTGAGCTGCGAGATGCAGGGAGAGGGGTTATACCAAAAGGGACTGCCCCCTGGGAGGTACTGTACAGTGTGTGATGTGATTAACACTTTCTAACAAGTTTTCTGCCTAGTCACTCCTAATCGAAGGCTAATACCCACTGTGTCAAGATTGCTGCTGTGTCCGTCCATGAACGAAAGATAAATCGGCCTGGTTAGGATAATTGACCAATCACAGCCAACACCACAATTGTACACAGGGATGGCATGAAAGGAAGCAATCTATTGTGTACAACTGTCAAGTGACCTGCTGTTATTCCTCACGGTGGTCACATGGTATCTGCAGCGAGCTGGTACTCTGATCAGCCATCCCGTGGATATGGCCAGTGACAAATCGCACAGCTGTATGGCCCCACGATTGGCACCTCCTGACAGTGTCATATGACGTCTAGTCAGGCTAGCTGCCGAAGGTTCACAAGGACCCCGTCAATCCCCCTGGGCGACCGATCGTCAGCGGGATTGACTCCGTGACATCTCGCATCGGCAGGTATATAGATCACTACTTGCAGCCCTTGGTAAAATTGGTTCCCTCTTATCTGAGGGATACCAAGGATACCATTAAACGACTGGAGGCTGTTCATTATCAGGGAGAAATACTGATGGTAACGGCAGATGTTGCTGCCTTATACACATGCATCTCCCACCAATTGGGACTGGATGCAGTGGAATTGTTTCTTACACGCAATCCATCCCTTTCTGTTATCCAGAGGAACTTCATCATGGAGTTATTAGACTTTGCCACAAAGCATAATTACTTCTGGTTTCAGGGCCAGTTCTTTTCCCAAGTCAAAGGCGTGGCTATGGGGGCTAAATATGCCCCTAGCCTCACCAACTTGTTTATGGCCCAGTGGAAGGAGGATGTCGTTGATGCCCCACAGAGACCCGAATTGGTCCTGTGGGCACGTTATATCGACGACATCCTCCTCCTTTGGAAAGGCACGAGAGAGTCTCTTGACTCTTTCATGTCTTTCCTTAATGACAACAATTGTGGGATTGTGTTGTCATACGAAGTCAGTTCAACCTCCATCCATTTTTTGGATCTTGAGATCTCAGCCATTGGTGGTCATTTTGAATTTAAGACCTTTTTCAAGCCTACCGACCGGAATGGTTACATTCCGGTCGATAGTTGCCATCACCACCAATGGCTGCGATCTGTCCCTCAGGGCCAGTTCCTTCGGATGAAGAGGAATTGTACCAGAAGGGAGGACTTCGAGTCCCAGTGTCAGACCTTAAGGGATAGATTTTTAGACAAAGGATACAGAGTTCGTGAATTGGATGATGCCATCAACACTGTATCCAATATAGAAAGGTCTTCTCTATTGGTTGACAAACCTAAGAAAAACTACGATGATAGGTTCAAATGGTCTTTTTTCACCGACTTTTCTGTACAGCATAACGACATTAAGAAAATACTTAATAGGCACTGGAAGGTGCTCCGTAGCGACAAAATTTTGGGACCTTGCCTACCTGAGAAAGCAGGTCTAATTTTTAGGGGAGCCAAATCTATACAGAGTGATATTGCACCCAATGTCATAGACCCCCCTATAAAGGCCACATTCTTTCCAGAAACGAAAGGATATCATCCGTGTCGGAAGTGTAACACATGCATTGTCAATGTTTTAGGCAGACGAAGAACAGACACATTCATTTCTACTGTGACTAACCGCAGTTATAAGATGAAACCACATGTTTTACTAGTTACATAGTGTACCTCATCACATGTCCCTGTAAAATGCAATATGTGGGCCGAACCATTCGGAACTTTGCCATTCGAGTTAACGAACATTTGGGTAAGATCAAAAAGGGATGCCCTAAACACACTGTCTCCAGACATTATTTGGAACACCACGCCAGTGACCCCAGGGGTACTTCCTTCCAAGTCATTGATAAGTTTGTCCCCCACTGGAGGGGCGACTCTTGTACTAGGGGTGTCTACCGTTTGGAGACTTTTTGAAAACATAAGCTCAGGAGCTACACGCCCCACGGCATGAATGTGGATTGGGATGTCAATTGCTTCATTACCGGGCGTGAGGTCCTGTGCTCATGTGTCCAAACTTTGGAGAGAAGGAAGAATTATATAATTACTTACTCATTTCAGGTTTTTTTTTTTTTTCTTCCCTTTTTGTGGATATGCGTCCATCTATTGGGCAGTTGCGACGTTCATGTCCCATCTAGGTGTTACACTGGTTGCCCTTATTTTTCTAGGTTACTAAAGTTTTGCTTTTGCACAACTCGTTATGTTGTTTTATACATTAACATTACTGTTCTTCCATAAATACATCCTGGTGTCATTATTAGCTTGCTTATGGCCTTTATGGGAGGGTGTCCCTTGGGGTTGGAATTCACAGCCCAGGGTGGAGCGTTCCTTCTCTGGAGACACGGACTTCCACCCCTCTCCCCCCCCCCCCTTTCTTCAGTCCATGAGGGTGACGTAATGACGCATCTATGTACGTTCGGGTAGTGTGGGTAGTTTTACCCGCTTCCCGATCGGCGATGCGCCTGTGCCTCCCGATGGGCGGATGCAATGGGTACGTTAGATGACGTTTTTTGACGTCTCGCCCGCCCATTGGATTGCATGTCTGGCTGCTGAAGCCTGTCAGTCACGAATGCGGTTCCCCTTGGATTGGTTGTGGGCGGCGGTGTCGATGACGTTATCGGCGCCGCACCCACCTACTTTGGATTGGCTACAGATCTTTGTGCTGTCCATTGTCTAGCTCTCCATATGACATTGGGCAGGCATGGGGGTGCAGTTAGCTACGAGCTATGCGGGTTGGATGTTGTTCCTTCCTACATCACCGGACCCGCCCCTCCAGTCTTTCCTTGCTCTCATTGGTTATTCTGGGTGTCCCCAACAGACGGATTTCTATGTGGTTCCTGTTTCTTTATTGTCATGCACTGCATTAACTTAGGTTTTGGGCGGACCTTTTTGTATGGGGTAGTGCCTTGGTCCATTAGAGTGGCTCAGTGTTGCTTATGGCAGTTGATCAAGGCCCCTTACTGGTCACTACTCATAGGGCATGCATGTTTTTTTTTTTTTGTATGTTTTATTGTATGCTGCTTTGCTGTCCATTGGGATATATGTTTCGGTAAAGTTTGAATTAGATGCTTATTACTATTTATATGTCATTATATATACTGTATATGCTTTATACGTTTACCTTTTTGATTGTTCAATCATGTCAAACATTGGTATGACAGATCCTGCTTTATATTTGTATATTAGAACATTTGTTTTGATGTACTATATCCTGTCAAGATTGTTCACTTCCTGTCTCCTCCCTTTCAGGGGTGGAGTTCCGGATTACTTGTCTTATTTAAACTCAGCAGTGTGGGGGTACAGACAGATGCCCCTGTTGATGGCTTTGAGCCGAAACTAGTCGGGTAACATCCATAGTACCCCATACTGCTTTTAGATATATTTTTCACGTGATTTTATTCATTTATTTTAAATAAAGCCTTCATTGGTTTTTTGATCTGCACCATTGGGAGCATTTCTTTTTTCTTTTTCCCATGCCACACATGTTGTGTTGATACATGAGCCTGGCCATCCCTCCATTGGCCTTTTGTTATCCGGGTTCCTGTCCCTGAAGTGAGGTATCCGACCAAGATTGAATCCATCATCTCAGCTGGAGTAACCATCGCTGCAAAACCTTTCACGCACAGAGCCCAGGGTCCGCTGTGACCACCATGCCTGATCTGACTTGCTGTTAGTACTAACATGTGAGTCCACCACAGCTGGTAAGAGTATCCATTTCCATTGATTTTGATAGTCTGAAGGTTGCTACAGACAAGCCATCATTGTTGTTTCAATTTCCTTGAACTGGCATCATATGTGAAGATTTCATTCATCCATTTGGGACACACCTATGAACTATTCATTTTTGTTTATTTTGTTTGGTTGGTTTTTTCACTCATCAGTTTGCCAACATATGTGTGGACTATATCAGTATTCCACACATGTTGAGTACAATTGTCTTTTACTATGCTTTTACATACAATTTTTGTTTGATTTCACATTGTTATGTCATGTGAATTTGGCAGCATTTTCACAAAAGTAATTAGTATAGCGCTGCACTTTCTTTCTCCACGTTCACTTTGACTTTGTTTGTCTGTGTGCTGGCTGCTACATTGTTTTTTGTTTTTCTTTGATAATTAGCGCAGTTGTTTTTCCCACTTTCCCGGCTAAGAAAGCCACCACAGTCATTTGTCTATAGTCAAAAAAAAGCAGATGTCTCTTTACATGCATTACCATTCAATGATATAGTAAAGGTGCCAATTGACCCATTAACATCAAATCGGTCCACGTTTCCAGGTGAGAGTGAATGGTGGTGGGACCCTCTCATTGTGAGAAATAATTCAGCGAGCCATTATTTGTCATAGTTCACCTTATTTGCAGTTAATTTTCACCGTTTTTATGGACTTTTTTTCTTTATGGACTTCTTTATGCATTGATCTACAATATGCGTTCTGATTCATTTTGGTATATTTTTAGTTCCATTTTGAGTTTCACGTATTTATGCAATTCATGTGTTATATACAGGTCTTATAGATTTGGGCTATTGCTACACAGTCCAACAGTATATAATTATTTACATGCATTGTTTTATGGACATTTGGTTTATCATATAGTGGTTTGCGTTAAAATTCACATTTGTATCATATCTCCTAGGATACTAGCAGAAAAAAACAAAAAAAATCAAACTAAGGATTGCTGGGTTGAGGAAAGGTTAAACAAGGGCTGGTTTACAACTAGACCAATGTCAAAAACCTCCTGTTGTAGCATAGCCTGACTGTTCCTGAACTTCTGTGTCTTATGGAGAAAAGGAGGGTGTTATACATTATTAAGCAGAGCACCATTTTCAAGCAATATGGGGAAGAAAATGATCTCTCTGCTGCCGAAAACAGTGAAATAGTTCAATGCCTTAGACGAGGTATGAAAACATTAGATATTTCACAAAAAACATAAGCGTGATCATCGCACTTTTAAGAGATTTGTGGCCGATTCAGAGCACAAATGTTTTTTGTGCAGATAATGGCACATTGAGGAAGATTTCTGTCAGATCCATGCATCGGATCAAGAGAGAAGCTGCTAAAACACCATTACATAGCAGCAAACAGATATTTGAAGCTGCTGGTGCCTCAGACATCAAGGTGTAGAGTCCTCCAGAGTCTTATAACCGTGCATAAACCTTCCATTCGGGCTGCACTAACCAATGCTCACAAGCAGATGGCTGCATTGGGCAGAAAAATACATGAAGACTAATTTTCAAACAGTCCTGTTCGCTGATGAGTGCTGTGCAACCCTGGATGGTCCAGATGGATGGAGTAGTGAATGATTGGTGGACAGCCACCCTGTTCCAACAAGGCTGTGAAGTCAGCAAGGTAGTGGTGGAGTCATGTTGCATGCTGCAAAGAATACCTCTGCATCAATGGCTGCTATGGGGATAAAAGGAGAGAAAGCCATGGTGTGGCCTCCATCCTCCCCTGACCTCAATCCTATTGAGAACCTTTGGAGCATTCTCAAGCAAAAGATCTATGAAGGTGGAAGGCAGTTTACATCCAAACAGCAGCTCTGGAAGGCTATTCTGATAGCTTGCAAACAAATTAAAGCATAAATTGTCCAAAAACTCACAAGTTCAATGGATGCAAGACTTGTGAAGCTGCCATCAAATAAGGGGTTCTATGTTAAAATGTAACATGACCTGTTAAAATGTTTAAAAAGTTAAAATGTTGTTGAAAGTTTGATTGAAATAGCTTTTGATTTCAGCAAAATATGCTGCAAACACAACAAATGACAATTTTCAGCTCTTTACAACCTATAAAGTGTTTTCAAAATTACTGTGCGTAGTAATTTGGAACAGTGCATTGTAAGTTTTTTTTTTTTTTTTTTTCCAAAAATAAAACCATTATAATTAGGTTTGTTCAATAAAATTTGAATTGTACTCTTAAATCGTTGATAACATGAGAATTATGCTGACTATTGTTTACAGCAATTATTTAGGTAAATGAGAAAAATATCATTGGCATAATAATTTGGAACAGGGTGTATGTGCCACGTTATGTTGGCCCATCACATAAAATGCCAATAAAAAACATTTACGGTTTTAGTTGCAACATAAAATGTGGAAAATTCCAAAGGGTATGAATACTTTTTCAAGGCACTGCATGTACTGAAGCCCGAGCTATGCAGGAAATCCTAAATAGATTGGAAAGTACAGTCTGTAACACACACAAACTATATTGTTAAGGTTTGTTTATTCACGGCAAAGCAATGCTGCAAGGGCAGCATTTGCCATATAGCAATAGAGGTCCCTTTGCTCCCAATTGCTGCCTGATACTTTGTGAATAAACTCACGTTTCCTGGAATCCAATTCCCAGGAATTTACTACATATAGGCATGTCAGTAGTTCAGTATCTTACTCCTAAGCAAAGTTTGTGAAGCACATCCCCGTGACTGGCTATCGTGGTCAACTGGCATTTGGCTCTGTACAGATGGCCTGCCATGTAAGGTTTCAGGCATGTCCAGGGTGTTAGATGTCCAATTATGAAGGCCTACTGAAAGAGGTTTTTACACACCGCACCTGAAAAACCTGCTGAAGCACATACAGATCAAACCACAGTTGTAGACGCATTCTAGCGCCATTCAGCAATTACCCATACGTTCATAAAAGTAAACAAGATACTACCAAAAAAAAAAAACAGTATGTTTCACATGTTATTCCAGTAAAAAACAAGACTTTGGCTTTTATAGGATGTTTATTTCCTGAACTTTGTGTACAGGAAGTTGATACTGAGGCACAGTAAGAAGAAATGTCCAAGGGTTAAGGGGGGCTGAGGAGAGGTCTGGAAAAACCTGGAGCTAATGTTATCCCCCACCCAAACAGGACAAAACATGATCCCTTTCCCCCGGCATCAGAGGTAAGGGGACAAGAGGAAGGGCTGTGACAGGACTATTGAGATGCGGTGGGCTCATTAACCAAGTCCGCTCATGGCATGTTTTCCATCAGCAGCAAAGGGGTAAAATTCAGTTTTGATACCACCACTGTAAAGTTCTAGGCTTCTTCACAGCTTGGAAAACAATTGCCTGTAATGACTTAAAACCGAATGAGAGGAAGCGGGAGAAAAAGGTGTTAACACCCTCTAAACCCCCATTTGTGCATATCCTAGCCCCACAATGGCTCTGGCAGTGACAGGGTTACAGGGCACTTTACAATACATTCTGCACTGCAGCAGGACAGTAGTTGTATTAAGACCCAAGTGTATTGAGGGCATCAGGATGGCACCCAGGAGATCTATGCAGCTCTCCAAGTCATCCCACCCTCACGCTAAACATTCATTTTTGTTTCACTTTTCTTGTTAAAAACACATAACTACCAAGTAGATCACAACTGTGGGCCAATGGTTATTTCTTCCAATGGTTTGATGCATTTCATACTAGGCATATAATTTAACCATTAAAATAGGGAAGAAGTCTTGGTAATCAAGTCAACACCATTTGCATCTCGGGAGAGTAGCAAGATGCTGTGGTGGCAGTTTGCACTTTGAAACAAACTGCTTTAAATAGCTAAAGCTGTAGGGACAAGTATAATTTTCTCACAGTGGCCTATCCTGTCACTATGTTGCCCATTTATTATTTTTCATGAGGAGCCAGAAACCCAGAAGTGCCAAGTAAACCCCTGCAGCATTGACCGGTTATACAAGATTCTGGGAGGCAAAGGAAAGGGGTGAAGGAGATGAGGAGATGACGGGATGAGTGAATCAGACACAGCAACAGGAGAACTAACAGGAAGCAGACATGTCAGCAGGCATCATGCCCTTTCCACCACCGTGTCTCTTGGGGCCCCATGGAGATGTTTTAGGGGCGACTGGAGCCCCAAAACTGGGGAAATCCTCTGAGCTGGTCATGTCAGGAGCCTAGAAGGGGAAAAAATTAAATATTACTTTCTTTAAAGTGATTGACAAAACCTCTGATAAAACAGTTTATTTACCTGCTCTGTGCAATTGAATTTAACATAGCAGCCTGTTCAATTTCTCCTGTACCCCCCCCCCCCTCTTGCTAGTGCTTCTGGATTTTCTTCTTGGTGTGCCCCCACAGCAAGCTGCCTGCTATGGGGCACACCTCTGGGCTCTCTCCCAAACCGCGTTGCCTGCATCCAGACATAGGCTCTGGCCATGCCCCAATCACAAGATTGGACCAACAGCAGCAGAAGTCAATGACTCCCGCTGCCTCAGCAAACCCCTGTGAGAGCAGAGAGAGCTACTACAGATGGGCACAGCTTGTGAGTATGTATAAGGGGGCATACTGCTACCTAAATCTTTTAAACCTTAAATGTAGGGAATGCATTAAGTTATAAAAAATATTTTGGCTTTAGAACCACTTTGAAAGGACTTTCACAAAATGGCTGTTCAGGAACAATTTTTATCTGCTGCAAGAGAAGTCATTGAAAGGAAGAGGCATCAACAGCTAGATGTACCAATTCCTTCTAACTACCTAATTTTAGACACAGAATGCATTGGTCATTATGTAAAAGGCAGCAAGAGTTTGAGCTGGGTATGTTACAGCGGGAATCAAAATTTCCATATTAGTTATTAGATTTGAAACCTTTGATGTGCAACTTTGCACTACAAAAAGAACATGAGCCAGATTAAACGTATTAAACGTTTTAAACTGGTGTAACCCTAACTTGCTAAATAAAACCACACACTATATTAACCACTTAAAAACCGCCTCCTGCACATTTACGTCGGCAGAATGGCACGGCTGGGCACAAGCACGTACATGTACGTCCCCTTTAAGTGGCCAGCCATGGGTCGCGGGCGCGCTCCCGCGACCCAGTCCGAAGCTCGGTGACCGTGGGACCCGATCGCCGATGAAGTCCCGCGATCTGTTCCCGGAGCTGAACGACGGAGAGAGCCGTGTGTAAAAACACAGCTTTCCCGTTCTTTACTGTGGCGATGTCATTGATTGTGTGTTCCCCTATATAGGGAACCACAATCAATGACGTCACACCTACAGCCACACCCCCCTACAGTTAGAAAAACAGATGGGGTCATACATAACCCCTTCAGCGCCCCCTTGTGGTTAGCTCCCAAACTGCAATTGTCACTTTCACAGTAAACAATACATTTTTAATGCATTTTTTGCTGTAAAAATGACAATGGTCCCGAAAATGTGTCAAAATTGTCCGCCATAATGTCGCAGTCACAAAAAAATAAAAAAAAAAGCGGATCGCCGCCATCAGTAGTAAAAAATAAATTTAAAAAAAATTACAAAACTGCAATAAAACTATCCCCTATTTTGTAAAAGCTATAAATTTTGCGCAAACCAACCAATAAACGCTTCTTGCGTTTTTACCAAAAATAGGTAGAAGTATCGGCCTAAACTGAAGAAAGATAGAGAATATATATATATATTTTTTTTTTATTTTTTTTTGGGGAGGGGGGGGGATATTATAGCAAAAAGTAAAAAAATATTGAATTTTCAAAATTGACGCTCTATTTTTGTTTATAGCGCAAAAAATAAAAAAAACGCAGAGGTGATCAAATACCACCAAAAGAAAGCTCTATTTTTGGGGAAAAAAGGACGCCAATTTTGTTTGGGAGCCACGTTGCATGACTGCGCAATTGTCAGTTAAAGCGTCGCAGTGCCGAATCGCAAAAACTGTCCGGGTCCTTTAGATGCCTAAAGGTCCGGGTCTTAAGTGGTTAAAAAAAAAAATGTGTGCAAATTATCTTAATTAAAGCACCCACTTCTCATACTTAAAATGAACCTTTACAGCAACATATGACCATCATATTATAGAAGGCACCTCCTTCTTTAGAGGTCTTTGTACAATCTCACCTTCTCATTGTTGCCTGTAGCTGTCCAGGGGGCATCGCGCACCACAAAGCCCTTAGATGGCTGGGGCTTGGACTCTTCCTGAGAGTGGGGCTTCAGGTATGACTGCATCACTTCATTTTCCACCACATCAGACATCTGATAAAAGGGAGTGTCAGATAAAAAACTAATTTGTTTCAAAACAATGTAACCCGAAAATATGCAGATCATGGCATCTGAAATTATTAGTACCAGCAGCCATAACCCAAGTAGAACAGCCCTGATCTGGATATACTTACATATTCCTCTTCTAAATTCAGCAAGTGATCAATGGCTTCATCTACATCCTCAGGTTTTCCCATTACAGTCACACAGTTGGGGTCAGGGGCACCAGCCTGAGGGAAACGAATATCCACCTAAAAAAAAAGAAAAGGAGGTTGTTTAAAAGTGAATCTTTGCCTTTTGCTAGCATGCACACATTGTCAAATCTTATAACCTGCATCTTTGGGTGAGGGAATTCATTTGAAAGTGAGGTTTGGCACAGTTCTACTTTTTTGAAGTCATCATAACCTCTCATCTCCAATTACTCCCCTGGCTGCTAAAATACAGCTGTCACAGGAAATGCAGATGTATCTGACATGCAAGCCTTGAGCAATAGGTTTGCTTCACCTTCTGTTATAGCAGGCATGATAGGGAAAGACCTGGGTCTCCGTGGACAGACTTTTTGTTCACTTTTCAGGCACCAGTGACTGATTACAAGCTGAACAGTTAAATTATAGTGGCAGTTTCTGAAAACATTTTCCATCAACAATGGAGAGGGGATGAATACTTCAGGTTTAAGGTTTCACAAAAACAAGATGCATAGTTTGCAATCCCCCCATCCAGAAATAACCCTCTGAAGGTACTTGCCTTAAATTCATCCATAATTTTGCGTATGGCTTTCCCTCTGCCCCCGATGATGCGGGCATGAACACGTTGGTCCAAAGTAATGTCTTCAGACACCATCTGTTCTAAATCACCAACAATTTGCAGGATTGCTTCTTTAGCAGCCTCTGTGTTTTTCTCATAACCGGTGATTGTAATTTGTTCCTGTAAAGATTACAAATATGGACATATAATAATGGGAATGTATGATCGGAACAGCAAACATGTATACAGGGAAAAATTGTCTACATCTTCTGCACAACTTATATTTTCACTCACAGGCAAAAGGGAGGTTGTACATTAGCTTGCTCCAGGGAACTTAATACACCAATTCGAAAACGCTCTCTGCAGCCTTAACCCTAAATTATAAGCCCATCTATCAATACACGATGTGGCACGGCTCCACTTACAAAATAAAGCAAATCTGCCAATTTTTCCATGCAGATCTGGGATTAGACAGTGCTGAATGCAAATGTTACAGCAATCAAATAACCTCCCAATTTAAATTGGGTTGCAGGTGTAGCTTTTAGATACATTTTATACATTTAAAAAAAAAAAAATTATGTCATAATAAAAATTTGGATGTGAGGTTTTGCAGAAAGACTTCAATGCATCAAAGGTTTTACCTGGCTTTCATCATTCTTGTCTGGAAACTGGATGTTGACATCGTGCTCAGTGCGGATTTGGCTGATAACTGCCCCCTTACGACCAATAATCTTGGGATGAAATTTGGGGTCAACAGTGACGACCAGTTTAAAGCTTCTCAAAGCCTGCAAAACAAAATATTAAAAATAAACCGGGGCCCATAATATATGGTTACTCACCTTGCTAATGCCCAGTTGAAATGTATAGTCATGCTCATTTTAGGGAATGAATAGTCTGGAGAGAAGTAAAATTGGGGAAATTCCAGATTCCCAACATGTTTCTGACACTATGGTCCTTTAAAATTGCCTGTGCCAGATTCAAAAGCCCTGCTGCCAATTTCAGTAGATTTGCCAACATGTGCAACAGATTCAGGGGCAGTTCCTAATAGAGCCATTTTAAAAAAAAAACAGCTATTAATTAACCAAATAAAAAAATGGTTACCTTCATTTTGTTGACAACAAAACTAGGAGGCAAAAAAAGAAGACCAACTTTGAAGCTGATCTCTAAGTTTACTATAACGTAGACTAGTTCTTTTGGGACAAGCTGACCAAACCAAGCTATTTTCTAGAAGTGTGCCCTGTATAAACTGTATGTAGCTTTGGCTACATACAGTCTTGTGTTCTTTTGAATACATCTGTCAGTCTCTCTCTGCCTCATTAAGGGGAAGCTTTATATTTAAATATTGAGAGAATACAAAGCCGTCTATGAATGGCTGAATATTGCTCAACTTGACTCAATTTTGTTCCAGGTGTGAGGAAATATTCTCATCTCACTGCAGAACACAGGGCTATATACTGTATGTTTGAGGTTAAATACAGTTGTTATAGCACACCTAGAGGTGCGGGTAGAAAATAGTTTGTTTGGGCCAGCAAACCTGGAAATCCATGTTAAGTTGGTGTACAGAGATAGGCAGAGTGCCTGTATCTGTATGCTGTACAACAGTAGTATATGTGCCACATTCAAGGGATTATATTAAAACAGCTTTTTCGTCACAGCTGAAAAGGTAGGACTTTGCCACAAAGTTTGTTAAAATCCCTGAAATGTACATTAACCACCCACAGTGAATGTTTTTTTCTCAAGCGTGGAATTACTTTTTTTGTTAAGACCGGTGCTCAGTAAATTTCTCCATGCTTTGATGCACACCGACATGCTGGATTTCCATCCATAGTTTCTTACTAAACACATACTTTGCTTCCACCATTCTGGTTTCAGATTGTATAGAAGCAGTGTGTATACAGTAAAGCTTTTGTAAAAAATTTGGCAAGCGCTGAACAGCTTCCTTTCGTAATGCTACTGAAGCAACTTTTAGCTTCAAATCTGAGGCCATTAACACGAGGGCTAAAAAGTCTACACGGCACTAAATAAGTGAAACCGTACTTTAGACAGTGTCAATCAAATCTCCTTACCAGAAAGGGGAATGATAAACAGGCACATAACCAAGATCTGATCAACAGCTCCCACTCCAATCACTTTGTGAAAAGCTCAGCGTTGTAGCAGCTTGTTGTAAAGGCTTGCATCAATTACCTCTCTGGATAGGAAAGTCGGCTAGGACTTCAGGCAACTAGGTTCACTTGTGTAATCGCTCTCAATCATGAGGGTGATGTCACCAATAAAACAATGATGTAGCACATATTAAAGCCTTCTTCATACTGAGGTATGCCGTATCCACTCCATTCCACCCTGCTCTGGCCACAATTAGTGATGTCCAGTTCATGAACGAATTGATCTTTTGAAACATATTTTCAGACAACTGAAAAAGGGATGGTGGCATCATCCTCATGATTGAGAGCAAATACACAAGTGAGCCTGGTTAACCTGAAGTCCTAGCCAACTTTCCTATACAGAGAGGCGATTGATGCAAGTCTTTCCAACAAGCTGCTATAGTGCTGAGCTTTTCATAAAGTTATTGCAGTGGGAGTTCTTGATTAGATCGTGGTTATATACCTGTTATTTCTCTTCTGGTAAGGAGATTTGATTGTCACTGTGGTGTGGAGTGCTGCTATTACACACTGAAGCTGGTGCTGCATACTTTTTCTATTTAAAGGACTGTTTCACTTATTTAAACGCAGTGTGTGGACTTGTGTGTACATATGGTTTTATTTGTAAATCAAACAGATTGTGCTGGCTGCTTTCTATTCTGTATTAGGTAGTAGTTGATTTGATAGCGCAGATACCCCTCAAGCTTTTTAAGAGTCTAGAATTATGACAAACAGGAACGTTTGTGCCAGTATTTAACATTAAAAGCAAAGCATCAAAGTCATTAGAAATATTTCCAAACAATTTGCTTAAAAAATATTGATCCTAGGCTAGGAGGATTCTCAGACATGGTTAGCTTTTGAGATGTTGATGCCAACAAGACTGGGAAATGCCCACACATGACAGCACTGAACAGGTCACATTTTTTTTTAAAGGACTCACCCGATCCTCCTGCTCAGCCTGAAGTTCCTTCACTCTGTCTAGAAGTCCACCTTTAGCTCGATCTAGGTTACTGGAAAGGCCAGTGATGATGATAATGTCAGACTGGAGTTCAGGAGCAGGCACTTGGATGTTCACCTGCAACATGAGAATTTGCATAAGGGTGAAGCACTTTTCATTCATATATATTGCTTATAGAATAAAAAAAAAAATAAAAAAAAAAAAAGGAGGAAACTATCAAGATTAAGTTCAATAATTTGAATGTGCATTAAAAGGACAGTAAATTCACGTTAATAAAATAAATTCAGTATGTTTAAATACAAAGTAGAATGCACCAGACATCCTCCATGCCCCCCTTGTGCACGTAGGCACACTTTTTTGCTCAACCCCAAAATAGACTACACATCTTCATGCAGGCACAATTCAGCTGTCAGGACAGATAGGGTCAACTCCCAGGCTAGCCAAACACCGCATAGATTTCTCCACCTATAATGGCAGCGTGGATTAAGCAACTTCCACTGCCAGCTACTGTATTCAAGCAGCTGCAGAACCTGCAAAAGCCTAAATACCCGAAGAGCATCCGCAATAAAATTAGCAGAACAAACAAGACTTGTTTTTGGACAGTCAATTTCTAGTCTCAGACCAATTGTTCTAGGTAAATCATGCCAATGAAAATCACAGAAGATACAGATAACTGCAGACTGGTACTTTGCAATGAAGCATTATATAAAGTACATATTTCATAGAAGACTTTAGACGTCTTTCAGCTGTACCAATATACCCACCTCAAACTCATCCATCATCTTACGAATGCCAGACCCCTTCTGTCCAATGATGTAACGATGTAGATCGTATGGAACCTCTACTTCAATACTGACAGGTACAAGAGCCTACAGAAAGGATAAACTAAAATTAGAAAAGTAACAAGCAGTTAAAAACACAAGGGGTTACTTAACATGGCACGGGGTAAATGTTCGAAAAATTACTGATGAAAGTGTTCACTTACCTTTAGTGCTTCATTGGCTCCATCGCATCTCTCCTTACGGCCAGATATCAATATGATGTCACACTTCTTAGGTGAGCCAGGCTCAGGAGCAACTTTAGCCTCTAGCCCTTCCTCCCCATTTTCTTGTGCTGGCGACTCAGCATTGGGTGCTAATGAAAAGAAATGCAGAATGAGTTGGAGAAAGCCCATGTTTAAATACATTGGTTTTCATACTACAGCACTAGTGGTGAGCTTTCCTTACCTCCCTGAGGATTCTCCTCACGATCAGGAAATTTAATCTGCACGCCATGCTCTCTAGTAATCTGCTGGATTCTAGAGCCTTTAGGTCCCATTATAGAGCGATGGAATTTTTGAGGAATCATGCACTCAATGGTCACTTGAGCCTCCTGGATAATAGTAATAACCACCACATTATTGCCACAGTTATCCAGAAATGCTACACAAATAGCAACAAGCTGGTCAGCTGAATCTTACCAAATCCTCAATAATGTCTAGGATCCTCTTCTTTGCAGCTTCAACACATTCTTTTGCACCTTTCAGGGTAACACGATCACTCTGCACACCAGAGCGGGGAAAGCTGACAGCTACACCACCATACTCCTCTGCGATATCACGCAGCACTTGTCCTCTCCGGATCACAAAGTAACGATGGTGTTTAGGATCCACAGACATGGAATCTTCTACAATGTTATCCTAGGGAAAAAAAAAATTATACATCCATTTTCTTCATCATACTTGCCTATAAAATCCTTTTCTTTAAGTACATCATGGGACACAGAGTTAGGCTAAAATTCATTACCTACTTATAATTCATTACCTACTTATAATTCATCTCCAGGTGAATTGACACCAATAGACCAAAGGTCATTAGAAAGAAAGTGATCCCCTATATAACCCCTCCCCCATACCATACAGGCAGTACTTTGGTTTTGTAGCAAGCACTGAATCCTCAAAAAGAGGGGAGGGACCTTAGTGTCCCATGATGCATCATGGGACACAGAGTTAGGCTAATATTCATTACCTACTGGGATGTCTCAGAGCAACAGCCTTGAGGGGAGGGAGACATCCTGCCAAACAATAGCCATCAGACCTTTTACGGCAGCCCAAAGAACACTGCAGCCGAAAACCAAATCCTCGGCTACTCGAACATCCACTTGATAAAATATTGTGAACGTATGCACTGTAAGACCAGGTAGCAGCCTTACAAATCTGAGCCACAAATATCTGATGCCAAAAAGCCAAGGAGGTGTGATTTTCTTCACAGGAAGTAGAGAACTCTTCCCTCCGGAAATCTTTTGGCTCTATTTGTCCAAATGATCACCAAAATAAAACGTTCCCCGTAAAGGGGAAAACCTGCCAAAAACGTTTTACAAGGAAGCTCGGCTGACCAGTTCTTAAGCCACAAGAGTTTGCGCATGTGTACAGACAAGAGAGCCAAAACGAGAAAGCTACTGTATTGAATCTTTTAAGGGCATCAACAGCAAAAAACAGCACTCGAGGAATATCTGTCTTATTTTCAGCCAGATCATCCCCCCTTTACGGACTAGCAGATACCAATTGATGCAACAGCTGGCTGAATAGCTGAACTGGCTAAAAAAAGGAAGATCTTAATAATGACTCAAATTTCTTCAAGCTCTGTGCTTTATCTACCGGACAAGTTAAGTTCTTGTTTAAGGAAGAGACTGCTGCAGCTATGGCTGGCATACTCCACTGAAACTCAGTATGTTCCCAATCAGCATACACTATGTTCCAACAAGGAAGGGGAAAGCCTATGCGGCCTGAAGAGGCCTTAGGGACCCCCATAGAGGACCAGGGGGCTCTGTAAGAGGCAACTTAAAAGGCAGAACAAAACATTTCAGTAAGAGACTGGATCAAAAGCCTCTGCGACAGAGGCAGACATCAACTGGATATCATCTTGTCCAGATTGTTTAGAAGCAGACTCATCCGCCAGGCCCTCCACAGAATCCTGAGCTTTTAGCTCTTCCTCATTCTCAACTAATTTCTGCTCAAAACTAGGAGGCTCCGGGGAGGGCAGGGGGGATCTGTCACGCTTCTTGCTACCATGCGGGATGTGGCCAATTGTTTCCACCTGCATGCTGTTCCATATTTTCAGTAAACAGACCAGGTCACCACTTGCAATACTGCAATCTAAACATAGGCAGGGAAACCAAATTAGTATTTAAAGAATTATTTTCTGCTGCAGCAACAATCTGATCACAACTAGCAAATATAGGATGGCAATCCTGGTGCAAAATCAACACGTGGTTGTTTGGACTAAGATGCCTTTCAGGTCGACCCTCCCCCTGACCTCCATGTGCTCTCATTGGTAGAGAGCCAGTCATGTGACTGACAGGTTACAAGACTAGGCTCTGCTCCTGGTATGGCCATAGAGTAGCTTTAAGTGCAAGTCTTACCAAGCTTTTGATTAGAAACTCAAGTTCCTTCTGAGCCTCCTTCACTGCCTCCTCTGTGCCCACAATGGTGATGAGCTGCTGGTCTTTATCCTCAGCAGTGGGAAATATGATACGAGCTCCCGTCTGGTCCCGGACTTTACGGATGTTTCCACCACCTTTCCCAATCAGGAATTTGTGGTATTCTGGCTTGGCTCGCAATTCTGTGGTAAAGCTCTTTGTTTGCTGGAAAATAATATAAACTTCTTTATTACAGTATAAGCAAAATACTTTGTTTTTACATGACCACCCAAAATTGAGACGCATACAGTGGGGGTCATTTACTAAAGGCAAATCCACTTTGCACTGCAAAGCTCTGCTGATTTTATCATCCAAATCATGTGCAAGCAAAAATGCTGTTTATTTTCCTTGCATGTTCCCCTCAGATCTACAGTGACTGCACTTCCAAGTGCAAAGTGGATTTGCCTTTCGTAAATAACCCCCAGTATCTGATAAGAAATTAACCATTTCATTCGGCAGCATAAAAGTTATTTCCAAAGTAAGCCTTCACAACAGTGCCACGTGGAGAAAATCTCTTACGCTATTAACTGGTACAGGAAGTAGGCAATAGATGAATAAAAACAATTAAATTAATCTCTGTAGGTGGAAAGGTTATTGAGATGAGCTGGAAAATGCATATATGACATAGCTGGCTATAATACCAATTGTGAATTATGGTAACAGTCGCCTGTGTAAGTAACAGATGTACTGTACAGATAATGTATGCAGCCTACATGTAGGTATCTTACTGGTCCTTTCTTGATGTTTAAAATGTTAATCTCAGTGGACCAATAATTACAAATGCCAACACAAGCATGCAATAACTATCCACAAAAGCTAGAGAAATGGATACCCATTAGTGCTTATTAATTTCCTGAGACCACACATCTTACCTTCTCCTCTGCCAGCTGCAGCAGCTGTTTCTTGGCTCTCTCTACATCCTGAGCTGGTCCTCGGATGGTGACTGTATCACTGCCGGAGCCCTCACTTGGGAAGTGAATATGTACACCTCCGCACTCTTCCATGATGGATCTTATGAAGCGTCCCTTGGCTCCAATTAGCGAGTTATGCAATTTTGATGGAATGCTGACCTCCATTTCTGTGATGTTTGCCTAGAGTTATGGACAAAAAGCTAAATTTAAAAAAAATCTTCCCTCTACTTCAGAAGTGTGAGTGTTCGCTAAAGAGGTTTATACCTGTTCTATAAAGAAAAATACAGCGGCTAGCTTAAAAGCCTATCAACTATTTGAGACTTGCTAGTGACATGGCAGTGAAAACAGAGAAGCTAGCTATAGCTTATAGAACTGGATCCCATCTAAGTACCATTTTACACTGCTTCTTACTCCCTTACCACCACCACCCCTCACACCCCACCCTAGAATCAGAGAAGATCACAGGGGGAAACAAAAAAGCAAGAGATCTATCAAAGTTTGCCCCATTTTTACTTATTTGTCAGAGTTTAGATCCGTTTGTCCCAAGCACATTTTAATTCACTTACTGTTTACCGACTCACTACCTCTGCTGGAAGTCTATTCCAAGCATTAAATTACCCTTTCGGTAAAAAAATTTGTTTAAGATTAGTTTTAAACTTTCCTTCTGCTAGTTTGAAGTTATGTCCCCATGTCCTAAATCTTAGATTTATATTGAAAATGCAGCCCTCCTGAACCTTAATGATTGGGTCTCCCATTTCACTTCTTTCCTCCAGACTGCACATTTTAGGTTCCTGAAGTTGCTCCAGATAAACAAATCTGGAGACAAGATAAAACCTAATCAATTATTTTTTGGAAAGTGAAATCTCCAGAACTAGATCGTATTCTAAATGAGGTCCTACCAAATATCTTCCTTCCTCCTGCTGGTGATCTCTTTAGTGATGCATCCTAGAATTCCATTTGCCTTTTCTACTCCCTTTGCTCATTTTGCAGTCATCTGAAATAAGTACCCCCAATCTTTCTTCTGTCGTGCTTGCAAACACTGTACACTCAATATTATGTCAAGGAATTTGTTCCCTAGGTGCACAATTTGCTATAAAAGTTGTACAAGCTAGGACTTAACTCTTTAGCCAAATGCACATCCACTTGACCTAATTGTATAAAATGCTAGGCTGAAAGCAAGATATTCCATGTCCACAGCACCACCTTGGTATAAAACATTAGTCAAATTCAGATTAGTCTGACATACGTCCTCCATAAAGACAGGCTGCTTTGGGTCCAGCAAAATGTGCGTTTAAGTGATGAATGATAATTTTTAGGAGGGATTCCATTAACCTGACTAAAACAGATGTTAAACTCATTGGCCTGCGATTGCCATCTTCTACCTTGCTACCCTTCTTTTGGATAGGAACATTATAAGCTGTCCGCCTGTCATGGGGAACTTATGTTAGAAGAGTTTGGTTAAAAAGATCAGTTAATGGTCTAACAACTATAACTCCAATTTCTCTTACAACTCTGGAATGAATACCATCAGGACCCATTGCTTTATTACGCTTCAACCAAGCCAGTTCCTCTGATATCTCTGCCTCTATAAATTCCATTACTAGAACCAATTTCCCCCAATTTGTTATCGTTGGTGACATTTATGAGAAAACTGAACAGAAATTCCATTGCTATGTACTTAAAGGTTTGGTCTCCTTTAATAGATTTAACAATTTCCCCTTTTCTGTACTTTGGCAGCATAATGCATTTGACCTCCTTTTGCCCATTTTACTTCTTACTCCCTTCCCTCCAGTCCTCCATTTTACAACATGGAAGTCTTGAAAATGAATTACCAGTTCCTTCTGGATAGCCAGGACTCTATCACGTGCAGCCTCGCAGTTGGTTTTCTTCCCGGTGATGACAATCATTTCTGAGTTGCTGTTTTCAGCCGGAAGGTCAATCTTAGTGTTACATTCTTCACGAATCTGAACATGGTGGATGGAAAGGCAATCGCCACAAGAATGAAAAACAAGGTGAAACAGTGTTTTTAAAACCAAAGTGTAGTCAAAATAGAAAGCAAACAATCAGCACCAACGGATATGGCTTCCTATAATAAGGTGGTTTGTTCCTCATGCTACAGGTTTCCCTAAAATTTATATCCATCTATGAAATATTGTAATATTATTTCCGGGCAGCAGGGGCCAATAGAACTGAGGAAGACGTCATCTGCACCCAAGAGTGCACAACTTTGGCTAGCCTTTTCAACCAGCTTCATTTATAGTAACCGTACTACAGCTATGAATGAAAAAGGATCACAGCGCATGAATACCAAGTCATGTCCTGTGTGCCGATTTGTATTTTTCTTTTATAAAGAACACTTGGGCTTTAAAACAAAAAAACACACACATACCTTTTTGATGTTGGCACCACCCTTTCCAATAATGTTCTTGTGAAATTGCTTAAAGATTGGCACAGAGATGGTATAACTGTTCTCCACCTGCAAGGAAAGTAGGTTATCCAATCTATATACATAATACTCAATATGATACCAAAGTATACCAATTGGACAGATATGAATGCTGTGACCTGAAGTAATTTCATCAAGTTAAAAATTAACTTTGAACACCACAGATCAAGGATCATCTCAAACTGCACATTTTAAAATTTATAATTTTATATATATATATATATATATATATATATACACACATACACACACTATATCGTTCGTGTAAAACCAATACATTTAATGGGATTGTTTTTTTTGTAGAATACATATTAGCCAAAATTTATGAAGAAATTCAATAAAAAAATTATATTGGATGTGTTTTATAGCAGAAAGTATATAAAACATGTTTTATAGCAGAAAGTAAAAAAAAAAAAAATAAAAAAAAAAAATGTTTTATATACTTTCTGCTATAAAACGCATCCAATATAATTTTTTTATTAAATTTCTTCATAAATTTTGGCTAATATGTATTCTACAAAAAAAAAACAGAATCCCATTAAATGTATTGGTTTTACATGAACGATATAGTGTCTACAAACCATTGAATTAAAAAAAAAAAAAATTATATATACACACACACACACACACACACACACAGGTTTTATTTCTGTTTATAACACAAAAAAAAAAAAAAAATGGATGCGATGATCAAACACCAAGAGAAAAAATGTTGCACAACCACGCAATTGTCTGCAGTGCCACATGGAAAAAATGGCCTGGTCACGAAGAAGGGGGTAAAATGAGTGCAGAGAACATGTTCTTGCCTACAAAAGATGCTCATTAGCCCATTAAGACAAATCCTAGATGCCCACAGGAAGCATACATTAATCGACAGGTACTTTTTTTAATTTCAATACAAATATTAAATTATATATTTTTTAGGAAAACGAAATAACAGCTAACTTACAATCAGCGACTCATAAGGTTTTAAAACCAGAAGACAGAATAAGGACAGCATCAGAGCCTTAAAGGGGTTGTAAAGCTTCAAAATATTTTATTTATACTGGCCTCCACTGTGCAATTTGTTTTGCACAGAGTGGCCACGATCCACGTCTTGTGGGGTGCCTCGGCTTCTCCCCGCTTCTGGTAACCCCCTGGGAAGTGCTCTCCCAAGGGGGTTACCTTGCAGGCGCGCTCCTGAGTCCTGTATCCGGTGTCCACAGCCGCTGACTACAGGACTGGGTCCCGTCCCCGGCGTCATTGGAGTTAATTGACAGCAGCGTAAAACCAATGGCTGCGCTGCTAGCAATCTATCCAATGAAGAGCCGAAAAGACCGGGCTTGAGAGCCGAAAAGACCGGGCTTGAGATCAAGCGCGTTCGATGTGGGACTTTCGAGGGCTCAGATAAGTTAACCGGGGGGCGCTAATCGTCTGATGTTTTTCACCTTATTGCATAGGGATGCATTAGGGTGAAAAAACATGAAAGTTTACAATCCAAGTCAGCAAAGACCACGGAAAAATAAAGAAGTTTGGGGGTTTTCAAAAACACATACTCCATGCTGCAGCAGTCCACCACCAGCTATAATCCCAAAAACGAATTCACGTGATGACTCAATTCTTGGCCTGCCAGTGACTGCTTTCCTCTTTGCCCCTCAGTGCTCACTGAAGCGCTGAGCTGAAGAGGGTGTCATGATCCTTCCAGAGCCTGAAGCTGATCTGTGAGGTCATCTGACAGCTGGCTTTTAGCCTGCTCTGGGGTCATAGGAGAGCAAAAGTGCACCCTTGTGACATTGGGGGGGGGGGAAGCTTGCCCATACTTTTAATGCAGTCTAAACTGAATGTCATAAATCTGTCCGTACCATCTCTGTCACCATTTTCTGGAGATACTTTGTGCACTTCTCCACCTCATTCTTAGGCCCACGCAGCTGTACAATGTCACTCTTGTGAGCTGGATCTGGGAAATTAATGATCACCTAGAAGAAATATAAAAACGTACTAATGAAACTACAGAAGACAAAAAAGGAAGGCAACATTAAAAAAATATATTATGTAATTTATTTTTTATAAAAAAGGGAGACAAGCAGGACTTACATCAGGGAATTTCTCTCTGATCTCCCGAATTCTTTCACCTTTTTGACCAATCATTGTGCGATGGAACTTCTGATCAATTATCAAGTCCTTTGTGCGCTCATTTTCCTGAAGCAAAATGTGTGTTAAGTGACTGGTCTTTCTTCTGAAGATGAATTTCTAATATTTCTCAACTTACCATTCGTAATGCGAGCTCCAGTAACTCTTTCTTCGCTTGCTGTACACCCTGGGGATCACCTTCAATCCGGATTGCATTGCTCTTTTCACTGTCCTGGGGAATACGCACTGACACTTTGTATTGTTCCTTGATCCTGTTAACTAAAACCAAACCCCATTAACTCTCAAACTGCTTTTCTGAAAGGGATTTATGTCAACATGCCAATCTGTCAAAAAGTGTCTAAAACTGCCCATACAATGTCCGCACGAAGATTCTTCGTACATTTGAGGACTTAAAAAAAATGGTGTTCGAAAGTACCTCAAAACTTTTTCTAGCCTTTAACATTCGATTTTGGAAAAAAAGTAATTTTCCGAACGAAAGTTACATATATATTTGAAGTTAAATTTTTTTTTTTAAAAAATCATTCAACGCCTTTAAGATTCTCAGAACTAGTCATAAATGATCAGTTTGACCCCACTAACTGTAAGAAAATTAAACGACTGTTTAAAACAAAACAATCGGAACAAAATTCTGCTAGTGTATGGCCAATGTAAGGTTCAACAGTAAACTGCCTTACTTATTGATTCCAAGCATAGTTCCTTGTCACCAAGATTTACAATTACACTAGATTGGCCAGCAAGAATCCATATGGCAGAAGACTACTCTGTGCTCTGGAAAGTAAAGCCTCATATACACGATCAGATTTTCTACAGACAAAAGCATAGAACTTTAGTCCGAAGGGCGTTGGCCAGGAATTTGTCTTTCATACAAACTGCACACAATTGTTGGCCAAAAAACTATGCGTTTTTTCAGCGCTTTACTGCCACCCTTTGGGTGCCTTCTGCTAATGTCATGTTCGGTGAGCATTGATACTGAGCATGGGTGTTTGTACTTTGGACACACGCTCAGAAAATCCAAAAACAGACAATTGTCCACAGAAAATTTTAAAGCATGCCATCCAACATTTGTCCGTGGAAAATCCAAACATTGTCCAATGGAGCACACAAAAATGGTCAGATTTTCTGCCAACAGCCTGACATCACACAATTCCCTTTGGAAAATCCAAAAGCGTGTATGAGGCTTTAGACTTACTAAGGGTTAATGGAGACCAGTAGAAGGCTGTCCTAGATCGAGAGGTGCTTATGTGGTCAACAGCAGCCTAGTACAAGTTTCCAGTAATGTCAGCCTGAGAATGCCAAATCTAACTGCACAACTGGCCAGTAAAAGCCAACTTACAGTTTCAACGTGGAATAAGGCCACCAATTCTAAAATTAATGTTGTATTTTTAGGTTTACACATAGCAGACCTCTCAAAAACGTATCTGCTTCTTAGAACTCATGTACCACATAATGCATATTCTAACATGTAATGCACGGTAAAAGACTTTTAAAAGCGTCTTAAAAACATATTTGATTTGAATAACTTTGCATGCAGAATGCAGTTCAATGCACCCAAATGCAGCATGCAGAGCTTCATATTAGCAGCACACTCTTTAGCTAATGGAAAAGTGGAACCAATGCTATAGAAAAAAAGTGGATAACTGTATCCAACATCTAAACTGGCATGTTAAAATACAAACTGAATATACATACTGTTTGTTCCGCTCTTCCCAATAAGATGCCTGTGAAATCGATGATCAATGGTTATCTCTGCAAAATCCATTCGAGAAATCTTAAAGATTAAAAAGAAAAAAAAATGAAGTTCACAGAAATAAATTATGTTTTTATGTAAAAAGCCATAATGCTATGCAACACCAGTACATTCAAAAGTAAGATTTAGTAGCAAAACATGCAACTGACCAGGTCAGTGACGAGCACTTCCATCTGCTGTTGGGCAACTGCAACGTCTTCTGTGGGACCCTCCAGGGAGATCTTGTCTTCCCCTTCTGTAAACTCAATGTGCACCTACAAAGACCACAATGAGAACATTTGTCATAGAACTTTAGAAGTGCAATAAAGTCAATGTCAATTCACTGCAGAGGAGAAAGTATTCTGGCATACCAGAGAACCTAACATTTACAGAAAACCTCACCTTTGGTATCTGCTGTGTGATCTTTGCCAGGTTCTGTCCTTTTTTGCCAATAATGAACCGATGCAACCAGGATGGAGCAGAGACGGTGGCCACTGTAAAGCTGTTAGCCTGGAAAGAGACCACAAACATGTCTGAGGTCTTAGTGCATAGTTTCCTTTTATTTACAGAAGAGATGATCTAACTGGTATTTACCTTTGCATACACTTCTGTTAATGCCTGACCCAGTTTCTCAGGTTCTCCCCGCAAGATGACAGTCTCTGAACTGCTATCACTAGGTGGAATTTCCACAGACACTCCTGTGCGCTCCAGGATCTCCTGCAGGCTGTTGCCTTTTGGACCAATGACATATTTGTGTTGAGACTTCCTTACTTCCACAGCAATGCTGGTGGTTTTCTTCTTCTGCAGGAAGGAAAATTCATACATTAATCTCAAGTCTTATTCAACTTACTGAACAAATAAGTTGTGTTAAATGGAGAACATGCTTTAGGAGGTAAAGCCTATAAGAGATTAAAGCCTTTATTTTAACACTCCTAAAAGCCAGCAGCATTTTAGCAGAAAATATGCCTGACACTTGTAAAAGCGTCAATTCATTTCATTGGCCAAAGTAAATGATTTATTCTGGTCATTGAAATTACCTCATGTTCAAGCACCAGCTTTTAGGCATGCTTAGCAGCCTATAGTAGTGTCAAGCGTATTTTCTGCCCAAAATCTGCTGCTCTTAGACACACTGGCTTTTCTCCTGCCTCCAAAAGCTCCCACCACTAAACGCTGCTTAAAGCCTAAGTGTGCATGGACACATAGGTCAACACGGAGGGGCATTTAGGAGGCAAAAAAACGCTGACGCCCCTAGGAGCAGCTGTTAAGATGCGTGTAAAATACCAAACTGTAAATTTAACCCCTTCCTGACAAGCGGCCATAGGTGTACTGGGGCATATTTGCACCCCTGGGCGAACCGATGCAACTGGACATTGGTTCGCCTTTTGATCACTAGGTGGGGCACGTGCACCGATGGAGCCGTTGCAAGATCCACGATCGCTCACGACAGAGCGTGAACCGGGATCTGTGTGTGTAAACACAGATTCTGGTTCTCTCAGGGGAGAGGAGAAAGATCGTGATTTCATACCAAGTATGAACATCGATGTCTCTCTCCTCTTAGTCAATCCCATCCCCCACACAGAACACACCTATGGAACACAATTAACCCCTTGATCGTTCCATAATGTTAACCCCCTTCCCTTTCAGTGACATTTATACAGTAATTAGAGCTTTTTTATAGCACTGATCGCTGTATAATTGTAACTGGTCCCAAAAATGTGTCAAAAGTGTCCAATTTATCCGCCGCAATATCGCAGTCCCGATAAAAAAAATGCTGATCACCGCCATTATTAGTAAAAAAAAAAAAAAAAAAAAAAGCCATTTTGTAAACGCTATAACTTTTGTGCAAACCAATCAATGTACGCTTATTGTGATTTGTTTTTTTACCAAAAATATGTAGAATACATATCGGCCTAAAATGGAGGAAAAAAAACTTTATTTTATAAATTGGGATGATATAGCAAAAAAAAAAAAAAAAAAAAAAGAGTGTTTTTTTTCAAAATTGTCACTCTTGTTTATAGCGCAAAAAATAAAAATATAAAAACCGCAGAGGTGATCAAATACCACCAAAAGAATGCTCTATTTGTGGGAAAAAAAGAGACGTCAATTTTGTTTGGCTACATTATCGCACGACTACGCAATTGTCAGTTAAAGCAACGCAGTACCGTATCGCAAAAAAATTGCCTGGTCATTGAGCAGCCAAATCCAACTAGTGTACCAACAGACTTCAGTAAGCAACATCTAAGCAATCCTATAGCTTTCCAGTTTCACAAATTCCTAATGATCATACACACAGACCAAAAAAAATAAAGGGAACACACTTATGGGGTTTCTAGTTACCCTTTAAAGTTTTTCTCTTTATGGGGAAGATAGAAAGCTAGTTAGCAGATCTAGAAAACAAGATATTAAAAGTGAAAAGGCAATTTCTTTTTAAACAAACATGCCATACTTGCACTGCTCTGTGTAATTGTTTTGCACAGAGAAGCCCCAATCCTCCTCTTCTCCCTCCTGCCGAGTGCCCTCTGAGCAAGCTGCTTGCAGTGGGGAAACCTGAGCAGGTGTATCCCGAGCTGCTGCTCTGCATGTTTATTCACACACAGCCACAGTTCAGCCCCGCCACCCGCTCCCCTCATTGGCTTACTAGCTATGATTGGCTACCAACAGCTCCCATGGCTGTCTCAGCCAATGAAGGAGAGACCCAGCAGAACTGAGGCTCTTGTGCACAGCGCTGAAGAAAAATTAAGCTCAGGTATTAGGGGGCTGCTGCACAGGTGTGTTTTTTTTTTACCTATATAGAATGCATGAAGGTAAAAAACCTTCAGCCTTTAGAACCTCTTTAAAGTGTTCTGTAGATTCTAACATCTGATCAGTTAACATTAGCAGGCGCCAAGCTGCATTTCGTGCACACAACTCTGAGCTCTTTCACACAGGCGTTGAAAAAGGGTGGTTGGGTCGCATTTTTAATGCTTCCAGAATTCCACTCAAATGTGTTACAATAGGGAGCAGATAGGGGCGTTTACACTGCAGCATTTGCGTTACTGCGAGGCAAAAATACTGCTGCCTGCAGAGTTTGGTAGGCATTGATGTTTTTCAACTTCTTCCATTCACCTATATTGCAATGCACCACAACCACATCCTAAAATGCACTGTAAACGTGCCTATGCGTTTACAGTACAGTTACAAAGGCTCAAAAGTGATCATTTCCCATTTAAAGGAGTTCTCTAAGCTAAAACTTTTAACCCCCGCTGTGCCCGGGCTGTAAAACTATACAAAAAAGGGATTTTTAAATACAGCTTACCTGTAAAATCCTTTTCTTGGAGTACATCACGGGACACAGAGCGGCATATTCATTACTATATGGGTTATATGGAGTACCTTCAGGTGTGGACACTGGCAATCTCAAACAGGAAGTCCCCTCCCTATATAACCCCCTCCCCTAGAGGGAGTCCCTCAGTTTTGTAGCAAGCAGTATGCCTCCCAAAATGGTCACCCAAAAGAGGGGTGGGAGCTCTGTGTCCCGTGATGTACTCCAAGAAAAGGATTTTACAGGTAAGCTGTATTTAAAAATCCCTTTTTCTTTCTCGTACATCACGGGACACAGAGCGGCATATTCATTACTATATGGGATGTCCGAAAGCAATGCTTTAATGAGGGGAGGGAGACATCTTCCAAAGAAGGATTTAATTTTAGAGGTATACTCAGATACTAGTAAATCCAACTTAAACGAGAAATGTAAATCTCAAATCAAGGGAGCCCCCTCAGATCCTGAGGAGCTTGAATCGCGGCCTGTAGTACTGACTGCCCAAAGGCTGTATCCGCATTCCTTCCTACGTCCACTTGATAAAATTTTGTAAACGTGTGGACTGATGACTACGTTGCTGCCTTGCATATTCGAGCCATAGAGATCTGATGATGTGCTGCCCAGGAGGTGCCCCTGGCCCTGGTAGAATGGGCCTTTACCGACAAAGGAGGAGGCACCTCTTCAAACCGCAGGCCCGAACAATTAATTGTTTAATCCATCTTGCGATGGTGGATCAAGCGGCTGCCTGACCCATCTTGGGCCCTTCCGGTAAAACGAACACCACATCTGTTTTCCGAACCTTCTCTGTAGCTTTAAGATAGGCCCTTACGGCCCTGACAATATCCAACGTATGCAGCAACCCCTCTTTTCTAGAGGTGGGTTTTGGAAGAAGGATGGAAGTACCACATCCTGGTTCAGGTGGAAACTGGATATAACCTTTGGTAGAAAGGAAGGATGAGGACGGAACCCCGCCCTATCCTTATGCAAAATGAGATATGGTTCCTTACAAGATAAGGCTGCCAATTCCGATACTCTCCTGGCCGAAACTATGGTGATCAGAAATACCGACCTTCTAGTCAGAAAAATCAAGGTACCTCAGCCAACGGCTCAAGAGGTTGTTTCTGTAGGGATGACAGAACAAGATTCAAGTCCCATGGACAAGGTGGTGACTTGACAGGAGGATTAAAACGCAAGACCCCCTGTAAGAAGGTCTTTACCAGCGAGTGGGTGGCCAGCGGCCTCTGAAACCACACTGACAGAACTGAGATCTGTCCCTTGATTGTGCTTAGTGCCAGGCCTTTATCCACTCCTAGCTGGAGAAACCTTAACACCCTATCAATAGTATATTTGCGGGAATTCCATCTTTTGGATTCACACCAGCCTACGTAGTTCCTCCACACTCTGTAATAAATTCCCCTGGAGACCGGCTTTCTAGCCCTAATCAGGGTAGGGATTACCTGCCTAGACAGACCTCTACCCCTGAGAATCAGGGATTCAGCCTCCAGGCCGTCAAATTTAGACGCCGTAATGTAGGGTGGAGGATCGGCCTTGTGAGAGTAGGTCTGGTTGTAGAGGAAGAGTCCAAGGGTCTCCCACTGCCATCTTCAGGACTAGTGAGTACCAAGTCCTCCGGGGCCAAGCCGGAGCTACTAGAATGACTGGCTTGTGCTCCACTCTGATCCTGCGCAACAGGCGAGGGAGTAACTGTAGTGGAGGGAATGCATATAGAAGTTTGAATTGATGCCAAGGGCCAACCAACGCATCGGTTCCGCAGGCCATAGGATCCCTCGTTCGAGACACGAACCTGTCTAGTTTCTTGTTGAACCTGGATGCCATTATATCTACGTCTGGCATTCCCCACCTCTGGCAGATTGTCTGAAAGACCTGGGGATGCAGAGACCACTCCCCTGGCGACAGACTCTGGCGACTTAAGAAGTCTGCCTGCAGGTTGTCCACTCCGGGAATGAATATCGCCGAAATGCAGGGTACATGAACCTCTGCCCACTGAAAAATCAAGCTCACCTCCCTCTGAGCGGCCCGACTCCTGGTTCCCCCTTTGGTGGTTTATGTATGCCACCGCCGTGGCATTGTCTGACTGGATCCTCACCGGGAACCCCTTTAATCTGGAGGTCCATGCCAGAAGGGCTAGGCGAGCAGCTCTGATCTCCAAGATATTGATGGGGAGCTGCCTCTCTGCTTTCACCCAAGTTCCCTGGCGAGAGGACCCCTCGAAGACCGCCCCCCCAGCCTGCCAGGCTGGCGTCTGTGGTAACTACCTTCCAGACAACAGGGCTGAAGGATTTTCCCTTTAGAAGATTCTGGGGGTTCAACCACCAGGCCAGGCTTTGTCGGACCCTTGATGATAGCGTCAAAGGGGACTCTAAGGCATGTGCCCTCTTGCCCCAGGCTGCTAGAATGGCTGCCTGTAGGACGCGAGTGTGGATCTGAGCGTATGGTACTGCCTCGAACGTGGCCACTAGCTTGCCTAGTACTCGCATACACAGGCGAATAGTTGGTTTTTTCTTGTTTAGAACCAACTGAACCAGCCCCTTGATAGCCTCGATCTTTACCAGGGGCAGGAACACTCTTTGCTGTTCTGTGTCTAACCTCATGCCGAGGTATTCCAACTGCTTTGTAGGCTGGAACGCTGACTTTCCCGGTTTAGGACCCAGCTGAATTCTTCGAGGTACCGAACCGTGAGGTTTACTGCCCTTTGCAGACCCGGCCGTGAGCCAAGTATGCTAGGACTGTGACCCCCTGGATCCTTAAATTGGCCAGAACTGGGGCTAGGATCTTCGTGAATACCCGGGGGGCCGTGGCCAGCCCGAAGGGGAGCGCCCTGAATTGGAAGTGTCGCTGCCCCACCGCGAAGCGTAAAAATCTTTGATGCAACTGAAAGATTGGTACATGAAGGTAAGCATCCTTTATGTCTATAGAGGCCAGAAAATCGTCCTGAAGCGCGGCGGCTGCTGACCGGATGGATTCCATCCGGAAGGAACGAACCCTTAGGTAACCGTTTAACCTCTTTAGGTCCAAGATTGGCCTGACATCGCCGTTGGGCTTTGGTATGACAAAGAGATTGGAATAGAAACCTAGCCCTTGCTCTTGGGCTGGCACTTCTATAATTACGTCCTGGCAAAGCAGGTGATCCAAAGCTGCCAGCATTGAGGCCTTCCTTGCTGGATCCGTTGGTAGCCTTGATACTTGAAAATGAGGCGGAGGATACTTTAGAAACTCCAGTCTGTAACCTGTGGTTACCGATGCCCGGACCCATTTGTCGGGGATCTTGGCTTCCCAAACTTCTGAGAAGAAACGAAGCCTTCCCCCCACCCGCGAGAGTGGGGGCGCCCCTTCATAAGGCAGACTTAGGGGCTGTCTTTGTCGGCTTGCGATACCATGGCCTCTTACACCCCCAGGGGCCTGTCCCTGCGATCTACTGTTAACGTTGGATCGTGCAGGCGGCCGTCGATACTGCCTGGAATTTGAGGGCCCCGAGACAGGAAAGAGCTGCCTTTTAAATGTAGGACCCCGGAATGTCTTTTTGACCGGTAAAAGGGTACTCTTGCCATTTGAAATAGTCTGAATATATTTATCCAGATCCTCTCCGAAGAGTCATCCTCCATGGAAGGGAAACCCTGCCAGAAGCTTTTTGCATGGGGGCTCCGCCGCCCAGTTCTTCAACCATAAGAGCCTTCTCATGTGCACCAAAAATAGTGATAAACGAGAGGCCTGCTGGATGGAATCTTTTATAGCATCTACAGCAAAACACAGAGCTCTGGGAATGTCAGAAAACTCTTCTGCTTGATGGGTAGGCATGCCTTTAACATTTCCTTTGTCTGGCCTTTTAACGCCTGACAAACACCAATCGCAGCCACCGCTGGCTGCACCACTGCTCCTGCCGTAGCAAAGGATGCTTTTAAAAGTGTCTCTAATCTTTTATCAACCGGATCTTTAACCATATGTATGTTTTCCACCGGGCAAGTTAGTGATTTATTCACACATGAGATGGCTGCATCCACTACTGGGAGCCTCCACCTCTTGGAGAATTTTTCCTCCATGGGGTAAATGACCGCAAATCTTTTCGGTGGCAGAAAAATCCTGTCCGGCCGTACCCAATCCCGAAAGATCAATTCCTCTAAAAGAGGATGGACCGGAAAAACTGCGTTGCTTAACGGAGCTTTCAAAGAGCCCAGAGAGGATACCGGAGGAACCTGAGGCTCTGGCAATGGTAAACTAAATGCCGAGCGGACCATGTCCGTCAAAGACTGTACCCACAGTCTTTCTGTCTGGGAGTCTGAAAATGGTTCCTCCGAGGCAGACCCCTCAATCCCTGAACCCTCTTGGTTCAGGTCTAGTTGATCCTCCTGTGATTCCAATTCCTCCAGAGAGAGAATCTCAGCATCTGAGGATACACCTCTTGGTGATGGGGATCTAACCCGTTTCTTACCAGGAATAGCTCTAGCGATCAATGCTGCTATTCTCTCTTCTAGCCCCCCTAGGGATACGGCTAGCATCTCCTCTGTGATAAACACAGGGCTGGGCTGATCTGGGCCAGCCTCCGCACCAGATCCCCCTAATGGCTCATCCAAGGCGCCTTTTATGTTAATAAGTTGCGGGGAAAGTATCGGCATATCATCAGAATCAGAAAGGGAATCCTTTTGTTTTTTGGTCTTTTTTTTTGTACCCTTTGACCCCGAACCTTTGGAAGCCATAATACAAAATCGAGGGACTCCGCCCACACAACAGACTGTAGTGGCCAGGAGTACAAAACCAGAGTTTAGGGGACAATAGATCACTAATGCCCAAAAACTGATGGGATCCCGTATGTTGTTTTTTTTTTTGTTTTTTTTAAATATATATTATATATTTTCTTTTTACAACATACAGTGACCCCAAACTTAGTTTGCCAGCCTCCAACCTGCTGCAAAAAGGGGAATTTTTGGGCTTAACAAAAAAGGCATTGGAACAAAGTCCAGCATGTACTACCCCTCTTCCGCCACCGGGAGTCACTGTTCTGCCGCTCTGCGTCCTCTCCTTCTGAAAATCAGCCTCAGACTGAGCACTGACAATGCCTGCTGTCTATAACAGCACAAAGGCGCGCCTCCTGTATGACGCCGCAGGCACGCCCCCCCCCCCGCCCTCCTGTCTGAACGGCGCGAAAAAAGTCTATAAGACGTGCACGCGCGCGCGTATGCCGGAAACAGGAGGAACATGGAGGAGCCGCGCTGCTGGAGATCCAGGAACGCAGAAACAGGCGGCAGATTCAAACCCCCGGCCAGGTAGGACTCTCCAAAGGCCCCTAGGGATCCTTACTAGCCCTAGGAAGAAAACAGCAGGTTTAGCTAGCAACACATTTTTAGACAGGGGAACCTAGTGATGGGGGAGAAAGGGTGTCATCCTGTCTCTCTCAGACATAGTGAACAAGGTTGCCCATGCAGAGCATACTTAGGCTATCCCCCCTTTTAGGTTACCCCGGAGAGCCTGCTGTCGAACCAAGTCCCGCAGGCTCCCCCTTACCTGCTCCATGCAGCAGGATGTTTGTCCAGCAAACTGATCCAATCTTCTCCCATCTCCGTGGGTAGCGTAGTAGACCTTCAGGCCCTGGGGTCCTATGAAGGTACCCACTGTCCTGGACCTATATAGCACCCTGGCAAGCAGGAACTTATGGTTTTTACAAACTCCAAGTCCTGGGCCCAGGGTCCAGCCCTCCAAAGAGGAGCATTATAGGCAAAACCCCACGGCTTGGGGCCCGGGTACTGTCCACTTTGGCACTGAGGCTCCTTGGACAGATCCGGTTAGCCCGCCCCTAATCCCAAGGATGTGGAGCAAAGCTATTCCGTGACCAACACCTAAGACACTGGCGAAAAAACTGAGGGACTCCCTCTAGGGGAGGGGGTTATATAGGGAGGGGACTTCCTGTTTGAGATTGCCAGTGTCCACACCTGAAGGTACTCCATATAACCCATATAGTAATGAATATGCCGCTCTGTGTCCCGTGATGTACGAGAAAGAAATAAACTTTCACTTACCTGCCTACGATCCCCAGTTGTTCCGATATCGCCGTCCCGGTCTCTTCCACTTCCTGCGGGTCGGTGACTCACAGTGCGCTCAGCCTATCAGCGGCCGCAGCAATGTTCCGCCGCGGCCGCTGATAGGCTGAGCGCAGAGTGAAGTCACCGACCCACAGGAAGAGGAAGCTGACAGGGACCGGAGCACGGGCGGCGATATCGGAACAACGGGGGATCGTAGGCAGGTAAGTGAAAGTTTATTTTGTATAGTTTTACAGCCCGGGCACAGCGGCGGTTAAAAGTTTTAGCTTGGAGAACTCCTTTAAGCCTTTTTTTTTTTTTACAACACACACCACCCAGGGCATTTGAGAAGTGTTGCCTGACACAACATGAATACCTATACAACACATCGTTAACACAATAAAATCATTAACGCGCTTTTAGGCTGCTTTCAAATTTTACTTAAGTGTGAAAGGGCACAAACTTTCAAAGAATTTTTTTTTTCGGAAGTTACATTACGGATATAATAATTAAAGCTAGTTTCTCTTATGGTTATATGCATTAAGGTAAAAAAAATAAAAAAAAAATAAAATAAAAAACTTCTGTGCTGCAGCTGGCCCCCCCAGACACCACTTTCTCTTAGCCGAGCCCAATCCGATCCAGCAATGTGTACAAGCCTAGAGGTTTCAGCCGCTGTCTCTCCTCATTGGACAGATTAATAACAGCAAGAGCCATTGACTCCCACTGCTGTCAATCAAATCCTGTGACACAGGAGCAGGGGGGCAGAGCCAAATCCAGCTGTCAATGGACGCAGCAGCAGGATTCAGAGCAAGCCCACACGGGTGCCCCGAAACAGTCTTTCTGTGGGGGCACCCGATGAAATGAAGGAGCCTGGCATGCCGGAGGGGCACCCCAGAAGAGGAGGATCATGGCTGCTCTGTGCAAAAGCCTTGCACAGAGGAAGTAAATAACTAGTCTTATTAAAAAAAAAAAAATAACCTTAAACACTTTAAATCAGTGGCCTAAACCACCAGCTATAACTGAAGCAACAATTCATAGGGGCATCCGACATTTTCTCACCTTCTCTTCATAAATTTGACGTATTTTTGCTACTGCCTGGGCCAACTGATCCTTCTCTCCAGTGCACACAATCTCAGTCTTGTTGACGCTTGGTGGTGGGATATTAATTCTTGTTCCAGTTTCATGCATGAGCTCATTAACTGTCTTGTTGTAAGGTCCAGCAATGAAAGGGTGGTAGGCTTTTTCGATATCCAAACGTTCCACTGCTCGTTTATCCTGGTGAGTAAGAAAATACAGAAAATTGATTACATATAAAACTAAAAAGGCAACAAGATAAAAATACTTTTCTTAAAACCCAGTTTCTCACCTGCTCGGCCGAGATGAGCAGAATCTCATGCCGGGCTTTTTCAATGCCCTCTTTGGTGCCAGTGATCTTAATCTGGTTACTGACATCCTCGGGCCGGGGGATTTGAATCTTGGTAGCGGTTTTCAATTCCAGGTCCTGCAACTTTTCTCCATTCTTACCGATCACAAAACGGTGGTGTTCCTTAGGGATAGCAACTGAAGCTGAAGCCTAGACACATTATAAAACATGGTTCAGATGGGCATGAATTACCACCAGTGATATGTCAGACAGCAGACTTGCTTATATTACAAAGGAAGCAGTTAAATGCATGTTGCATGAAAGGGAGCGTGTGTGCACATATCTGTATCTGAGTCACACCAATAATTAAAGCAATTTACATTTTTTAGAAGATCCAAGATTATACTTTAATATAGATTTTGTTCACCTCATTGTAAGTAAACACGGGTCAGTCTGAGCTGCCCCGGGTATACACGGGTCAGTCTGAGCTGCCCCGGGTATACACGGGTCAGTCTGAGCTGCCCCGGGTATACACGGGTCAGTCTGAGCTGCCCCGGGTATACACGGGTCAGTCTGAGCTGCCCCGGGTATACACGGGTCAGTCTGAGCTGCCCCGGGTATGCAACATGTTTCACAAGGACATATTTCATCTTGCCTCCTATGATTCATTAGGCTGTGGTTCAAACGCCAACATTAAGACCTACCCAGTGTTACAGAAAAGCCGTACCCAGTAAATACAGCCTGCAGAACATTCAATTACACAGCACTCCAAGATTAGATGTCATTCTCACAGAATAAAATTGTAGCATTGGAGATACTTCAGAAAACGTCACCACAGTTTACAACCACAAAGAAACACAGCACTCGGATAAGACACAGAGGTGTTTGTGTAATAAAGGGCTTTAAGCAGCAAATGAAAAATCAACTCCCACCCTTCGATACATGGAGCATGGGAAACAATCCTCCACTGACACTAGATGCTGCCAGAATAATCTGTTGATGAACACTATATTAAACACATTCCCCAGTATGCATGCAATTTAACCTTAAGGGGATTTTTATTGCATCATGTCCATGAATAGCATCCCTTTGCAGTCTCCCCTTAGAGAATGCACATCTCTCTCGCCCAGCTGATCAGTGCCATGGGAGAAAGGCGTCAAGGCTACGGCTCAACATCTGCTCTAAAGTGCACAGAACAACAGACGTCTTACCTGTGTCTGCAGCCGGGTCACGATCTCTTTTCTTGCCTTCATAACAGAATCGAGTTTTCCAGAAACCATGATGGATAAGCCTTGGTCTTTAGCCAGAGAAAGCTCTAATTGTGCCCCAGTTTTTTGCATGATGTCCAAACAAATCTTTGCCTGCTCACCCTCCCCAAACTGAGCCATGTCCTTGTACCTGCGTTCTTCAAGAGGGACATGGAACACCTAAGAGAATAAACACAGACACACAAGACTTTCAAGGCTGAACAGGAGAAAGATAAGAAAACTTGCTTGTAAATTTGTTAATCCAAGAAAACTCCATTCCTAAAAGTTATGCTAAACGGAACACAGGAAGCATATTTCAGAGCAAGTTTGTATACAATGCAGAAATGTAATATTTCAATACAGGTTACCATTGTCAAGCAAACAGCAGTGCATAATTGGGTGTGAACCTCTTCTACAAATAATTTCCAACAGGCAAAAATATAGCTCTGGAAAATGTCAGCACTGCTCTGGGATTACTATAAAATTGTTTAGTTTTAATTTCAATACATTTTATTGGTATTTAGAAGACAAAAGATACAATAAAAAAGGGAAGGGTCATAATATTGTACATTGGTGGTTTGGGGAGATTACATAGTAACCTGAAAATATTGTTGGTAATTTATTTTGACAACCGTAAGTACTGAATAAGACGCCATTAAATTAAAGGGGGCAGAGAGTAACTTAGAGGGGCTGGTTGGGCGCCCTATTTCTTAGAGAATTAACATCATCTTATTTAGGAGTCATACAACCAAGGTTTAGATGCATGGATCAATTTAATAGCAGTGCATCTATCAACCGATAGGGTAGTTTCAAAAGTGGTCCTGGACCTGTTTTTTATTTTTTTATTTTTACACATAGGATTGGGGACGTCTTCCAACGTTTAGAGATATTTTGTCTGGCTGCAAGTAGAATATGGGTTACTACTTTGTGGAATTAAGGGGAAAATTTTGATATTTAAGTTTAAGAGTGCGAGGTCAGATGAAGGGGATTTGAAGATTTGGGTGACCAGGGAGATCAAGGTATGCATCTATCCAAAATGTGGACAGGTGTGGGCATCTCCACAGTATATGGTATAATGAGTCCTTGTTTCCACAGTTCCTTCAACACATTGGAGATATATGGGGAGCGAAGGTGGCAATTTTGACCAGGGGTCAAGGACCTGCGTTGTATTCTGCTTTGGGTTAGTTCCCATAGTGAAGTGCATTTTGTAGCTTTGTAGGTAGATTTGAGTGTCGTTTTCCATTGGTGAGAGTAGGTGTGTTCCAAGTCTTGTTCCCAATGGAGGCATGGGTGCGAGTGTTAAAAGGCTAGCTTTTCTCTGAGCAAATTGTGGAACAGTGAGAGACCTTTAGGCCTCATTCAAACTTCAGTCCGTTCAGGTCCATCTGTCAGTTTTGACGGCGGACCTGAACGGGCGCTCCAAGCATCTCTATGGAGCTTCGGATGTCAGCGGAGACATGTCCGCTGACATCCGACCTGATCCGATCCGCTAAAAACAAAATGTATGGGGGGTAAGTCCCCATCCGTCCATGCGGAACGGATAAGATCTGATGAAAACAGACATGCTGTCCGTTTTCATCAGATCGCTCCATAGGATACATCGGCGCTGCACAAGCTCCTCCCCGCTCAGTGAGCAGAGAGAAGCTTGTCATCCAATCGGCTCAGCGGAGATCTGCGGACTGATCTCCCGCTGAGCTGGCGGACGCAGGCAGACACCGTTGGAACGGACTGCGACGGAGTCCACCAAGTGTGAATGAGCCCTTAGTGGTCTTGGAGTTGGGAGCGTAGAATTTAATGGTTTGGGTAGGTATGAAGTGAGAGTTGTGTTGCAGACAATGGGCAATTTGTAAGTTTATTGAGTTGCAAGGGGCAATTTAAAATCTAATTGTTAGTACCTTTTTATTTTGTCTCTTTGGAGTAAATAATCTAAAAAGATGTGGGAAATGGCAAGGCCACAGTGCTAGGTTTAGTTTGGGAGTTAGTAGTTGCAAGTTGAATAAAAAGGAAGTTTGATAGGTGCTAAAGGGGTGGATTTTCATATGGTGAAATTAGATTTCAGCAAAACTCGGGTGGTTGCCATGATTGAGGAGAAGAGGACAGAAGGTATCAATTTCAGGGGAAAGCTACATAGCCGGAGCTTGAGATTTTTGTGTAGGAGAAGTTAACATTCAATTATGCTACACAATGACTGCGGATCGGGTAGAAACCAATCTTTAAGCTGAGCGAGGTTAGTGGGGTGGTAGTAGTCGGCAATGTCTACTAATCCTGGCAAAGTCAAAAGTCTGGCACTTTGGAGAGGTGTTCTCTTTTCACAGATGAATCTCGGTTTTCACTGTACAGGGTAGATGGCGACGTGGGTGAGCGGCTTGCTGATGCAAACGTTGTGGATCGAGTGGCCCATGGTGGTGGTGGGGTTATGATATGGGCAGGCGTATGCTATAGACAACAAAAACAGGTGCATTTATTGATGACATTTTGACTGCACAGAAATACAGTGATGGGATCCTGAGGCCCATTGTTGTGCCACGACGATCACCTCATGTTGCAGTATGATAATGCACGGCACCATGTTGCAAGGATCTGTACACAATTCCTGGAAGCTGAAAACATCCCAGTTCTTGCATGGCCAGCATTCTCATCTGACATGTCACCCATTGAGCATGTTTGGGATGCTCTGGATCAGTGTATGCGACAGCATGTTCCTGCCAATATCCAGCACCACAGGTCACAACCAACAACCTGATCAACAATGCGAAGGAGATGTGCTGCACTTCGCGGAAAGGCAAAATGGTGGTCACACCAGTTACTGACTAACTATTTTTTTCATAATCGATGATTGTTGCCATTAAACTGATCAGTTAATAATGTTAAAAAAAAAAAAAACACAGTAATTTTGCTGCGATTTGCCTTCTTAAAAATGTTTTGGCCAATTTGTTGTTGGGCAGATTACAAAACACAAATTGCCACAAAAACACATTACATGCTTTTCTGCAGCTTCTTCATTGAAGTATATTCAACCAAAACAACAAAATAGCACTGTTTTGCGTTAAAAAAGTCCTTGCCCTTTCCAAATACACAGCAGCTGAAAAAAAATCATGGATGTGAACGTGTCCCATAGGATAACATGTAAATGAACTGTAGTGCGTTTCTGCAAAAAGCACAAAAAAAACCCCAAAAACACAGAGGTGCGATCCAGGCCTGAGATGTTTAGCAACATAATGGGGTTAAAAAAAACTAAAATAAGTACAAAAAGAGCAAATAATCGCCATTGTAAGGGGATCATTTTTTACTGTGGGACAGTGAAAGTAATAGCTACAGTAGCGATTTGCTCTTTTTGTACTATAAAAGGGCTAATTTTTTTATTTTTTTAACCCCATTATGTTACTGGCCGATCGATTATGAAAATAGATTTCATAATCGATTAGTTGTTGATTAATGGATTAGTTGTTTCTGCCCTAGTTTTCAGACCCCCCCCCCCCCCCATACAGTAAAACTTCACATTTTAGAGTGCAATTTTATTGTGGCCAGCCTAAAGGCACACCTGTGCATTAATCATGCTGTCCAATCACCATCTTGATACGCCACAACTGTGAGGTGGATTATCTCGGTAAAGAAGTGGTCCCTAAGGCTCCATTCACACTAATGCTTTTTTTGATGCATTTTGCAGAAATGCAGGGACATTTTTTTAACATGGTTTTGTATGGAACATGTTCACATGAATGCTTTTTTGTGCCTGCATTTTTGGAAAGGGTCGGGGACTTTTTTTTCCCCTGCAAAAAGCAGCATTTTGCATGCAATAGAATCCAATGGACCTGCATCAAAAACGCAAGTACTGTTTTTTTTACCGTGATTTCGCCACGATTTGCGTTTTTTAACCTGTTTATAGCTGGTTGTTAAAGGAAATGTAAAAAAATAAAAATTGATGGCAAAAAAAAAACGCAAATCGCAGTAAAAACGCACATCAAAAAAAAGCAGCAAGCATCGCAACACCGCAAAAGCAACATGCATAGGTGTGAATCAAGTGTAATACAGATTAGTTTACAATATTTGAGAGAAATAGGCCTTTTGTGTACATAGAAAAAGTCGTAGATCTTTGTGTTCAGCTCCCTGATGTGTTTTGCCCCATTCATTGTGGCTGGTAACCAAGGTGGGCAACCTCTATTGCCAGCCCGGTAAGCAGGACAAATCACATTAAATGAGACATGGCTGAGGCCACAATCATCTACATACCAATGCACTAAGTTGAGCAGCACCCTTTCTTCTCTTTGATAAAACTAGAGCCAGTTTATTACCAATCAAGAGCTTCTAGATGCAAAGGGAAATGGTGTCCTGGTGACAACCATTTAAGAAAGGATTTTCTTTCACTATGAGAGTAGATATGCCTTCACTTCATGTCCTAAAAAAACAGGACGTGGACAAAAATCTTTCCAATGGGACAACCCATATAAAACCTTTTCCTACAACACACACACACACACACACACACAAAATACATAAAATACTTCTGACCCAACCTGAGTGATAACGGAAGACTTGATAGGCCGGATCTTGCTCCATGCACCTGCAGGTTCAGAAGGTGTCTCATTGCCAACTGCCTTTTCTGGGAGGGGTGGGAATGCATCCTTGTAAGTGGGTGGATCAGTTTCCTCCTCTGATCCAATGGCTGCCACTGTAAGACACGTACCTAGCCGAATAAATTGTAGTCAAATGAAAGTAGATAAAAAGCTACTGTATTAAGATTAAAAAAAAAATTAAAATTCACTGACCTCTGACCGCTGGTTGGGTCAGCCCACTGCGATGCTCATCAAAGCTTTCCTGGGTAAGTACCGCCACCGAGCTCATTGTCCCACGCAAATCCGTGTAACCACTGCAAAATGAAACAGGTTTTTCAACAGGACGTTAAATTTAATAAAAAGCCTACAAAGTGGTCATTACTATGGTCTCTAGGAGAAAGGTCCTCTTTGCACATCAAGCCATTTACCAGCCGACACACGCAAACTGTTCTTGCATAAAAAATATTTGATCTAAAGAGAATCAAGATTCCAGCCTCTGCTATAGTGTTGAAACAGCCATTTAGTCATCAAAAAGCTAAGAGATCTCTGAAGGTTAAAATGTTTTAATACTCATATTAGGCACATTCTGCTACCAAAACACAAAAGATTTGGCCTGGCAGAATATAATTATATATATATATATATATATATATATATATATATATACACACACACACACACACACTGTTTGTAACACCCCCCCAAATACCCTACTAATAGGCATTGTCTTCCATTCACAAGGGAGGATGGAGGGCAGGCGCAGCATCAGGAGGCTGAATCCAAAAGAGCCAACAGCTGATGACGCAACGAAGAACTCCATTAGTGGAAGAGGGGAAGAGGATCTCAGCGGGACAACACTGAATCTGCTGGGTATCTGAATTGTGCAGGAGACTGTCACCTAGTAAGCAAGGGGAGGGGGACATGACGATCCTCTTTAAGCATAGCTAAACAGATTTACGGCCATAGTCTGGGCACTTTTGAGTCTACAGGTACGTTAAAGTGAAGCCAAATGGTTTCGAATATAGTTTTGCTGATAAGGACTAAAGATGGCTGATCCATCCTTTCAACATGCGACCAAATGCTCAAGTCTCCAATAACGTGTGAAGCAGTGAAGGCTGCGCAGAGCAGCATTTTTCTTCAGGAAATTACTTTCAGTCCCCACTTTGCCCTTTACATATGTAGCCAGCTCAACAAGGCTATGCCTGAACACAGGTTCATTTTGACTCAATTGCAGTTTTTACTCCCCCAGTCCACATTTACATTGTACCATGCTACAGTTTGGTTTAAACATCAATACAACAATGAGTTACCTGCAGACAGAAATTTAAGGCTGGTTACAAATGTTATTCTAGACTAGACCTGATTTTAGTTGCAAGCCCCTAAGGGTGTCACATTGACTGTGCTTTTAATGCTTCAGCATTCTGAATACCTCTTATAATCATAATTTTGTTATGATATAGAGACATGGAGCAACATGACACCCTTATGAATCTGCTTCGTGGCCAGTTCATATATTAAGCCTGTGCTTGTGATATTTACAGTAGGCCTCAACATTAGAATAAACTGCAGAAGGTAAGGATTTGCCTACTGAGCTCCCCAAGAAGGTTAATTTGTAACCAAGACATTTATTGTTACGGATGCCTGGAAGAATTGAAGTTGTTGTAAATTTTAAAACTTAGAGGACGACAGCACCAGCCAGGGACTGCCAAAAGAGGTGGTAAGGAACCAATCTGTGCTATATCATTACACACAAGTACGACATTTTTTATTTAGCAAAAAATAGCCTTTGAGATACACAGAAGCAGTAATCAACTTACCAGCTAAAGGGTCAAAAGCCAGAAAGTCCGTCCGGTGAGCTGAACGCTTCTTTCAGCCTGCCAGCTTCTGAGGAAAAAAAAACATGAACAATTTAAGGCACACGCCAGCATGAAGACACCCACAAAAACCAAGATGTCAACCCCAAACAGCATCTACAATGCATTGAGACTTAAAGGATACAAGGATTGCCATGGGGAGAATATGGTAAGACACACACAGAATTGAGAACTAGAATTTGTGGCAATTATATATAAAAAAAACTGGCCAATATATCCAGTGCTCCAAGTACATATTGTGATATTGATTAGGTCACAAAAAAGAGCCAGAGGCTTCTTATCACGTGATCAGCTGTAACCAATCACAGCCGATCATTGCGTGAACCAAGAAGTGCCAGTAAGTGGCATTCCTCCGTTCGCGCTGACAGTGAGAGCCGATCTGCAGCCCTCCCCGTCAAATGGGGGGGTCTGTGCTGATAATCAGCACATCAGCATAGCACCCTCAGATGTACCAATCACATGCCAATAAGTGCCCAGTGGTGTCCCCATAATAGACTACCAGTGCCACCTCATCCGTGCCAATCAGTGCCCGTCAGTGAAGGGAAAAAATTTATGACAAACTGAGAAAAATGTTTTTTTCAAATATTTGGGTATTTTTTACTTCGTTTAGCAAAAAAATAAAAACCCCCAGAGGTGATCAAATACCACCAAAAGCTCTATTTGTGGGAAGAAAATTATAAAAATTTAGTTTGGGTACAGTGTTGCATGACTGCGCAATTGTCATTCAAAGTGCTCCAGTGAAAGCTGAAAATTGTCCTGGGCAGGTAGGGGGCGAAAGTGCATGGTATTGAAGTGGTTAAAGTGCAAGTCCACCCCAACACCAACATTTTCTGCATTTACAGACATCCACGATCTAGATCTGTAAAGATGAAATCGGATTAGCTTTTTAAAAAGGTAAGTATGCCAACCTTCAGCGGCAGGACACTGCTGACAACAGCTGCGAAATGACTTCACCCATAGACCTTCTATGGGGTGTCAGTTGTTGGCGGTGTCCTCGGCACCCGCCTCCAAAGCGAAGCCGTAGCCGACAGCTCAGCGTGGAACCGTCTTCAACAAGAGGTTTGTATACCGATTTCTTCCTTACATGGCTAGATAGGTTAGTGTTCGATCATGACTGTCTGTAGATGCAGGGATTTTAGTGTTAGGGTAGACTTTTACTTTAAGGAAACCTGTACTGGGAAAGATCTGTGAGCTGCCTATGCTTATATTTGAGAAAATGCCACCTGGCATAATTTATTTATTTTTTTTAACAAGAGAAATTCTTTGATTCAGAACAAAACATGCAAAGTAATAAGAACATTACACAGTCCGGCAATTAGCATTGACAAAGTAACGACCACCAGTCTACAGTATAGTTTTCTTTTATTGCCAGTTCACACAGGGGGCAGCTTCAAAGTCGTCCGACTCTGAGGCTATCCCGTACAGCATGACTTCAGCTTGGTTTGCAAATCTACTTGTGTAAAACACAAATACTTGCACTTTCAGAAGACATGGTTGTTCCTAGTAAGTAGGAAAAGCGATATGTATCTTCTCCTCTCCTACTCGGTCCAATCCCCATACAGTTAAAACACACTGAGGAAACATTTAACCCCTTGATTGCCCCCTAGTGTCAACCCCATCCCTACCAATGACATTTACACAGTAATCTGTGCATTTTTATAGCACTGATCGCTGTATAAATGTCAATGGTTCCAAAAATGTGTGTAAAAGTGTCTGATCTGTCCATTGCAATACCGCAAAAATAAAAACATATCGCAGATCACAGCCATTAACAGAAAAAAAAAAAAAAAAAAGACATAAACCTTTCCCATAGTTTGTAGACGTTCTGACAAGGGTGACAACATTTGGATCGAAAAGTTACCTCCACTCTTCCACTGTTGGACATTCTATTGGCCATTTAACAGATCAGCTGAAGTTAGATCCAGCATTTGTGGAAGCAGTATTTCCCTGAATTAAATTAGCCAAGTACAGAGGTTTGCAGTGCATTACCAGCTAAACTGCAGCAGTGACCATTATAGCCACGTGTAATCTTGACGAAAAAAGTCCATTAAGGTGAGACACGTTGGTTTACAGAACTGTAGTGGTTATGTAAAGAATTCTACATAAACAAACCAAACATCTTATTCTATGCAGGAGATCTATGGGAATAGTGCAGATGTGCTCCAGTCTCTCATGAGACCTGATAGCTTGGCATCCCCCACAGACCAGTACAAGGATCTTCATACACAAGTCCCTCAAGCCTTTGCCTCACATGCACATCACACTCTTTTACACAAGTGTTTTTATAGCATGAGACTACAGAAGAACCCCTAATATCCGAAGGATAGAGTGTTGGTGGTCACCAAACAAAGCATTAAAAGCAGGAGTCTCAAACTGGCGGCCCTCCAGCCATTGCAAAAGTTACAAGCATGACTCCCACAGACAGAGGCATGATGGGACTTGTAGTTCCGCAAAAGCTGGAGGGCCACCAGTTTGAGACCCCTGCATTAAAGTGGTTGTAAACCCACTTGTTGGACTTCTACTTATAGGTAGTGGAAAGATCTCCTAAAACGTGCACCGATTAGGAGATATTTCACTTGAAGTCCGCCAAAATCTTCACTGTGCATGCGCGGGGAACAAAAAAAAAATGTGCCCCCACAGCAGTAAAATCAGTCTGTATATGCAGTAAAACATACCTGGTATACTCACTGTGGAACCTAAGGAGTTTATCCTTTGCATTGTGTAAAAAGTATGTTTGATCCAGTCTTCTCTGATCATCCCCAATCCACCTCCTGATGGAACAGAGCCTTGGGGCCACCCTCCACATGCTCAGTTTGATGTATATTGTTAGTTTTTTTTTTTTTGTGGGGGGGGGTGATGAGAAAAGGTCCTTAGCAGTTTATATTTACTAAAATAATTGCATTCCCATGTTCTGTGCACTGTGGGAGAACAGATATAGCGAATGCAGGCTTCTGGGTTTAGTAACTAAATACGGACGGCATCTCTAGATACTACAGATCCCACAAACAGAATATTTATGACAAGGTTCTCATAGTTCCTTCAAGCCACAGCCTCCTATGCATATCACACAACTGCTTCCATAGCATTAGAGAAACTCTGGTATACAAAGAATATTTGTGTTGGTGGTCACCAAATAAAACAAATAACCAGATTGTAGCCCCACATATCAGTGCTTCTTTAAAACCGGTCACTTCTGCCATTTAGACAGGACTCATGTGCTATACAATTGCTAACCAATAGAGGATTTATTAGAGTTTTATATAGAAGCCAATGACAGTACAGCTTGGCCAATATTTTAAAATCTGGGAAGCTACGAGATCCTCTGACACTGAGATGGCATAAGCAGTTATTACCATGCAGGAATGGCCACATTCACGTGGTTTGCAGGAAGCTCAGAACATTAAAAAGCAGAGAAAGATACCTTTTGACATTTAGAGAAGACCGATGCTGTTCAAGCGGCAATAAAACCCCAAACAAAAATGTAATACAGTAAAACCTTGGTTTGCAAGCATAATTCGTTCCAGAAACATGCTTGTAATCCAAAGCACTTGTATATCAAAGCATTTTTTTTACAGGGTATACAAGAGAGGTGCCACGAAGTGTAGAAATACGTTGCTAAATGTTGTACCTTCATTAAATGTAACCATATTGCTACACTTAGAGAGGCTCCCCTCTTCTTTTTTTATACTTAGTTGTTACATGACGCGACTCATATCAAGACATTGCTTGTATATCAAAGCAACATTAAAACATCCTGCTAGCCGCGTCTTTGGAGCGGTGTGTTCACCACTCCTTCCCATTGAAATGAATGGGAAACCACGGCTATACCGCCAGCAACGCGCCTCTGCAGTGGCGCTTTATCGCCACCGCACCAGTGTGAAAGGGGCCTTAGGGTATCTCCACTATGGGTGGAAGAGCAACAGAGACCCTTGGGCAGCAGCATTGTCAATCTGGGGAGAGGGTAGTTTTAGATGCACTAGCAGATTTGAATGGACAAGATCAACACAGAGCAGAGTTTTAGCCAACACCTTTTAAGTAGCTACAGCAACAGTTTTTTCTTTTGGTATAAAGGATTTTATATAAATGAATAAAAGCTGACCACTGACTTCCCGCCCCTACAAAAGACGATCCGGGCAGTATTGGACAAATAGTGTACGGGATTACATTCATGGGTGGGCCGCTGCAATCACGTGAAGATGTCAATCCTCCCGAAATGTCTTTATCTTATGCAAGCTTTGCCCATCCACGTCCCCTCCTCGTACTTTAGACAGGTGTAGTCCACTCTCATGGAATTCATTTGGGCTAAAAAGAGCCCGCGACTCTCAGCTAAACTTCTGGTTTTACCCAAGTCACAGGGGGGTCTGGCGGAACCAGACATCGGCGCTTACCATCATGCTACTCATCTGAGCAGGCTTGTGGACTGGTGCCGTAACCAGGGGAACAAGCTCTGGGTACAGATGGAACAAGACCAGTGTGATGTACCCCTTAACAGGGCGCCTTGGTGTGCAAAGGGCCCATCGGCGGCAACCAAACGCCATCCATTAATTGGCACCACGATACGTATCCTCACCCGACTCACCTTTATACCCCCATTTTGGGAAACCCCCAGTTTTTGCCGGGTGTGCGCGATCTGGTCTTTAGGAGGCTGAGCGAGGCGGGTCTATACCAGGCCTCCCATTTTAGTCTGGGGGGGGGGGGGGTGGACCACTGTTGCGGAACTCGCTGATCCCGCAGGCCCATTTCGATTGGATTTCCTCAGATCTCGTCAACTAGACCACTTTCTCTGCACTCTGACACCTCCAGCTGCCAGTGCCCAACCCCTTACAACGCTAGAGGAACTTGGCAACACATCAGGCACCACATCACACACGCACTCCCTGACCTATAGTCTCTTGAATACACCACGCAAGGATTTTGCGCCCCCGGGCATACTTAAATGGGAGGAGGAGCTACACTGCCGTTTCCACGCGGGGAAACGACAGCACATCCTCAGGTTTACACACACGTCCTCCATCTGCGCCAAGACTCGAGACGGGTTACAAACTCCTGTCCCATTGGTACAGAATCCCAGTGTTGCTCCACAGATTCTTCCTGGTGACGTCAGACCTCTGCTGGCACTGCCGGGCAGACAAGGGGACGCTGCTGCACATTTTCTGGTCCTGCCCCAGTCTGAACCGCTTCTGGCGAGTGATTCGCGAGGTGACCCAGAAATTCACAGAACGCAACATCACTGCGGACCCCGCGTTCTTCCTTCTACATGTTTCTAACATTCCGGAGAAAGCATACAAAAAATCTGTGATCAGACACCTTTTGGATGCAGCCAAGGCCTGCATCCCGCTTCATTGGAAGGCTACACTCCTGCCGACTATTCCCCAGTGGATTGCGAAGGTGGAGTACACGAGGCGCATGGAGGACCTTGTCCTGACAGCACATGACAGACAGGAAACATTCAAAAACACCTGGCAACTGTGGAATATCCTCATAAGCTTGGCTGAGGGCCAAACACTGAGGGAGATCGCAGCTGACGTGTGATGTAAGCTGTTCAACAGGCTCCGCTCCGCCACAGACCGATTTAGTGCGGAAAGTAGGCCCATGAGTAAGGGAATCCCTTCCTTCCCAGACTTCTTTCTGTGGGACTAGTCCTGCAGCCCCCTCCCTTCCCCGCCCCCCTCTCTATCCTTGACCGCTTTTCCTTTCTTCCTTTCTGCTTCTCTCTCTATTCTTAGTTTCGGCTTTCTAGCCTTGGGAATTTCCCGCACCCCCGGATGGGGGTCTTTCTAGTTTTAAAGAGAAAATGAAGGAGCCGGCTGCACGATCAGAGCATCTCGTTATACACCGTCACGATTAGGGGGGGCCATCCCCCCTTGTGAGTGCTGCGTCCTGCCGCGGTCCCCAGGCGGCGACAGCCTTCGGGCGCACTCCGGGGACACGCGCCCCATTTGGGGCTGGTGGTCTGCGGGGTGTGCCCGGCAAGAGGTCCGTTATGGTTTCAATGCACTGTATTTTGTTGTGGTATATCTTATATGCCGCACTATGTGCAATGTTGTACTCTTGTCGGCCCGCGCGGCCTTGTCTCTTTTTTACAAATTAAAAAAAAGCTGACCACTGTAAGTCCCCTTACCTGTGTTAAAGCGAAACTACAGCCCCACTTTTAATTGAGCAGGCAGGCTCTTTATTGCAGAAGAGACATGCAATGTCTCTTCTGCAATAAAATAAACCAAATCTTTCTGCTCATTCTTCTCTGGAATGTACACTAAAATGTTGCGCAGCTCAGTTTACCTTCTGGCACAACACCTGTGTGACGTATGACTGCACCCCTGTGTGTGCGCAGGAGTGACGTCATCCCATGCTGGCCAATGAGAGCGGCCAGTCCAGCACCTAGAAGCCAGGTAGAAGATACCTTAAACAAACCATTGATCCTCACCTTCTCGGGACCAACGAGCACTCCTGGCTCCTCCCACCCACCAAGTGCCCCAATAAAAAGCTGCTTCCTCGGCCCCACCTCCTCACTGGCTGATTTCTACAGTCAATAAACTCCCCATCATGTTATCATATGTGTCCTTGCAACACTTATCATAGGTTTTTGGCTTAAAAAAAAAAAAAAAAAAGTGGGTTCTGAGGAGTTTTTCAGCTGTAAAAATGCTCCAACTTCAAAAAAACACAGATAAACGCTCAAAAACACAGCTCACCGACATTCTAACGTTTATGATCCATTAAAAAAAAAAGAAAAAGAAAAAAAAGCAAACACTTAAAAAAAACGCTATTGCTCATGTGTGCATAAGGCCTAATACTTAAAGGGGTTAAGGTGAAAACATTACGATTACCGGCCCCCCAGCCCCCGTTTTACTTACTTGAGCCCTGGAAAGACCCGCATCGAGAATGCGCTCTTCCTTTGCTAGGTCTTCTCGGATTGATAACAGACAATCAAATTCAATGACACAGGGGCGGTGCCAAGTCCTGTACTCAGTGGCTATAGACACCGAATACAGGACTCGGGAGCCCGCGCACAAGGTAACCCCCTTGCCCTTGGAAGAGTGCTTTCTAGAGGGGGGCTATCTATACAGTGGAGGCAAATCCCCCAAAAAAGCAGCCCCTTTAAAACGCAAACAGTTTAAAGGTATAAAACCAATATCACCATTGGCCCTAGAGAACAACAATTATGGCTGATACACACGAAAAACGATGTGATGTGTTGCCTACCTAGACTTCTGTCGCACCCTATGGTTCCATATATCAGCCCCCTACATTACTACAGGACTAGCAGCACATGCACCAGGGGACTTGGTATCCAACACAACTAGAACACGGCTAGATGCAGAATATTTTTCAGATGCTATAGCTCTTGGAGAAAGAAAACATCCAGGACACAAAAGAGGTACTGCAAGTAGGTTCATGCAGGTACCACTTTTAAAAGACCCTTTAAAAAATTCACAACCAAATGACGCAACCAAAGTATGTGCACATCCTAGTGTAAAAATGAAAGCTAGCAAACCCAAGGCCTGTGTATCCATTTTCAGAAAAAAAGAACAGAAGAATCCCATATCACTCCATACACCCTAGCCTTAAAACATACATAGGGAAAAGAGCAGAAGAACCCACTTCCTGCAAAAGCTCCCCAAGGTCTCTTATCCACACTGCCACACATGCTTAGAGTGGGAGTAAACTCCATTTCTGACTTTTACCTATAGGTAAGCTTATAGGGCTCAACTATAGGTAATGTAAATATCTCCTTAATGTACACCATTTAGGAGATGTTTACTGTACATGCAGCCACTGGAGCATGCGTTCTGAAGGAAAGGCAGCCCGGGCCGTTCCTTCAGCGCCCCCGCGCCGCAAACTGCAGCGCCCCCTTGCGGGAGTGAACACATTGCGGCTCTGTCCAGTCACATAGCCAGAGTCCGCAAACCTAAAAGGAAGACTGGTGAAGATGGGAGCGCCTGCAGTTCTTATATCTCGGCACTGGAAAGACTTTTAAGGCACGTTTAACATAATGTGCTAGTATGCGATGATGCATCGTACATTATGACATTACCATGCAGGGTAAAAAAAAAAAAAAGCCTACAGATTTACTACTGCTTTAACCTAGAACTAGGGTTGTCCCGATACCACTTTTTTAGGACCGAGTACAAGTACCGATACTTTTTTTCAAGTAGTCGCCGTTCCTGAATACCGATACTTTTTTTAAATGTGTCCCCATATGCAGCCATGTCCCCCACATATGCAGCCATGTCCCCCACATATGTAGCCATGTCCCCCACATATGCAGCCATGTCCCCCCAACCAAGTCCCCCCAGGGAACATCACAGCTTTCATTTGAATAGCTGTAGTGTTCCCGTGCGTATAGACACTCCCCCTTACTCGGGATTGGACAGATCACGATCACCCATCCAATCCCGAGCAAGGTGGAGTGTCTATACGCGCGGGAACACTACAGCTATTCAAATGAAAGCTGTGATGTTCCCGCACGCTTTAACCATGCGGCGGATTTATTGCGGCGTGACAAGTATTCTATTTAGGTATCGGGGGTATTTGCGGGAGTACAAGTACTCCCGCAAATACTCAGTATCGGTCCCGATACCGATACTGGTATCGGGAACAACCCTACCTAGAACATGGGTCTTCAAACTACGGTCCTCTAAACAGGAACTACAATTCCCATCACGCCTAGTCAGGTCTGAGAATATCAGAGTTTTACAATGCCTCATGGAATGTGTAGTTCTGCGACAGCTGGAGGGCCGTAGTTTGAGGATACCCGACCTAGAATTCCCACCTACTTAAACCATGACAAATGTGATCAAAGCCAGGCCACTCACAGCACTGAATCCTGCAAACCTGTAGCACACACCAGGGAAGATGTCAGCTGTCTCAGTGGCATTTGAGGGGCCACTGGAGGACTTCGTTCTAAGGTAAGAACTTCATAATAAGCCTTTCTTGCAGGTCTGTTTTTTCTCTGGGTTTACAACCTCTTTAAAATTAGCAAGGTATTTAATTATTATTATTTTTTTAAGGTCTTTGTAGTTTGGACCTAAAAGAGGTACAAGTGTTCATATTAAATCGCTCCCACTGCCAATCCCCATCTAAAAAAAAAAATAAATACTGTACATTTTTAGCCACATAGCTTGAAAGCTCATCATGTACTGCTGTTCGGGAACAGTGCCTCATGCTTTTGTAGTTTACCCTTTTTATTCAACTTTATTGAAATGGACACAAAACATTTAATTTTTTCTAAGCACTGCAGCAGAGCTGTGATTTGGTGACTTCACTGGAGCCTTTATGTGCACCGTCAACCCACATCTAATGGCTTAGAGCGCTGGCCAGAGTGTTCTGGTGGGGGGCTCTCCCCCTGTCAGAACACAATAGCTCATCGGGGAGAACGCTGTACTAAAAATCAGATTGTTAGTACCGGATTGGCTCTTAACTCTAGTTTTTTTGTTCAGCCCGCTAGGTTTTATGATCTGAGTTTTTGTGCAAATGCTTAGTATTGGCCCCCGATACAGATACCAGGACACATAGAAAACAATTGTTTATTGTGGGCCCTAGGGTTCATCTGTACAGATCAAGGCAGCTTAACATAACTGGTGGGAATGAGCCCTCAGCCACCACCACTGTCAAATCAGTGTAACATTTTATAACAAATTTTAGCAACAAGCTTTGAAGAAACAATGTTTCCTTGCTTGAGTAACCTAAATTAAAGGCTGTTACATCTGCATATGTTAGGCTAAATCAGCAGATGTTCCATAATTACTTTGCAAATAAAGATTTACAATTAAGAACAATTTAGCACAAGCACTGAGGCAGAGCTGTAATAAAACATTACTAAAAGATTCCACAACAGTTCACAGCCTCTCTTCACAAAACACATTGTGTACTTAACAGGAACAATACAATTTAAAGCAGTTAAAGGAAAAAAAAAAAAAAAAAAAAAAAAAACTTTTCAGACCGGTGGGCTGACAGTTCAGAAAACATTAGTAGATATTGTGTGGTTCAAGTAGACTTTTTGGTTGGAAATAAGGGACAAAGTTTAAGACACACTGGGTCATGCTCCCCTGGGGGTCTTTATTTAACGACCACCGGGAAATCGTTTATGGGAATAGTGGAGTATCCACCCTGGCTTGCTGTAATCCACCAATTACAAGTAAAGCAGTAAGAACTTTGATTTGTAGGCGGACTTGCTTAGAGAGAAGCGATGAGGAAGTGCTAGACGCAGGGACGCTGTACAGCGCACACACGAGGGATGAGTGAGGATCAGTGTCACAGGCCACTGAGTTGGCAGGTGTGTATGTGCTGAGAAGGAGGTTCACACTCAGAGCATGGAGCAGTGGAAGGCTGGAGGTTAGTGATCAGCAGGGACAGGCCCCTCTGTACTGCCACCTCAGCACAGCCTGTATTACCGGTATGGGGGAGGGGATGATTTAAAGAGACAGAGCTCCCTGCCAGCTCAGCATACACTACACAGTGCTTTCCAGCCCAGATTAACCCTCGGCTGCCTGGAAATCCATTTAGAAAGCTGTTTAGAGAAAGTATCGCTAATTGAAACTCAAACACAGCCAATTAAATCCTATCTGCATTCATCATCTTCTACAAGTCTGGTATTACGAAACTTGAAACATGTTACCACCATATGCTAAACGACGGCATATATGACAAAAACTACTAGCAAAAAGTAACGAGATCACATTAGGATTGTCGAAAATACTCCAAGCCTTCTTCGTAAAGAAAAAATTTCCAACCAATCGCTCAAGTCTTACAATGTTAACCTTCAGATACATAGAATTCAGCTGGTATAAAAAGTTATTAAAGCGACAAGATATACAAACGAAACTCAAAAGTACATCGGCTCCGTTTTACAGTCAAAAACCACAATAAATGTATTCAATTATTGTTGCTTTTATTGCCCAATATGTAAATGGATTTCATTCAATTTAGAATTTTGCTGTTTAAATTAAGCTAAAAGTAAATGTCTTAAAAAAAAAAAAAAAAAAAAAAAGCTTGCTTCAACAGAAAGATTCCTTTAGTTGCTAGAATGCTTGGAATTATGGAATGCAAGCCGAAAGAGCAGTACTGCTGCATGAAAATGTCTTTATAAAGCCGGACATGGGGGAGGCTACCCGACGCCACGCATGGGATTAGGACCAGCACAGGGCAACAGGGTGCAGAGACGAGACTACTTCTCTGTTAGCTCAATCCAGGCTGGTATCATAAAGGCAACAAAGATATTCTCAAGAAATATAATAGGATTTTCAGAGATGATCAACTCTAGAGATAAAATGTTAAAACATTAAAAAAAAAAAAAGTTTTCGTTTAAAAAAAAAAAAAAAATTATGAGGCCTTCATGGTGATAATCTTAACCAAAAATCCATAAAAAAAAAAAAAATCCATAAAAAAAAATAAAAAAAAAAAACATTCCAACAAACAAGTTCTTCCTATACATCCATTTCTGTCATTCTATAGGACAACATGTAAACATGAGTGAACAGCAAGTATATCAAGAAAGAAAAATGAACATCCCACAAATAAGTTAAATGCTCACCTCTGCCCAGTCCACTGATTGCTGCAAAAGGGGTTATCATCCACTGAAGAATCTTCAGAAAGCAACACTTCTGGGAAGGTTCGATTCTTAGTTCCCTACTCAGCCCAACTACAGTATAGTATAAATATCTGACAGCACACCACAGACCCTCAGAATAAGTTTGAACGTTTTTTTTTTTTGACGAAAGGTCACATAACAGACGAGTGCAGCATTTTAAGCCGCACAGGGCCTCTTCATCAGCTATGTAATCATCACATGCTGATGCTTGAGAAAGGGGTCCTGCACAGCTCCGAAACTTTGCTTTCTTCTGTTTGTGATGTGACCTTTCTTCAATAAAAAAAAAAAAAAAAAATGTTCAGACTTGAGCCCCTTTCACACATGTGGACTCCCACCAGCTGAGCAGGCAGGTGACAGGTCCAGGTCTACTCCCTATATCAGGGGTGTTAAACTCAATTTCATTGTGGGCCGCATCAGCATTATGATTGCCCTCAAAATGGCCAGTTGTATCTGTAAGATTAGATGTCCAGCTCATCCCCTCCCCTTTACATTAAATGTCAAGAGCCACCCCACTATCAGAAGTTGAGTCCCCCACTCTCCCTTGCATCACCCCCCTTATGCTGCTGGGAAGAAGCTGGATGCTTTGATTGAAGGCAGAAAGTAAGGATCTGGTGTAGGACCAGAGGAGGGCTGGAGCTCTTCCTGCAGCTGCAGGAGAGGTGCGAGGACCACATGAAATGGCCTAGAGGGCTGGATTCAGCCCGCGGGCCTTGTGTTTGACACCCGTGCCCTATATGAAGGCAGGTGTAAACATACATGTCCATTTACATCCGCTGCTCTATAGAGGGCAATGGGTGATCAGATCAGGTCAACCCCGCCTGAAAAACCATACAGGTGGACATGCTCTGTCCACCCCTGTGAAAGGGGCCTTATTCTAAATATCCAGGGTGTGCTAGCAAATATTTACACCAAGAATATGCAATTAGCAGACCTCGGTGTCATTCTTGTGGCTGTCAGAGTCTTGCTATGCCTCATGGGACTTGTAGTTCTGCAACAGCTGGAGGTCCGCTAATTGCATATCCCCGATTTACACTGTACTATGCACGTTCCAGTCTCCAGCTAGTGTTTGCTGCAACACCCAAAACTTTAGAGCCCATTCCAGGAACGTGTACGATAGGAATATGGACAATCAACTGCAGTACAGAACACAGTATTGTAAGGGCCAGGGAATTGAACCACTGAAAGGGACTCTGCATGGCGAGACCAGGAATCTGCCAATTCTGAACGGACTCTTTAGTGGTTTCCTTTTAGCAGGAAGCCCAAAATAAGGAGGATGTGATTTATATTGATAAATATAAAATATGTTTAAAAAAACAGAGCAATTATTTATAAACAAAAATCTAGGAAACGCAAACAAAATTAGTCCAAATCATTTCATCGCAGCATGAAATAGAGCTCAACTAGACAGAGGAGTTCAACACACCTATAAATTAAAGCAAATGTGTCAGGTGACTGTTGACACCCTTCTGAAATTGTAGATTGCCTGGCTGTGCGGTTGTCCCTGATCAGGAAGTCAGAAGCGCTTATCTGTAGATTTTCCCAGTTCAGTGGTATAAAGGCAAAAAGATAGGTAAGACAGCCAGGCCTACGCGCGTATTTTCAGCCAAGTACACTTTGGCAGCCTATGTGTACTGACAGATTTCCATTGAATTCGGTCAATGGAAACGCACATTTCATTTTGCCATAAAGTGAAAGCAACAGGTCTTATATAGCTGCAACTCTCCTTATCCGTCTAATATGCAGGGCTCAACACTTGAACAGCCAATCATCAGACCCAATAACTGTCACATGGGGGAGGGGCTTAGTCCTGTGTAAGCTTTAAAGCACAACTTGGGAACTTACACAGGGCTTCTCCCCCCCCCCCCCCAAGAATCCAGTGATTGAACATGACCGTAGTGTAGCGTGGGAAATAGAAGTATGAGCAGTGAAGATGCCTGGGCTAACAAGTGAACCTGTGGCCTAAGAATATTCAAAGTAAAATGTTGTCCCTTCAGTGCCCGTTTCGGATGAACAGTTTCCGGTTCCTAAATTCTATATTCTGACAAACAATTTTTTACCCTGCATATGGATCATAAATCAAACTTCAAGAGGAAAATTGTGGCAAATTGAAAAAAAATATATATATTTGATCGATACCTTTCTAAAGTCAAACTCATTTAAAAACCGACAGATGGAAGGAAACTCAAAAAGCAAACCATGAGAAATCAGATATCGTACATTTTCAGCAACGTGTTTACAAGTCACAGGGGAAAAAGTCCCAGAGTTCACATATTCAAGAAGTCCGGTGCTAGGTTCACTAGCAGAGATTGCAACACAGACTTGTCCCTGGGAGCTGGATTAGGAGGATTTCACCTCCCCCTCCTCTAGCTCTGCATACCCCTCCCACCCCAGGCCTCTTTCTATGCCAACGTCACCACTTCAGGCTCAGGTTGAATCTCTGCTTCCAGTTAGGTACTAAGGTAACAAGCAGCAAAAAAAATAAAAAATGGAAACTTTACAAAGTTACATACAATTCTGAACTTCGCTGTTCACAGTTGTCAGAAATATATATCCTCCAACAATGAGCCAAAGAATATAGGCCATACAGAAACACTGAACATTATATTGACTAAATATCACATCAATATTGACACAAGGTTTCCATTCAGCTGATTGGATACCAACAGTTTCACGGCTACCATAAAGCCCATATGCTGTATGCAACCTGACAGTCTTTTATACATGATTATAAAATACAATGAGCAGATGAGGCTTTCATCTCCTCTAAAGACTACGTACTGGAGGACCAAGGCACAGTCATAAAACCAAATGCCATAGCTTTACTAGGCTACCAAACAAACATACGCCTATGAATTTAAGCACAAGGTACTGTGCAATACTGTCACAGCTTTTTAATTGGATTTTGCATTCTAGTGAAGGTGTGTGTGCACATATAGATATATAAAACGTGTAAATCTCTTATTCGTGCAAAACAAGATCTGAATTGGAGGTGTGTGAATCAAGCAAAGAAAAAGACACACATTTAAAAATATAGAAAGGCAATACAAATGGTGCTGCACTATCCCTTTAAATTGTAAACAAGTTGCATAAAACTGAAGTCCAAATCAAAACAATTCACAATCAATGGGCTACATAACCATATGGTTTTGCAAACCATGGATTGTGAATTGTTTTTAATATAGACACGTTGCACACTTATGCTTTATGAACGAGTGTGTGTGTGACAATGTGCATTAAATAGGTGTGTGTATGTACGTAATTTATTCACTAGACACTTTAAAGGCCAGAATTACAACCATATGGGTCAGGCTGGATGGCTGACAGATCACCGACTTCTAGGAAGCAGAACAATTGCAGCAAAACTACTTTCAGAGAAGACATGATGCTAGTGCAGCTTCAACTTGATCTTATATCAGTGTGATTTTGTAGTGCATTTTCGACTATTTTATTCATACTTCATTATTTTATAGGAGCAGGAGATTGACGAAACACTGTTACAGATGCACTAAAAAGGCATACACGTGCATTTTAGGTGCTTTTCCATTGAAGTCTTAGGGGACAAAAATCATGCTGCAATTGCACCAAAGTAGCATATATAAAAAACGCACGGCACTGCATTGATGTGAACAGGCACCATTGAAAATAATGTAATTTCAATCGTCCTGCGATTCTGGGGGATGGCAATCCCATCAGAAATCACACTAGTGTGAACTGGGCCTAAAGGATCGGGACGTCCCAAGCCGAGATGTCATGGCTTTGTAGGAAAGCAGAATTAACCAACACCTTCCTTTATCTTTCTGGCCTTTGCACAGCCTGCAATAATCACACTGCAGCTTCCATGAGAAATAAGTAGATGGGGAGGAGACAAGTAATGGTGCAAATAATCAGAAATAAATGGAGGCCAGGCAGGTGTCAATCACCTGCATCCATCCAAACCTGAAGGATGAGTTGTGGGTGGACTGACCCTATACATATAAATAGCTGTAGAAGTGTCATGTCTGCTAAGGTTGGACAGATGAATGGAGTCAAATAGGACCCATGTAGGGATAGCCTGAGTACATTATAGGCTGATCATCCTACAACATAGGAGGGCTGGCTGTAAGTTGTGATAGAGATGGGAGAAGCTATGATGGAGATCAGGATGTAGGAGAGATGATCGCAGTGCAGAGGACAGGGATCACCAAGGAGAAGGACACGATCACACAGCGGCCATACAGGAGATAAGAGATCGTATACTGCCCTCCATACCCCAATGACAAGTGCTCCAGTGTACACGCAGTCCAGCCTTGTGTTTACTCCACGTAGGCAGCAGCGCCCACCTCCCTCCCCACTACACACTTCCGCTGGCTGCCCGCACTACTAATACCATCCACCGACCCAAACTGCAACACTCCCAACCCCCCACCTTTCCCTGACACCCTCCTCCTCCCCGACTCCCTTTACACTCACTCCGCGTCCCGATCCGCTGACTGCCGGGGAAAGCTGCGGCCGTCTCGTCCACCTTTTATATAGATAACGGTCCGGCCTATCAGCTAATGGAACGTCATCTGCTGCGACACGTCAGCCTGAGGATGGGGCTGGGGAATGCAGGGAGAGAAGGAAGCGGAAACGGATGTGCCCTGACACAGGAAATAGATTCTTTTTTTTTTACTGCCGAAACTTTAATAACGTGTGCAATGGTGACACGTTGTACTGTATGGCTAGGGAGAAAAGTACAGATATGATTCAGAAGGGTTAGAGGTCACAGCAAGAAGTTTCTATAGTAATGGATATGCCAAACACATTTATTTTTATTTTTTTAACTTTTTGACCTCCGGAAGGTTTACCCCCCTTCGTGTCCAGGCCATTTTTTGCGATACCACAGTGCACCACTTTAACTGACAATTGCGAAGTCATGCAACGCTGTACCCAAATAAAGTATATGTCTTTGTTTCTCCCACAAATAGCTTTCTTTTGGTGGTATTTGATTACCACTGTTATTGATTTTTTTGCGTTATAAGCAAAAAAAGACAGACAATTTTGAAAAAATATATATATATTTTTTTTACTCTCTGCTAAAAAACATATCCAATAAAAAAATTAAATTTCTTCATAAAATTTAGGCCAACAAGTATTCTACATATTTTTGGTAAAAAAAAAGTCACAGTAAGCATATATTTAATGCTTTGCACAAAAGTTATAAAGTCTACAAACTATGGGATATTTTTTTTTATAACCAGTAATGGTGGCAATCAGCGAATTATAGCACAACTGCGATATTTTGAGCCACTAAGAGCCTGAGACGGCCTCTCTGCTCCCCTCCCATCCCACCCACAGCTCAGCATTCCAGTGAGAGTAGAGGAGCAGAGCGGAGAGATGCTCATTGACAGTCAGCAGCTCTCTGCTCGGGGAGCTGCGAGAACCAAGCCATTGGCGATGTTCGATCGCTTGGTTTTCAGTGTAGAAAATGGCACCTACGGCAAGCACTGAAACTGCGCCCCTGTCAAAACATTTGAAACACATGTTTCAGATAACCTTAACAAAAAAAAAAAAACAGCTCACAAAATTACAAGTCAAGCTCTTTAATCTTTCAATGAACAAATTATGGATTGGCACTGATGAGCTGCACTCATTTGCGGCATTCATGGGCACTGATAAGGCAGAACTAACACTGATAGGCTGCACTGATGGGCACTAATAGGTGATACTTGCACAGACAGGTGAAACCGGCAAGTGGAAACGATGAGCTGCTCTGGTAGGTGGCACAGATCTGCACCGATAGGTGACGGCGGCAATGATGCGCTGCACAAATAAGCACTGGTAGTGAAAGGCCTAGGATGCACTAACAGCACCCTCCCAAGCAGTTAATCCACTTCAACCAGAGCCAGTACACGGAGCTGCACTTATCTGCCCAACTTCCCCAGCCCCATGTAGAGGCAGAGCTTACTTGTTCTTGTGAAGTGCTTCCTCCTCCTCAGGCTGGCCTCTGATGTCACGCCATCGTGGACGTTTAGGGGGAGGAGCGTGCTCAGCCTCAGTGCACTAGTATAGCTATGCCAAGTTCTCTGCAAGGCAATGTATGTAGCGGCTGGCCACCGCGGGCCAGCTCACTGTTTTGGGCCTATAATTCAGCTGCAAGACTGCAAAGCAATGTATTACCAATCTATATCTAATACAGCACTTCCTCATGGAATCTGTGATACTCAAACGCAGACCAGAGGATGTATTCCAATCCCTTTAAATTAAAAAGTGACTGTAAAGTCCCCCTTTTTTTTTTGCTAAACAAATATTAAACATGTTATGCTCACCTGCTCTGTGCAGTGGAATTGCCCGAGCTGCAGCTCCATGTGTCCATTCAGACATGTGGTTTGGCTCCACCCCCTCTCTCTCCTGATTGACAGCAGCTGTGTCTCAGCCAATCAGGAGGTAGAGTCCCAGACAGTGGAGACATTCCTGGACAGAGATGGGGCTCAGGTAAGTATTAGGGGGGCTACTGCACACAGAAGGTCCTTTATTGCAAATAATAGAATTCCTTAAGATTAAATAAATGTAATAAAAGATTCTGAATTTACAACGCCTTTAAAGTATATCTAAACATCAAAACAAAAATGTAGCATTGTTCGGCTTACCAGTATTTAGATGAAGTTACTGCTTTGGTATTTCAAGGTTTACCCCTTTTATTTCCACTGGTAATCTTGTGAAAAAAACTTCCTGTCCCTGTGTGGCTACACTCCTTCATTGTATCTGTGAAGGGAGACATGGATATTGCCCAGGCTGAATTTTCAACATGTCTTCTTTCATTCATCTCCATTACATGTGGAGTGATACGATTTGTAATAGTTTACAAAAGAAAGATAACATGAATTTCTTTCAAGATCAACAGGTATTTTCTGTATCTAAATGAAGCCACCACATGAATAGACTGGTCAGGTGCAATATATAACAGTTTTGTTCTTGGGTTTAGTTGTCCTTTAACCAGTTAAGACCCGGACAAATATGCAGGTTAAGGACCTTGCCTCTTTTTGCGATTCGGCACTGCGACGCTTTAACTGACAATTGCGTGGTCGTGCGACGTGGCTTCCAAACAAAATTGGCATCCTTTTTTCCCCACAAATAGAGCTTCCTTTTGGTGGTATTTGATCGCCTGTGCGGTTTACATTTTTTGCGCTATAAACAAAAACAAAAATAGAGCAACAATTTTGAAAAAAAATGCAATATTTTTTACATTTTGCTATAATAAATATCCCCCAAAAAATATCTAAAACTTTTTTTTTCCCCTCAGTTTAGGCATTCCACATATTTTTGGTTAAAAAAAAAAAAGAGCAATAAGCGTTTATTGGTTTGCGCAAAATTTATAGCATTTACAAAATAGGGGATAGTTTTATGGCATCTTTAATAATTTTTATTTATTTTTTAACTAGTAATGGTGGTGATCAGCGTTTTTTTTTTTTTTTTCGTGACTGCGACATTATGAAACACATCAGAGACACATCAGAAATTTTGTTAAATCCCTCGGGCCTGCTGGGAGAGCCTATATATTTCGGATGAGGTCAGGTGATCCAAGTTCTTGTGTGCCACCTGGACCGCCATCTGGGTGGACGTGTGTCGTACGTAATTGGCTGCTAGGCTGGAGATTGGGCCTATCCCGGTAGCATGAGGCTGCCAGGCTGTGTGAGGGCCTATCCAGAAGTAAGAGGACAGCGTGGGGTCGAGACTGCGGCTTGCAGTAAAACCAAAAGTGACAGTTCTGCCGGCTGGAGAATCTGTCAGTGGTCAGAGGTAGCCAAAAAGGGACCAAAAGGAACCAAATTGCCTTTACCAGGGACCACAGCGAGTAACTGAAGAAAGTACCAGAGCAGTATTCTCACCAAACGGGCACGGTAGAGAATTGTAAAACTTCAGGTGGTGATCAAGTCAGGGACCTAACCAGCAGAGGTGACGCTTGCAGAACACCCTTGTGCAGGGCCGGAGTGGGACTTATTTTCAGCCCTGGAGTTTAATGTCTTAGACCAGCCCACTTTAGTTCATGACATTACGTTTAGGAGTGCGGTACGTACAGAGTGTGAGGTTCAGGAGTGCGGTACGTACAGAGTGCGTGGTTCAGGAGTGCGTTACGTACAGAGTGCGTGGTTCAGGAGTGCGTTACGTACAGAGTGCGTTACGTACAGAAAGCGTTACGTACAGAGTGCGTGGTTCAGGAGTGCGTTACGTACCGAGTGTGTGGTTCAGGAGTGCGTTACGTACAGAGTGAGTGGTTCAGGAGTGCGTTATGTACAGAGTACGTGGTTCAGGAGTGCATGATGTACAGAGTGCGTGGTTCAGGATTGCCTCACATGCAGAGGGAAGGGTTCAGGTTTGCTTATGTACAGCGGGGAGGTGTGGATAAATCACAGGCCAGTTTATAACTTCCCTGTACCAAGCTCTGTTCCCAAATTTCTGCCCCCCCCCTACAGTGCAGAGTGCCCCTCTCTCTCTCTTTTGCCGACCTTTCTCCTCCTCCCTGTCAAGTGCACAGCAGAAGAGAAGTGCTGTACCTTACCTTACCTTACCCCATCCCATGTCAGGCTGCCGTCACAGGCTTCGGTAGATGCTGCAGGTGCGAGGCTGGAGTGTGCATACCCCACCCCTCCTTCTCTGACGCCTGCATTAAACGGCCAGTGATTGGCTAGACCGGGTGCATGTCATACCAGAGGCGGAGCCTCCGCCTCTGGTATGACATGCACCCAGTCTGGCCAATCACCAGCCGTTTAATGCGGGCGTCAGTCGCTCCCTCCCCCTGGCCAAGTACGTGTACGCCCCATGTATGTAGCGTAAGTGCAACGCTACAGGCCGCCGCGCCAGGGGCTAAATTTATAAGGGAGCCGGAAGACGGCCGCGGGACCGGCCCACAACCTGATCAGACCACCGGGAATTGTCCCGGTTCTCCCGATTAGCCAATCCGGCCCTGCCCTTGTGTGTTAAGCTAGGGACCGAGCCGGTCAGCAGGGGTGAAGCTTTAAATTATCCGAAGTGCCAAGTGAGGGAGACTGCAGGGAAGCGTGGGTGACACTTGAGGGAGATACAACTGCAAAAGCCTTGAGGAGCTCATAGGTTTCAGAGTTATGCTGGCAATACACTATATGAAAATTTGGCCGAAAATCGGTCGTTAAGAAAGATCTTTTGTTTTTCGGCCAGTTAATGGGCACAAAAATCGAAAATCGTTGGGACGTTTTTGAGCCGAAAAAAGTTTGGAAATTTTCTGCCGAACGAACGATAAATCGGAAGGTTAATGTGTTTCCCGTCCGAACTTTCTGCACTAGGTATATGTAAAAAAAACTAACCCTTTTTTTTTTTTTTTATGTCCACTGAATGATTTATCAGTCATTACATGATGGCACTATCGTTTGCACTCACGAAAGAACTTTCGTTTTTCGTGGAGTGTATGACCAGCATAAGTGAATCAGAGGGCCCAGTGAGAGACCAGGAGCTCAAGGGGCTGAAGAACTACAAGAAGAAGTTGTAGTATAGCTGAGAGTCAACCCCCCCCCCCCCCACTGGAGTGCTCTACAGAGCGATCCCTGCACACCGACATCTGGTAAACAGTGGCGAGGAGGGGAAGAGACGGGTCCCACCGGGGCAGGGAGAGAGATGGCCTCACGAGAACTGGATGGAAGGGGGAGGTAGGAAAGAAGGTGTCCGGAGGCCTAAGGCCTCACAAAGCCTAGAGCTGTCTCTAAAGGACAGTAAACTGGCCCTTTGTTTAGAAAGTTTGGAGACTAGAGCATGGGCAGGGCACAAGTTTACTTTAAAGTGTATGCAAAAGCTAACAATCAAAACTTTTATTTGTTATTTTTTTCAGCAGTTAAATGTATAAATTGACCGTTTTTAGCTAAGAGCAAAAAATATGTGCTAATCCTGCCTGAAATCCAGCGAGTCGAAAATATCCTGTGTACTCTTGTCTGTGCTGCACTCAGCCCTGCCAAATTCACTTCTCTAAACTATAGAACACCTCCCCCTATGTTATGTTGATCAGGAGGGGAGGTGTTCTAAGATCCTATCACACTTCCTGTCCTAATTACGGTACAGTTACTGAACTTTTTCACCCTAGGACAGGGTTTAGGGTTACTAAGGCCCCTTTCACACAATTGGGCGCCTGTGGTAAAACACCACTATTTTTAGCAGCCCTTCACCGTTGTATTTGTGGGGGTATTCGGTCGCTAGCGGGGAGCTTCTAACCCACCGTTAGTGGCCGAAAAAGGGATAAAACCACCCGCACATCGCTGCTGCAGCAGTGCTTTGCCAGAGGTATAGCCGCAGTGCCCATTGATTTCAATGAGCAGGAGCAGTGGAGGAGTGGTATACACACACCGATCCTTCACCGTCCTGCTAGCGCATCGCTCCAGTGTGAAAGCCCTCAGGCTTTTTACACTGGAGAGACATCAGCGGCTCTTTTAGGGCGCTTTGCAGGCACTCTTTTTAGCATTATAGTGGCTGCAAAGCACCCCAGTGTGAAAGGGGTCTAAGTGAAAAATGAAGTGAAAAAAAATAAAAATAAAACGCATGCAACCACTACATCAACAGATTAGTAAAATGAATTACAATTAGCGCTGAACCCTCTGAAAAATCAACAGTTCAAAATGGTGAATTTGAGGTATATACTAAATATACTGTATTAAATCGTGGTTATAGAGAAGTGGGAATGAATATGCTATCATTGGAAGGACTACATGCAGACCCCTGATAGGAGGATTACTGGGACAAATTTCTATACAGGGAGGCTTAATGGATACATAAATTCTGAGCAACAATATATCAGGTTAAATGTATCCATTAGCTTCAAATAATTTCTATTAGTTGGGTTCACGCATTGATCCCTGATTCACTCCATTACTGTCAATGGCAAAATATAAAGAGGAATGAATTTTATGTGGATGATTAAAGTGTAACATTATCAATGGTTATATATTGATGTAAATTGTTGATTATAAATCATTTATGAACTTGCAATTAAAGCGGAGCTCCAGCCGCAATTTTTTTTTTTTTTTAAAGTCAGCAGCTACTAACAGTGTAGCTGCTGACTTTAAATAAGGACACTTACCTTGTCCTACTTGCCCGCGCTGATGGGCCCCCCGATGCCGGTCCCACGATCGCTCCGGGTCCCGCGCCCCCATTCACACTATGGGAAACAGGCAGTGAAGCCGTACGGCTTCACTGCCCATTTCCTACTGCGCCTGCGTGAGTCTCACGCTGGCTTGTGAATGGGCGCGCTGCTCTCTGAGAACACACACAGTTCCCAGAAAGCAGCGCGCCCCATTCACAAAGAGAAGGACAAGAAGAAAACACACCGCGGAGTGGAAGAGGCAGATTACGGACTTCCGCATAGCAACAGGTATTTCGGGTGAGTATTTTTTTTTTTTCAGGTTTTTTTTTATTAAATTTTTTTTAACAACATGGGAAAATGTTGTTTTCCTGGGTGGAGCTCCGCTTTAAGGTACGAGTAAAAATGTATTCAGACAAGCAATGTGCCTATGTGCAAATATCTACATTATGTCAAAATCCACGGTCATTCGTTGTCATGTCTATGTGACATGGGCAGCACAGGGGGTATTTAAAAGGGATGGACTCCCTATGTTTCCTTCAAGTGACCAATACACATACTGTAAGTGAGAGGAAGGCACTATATAACAAAGTAGATTGAATTACTGGGATTCTATGGACATTAGGAATACTCAATCAGAATAATATATAGTACATTCCCTGTTGCCATTTGCAGGTATTAGTGTATAGATTCCTCCCCCTTTCAACTATATTTGGGGGCCAACAGGATATCATCAGACATCAGGTATACAATTCATCTAAGAAAAAGTATATTAGATTTTTTTTTTTGTAATCTGTTTACTTTTCTTTGATGGTAATATCCCAGAGTATTCTAATTTTTTTTCCATAGACTGGTGTACCCAGCTATTTTCTCTTTTCCTGCCATTACAAATCTAGTATTGTTGCAAACTCCAGAATATTCTCATATATGTGAATGCATTTATTTTTTATTTTTTTTTGGGGGGGGGGTCATCTGTGCATATATATCAGTAGTTGAGGGAAGTGCCATTACTGTTTATTTTTCATTGAGGGAGATGAATAATATACCCCTTAAAGCGGTATTAGACCCCAACCTAAAAATATAATATATGGCAGCTTACCAATCATTATGCCACATACACACGATCATTTTTTGCGATGAAAAAAAAACGACATTTTTCAAAACGTCATTTAAATTGATCGTGTGTGGGCAAAACCAAAAAAAAATTCCAACATGCTTGAATTTTTTGTGTCGTTTTTCAAAACGTCGTTTTTTGTGTCATAAAAAGTGATGGTGTGTGGGCAAAACTATGTTGAAAACGACGTTTTTAAACCCGCGCATGCTCAGAAGCAAGTTATGAGACGAAGCTTCACTGGAAAAGAGTGCCGTCGAACGTGGTGTACGTCACCACGCTTTGCTAGAGCTTTGTAGAAAAACGATGGTGTGTACGCAATGTCGTTTTGGAAAATGAAGTTTGAAAAACGTCGTTTTTTTTCATCACAAAAAATGATCGTGTGTATGCGGCAATAGACGTGGTGGCTGCATCAGTTTTATTTTCTTAGGCTTTTCCCACTTGTTTTTACCCAGTGATCTTGCCCCTTTCCAGTATCACCTGGTGATCATGCCATTTGCCTGTATCACCTGGTGATCTGGCCAGTAACACATCTCCTAAGAGGGCCATAACTGATCAAAAGCAATCATGGCACAGGGTGGCTAAGTCCACGCCCCACACTAGATATATTGTAACCTGGGGAACAGGTAGGGGGTAAAAAAGCTCTCTGGGATGAGCAGGCACAGACAGTGGCGTTGCTATGGGGGTGCGGCCCGCACCCCGCTGACTTTTGGCTCAGACTGGCGCCGCATTGAGAGGGGCGCCGCGGCTCCCTCCTTCCCTTCTGGCATCTCCTCTGCTCAATGCAATGTGTGGGGGAGGAGGGAGTGAGGCAGAGACAGAGACAGACTGGCTGCCCGGGGTCTGACTGTCCCCACACACACGGCGATACCCCGCTCAGACTGGCGCCGCAGCTCCCTTCTTCCCTTTCAGGATCTCCTCTGCTTAATGCGATGTGAGGCGAGAGTGGGGGAGGAGGAGGGAGTGGAGCAGAGACAGACAGAGTGGGTGCCTGGGGTCCGACTGTCCCCACACACACCTCCACACAGCATGGCCATCATCTCACTGCTGCTTTCTCCTCAGCTCGGAAGTGTACACAGGCACCATGCGAGACCATCCACGATAAAGTCAGCACCTTCTCTGAGGTATGCAGCTACAGGAGTACTGTATTGCAGAGGAGGGGGACATAATGGTTGGAGGGTTGGGGGGGGGGGGATTTGCAGAGGTAACAATTATGCTGTCAGGAGTTATTTTAGGGGGATTAGAGAATAGGTGCTAGGGGGTGCTCTTTGTTTTGGGTTAGAGAGGAGTTGGACTTGTACTATCAGTAGGAGGGGGCAGCGCAATTCCTCTCTCCTCCCAAAGCACCCCCTAGCACATATCCTTTAACCCCCCCAAATCAAAGGTCCCATCCTGGCATCATCCACCCCCCCAATACCATCCAGCTCCACCCACCCCCAATCCTATACCCACTCATCCATCCCTCAATCCTATCCCGGCTCCATTTATCCCCCCTGATCCCATACCCACTCCATCCATCCCCCTGATCCCATCCCCACTCCATCTATCCCCCCTGATCCTATCCTCGCTTCATACAACCCCCCCCCCCCCCGATCCCATCCCGCCTCTATCCATTCCCCCCCGATCCCATTCCGCCTCAATCCTTTCCCCCAGATCCCTTCCTAGCTCCCTCCAGCCCCCAATCCCATACCCACTCCAGCAATCCCTCTAATTCCATCCTGGCTCCATTCATCCTCTCTGATCCCATACCATCCATCCTCCCTGATCCTATCCCCGCTCCATCCATCCCCCCTGATCCTATCCCTGCTCCATCCATCCCCCTGATCCTATTTCCGCTCCATCCATCGCCCCCCTGATCCTATACCCACTCCATCCATCCCCGCTGATCCTATCCCCGATCCCATCCCTACGCTATCCATTCCCCTGATCCCATTACAGCTCTATCCACCACACCAATCCAATCCCGGCTCCATCCATCCACCCAACTCCATCCATTGTGGTAGGTTAAGGGGGAGAGCCACACCCTAGCCTGCTTGGTGCCAGGGGGTGGGGGTGTCACCAAGTATTACCGCACCAGGTGACACCAACTCTAGTGACGCCACTGGGCACAGATACCAAGTCCATAGGATAAGTGAAAAACAGTGCAGTGTTTATTGGTGCTATATACAGGTGCTGTACAGTGTGCAGAAAGAACAAAGATAATTTTACAAAACTATTTTTATTGATTTTTAACACTGAAAACAGACACACATACACACATACAAGGTAGGCCACATGCCTACCACAAAAAGAAGCCACGCAGGGCCAACACACTTACAAATAACAATTATAACCTATCGCTGTACACCCTCCCACCCTGACCAACCACCACCCCATAGCATCTAAACAGTATAGCACCACGTGAAATCCATAGGACATAGAGACCCCAAACAATTCAAGCTCGATGACTCCAGGTTTAGGTCATGTCATCAACCCTGGTTATAGATGTAAAGAAGAGAACACAATAAAATAACCTGAGTCCTTCCCCAAGCACCGGAGGTGTGGAGATCATTAGAAAGCACATCAGAACAACGTAGTCATCCGAGGGTGATGGAAACCTTTAGAGATTTAACTGTAGCCCTAACCCACCGTGTCCGAAGAGTCTAACCAAGCTTGCCACACCTTTTTGAATTTCTTAGCACAACCCCTTGACCTGTAGGTGGCCTTGTACATGTGAATTACAGAGTTAACCAACCCCTTCCAAAATGATAAAGTTGGGGCCTTGGAGTTTTTCCATTTTAATAGAATAGCCTTTCTACCATAAAACAACCCAATATTCAGAAGTGTACGATGTGCCAGGGAGGGAACTACCTCCTCAACTAACCCAATAAGGCAGACCCTAGCGGTCAGGGGAACGGGAATACACAGCACCCCGGACAAACACTCCACCACCCCTGCCCAGAAGTTCTGGATATGCCGAGCCTGCCGGGGAAAAAATTACACCGCCAACAGTGACCAGTGCTGGAAGGGTATATACAAGCCAATCTGGCCAGGGTGTAGTAGATGCGATGCAAAAGTTTAAATTGAATAAGGCGATCTCTGGCAGACACCAGATGCTTGAAGGGATGATCCCACATGTCCTCCCAGTCCTCCCCTTGAATGTCTGGAATCTCGCTCACCCACCTCTCCCTACACCGAGACACCCCAATAGGCACTGAGGTAAACATAGCCTTGTATACCGTGGACAGAGTTTTAGGTAAATCCTTGCTTGTTAGCAAATTCTCCAAGAACAAAGAACAAAGATAGTTAAACAAATACCTAGCTGTGTCTTGGCTCTAAATGTATATTTGGGCTAGATTTACAAAGAATTATGTTGGCGTAATTTCAAATGTGCGCCGTTGCATCTTTGCACCGATTCACAAAGCGAGATACGCTGAAAAAACATGGCTTCAGGCGTCCGACGTAACTTGCCTACACCGGCATATCATGGGCGCATAGTTACGCTGGACGCATTCGGCGTTCATGTTAAATATGCAAATGAGCAAGATATACGCCGATTCACGAACGTACGTACGCCCGACGCAGTAATCTACGCCGTTTACGTAAGGCGTTTTCCGGCGTAAAGATAAACCACCTAAAAAGGTGGCGCATCCCATGCAAAGGTATGGACGTTGGAACAGCCGTCGTTTACGTAAGTCATATGTGAATGGGGCTGTGCGTAAGTTACGTTCACGTCATAGAAATTTACGCTGACGTATCTTAGGGAGTTTATGCGACGTGATTCTGATTCATTTACATGGGGTCAAGCTTAATTTAAATAGATGCCGCCCACCTCCTTCCTACTTTAAATTAGGCGGGCTTACGCCGGCCAATTTACGCTACGCCACCGCAACTTATGGAGCAAGTGCTTTGTGAATACAGCACTTGCCTCTCTAAGTTGTGGCGGCGTAGCGTAAAGAAGATACCCTATGCCCGCACAAAGGTACGCCGCGGTACCTGAATCTGGCCCTATCTGTGTTTCCCAGGCAGAGCAAAGGCTGTCTGCTCAGGTGAGCTTTAATTGACCTGGAAGAGAGGACCAACATCCGGATCAGAGATCCCTGAACGTGTAAGAGAGGAGCCTGAGAGATGTATAAAACCCTAACAGGACTTTCCCAGGCTCTGTGTATATATATATATATATATATATATATATATATATATATATATATATATATATATATATACACACACATATACACACATACATATACACACACACACACACACACCATGCTGCAGCTCAGTTTTAGGGCCTTGGCAATCTTCTTATAGCTTAGCCCAGTGATGGTGAATCTTGGCACCCCAGATGTTTTGAAACTACATTTCCCATGATGCTCACCTTTACTGCATGCAGAGTGTATTAGCATCATGGGAAATGTAGTTCCAAAACATCTGGGGTGCCAAGGTTTGCCATCACTGGCCTTGAGGACAGGTAAGTGTGTTTTATCCCCCATCCCTTGTGTAGCATGTGAGGGGGTCCAAGGGAACACGTGTGTGGGTCCACCAACATGTCAATGCTTTGTATCATCCACAGATGTGCTGGAGGGAGCGGGGCCGTCGACGACCCATGCCATCCCCGGAGGAGAGTGCCCACACCTCTCTAGAGGTAGTTGAGGAGCATGGTGAACTTGAGGAATGTGTCTACCTCAACGAGGATAACAACTTCACTGAACCCTCCCAAACCTCCACCCCCATCAGGGGAACCCCCTCCAGGGCTACCCCATCCAGGGGAACCTCCTCCAGGGCTACCCCATCCAGGGGAACCCCCTCCAGGGCTACCCCATCCGGACGGACACAAGCCTCTCCACCCCCCAGGAAGGCTTTGAGAAAGACCAGGGGTATACCCGGATCCCTCCAAAAGGGCTGGCGAGGGAGCAGGCCTGGCAGACACGCAATATGGGTGCTGTTGCTTGTGACCTGTGCCATGTGGCAGACAGCCTGGCCTCCTCTGCCAAGACCCAGGCTGAATGCACAGTGGCTGTGCAGCAGTGCCTCACACAACAGGCTGAGCAGAGCAGCTCGATCTCTGACTGCCTGCTGGATATGAGCGCAAACTGCGCTGCCATGGTGACCTGCATGGGTGACCAAGCCCAGAACATGGAGGCCATGCATCACCACATGGTGGCAGGGGGTCCCTCACCATCTGGTGACCAGGGCTCCAATGTGCAGGCCAGCCTGGAGCATCATGACCGGGCAATTGGGGAGCTGCAGGCCACAGCAGCAGGCCTCACGGTGGAGGTGAAGAGCCTGGGAGTGGCTGTCCAGGCCAATAATGCTGCCATTGAGGCGGAGGGAAGGCAGACCAGATGCCACCAGCGGCAGACCACCACCCACCAGCTGCGGGTGCAGGCAGAGACGAACTTTGTCCTCACACGCCATGCCCTTGCGTTGGAGGGCAGGCAGCCAGCATCTGCCAGGAGTGACAGACCAGGGGATGAACCTCCTCCTGATGCACCACTCCCCCACCCGAGGCTCCCCCCGACAATTGAGGAGCTGTTCCCATGGCACCAGGCCTGGCCCACGAGAGGGCAAATGACTGCTCGATTTTTTTTGTGCTCAGATGAGATTTTTTTTTTTTTTTAGGTTGGACGTGCACAGAGATATGTGCCGTCCTCCTCTAAGGGCATGCCATGTCGGCCAATGGCATGATCCCTTTTATTTTGTAACTGCACACGGTTGTGACTGGTGTGTGTGGGTGACATTCCTGCCAGCAAGGCGTGTCACCTTGGATCGTCGGGGAGAGGTTATCCCCACGACCGTGTGAATGTGGTATGAATGGACAGCAACATCATTGGTGCCTTGGCGTGGCCTTGCTGCTCCCTAGTCCCATGCAGTGGACTTGGGCTAATCCAATGTGAAGTGGATGTGGCGTGTGTGAGCTAGGGACCACAGTGGTGTGCATGCGTGCATTGTCCGTGTGCCATGCTGAATGTGTGTGTTTAACGTGCAATGATACATTCCATGAGGCAACTCCTGACTGCTGTTCCTTCAGCAGACTGAGTCTCCTCAGGCAGGGGGGGACTGTGTGGCTCGGGGGTTAGGTCATCACATATGTCAATCTCCAGGCACTTTCTCATGGCGTAGTTGTGCAGCACACAACATGCACCAATGATCTGGCACACAAAGTTTGGGGAATACAACAGGGTCCCCCTGGACTTATCCAGGCATCGGAAACGGGACTTTAGGATGCCAAATGTGTGTGGGTGGGCAAAACGTTGTTTTTTGTCTTAAAAAAAACGACCAAAAAAAAATTCCAACATGCTTGAATTTTTTGTGTCGTTTTTCAAAACGTCGTTTTTTGTTTCACAAAAAGTCACCATGTGTAGCAAAAACGTCGTTCAAAACAATGTTTTTCAACCCGCGCATGCCCAGAAGCTAGTTATGAAGCGAGCTTCAATGGAAAAGAGTGGTGAACGTAACCTCGCTTTTTGTGAAAAAAACGATGGTGTGTATGCAAAATTGTCTTTGAAAGTGACGTTTCAAAAACGTCGTTTTTTACTTCACAGAAAACGTCGTTTTTTTTCATCACAAAAAATGATCGTGTGTACGCGGCATGAGCGTTGTCTGGCTGGTGATTTCATCATGCAAGGCTGTGGCTAATTCCAGGATGGCATCAGGGCTGAATCTGAAGATGCGATACACCTCCGATTCCCCCATGTCAAAGACGTTAATGCGGGTTCGGTATATCCTCTCCCGTGCCCTCCTCCTCCCTGCCTGTGGACACAGTAGTGCTATGACCATGGCTGCCCCTGGCATGTTGGCATACAGATGTGTTGTCCTGCAAGTGTGGATGCTCAGCTCGTCCGTAACAGTGCTGCTGCAGCTGCTCTCCAGCTGACCTGTGCACGTCTATTGCTGAGTTACACCTGCTTTATGAGGAATAACTTTGCGCCGGGCGTACAACTTACGCGCTGCGCGCGTATCCTGCGTTGGGAGCATGTACGTTCGTGAATCGCCGTATCTCCCTCATTTGCATATTTGAATACAAAATCAATGGGAACGCCAATCACATCCAGCGTAAATATGCGCCCACGATACGCCGGCGTAGGCAAGTTACGTCGGTCGGATGAAGCCTATTTTCTGGCTTATCTTGGTTTCTGAGTCCGGCGCATAGATACGACGGCGCATATTTGCACTTATGTGACATATCTGTAGATACGTCGGCGTAAGTGTTTTGTGAATCCGGCTATACATCTCTAGCACTCAGGGGTTTTACTTGGTGGAAGGAAGCGTGTCCTTTGATGTTCTCTTACCCTTGAAAAACAACTCCTGGATTCACACATCTTTACTTGGGATCTGTTTTTGGACTTGTTCACTATTATATCTTGTTGGAGTTTATGAATCACTCATTTACCGGTCTATATATTACTACTTCATATCGTAATATAGGAATTATTCATTTATTTATTATATATTTTCCACATGCTAGTTTTTTGAGTTTTGGTATTCACATATTATTTCTCGATTTTCACATACTTCTCAACTCCTCAGAGTTTTTTTGCACATTTATATTAACAACTTTCTTTTTGGTGTCACTATCAATTTTTCATATATATACACATACACACACACATAATTATTAAAAAACAATATAATAAAGTGTCCAAAAAAAAAAAAAAAAAAACGTCCATCCAGTGAAGAATAATTTAACAGGACAAATTCATAAGTAATTAAACTCCAAGTGAATACGTTTAAAGTGTCCTAAGAAAAATCTTCTTAAACAATCTTGCTTGAAACCCTTCACCACACCATAGTGCTCAGTGACTCCACACCCACAGGAATTGCTTGGCACAAAAGCTGAATATATCTCCAGACAAAGTAATCAATTCCACCAGTGTTCTCATCAATCAGAAGTTGCTCCACATGAAAAAGCAAATCTCAGTGAGATCCTACTGTCTCTCCTCAATCACCAGCGCTACATTTTTATTTATTATATATATATATATATATATATATATATATATATATATATATATATATATATAATTTTTGAAATCTTTGTCACATTGTCGTGTAGCAGCTCTCTTGTTTTTTTTTTCATCAGATAAGCGTAATATTTTTTCTTCTTTTTATACCACAGTGAGTAACTGAAGTACCAGAACCATATTCTCACCGAAGGGCACGCTGGAGAATCGGGAAACTTCAGGCGGTGATCAAGTCAGGGACCCAACCAGCGAAAATACGCTTGCAGAGCAGCCTTGTGAGTCAAGCCAGGGACCGAGCTGGTTAGCAGGGGTGAAGCTTTAGGAGTGAGTATCTGGAGTGCCAAGCTAGGGACCCAGCAGAGAAGCGGGGTGACGCTTGAGGGGATACCATGCAAACCTTGGAGGAGCTCAAGGGATTCATAGTCAGTGAATCAGTGTGTCTAGTGAGAGACCAGGGGCTCAGTATTGAAAAACTACATGGAGCAGTTGTAGTGGAGCTGAAAGAACTGATATGTTGAGTTGGGAACTGTCAAAGGACTGTTACCATAGGAGACAGCAAGCCTGCACGTGCAGAAGTGGTGCCTTTCTGGGGCATTTCCCTGCACGGCTGTTCTCTTATTGAAGTCTCTGAGTCAGCCAATTGAATCTACAACTATTTAAGAGTGTCCTGGCCCCAACCTTCTTCCCCCCCAAAATATATATAAATAGGACTGTCAAAATAAATAAAACCTATTTTACATCCAAGAAGTGTCTGATGCCCAATGACTTTCACCATCTTAGCTCCCACTATGCTTCACAACCCACCACATATTGAAGGATGTCAGCTATCTTTGGCATTGGAGGTTCTCATTAGACCAAAAGAGGTAAAAGACATTGCTACATGTGTTTATATAATTGAATAATAGGGGTAATGGTACATATATAAGGCGGTTTGCTCATGAGGCCAATAATTATCAATCTAGTACAGTGGGGCTGCACCCACATTCCAAGGACTGACTGCTCATTTATGCCTAAAGGACTGTGAAAGCAGTGTCACTTAATTGATCCTCCTCCTCCTGCAGGATTGCACTGCTACACATTACTTGCAACCTCTTTGCTCTAGTGTGTCTAAGGTACTCTGATGTAATCAAAATTGGCGCAAGACACTCATAGTGCCACAACCCCACTACAACAGATGTTTTACAAATGAAGTTAGCTCTTCAGACATTCAGGTTTATGTTTTTTTCTTGTGTTTAGTTTAGATACGCATTAAAGCGGAGCTCTACCCAAAGCGTAAGTTATGCTTTAAAGGGGTAGTTCCCCCAAAAACCTTTTTTTTAACATTGATTGAGGCTCGTTTTGTCAAGGGGAATCGGGTGTTTTTTTTTTATTAGAATCGAAGCAGTACTTACCGTTTTAGAGATGCATCGTCTTCGTCGCTTCCGGGTATGGTCTTCGGGTCTGGGCGTACCTATTTGATTGACAGGCTTCCGACGGTCGCATACATCGTGTCACGAGTAGCCGAACGACGGTGCGCAGGCGCAGTATAGAGCCGCACGGCGCTCGGCTTCTTTCGGCTACTCGTGACACGATGTATGCGACCGTCGGAAGCCTGTCAATCAAATAGGAACGCCCAGACCCGAAGACCATACCCGGAAGCGACTGAGACAATGCATCTCTAAAACGGTAAGTACTGCTTCGATTCCTAAAAAAAAAAAACACCCGATTCCCCTTGACAAAACGAGCCTCAATCAATGTTAAAAAAAAAGGTTTTTGGGGAAACTACCCCTTTAAGCACTCCTCTCCCCCAAAAATGCCACATTTGGCATGTCATTTTTTTTTTGGGGGGGACGGGGACAGATGCCTACTTTTGACAGTCCTCCTCACCCCTCCACACTTGCAATGTCAATGCCACTAAGAGGCGGGGAAGAGAAGCAAGGGTTTGGGCGACCGCATCACTGGACCGTGAGGTGTGTGTTTATTAAAAGTCAGCAGCTACACTTTTTGTAGCCGCTGACTTTTAATAAACATAACAATTAGTGGAACTCTGCTTTAAGATGGAAAAATAGACATATAAAAATACTATTTTTTTTTAAACAAAAAAGAGCAGCTGAAGTTCCACTAATGGAGCACTCCCATTTTATTTATTTCATTTACATGACATCACAGGGTTTCTTCCACCAGGACTCTTTGCAGAATTCTCTTTTAGGCCAAGGACAGCTTGTTGGCATGCACCCAGAATATTGAGCGTCATTCTACTTAAAAGAAGACCGGTGGTGGATTGCAGAATGGTCTGAAGGTTACACTGCCAGAAACATAGCTCCCAACTGTCCGTGACTTCGAGTGACAGTTCCCGATTTGGAACAAAAGTCCCTCTGTCCCTCTTACCTCCTTATTTGTCCCTCATTTTAGTCTGATCTATATAGTTTTATACAAAATGCACTTTTTATCTTTCAAAAAGTGTTTCCACGTGCTAAAACATTCATCAAATTTTTAAATTGCTGCATTTGTAAATTTCATAAGCCAATATAAAGGAAAAGTAGTGGTTAAATAAAAAAACACAACACCCGTGGGTTTAACTAATTATTTTTTTGTATAATTCGCCTTTGAGGGGGCATGTCAAGCAGGGTTTCCTATGCTTACATACTTTTGCTAATAGGTGTCCCTCATTCCCACCTCAAAAAGTTGGGAGGCAAGCCAGAAATATGGTGCAGGGAAATGTTTTGGATTTTTTTCAGCCCGATTTCAGACAGTTTCGGAGAACAGAATTGCTTTTAGATAATCATTTTTTCTTGGACAAAAGTGATGGAGAATCCAAATGATGTAAAAGGTGAGAGGATATCTTCCAATGGAAACACCCATTATGGTGAGATTGTCTCTGGTGTATTCCAAATCCCACATGCCTGAACCCGCCACTGCACACGGCTAATCACAGGCAGCCAGACATTTACCAGTTTGCAGCTGCACAGATCTGGAAATGTCTCACTGCCTGCAATTAGTCGCTGTTCAAAATCCCACACGCCCAAGCCCATCTCTAATGGTGAGATTTCCTCTCACTTCCTCTTGTCTGTCCAGCACAAATAGTCAAGTAAACTTCCCTTAATGGAACACACACAGCATAAAAAAAAATGCCATTAGTAAAGACCCCCCCACAAACCACCCCCCTCCATTAGTACAGGCCATCCCCCACCAACCACCCCCCTCCATAATGGCACAGTTTACCAGTTCCTAACTCAAACCTAACAGTTCCTTCAGCTTCACTACAATTGCTTCAACACTGAGCTCCCAGTCTCTCACTAGATCCTCTGATCCTCTAATATCTGCGGTGGTATCTCCCTCAAGCGTCATCCAAGCTTCCCTGCTAGGTCCCTATCTTGGCACTCTAGATACTTCTCAAGCTTCATCCTTGCTGACCAGCTCGCTTGACTCACAAGGCTGCTCTCTAATCGTCTCCTCCGCTGGTGGAGTCCCTGACTTAATCACTGCATTAAAATGAAAATACAGTTGTTAGGTGTGGGCAAGGTAGGCTTCTCTGAAGAGAAGGGTTTTCAGGGATCGTCTAATAGCTAATAGAGTAGGAGATAAGCAGACAGATTGGGGTAAGGCGTTCCATAGGATTGGAGAGGCTCTGAAAAAGTCCTGGAGGCGAGCAAGGGAGGAGATGACGAAGGAGCTAGAGAGCAGGGGGTCTTGAGAGGAACAAAAAGAACGATTAGGTTGGTATTTAGAGACTAGGCTAGTGATGTAGCTTGGGGCTAAATTGTGCATGGTTTTGTAAGTAGTTGTTAGTATTTTGAATTTAATTTGTTGGGCGAGCAGAAGACAGTGGAGGGATTGACAGAGAGGAGTAGCAGACAGAGGGATTGGTAAGGTGGATGAGTCTGGCAGCAGCATTCATGATAAATTGAAGGGGTGATAAACTATGTAGAGGTAAGCCAATGAGAAGGGAATTGCAGTAGTTGAGGAGAGGGATGACCAGCGAGCAGGGGCGGACCGACCATTGAGGCACTTGGGCACTGCCCGAGGGCCCCATGCCACTAGGGGGCCTTATCAGGGTTGCCAGGCTCAGTAAAACCAGGAACAGTATGTAAAAATCTGTGTTTTTGTTTACATCTGTCCCTGATATGTCCAAAACTGACATGCTTTTAATGTGAAAATCCAGAGATTTTAGCTGCCCCGCCCCTGTACTGTCTCCTGGCTTGGTGGCTCTCTGTAAGCCCCGGGGCCCCATAATCTTCTATTGCCCGGGGGCCCCTTGAGTTGTCAGTCTGCCCCTGCCAGCGAGTGAATTTAAAAAGCTTTGTTGTGTCATTGGTTAGAAAGGGACACATTTTGGAGATGTTGCGGAGGTTGAGGCGGCAAGCTTTGTACAGTGATTGGATGTGGTTCAGAGTTCAGCATGAGCTGAGGGGGTAGAGAAATATATTTGGGTGTCATCAGCATAGAGGTGGTATTGGAAGCCATTGGAGGCTATCAGCTGACCCAGGGAGGTGTAGATCGAAAATATGAGAGGTCCAAAAACAGAACCTTGGGGTACCCCCAACAGAGAAAGGAAGACGAGGAATTAGAGTTGTAAGAAATGCTTAAGGTGCGGTTGGATAAGTAGGAAGAGAACCAGCGAAGAGTAGAGGGAGAGATTGAAGATGTGGGTTAGAGTGCAAAATAGAGCCAAAGGGTGAACGTAGCATTTGCGAGGGAACAGGATCCAGAGAGCAGGTGGTAAGGCGGAGATTAGCAAGTAGTTTAGCAACCTCGTCTATAGTGGTGGGGTCTAAAGAGGGAAGTAATGATTGTACCTGTGGTTATGAAGTGTAAAGCTTGGAGGGTATCTGAACAGTAGAGATCTCCTCACAAATTGTATTTGTCTTCTGTTTAAACCAATTGGCAATCTCCTGGACAGTGAGCGAGTTGGTGGGTGGAGGCAGTGGAGGACGAAGTAGAGAGTTGAAGGTAGAGAAGAGTTGACGAGGATGGGATGATAACTTGCTAATGAGAGTGATAAAATACATCTGCTTGGCAGTGAGGAGGCTTGAATTGTATTTTTGGAGGGCAGATTTACACTGGTTGAAATCTTTCTGAAACTCAGTCTTACGCCACAGGCGCTCGTGAGCATGACTATGTTTTTTCAAACTTTAAGTTAATTATGAAGTTAGGCCTGTTTTATGGGAATATTTTTGACCAAAAAAAAAAAAAAAAGCTAAGGTTCACTGCATTTTGGGGTAAAAAAACAAACAAAAAAAAGACCCATTTGCAGAAGAAAATGCTCTCATAGTGCGTTTTTGTACAGGTGTTTAAACGCGTTTTGTTTCTGGCAGAAAACCTATTTTAAAAACATAAACCAGCACTTTCTGCCTCTAAATGCTGAGCTTTAAAAAAATAGTTACCGAACTTACATGGCTTCTTTAATTTCAAGTATGAAAATTGCTTTCAGACAGAACTAAGAAAATTAGTAGGTATGCTTGATCATTTCTTTTTGAGTAGGAATATAATTACCAAGTTCTTACCTGTCCAGTTTTAACCTGCACAGTCTAGTTTCCAGGTTATTACTTGGGCTACAAGAAAAAGAAAGATACATGAGAATAAAGCAAAAAGTGTATTGTTGCCTAGCTGATCAGACAGAAAATTGTCTGATCCGTCAAACACATTGTAGTGACGGAAAATATGTTAATGCTCATTTAGTTTTTCTGTGGACCTGAGGAACCTCTGGACCCCAGACCAACAATCCATTTTGAGAGCTTCTACTGGCCTCCGAGTTCAAGAAAGTCACTTGTTTCTTCTTTGTACACTGCTTTACCTCTTCCTATAGCTCTTAGGTCTTCTGTGCAGCAGTATGTCACAGTGAAACTCAGCATTTTATTAGTTGCCATTTCTTTACAAGGAGTCATACCTCTCAATGTAGGTTCTATATTGACTTTGTCATCCTGCAGAATCTAGATCTCAACCTCATCTCACTGCTCCTGCTCTGACTTAAAGGGGTTGTAAAGGTTTGTTTTTTATTTTCTAAATAGGTCCCTTTAAGCTAGTGCATTGTTGGTTCACTTACCTTATCCTTCAATTTCCCTTCTAAATCTTTTTTTCTTTGTCTGAATTTCTCACTTTGTTTCTCCTCAGTAAACTTGCCCCCATCATCCAAGCTGTGGTTAGTCAGCCAGAACAGCTTACTGAGGAGGAACAGGAAGTGAGAAATTCAGACAAAAGAGAAAACATTTTTTTAGAAGGGAAATCGAAGGAAAAGCTAAGTGAACCAACAATGCACTAGCTTAAAAGGAACCTATTTAGAAAATAAAAAACAAACCTTTACAACTCCTTTAGCCACTTCAATACTGGGCACTTAAACACCCCTCCTGACCAGACCAATTTTCAGCTTTCAGCGCTCTCACACTTTGAATGACAATTACTCAGTCATGCAACACTGTACTCAAATGATTTTTTTGTCCTTTTTTTCCCACAAATAGAGCTTTCTTTTGGTGGTATTTGATCACCTCTGTTTTTTTATTTTTTGCGCTATGAAAAAAGACCGAAAATTTTGAAAAAAAAAATTTTTTTATTCGTTTCTGTGATAAAATTTTGCAAATTATTAATTTTTCTTCATAAATTGTGGGCACAATTTATACTGCTACATGGCTTTGATAAAAAAATAACTACATTTTTAGAAATTATTTGGTCTGTGTGAAAGTTTTAGAGTCTACAAGCTATGGTGCAAATCATAAAAAAATATCACATCTGATCACACCTGATGTACTGAAGGCCTATCTCATTTCTTGAGACCCTAACAAGCCAGGAAAGTATAAATGCCCCCCAAATAACCCCTTTTTGGAAAGTAGACATTCCAAGGTATTTAGTAAGAGGCATGGTGAGTTATTTGAATTTTTTTTTTTTACACAAAGTTGTCCATTGATAAGATATTTCCAACACATAGCATGTACATAGCAAAAATTACACCCCAAAATACATTCTGCTACTCCTCCTGAGTAAAACTACACCCCATGTGTAAGACTTTTTCACTGCCTGGCCACATACGGAGGCCCAACATGCAGGGAGCACCATCAGGGGTTTTAGGAGCATATATTGCACATCTAACTAGTTGACTACCCATTACACTTTTGAAGGCCCTGGAACACCAGGACAATGGAATTACCCACAAAGTGACCCCATTTTGGAAAGCGAACATCCCAACGTATAATCTATGAGGCATAATAAATCTTTTGAAAGGTTTATTTTTTTCCAGCGGTTTTCAGAATATGTGGAATAAAAATGAAAACGCATTTTTTTTTTACACAAAGTTGTCCATTGATAACATATTTCAACCATTAGCATGTACATAGCAAAAATTACACCCCAAAATACATTCTGCTACTCCTCCTGAGTACAACGATACCACATGTTTGAGACTTATACACAGCCTGACCACATACAGAGATCCAACATGCAAGGAACACCGTCAGGTGTTCCAGAGACACATAGCACGCACATACCAAGAATTACACCCCAAAATACATTATGCTGAGCAAAGCGTAAACAAAAGATTACCTGTGGTAATAGTAGCGCAGTTCTACACAGCAGGATAGCACTGGTCCAGGCAGCAGGCAGGGACTTGGTCAGCAACGGCATACACAATTGTCCAGGCAGGGATACTGTCCCGTTAGGGTTAGTGCAGGTGGTCAGTTCATGCAACAGGCAGAGGCATGATGGCATATGTCCTACAGGCAGCAGGCAGAAGTAGGGCCTTGTTCAGGACAGAATGGGGATAGGGGTAGAGGCTTCTCCCACCCAAATCTCTTTGAAGCCTCTGGGCAACCAGACCCTAATCTAGGATGAGAAAACAAAAAAAATTGTTTTCTTCATCCAGAAAAACTTTTCTGGAGCCCCTCACATATGCGAGACCCCTGTGTTGAATCCCACTAGTCCAGTACCAGGGTACAAGATCAGTCCATGAGGCAGGCAAAAGGCATGGTCAAACAGTCCAAGGTCAGTTCCAGATCAGGCAGAGGCATTACAGAATCGTTAGGCAGAAGCATGGTCAAAAAACAGTCCAGGGTCATTTCCAGATCAAGCAGAGGTATTACAAAATCGTTAGGCAGAATCGTGGTCGAAAAACAAGCCATGGTCAGTTACAGGGCAGGCAGTGGCATAAGGGGTGTATAGGTGTGTGAAGGCAGGAACTGAGGATTATGTTTACCATACTAAACTAATAATTTAGTTTAGTATGGTAACGGCGAAAACAGTCAGGTACACAGAGGCCAGGCTGGGAAGGACAATCGGCACAATGGAAAGATGTGTCTCGTCTGACTCCTTCACTGGTACACACCTTACATCTTTTTTGACCTCGTCGGCCTGATGCTGTGGGAGGGACTTTATCTGGGAAGTGACGTTCGGAGAGTCGACTTAGAACATCTGATCGGATGTTTTGGGGTAGGTTGTTCTGGAATATCAGGGTAGTGGTGATTTCCTCCTGGTAGCCAAGGAAGGGTAGGGGGTTTTGGGTGGACTTACGATAAATTGTATAGGAATTGTATACGGCCAAATGAAAAAAAAAATTGATACTTTTTTGTACCAATGGTACGTGCGCCTTGTGGCAAGGTATGGTTCCAACATTTGGTCGTTAAAGTCGACTCCCCCCATGAACGAATTGTAGTCCCGGATACATGTGGGCTTTTGGATGGTGGTGCCACGCCTTCTGCGGGTTTCCACAAAGGAATTGTTGTGGATGGAAGACAACATACATACATCTCTTCTGTCCTTCCACTTCACTGCCAGAACCTCCCTCCTTGTTGCGCAGACTTGCCGATTCCCCTTTCCTCAGCTTTTTATTCACAAGGCTTTGAGGAAAGCCTTTCCGGTTCTTTCTGACGGTGCCACATGCTGGCGTCTGCTTCCGGTGCAGGTTGTGGAACAGGGGAAGAGATGTGTAGAAATTATCTACATACAGATGGTAGCCTTTGTGCAGTAGGGAGTTGATGAGTTGCCAAACAACTTTTCCACTTGATCCCAAGTAGTCTGGGCAATTGGGGGGATTCAGCTGGGTGACCTTCCCTTCGTAGACCAATAAGGAATACAGGTACCCTGTGGCTCGTTCACAAAGTTTATAAACCTTCATCCCATAGTGGGCCCTTTTGCTGGGGATAAACTGCTTTATTTTAAGTCAGCCACAAAATTTTACAAAGGGAATCGTTGACACATATGTGTTGTTCCGGGGTATATATTTGGGGGAATAATTCCGAAAAATTATTTAATAAGGGGCGAATTTTGAAAAGCATGTCAAAATTTGGGTGATTTCGGGGAAGGCACTGGGTGTTATCACTGAAGTGGAGGAACCTCATAAAATATCGGGATCTGGGCATTGTTGCAGAGAAGATTGGCATATGATAAATGGGGTGTTTTGACCAAAAGGAATGCTTTTCATTTTTTGGGTTGAGTCCCATGCAAAATGTGAGGCCTAAAAAAAAACTAAACTCCTTCACCGTAAGGTCTCTCCACTGGAAGGGACGGGAATAAGACGATGTTGGATTGTGGGTAATAAATTGTTGGGCATATAAGTTGCACTGGGCCACAATGCTAGATAGCAGTTCCTCAGTAAAAAATAAATCAAAAAATTAATTGGGGAAAAAATGTCCGCGTCCACCTGGACTCCTGGCTGGACAGTGAAAGGGGGAATGTTGGCTTCTCCGGAATTTGGAGGAAGCCTCAAGGGGTACTGAAGGGCATAGGGAAGGCTTGCATGGGTCCTTGGCCTTTGTTGCAGAGGTACTGCGGTGCTGGTGGATGGCACTTCGGTATTGGTGGATGGCACTGCCTCCTCACTAGAGCGCCTTCTTTTGGCAGACTGACTATCTTCCCCCTCTGAGCCGGTCTCTGTTCTACTACTGTAGACTGGCTCATAGTCTACGTCCGAATCAGAGAGCTCCCCGTTGCGCTCGTCAGCCGTGGAAATAATTTGATATGCCTCCTCGGCGGAAAAGCAACGTTTTGACATTGTTGCTGGCGACTTCACAGGTGTGTGGCAGAGATGGGTACTGAGGTGGCAGAGATGGGTACTGAGGTGGTGGAACATATGTACACCGATGAGGCAGCACAGATGTGTACTGATTGCACAGATGTGCACTGATGAGGCGGCACAGGTGGCACTAATGAGGCGGCAGAGATGGGCTCTGATGAGGCGGCACAGATGGGCACTGATGAGGCGGCACAGATGGGCACTGATGAGGCGGCACAGATGGGCACTGATGAGGCGGCACAGATGGGCACTGATGAGGCGGCACAGATGGGCACTGATGAGGCGGCACAGATGGGCACTGATGAGGCGGCACAGATGGGCACTAAATATTTACACAGATGGGCACTAATGAGGTGGCACAGATGGGTACAGAGGTGGCACAGATGCACAGATAAAAATGCAATAAAACTATCCCCTATTTTGTAAACCCTATAAATTTTGCGCAAACCAATCGATAAACACTTATTGGGATTTTTTTTACCAAAAATAGGTAGAAGAATACGTATTGACCTAAACTGAGGAAAGAATTCTTATTTTTTATATATTTTTGGGGCATACTTATTATAGCAAAAAGTAAAAAATATTGAATTTTTTTCAAAATTGTCGCTCTATTTTTGTTTATAGCGCAAAAAATAAAAACCACAGAGGTGGTCAAATACCACCAAAAGAAAGTTCTATTTGTGGGAAAAAAGGGACGCCAATTTTGTTTAGGAGCCAAGTCGCACGACCGCACAATTGTCAGTTAAAGCGACGCAGTGCCAAATCGCAAAAACTGGCCAGGTCCTTTACCTGCCTAAAGGTCCGGGTCTTAAGTGGTTAATACCACACATTAGTCTGGGCAGTCTGAGGAGGTCTGTAAAGTACAGTGCTCTGGACGGTGGTCTGAGGAGGCTTGTAATGCTACACAGTGCTCTAAGCAGTTTGAGGAAACCTGTAATGCACAGTGCTCTGGTCCTCTGGATGGTTGGGACTCAGGAGGCCTGTAAAGCACAGTGCTCTTTACAGTTCTCTGAGGAGGCCTGTACTGCTACACCATAGGTGTGCGCAGCCTATTGCATTAGGGTGTGCACCCCAAAGCTCAAACACACACTACTGATCACTTACAATGTTCATTCAGAAAGGGACGGGGCCTGTAAATTACATATTTACCAACCCCCATCCTCCACTCATCCTAAAACATTACTGCAGTAACATCCGGCGGGAGGGAAGCCGGTAGCGCTGTATGGGGAAGAAGGGGGGAACCAGGACAGTAGGGGAAATCTGTGCTGCACAGGATAATTAGGGTGTGCCTGGGCACACCCTGTGCGCACGCCTATGTGCTACACAGTGCTCTGGGAGGTCTATAATGCACAGTGCTCTGGACAGTTGTCTGAGGAGGCTTGTATTGCTGCACAGTGGCAAGCACACTATGGTCGCTACCTTGCTTACTGGGAGGGGGAAGCACTCATGGGCTCTATAGGCAGAGCTCCAAGGAAACGAGACGTTCACGTGAGTAAACATCCCTCCCTCACATTTTCATTCATTGACAAAAATAGAATGGATTTTTGTCATAGATTTCGTCACTGGAAATATACTGTTGATGAAAATTATGACAAAAATGTTTTTGTCTACAAAATTAATACTGGTGGTTGGCCAAGGAAACTTAATGCAGCAGAAGGCCACATTATGCTTACTTCCCTTCAACATCAGAAGATTTACAGCAGTGCCTTCAGCACAGAACTTGTGGAAACCAGTGGGACCCAGGTACACCCATCTACTGTCCGAGAAATCTGGCCAGAAGTGTTCTTCATGGAAGAATTGAGTCCAAAAAGCCATACCTCTAGTGTGGAAACAAGGCTAAGTATTTAAAATACGCACAAAAACATAAGAACTGGGGTGCAGAAAAATTGAATCAGGTGCTCTGGACAGATGAGTCGAAATGTGAAATTTGGCTGTAGCAGGAGGCAGCAAGAGAGTGATAAAACAATGAATGTCTACAGGCAGCTGTGAAACATGGTGGAGGTTCCTTGCAAGTTTGGGGCTGCTTTTCTGCAAATGAAATTGGAAATTTGATCAGGATTAATGGTGTCCTCAATGCTGAAAAATACAGGCAGATACTTATCCATCATGCCATACAATCAGGTACAGGCCTGGATTTACATCTCAGGAGCCTTTAAGCAGAGAATTCTGAGCCCCCACCCCCCAGTAGGACTGCCTTTTTTTCTTGATAAATTACTGCAAATAGATACCAAACATGTTAAACCTTCAACTTGTGTGTTCCCGTGAAATGGGGGAAATACATCAGTACCCTATATTTTCTATAGGTGATGCCTTAAGGGCCATCTACAGGTCATTAGTTTAGTGTTACGGAGGAGGTCTTGGGCTAGAATTATTGCTCTCACTCTGGAGCGCACAATAATATGCAACATGTGTATCGCAATCAACAGTTTATTGTGTAGATTGCCCTGACACATGCATTTACGTTCGTATGTGCATACAGGGCTGCTTATAAGGCAGTACAGTCAATTCTTTTTTCCTTATTCGGGGTGCAGGCAAATAAGCGCATGTGCTGCCCATGTCAACGCTCAGGCCGCAGCCACCCACTATGCTTTCCCTGGCAAGCAGTGATTGTTAACTTTCCACGAGTTGCCGGTCACTGTGCCAGGAGCACACAAGGCACACACTCTCAGCACAGCACTGTTGGTGCTATTGCACACTAATATGCAGCCGCTCGGCTTCTAAGCTCGCCTGCGCAGGCATATTTGCGTGCGCTCTGAACCAACTGGTTAAGAACTTAATTCAGTGTAAAGAAGAACAAGGAATCTTGGAGGTGATTTGGCCCTCACAGAGCTCTGATCCTAACATCATTGAGTCCGTCTGGGATTACATGAAGAGATGGAAGAATTTGAGGCAGTCTATATCCACAGAAGATCTGTGGTTAGTTCTCCAAGATGTTTGGAACAACCTACCTGCTGAGTTCCTTCAAAAACTGTGTGCAAGTGTACCTAGAAGAATTGATGGGGCCAGATTCAGTAAGAAGTTAAGCGTCTTATCCCTAGATAAGTCGCGTAACTTCTTAGATGCGCCGGTGTATCTTTTTTCTGTATTCAGAAAACAAGATACACCGGGATTGAGCCAAGATACGAGCGGTGTAATTGTATTACGCGGTCGTATCTTAACTGCATACTTAACTGGGCGTTCCCACTGATTTACGTCTAGATTATGTAAATCAGCGAGATACGCCCGGCCGACGCAGTGAATTTACGCCGTTTACTTAAGGCGTTTTCCGGCATAAAGATAAACCACCAAAAAGATGGCGCATCCTATGTTAAGTATGGACGTCGAGACCACGTTGAATTTTTCAGATTTTACGTCGTTTGCGTAACTCGTCTGTGAATGGAGATTTATGTCAATTACGTTCACGTCGAAAACAATGCGTTGTAGCGTCATAATTTGGAGCATGCACACTGGGATACGTCCACGGTCGGCGCAGAATTTTTCATACCTTCCTAAAACTTTTACACGGTACTATATAATTACAAACTTTATATTAAAATAACGTTTTTAAAAACATGAACACGCACTGAAAGGATTATTACGCAAAGCTAATCTCTTTGACATGAATATCTAATAAAACACAGCCATGAATTTCAGCTAGTGTGCAAAACAATCTCCCTTAGGTCCCTTTCACAAGGGCGGGCCGTCCAGGTCTGCATGTCAGTTTTTTTAAGCGGACCTGAACGGACGCTCTGTGCATGTCTATGGAGCTACGGATGTCAGCGGTGACATGCCCGCTGACATCCGATCTGCTCCAATCCGCTAGTGTGAAAGATGAAAACCCTATTTTCCATCTGTCTGGCGAATCGGATGAAAACGGACTCTACGGTCTGTCTTCATCCGACCCCCCCGCAGAGCAAAGCGGAGCCTGTACATGGACACATCCGTGTTAAAGGGCCCCAAGTATTCTAGCAAATCAGAAAAGGTTTGTTGAAAGACTCTTAATTACATTTTACAGTTGAAAGAGTTTTTAGATACCTCTCGCCCAGTCAACCTCGTGTCAGGTATGGTCCTAAATTCATTAGGCTATAATTTTTCTTCAATAAACTCATTAAATTTATTCATAACAAAAAAAATGAAAATACAAGACATCAAAAGTGCACTCCACATCTTTTTATGAGCAAGTACAAATAAGTTTAGTTGCAGATAAAAGCAGAATCTGTTGTCCACTGGTGCTGTATACGGCACTAAGTTATATTTGTTCAGTGCTGTATACTGTACCAAGTTACATGTGTTCAGTTGATAAGGTGTATGTGTCTTCTTAGTGAGTCAATTTTTAGGAAGGTAAATGGGATGAAAACCACAAAGAGATTGAATGGAGGTGAGAAAGTATATGCCTCATGTGCTTACCTCAAAGAATCCAATAAAAGCGTATAAGTAGGGAACGGCTAAAACCCCAGTCAGGTTTTTTCCCCATGTGTGTCCAGTAGAAACAGACAGTGGTGTGTACACCACCAGTAGCATGTACTCATAATACGTTTGTGTGGCCTCAAATGATTGTCTAGTCTTTAAAGTCCATTTTGTTTCAGGGTACGCTGATCATCACAGATCTTACGAGTCTGTCCTGTGGAACGTCTCTTAGGACGACCTAGCTTTCCCTTGTGACCTCAAGTTGGGTCTATAGTCTCTTTAATACATTCCAGGGTGAGCTGCAGGTTAAGAATCTTCTTTGCTTTCAGAGCTATGTGTCTACGTGCAGTCAACCAAATCCCCCCCCCCCCTCCCATGGCCTTAGACTGTCATATACAATTGTTCCTTAGTTGGCAATCCATAATCTTAGGCACAGGCCCCTTAGGTCATACCACAGTATTGCATGGACCCCACAGAGGCTCAAATGATATCTACTGGCACCTTACTAATGATGTCTACGAAAAATGTTGACTCAACGTTATCAACCCATACTCTCAGGACTGTATGCAACAGTGGTGGCTGGTGCTCAAAATTTTTGGGGGGTGCAAACAAACTGAAAAAAAAAACCCCATCAATTGCAGCCACTGTGCCCATCAAACGCAGCCACTACTGTGCCCATCAAATGCTGCCAGTGTACACCCCCCACCCACCGCTCAACTGTCTTGTTGGGAAAGCAGGTAACACCGGCGATGTCCTCCATGCCCCTTGATTTCTTCTCCCATCCTCTCTTCCCATTCTCTGCTATAAATGGATGCCTGATATGGGTCCAATCACAGCACCTGTTGTTTCAGCCAATCAGATAACAGACCTGAGCACCTGATTGGCTGAGAGGTGGTTAAGCGTTAGGAAAGCAAATATATTTTTTTGCTTTCCTAACACAACGGTAAGTGAACTGCGAGCACCCAGCATGGTGCCCGCTGTTCACCTTTTTGGACACCTATTGGAGCCTACCCTATTGGCCGAGGGAGGAGATGCACGGCGAGGACACCTCCATGATGCCGAGGAGGAGACCCAGGGGAAGCACTGCCCGGGAGAAGTGTTGCGAGTGACTGACTGACTAGGGGGGGGGGGGCAATGTTTGCCCCCCAAAAAAAATATACATTATATATACACACACACACACACACACACCACAGGCCATCAATGAAGTCTCTTAAAAGGGTTTTATTTAAAAACAAAGCTCTCCAACATAGGGGGGTAGAGGGACAGGGAAAGACTCAGGTACTTTTGCTTTGCGGATCACAGGTACAACTTAGATCCAGAGAATTAACTCAGCGCACACTGGATTTCAGCAACCACCAGATAGGCCTACTCTCACCGGCCTAGCAGCAGGTGCAAAGTTTGTCAAAGTCTCTGCCACAGACTTGATAAGTGTTGTCAGGCCGTCCTACGAACTTCTGCCACAAGATTGTTTAACCAACTGCATACTTGGTATAGTTCCAACAAAATTTACACAACTCATGGTGCCAAGAATCTTTCAGCCGGACCAGCACCACAGTGAGGCAAATCCACCAGGGGGCGTCCATCAATTGAATCCCACTGGTTCAGCTTTATTCCGTAGATAAGGTAGCGAATGACCATCTCTGGATCAGTAGGCCCCAGAAACTCCTGGGCCTACTATCAGTTGCGGGGCCTCGGGCCAGCCGGCCCTGAGGCTACGAAACAGCTCACACATTCGGTGTCTGTCCCTTTAGGAACCCCTCCCCAGAATGCACAGCGGATTGACCACGCCCCCTGAGCTACTTCTGGGAAAGAGATACCCAATGCATCCAGCCTGCTGCCTTTCCAACCTTAACCTGTGGTAACAGCGACACCCATTGTCAAGGGGAAACTTGTTAAACCCAGCCGAACTGAAACAGAACCAACAATTTAGCATAATCCTTCCGAGCCAAACTACTGCTCAGACAACTAGAATTTAACACATAGTGCCCACTCAATGGGACTTAATGGAGGTAGGGTGCTACACATATTTGCCATAGGAGTATAAACAATTACAGGTAATATGTTAAATCCAAATAGTTTACATACACGGTGTCAGTCGTGTTTGAAATAATGTGCATACATAACAACAGCACAGGCTAATATATGCGAGTCAAGTAGGCGCTGCGCAAAATCATTAGCATTGCAGAAACACCAAATACTGAACTCTCTAATTCTCATCTAGAGAGGGTACAGTAACACCTCCCAAGCCGCAGAACACAGAGAAGAATGGATAGCACAAACAAAACATTTCCGAGCACATATGTTACGTTCACGTTAACAATTAGATTAAACTTGATGGCTTCTCAGCTGCGGAGGTTTCTCAGTTAAAACCACTACTTCACTCTCTTGTTTAATCAAAGAGTCTAGGGTTTAATTCATCACAACCTCTATTTGTAAATCAAGTCTTTCATAGGAGCTTATCCATTCATGAGCATCATAAGAAAACAAAAAGAACAATAAAGAAAGTATCTCCTGGTTATTCAGCAAAACGAGAGGTGAGCTTACTCTGGCAGCTACAAGTGTCATATAAATGGGTCTCAGGTGAATGTTCTTAGTACTAGTTCAACATAAAGTAACTGAGGATGGCTAAGACTAACATAGAATGAGTTAACCTTGACAGCAATAGATCTAGTAAAGATATACTCCCATAGATAATCACTGGGATGGGATCCCAGAAGTCTTGTAATGGTTTGTTACATATACTTGCGGTTCTGTTGATATGTGATCAGGTTGATCCGAGCTGCGTTGGTAACTTCCAGAGAGTCTGAGGCAGATTGAAGGTAAGGTCCCTCGTTGTAGTGTAAGTTAGAGGCTCAGTGAGAAGCCTGGTGTGCCTTGGCTGCAGAGGGTGCTGATGTCCTTCCTGGACGTGGGGTCTGTGGCCAGACGGTGGAAGGGTTCGGGTGTGGCGTGTAGTCCCAAGTGACGGCGGGTGCCGAACAGAATAGCAAATCACCGTGCCGTCATTCTGGGGGGGTTTAAATAAGCCGTGCAGCGCAGGAGAAGGCGCTGCACGCCAGGACGCACTTCCGCGTTCCAGCGTGGAACGCAAACCCCGCCGCACCGGAAGTGACGCAGATGGAGAGAAGAGAGAAGCGCAGCTGTTTGGGAAAGATATGGTTGCGCTCGTTTTACACAGGATAACGCCAGTGGCATTACAACATACCAGCTATCCAGCAATAAAAAAAACAAACAAAATGAAACAGTGAGCAGTCCTACTGGGATGATGCGAGCAGGTGCAGGCATTAAAGGGGTTGTAAAGGTTTGTTTTTTATTCTCTAAATAGGTTTCTTTAAGCTAGTGCATTGTTGGTTCACTTACCTTTTCCTTCGATTTCCCTTTGTCTGAATTTCTCACTTCCTGTTTCTCCTCAGTAAGCTTGCCACCATCATCCGAGCCGTTCTGGCTGGGGGTTAGTCAGTGTGCTCGCGCCCTCCCATGGGATTACATCCCTGAGGGGAAACGCTGTGTTCAGCTGCAGGAATGTAGTCCCAAGGGAAGGGGCGAGCACGCTGACTAATCCCCAGCCAGAAGGGCTCGGATGATGGGGGCAAGCTTACTGAGGAGGAACATGAAGTGAGAAATTCAAACAAAGAAGGGAAATCAAAGAAAAAAGTAAGTGAACCAACAATGCACTAGCTTAAGGGAACCTCTTTGTAAAATAAAAAACAAACCTTTACAACCCCTTTAATTATCATGGTACCATTTTTTGGAGCTGGCGGTCAGCTCTTTTGTAAAAGCAATACTAGCGGCTAACTACCTGCTGGATGTTTTTTTGAAAGCAGAGGGGGGGGGGGCATCCCCCCCACGCCCGTCACTGTACTGGGATCTCTCATCCTACCAGGAGTCCTGATCCAGTCAGATTTTCCAGATCATTGTCTGATCTAGTGCTTTTAACTGCAGAGTAGGGATTTGGGGTCCCCAGATCTTTCCATAAAGCGTACCTGTCACATGCCTATTGCTGTCACCAATTAAAAATAAATAAATAGGAAAAATTTGTGCCCCCATCTCCCCCGTGCTTACGCACAAAAGGTGAACACGCGCGCCAGTCCTGCATGCATGCAAACAGCAACCGTCCTACAGAAGTGAGGTATGACCGTGAACACCAGTCTAACAATTTGTGTTAACTGCTTGAGTTTCAGCAGTTATACCGGGATGATGCTTGTGGGTGCAGGCACCCCCTCTGCCACTGTATGCAATGCTGTGTCCATCTACACCGGGTCCTCCCCCCTCTCTCACAGGACTCGCTCCCGCTGCTCTCATGAAAATCCTGTGAGCAAAGGCTGCTCTGTGCAAAACCAATGCATGAAGCAGGTAAGTATAAACCAGTTTATTATTTTAACCACTTGCCGACCAGGCACTGTAGATTTACAATTCTGCTTTTATGGGTAGGGCATGTGCACACAGGCCGTGCTGTGATTAGTCACAGCACAAGCTGACCAGCAGTAGCCGGCCAACGGATGACCGTTGAGAATGACTGAACGACAAGTAGAAAGAGAGGACAGAGATCCATCAATGTAAGCAATGCAGAGCTCTGTCCTGACAGTAGGTATGTGCTGGTTGTTTCCCTGAAAAGCAGAGAATAAAAACTGGCACATCCCTTAGTAAAAGCAGCTCACAGTACACACATAAATACTGGTAAGGCATACATTTAAGCCTTTGATCAACCTAGATGTCTAACTGCTTCCCGGCCAGTGTCATTAGTACAGTGACAGTGTATATTTTTAGCACTGGTCAGTGTATTTGTGTCACTGGTTTCCACAAAGTCAGTTAGTGTCAGATTGTCCACCATACTATAGCGCAAAAATCTAAAAACCCAGTAGTGATTAAAATACTACTAAACGAAAGCTCCATTTGTGGGGGATAAATATATAAATTTCATTTGTGGACAGCGTTGCATGACCACACAATTGTCAGTTAACCACTTAAGACCCGGACCAATACGCTGGTAAATGACCCAAGGTGTTTTTGCGATTCGGCACTGCGTCGCTTTAACAGACAATTGCGCGGTCGTGCGACGTGGCTCCCAAACAAAATTTGCGTCCTTTTCTTCCCACAAATAGAGCTTTCTTTTGGTGGTATTTGATCACCTCTGCGATTTTTATTTTTTGCGCTATATACAAAAATAGAGCGACATTTTTGAAAAAAAAACCCACTATTTTTTACTTTTTGTTAAAAAAAAATCAAATAAACAAAATTTTAGTCAAACATTTAGGCCAAAATTTATTTAGCCACATGTCTTTTAGTAAAAAAAAAAAAAAATTGCGATAAAAAAAAATAGCTACCTAGCGGGAACAGCGACACTAATACAGCGATCAGAAAAATGATCGCTTAGTGACGCTGGCAATAGGGAGTGAAAGGGTTAACTAGGGCGGTGATCAGGGGGTTAAAACTTTATTAGGGGGGGGTGGGGGGGCTATCCTGAACCTAACACTAACTGATTTTACACTGCCTGTCACACTGACACTAAATGCAGTGATTAGATCACTGCATTCAGTGACACTGTGACAGGGGGGGTGGGGGGGGCAGATCGCAAGGGGTTAAGTATGCCTATGTGTGTGTATGTCAGTGTAGTGTTGGTGCACACTTACTGTGAGGTGTTTCTCCCATCGCAGCGGTTGGAAATACCGCTGCGATGGGAGATTACATCACTTCCCCCTTCCTGTGTTTACACAGGAGGAGGAAGTGACACAAAGGGGGGGCACACGCATTGGCTGGGAGCGATCGCAGGGGGCGGGTAAACACTGACATCCGCCCGCTTGTCCCAGATCGCTCCCGGAGCCAGGGGGACCCCTGCACGCCGCGGAGGGGGACCCGATGGGACCCCCGAACCGCACGAAGGCGGGGACGTAAATTTATGCCCTTGTGCCTGTACGAGCCATGTTGTGGCCGTATATGTGCGTGCGGGGGTCCTTAAGTGGTTAAAGTAACACACTGACAAAAAGCAAAAAATAAATAAAAAAATGGCCTGGTCATGAAGGTGGTAAAATCTTCTGGAGCTCAAGTGATTGATTAACCACTTGCCGACCGTAATACGCATATATACATTGTAGTTTGCAAATTGTTTACCAAGGTAATGGCTGAAGCTATTAGCCATAATCCCGATATTTCAGTTGCCTAAAACCAAACACCTATAGCTCAAAAAAGTTGTGGAGCTTTTGTACCTTGAATCGGGCAGATTTGTGCATTTTTTAAGGTTTTTTTTGTTCCATAGAAATGCATGAAAATGCTTGAGACAAGCTTTTTACTGCTCACAAACAATAATTAAATAAATGATATATATATCATATACATACACACACACACACACATATATACATGGGCATCCTCTCCATAGGGCAAGGGGGGAAATTGACCCCCCTGGAAAATCGAAAAGGTGTTGAAGAGTCTAGCAGCCGTGGGATGTCTGAGCGGTCTCGGCCCGGATGTCACACAGGCACAGCGAGCACACAGGGGGAGGGAACCTGCTGTGCCTGTGCCACGCTGATGGCTGATCTGAGGTACTGAATGGGATGGGGGAGGGGGGGGGTTCATCTGTGCTGAATGGAGGGGTCTGTGAGGAATGGAGGGGGTCTGTGCTGAAGAGGGGGTCCATCTGGGCTGAATGGAGGGGTCTGTGAAGAATGGGGGGGTCTGTGCATTCTCTAGGCTAAACTTATATGGGCATTGAGTGAAGCTGAATTATCTCAAGAGCTATTTCACACTGCCAGCTAACCGCGTTATCGGTAAAGCACCACTGAAAAGCGGCGCTTTACCATGCGCTATTCGGCCACTAGCAGGGCGCTTTTAACCCCCGTTAGCGTTTTAAGAAAGGGTTAAATGTGACTGTGTATCACCACTGCCGACACCCATGTATGTATATACACACACACCTTATATTAACCCCTAACCTAGCTGAATAAAGACATTTTAAGAAGCAAAACAATAAATAAATTAACCACTTGCCTACTGGGCACCTTTGTCCCCTTTCTGTCCAGGACAATTTTCAGCGCGGTCATACTTTGAGGCTTGGTTCACAACGCAGCACGCTCCGGCTCAAAGCAGGAGTCCGATGCATCTCCATTCACCATCCATTTTCAAATTATGGGCTGAATTTGAACCTGAAAACAGACCAAAAGACGCACAGGACTCCTTTGCAATTCACACTGCAGCCGCTGTGGAGATCTGTGACCCGGCTCACTATAGTGTTTATCTCACATGTACAGATATGGAGGAAACACTGCAAACACTGGAGGAAACACTGCTATGCGAATTGGATGCAGTGAAATCTACATCCTATTTGCACTAGTGTGAACCCAGCCTGAATGACAATTGCGCAGTCATGCAACACTGTACCCATATTAAAAAAAAAAAAAAAAAAATCACACAAATAGAGCTTTCTCTTGGTGGTATTTAATCACCACTGGTTGTTTTTTTCCCTAAACATATGAAATAATACCAAAAGTTTTGAAAAAACAAAACAAAACAAAAAATGTTTTTCTTAGTTTCTGTTATAACATTTTGAAAACAGGTAATTTTCTCCTTTACTGACGTTCACTCATGAGGAGGCATGCCGCACTGATAGACTACACCAGGGGTGGCCAACCAGTGGCCCGGGGGCCACATGTGGCCCGCGGAGCCCTCTGATGTGGCCCGCGGCCTCCTGCTCTGGAATGGTGGGTTGGCAAGCCCAGATTGCAGGTTGCCGACCTGCCATTCCACAGCATCAGCATTGTGAATGAAGCTGGTGGTAGAGCCCCATAAGCCAATGCTTCCTCTACAGCACCGGCTTTTGCCATGTTCGGAGACTATTGTAAAGTTTAGCTAACCCACAGGATAGACACAGGTGCACTACGCTGCATCCGCGTTGTGGGTAAACCACAGCACATCAGTGTGAAAGCAGTCTTGGACCCTTTTCATAAGATCGGCCCAAACAAATGGGACCCTCAATTCACCTCTATAGAGTGACAGATGTCTGTTTACGCCCACCTACCTCCCAATCCGAAAAACAGAAGGGAATTCGTCCCCTTCGATCAGGGCGGATCAGAGGGCCTATAGAGTAGCCGTGACTGGTCTTCTGCCCGCTCCGCTCATTGTGGCCCTCGACTGGTTACCAAATTGCTTAAGTGGCCCTCACTCTTCAAAAGGTTGGGCACCCCTGGGCTACACCGATGAGGTTGCACTAAAGCCCCATACACGCAGTCTGACTTTTTGACAACAAACTTCAAAATGAGCAGGTTTTCAAAAAAATCCCACCGTTTCTACGCTCTATCGGACAAACTTTTTCGGTTTTCATCGGAGAAAATTTTGTTCAGCAAACGTACAAACTTTTCGGCAACAAAAGTCCTACGGTGCCAAGTCCTATTGTGTGTACAGAAGTCCATTCATCTGACTTCTGTGCGAAATACAAAGACATATGGTCAGAACCAATGTTAAAATAAACCAACAATAGCAGAAGTTGACCAAAGGGTGGCAGTAAAGAGCAGAAAAAACATGTGATTTTGGGAAAGTTTGCTGAAAAAGTCCTGCTGTGTGTATGCATACCAAGTTCACGGCCAACGCCCTTCAAACAAAAATCCACAGAAAAGATTGTTTGAAGTCCGACCGTGTGTATGAGGCTTACTATGCTGCACCGATAGGCTACACCGATGAGGTTGCACTAATATGCTGCACTGATAGGCTACACCGATGAGGCTGCACTAATATGCTGATCAGTGCCCCGATTATCAGTGACTTTTTCACACTCACCAGCTCTGTCCTCTCCTCACGCTGTCACAGGAATGTCGATAACCCGTGTGTTTACATTGTGATCACCTGTGAGTGGACACAGCTGATCACATGGTAAAGAGCCGCTGTGATTGGCTCTTTACCCTGATCTGTAAGAATAAGCTCTGGCGTGTTTGCATGATACACGTGCAGAGCCCGTCAGAAAGTGTGCACGGCGCTACGCTAATCACAGGCAGGAAGACATTTCCCGATCTCTGCAGCCGAGCATCGGGACAATGTCTCCCTGGCTGTGATTAGCACAGCGCCGTGCACACTTCCTGGCGGACTCTGCACGTGTATCATACGAACACGCCAGAGCTTATCCTTACCCCAGTGATCTGTAAACAGCTGTGTCCAAAGGACACTGGGTGCATGCCGCAGCAGGCGCAGTTCTGGAAGGAAGTCAATAGACGCCCTCCTAGGAACAGACAACCGTGCTATAGCAGTCATTTGGCTTTAGCCAGGCGGGAAGGTGTTAACCCTTAACCTTTCACCCCTTTAAATGTAATGTGTATCAAAGCGGATGAAAAAAACTGAAAAACATAGCAACAAAATTACGAAACAGATGATATTTTCTCTATTGGCTAATTTAAAAGACGCCAAAGCTCAAAAACACTTTAAAAATTCTCAAAAATGCAAAAACCGCTTGGGAAAAAAATGCTCAAAACCGCGCCGCTGTGGTGTGAACGAGGCCTTAGACCCCAGAGTGTAGCAATGCCCTGTAATATAAAATACATCAGGTCTGCATTTTATTACAGCTCACTTCACTACAGCTCTGTTGTTTCCTGTGTCTTCCCAGGAATGAATGGCGTTCCAGTCAGTGCAGTATATATATATAAATATGAACAGGCACTTAGGGCCCCTCACAGCTGAAGGGGGTGCGGTAGTAAAAGCGCATTTCCTGTCCCTCACAGCCCACCAAGAATCCCCAAATAATAACCATCCCCCCACACATAGATACATATAGAGGACACGGAGCAGCCCCTCCTCTTACACATTCTTCCCGTCCTCCAGCTGTATCGCCGAACTCACGCCCCTCAGTACAGGCGGAGCAATCGCAGATAAGGGAGACAGTTAGAAGCTCGTTGATTGGCTGTACCATCCATATCAGTAGTAGACAAAGAATGACTCTGGATATCGCGCTTCTAATTGGTCGGGCTGTCTGCCTCTCTGACGCTGATTGGCCGCTGTAGGGCAGGGCTTCTCAGTGAAGTGAGTTTTGCTCGAAGTTGTGAAGAGCACCGGAAACCAAGAGGAGCGGACACCGGGAGGATATCGGTCAGTGTTGTGTTCTTATCTTGTGTATGTGTACTGAGCGATGGATGTTATGTTAGGGCTGTGCCTAGGGAATCCATAAGTTTAATGAGGTGGCGAGGTTTGCTGAGACTTGTGGTTCCCCAGCTACATAACGGATAAAAGTCGCTGTATTCGTCCTGTTTATGTTTTGGGGAAATTTGAAAAACGATTTATAAATAAACCTCTAAATCCTGTTTTTCCATTATGTTTGGCATCCTGGCTCACTGTATATACAGTTTTCTTAACCCATTGATGCCCACGTAACGTTTGTGTAATGGTAGAAGGGTGGGCTTCGATGCCCACAGACTGCGCATATGCGTTGCTGGGTGGGCAATGTTTCCTCGCGGAGATCACGCTCTGCCCGTCAATCACAGTGGTCAAATGATTGCCCATCTTTCTCTAGCCCCGCCCCGGCGGTCAGAACATTTTAAAGGGATGCTGACGTGGGTGGGAAGGGGTTAAGCAAAGTTTCTTAGCTGGAGATCAGGAGCAGCTGGTCCATAAGGGGTGCCGCCCCCCTAAGTTTGCATGCAGGGCGCCGGACTGATGACTTTTTTTTTTAATTCTCAAATCCACATTTTTTTGTGCCTAAGGCTCCTATTGGCTGGAAAAAGTTTGGACTCTGGGCGCAGAACACTAAGCCCCGAACTCACCCACCTATGACTCTAGCGGAAAAAATATTCTTCGTTGTCTTCCGGTTTCTCCTAGCGTCCAATCAGAATAGGAGGTTGATTGGGCTGGCCCGGGAGGAGAAGCCGCGATCGTAGATGGGTGAGTGCAGACTTTGTTTTTCGTAGTAGTGTTGTCTTTCTGCCTGTGCGCGCCATTATCCTGACTGTGATGGTGGCTGACAACTGCCGATAAACGTGAGTAGTGATGGGCTCGGGCGTGTTCGGATCAGACCCACCAGGGAGCCGTCACTGAACACCGCCAATCTTAGGCAGTGAGGCATTTACCGACCGGTAGCTGCACATACACACACTGCCTATGATTGGCAGTGGCGGCTTCCAGGCGGGTTTGCTTCAAACGCACCCAAGCCCATTCCTAATTGTGAGTAGAGGTGTGCTGGGTTGTGTTGAGATTCTATTCTGAAGCAGAACCCATGTGAGCAGGCCTGCCAGGAAACCGTCACCCAGACTGGACCATTCATAAGTGGTCAAATCGTTTCCCACCGCACAGCCATACGTATAAATGCAGGGCGGAGAATGCCATGGCCACAGATGATTAACGCCTTACAGGTGACAACTTTCTGGCAAGTTCACCCACATGGGTTTGGACTAGGATCTAAACACGCCCTAATTCATCCGTAAGGCTGCATTCACACCTACGCATTCTGGGAACATACGAAAATTGCGCCAAACATGAACTACACTTATAGTGCCATTAATTGTTAATGGCACCCCAAACGCAGTTGGCTTGCAAACTTCAAAATGTTCTGGAACTTTATTTTGGTGCGCATGTAGGACAGCCTATTCAAATGAATGGGCTGCGCTATGCTGTGCTGTTTGGGCAGGGAATTGGCGTTGTCAGCCTGCAAAAGGAAGTGCTGTTACTGGCAGGATCTCCAGGTAAAGAAGTCTGCACATGATGCTTAAAATACAAAGAGATTTGGGTTAAGGCACACTTTAAGAGTCAAAGAACTTTTTAGATTTTAGCTTAATAAGCGCATAGTCCACTGTGGCTTTCAGAGACTGTTGTGTGCATGCTAAGCCTAATTATAAAATTAGCTCAGCAGATTAATGGCAGCTATATAAGACCCCTTTTACGCTGGGGGCGCGTTGGCTCTAAAGTGCCACACATTTTAGTGGCGCTTTAGTGCTGAAGCGTCAATTTTCAAATGCTAGCGGGGCACTTTAACCCCAAAGAAGGGGTTAAAAGTGCCCATGTTGCAACACTTCTAAAGCGCTTTTCAAGCGCTGCCCATTCATTTCAATGGGCAGGGCATTTTGATGGCGCTAAATACAGCACTTCCAAACTGCCCCAAAGATGCTGCTTGCAGAACTTTTTTTAAGGTCATGCAAGCGCACCGCCCCTGTGTGAAAAGTCACACTGAAACGAAGGGGAGGCGGTTTTCAGGCGCTATTTCGAGTGCAAAACTGCCTCAGTGTGTAAGGGGTCTAATGTATGTAACTTCCCAGAGGATATTGTATTAGAGATGCAGTGTCATGTCCTCAAGCTATAGTAGAACTAAAAGTTTCAGCATGCCCTGACATCCAGAGAAATGGCGAGATGGTGCATAGTGTTTTATTCCCAGTTCGCACGGATGCAACATGGGAAACGTATTGATTCCTGTGCATTTCCCCCACAGCATAGTGATCGCACTGTGTTCATGCTGTCCGTTAAAACTTCACACCCCAAAAGCAGCTCGCAAAATGCAGTGCGTTTGCCTGAACCGGATCAGATGGATATGAACACCCATTCAACCAGTTTCCACTGTAGAAAAAAAAAAGCTGCCAGCACCCTTTTTCTTGCGTCTGCGGTGTGATTGGAGCCATTCAAAATGGGCTCAAATCTCACCACACAGAGTGGGGATTTGATTTGTACAGGAATGAGGTGTGAACCGGGGCTCAGTCCTAGCTCAAATGCCAATAGTTGGGGAAGGACATAAACAAGAAACTAGATGAAGTCTCTCAAAAGTAAGGCAGCCAATACATGAGTCACTTTTTTTTTGTCCGACCAGAAGAAACTGACCCAGAATCCTCCTGCTGAGCTTCTCTGAATACACTGATCAGCGCTGTCGGCTATCACCTGCGGTGCTGATAGAGCAGGGAAGACCCAACAAGGTGTACAGAAGTCAGTCGGCTGATAGACTTCTGTGAAACCCGGTGCCCTTATCGTCCAGTCCCTGCTAACCCAGGTGAATTTTGATCATGCATGGCCAGTTTAAGTAAAAACGTCTTCCTAAGGGTCCTTTCACACGGAGTGGACCGTTTTTCGGTCCGCTCCGTGTGCTCGTCAGTCCAGCGGGGGGTCTCCGCTCAGCTGTCGGCGGACAGGGCGGTCCTCGCACACTGTGCAGGGACCGCCCTGTCTCTCCTCCGCTCTCCCCTATGGGGAGTCGGATGGAAACGGACTGTCTGTCCCTTTGCATCCGATCCGTTTGGCCGGACGGAAGAAAAATAGGACATTCTTCCGTCCGCAAAAACGGATGCGGATCGAGCGGACGTTAGCGGATGCATCATCCGCTAACGGATCCGCTCCCATAGGGGCCCATTACAAGTCCGTAAACGGACTTGTAATGAGCGGACGAACGGTCCGCTAGTGTGAAAGGACCCTTAGGGGCCTGTTGACACCAGTCCCAGCACATGGACAAGGCAAATTGCCTTCTATTCAGGTCATGGCTCTCCATTATGGTGGTGTGCACTGAAAAAAGGTGAACATGCAGTACTTTTTTTCACTGCAGCATGTCACAACGCACTAAACCGCATTGCAATGCGCTGCAGTAAATAAACACAAATGGAATGTCAGTTGGTGACATTCCAATAAATTTGAAAAGAGAAAATAACCAGTGCAATGTGCTGTAATGATCTCATCTGCACTGTATACTCCACAGTGCACACCAGCAGCCACATTCTAATGTGAACCCCTCCCCCCCTAATTGTCTTTGGAAAGGGGGTTTCCATACAAAGATTTCTTCCTCATATCCTGCCAGTGACAATTTGGGAATTCACTTCACTTTCTGTGTCAGTGACACTGGCCCATCAGGACAAATGGAGACGGTGATGAAGTCTAACCCTTGCCTACCATATTAAAAGCAAACACCTTGGGCTTCAGATATACTTTAACACTGACTTTACATGGTATAATCGCCTATAAGCTCGCTATGCAATCTGATTGTACAATTTCCTCTTGGATCTACCATCAAATATGTAGTGCTGTGGGCCTCTTTTTTTTTTATTTTTTATTTGAACCCATTGTCAAGGTGTGTTCTTATATTACTAACGGAGATTAAAATGGTTGTAAAGGCTTAAGGTGTTTTTACCTTTTTGTGCATTCGATGCATTAAGGTAAAAAGCATTTTGTGTGCAGCCGCCCCCCCCCCCCTTATACTTACCCGAGCCCCATCCCTGATACAGCGAAGAGAGCAGTGCTTTTCTGGGTCTCTTCCTCGTTGGCTGAGACTCTGCCCCCTCTCTCTCCACATTGGCTTACTGGCTGTGATTAGCCAATGGAGAGAGAGTCCCCGGAAAGCCAATGATCTCGTTCATGTCTCTGGATCAAGGGGAAGCCCATGTAAGTTATGGGGAGGGGTGCTGCTGGACACAGGTTTGAAGGTAAAAATCCTTTAGAACCACTTTTAAGGCTGGGTTCACACTGATGCGGCCACGGGTAACGGCAGGGGGTCCGATGCGTCTTTGTTCACCGATTTTCAGGTGCGAATCAGGTCGGCACTTTTCCAATGTAGACTGCGGCCACCCTGGAGGTGTGGGAACTGGCTTCATTGACAGCCGGTCACACTCTCCTGTCCTGTCCTGTGAATTGAATGCAGCGAACCCACATCCCAATTCGCATCAATGTGAACTCCGCCTCAAGGAGGAATGTCTGGCTACTGTACTTATACATTCACTTCAGTCATTTAAGGCAACAGATCAAGTATACAGATCATGGTGCTGTGAACAAGGCTCTCGCTGAGACGTGTTGGCCCTCACCTTTTTGTACATGGTCTTATTAGAATAAACATTATCAAGACTTTTTCTCCAGAAGTGCCAGCTCCTTTATGCTTCGATTTCAAGCATGCAAATCAGTTCTGACTTCTCTAGAGTCTTTGTTCCAGATCAGTCACTTGGAACGTATTGAAACACTTTTGCATCGAAAGCCCCTTTTACACTGATGCACTTTTAATGCACTTTTTCAGAGCGACAAGAGCATGTGAAAACTATTTCCCATCAAACCCTATGCGACTGTAACTGTAAAAGTGCTGAATGTTTGGTGCAATTTTTCATAAGCGCACCAAAAAGTCATCTTCCATTGTAGGTAAATGGGAACACATGAAAAATGCATCAGTGTCAAAAGGGTCCATAAAAGCAGGTGGCTAGCACTTCAACCATTGCAGTCTACATATTTTTCTATGAGACATATACATCTGATCATAGCCTATTGCTACGTGTCAGGATATTTCCAATAGGGTAGTTCTGTGTCCTAACAGTTTAAAAGGTTAGAAGATATTGGGTATGAGTTATATTGTATTGTATGTCGGAAGGCACAGTGGGCCCCCTGGTTCACCATGTTCTTACGAAAGCTGGCCATAGATGGATCAAAATTCATCCAGTTCAGCAAGGACTGGTTGATAATCAATCCTTGTGTAGACATCCACGTTCGACAGAAGTCGATCATTGGCTTGACATTTATCGAATGGAAATGTTGGAAAACTATCGATCAGCTGCCGATCAGAGTATTCTGACAGCAGGCAGTCCCCGCTGCGAGAATACAATCTCTCAGGATTCACCTATCCACCTTGCTTGTGTTGAAAGAACAATCTAGATTTGCTGTTCTTTTCCCACAACCACCAATTGGCATTAGGCAGGCCGCAATGGTCTGCATTTTGTTGGTGGTTGTGGGGAAATACTGTAATTATCGGCGTATAACACACACCCCCCCCCCCCCCCCCCCCATCCCTGAAAATACAGGGCGATACCTGGCTACCTCGGAGGGGATGAGCGCCGCTGAATTAGGCCTCTTTCACACGGAGCGGTCCGTTTTTCGGTCCGCTCCGTGTGTGTCCGTCGGCTCAGCGGGGGGTCCCGCTCAGCTGTCGGCGGACAGGGCGGTCCCTGCACACTGTGCTGGGACTGCCCTGTCTCTCCTCCGCTATCCCCTATGGGGAATCGGATGGAAACGGACCGTCTGTCCGTTTGCATCCGATCCGATCCACCGGACGGAAGAAAAAGAGGGTTTTCTTACGTCCGCAAAACGGATCCAGACGGACGCGGATCGTAGGTGGACGTTAGCGGATGCATCATCCGCTAACGGATCCGCTCCCATAGGGACACATTACAAGTCCGTAAACGGACTTGTAATTAGCGGACCGTTCGTCCGCTCATGTGAAAGGGGCCTTACACAGATTTGGGATCCCCTGTGTACTCAGCACTCGCAGTTGCACACAGTTTAGCCTCCTGGCTCAGCTCCAAGGATAGACGTTACATGTCCCGGGATTGGACCAGTGTTTTGTCTATCATAGGAGCCAGGTCAGGAGACGGGACTGTGTGACTGCAAGCGTTTGGTACAAAGATCTTGGCTCTGTGTAATCTGTCACTGGTGAGGCTGCATTGATGGGCAATGGTGAGGCTACATTGATGGGCACTGATCAGGATGTAATGGTAAGGCTGCAGATGGTCACTGATCAGGCTGCATTGATGGGTAATAGTGAGGCTGCATTGATGGGCAATGGTGAGGCTGCAGATGGGCACTGATCAGGGTGTAATAGTAAGGCTGCAGATGGGCACTGATCAGCATGCAATGGTGAGGCTGCATTGATGGGCAATTGTGAGGCTACAGATGGGCACTGACCCTTGTTTTTTTTTCAACTTCTCTCTTAAAATTAAGGTGTGTTTTATACGCTGATAAATACGGTAACTCCAGTACTTGGGGCCCAAAATCATTAAGGGCCCATTCACACCAGTTTCCACATCACAATTTTTTTTAAATATTGAGCAGTTTTTGGCATGGAGTAGGACAGGTCATCAAAGAAACCAAACTTGTTTTTTGTTTCCGGTCATGTTTATTATGCACATTGTGCAAAAGTACAGCTTACTACACATTTCTTTGCTGCAATGCAGCGCAATAGTATGAACTGTGCTCATTAGCGCACATTGGTTTAGGGAATGTGTTCAGAAATGCATCCCACTGCATTTGTTGTGAATGGGCCCCTAAACGAGCAAGAAAAAAGTGACTGACTGCAAATGGCATCTTTGCTCCCGTGTGACTTGTGTGCGGGAGGGATACGAGTTCAGGGTGGTGTCCCTCCCTATCCACATACCAGTCATTGAGGAATGACAGTCTTAAGTTATACACTGAACGTTTTCCCACTCCCCTCATACAACTGAAGTAAAGTTAGTATTAGTAACAGTTAAATGCGTTTTAGTTTTTTTATTGTGTATACGGACTTAAGCTCCCAACATATAAAATCTCCTTTAGATCTACTAACAAATATGTAGTACAAGGCCTTATCTGATTGGGTAGATGTAGATCTTACTATAGCAGAGATTGTATGGCGAGATTGTAATTTTGTATATTGATCCTTACGTGTAGTTCGTGTCCGGTGTTGTTGCTTTAATCTTATAGGGATATTAAACCCCAAACCAAAAAATGTCATATATTGCCGCTTACTAATCATTAGATGTGGTGGCTGCTTTCGCTGTTTGCCTTGAAAAAGTATTCATACCCTTTGGAGTTTTCCACATTTTGTCATGATGCAACCAAAAATGCAAATGTATTTTTATGTGATAGACCAACACAAAGTGGAAGGAAAATGATAAATGGTTTTCCAAATTCTTTACAAATATTTGAAAAGTGTGGCCTGCATTTGTCTTCAATACTTTGTAGAACCACCTTTCGCTGCATCGGTATGGCGGTGCTGCCCATTGATTTCAATGGGCAGGAGCGGCGAGTTCACCAGGAGCTGCTGGCAGGACTTTTTTGACGCCCTGCCAGTGCACCGCTCCAGTGCTTTCACACTGGAGTGAATGGAGCAGCTGTTTTAGAGCGTTTTTTTCAGGCGCTATTTTTAACCCTATAGCACCGGCAAAACACTCCCAGTGTGAAAGGGGTCTTTTTGGGTATGTCTCTACCAGCTTTGCGTATCTCTAGAGTGACATTTTTGCCCATTCTTTTGCAAAATAGCTTAAAGCAACACTAAAGTCAGATTTTTTTTTTTTCCTTAAAATTACAAACATGTGATACTTCCCTCCACTGTGCAGCTCGTTTTGCGCAGAGTGTCCCGGAAAGCTGTCTTCTGGGGTCCCTCGGCGGCTGTCTCAGGTCCTGCTCACAAAAGCATTCCACCTTAATGCGAGGGAGCTCGCACGGTGGAAAGCTTTTGCGAGCGCGCGCCCGTGATACAGCGGCGGCCATAGCCGCCTACTGTATCACTCGGCCCCGCCCCCCGGCGCGCTGCGTCATCCGATGTGATTGGCGGCAGCCAATGGCTGCGCTGCTATCAATCCACCCAGCCTAGCCAATCAACGGCCAGGCAGGGAACCGAAGAGGATGACGTGCATGCGCCCGGGAATTTCGAACGGTCAGGTAAGTAAAACGGGGGCTCGGGGGCGGTGCTGCCAGATTTTTTTTACCTTAATGCATAGGATACATTAAGCTAAAAAAACGTACCTTTACAACCCCTTTAAGCTCTGCCATACTGGGTGGAGAGTGTCTGTGAATAGCAATTTTCAAATCTTGTCACAGATTCTCAATTGGATTTAGGTCTGGACTTTGATTGGGCCATTCTAACACACAAATATGCTTTGATCTAAACCATTCCATTGTAGCTCTGGCTGTATGTTTAGGGTCTTTGTCCTGCTGGAAGGTGAACCTCCGCCCCAGTCTTGTCTTTTGCAGACTCCATCTGGTTTTCTTCTAAGATTTCCTGTATTTTTCTCCATCCATCTTCCCATCAAGTCTGACCAACTTCCCTGTGCCGGGTGAAGAAAAGCATGCCCATATGATGCTGCCACCACCATGTTCCACAGTGTGAATGGTGTGTTCAGGGTGATGTGCAGTGTTTTCCGCAACACATGTGTTTTTATTATATTTAAAAAAAGTCTTTCTTCTTTGCCACTCTTCCACTGATGGTTGTCCTGTAGACAGATTCTCACACCTGGGCTGTGGATCTCTGCAGCTCCACCAGAGTTACCATGGGCCTCTTGGTAGGTTTTCAGTTGTGCCATACTCTTTCCATTTTTGGATGATGGATTGCGCAGTGCTCTGTGAGATGTTCAAAGCTTGGAGAGTTTTTATAACATAACCCTGCTTTTAACATCTCCACAACTTAATCCCTGACTTGTCTGGTGTGTTCCTTGGCCTTAATGATGCCGTTTGTTCGCCAAGGTTCTCCAACAAACCTCTGAGTGCCTCACAGAACAGTTGCATTTATGCTGAGATTAAATTGCATACAGGTTGACTCTTTTTTGGCGTTAGGTAAATTCTGAATGCAATTGGGTCCACTAGATTTTAGTGGTATCAGAGTAAAGGGGGCGGGCTGAATACAAATGCACGCCACACTTTTTTCAGATGTTTGTAAAACATTTTGAAAACCATTTATCGTTTTTCATTTCACTTCACAGTTCTGTGCCACTTTGTGTTGGTGTATCACATTCCCAATAAAATACATTTATGTTTTTGGTTGAAACATGACAAAATGTGAAAAATTTTGAGGAGTGTGAATACTTTTTCAAGGTACTGTTTTTGGCCTGATCCTTTGATGCTCCCGAAAACAGCATTTCCCCACGTCCTGCGGTGGACTGTTGTCCTTGCATCCAAAACCGGTCTATGGCCGTGATTATGTTGGTCCACCACACAAGACCACAAGCGTTTTGAGGGCAGGGACTGGCCTTGTGCTCCAAGGTTTGGTAAGGAAAATCTCCACTCTCCTCACCAAAAATAAGCAGTAAGCCCCACTGCATGGGGGGGGGGGGGGAATCTTTAAGATGGCTTCAGATTGTTGATAAAGGGGTTGTTAACCTTCCTGTGAAAAAAACCTTACTGTGTCCAGCCCCCCTGTTTTTACTTGCCTGAGCTCGGAATTTCTGTGGGTGCAATCCCACGTCACTTTCCCCATGGCTTCTTGGCTCTTCATTGGCTAGATTGATGGCGGTGCACCCATTGGCTCCCACTGCTGTCAATCAAATTCAATGACCTGGCCGCCAGGGGGTGGGGCCTAGTCATACACTCTGCGTCTATGGATGCCGAGGGTATAACACGGCAGCACGCCTGCAAGGTAACCTCCTCGGGAAAAAGCTTTCCAGAGGGGTTTATTGCGAGAGGAGCCATCATGGGACCCCAGAAGTGGAGGATTGGGGCCACTCTGTGCGAACTAACTGCACAGTGGAGGTAAGTGTGATATGTATGTTAATTAAAAAAAAAAAAAAAAAACGGAACCTCTAATAGAATGTAACGATGGTTGGCATTAATTTCTTGCAGATGACAAGGGGCAGGGTAGATTCAAATGTTTCCAGCAGATGGGCCATGCCAATGCTTTTATGTGTCGCATCTCAGCCATGAGTGTAACATACCACAGCATCCATTTCACCATCTGCTATAGTTGAGTCTTTGTCAAATTCTTATTGCTCTGTGGGGCTGAGTCATGAAATACCCTTTTATTGTAGGGATAAGTGGGGAATGTTGAGGTTAAAATTAGGGTTGTCCCGATACCGATACCGGTATCGGTATCGGGACCGATACCGAGTATTTGTGGGAGTATTCGTACTCCCGCAAATACTGCCGATACCTAAATAGAATACTTTTTTTTTTTCAACGAGCAGGCTGCTGAGTGTTAGAACGGGACCTTAGAAGGGGTGGGGATTGGCGAGCGATCATCCTAATTGGTTGCGGCAACTTGCGGCAGTTTAGAAGGGGGTGGAGCGAGCGGCAGTGACATCCTAATTGGTTGCACTGGTACTGTATGGTTAACCTTGTTCCTCCTGGTAAAGCAGCATAATAGTGGCAGCTGACAAGGGGTGGAAGCTGGATAGAGCGGCGGCAAACAGGTATGTCTATGTGCCGTTTTGTGGACGTTTTACTCCCCTCGCTCGTGCATACTGGGGGCGGAGAGCAGCAGCAGCTGAGGGGTGGAGAGAGCGCCAAACAGCAGCCAATAGTTGTTTGTTTTCCTCCTCGCCTCGTGCTGCTGAAGTATGAGGGGAGGAGAGCGGGCGGAGAGAGGGAGGAGAGCAGGACAGGACAAACTTCATAGCAGCAGTCAGCCTTTGCCAGCCCTCGCCGAGCAAGTAAGATTAAATATAGAATTGTAATGTTAATGTAGACACTCGTCATACAAGAGTGATAAGAGTCATACAGTGATACTGAATGAATTATTGAATAGAATACCGAGTGTCTATGTCTAGTAAATTGTAATGCAGTAGTGCACACAGAGGCAAGCTATGTGTAGTTGGTTGCCTTGCCACTGCCAGAAGTTCTCAGTCAGTGCACTGCATTGCATGTTATTTCTTTCTGTGTCACTCAAAATGGAGTCACATAGAATACAACTTCCTAAAGTACAAGCTCTGTATTTTAAGTCATTTCTGAATAATTAAATATTAATGTTATTCATGTAAAACAGTACTTCATAATTCTAAAGAAAATATCCTTAGTCTGTATTGTGGTTTGAAAACTGTCACATGACATTTAAAAAAAGTATCGGTATTCGGTATCGGTGACTACTTGAAAAAAAGTATCCGTACTTGTAGTCGGACCTAAAAAAGTGGTATCGGGACAACCCTAGTTAAAATGAACAGTTTGTGACATGTGACGACTTTTGTGTGTCTTTACAAGAAAGGGATTTGGATGAAAGAGCATTTTATTTGAGTTTTATGGGTGACTTAAAAAAAAGAAACTTGTAATCCAGAGTAGGTAGCCTTCACACTTGAGCATAGTGTCTTCGGTCATTTTTTCAGGAGTCTGAAGCTTGAGGGTTGTGTGTCCTTCTTCTTTTTTTTTTTGTCTCCCTGTCTCTCTCTCATTGAAAACCATGGGCCAGATTCTCAGCGGCGATACGCCTCGTATCTATGCGTGTGATGCTTGGCATCACTTTTGCATAGATACGCTGCAACATCCGACAAGTGTAAAACCATTACACTTGCGGATCGTAGGTGTAATGACAACTCCGGCCACTAGGTGGCCTTTACGTTTTCTCATTTGCCTATGCAAATGAGGCTAGTACGCCGATTCCCGGTCGCTTTTACGCCGCCCCGTCGTTGCGTATGTCGTTTTCGTCCGCGTAAGGTTACCCCAGCTTCTATGTGGAGTAACCTTACGAAGTTCCGTCGGGTGCCGTCGGATGCCATGTTAAGTATGGCGTTGGGTCAGCGTCGGCTTTTTCCATCGCTTACGTCGTTTTACTAACTCGTTCGCGAATAGGGAGTTGCGTAAATGACGCTCACGTCGTTTTGACGTCTGTTTCAACGACGCTTTCCGACGTGAGCTGGAGAATGCGCACTGGGCTTTTTCCCCGGCCGGCGCATGCACAGTTCGTTCGCGGGGGAGCGCTTCATTTAAATACAAGCCGCCTCATTTGAATTACGCGGGCTTACGCTGGGCCATTTTCGCTACGCCAACGCAAACGACGGAGCAAATGCTTAGGGAATACGGCACTTGCTCTAGTACGATGCGGCGGCGTAGTGTAAATGGCTTACGCTACGCCGGCGAATTTCTCAGAGAATCTGGCCCCATATGGATAGAGCCAAATACAGGGCGATCTTAGAAGAAAACCTGTTGGAGTCAAAAAAGACTTGAGACTGGGGCGGAGGTTACCCTTCAAGCAGGACAACCACCCTAAACATACAACCAGAGCTACAATGGAATGGTTTACATTAAAGCATATTCATGTGTTCTTTTGTCCAGACCTAAATCCAATTGAAAATCTGTGGCAAGACTTGAAGATTGCTGTTCAGACACTCTCCATCCAATCTGACAGATTTTAAGCTATTTTGCAAAGAAGAATGGGGAAAAAATGTCTCTCTCTCAATGTGCAAAGCTGGTAGAGACACCCTCAAAAATACTTGCAGCTGTAATTTCAGCAAAAAGGGGTTCTACAAAGTATTGATTCAGTGGGGCTGAATACAAATGCACGACACATTTTTGTGTGTGTATATGTCTGTCTATCTATCTATCTCTCATTCTCCTTCCACTTCACAATTTATGTGCCACTTTGTGTTGATCCATCACATAAAATCCCCCCCAAAAAAAACCTTGATGTTTTTGGTTGTAACATGACAAAATTTTGAAAATGTCAAGGGGTATGAATACATTTTCAAGTCATGGTACATCTTTTACGAATAGACAACTGGGTACAGGAGGAGTGAGAGAGTAATGAATCCGTTTACAGTCTAGGGGAGTGCTGTGAGCAGCCAGGTATGTTTTACTGCTGAAGACATTGCATATCTCTTCTGAAATAAAATGCATGCTTGCTCACAATGTATCATAGCAGAGTTTACATTTTGCTGGCTTTTCTCCACCCAGTGATTCTACAGGTAATGCACTTCCTGTTGTAGGATAAGAACGCTCGCTGGACTGAATCTGCGGAGGTGAAACTCTTTGTAACCCCTGGACTACAGAACACCTCCCTTTCTTATTCTACCTAAAATAGGGGGGGTGTCCTGTAGTTTTACATAGGTGAACTGGGCAGGGCACACAAAAGCTCACTGGGATTTTGGTAGAATCCACGGCTATAATTTTTTATTTATTTTTTGCACTTATCAGGCAGATATTCGAAAACACTTGTTGTAGTTTACATACACTGACTACTGCAAGACGTTACTTTTAAAAATAATAAGATGGAATTGATCTTTAACCACGTATACCCCCTTCCCGACCAGGTGAAATTTCAGCTTCCAGCACTGCGTCGCTTCAATATTTTTTACTTGTTGCTATAATAAATAGCCCATTTTCTAAAAACATTTTTTCTTTCTCAGTTTAGGCCGATACGTCTTCTAAATATTTTTGGTAAAAAAATAAAACGCAATAAGCGACTGGTTTGCGCAAAAGTTATAGCGCTTGCAAAATAGGGGACAGAATTATTATTATTTTTTTTACTAGTAATGGGGGCGATCTGCGTTTTTTTTTATTTTTTTTTTTTTTATTGGGACTACGACGTTATGGCGGACACATCAGACACATTTTTGGCGCCATTCACATTTATACTGCGATCAGTGCTATAAATATGCACTAATTACTGTATAAACGTGACTGGCATACTAGGGGGTGAGGAAGGGGTTAAATTTGTACCCTGAATTGTGTTCTAACTGTGGGGGGAGGGGGGTGACTGGGGGAGGTGAGCGATCTGTGTCCCTATGTACAAGGGACACAGATCAGTCTCCTCTCTCCCCTGACAGGACATGGATCTGTGTGTTTACACACACAGATCCACGTCCTTGTCCTGTAACCGCCGATCGCGAGCACCCGGTGGACATTGCGGCCGCCAGGCACGCGCATCGGCATCTCAGGGATGCGGCGTGTGACGGCGTTCGTGCGCCCCCTAGTGGCCTGGAGGAACGGAGGCTGTTTTTATGTCCTCCCAAAGAATTAGAGCCACCCTGCGGCTGTACAAAGTCCCACGGCCGTCGGGAAGTAGTTAAGCACTGGTTTACGCTGACAGCGGGAATGAAATTGTGTGATTTTCAGCTGAACTCGCACAATTTCATGCCCGCATGTCAGCACCGGCTTAGGGCTGTTTTCAGAGACATATGTGCGGGTTGCTGCACAGATGTCAATGGAAATCGCACCCCCTAGTCACCAAAAGTAGTACAGAAACTACTTTTGGGAATAGATGTGGCGTCGCACTGATTCAGACGGTGCAATTGCCGCCGCTTTGACATGTCAAATCTCTCCAATGTGAATCGGAGCTTAAAATGCTATTGGCTCATTTTTTTATGAGGCATTTTCCAGTTTACACAGTCAAAGCTCTTGCTTGGCCATTACTAAGCATCGTTTACGTGTCTGGGACTTGGAGAATATTGTGTTGTCACAGATATAAAAGCATGCATCTATGACTGCGTTCCACTCGGTAAGTATTAAACGTACGTATTTAAAGCAATCTAACAAAGGCAGGACGGCACCCACATCAGAAGGTCCGGAGAAGGATGTGTATATTTAGTGACAGTTGCAGCATTTTGAGCACAGGAGGTATGTGTTAGTGTTGGTGAGGTTTGTGATACAGGAAACGGCCATTAGTCTCAGTGTCTGTGAGTGATCCCACACTCCTCGCACAGCTTCCTTCCTGTGTAGCTCTGTCTGATCACATTTCAGGGGGCCTCTCTTCTACATTCAGATCCCACACTCCCAGCACAGATCTGCCAGCATCCTCACACCATCATGTATGTATGTTTGTTGTCTCTTTTTCTGGGGAGCTCTCGTTGTCTCAGCTACAAATGTCCTCTGTTTATGTCTCTGCTTCTTGTGTTTTCCTGTCTTGTGTGAAATGTATGTAATTCAATAAGCGACGCAATATATTCCACCATTCAGCGGCATGTAAAAGGTAAGCATGCTGTTTACGGTTTGGGTGGTTTCCAGGCCAGTTGAGCTACTTTTGATTTTGACACGGGTTTCTACTTTTTGGTGACAACAAGGAATCTACTTTCAATGGTGGAGTAAGGCCAGTAGGACTGTAAAGCTGGGTTACACGCTATGAGAAGCATGGAAGAACAATTCCGTGCGAGGCACAATTCAATTTTCATAGTGTGTACACAACTTTTGACATCCGATTCAGACTTAATAAATTCAAATTTCCAAAAGGGACAAACTCACAAATTTTTCTTGTACGTGAACAGAACCAACGATTTTTATTTAATGTGTACCTTTTTCATACGAGAGAAAAATTGGCCGCTAAAGGGTGTGCATGATCAGAAATAAGACAACAAAAAAACTGCCTTTGTATGACAATTTTCATACATTTTTATTCTTGATTTTGACTTGCTGTGAAACATGGAGGAAAAACTGGACTATCGCTTCAAAGTGAGGCAAATCCCCCTTATAGACTGTTATCACAGGAATCGGTGCACTCGCAAGATTTTCTCTCCATTCCTGTTTTGGTGGCAATTCAAAAGTTTGGCATTCAACCGGACAATGAGGACACAGGAGGCAATAAAAACCTGAGGAGGTTGCTAACCCTTCGCTACTCCAAATGTCTTGCCTTTTTATACCGTGTATGCCTTGAGAAGTCTTTCCTGGGACAGCCAGATGCTTCAGAGTGCTCTTTGGAGGAAGACCAAATGCAGATTTTGGTGCACAGGCCTTAAAAATGACAGACTTGGCAGGGATTCCATTGCTGTAATGTTTTTTTCCAGCCCTTTAGTTGTTTTGTTTGGTGCGAGACCGAAGTTATTTGTGCAGTACAGAAACTTGATGTCTCCTTTTAGTAACTGTAAAGTTTACGATTGTTGGACTGTCTTTTATAATTGATTACAATAATTTATTAGAGGAAGTAACCTCCTTTGTATTAAAAATCCTGACAGGCAGGGTATTTGTTTTTTTCTGCCATAAATGTATCCTTCTGATTGTCCACTGTCAGGCCATAGAGCCATGCAGCTCGAACATTTACGGCCCGAATCACCCCCCCGATCCGTGCCACGGTGATGTGACCCCCCCCCCCCCCCCCCGTGGAAGGAAGACCGGGTGAAGATGGAAGCGCCGACGGCCCGCCGGATAGGTCCCAGCGATGTGCTGGGAGGACACTATATGACAGGCAAGTCTGCCATAATCTACTAATATGCTGTGCATACTAGTACATTATGGTATAACCCAGGGCTTGACAAATTTGCTTGGAATCTAGGAGCCAGCTTAAAAAGTTAGGAGCCAGGAACGCACCCCATCCCGCCGAGCTTGCACGCAGAAGCGAACGCATACGTGGGTAGCTCCCGCATATAAACGCGGTGTTCAAACCACACATGTGAGGTATCGCCGCGATTGATAGAACAAGAGCAATAGTTCTAGCCCTAGACCTCCTCTGTAACTCAAAACATGCAACCTGTAGAATTTTTTTAAACTTTGCATATGGAGATTTTAAATGGTAAGTTTGTCGCAATTCAAGGACATGTTTGGTATCCATTTACTTGGTGTAAAATTTATCTTTCGCAATCTAAAAAAAAATTGTGCTGACTTTACTGGTGTCTTATTTTTTAATGCATTTATTTTTTCCCCAAAAAGTGCGCTTGTAAGACCACTGCGCAAATACGACGTGACCAAGTATTGCAACGACCACCATTTTATTCTCTAGGGTGATTATGTTCAAATAAAATATATATATAATTAGGGGTTCTTATTAGAGGAAAGGAGATGGCAGTGAAAATGGACAGGGGAAGCTCCATTAGCATTGCTGGTTGTCTTGTCATACCAACGGCCACCACAAAGTGGCATCAGATCACAGAAGAAAGCATAGGCATGCAGAAGGCCGCAAGGCCGAGGCCTCAATTACCGGCTGGCACAGACACGGGATACCCCAGCTGTGCCGCGCCAGGTCACTAATTCTAGTCAGTTGTGGCCTGAAGCCCGGGATTTGTCGAACCCTGGTATAACGCACTTGGGGGGTCTTTGAAGGGAAAAAAAAATACAGCAGACTTTACTTCGGCTTTAATTATATCGGACTAAATTCTGAAAAAAAAAAAAACCTTCAATAAGTTGTTGGGCTGAAACGATCTATCATTCATTTTATTGATGAGTCATCTTCACATTTTTTGGCTATGTTCACAGATTCACACGACATTTAAACTGAACTAGCTTTGCTTTGAAGTCTGTTCACATACACAATATTGTGAAAAGTATTGGGACATCTGCCTTTACACACACATGAACTTTAATGGTATCTGTCTTCGTCCGTAGGGTTCAATATTGAGTTGGCCCACCCTTTGCAGCTATAACAGCTTCTACTCTTCTGGGAAGGCTGTCCACAAGGTTTAGGAGTGTGCCTATAAGAATGTTTGACCATTCTTCCAGAAGGCGCATTGGTGAGGACAGGCACTGATGTTAGACGAGAAGGCCTGGCTCAGTCTCCACTCTAATTCATCCCAAAGGTGTTCTATCGAGTTGAGTCCAGTCAAGTTCATCCACCCCAAACTCGCTGATCAATGTCTTTATGCACTGATGCACAGTCATGTTGGAACAGGAAGAGGCCATCCCCCAAACTGTTCCCACAAAGTCGGGAGCATGAAACTGTACAAAATGTCTCGGTGTGCTGATGCCTTAGATTGGGTTGACAAATTTGCTTGGAATCCAGGAGCCAGTCTTTTGGCTGCTGATTTTCCAGAATGCTCGTCTGACAGAAACCAGACAAACAGCTGGCTTCTTTTGAACCTGCTGCCATACACAGGCCGAATGCTGCCAGTGTTTTTGAGCCGGCCGATGTTGCGTGACAGACTGCAGAGTTTGAGCAGTGCGCTGCGAACGGAGTACAGTGTTGAGGAGTGCACTACGTACAAAGTGAAGAATTCAGCACTGTGCTACGTACAGAGGGGTTGAGGATTGTGTAACATTCAGAGTGAGGGATTTAGGATTGCTTATGTACAGAGTGTGTGCGGTGTTCAGGTCAGGATTGCTGTACAGAGTGTGGGGGTTCAGATCAGCTCTCTCCCCAAATTTCTATCCCCCCACCCAGTGCAGAGCGACCCTCTCTTCCACACCTTTCCCCCTCCTCTCGGTCCATTGCACGGAACTTCTATTACCCACAGAATAGAAGTAGTCTGTACCTTAAGCAAGTCAGGCTGCCGCCGCGGGCTTCGGGAGATGCAGCGGGTGCGATGCTGGAGTGCTTCTCCTCCTCTGTTGTAGATGCAGGGAGAATTGTGTGTGCCACCCGGAGAGAAGCCGCTGCAAGCAAGACGTTCAGCCGGAGTTAGGGGGCGGAGCTGGTGTTTTTTTCGGTTGTTGGGACATGGACTTTGTGGCAGCTGGGGGGAGAGGAGAGTAAAGACAAGTGCTGTGCAGTGCAGCCGGAAGAAGCCCCTCCTGGATCAAAACAATCTTTTTGGTCATCTGAGCATATTTCTGATTGGATAATTGTGAAATATGTTCTGTGTATGGCCATTATGCTATTCATTATCTTAGGTGTGGATCGCTCTTGTGTATGGCAGAGTCAGCACTGTGGTTACGATAGTAGCTCTTTATCGATCGAAGGGATCCTGTAATTTAGCCTTTCTTTCTTTCCTCTTGTCCATTCACCGAATGTCTTGAGTTCTGTTAACCGAATACTTGTTCTGTGAATGGGCAAGGACAGAGGAAAGGGAGGGTAAAGGACAGGATTCCTGCACTGTATATCACAAAAGTAGCAGTTTGAATGGGTCCCTTCATGATTTCTTACCCAACTCTGCCAACTGTTCATTGTTAAATGAGACTGCCTGTGGGTGTTCTTTGGACTTGAGGGATGGCAATTGGGAAATTGAGCAATTAAGTCAGGAAAGTTAACCACTTCAATACTGGGCACTTTTTTTGAGACTGCTTTCTTTTGGTGGTATTTAATCACTGTGTGTGTGTGTTTCATTTATTTGGCAAAAATATATATTTTGTAAATTAAGCCATTTTCTCCTTCACTGATGGGTGCTGATTTATGGGCACTGAAGGGCACAGATTGGCATCACTGGTGGGCACTGGCAGGCATTGCTGTTGGGGCTGCACTGATTATCAGTGCAGATCCTCCCTGTTAAAGGACTCTCCGGTAGTCCAAGGGAGGGGGCGAGCATGACACTCCACACCAGGGAGAAAGCTTTGCATTACTGTGTGGGGTTACAGACAGAAGAACAGGAATTGAGGATTTCCCAGAAGAAAGGAGGACATTTAAAAGCAAAATGGAAGGATGAGGTAAGTGAAGGAGGACTGCACTAAGGTAAAGGAAGCTACATGGTTTTGGCAAATCTAAAGGAAATCTAACAACAAAAATTGTACAGTGTATGGGGTCTTGGTCATTTTACTAAACCGCACTGGAAAAACTACAGCTAAAATCTGCTAACTACAGGGGCATCGTGTCTATTTTTCACTATATCCGGTGGTATCAAAATTTTCAAATGTCCTTGATGGCCGTCATCTTTGTCATATTATATTAATTGTTCTTTTATTTTGTGTCTTGCAGCTTTCTTGCCATAACTGAAAATGTCCAAGGTAAGAATAGTGGTGATTTACAGTATGTGATCTGACACATAAATATATGGGCCTTATCTCATTGTCGATTCTGCCTCTGGTGACAGCTCACTTGGCAAGCTTATGTAATTGCAGTTACTAACCAAAATGCTGCAGAATCTTTGGTTAGTAGAGATGCAGCAGCCAGGCATTCTAAGCATTTGAAATGATTTTGCCCCAATGCATCAAATGGCCTGTAGCTGGGAGGGAAAAAATAACTGGGATAAGGTCATAAGGAATCATAGTTGACATTTGTGTAAAAGAAGTGTGGCCAAACCTTTTTTTTTTTTTTTTTTGGCCATACTTCTTTTCTGGGTCACATGAGTGCACTTACTTTTGTTTCATATGATCTAGAATTGGCTAATAGTTGTCTACACAATCGGGCCTTGAAAAGGAAAAACACTTGGCGGAAGGAGACAATGAGACGTGTCCGTGTAGATAGATACATTTATCGCATATAATGTACACATGTGACTTCTCATTACCATCTCAAAAAATCTCTCCTTTTTAAAGTGCTTCCAAAATAATGTACTGTACATGTTCTGAAAATGTATAAAACATCACTAAATATAGATATAGACCAAGGTCTGATTGTGTAGGGAAGGTCCTTTCAATATATTTTTACACTGATTAGCCATCTAAGGGCCCTTTCACACGGGGCGGATCAGTAATGATCCGCCTCTGTGTGTCCGTAAGCTCGGCGGGGATTGCTCCGTTGTGCAGGGACCGCCCTGTCTTTCCTCCGCTCTCTCCTATGGGGGGATCGGATGAACATGGACCCTGTGTCCGTGTTCATCTGATCCGCAGACGGAAGAAAAAATGGGACGTTCTTTCATCTGCAAAATTTGGATCTTTGCGGAGACGGGTGATTGACACCCGCAATCACATAGGGACCAATGTATGTCCCTTTTTCACCCGCAAATGGATGAAAAAAGCGGACATACGGTCCGCACGTCTGAAAGGGCCCTTATTCCAACTGCATATCGTATGCCTTTGCCTAACATGAAGTGATTGTATTGGATTTTATTTACTGTTAAACATGTAATAAAGATCCCTTTAACAGTGTTTAGCCATCCAGCATTGTTTTCTCCTAGAGCCACTCTAGGCTCGGCAAGGATCCTGACTATATTGTCAGGACCGGCCCAACTGCCTAATGGATAGCTGGCTCTGGCACTCAGCTGAAAGTCAAAGCCAGCTGCGACCATCCCCTCCCCAGCCCAGCACCCCAGTGAGCAATGGAGGAACAGATCAGAGAGCAGTGACTGACGGTCGCCAGTTTCTTCTCAGGGCTGACCGATCAGCGGTCATGTGATTGCTCATTTCTCAGGCTTAGAGCCAGTGGGGAACAGCTGCAGCATCAGATCAAGGCTAGTATGCATGTTTGTTTTATGCAAACCTTTTTCCTTTTTTAAAGTGCATTTTCCATAACAGAAATTATTATGCACATCCTCCAAAATCCCTGGGGGCTGTGGCTATGCCTCCATATGACAACATGGCATGGGAGACTTGTAACGTGCACAAAACGGCTGACACACACAGCTATGTGTGCCCAGTACGCATGACCTTTTCAGGAGGGGGGCTACATTCGTTCTCCATGACCTCACTGTATGTAGGAACGTAGCCACCCTTGCTTACTTCAGAGATGAACTATGTGATGTATAGTGTGAAAAGAGCATGAATGTAACCAAGTTGCACTGCTCATTCCAAACAAACAGAAGTGAGAGGGAAAATACGATTCTCGGGAGCTCCATGGAGGATGCTGAAAGACACCGTAAGAAAAAGAAACCGTTTAATGAAAAATATATTGCAGGGCCATTGAATGGTGAATGTGTATTGCTTATATTGGACAGTAAGGAGATTATTCAGTGTCTCTTTAAGCTGGGAAAAATGTGACATTGCTAGGTAAAATGGATTCTAACAATAGGAGACCTTTCCCATTGAAGAATAGATGTTGACCAAAGTCTGAATGTACAGGTGAATGTTGCATGCATTTTATAAATAATGCTCAATGATTCCATCCACTGGTTCCTGTGTCACTCACTACTATGTCCTGTAGTAATATAGGGGGCCCACAAATAAAAACCAGAGCACAGCAGGGGACCAGGTATCTGATACACCAAGAAGTGTGCCAGATCCTGAACATTCTACGTGTAGCTGTGTATTCGCAATACAACTTGGGTTGAGGGAGTATAAACACTTTGCAGGGGACACTGTTTTTTTTCTTTTTAAGTCTAGTGGATGGTTTAAACCAGGGGTCTCCAAACTGTGGCCCGAGAGCCAGATGTGGCCCTTTGCTAGCCTTTATCTGGCCCTTGGGGCACAATTCCTCCCACTGACACGAGGCACTATTCCTCCCATTGACACCAACAATAGGGGATTATATTATCCACTGATACCAATGATGGGATACTAATCCTCCTACTAATAGGGGGAACACTCCTCTTCCTATTGACCACCAACCCTGAGGCCATATTTGTTCTCGCGGATGCCGGGCCCGTGACATTTTCTTTCCTTGCTGGCCTCAATCCGGCCCTCCTAAAGTCTGAAGGGCAATAAAGTGGCCCGTTGTTTGAAAAGTTTGGAGACCCCTGGTTTAAACTAAAGGATAAGCTCACATTTTAAACCTGGTACCAGTAGGATCCCTTTAGGAAGCTAAAAGCGAAACGCGTAGTTATCTCCTTGTACTCTGATATCCGGTGGGGCCTTCATATGAAAAATCATCTGACACAAGTTTCTACCTCATAACATTTGTGGGCATACCTACGTGTTTCTTTCTGTACACACATTGGTTCATTCCATGTGGGATAATACCGTGTATATTATCGGTGTTTACATATTTTGTTACAATCTTTTTATTTGTATATGCTTTTTAATATGCTGTTAACATTTTGGATTTTATAATATTGAGTGCTTTCTCTTCTTCCTCTTTGGGTCTATCAAAAGTCCATTACCACTTATACCTCTGTTCTCCTAATTTACTTGGATGTGGTGCCACAAATATATCTTTTTATTATCCTTATGCATTTTCAATAGGGGTGCAACAGATCAAAAAACTAACGGTTTGGATCGTTCCTTCGGAACGAATCATTTTTCACCCCCCCCACTGCAATGTCCACATCATCTCCCCAACTGTTATGTCCACATCTCCCCAGTCAGCGCCGCTCTCGGAAGCTCACATAGGCCGCCGCCGGGTGTACCAAGATGGCCGGAGCTAGGCCAAAGTTACGGCCTTTCCTATGGGCTCAGTCACTTGATCCGCGGACGTTGACCCGGTCTGATCAATGACGATCTGTTGCACACCTAATTTTTAACATATTCAACAGAATTTTTCAAGTTTTTGTATTGCTTGCAAATATAAAAGCTTTTTACCCAGCAGTATATATTTGTGTGAGAGAAGCCCTGTGTCATTGTTCATTTGCAGACCTTTGTGTGTAGAACTCCTAAATTTCTCAGGTGTAGTTCTATAGCAGCTAAAGCCCTACCTCCCAATCTCAGCTGCAGCAGCACAGTAGTTACTTTGTAGAGCTTGCTGTAGTTTATCTTCTCCATTGTATTCAGACCTTTTCAGGTCACTCCTGGAAACACAATGCCGCTGTTGTATAGTGAAAACCTCCCTGCACCTGTGTTTTTGCTCAGTGGTATTAAAACTTTGGAGAATACTTACTATGTCTGGATAGATCAAAGTCTACTTGCAGAATGTAATGCAGTTCATATATTCCCATCAAAACATTTTTCATTACTGTATGCATTTCTAGATTTTTATCAGCAAGGCCAACATTTTTTTTTTTTTCCGTCCTACTAGCAGGCTCAGTTCACAAACCCAGAGACTCCAGGGTATGTTGGATTTGCAAATCTCCCGAATCAAGTTCATCGTAAATCTGTAAGGAAAGGATTTGAGTTTACACTGATGGTTGTAGGTAAGTGTTCTACAGCATGTTGCAAGCCTATATAATAATAAATAAAAAGATGGGTAAAGCAATTTGCAGACCTCTGGTCCAGTATGTGCATTCTTCTTTACTGAAAGAGGTCGGGACATCTGAAGAAGGAAAAATAAATTGCTTGGTTGAATAGTCCTTTGCATCCCTTCTCGGCAAGTCCCCTAGGCCTGTTTCACGTGGGCTTCAGCTTGTATAAGAGCAGTGTGAACAGCAGGCTTTGACAAAGCATTAAAGAATTTGTAACCCTTAAACTATAAACTGTCACTGCCGGCCTCCTTTTTTCTTTATTTATTTTTTTTTTTTTATGCAGCCATAAATATTTGTGTAAATGGAAGCCTCAAAATACAGTTTTCCAGAAGTCTTTAGGCCGGTTAAGTGACTCCCAACTGCTATTTTATTCTGCATGGGTTAGAGCGAGAGGGGCTGAGTTCTCCCTCTGACGTCGGCCTGGGAAGTTATGTGACCGATGTGCTGGCGGCTTGGCCCTTCCCGCTGTATGCCTTGGTTGGGGGAGGAGGTGCAGCCGGGAGCCATGTGACCGGCCCAAAGGGCTCTAAAAAATATTTAGAGGCTTTATTTTTTATAAATATTTACAGTGTTATGGCTACATAAAATTGGCACTGTTAGTGACGACAGTTTTTAAATATTTACAATATTGCTAATGGGGGAGGGGGGGGTGGTGCGTGCGCGTAGACGGCTCACATACAGGAACTGACAGTCGGGGAGGCGGAAGAGGAGAGACAGAAGAGCTGCCAATGACGGAGGCACGTAAACTGGCCACGGTGTCAGAGCTTAACAGACATGATAAACCATGGTCTGTTAACAAGGTAAGATGGTAAGATGGCTCAGCAGGCTAATGCTCTGTTGCAGCAATCTGTGATCACCTGAGCCCTCAGGGTCACAGGTTCGATCCCGGCGGGGTCCACTCAGCCTTCAATCCTTCCGAGGTCGGTAAAATGAGTACCATTGATTTGGGTAATAGTGACTATGTTACTATATAAGCGCCTCGAGACCCGATGAGCTACAGCTTCGGCTGTGGCTTCAGAAGCTTGCCTGGCAAGAAGCTCGCCTGGCTTCATAGCTTGCCTGGCAAGTTAGGGTAAGACAGCGCTATATAAGACTTGCATTATTATTATTATTATTAAGGTGGGGGTATAGCCTGGTATTTCTAAATGATGATTTCTCATAGATGGATTTGAATGGCTTAAGACAGGGGTGCCCAACCTTTCGAAGGCCAGGGGCCACTTAAGCGACTTAGTAATTTGTCGCGGGCCACAATGAACGAAGTGGGCAGATGACAAGTCTGTGTCCAGTCTACATATGTAAAGCAGACACAGCCCAATCTACTCTACCTCTGATCCAATCTGATGGAAGGAGACGGATCCGCTTCTGTTTTTTTTAGCAGATTGGATTGGAGGTAGGCAGGTGTAAACGGACAAAAGTCTGTTTACATCTGCCACTCCATAGAGGTGAATGGTGGGTCCAGTTGGGTCGGACCGATCGTGTGAAAGAGGCCTAAGGCTGCTTTTATACTGATGGTCTGCGGTCTACCCACACCATGGGTGCGGCGCAGTGTACCTGTGGTTTTCCTGCCGGTTAGCTGCACTTTGCCATAGACATCTATTATATTCTGCAGGTGTGGTGCACTTTCTGAAAAACAGCTTGCTTCCTCTACCGCCGGCTTCATTCAAAACACTGATGCTCTGGGATAGCAGGTCGGCAACCTGCAATATGGGCTTGCCAACCAGACTTTCCAGAGCAGGTGGTCACGGGCCACATGTGGCTCGTGGGCCACTGGTTGGGCACCCCTGGCATAAGATGTCAGAAACTGACTGTGACTAATCAGTTTTGTAACGATTTGACGCCTGCAAAACACATGGATCATGGGGCATCCATAATGGTGGTCAATGAATGCAAAATGTCTTGGTTAATTAAATAAGTGGTCTTATTGTTTTCTGCAAATATGGTCAGTTATAGTCACTGTCAGCAATTCTCAATGTCCACCAATGAACTGTCTTTCATACCAGATTTTTGGAACCTATTTTTATGTATAATTGGTATTCTGTAAGCAACACTTTTTGCGATCATTAAATATGACACACTTTTTTTTGTATTCACCGAAAAGACAACCATGGTAAAACTGGCATGGATAGGTAGATTGCTGTTATATAGTTAACCCTTACCTCCATCTTTCCCTATCCCCCAATAAACCACAATACTTGGCTGAATGATTTTAGGAGTTCATTCTGTAATATGTCATGGTGTTTTTTCTTTAGGTGAATCTGGTCTTGGGAAATCAACGCTTATTAACAGCCTCTTCTTAACTGACTTGTATCCTGAGCGTGTGGTGCCCGGTGCAGCAGGTGATTGAACTGTATTTGTATTTCAGATATATGCAAAGCAACATTAATGGTCATATGTGGCAATGTGTCTGCAATTCAGAATAGTTTAAAGTGATTGTAAAGGCTTGTTTTTTCTTTGTTATAATTTTTTTATTTTTTTCCTGCTCTGTGCAATTGGGTTTGCACAGGGCTGCACCGATCCTCCTCTTCTCGGGTCCCTCTTTGCTGCTCCTGGCCCCTCCCTCCTGTTAAGTGCCCCCAGAGAAAGCAGCTTTGCTATGTAGGGAGCCGAGCTTCAGCTCCATGTGTCCATTCAGACACAGAGCTGCCCCTCTCTCTCTCTCCTGATTGTCTAACTGACTTTGACAGCCACGGGAGCCAATGGCGCTGCTGCTTTGTCTCAGCCAATCAGGATGGAGAGTTCCAGGTGGCCGAGGGACTCGTGGACCGAGATGGACCTCAGGTAAGTATTGGTGGGTGCTGGGGAGGCTGCTACACTGAAGGATTGTTATTGTAATGCATAGAATGAAATTAGATTAAAAAAAAAAAAAAAAACTTCTACCTTTCTTTATCATACATCACGGGACACAGAGCGCATAGCCATTACACTTGGGTTATATGGGTACCTTCAGGAGATGGACACTGGTGTAATCAATTTCACAGGAAGTTTCCTCCCTATATAACCCCCTCCCACTGGGAGTGCTTCAGTTTTTTCGCCAGTGTCTTAGGTGTTGGTCACGTTTAGCTGTCCCTCGGAGGTCTCGGGACCCAGGATAGCTAGCCGGATCCGTCCGAAGTGCTTCAAAGCCAAGGTGTACGGTACCCGGGCCCTGCTTGCGTGGGGTTTTGCCTATAATGCCTCTCCTTGGAGGGCTGGATTCTGGGCTCCAGTGCCTTAGTCTCTTCCAAGAACTAAACGCTACTGATGCCAGGATGCTATATAGGTCCAGGTGTGTGGGTTCCTTAACACAGGACCCCGGTCCCTGAAGGTCCAAGACAATACCCACGGAGATGGGGGGAGATTGGGCCTCTTGCAGTTTGCAATACCCTGCGGCGTGGAGCAGGTAAGAGGGAACCTGCGGGACTTGGTTCGACAGTAGGTATCCCCCTGGGGGTTCTGGGTCGGCTAATGGTATGCTTATGCATCAGCCACTATCTCCACTATGTCTTTTGAGGCAGGATGGGATGTACTAATGTTTACCCAGATAACATGTAGGTATATGTATGCTTTTAAAGATATGTATTTGCTACTCCCCCCAGATCTGCCTGTTAGCATGATACTGCAGCCCCACGTACTATAAGGAGGAAATGCTGGCAAAACTCCTGTTTCTTAGGAAGCCTATGGGGACAGCTTCCTCTATGTGTGCACTACAATAAGATTAGTGTCTTGCCTGGTGTCTGTTGGGTTGCTAGCGCTGGTCCATGCTTCTCCTCTGCTTTCTGCTTCCTCCATGTTGGTTTCAGCGTGGGGGGGGGGGCGCGTGCGTGCACGCCGCCTTTTACAGCGTCGGCGTGCGTGGGGGGGGCGGGCCAGCAGCGTCAGGTCTCAGTTAAAACCGTAAAGCATTTCCTGGCTGGTCATTCCCTCCTGAGAGCAGAGGAGGCTGAGGACACAGAGCGCGCAGCTGAGCCATTTCTGGCTATACAGTGACACCTAGTGGTGGTTTGTGGATCTTCAGGTCTGGACTTGGCTCCATACTGACCAGAAAAAAAAAAGGGGGGGGTTTTTTCTTAAAGGGACTCAGCCTTAGATCTGGCAGTATCTGAGTCGGTGCAACCTTGGGCTCCAGCTAACGGGCATTGCTGTGGCAATACTCACAGGACTTCCTCGGTATTGCCGCCTTCTCGGGCGTATGGAAATTTGGAAAAATTTTACCATAGCCTGTTCTTATTAATGGTTCACTTCTAGCTACAACAGTTGGGTGTTGGCCTTAGGGGTGTCTCAAGGTTGTGCAATGGCTCCCAAGGGATCAGGACCAGCTAAGGCTGCAAAAGGTACCAAAAAACTAAAGGGGTCTCCATCGGGGTCAGAGGATTTGGGCCAGGCTCCAGCGGGCCCACCCTCACCAGATAGACCACCGAACAGCATGTTGCAGGAGCCATTGAGGGTGCTAGGGGCAGAGGCGGCCCCCAATCAACCCATTCCCGTTTACGTTACGGAAGAAATGCTAGCGACCACCCTGGGTGGGCTAGAGGAAAGGTTAACTGCTTTAATTGCCCGCTCTTTGCCAGGTGGCAAGCGGGCTAGATCCCCGTCACCTAGATTGGTGTTTTCAGATGCAGAGGTCCTCTCTTCGGAGGAATTGGACCCACAGGGGGATCAAGCGGACCCAAGTCCCGACGGTTCAGACATTGAGGGTTCCACTGTAGATGAATTTCTTTCTCGTACATCACGGGACACAGAGCGGCATATTCATTACTATGTGGGTTATATGGAGTACCTTCAGGTGTGGACACTGGCAATCTCAAACAGGAAGTCCCCTCCCTATATAACCCCCTCCCCTAGAGGGAGTCCCTCAGTTTTTTCGCCAGTGTCTTAGGTGTTGGTCACGGAATAGCTTTGCTCCACATCCTTGGGATTAAGGGCGGGCTAACCGGATCTGTCCAAGGAGCCTCAGTGCCAAAGTGGACAGTACCCGGGCCCCAAACCGTGGGGTTTTGCCTATAATGCTCCTCTTTGGAGGGCTGGACCCTGGGCCCAGGACTTGGAGTTTGTAAAAACCATAAGTTCCTGTTTGCCAGGGTGCTATATAGGTCCAGGACAGTGGGTACCTTCATAGGACCCCAGGGCCTGAAGGTCTACTACGCTACCCACGGAGATGGGAGAAGATTGGATCAGTTTGCTGGACAAACATCCTGCAGCATGGAGCAGGTAAGGGGGAGCCTGCGGGACTTGGTTCGACAGCAGGCTCTCCGGGGTAACCTAAAAGGGGGGATAGCCTAAGTATGCTCTGCATGGGCAACCTTGCTCACTATGTCTGAGAGAGACAGGATGACACCTTTTCTCCCCCATCACTAGGTTCCCCTGTCTAAGAATGTGTTGCTAGCTAACCTGCTGCTTTCTTCCTAGGACTAGTAAGGATCCCTAGGGGCCTTTTGGAGAGTCCTACCTGGCCGGGGGTTTGAATCTGCCGCCTGTTTCTGCAGTCCTGGATCTCCAGCAGCGCGGCTCCTCCATGTTCCTCCTGTTTCCGGCATACGCGCGCGCGCGCACGTCTTATAGACGTTTTTCGCGCCGTTCACACAGGAGGGCGGGGGGGGGCGTGCCTGCGGCGTCATACAGGGGCGCGCCTTGTGCTGTTCTAGATCAGCAGGCATTGTCAGTGCTCAGTCTGAGGCTGATTTCAGAAGGAGAGGACGCAGAGCGGCAGAACAGTGACTCCCGGTGGCGGAAGAGGGGTAGTACATGCTGGACTTTGTTCCAATGCCTTTTTTGTTAAGCCAAGAAATTCCCCTTTTTGCAGCAGGTTGGAGGCTGGCAAACTAAAGTTTGGGGTCACTGTATGTTTTAAAAAAAAGAAAATATATATAATATATATTTAAAAAAAAAAAAAAAAGAGAAAAACATACGGGATCCCATCAGTTTTTGGGCATTAGTGATCTATTGTCCCCTAAGCTCTGGTTTTGTACTCCTGCCCACTACAGTCTGTTGTGTGGGCGGAGTCCCTCGATTTTGTATTATGGCTTCCAAAGGTTCGGGGTCAAAGGGTACAAAAAAGACCAAAAAACAAAGGGGTTCCCCTTCTGATTCTGATGATATGCCGATACTTTCCCCGCAACTTATTAACATAAAGAGCGCCTTGGATGAGCCATTAGGGGGATCTGGTGCGGAGGCTGGCCCAGATCAACCCAGCCCTGTGTTTATCACAGAGGAGATGCTAGCCGTATCCCTAGGGGGGCTAGAAGAGAGAATAGCAGCATTGATCGCTAGAGCTATTCCTGGTAAGAAACGGGTTAGATCCCCATCACCAAGAGGTGTATCCTCAGATGCTGAGATTCTCTCTCCGGAGGAATTGGAATCACAGGAGGATCAACTAGACCTGAACCAAGAGGGTTCAGGGATTGAGGGATCTGCCTCTGAGGAACCATTTTCAGACTCCCAGACAGAAAGACTGTGGGTACAGTCTTTGACGGTCATGGTCCGCTCGGCATTTAGTTTACCATTGCCAGAGCCTCAGGTTCCTCCGGTATCCTCTCTGGGCTCTTTGAAAGCTCCGTTAAGCAACACAGTTTTTCCGGTCCATCCTCTCTTGGAGGAATTGATCTTTCGGGATGGGTACGGCCGGACAGGATTTTTCTGCCACCGAAAAGATTTTCGGTCATTTACCCCATGGAGGAAAGATTCTCCAAGAGGTGGAGGCTCCCAGTAGTGGATGCAGCCATCTCATGTGTGAATAAATCACTAACTTGCCCGGTGGAAAACATACATATGTTTAAAGATCCGGTTGATAAAAGGTTAGAGACACTTTTAAAAGCATCCTTTGCTACGGCAGGAGCAGTGGTGCAGCCAGCTGTGGCTGCGATTGGTGTTTGTCAGGCGTTAAAAGACCAGACAAAGGAAATGTTAAAGGACATGCCTACCCAACAAGCAGAAGAGTTTTCTGACATTCCCAGAGCTCTGTGTTTTGCGGTAGATGCTATAAAGGATTCCATCCAGCAGGCCTCTCGTTTATCACTATGTTTGGTGCACATGAGAAGGCTCTTATGGTTGAAGAACTGGGCGGCGGAGCCCCCATGCAAAAAGCTTCTGGCAGGGTTTCCCTTCCATGGAGGACGACTCTTCGGAGAGGATCTGGATAAATATATTCAGACTATTTCAAATGGCAAGAGTACCCTTTTACCGGTCAAAAAGACATTCCGGGGTCCTGCATTTAAAAGGCAGCTCTTTCCTGTCTCGGGGCCCTCAAATTCCAGGCAGTATCGACGGCCGCCTGCACGATCCAACGTTAACAGTAGATCGCAGGGACAGGCCCCTGGGGGTAAGAGGCCATGGTATCGCAAGCCGACAAAGACAGCCCCTAAGTCTGCCTTATGAAGGGGCGCCCCCACTCTCGCGGGTGGGGGGAAGGCTTAGTTTCTTCTCAGAAGTTTGGGAAGCCAAGATCCCCGACAAATGGGTCCGGGCATCTGTAACCACAGGTTACAGACTGGAGTTTCTAAGGTATCCTCCGCCTCATTTTCAAGAATCAAGGCTACCAAGGGATCCAGCAAGGAAGGCCTCAATGCTGGCAGCTTTGGATCACCTGCTTTGCCAGGACGTAATAATAGAGGTGCCAGCCCAAGAGCAAGGGCTAGGTTTCTATTCCAATCTCTTTGTCATACCAAAGCCCAACGGCGATGTCAGGCCAATCTTGGACCTAAAGAGGTTAAACGGTTACCTAAGGGTTCGTTCCTTCCGGATGGAATCCATCCGGTCAGCAGCCGCCGCGCTTCAGAAGGACGATTTTCTGGCCTCCATAGACATAAAAGATGCTTACCTTCATGTACCAATCTTTCAGTTGCATCAAAGATTTTTACGCTTCGCGGTGGGGCAGCGACACTTCCAATTCAGGGCGCTCCCCTTCGGGCTGGCCACGGCCCCCCGGGTATTCACGAAGATCCTAGCCCCAGTTCTGGCCAATTTAAGGATCCAGGGGGTCACAGTCCTAGCATACTTGGACGACCTTTTAATCATAGATCACTCACGGCCGGGTCTGCAAAAGGCAGTAAACCTCACGGTTCGGTACCTCGAAGAATTCGGCTGGGTCCTAAACCGGGGAAAGTCAGCGTTCCAGCCTACAAAGCAGTTGGAATACCTCGGCATGAGGTTAGACACAGAACAGCAAGGAGTGTTCCTGTCCCTGGTAAAGATCGAGGCTATCAAGGGGCTGGTTCAGTTGGTTCTAAACAAGAAAAAACCAACTATTCGCCTGTGTATGCGATTACTAGGCAAGCTAGTGGCCACGTTCGAGGCAGTACCATACGCTCAGATCCACACTCGCGTCCTACAGGCAGCCATTCTAGCAGCCTGGGGCAAGAGGGCACATGCCTTAGAGTCCCCTTTGACGCTATCATCAAGGGTCCGACAAAGCCTGGCCTGGTGGTTGAACCCCCAGAATCTTCTAAAGGGAAAATCCTTCAGCCCTGTTGTCTGGAAGGTAGTTACCACAGACGCCAGCCTGGCAGGCTGGGGGGGCGGTCTTCGAGGGGTCCTCTCGCCAGGAAACTTGGGTGAAAGCAGAGAGGCAGCTCCCCATCAATATCTTGGAGATCAGAGCTGCTCGCCTAGCCCTTCTGGCATGGACCTCCAGATTAAAGGGGTTCCCGGTGAGAATCCAGTCAGACAATGCCACGGCGGTGGCATACATAAACCACCAAAGGGGGAACCAGGAGTCGGACCGCTCAGAGGGAGGTGAGCTTGATTTTTCAGTGGGCAGAGGTTCATGTACCCTGCATTTCGGCGATATTCATTCCCGGAGTGGACAACCTGCAGGCAGACTTCTTAAGTCGCCAGAGTCTGTCGCCAGGGGAGTGGTCTCTGCATCCCCAGGTCTTTCAGACAATCTGCCAGAGGTGGGGAATGCCAGACGTAGATATAATGGCATCCAGGTTCAACAAGAAACTAGACAGGTTCGTGTCTCGAACGAGGGATCCTATGGCCTGCGGAACCGATGCGTTGGTTTGCCCTTGGCATCAATTCAAACTTCTATATGCATTCCCTCCGCTACAGTTACTCCCTCGCCTGTTGCGCAAGATCAGAGTGGAGCACAAGCCAGTCATTCTAGTAGCTCCAGCTTGGCCCCGGAGGACTTGGTACTCACTAGTCCTGAAGATGGCAGTGGGAGACCCTTGGACTCTTCCTCTACAACCAGACCTACTCTCACAAGGCCCGATCCTCCACCCTACATTACAGCGTCTAAATTTGACGGCCTGGAGGCTGAATCCCTGATTCTCAGGGGTAGAGGTCTGTCTAGGCAGGTAATTCCTACCCTGATTAGGGCTAGAAAGCCGGCCTCCAGGGTGATTTATTACAGGGTGTGGAGGAACTACGTAGGCTGGTGTGAATCCAAAAGATGGAATTCCCGTAAATATACTATTGATAGGGTGTTAAGTTTTCTCCAGCTAGGAGTGGATAAAGGCCTGGCACTAAGCACAATCAAGGGACAGATCTCAGCTCTGTCAGTGTGGTTTCAGAGGCCGCTGGCCACCCACTCGCTGGTAAAGACCTTCTTACAGGGGGTCTTGCGTATTAATCCTCCTGTCAAGTCACCACTTTGTCCATGGGACTTAAATCTTGTTCTGTCATCCCTACAGAAACAACCTCTTGAGCCGTTGGCTGAGGTACCTTGATTTTACTGACTAGAAAGTCGGTATTTCGGATCACCATAGTTTCGGCCAGGAGAGTATCGGAATTGGCAGCCTTATCTTGTAAGGAACCATATCTCATTTTGCATAAGGATAGGGCGGGGTTCCGTCCTCATCCTTCCTTTCTACCAAAGGTTATATCCAGTTTCCACCTGAACCAGGATGTGGTACTTCCATCCTTCTTCCAAAACCCACCTCTAGAAAAGAGGGGTTGCTGCATACGTTGGATATTGTCAGGGCCGTAAGGGCCTATCTTAAAGCTACAGAGAAGGTTCGGAAAACAGATGTGGTGTTCGTTTTACCGGAAGGGCCCAAGATGGGTCAGGCAGCCGCTTGATCCACCATCGCAAGATGGATTAAACAATTAATTGTTCGGGCCTGCGGTTTGAAGAGGTGCCTCCTCCTTTGTCGGTAAAGGCCCATTCTACCAGGGCCAGGGGCACCTCCTAGGCAGCACATCATCAGATCTCTATGGCTCGAATATGCAAGGCAGCAACGTAGTCATCAGTCCACACGTTTACAAAATTTTATCAAGTGGACGTAAGAAGGAATGCGGATGCAGCCTTTGGGCAGTCAGTACTACAGGCCGCGATTCAAGCTCCTCAGGATCTGAGGGGGCTCCCTTGATTTGATTTGAGATTTACATTTCTCGTTTAAGTTGGATTTACTAGTATCTGAGTATACCTCTAAATTGAATCCTTCTTTGGAAGATGTCTCCCTCCCCTCATTAAAGCATTGCTTTCGGACATCCCACATAGTAATGAATATGCCGCTCTGTGTCCCGTGATGTACGAGAAAGAAAAAGGGATTTTTAAATACAGCTTACCTGTAAAATCCTTTTCTTGGAGTACATCACGGGACACAGAGCTCCCACCCCTCTTTTGGGTGACCATTTTGGGAGGCATACTGCTTGCTACAAAACTGAGGGACTCCCTCTAGGGGAGGGGGTTATATAGGGAGGGGACTTCCTGTTTGAGATTGCCAGTGTCCACACCTGAAGGTACTCCATATAACCCACATAGTAATGAATATGCCGCTCTGTGTCCCGTGATGTACTCCAAGAAAAGGATTTTACAGGTAAGCTGTATTTAAAAATCCCTTTTTTTTTCGGCTTCTCAAGCGGAGAGCCTGTGGATCCAGTCTCTGACAGATATGGTTCGCACTGCTTTTAAACTTCCAGTGTCAGAACAATTGGCCCCCGCGGTATCCTCTTTAGGTTCCTTGAAGGCACCGTTGAGTTGTGCGTCTTTTCCGGTTCACCCCCTTCTGGAGAGCGTGATTTTTCAGGATTGGGCTCGACCTGATAGGATTTTTATCCCTCCTAAAAGGTTCACTATTCTCTATCCTATGGAAGAGGAATTTGCAAAGAAATGGGCACTCCCTACCGTGGACGCAGCCATTTCCTGCGTGAATAAATCCCTGACCTGTCCGGTTGAAAATGTCCAGATGTTTAAAGATCCAGTCGACAAAAAGTTGGAGACCCTACTGAAGGCTTCTTTTACCACAGTAGGTGCCGTGGTTCAGCCAGCGGTGGCAGCCATTGGCGTTTGTCAGGCTTTAAAGGATCAGACTAAACAAATATTAAGGGACATACCGGCTCAGCAAGCTCGTGAATTGGCTGACCTCCCAAGGGCTCTCTGCTTTGCATTAGATGCTATTAAGGACTCCATTCAACAGGCGTCTCGTTTATCTCTGCTATTGGTTCATATGCGTCGCCTTTTGTGGCTGAAGAACTGGTCAGCAGAGGCACCCTGCAAAAGGCTTTTAGCAGGATTTCCCTTTCATGATGGGAGACTATTCGGTGAAGACCTAGATAAATATATCCAGACCATATCAAGTGGTAAAAGTTCTTTCTTACCTGTCAAGAAAAGATCGCGTGGGCCCGCGTTTAAGCGACAGGCCTTCGCAGGCTCGGCCCCTTCAACTTCCCGTCAGTATGGACGGCCTGCCGGGCGTTAAGCATTTAATAGCCGCCCACAAGGACAAGCCACGGCAGGCAAGAGGCCATGGTCTCGCAAGCCGGTTAAACCAGTCATCAAGTCAGATTCATGAAGGGGCGCCCGCCCCCACTCTCTTGGGTGGGGGGAAGGCTTCGGTTTTTCTCCGTGTGGGAGGCCAGAATTCCCGACTCTTGGGTACTGTCCGTGGTAGCCACGGGCTACAAGCTAGAGTTTCGGGAAGTCCCCCCTCCTCATTTTCAGGGGTCAAGTCTTCCAAGCGACCCATTAAAGAGGGCCTCTCTTGTAAAAGCATTGGATCGTCTCTTGCTCCAAGGAGTAATTGTAGAAGTACCAACCCAGGAATGGGGGTCTGGGATTCTACTCCAACCTTTTCATAATACCAAAGCCCAATGGCGACGTCAGGCCTATCTTAGACCTCAAACGCCTAAATCGCTTTCTAAAGATTCAGACCTTTTGTATGGAGTCCATACGTTCGGTGGCAGCCAGCCTACATCAAGACGACTTTCTAGCATCTATAGACATAAAGGATGCGTATCTGCACGTGCCGATCTACCCGGCACATCACAAGTTTCTTCGTTTTATGATAGATCACCGTCATTACCAGTTCGTAGCCCTCCCTTTCGGGTTGGCAACAGCTCCGCGGGTATTCACAAAGGTGTTAGCCCCGCTGCTAGCCGTCCTAAGGACAGAAGGCATTTTGGTCCTGGCATACCTGGACGATCTTCTGGTTATCGACAGATCAGCTTCCAGCCTCAATCATGCAGTAGTTCGCACAGTTCAGCATCTAGAGGAATTCGGGTGGATTGTGAACCAAGAAAAATCGATATTGCAACCCACAAAGCAGTTGGAATATCTAGGCCTTCGGCTAGATACAGACTGCCAGAGGATATTTTTACCTCAAGCAAAGGTCAGATCAATAACTCAAGCAGTTCAAGTGGTCTTAGGCAAGAAGAGGCCGACTATTCGCCTATGTATGCGACTGCTGGGGAAGATGGTGGCCGCCTTCGAGGCAGTGCCCTACGCCCAGATCCATACCAGATATCTCCAGGCAGCCATTCTCTCTGCTTGGAACAAGTCCATTCAGGCGTTAGATCGTCCGTTAGTTCTCTCCCCAGGAGTCCGGCGCAGCCTGTTCTGGTGGCTGGTCCCTCAAAATTTGTCAAAAGGGAAATCCTTTTGCCCCATCACGTGGAAGATAGTAGCCACGGATGCCAGCCTGTCAGATTGGGGGGCAGTTCTTGAAGGACAGACCCAGCAAGGGCAGTGGTCGGAGGCAGAAAAACTGCTTCCCATCAATATCCTAGAGATCAGAGCTGCTCGGCTGGCCCTGGTCGCCTGGACTCTTCCCCTTCAGGGTCTGCCAGTAAGGATACAGTCCGACAATGCCACTGCGGTGGCATACATAAACCACCAGGGGGGCACGAGGAGCCTAGCGGCCCAAAGGGAAGTAAACCTGATTTTCTCATGGGCCGAAGCCCATGTACCCTGCATCTCGGCAGTGTTCATCCCAGGGATAGACAATTCTCAAGCAGATTTTTTGAGTCGTCAGCAGTTGCTCCCGGGGGAGTGGTCTCTTCACCCCCAGGTATTCCAAGAGATTTGCCAAAGATTCAGAGTTCCAGATGTGGACATTATGGCAACGAGATCCAACAAAAAGTTGGACAAATTCATATCCCGAGCCAGGGATCCCTCGGCCTACGGGACAGATGTGTTGGTTTGCCCCTGGCACCAGTTTTCTCTCCTGTATGCGTTCCCTCCACTGCAGATGATTCCCCGCCTTCTACGGAGGATCAGGGTGGAGCGCAGGCCTGGGGGCCCCAGCCTGGCCCAGGAGGGCTTGGTACGCACTCATCGTGAGGATGTCAGTCGGGGCGCCGTGGCCGCTCCCCCTGCGCCCAGATCTGCTGTCTCAGGGCCAAATCTGCCACCCTGCTTCACAGCGGCTGAATCCCTAATTCTTAAGGGCAGAGGCCTCTCAGCTCAGGTCATATCTACGTTGATTCAGGCTAGGAAACCAGTCTCTAGAAATATTTATTACAGAGTCTGGAGAACCTATGTGGAGTGGTGCGAGTCTCAAAAATGGCATCCTCAAAAGTTTTTCATTGACAGGATCTTGCGATTCCTCCAGGTTGGCGTTGACAAAGGGTTGGCTCTTAGTATTCTAAAGGGGCAGGTGTCGGCTTTATCGATATGGTTTCAAAGACCCTTGGCCACCCATTCGCTTATGAAAACCTTCTTGCAGGGGGTCTTGCATGTGAATCCCCCTATTAGAGCTCCCCTCTGCCCCTGGAATTTAAATCTGGTCTTGTCAGCTTTACAAAGGCAGCCGTTTGAACCTCTGACAGAAATCCCTCTTGTGCTACTAACCCGAAAGTTGGTTTTCTTGGTGGCTATGGCTTCAGCCAGAAGGGTTTCCGAGCTGGCAGCCTTGTCATGCAGGGAGCCATACCTTATTCTGCATAAGGACAGAGTGGTTCTGCGGCCTCAACCTTCTTTCCTTCCTAAGGTCATATCCAGTTTTCACTTGAATCAGGACCTAGTCCTACCATCCTTCTTTCCTACTCCCCAGTCCAGAGAGGAAAGACTGCTTCATACTTTGGACGTGGTTCGAGCCATGAGGGTCTATCTCAAGGCTACAGAGAAGATTCGGAAAACAGATGTGCTTTTTGTTCTTCCGGATGGCCCCAAGAAGGGTCAGCCGGCTGCCAAGTCTTCCTTGGCTAGGTGGATTAAGCAGCTGATTTTTCAGGCCTATGGTCTGAAGCGCGTTCCACCTCCCTTATCAGTTAAAGCCCATTCTACGAGGGCCATGAGTGCCTCCTGGGCGGCACACCATCAGATCTCTATGGCACAGGTTTGCAAGGCGGCAACCTGGTCTTCCGTACATACGTTTACTAAATTTTATAAGTTGGACGTCGCAAAGGATACGGACGCAGCATTTGGGCAGGTGGTCCTACGGGCAGCAGTATAGAATCCTCTGGCCCGGGTCACGCCCCCTTTTTTCTGTTGGTGGAGCTACTTTACTTCCTGATAAATTTTTGGTTTGGCTATTCTTGGCCTTACGGTCTCCCTCCCTTCATAGAGCATTGCTTTAGGACATCCCAAGTGTAATGGCTATGCGCTCTGTGTCCCGTGATGTACGATAAAGAAAAAAGGATTTTTAATAAACAGCTTACCTGTAAAATCCTTTTCTTGAAGTACATCACGGGACACAGAGCTCCCACCCCTCTTTTGGGGAACATTGTGTAACTTCGGAGGAATTGCTTGCTACAAAACTGAAGCACTCCCAGTGGGAGGGGGTTATATAGGGAGGAAACTTCCTGTGAAATTTATTACACCAGTGTCCACACCTGAAGGTACCCATATAACCCATATGTAATGGCTATGCGCTCTGTGTCCCATGATGTACTTCAAGAAAAGGATTTTACAGGTAAGCGGTTTATTAAAAATCCTTTTTTTACAACTCCTTTAGAATTTATTTTATGATTTGAGAGAAATGTGTAAATCTGTTTCACCCTATATGCAAAGTAAAGTGCTTGAATGCATGTGAAATTTTTATACCTGGCCTTGTGTAAAAAAAAAGTAAGAAGGGAATCGACCCCATTCTTTAGGTGCACTAGACGGCTGCATGCATCAAACCATTACCCTCCACTGCACAGCACCATAGCACAGCTAGATGCCAAGGTATCGCTGGTATGTTTTGAGTCCATTTGGCTGGAAGCTCTGCACCGTCCTGCTTATTTTTTCCCAACTTGGTGTTCCTATATTGTCTGGTTGGTGTACTGCGAATTAAGCATTTGTCAACCAGAGGTTGCCAAGAGCAGAAAAAACAGTGATTCACAAAATTTAGGAATCTTGTGTGTACTGCCACTAGTTGGAGCATATCAAATTATGCATCAGAGAGAAGTGCATGGAGCCCATAGACGTAAACACAATATTGGTTAGAACACTGTATTCCCTCTGCTACCTAATGGTTCTGTATATATGACTATAGGATCATCCTAGTGACTATTTTTATTTAACAGAATGTCAACAATTGTGCATTCTGGTGATCCTTTTCTGGACTGCTGTGTGTAGACTTGATGAATTTCTTGGTGGGCTGGTTGCCTAAAATAGGATTTTTTTTTTTAGAGACTAAGGACACCTAAAAGGGTAACAGAGCTTTTAGTGGCAGCCTTAATAATAAATGCAGCAAAGATGGATCTAGCCATATAAAAGTGACTGGTGGTGGTCGTAGCCTTCAGATATTGCAGTCCACGTTGTAGATTGAAACACTTGGTGGCGGGGGGGCTGCCATCAGGAATTAAGGGGCCCCTTATACAGCTTTAGCAGAGAACTGGGGGGGGGGGGGGGGTTGCTGTCGCCTGAAATTGAGAAGCGGGGGGAGGGGGGGACGCTTTATAAAAAAAAGGAGAAAAGAACTAAAAAAAAATTGCATACATACACACACAAAAGAAACCTCTGGGCCCTTTAATAAAACATTTATAAAAAAAAAAGGGGGGGGGTTGCCATCCGGGGCCCTGGGGACCTCTGGGCCCTTTAATTATAAAATATATATATATATATATATATATATATATATATATATATATATATATATATATATACACACATAAAAAAACTAACATTTATAAATAAAAAATGGGGGGGGGGGGGGGGTTTGCCAAATATATATATATATATATATATATATATATATATATATATATATATATATATATATATATATATATATATATATATATATATATATATTAATGTGTATAGGGGGGGTTATCATCCATGGCCCTGGGGACCTCCGGAACCCCTAAAAAAAAACAAAAAACATTAAAATAAAAATATATTTAAAAACTCTTATTTATATATATATATATATATATATTTATAAAAAAAAGGGGAGGTGTTGCTATCCAGGCCCCTTAGAGATGTGTACTGCCTGTACCCCCCTGATGGCTGCCCTGTCCAGACATTCCAGTCGAAGTTGTAGGTTGCAACAGTTAGACATTGCAAAAGTCCAGATGGCCTGGGGTATGCTCTATGATCACTAGTGGTAGTTGCTTTTTACTAAAACTATGTCTTTATAAGAACAATTTTAATGCATTTGGAGTAAACTTGTAATCTTAAACAATTACCCACTGGTTTTAACCCAGAGGAAAAGTCTTTTTCCCTTCAGGCATCCTCTGACTTTTCAGTATCGCCATACTGTCTCAATGTAAAAGTATGGGAATTTTACATTTTTTAGAATCGTACTTCCCTAGGTGGATGCAGCATTGGCTGCCAGTCCAGGTATGTGGGCGGATCCCGACCCATATGGTTGCGATCTTTCCCGAGCCTGGGACCGGCTCTGTGACGTCAGCAGAAGCCCACTGTCTTCTGAAAACTATTTACAGGAGTGCAGAACAAATTGTGATCCACCAAAGAAGTTCAGCCAAACTAACTTTTGGCTGTACTTCTCCATTAAAATGCTCATCTAGAACTAAACAACCATTTTTAGTTGTTCCTCATAATAATTAAACCGTGTTTCTCTTCTTTTTATTTATTTTTTATGCTTTCAACACAACAGATTAATTTGTTGTCAGTCGAATTTCCCTAAATAAACTTGGAAACACATGAGATCAACTATACTGCGCAGGTCCGAATGTGTGTGAACAGTGAATCACAATATAGAAATCAATGAAAGAGTGCTGCTGCAGCTAATATGTCAGATATAAACATAAATAGCAAAATAGAGAAAGCTGCGCTGCACAAATAAGGTGAACATGCAACACCATGAATAAAAACAATATGCTGTATATATCTATAGTGCACAAAAACACCGGTGTAAATCAATAACTTAACATAAGTAATCAAAAGTGAAGCTTCATATAGATAGATGAATCCCAAAAAAGTTCAAAGAAGGATGTGACAGAGATAAAAAGGAGGCTGTCCGAATGGGTGTTGAGCAGGTCCAAAATAAATTGTGTGAATAAGTAAGACTGATGATAGTATCCTCCACCACTTATGTTCTAACTTCTTACCGAAAAGATTGGACCTCTATCGAGATCAACAGCGCACAAATCAAACAAGCCAATCCAAGACTTCCTGGAATCCTGTCACTCTGTCTGTGTCTCCTTATTCATATATAGTCAGATCGTCATTTTTCCACATGCGTCATTCCTCCCATATGCATGACCCAGAAGGAAAACATTGACATAGTGTAGTACCGTCTAAAAGGTTTTATTATTAAAAGTAGATACAGGGGCAGTGGAAGAAGTCATTGTTGTGACGAAACGGCGTAGGGAGGAGCGGCGTGCTGACGTCACCACGAATTGTACCACGCTGTCTATCTGGAAGGACGAGCGGATGGCAGAGCCGGCCGGCTACAGCAGTTTTACACGCACTTTTTATCTGCATTCATGTGAGTGTATCTACTTTTAATAATAAAACCTTTTTATCTCTGTCACATCCTTCTTTGAACTTTTTTAGTATTCATCTATCTATATGAAGCTTCACTTTTGATTACTTATGTTAAGTTATTGATTTACACCAGTGTTTTTGTGCACTATAGATATATACAGCATATTGTTTTTATTCATGGTGTTGTATGTTCACCTTATTTGTGCAGCGCAGCTTTCTCTTTTTCTATGAGATCAACTTTACTGGTTGCCAAAAACCCACAAAATTAAAAATCCTATACAATGTTTACATGTGATGTCACTGTACTTCATGTCAATGTCTAAAGCAGAGCCGATCTAGCTATCAATTGGTCACAATTATAAGTGATCTGCTGCTATAGAGCTGAATGTGGAGCTGGTTCAGGTTTTTCCTGACCTAATCTAGACCTCGCCTATATAAAAAAAAAAAAATATATAACTTTTCCACATGAATGTTCAAGCAATGACTTTGAATACTGTAGATGTTTCTTTGTATATTTGCTGTTTATCTGTAATTTAAGTACAAACTCTTGTGTGGCTGATTGGATGGCCCTCTGTATTGTAAGTTGACGACCACTGCTGAGTGAGGGCCGTGCTATTCTAGCCCCCACCATTCTATCATCATTGACACTTGAAGCACAGGAAGGAACTTGTTCATGGCCTTAAGTTGTACCCAATTAAAAAATGCTGAGGAGGAGCGCACAGGTTCCCCTCTTCGGTTTAAAAACAAACAAAAAAAAGGATCAGTGGTTGTTGAACTATGGGCTGAATTAATTTTGCTCACAAAAATTTGGTATTTTTTTTTTTAAGACGTTAAGTAGTTTTATATTAAGTGATTAGTTGCATGCGAATATTGCTTGATGTAGCTCTTTATTTGACTTGTCAAGATCAGTTCTAAATCACATTATGCTGGGGTTTTAGACTATGCCGTTTTCTTGTTCTATGTTTACTTGAAGCCTGACTGTCATCCATGCTCACATGCTCTCATCTCTGTGATAGATAAGATTGAACGTACAGTGGAGATTGAAGCGTCCACTGTGGAGATAGAGGAGAGAGGGGTAAAGCTTCGTCTTACAGTGGTTGACACTCCCGGCTATGGTGATGCTATGAATTGTGAAGACTGGTAAGTGCAGGTTCCATGCTTCTTTAACCACTTCATTACTGGGCACTTTCAGCGCATTTTGAATGACAATTGCGCGGTCATACAACATTGTACCCAAATTATATTTTTATGATTTTTTTTCCCCCACAAATGGAGCTTTCTTTTGGTGGTATTTGATCATCTCTGCGATTTTTTTTTTTTTTTTTTTTTTTTTTTTTTTTTTTTTTTTTTTTATATTGTTTGTGCTATAAACAAAAAAAGACAGAACATTTTGAAGAAAAAAACACAATTTCTTTCTCGTACATCACGGGACACAGAGCGGCATATTCATTACTATATGGGTTATATGGAGTACCTTCAGGTGTGGACACTGGCAATCTCAAGCAAACAGGAAGTCCCTCCCTATATAACCCCCTCCCCTAGAGGGAGTCTCTCAGTTTTTTCGCCAGTGTCTTAGGTGTTGGTCACGGAATAGCTTTGCTCCACATCCTTGGGATTAAGGGCGGGCTAACCGGATCTGTCCAAGGAGCCTCAGTGCCAAAGTGGACAGTACCCGGGCCCCAAACCGTGGGGTTTTGCCTATAATGCTCCTCTTTGGAGGGCTGGGCCCAGGACTTGGAGTTTGTAAAGACCATAAGTTCCTGTTTGCCAGGGTGCTATATAGGTCCAGGACAGTGGGTACCTTCATAGGACCCCAGGGCCTGAAGGTCTACTACGCTACCCACGGAGATGGGAGAAGATTGGACCGTTTTGCAAAACGTCCTGCGGCATGGAGCAGGTAAGAGGGGAGCCTGCAGGACTTGGTTCGACAGCAGGCTCTCCAGGGGAGATCTTAAAGGGGGTAGCCTGAGTATGCTCTGCATTGGCACCATGGTCACTATGTCTGATAGACAGGATGCCCTGAAATGTTTCCCCCCATAACTTGATCCCCCTACCTATCTATGTATGTTTGCTAGCTACCTGCTGCTCGCTGGTTGAAGATCTTTTAAAAAAAAAAAAAAAAAAAAAAAAGATCTGTCTCTAGGCTAAAGGGACTCCTTAGGGGCCTGTGTTAGCCTTACCTTGCCGGGATTCAAATCTGCCGCCTGATGCGTCCTCCAACCTGCATTCCTGGGCTCCAGAGTGCGTCTCCTCCTGGGCTCTCCTCCCCCGACAGTCGCGCGTGCACGCGCGCATGCATATAGAAAATTTTCGCGCCATTCGGGAGGGGGGGGGGGGGGCGGGGAGTGTGACTGCAGTGTAGAGTGGGCGTGCCTTTAATTGCTGTTATACACAGCAGGCGCGATCTTAGCTCAGTTCAAAGCTGAGCTGGAAGAGGAGGACGCAGAGCTGGCAGCACAGTGACTCCCGGTGGCGAGAAGGGGTACTACATACTGGAGTCAGCTCCAATACTTTTTGTTAAGCCAAAATCCCCTTGGCAACAGGTTGAATGCTGGCAAACATGTTGGGGGTGGGGCTGTATGTGGTGAATAATATATAAAAGAAAACATACTGAGCCCCACCGGTTTTGGGGCATTAGTGATCCTATTGTACCCTAAACCTTATTTTTTTGTACTCCTGGCTATAACAGTCTGTTGTTGTAAGCGGAGTCCTTCGGTTTTGTATTATGGCTTCCAAGGGTTCAGGATCAAAACAAAAATAAATAAAAAAAAAATAAAGAGAAAAGGCAAAGACAAAGTTTGCCTTTTCCAGAGCCTCAGGTTCCTGCGGTATCCTCTTTGGGTTCTTTTAAAAGCGCCTTTAAGCAACGCAGCTTTTCTGGCCCATCCTCTGTTAGAGGAATTGGTTTTTCCAGGATTGGGACGACCGGACAGAATTTTTTCTGCCGCCTAAAGCTGACGAGAGGGTAGTCTTTATGCACGTCTGCCAGGAAATATTTGTGCTTGCAGGCACTCTTTCCCCTGACCAAGTGCTCTTTAAAAGGGGCCCGGATGGCTCAGTTGGTAGAGCATCGGACTTTTGATCTGAGGGTCCAGGGTTCAGGTCCCAGTTCGGGCACTGCTTTTCAACTACCCGTGAGGTCCTTGAGGCCGCATCTCCTGGAAAGCGCCCGATCTCGTCTGATCTCGTAGGCTAAGCAGGGTAGGGCCTGGTTAGTGCCTGGATGGGAGACCACCTGGAAGGTTTTCTGTTATTTACCCTATGGAAAAGACATTTTTCTAAAGAAAGGGGGTGCTCCCAACAGTGGACGCAGCCATCTCATGGGTGAATAAATCATTAACTGGCCTAAGGGGAAACATACAAATGTTTAAGGTCCCGGTCGATAAACGTTTAGAGACACTTTTTCCAGCATCCTTGGCTACAGCCAGCAGTGGCTACAATTGGAGTTTTTTTCAGGCATTAAGGAACCAGACAAAACAGATGCTTAGACATCCCTGCCCGATAGGCAGAGGAGTTATTGGATATTCCCAGAGCTCTGTGCTTTGCGGTAGAGGCTATAAAAAGACTCCATCCAGCAGGCGTCTCGTTGTCACTATTTTTAGTGCATATGAGAAGGCTCTTTTGGTTGAAGAACTGGGCGGCCGAGCCCCATGTAAAAGACTGCTGGCAGGTTTGCCCTTCCATGGAAAGATCTGGATAAATACATTCAGACTGTTTCAAGTGGCAAAAGTACCCTTTTACCAGTCAAAGGAAGTTCCGGGGTCCTGCGTTTAAAAGGGCAGCTCCCCCCGGTTCCAGGGCCCTCAAATTTCAGGCAGTACGGTCCTCCTGCGCGATCAAACTTTTAACAATGGATCGCAAGGACAGGCCTCTGGGGATCGGTCCCCGACAGAGGGGGTCCGATCATCTGTGGCCGCAGGCTACAGATTAGAATTTCTAAAATTTCCTCCACAAGGAAGGCCTCAATGCGGGCAGCATTGGATCACCTGCTTTACCAGGGCATAAGGGTAGAGGTACCAGCCCAAGAACAGGGGCTAGGTTTCTATTCCAATCTGTTTGTCATACCAAGGCTCATCGGCAATGTCAGACCAATTTTGGACCTAAAAGGTTTAAATGCTTACCTAAGGGTTCGCTCTTTCCGGATAGAATCCGTTTGGCCAGCAGCCGCCACACTCCAGAAGGATCGGGCTTCTATAGACCTAAAGGAGGGTTACCTTCATGTACCAGGTCTTTCAGCCACATCAAATATTTTTGTTTTTACGCTTCGCAGTGATACAGCGTCACTTCCAATTTGTGGCGCCCCCCTTCGAGCTGGCCACGGCCCCCGGGTATTCATGAAGGTCCTAGCTCCTATTCTAGTCAGCCCAAAGGATCCAAGGGATCTCGGTCCTAGCATATCTGGACGACCTCTTAATCATAAGATCACTCGCTTCCTTGGTGGAATGCGTAGTAGCCCTCATGGTTCAGTACCTCGAGAGGTTCGGCTGAGTCCTAAACCGGGGAAAGATCAGCATTTCAACCTACAAACAGTTGGAATATCTCGGCACGAGATTAGACACAGAACAGAAGATGGATGTTCCTGCCCCTGGTAAAGGTCGAGGCTATCAAGAGATTGATTCAGTTGGTTCTAAGCAAAAAAGAGCCAACTATTCGCCTATGTATGCGATGGCCATGTTCGAGGCAATACCACACGCTTCCACGCTCGTGTCCTACAAGCAGCAATTCTAGCAGCTTGGTTCTGCCCAGTGGTCTGGAAGGCTGGAGAGCGGTCTTGAACAAGTTCACTCGCCAAGGAACTTGGGCAGAGGCAGAGAGGCAGCTGCCCATCAAGGTCTGGGAGTTCTGAGCGGCTCAGCTAGCCCTCCTGGCATAGACATCCAGATTACAGGGGTCCTCGGTGAGAAGTCATTCAGACAAGGCCACAGCGGTGGCATATAGGTGAACCACCAAGGGGGAACCAAGAGTCAAGCCACTCAGAGTGAGAGGAGCTTGGTTTTTCGGTGGGCAGAGGTTTATGTACCCTGCATATCGGCGACATTCATTCCCGAGGTGGACAACCTGCAGGCGTACTTCCTAAGTCGCCAAACCCTGTCGCCGGGGGAGTGGTCTCTGCATCCACAAGTTTTTTTCAGACAATCTGCCAGAAGTGGGGAGTGCCAGACGTGGAGGTCATGGCATCAGGATTCAACAAGAAGCTAGACAGGTTCATGTCTCGAACGAGGGACCCTATGGCCTGCGGAACCGATGTGTTGGTTTGCCCTTGGCATCAATCATAACTTCTATATGCATTTCCCCCACTGCAGTTACTACCCCGCCTGTGGCGCAGGATCATACCACAGGCTGGTTATCCTGGTAGCCCCAGCTTGGTACCGGAGGGCATGGTACTCACTAGTCCTGAAATTGGCAGCGGGAGGCCCTTGGACTCTTCCTCTAGGGCCAGACCTACTCTCACAAGGCCCGATCCTCCACCCTGCATTACGGCGTCTAAATTTGACGGCCTGGCGGCTGAATCCCTAATTCTCAGGGGTAGAGGTCTGTCTAGGCAGGTAATCCCTACCCTCATTAAGGCTAGAAAGCCGGCCTCCAGGGTAATTTGTTACAGGGTTTGGAGGGCCTACGTAGGCTGGTGTGAGTCTAAGAGATGGTTTTCCCGCAAGTATACCATTGATGGAGTATTAAGTTTTCTCCAGCTAGGAGTGGATAAAGGCCTGGCATTAAGCACGATCTAAGGACAGATTTCAGCCTTATCAGTGTGGTTTCAGAGGCCGCTGGCCGCCCACTCGCTGGTTAAGATCTTCGTACAGGGAGTCTTACGTGTTAATCCTCCGGTCAAATCACCACTTTGTCCATGGGACTTAAATCTTGTTCTGTCAACTCTACAGAAACAACCCCTTGAGCCGTTGGCTGAGGTACCTTTGGTTTTACTGACTAGAAAGTCGGTATTTCTGATCGCCATAGTTTCGGCCAGGAGAGTATCGGAATTGGCAGCCTTATCTTGTAAGGAACCATATCTCATTTTGCATAAGGATAGGGCGGGGTTCCGTCCTCATCCTTCCTTTCTACCAAAGGTTATATCCAGTTTCCACCTGAACCAGGATGTGGTACTTCCATCCTTCTTCCAAAACCCACCTCTAGAAAGGAGGGGTTGCTGCATACGTTGGATATTGTCAGGGCCATAAAGGCCTATCTTAAAGCTACAGAGAAGGTTCGGAAAACAGATGTGGTGTTCGTTTTACCGGAAGGGCCCAAGATGGGTCAGGCAGCTGCTTGATCCACCATCGCAAGATGGATTAAACAATTAATCATTCAGGCCTGCGGTTTGAAGAGGTTGCCTCCTCCTTTGTCGGCAAAGGCCCATTCTACCAGGGCCATGGGCACCTCCTGGGCAGCACATCATCAGATCTCTATGGCTCGAATATGCAAGGCAGCAACGTGGTCGTCAGTCCACATGTTTACAAAATGTTATCAAATGGACGTAAGAAGGAATGCGGATACAGCCTTTGGGCAGTCAGTACTACAGGCCGCGATTCAAGCTCCTCAGGATCTGAGGGGGCTCCCTTGATTTGATTTGAGATTTACATTTCTCGTTTAAGTTGGATTTACTAGTATTTGAGTATACCTCTAAATTAAATCCTTCTTTGGAAGATGTCTCCCTCCCCTCATTAAAGCATTGCTTTCGGACATCCCACATAGTAATGAATATGCTGCTCTGTGTCCCGTGATGTACGAGAAAGAAAAAGGGATTTTTAAATACAGCTTACCTGTAAAATCCTTTTCTTGGAGTACATCACGGGACACGGAGCTCCCACCCCTCTTTTTGGGAACATTTTGGGAGGCATACTGCTTGCTACAAAACTGAGGGACTCCCTCTAGGGGAGGGGGTTATATAGGGAGGGGACTTCCTGTTTGAGATTGCCAGTGTCCACACCTGAAGGTACTCCATATAACCCATATAGTAATGAATATGCCGCTCTGTGTCCCGTGATGTACTCCAAGAAAAGGATTTTACAGGTAAGCTGTATTTAAAAATCCCTTTTTTTTTTTTACTTTTTGTTATAATATCCCAATTTATTTATTTATTTTTTAATTAAAATTTCCCTCAGTTTAGGCCGATACGTATTCTTCTACATATTTTTGTTTAAAAAAACCCCGCAATAAGCGTATATTGATTGTTTTTTGCAAAAGTTATAGGGGATAGATATATGATGATTTTTTTTTTTTTTTTTTGTCAGGCCTGCGCTATTGCCGCGGACGTATCGGACACTTTTGACACAATTTTGGGACCATTCACATTTATACAGCGATCAGTGCTATAAAAATGCACTAATTACTGTATAAATGTGACTGGCAGGGAAGGGGTTAAATGCAGAGCTTTTTTTTCTCAGAAAATAGGTGCTGGAACTCAACCACGACCCTGTTCAGATTTCACAAACCGTAGAAGGGTATTAAATGGGCATTAAATACCAGGATTGCATTACATACAGAGTGTAGAGTTCAGGGGGTTACACACAGAGTGCAGAGCTGTCACTTGTAAACACAGAAACCAAACTTTGTTTACAAGTGATTGTGGTGAGCAGGCACCAAAGGTGGTGGAACTGAGTTCCCCCTGAAAAAAAGCCCTGGTTAAATGTATTCCCTGGGTGTGTTCTTACTGTGTGGGGGGAGAGGACTGACTGGGGGAGGTGACCGATGCTGTGTCCCTATGTACAAGGGACACGCCATCGGTCTCCTCTCTCCCTGACAGGACGTGGAGCTCTGTGTTTACACACAGAGCTCCACGTCCCTGCTGTCACCGCCGATCACGCATACGCCAGGAACACGCAGCCGCCAGGCCCACACATCGGCTTCCCAGTGATGCGCCAGGAACTGTTTCCCCGCTGCGTGCCCCCCATCGGTGCGCACAGGTAATGTAAACGGGGCGTCCAAAAGCACATGTTGAAGCAATGTTAGAATGGAAACAAAACACTGCTGGGGGTCGGGGGGCCGGGGTTAATTTTTTAATTTGTGGTGGGGTGAGCTTTTTCAACATTTTATGATTAGTCGCATCACATAAACCAGCTTTTATTTCTTACCCGATCGTGGTTAGACAGCAGCCTTGGGCAATAGCTATAATCAAATGGTGAGGTGCAAATGCTGTAATGTTCAGGGAACATTGCAGTCATGTTATATTTGAAAAGTCATTGGTACCTTTTATCTGTATATAATCTTTTGTAGACCGTTTTTTTTTTTTCCTCCCATTAGGTTGCTTGCTGAGCAGATCACATTCATTCTTTCTTTCTTTCTTTCTTTCTTCTCAGTTCTGCTCTGTACAGACTTATTTTTCTGCTGAAAAGTCTACCTTTTAGCAGAAATGTACTTATTCAAATGTCACTTCATAATGAATTTATAAATATATATGTATTGTAGAGGAAATGAGCACATGTAGACATGATCTAGGATTTTATTGCGGGGCGTTGCTTAGTATCAGACATATTTCATTGTTCACCTAGGAATACAATTCAAAGTAGAGCTGTAACCAAGCTGAGGACATTTTAATATGACATGTTCTTGAAGGAGAAGTTTGGCCATTGGCCAAAGCTTTTTTTTTTTTTTTGCTGTACTTCTCCTGTAGCTAACAGGCGTCTACTTGGTTCTGCACTCCTTTGACCCAGATTCACCCAACAGGGGGCTAAAGTCTGCAGTCGACTGATGTTGGAGGCGATCTGGGCTCTGCAGGGACCCTGACAAAGTTGAGGTTGGCCCAGTTGTCTGACCGGCAGCTAGCTCAGCCCCTCAGTGTGCCGGTGCTCCAGTGAGTGCTGGAGGGGAACAGCAGACTCGAGAACTGAGCGATTATCGATCTTTTGATCTCTCAGCTCTCATTGTTAAGGCAGTGGAGGACAGCTGAAGCATTGGTTCCATTTTATATTTTTATTATGATGTACTTTTTTTTAAATCCGGCGCCATTGGCAGCCGAGAAACCTGGAAGTGACGTCATGACGTCGCTTCCGTGTTTCCATTGCGGAGACGGAATCAAAGCCGTTTACCGCTTTCAGTCTGCGGCTGGACACTGGAGGTGCCACATGGAGGATCGGGTCTCCCGGTGGGACAGGAGGCCCGGTCAGAGCGGCAGGAGGGGGGGGGGGGATGTCCCCTCCCGCTCCTCCGGTATAACAACCGAGCGGCTTTTAGCTGCATCGTTTGTTATGCCGGATAGCCAATCGCTCTAAACGGTAGCGGGATGATGCCTGCAGCTGCAGGCATCATCCCGGTATAACGCCCGAAAGCCGAGGATGCATATATGCGTTTGCTCGGCGTGAAAGGGTTAAAAAGGTTTGCTTGGTAAATTGTGAATGAATTTAACTACTACTGTAGTACCAAGCAACATGGGCACACTTGAAAAATATAACAATGTTGCCAAAGTTTATTGCAAAAATCAATGATCCAATACAAAAAAAGCAGACACCTCCACCGACCACCATCTAAAGACACCCTTGTCTAATCTATTGAAGCATCCAGACACCATCCACATGTACTCCACACATGCACATCACATTGGCAAACGGAGGGTATTACTGAAAATGAAAGGGGGCAAGGGATGCACCGTCTATTGGAGATTCATGGATTTAGCAAATGATGTGGCTAAATGTGAACATTGTCAGCAGCCGTAGGTCGGAATCAAGATGATGGATGGAAATGGCATATGTGCAGTCCCCCAAAAGTAACTCTGTATATACCACATTAGCCAATTGGATGAAAGAGTCGCCATACAAGCAGCAAGTGGAGGAGATCACGGACACCAAGCTGGTGATTGCTGACTGTAATCCAGCAATGGATCAGTCAAGATGCCCTGCGCAGGCACCACTAGGGTGCAATTACCTGCAGATGAATATTGATCCTGTCGTGTAGAGGGTATAGTGCAAGAGCTTGCAGGTAGACATCAAAGCCCTAATATTCAGTGTGTAGTATAATGGCCTGCAGGTGAATATCCACTTGCACCATCACGGAATAACAGCAGCTGCAAACAGAGTATATTTAAATGTCTCTGTCCAAGTCTTGGCTGATAGGATTCATAAAGCGAGATGTCGGCTAATGGAGTCGCCAGTCTCAACTTCTAACGGCTCCCGTTTGCACCTGTCCGCTCCCTTCGTAGTAATAATGCGGCTCCCCGCAGATCTTTGTTTCAATCCAGGAATGTATGAGAGTGACTATGCTGGGCTGGCCGCCCGGGACTAGAAGTCTGTGCTCCTTGCGGTCAGGCAAATGGTACCACGCTGCGATGGAGAAACGGAGTATAGACCGGTGTCGGATGCACAGGGGCATGATGTCAACACATCGCTGGGTTTTTCCAGCTTCTTCCGGACTCCAAGCTATATATTTATATTATTGTTTTTTTTTTCAAGTGTGCCTATGTTGCTCTGTGCTTTTATCCCTGTGGTGCTTTTGAGCTATATTTTTTTTTTTACAGTTTAGTTCCATTGTCATAGGCAAATTTTTACCACAGAGCCCCATTTGTTTACCTACAGTGAGTAGATGAGTACCTATGGTACTATCCTGTACCAAATATAATAATTCCCAGTTATTATATTATTTCTTTGCTTACTGTGGGGGCACGTGACAGGTGGGAGGGGCTGAAGTAGAGGATCCAGGCTGCACTGTGCAAAACCACAGCACAGAGCAGGTACTTGTTTATTTTTAAGGGGGGGGGGGGGACTTTAACTTTCACTTTAAAGAAGCAACGCAATGCTTTTTATTTTTTACCAACACTTTAATGCCTTGTATACACAACCTTCAGCCAGGGATGCAGATGCATCTTCCGGATAGGGCTGCAACATTGTGGGAGGAAGTTGCTTTGAGAAATTGTACTTGGTTCTGGAGCTCATGAACTACAAGGCCTCCAGAGACAGTAAATGATATTAACTTTGTTTTGTCTGGTGTTCCTGGACTGCATGCATATGAAGGATGGAGCTTCTGCACACGACTTGTAAACGTGGGGGAGACTTCCCACATAAATAGCTTGCAGAGGAAAGGGGAAGTGGTTAACTTGGATGCTGTCATAGGTCAATGACCTACATTGTTTAAACACTAAAAAAGATTTAGGGAACTAATTTGGTTTCTCCAATTTTTTTTTTAATTTTTTTTTCTTGTTAAGAATCTTTGTTCTATAAAGCCGTGATGATGTTGGTAATGTAGTTTATTGGTACTTGAAAGCATCTGTCTGCAGCTGTTCATCTCTTTGACTTGATAAGATTGTAAAATTCCAACTTTGATATTCACTTTTTCAGATTAACGAAGGCTGCATGTATCTTTCAATGTGTACAGCTGGCTCTGCACTTTATTTTTACCTAACGGTGCCAAAAAATGAACCAGCAGAATAGCAAGAGTGTCAGCCTCTATACAGTACTGGTTAATATTGTCCCATTCCAATATTGAACCAAACCATATCCCGCCGCGCCATCACTGGTCCCCGCGCTCTCCTGAGAACAGTGTTTCCCAGAAGACAGCAGGGGGGGGGGTTTGACATCACAGGCTGGATTCCCTGCGGGGATCAGACCCAGAAGTGGTGCAAATACCTGTCTCAATCCTGCTTTAAGATCTAGCGGTGGACCTATTCCTCAGCATCCCCATGGCCAATGCAGGGCCCAGGAACTTGGATCCCAGGAGTATAGGGGAGAAGAGGCTGCAGGGACTGGTCTAGCAGCAGAGGAGCCTGCAGGAGCTAAGGATCAGGTAAGTAAAATTACTTTTCAAAGTCCTCTAGATGGAGTCCTATGGTTAACCCTTGCAGTGCAGGCTTACTTTGGAGCTCAGCTTTAACTTTGCTATTGTGGTGACTAGTATGTGAGTGTTAATCTCAACTAATTGGGACACAACAATAAAAACCTGTTGAAGATCTGGCTTTTTTGATGCATTTCGCAGCACATGACAGCCCGAACAGTGTTCTGTGGGAACAAAGCTGTTGTGTTATCACTGGTGCCTTGTACTGTACAGTTTGTGCTGACTCCTATTCTGGAAGGAGTAATGTGCCTTCTATGAGAAGAATGATACAAGACGTGGCCTCAGACAGCAGATATTATGTATATAAACAAAGCCTTTTCTCAATGTAGCTTTATCTTTTTGAATTTTTCAGTTTCAGGCCCATTATTTTCTATGTGGATGACCAGTTTGAGCGATATCTTCATGACGAAAGTGGTTTAAATCGGCGGCACATTGTGGATAACCGCGTCCACTGCTGCTTTTACTTCATCTCCCCCTTTGGCCACGGGTATGTAAAGGTCATATTCATCTCTATCGTCAGGTCACCTTTATACTAATGAGTAGCCATTGACGTCTCTGTTCAATTAACAAAGTCTGTGAATCCATATGTCAATATGTGTATACATGATGTAAACAGGCATGCATAGAATTGATTGTGTTTAAACTGCGAATTCTCCTATACATATTTATTATAATATCGTTTCATCTGTCTTCAGCTTGAAGCCCCTTGATGTGGAGTTTATGAAGGCTTTGCACAACAGAGTGAACATTGTTCCTGTTATTGCCAAAGCAGATACATTGACTCTAAAGGAGCGGGAGAGGCTGAAGAGAAGGGTAAGGACTGCAAATGTACACCGTCTGTGAGAATTTAAAATGCAGTTTGCTTTTTATGAAATGATTCTCAGTGACGTTCACAAATGTGCATGTAATGGCATCCATACCTGCAAAGACTCTGGACACTGTCAGCTCTGCATAGAAAATCTCTCTACCACCTAAAGGATAAGTTATTTTTTTGGGGGACAAGTTTGTCCCCCCTCCCAAGGCCATCTGCCCTTAACCCTGGGAATTTCCTTCTCCCCAGGAGGCTTATCAGAATCTGGAAGCTCCTTTTAACAATAAGAGGAACCCTCCATTCTGGAAAAATAATAAAGGGGATGTCAAAAAGACAAACCAGTGAAGTGTGTGTGTGTGTGTGTGTGTGTGTGTGTATATCTCTCTCTCTCTCCCTCTCCCTCTCCCTCTCCCTCCCTCCCTCCCTCGTGAGTTCGCTCTGCGCCTTTTCCGGGCTGCAGCCGCTCACTGTACGCGAGGGCGAAGAAAAAAAAACGTCCCCACGTCGCGTACAGTGAGCGGCCTGAACTGGGGGTGAGAATTCTTATTATCCGCTGTATGGTCACCGCTTCATTTCCTCGCCTCGCCCACACATTGGGGTAAGCATTGCTTTTGTACAATTCAGTGTTTTGCGTACCGTAATTCAGTGTTCTTCATATTTTAATTGATATACTGGTACCCGTTAGATGGCAACTCAGGGTATCAAGAGAAAATGTTCTGCATATGACGCTTCATTCAAGCTCTAAGTTGTTGATCATGCTGAAATTCACGGAAATCGAGCAGCTAGCCGAGAATTCACTGTACCAGAGACGGAATGTTATACCAGTTTACGTTGTTAATAAATGATTTTTATCATGGCCGCACGTTTTTTTGTCAATTACAATGCTTGGTGTGAAACAAAATGTTTATATATATATATATATGTGTGTGTGTGTGTGTGTATATATGTATATGTGGTGTGTGTGTGTGTGTGTGTGTATATATATATATATATATATATATATATATATATATATATATATATATATATATATATATATAATGTGACAAGTCCTTTTAATTAAAAAAATAATGTAGCTCCACTGTCAACTCAGTTGTCTAGCAATGCAGAACTGCGTCATTTACGATGAACAATGCCCCCTAACCGCTGTCACATCTGATCTATCAATTCACTGGCACCAAATGTCATCTCTTGTTCCCTGCTGTTAATGTAAAACAAGGGAGAGGGGTTTCCCGTGTGACATCATTTACCAAAAATAGATATCTATATTCAGTCAATGATCTGTATTGATTTGGACTTTCTAGTCCTAGGAGGAGGCCTACACCCCTTGATTAGGTTGGTTAAATCTCTCTTCTCTCCTCAGTAGGTTGCCTTTATTGGATCCATACTGCTCTGCAATGTAGCACAGCCTGATTGGCTTAAAGAAGAATTATCCCTTTTCTTTCTCGTACATCACGGGACACAGAGCGGCATATTCATTACTATGTGGTTATATGGAGTACCTTCAGGTGTGGACACTGGCAATCTCAAACAGGAAGTCCCCTCCCTATATAACCCCCTCCCCTAGAGGGAGTCCCTCAGTTTTTTCGCCAGTGTCTTAGGTGTTGGTCACGGAATAGCTTTGCTCCACATCCTTGGGATTAAGGGCGGGCTAACCGGATCTGTCCAAGGAGCCTCAGTGCCAAAGTGGACAGTACCCGGGCCCCAAGCCGTGGGGTTTTGCCTATAATACTCCTCTTTGGAGGGCTGGACCCTGGGCCCAGGACTTGGAGTTTGTTAAAACCATAAGTTCCTGTTTGCCAGGGTGCTATATAGGTCCAGGACAGTGGGTACCTTCATAGGACCCCAGGGCCTGAAGGTCTACTACGCTACCCACGGAGATGGGAGAAGATTGGATCAGTTTGCTGGACAAACATCCTGCAGCATGGAGCAGGTAAGGGGGAGCCTGCGGGACTTGGTTCGACAGCAGGCTCTCCGGGGTAACCTAAAAGGGGGGATAGCCTAAGTATGCTCTGCATGGGCAACCTTGTTCACTATGTCTAAAGAGAGACAGGATGACACCTTTTCTCCCCCATCACTAGGTCCCCCTGTCTAAATATGTGTGCTAGCTAAACCTGCTGTTTCTTCCTAGGGCTAGTAAGGATCCCTAGGGGCCTTTGGAGAGTCCTACCTGGCCGGGGGTTTGAATCTGCCGCCTGTTTCTGCGTTCCTGGATCTCCAGCAGCGCGGCTCCTCCATGTTCCTCCTGTTTCCGGCATACGCGCGCGCACGTCTTATTGACGTTTTTCGCGCCGTTCAGACAGGAGGGCGGGGGGGGGGGCGTGCCTGCGGCGTCATACAGGGGCGCGCCTTTGTGCTGTTATAGACAGCAGGCATTGTCAGTGCTCAGTCTGAGGCTGATTTTCAGAGGAGAGGACGCAGAGCGGCAGAACAGTGACTCCCGGTGGCGGTGTTCCAATACCTTTTTGTTAAGCCAAGAAATCCCCCTTTTTTGCAGCAGGTTTGGAGGCTGGCAAACTTAGTTTGGGGTCACGGTATGTTGTCAAAAGAAAATATATAATATATTTAAAAAAAAAAAAAAAGAACATACGGGATCCCATCAGTTTTTGGGCATTAGTGATCTATTGTCCCCTAAACTCTGATTTTTGTACTCCTGCCCACTACAGTCTGTTGTGTGGGCGGAGTCCCTCGATTTTGTATTATGGCTTCCAAGGGTTCGGGGTCAAAGGGTACAAAAAAGACCAAAAAACAAAAGGGTTCCCTTTCTGATTCTGATATGCCGATACTTTCCCCGCAACTTATTAACATAAGAAGCGCCTTGGATGAGCCATTAGGGGGATCTGGTGCGGAGGTTGGCCCAGATCAGCCCAGCCCTGTGTTTATCACAGAGGAGATGCTAGCCGTATCCCTAGGGGGGCTAGAAGAGAGAATAGCAGCATTGATCGCTAGAGCTATTCCTGGTAAGAAACGGGTTAGATCCCCATCACCAGGAGGTGTATCCTCAGATGCTGAGATTCTCTCTCCAGAGGAATTGGAATCACAGGAGGATCAACTAGACCTGAACCAAGAGGGTTCAGGGATTGAGGGATCTGCCTCTGAGGAACCATTTTCAGACTCCCAGACAGAAAGACTGTGGGTACAGTCTTTGACGGACATGGTCCGCTCGGCATTTAGTTTACCATTGCCAGAGCCTCAGGTTCCTCCGGTATCCGCTCTGGGCTCTTTGAAAGCTCCGTTAAACAACGCAGTTTTTCCGGTCCATCCTCTCTTGGAGGAATTGATCTTTCGGGATTGGGTACGGCCGGACAGGATTTTTCTGCCACCGAAAAGATTTGCGGTCATTTACCCCATGGAGGAAAAGTTCTCCAAGAGGTGGAGGCTCCCAGTAGTGGATGCAGCCATCTCATGTGTGAATAAATCACTAACTTGCCCGGTGGAAAACATACATATGTTTAAAGATCCGGTTGATAAAAGATTAGAGACACTTTTAAAAGCATCCTTTGCTACGGCAGGAGCAGTGGTGCAGCCAGCGGTGGCTGCAATTGGAGTTTGTCAGGCATTAAAAGACCAGACAAAGGAAATGTTAAGGGACATGCCTACCCAACAAGCAGAAGAGTTTTCTGACATTCCCAGAGCTCTGTGTTTTGCGGTAGATGCTATAAAAGATTCCATCCAGCAGGCCTCTCGTTTATCACTATGTTTGGTGCACATGAGAAGGCTCTTATGGTTGAAGAACTGGGCGGCGGAGCCCCCATGCAAAAAGCTTCTGGCAGGGTTTTCCTTCCATGGAGGACGACTCTTCGGAGAGGATCTGGATAAATATATTCAGACTATTTCAAATGGCAAGAGTACCCTTTTACCGGTCAAAAAGACATTCCGGGCTCCTACATTTAAAAGGCAGCTCTTTCCTGTCTCGGGGCCCTCAAATTCCAGGCAGTATCGACGGCCGCCGGCACGATCCAACGTTAACAGTAGATCGCAGGGAAAGACCCCTGGGGGTAAGAGGCCGTGGTATCGCAAGCCGTCAAAGACAGCCCCTAAGTCTGCCTTATGAAGGGGCGCCCCCACTCTTGCGGGTGGGGGGAAGGCTTCGTTTCTTCTCAGAAGTTTGGGAAGCCAAGATCCCCGACAAATGGGTCCGGGCATCTGTAACCACAGGTTACAGACTGGAGTTTCTAAGGTATCCTCCGCCTCATTTTCTAGAATCAAGGCTACCAAGGGATCCAGCGAGGAAGGCCTCAATGCTGGCAGCTTTGGATCACCTGCTTGGCCAGGACGTAATTATAGAAGTGCCAGCCCAAGAGCAAGGCCTAGGTTTCTATTCCAATCTCTTTGTCATACCAAAGCCCAACGGCGATGTCAGGCCAATCTTGGACCTAAAGAGGTTAAACGGTTACCTAAGGGTTCGTTCCTTCCGGATGGAATCCATCCGGTCAGCAGCCGCCGCGCTTCAGAAGGACGATTTTCTGGCCTCCATAGACATAAAGGATGCTTACCTTCATGTACCAATCTTTCAGTCGCATCAAAGGTTTTTACGCTTCGCGGTGGGGCAGCGACACTTCCAATTCAGGGCGCTCCCCTTCGGGCTGGCCACGGCCCCCCGGGTATTCTCGAAGATCCTAGCCCCAATTCTGGCCAATTTAAGGATCCAAGGGGTCACAGTCCTAGCATACTTGGACGACCTTTTAATCATAGATCACTCACGGCCGGGTCTGCAAAAGGCAGTAAACCTCACGGTTCGGTACCTCGAAGAATTCGGCTGGGTCCTGAACCGGGGAAAGTCAGCGTTCCAGCCTACAAAGCAGTTGGAATACCTCGGCATGAGGTTAGACACAGAACATCAAAAGGTGTTCCTGCCCCTTGTAAAGATCGAAGCTATAAAGGGGTTGGTTCAGTTGGTTCTAAACAAGAAAAAACCAACTATTCGCCTGTGTATGCGATTACTAGGCAAGCTAGTGGCCACATTCGAGGCAGTACCATACGCTCAGATCCACACTCGCGTCCTACAGGCAGCCATTCTAGCAGCCTGGGGCAAGAGGGCACATGCCTTAGAGTCCCCTTTGACGCTATCATCAAGGGTCCGACAAAGCCTGGCCTGGTGGTTGAACCCTCAGAATCTTCTAAAGGGAAAATCCTTCAGCCCTGTTGTCTGGAAGGTAGTTACCACAGACGCCAGCCTGGCAGGCTGGGGGGCGGTCTTCGAGGGGTTCTCCCGCCAGGGAACTTGGGTGAAAGCAGAGAGGCAGCTCCCCATCAATATCTTGGAAATCAGAGCTGCCCGCCTAGCCCTTCTGGCTTGGACCTCCAGATTAAAGGGGTTCCCGGTGAGAATCCAGTCAGACAATGCCACGGCGGTGGCATACATAAACCACCAAGGGGGAACCAGGAGCCAGGCCGCTCAGAGGGAGGTGAACTTGATTTTTCAATGGGCAGAGGTTCATGTACCCTGCATTTCGGCGATATTCATTCCCGGAGTGGACAACCTGCAGGCAGACTTCTTAAGTCGCCAGAGTCTGTTGCCAGGGGAGTGGTCTCTGCATCCCCAGGTCTTTCAGACAATCTGCCAGAGGTGGGGAATGCCGGACGTAGATATAATGGCATCCAGGTTCAACAAGAAACTAGACAGGTTCGTGTCGCGAGCGAGGGATCCTATGGCCTGCGGAACCGATGCGTTGGTTTGCCCTTGGCATCAATTCAAACTTCTATATGCATTCCCTCCACTACAGTTACTCCCGCGCCTGTTGCGCAAGATCAGAGTGGAGAACAAGCCAGTCATTCTAGTAGCTCCAGCTTGGCCCCGGAGGACTTGGTACTCACTAGTCCTGAAGATGGCAGTGGGAGACCCTTGGACTCTTCCTCTACAACCAGACCTACTCTCACAAGGCCCGATCCTCCACCCTACATTACAGCGTCTAAATTTGACGGCCTGGAGGCTGAATCCCTGATTCTCAGGGGTAGAGGTCTGTCTAAGCAGGTAATCCCTACCCTGATTAGGGCTAGAAAGCCGGTCTCCAGGGTGATTTATTACAGGGTGTGGAGGAACTACGTAGGCTGGTGTGAATCCAAAAGATGGAATTCCCGCAAATATACTATTGATAGGGTGTTAAGTTTTCTCCAGCTAGGAGTGGATAAAGGCCTGGCACTAAGCACAATCAAGGGACAGATCTCAGCTCTGTCAGTGTGGTTTCAGAGGCCGCTGGCCACCCACTCGCTGGTAAAGACCTTCTTACAGGGGGTCTTGCGTATTAATCCTCCTGTCAAGTCACCACTTTGTCCATGGGACTTAAATCTTGTCCTGTCCACTTTACAGAAACAACCCTTTGAGCCGTTGGCTGAGATTCCTTTAGTCTTACTGACAAGAAAGTTGGTTTTCTTGGTCGCCATAGTTTCGGCCAGGAGAGTGTCAGAATTAGCAGCCTTATCGTGTAAGGAACCATATCTCGTTCTACATAAGGACAGGGCAGTTCTCCGGCCCCATCCTTCCTTTCTACCAAAGGTTATATCCAAATTTCACTTAAACCAGGATTTGGTACTTCCATCCTTCTTTCCAAAACCTACATCTAGAAAGGAGGGGTTGCTGCATACCTTGGATATTGTCCGGGCCATGAAGGCCTATCTTAAAGCTACAGAAAAGATCCGGAAGACAGATGTATTATTCGTTCTACCAGATGGCCCCAAGAAGGGGCAGGCAGCTGCAAAATCCACCATCTCGAGATGGATTAGACAATTAATCATTCAAGCCTACGGTTTGAAGAGGTTGCCTCCTCCGTTGTCGGTAAAGGCCCATTCTACCAGGGCCATGGGCGCCTCTTGGGCAGCACACCATCAGATCTCTATGGCTCAGATATGCAAGGCGGCAACGTGGTCATCAGTCCACACGTTTACAAGGTTTTATCAACTAGACGTGAGAAGAAATGCGGATGCTGCCTTTGGTCAGGCAGTACTACAGGCTGCAGTTTGAAATCCTCGGGATCAGAAACACCCTTGGTTATAAAAAAAAAAAAAAAAAAAAAGTTTTTTTCTTGACTAAGTTGGAATTATTATTATGATTTGAGTTTATCTCTAATTTGAATCCTTCTTCTTTGGAAGATGTCTCCCTCCCCTCATTAAAGCATTGCTTTCGGACATCCCACATAGTAATGAATATGCCGCTCTGTGTCCCGTGATGTACGAGAAAGAAAAAGGGATTTTTAAATACAGCTTACCTGTAAAATCCTTTTCTTGGAGTACATCACGGGACACAGAGCTCCCACCCCTCTTTTGGGGAACATTTTGGGAGGCATACTGCTTGCTACAAAACTGAGGGACTCCCTCTAGGGGAGGGGGTTATATAGGGAGGGGACTTCCTGTTTGAGATTGCCAGTGTCCACACCTGAAGGTACTCCATATAACCCATATAGTAATGAATATGCCGCTCTGTGTCCCGTGATGTACTCCAAGAAAAGGATTTTACAGGTAAGCTGTATTTAAAAATCCCTTTTTTTCTGTCCTGTAACTCTAGCTGCATTGTTGAACATGGTGCCCCCATTCGGCTCAGTTAGAAAGCAGATGACTGCTTTTTTAGCCTCTGCATTCTTTGGGTAAGTGTTGTGAGCCAGAGACAGGCACTAGCTGTGGTGTTGGGCAGCCATGTGTCAAAGAGGGGTGTTAGGGTTAATTCTGTCCAAAGTCGCAGGTAGTGTTGCAGGGAACCATAGAGGAATGTTCGAAGTACAATATATTCTCCATTAACGGGCTTTCCCATTCTCTGTCTAAATGCTCCTTTGGTGGCCATTACAGGAGTCCAGCACAAAGACTCCCTGAGGTTCTATTTAAAATGCATACAAGTACATTTTAAATCAATACATGACTGGATAAAATGGAAGTCTTTAATCTGCCATGACTTGCACGTTACCACTGTTTCATTACTTGCATCAATTATTTCCTTTTATGTTGTGCCATCTAGTGCCAATATACAAGTACTACAATTTCTAGTTTTTTATTCATCAAATGGACTATGTGTATTTATAATGGTAGCAATGCTATTATTCTTGTTGTTCTTATGTCATGTTCTACATATTTTTAGTTTTATCAGTAAAAATGGTTATGCTTTAATACTATTTCAAGCTCAAAGACTTTGAACACATTAGCAACTATTTGTATGTCTGAATTCATGTCTCCACCCCCTTCAATTCCTTACCTCTATAAGCACACAATTGTGAGTAGCAATTTGTTTACTTGACAGTTGTTGAATGCTAGTGATGCGATGTTGCATTCTATGTAAGCAGCAATGTTACCATACCTCTCCTGTATTTGTAGATTCTGGATGAGATTGAAGAACGTGGAATTAAGATTTATCATCTTCCAGATGCAGAGTCTGATGAAGATGAAGACTTCAAGGAGCAGACAAGGCTTTTAAAGGTGTATAGCAACTTTCTTGGCTTCTGTATTCATACACACGCACTACTAGTTGAGAATTTTAAAGGCTTAGGTCAGCAAATCCCTAAAAACCCAACTCCTTTTTTTTTATTTTATTTTTTTTATGATGGAGTAATAGTTGGATGTTCCGGCAAGATTTCATTGCAGGCTACCTTTTCATATACCCTGGCTTTCTGTCCTGGTGACAGCAGGAAAAGGAATGGAGAATGCAAGTGTCATTAGGACAGGAATTATTAAAAACATATTATATTATTTATATTATTATTTAATATATATATATATATATATATATATAAAAATTCCCTGCTCTGTAAGATAAATGTACTATTTTCCTGTCCACATTAAAAGGGGGATCCCATTTTTTTCCTGCTGCACAGGTAGTGAGTCCCCCCCAATTTAATACTAAAAAAGTTGATTGGAGTTTTGGTTTAAATTCGACCCTTTGCAAATGTAAAAATCCAGTAAAGAGGCTTCTCATTGTTTTCTTACTTTTGCGTTTTCTTGGTTCTGACTTCTGTTTTATAAACCGTATGCTGTTTCTCAAACTTTAGCTGATCATATATCACGGTCACATGCATTGCTTTAATAACGTAGCCCTTGTACTGGGGTAATGTAGAATTTTAACTAGTAACTTTAAAGTGGAACTTTAGTCCGAAAATTTTAAGTCCTGTGAGATCACTTTGACCTCTTTCACACTGGGGCAGAGGATCCGTTGGCGCTAAAGCACTAGTTTTAGCTGCGTTTTTCGGCCGATAGGATGTTTTTAACCCCTGTTAGCGGCCGAAGAAAAGGTTAAAACCGCTAGCGCTCCTTCACTTCTCCAAAGATGCTGCTTGCAGGACTTTTTTTTTTTTTCCCACAAGCGCACCGCCCCAGTGTGATGGCACTCGGGCTTTCACATTGGGGGGGCATGAGCGGTGCTATTTTTAGCCCCAAAACACCTGAAATTTACCTCAGTGTGAAAGGTCTTTAGCCGGGTTAGTAAAACATTGAAATATAAGTGCCTATGCTGTTTAAAATCCAGTAATGCACTGTCTCTTGCCCTGCACATGCTCAGTTGCTCTCTATTTTACAGCACTGTACTGAAAATTTAGAGTCCAATCTGCTGACGACCTAAAGATTTTAAGGCTGATCGGGGGCTCTGGGCTTCAGCAAAATGGCAGCCTCCAACAAGAATAATAGCGAACAGCTGGAGGCTGTTATGGATAAAGTTCAGCATGGTATCTTTCAGCTGTACCTGCTGGCTTTGCCTCTTGAACTACCAGACCGTTTCTCCTTCCTAAGCCATGCCCACTAGTCTGACAGTAAATTCAAAATAATTGAAACGGTTTCTCAGTTCATCAGGTTTATGCTTAATGATTTAAATCATGATTCTTGCTGGTAACTGTCACGCGTAAAACTATTTTGTTTCCCCGTGAAATGTCAGCCGCTACAAATGCTGTAATGCTGACTGGTTTACTCTTGGGGCATTTACCGGTTCAGAGTTCCCACAATGCGGACACCCCAGCTGATTTTCAGATCGGGGGACTTCCGAGGGACAGCACCGTACCCCCCACCTCCTCCCTTAGCTTACGGTGAATAATGTTAGTTAATGCTTGATGGTGGAAGTTTATTTACCAACATATAACAGATCCAAAGTAGCAGCCATCAGGAGCAAAGTAGGCCTCTCAAATGCTGTTGTGATCTAGGACTCTTGGTAATGACATTGTACTTTGTTTTATTCTTTGTAGGCCAGTATTCCCTTCTCTGTTGTTGGCTCTAACCAACTTATTGAGGCAAAAGGTAAAAAGGTCAGAGGTCGCCTGTATCCATGGGGTGTGGTGGAAGTGGAAAACCCAGAACACAATGACTTCCTTAAACTAAGGACAATGCTAATGTAAGTGTAACTGAGTCATTTCCGCACTTGCTGTGTTCTATTTGAGTGTATAAATATTGGCCAAGTCTACTTTCACACTTGGACTGCCCAATCGTTATCGTTAAAGCACCGCTATGTTTGGTGGTGCTTTACCGGCTTTGTGCGGGTGGGAGTGGATTGCTTTTAACCCCAAAGGAGTTAAAAGCGCTGCTGCCAAATCGCTTTGCAGGTGCTTCAGCAGCACTGCCCATTGATTTCAGTGGCATGGCGCTGGGGCTGCGGTGTATACATCGCTGTGCCACCGCCCACTTTGCAGACTGTCCCGCAAGCGCACTGCCCCTGTGTGAAAGCACTCAGGCTTTTACACTGGGGTGGCATGAGGCGCTATTTATAGCACTAAAATGTCTGTAAAACCCCTCGGTGTGAAAGGGGTCTTAAGTGCCCAGAAATATGGCTAAATGAAAAATATGGTTAAAAATCAAATTTTTGCTGGACTGTAGTGAAGCCCTAGTGCTGACTTCGAATATCGTTTTGAAGTTCTCCAGCTTTACGTCCCCAAAATAGATACATTGTGCATGTAAAGTAGTTTGTGTGAGACTTTCCTACTTTTAGCTCTATACAGCATGTTTCTGTGTCTGTGATGTCACATATCCTCCTGGCTGAATTTCAACTTTCTCTGACTTCCTGTTCCTTCACTTTCTAGTCCTGATACTACATGCCCCATGATCCTTTGAGCCTCTGTAGCTTTAGGGCTATGATAGTCGCTTGTACTAGTTCTAGGAGTTGATATGGGTGGTTCTAGGATAACGGTCGGTGTTTCTGGGCCTTAATGTGGGTGGCAGCATGATGAGGAATAATAGCCTACTGCAAGACAACAGAAGGGCTATGGGAGATTATGAAGGGGTTTCTTTCATATGTAAATTAATCGCTTCACAAAGAGCAGGGCCTTGGGAAGGGGTTCTGAGGGGTAAGACTTTCCTTGCTGGACAGGACTGAATTCTTATTGTGATCCATTCAATCCTGCCCGGCAGCAGCACAGCTAGCTTTTTAGAACAGGCTGTATGAAGGGGTTTCTTTCCCAATTGTTTTGCTTATTGTTGCCCTGCACATGAGCTTTCACTAAAGCCTGTAAGCAACTAGGCCTACTTAACTTACACAGGCATGTTCCACTGTTTTCATCAGCAGAAAGTCCTCCTTGAGAAATGTCATACAGCTGATGTCTGAGCATATGTGCTTGTAAACTGGAGGTGGCTGCAAAGGGGCAGAATAAGTTCAGCACCCCGATGCAAAAAAAAATAAGTGTGAAAGTATGTCAATTGTTGATGGTACACAGCGCTTTAGTAAACTAGATGTCATCCAGTTAGAGATTACAGCTATTTTAATATTGACCTTTCCTTCTGCATATCTGTAATAGGATGACTGAAAAACTTTTTTAAACTCCATCTGGTATAATGGGTACTTTTTTGTAATGATTCAGTTAGAAACTTTGCAACAAGATATTTTTGTTGCATAAGTTTTGTGACCGAATTTACTCTCCCTCTCTCTGTTCTATAGTATAACTGTGTGTGTGTCTGTGTGTGTGTGTGTGTACCTTTTGCCAATTACTGATGGATTGTGGCATTTTTCAGGCTTAAATATTTAAAAAAAAAACAATTGTTAAATCCTGCATAATGCCTTATAAAAAGGAGTTAGGTGTCATTGTTTCAATGACCTGACTGATAATAAAGTGATTTTTAGAGTTGTGGAAGAATTATGGAAAATATAGTAAAAAGTGATGATCAAAGTCAGAGATGCCTGTCGTTTAAAGAAAAAAGCTCTTCTGCTGAATACAAACCTTTTTGTGACTTTTCGGCTTTAAAGTGCAATGTATTTAATTTTTTTCAGCACACATATGCAGGATCTTCAAGAGGTCACTCAGGATTTGCATTATGAAAACTTTCGTTCTGAGCGCCTCAAAAAAGGTGGTGGCAGGTACGGTATTGGCACACTTATTATATCAAATGGGTGTAAAAATGTGGTATGCTGATTCTTTTCCTGTTAAATGTGTCTGGACATAATTTTCTGGTATCCTTCTTTACGACAATTTTAGGAGTGTTTTTAAAGGAGTTCCACCCACAATTTCACTTAAATATAAATATCCCTGTAATACACAAGCTTAACCACTTAAGGACCCCCGCATGCACATTTACGGCCACAACATGGCTCGTACAGGCACAAGGGCGTAAATTTACGTCCCCGCCTTCGGGGACGTAAATGCATGCGGGGGTCCCCCTGGCTCTGGGAGCGATCGCCGACGAGCGGGCGGATGTCCGTGTTTTCCGCCCCCCCCCCCCCCCCCCCCCCGCGATCGCTCCCAGCCAATGGGCGCGCTCCCCCTTCGTTTCAGTTCCTCCTCCTGTGTTTACACGGGAAGGAGGAAATGATGTCACCTCTCATCGCAGCGGTGTTTCCCACCGCTGCTGATGAGAGAAGACATCCACAGTAAGTGTGCACCAACACAACACTGACACACACTCACATAGGCACATTAACCCCTTGTGATCGCCCCCCCCTGTCACAGTGTCACTGAATGCAGTGATCTAATCACTGCATTTAGTGTCAGTGTGACAGGCAGTGTAAAATCAGTTAGTGTTAGGTCCAGGATAGCCCCCCCACCCCCCCTAATAAAGTTTTAACCCCCTGCTCACTGCCCTAGTTAACCCTTTCACTCCCTATTGCCAGCATCACTAAGCGATCATTTTTCTGATCGCTGTATTAGTGTCGCTGTTCCCGCTAGGTAGCTATTTTTTTTATTCCGTTTTTTTTTTTTTTTTTACTAAAGACATGTGGCTGAATTAATTTTGGCCTAAATGTTTTACTAAAATTTAGTTTAGTTTATTTGATTTTTTTTATAACAAAAAGTAAAAAAATAGTGATTTTTTTCAAAATTGTCGCTCTATTTTAGTTTATAGCGCAAAAAATAAAAATCGCAGAGGCGATCAAATACCACCGAAGGAAAGCTCTATTTGTGGGAAGAAAAGGACGCAAATTTTGTTTGGGAGCCACGTCGCACGACCGCGCAATTGTCTGTTAAAGCGACGCAGCGCCGAATTGTAAAAACACCTTGGGTCATTTTAGCAGCGTATGTGTCCGGGTCTTAAGTGGTTAAAGTATTCTAGTAAAGTTAGTCTGTAAACTAATGTCCGTTTTTGTTAGGTTGTTACAGCATTTATAATCTAGAGATAGACCGTGGCCATCTTAAGTGTGGGCATCATGAAGCCAGACTGTATGACTTCCTGGATTTCAGCTTTGCATATCTCGCACATGCTCAGTGCTGCACAAGCAATGTAATAGGTTTCAGTCAGGTTTGCAAGGATTACTGGGAAACATGATGCCTATCCCAGAAACTCTTGCAAATAGCCTTGTGACTTAATAGCCTAGGCTAATAAGGAGGAGGAAGTAATGAAGGACTACAAAATAAAGGTATTTACAAGAAACAAAATAAATAAAAATTGTCCATTCTGAACACTATGAGATTAGGGCATGCAGCACAGACAAACATAAAAAAAAGGGTGGAACTCCACTTTAATTTGCAAAGTAAGCTTTGAAAAAGTATTTCTACAAAATGAATACTTTCAGAATTTTATGTATTGGCAGTGCTGTGTTGTATTGTTGATAGCAGTGTAAGAGTTTAGAGCCTGGCTGGGGCTAGTTTAGCAAACCTTACAATGACCATCAGCTTATGTCTGTGTTTGTAACTGAGCTCCTGAAGTTCAGTAATGCTGTCATTTCTGTATATTGGATCCTCCGCTGAAGTACATGGAACAAACAGAGCAGCCACATAGACTTGTATTGGATAATAAGCTGTCAAAACCCTTCTGGAAATTGGCATACTTTCCCGATTGCCAGTCAGTGAAAGCGTAATACATGCTGCATGGGTAAGAAGTATGATCTAATGGCATACAAACGCTGCATTTTGAATATACAGTATAAAACTGCCTGTCTTGAAGAAAAATTGGCATGGCTGGAAAAAAAAAACATATTTTTTAATGAGGTGTGTGTGTGTGTGTGTATGAATCCATCCTACACTGTGTAAGTGAAGTGTTGGTGTAAACCGATGCCTCTAAATACGTTATCTCTGTTTTTTTTTTATGGTCTGGTTACCCTGAAGTCTGAAGGTCAATAAACTGGCCCTTTGTTTAGAAAGTTTGGAGACCCCTGAGATAGAATATAGAAATTGTTAATATTTAGCGCTCTACCTTTTTTAAAGTTTTGTTCTGATTCTTCTTTTTTTTTTTTGTATATCAGTATGGAGAACGTGGAGGTGTCCAAGGACCAGATACTGCTAGAAAAAGAAGCTGAGGTGAGAAATTCTCAAATTATTGCTTTCTAAGTAACCTTGTTAAATTTAAAGTGGATGTAAACCCTCATAGACCCAGTGAAGTGAACACCTTCAGATGATACACAGGGATGAACCAAATCTCCCTACATAGGTTTTACACTTATATCTGCTGTCTTAAGCTTGCTAAATTCTTCATAACTTGCACATTGTGTTAGAATTTTTTTCTTCCTGTTCAGCACTGGGAGTGAAATCTTGGCATACATTGTGTGACAGCTGATTGAAGGAAAGGCACAACCCCCCTGCCCCTCCACATAGGCAAGGGAAGGAATGTGCAGAACTGTGAATAGACAAGATCTCTGCTAATCTATTTAAAGGGCCCACCCCGACACAAATTTCAGGCTGGTTTTATCTCCTGTGTCGGTGAACTTGTCAGAAGTTATGTTGATAACAGCAGAACCGAGCAGCAGAAAAACAGGGGACCCAGGGCTTTGGACAGAGATAAGTAAACACTACATATATATGTGCTTGGGTCAAATTTCATGAATCGGGTTTACATTCACTTTAAGCCTTGTACGCACTATTTTTTTTCCGTTCAACTTAGCAGGTTGAACAAAAACTGACAGCTCAGGTTGTGGCTGCTGTACTAATAATCTGGTGTTAGTACAGCGATCTCCTCTGCTGTTCTATTGTGTTCTGACCGGGGGACAACAACTCTGCCCTGTAGTATGCCCTGACACAAGCATTACTAAAATTTTGCTTTAAAAAAGTCAAGTTGCATATGCCCAGCAATAATTTAAAGGTGTGACCAGTTTTTTACATTTCTACAAGAAAATGCATAGCTATAGTATTTGATGACCTTTTTGTTTTATTCTGTCTTGTAGCTTCGTCGTATGCAGGAAATGATTACAAGAATGCAAGCTCAGATGCAGATTCAGAGACAAGATGGCGATGCACACATGTAATGGTAAGGATACATTTTCTGCTGTATATTTGGATGCATGCAATTCTTTCTTTTTACTTTTTTTAAAATGTGAACAATTCAGTCGTCAGAAAAAAACTTGGGGCCCCTTTTTGAAACGTGTGCGACTTGTCCTGCGACTTGGGACTGCAAAGTCTCATGATAAGTCTTGCGCTATGATTTCCGATGTACCCTTTTATATGTGTGTGACTTCTTCAAGTAATCCCTGCACTACTTGGTCCGACTTTCACACGACATGAGGTCCACAGACCTCAAGATTACGCTGTCCTTGCTTCAGGTCCTGTGACTTTCAGGTCGCACACGTGTAAAAGTGCCCCTTTTTTTGTTTTATTTTTGAAAAGAGTATGCAACTGTGTTTGTCCCAAGCATTTTAAAATTTACTTACTATTGACTAACTCGGTACCTCTACTGGAAGTCTGTTCCAAGCATCAACTACTGCTTCAATAAAACATATGCTGTGTGTTCAAGAACCCTGTCCTATTCCATACTCAACAATAACATTGCCTATGCAGCAAATCTTGTTTAATTATAGATTTAATAAAAGGTTGTCTTGGCCTTCTGATGGAACATGACTAAAGGAAGGAATGTTCTTGTGTCAAGATGTTTATTTCCTGCACTACAGACATGAGAGCCACTGATTGCTTTGGACAGAAATAGTTATTCATTCATACTCCAATAATCATGAGGTTTACTAACCTCATCTGTGATCACCAACAATCTTTTATCCCGTTCATATATGGCAATATTACCAGAAAATGCATTGTGTTGTGTTTGTATGCTGTTGGATCCTATGTTCATCTTTGCTTTCATTATTGAGGTGCAAAGTCATGAGGTTTGCCTGACAAGTGGTAATAAACGTCCTTCTGATAGACACTTAATCTGCAATCTATTTCACCTTTTATATTAAGTAGGGTTGTCCCGATACCACTTTTTTAGGACCGAGTACAAGTACCGATACTTTTTTTCAAGTAGTCGCCGATACCGAATACCGATACTTTTTTTTTTTAAATGTGTCCACAAATACAGCCATGTTCCCCCCACATATGCAGCCATGTCTTCCCATACCTAGATGCCGCCTCCTAGTTAATCAGCGTGCGGGGAACATTACAGCTTTCATTTGAATAGCTGTAGTGTTCCCCGCCGCGCTGCGTATAGACACTCCCCCTTGCTCGGGATTGGACAGATCACCCGTTCAATCTCGAGCAAGGGGGAGTGTCTATACGCGGTGCAGCGGGGAACACTACAGCTATTCAAATGAAAGCTGTAATGTTTCCCGCACGCTGATTAACTCGGCAGTGTTGCGGTATGCGGCGGTGGTGGTGGGATCTAGTATCGGATCTGGCATCGGGGGCATTTGTGGGAGTACAAGTACTCCTGCAAATGCTCAGTATCGGTACCGATACTGGTATAGGTATCGGGACAATCCTAATATTAAGGATGTATTTAATTTATTGGGTTCTATGAATTTTCTTCGGTTGAGATGTTATGTTGGTATTGCCTATTTTATAGGCTCTTTCCTGAGGCTAGCTAAACTGATTGGTAGATCTTAAGGGACAACATGAGTGTTTGGATCACTTATGGCAACCACTAAAAAAAAAAGTATTCACCAGATAAACACAACAGAGCACAGAATTATGGAAGTGTACTGTATGTGCAAATATATAACTGAGATTAAAATGGGAAAACACACCAATTGGCCATACCTTTTATGACCACTGACGGGTTAAGTAAATTAATATTGATTATCTTGTTACAATGGCATCTTCTGAGAGTATGTGGGACGTATTAATCAGCAAGTAAACTTGTTGCCCCTGAAGTTGATTTGTTGAAAGCTGAAAAAATGGGCATCGCAGTTTTGCGTAGAAGGCTATGTAGCTACAGACTAGTAAAGGTGCTCATTCTGACTGGTGTCTACAGCCAAAAGCGCCTACAATGGGCACATGAGCATCAGAACGGCAAGAAAGCAAGCTGTGGAGGCAGTGTGATGCTTTGGGCAATTTACAGCATTTGTACATTGAAATCAAATCCCCTCTCAAGCGTCTCCTCTCCAGAGAGAACAAGTTCAGTGCTCGTAACTAGAGTTGAGCGGACACCTGGATGTTCGGGTTCGAAACCCGAACTTTAAAAAAAAAAAACCTCATTGAAGTCAATGGGACACGGACTTTTAGTAAAAAAAAAAATGCGTGGGGGTCCCCCCAAATTCAATAACCAGACCCTTTAGGTCTGGTATGGATATTAAGGGGAACACCGCCGTCAATAAAAAGTGTATGTATGTACGTGTGTATATGTGTGTGTGTGTGTGTGTGTGTGTGTATGTATATATATATAATATTATATCGTATTTATCGGGGTATAGCGCGCACCCCTAAAGTGGCCCCCATTCCTGTGGAAGCATTTTTTTTATTATACTTAGTTTTGGTGTCTTGCGCGGCGTCCATCGGCGGCTTCGGGTGTCCTCTTCGTCGGGTCCGGCGTCCTTCTGCGGCGTCCTCCCCGCTCGATCCTCGCTTTTCCCACGCCGATTTCGAATACTGCGCTGGCATATACCGAGCGCAGTACACTCGGGTTTAGTCGGGCAGACTCGGCTCCTCTCGCGCTGACGTCCTGGACTTACAGGACGTCACCGCTAGAGGAGCCGAGTCTGCCGGACTATTCACGAGTGTACTTGCGCTTGCATATACCGAGCACAGTACACTCGCGTATAGTCGGGCAGGCTCGGCTCCTTTCGCGCTTACGTCCTGTACGTCCAGGACGTCAGCGCGAGAGGAGCCGAGTCTGCCCGAGTGTACTGCGCTCGGTATATGCTGGCGCAGTGTTCGAAATGGGCACGGGAAAGCGAGTATCGGCATATTCCGCGCACCCACGATTTTGCCCCACGACTTTCTTTACTTCACTGCTATGGGTTCTGGCCCCAGATCTTTTGTAGACCTTGCCCCTGGTGTAACTGCAAGGTACAAGCAGATGGCTTAAACTGACAGTCTGCAGGAACACTGCATTGCATCTGTGATCTGCCTATCGCAGGTCCATAGCTTTCCTAGCTCCTTTATAAGAAAACAAACAAACTTGTCCATAATTTTTTTTTTTTTATTATTTATTTATTATTATGATCTAAAATGATATAATCACATGGGCTGCTGTAATTGAACATGCTAGCTGTTTAGCTTTCAGTGTCAATATTTTGATTGACCCAGTACAAGTATGTAAATGAGGACTTCATCTGCGTACTGCTGCCAGGCCACTCTCTTGGAAGGTAAAGAAGTCACTAGATCAGCACAACAGCTGCACAAATACTCTCAGCAATGGCAGCCCCTGTATTTCTCTGACAGGTTTATTTTAATGCATAGACTTGTTTACATCCTGCTTCTCTGTTTTACTATGTGTTAATGCACTGTTTATTTGTATCTCTTTCAGGCCTGGATTGACCATTCACAACAAGAGCTGCAGTCTGTTGGAGATCTGTTCTCTTTGGCCTGTTGTAATGTTAAGATGCTGACACTTTTAGATTTGCTAGCTTCACAAAGCTGGACTTGTCAGAGGCATAGATTTATGCCGTGCACACGCTGTATAGAAGTACACTTTTTTTGTAAATCTTTTTAGAAACTACGCTCTGTTACACCATAGTCTACTTACTGTTACACAACATACACACAAATTGGCACAGATATATAAACATGCAAATGCATGTAATACTCCATTCAAAATATAAGTAGAAACTTAAATTTTACTTAACGGCGCATGCTTTTTTTTTCCCCCAAAGGGTCAGTGTACCACTGTCAGTTGTCACTAGTGGACCAGTCTGCAAAAGTTAACCTGTTAAAATACACCCTTCATTTAAATCAAATAGGCACATGTCAGCATTCCGGAAATTGTGTTTTTTTTTTGTTTTTTGTTTTTTGTTTTCTTTATTAAGAAAAATCTTTTGCTTGCTGTGAAAATAGTCTCTTCCTGAGCTTTCAGCTTGGGCAGCCTAAATCGTAGTCCTGACTACCTAGTGAACACAAATGGTTGCTTACATGTATGTATGTCTAGCTACCAACCATACTAAGGTTTTAATTACTTGAGCATGCATTCATACAACTGTTTACATTAAGTGAATTGCTTTTATGTGTTGGGGGGGGGGGCTTTGGGGAGAAAGCCTTGAAAAAGCTTTTTATGCTGTCGGAGGCAGGCATCATTCAAGACAAGGCAGGCAAGGAACAGGACCATTCCAAAATATTGTTTTTTATCTTTGCAAGAATCAATTCCAAAAATGCCTTCCACATCCTTTTCTTTTACAGCAGTACTAGCTGATAAACTGATCTGTTAATTTACAACCGTTGAATAAGCAAATTTGTATGTTTACAATTAAAAGTGCCTTTTTGTATCTTTTTTTTTTTTTTTACCATCATATTGTACTGCAGTTACTGAAAAGAAACCGAAGATCTGTAGGATGACCTTGTTGACTTAAAATTGGTATGCAGGCTACACACACTAAGAGTTTATTTTGTTTTGTTTTTTCCCGTTCAACCCAGATGAATGAAAAAACATACAGATCGTTGTACTAACACAAGCAATGTTAGTACACTGAACCCCACTAGAACACACTAAACGGCACTCGAGTGTGGATCAGCTGCTGGTTTTTCAGCATGCTCGTTTTGACAGACGCCGTCAGGGGCTGTACACACGGGCCAAAAGTCAGCTGATTACCTGACCGTTTTGGACGAACCCCTCCCAGTGTGCAGCTAGCCTAAAGCCAGCGGGCTGAGCGAAAACAAGCTCGGGAGGAAATCTTGTACTAATGATCTGATGAGCTATTGTGTTCTAACCCAGGGGTGTCCCCAGGTCAGAGATCTCAGCCATTGGCACTGATAGGATGCTGTTTGACAGACCTTTTTCAGTCATGCCCCTTCGGGCATCTGTCGGACTGGCTGCTGTACACATGGGCCGAATGTTGGGTGGTTTCTTTTGAACTGTGTTCGGACCATAAGTTATCTGTCTCTGCTCTCTGTCACTTATTCAGAACAAGCATATTGCTAGTCACCACTCCTTACATGCATATATTTGCTGGATCTTTGAAATATTAAAGCCATTGGATTAGTGTGATAGCCAGGTAACTAGGATTTTTAGTAGAAGCAGTTTCATCACAGAATATTTGAAGGGATGTAGGGATTGACTTTTACCACTGTTATGGAGCAACAGTACTTGAGTTTCTTTTTAAAGTGTATGTAAAACTAAAATCAATTTTTCAGGGGTGTTTTTAAAGGCATAATAAAATTAAAAAAATCTGTATTTTTGTCACTTGCACCTCAGTATAAAGTTTTTTTTCTTAAGTAAACAATGTTTTGAGAATCCGTTGCTAACTGTTTTACCTGGAAATCGCCAGTAACACTTCCTACAGTGGACAGTGCAATGCCACTGCCTTGCTATTACCAGCAGTGTTGCCTAGTTTGCAGGTTCTTTCAGTTAGCCAAATGGCCAACTGATGAAGCACACAAAGCAGGCTGACAATGCTGCTGATGATTGTGTTACAGTAGCTTAACACTGCCAGCCTTGTAAGGGGCAGTGCTGTTAAAGGGGAGTTCCAGCCAAAAGTTTTGTTTATTAAGTCAGCAGCTACAAAAAGTGTAGCTGCTGGCTTTTAATAAACTATCACTTACCTGCGCCGGCGGGGCTCCACTCCTCTCCCCCCCTCCCCGTCCGGCGTCTTCATTTCTACTGTGGGCACCCGGCCGTGACAGCCTTCGGCAGCTCGCCGCTGATTGGACAGGCGATCGTCTAGGACCCGTCACGTGTCCTAGACGATTGCCTAGGGGAGGGGCTGCAGTAAGGCGATTAAGCTTAATCGCCTTACCAGCCCTCGGCGGAAGGAGGAAGTGGGACATCCAAATGTGGCATGTCAGGGGGTGAGGAGTGGGTTAAGCGGAAGTTCAAATTTTGGGTGGAACTCCGCTTTAATGGCAGGATCTTCGGGTTTAGGAACCTCCTAAGAGTCACTAACGATTTTATTCTAAGAGAACTGTATAAAGTGAGGTATGGTTCCAAATATACTAAAAAATGGATTTTGGGTTTGCATACACTTTAAAAAGTTTATTGGTTTTAAAGCTAAACTGTAATTTTGACAATTTAAGTGGCTTGGGGAAGATGAGATTGAAGCAGCTACCCCATACCCAGGCAACCCTAATGTTTTCTTTGCACATAGTGACCACGGCTCTTTTGGTCCCACCTCTGTTTGCTCCTCTCTGCTCATGGTTGTATAGTGTAATAAACGGCCTTGCTGAGCACTAATGAGCAAAGTGGTGGTCAGCAGCACAGAGAGCTGGCGTTGCCGTTTTGCAGGATACATCTCTCTGATTTCTTAATGTTCTGGGGTGATGTGGAAATGAATCAAGTGTTCCTGCTTTAGCTTTCAGTATCATTTAAGTTAATGTCAGAAGACATTGATGCATCTAAAAGGAAAATTATACTTTTAAAATCCTTTAAAATAATAACCTATGAATGCAAAATATAGTTTAAAGTGGATGTCAGTGTAGAGCAACGTTTTTCAACCAGTGTGCCGCGAAGAGTCCCCAGGTGTGCCGCGGCAAAATGACCCCAAATATTGGCAGCTATGGCTGCTATCTAATGCAATGTTTTTCAACCAGTGTTGGTTGTTGTGCAGCTCTGACTGTTCTTCTTTCAGTGTATGTGTACACATGTCTGTTAGTGTGTGTGTGACAAAAGTAGTTCTGATGGTACAGGAATAGGGGGGGTCAGGATTAAAAGTAACATACATACAGACAGATGTACGTGTGTCTGTTTGTGTGCGTGCGCATCTCTCTGTATGTATGTTACTTTTAATCCTGACCCCCCTATTCCTGTACCATCAGAACTACTTTTGTAGGGTTCGAGATGGCAGCAAGGACTGCTGCTCCTCTGAAAAGCAATTTCTGTTTATCGCTTTTCAGGGGCATTTGTCAGCCAGTAAAGAGGCATATCTTGCCTCCTCACCACCTGTTGTAAGCCCGTAAATGCAATGCACACAGTTGTGGGGTAGTTGCAGTGCAGCCCCATTATCCCTGGGTATACCTCCAGCTGCAGCCACAGCATGTTTACACCCCCAGCTGTTGCCTCTGCAGCTAAAGGGGCAAAAGTTGGGGATGGTAAAAACAGCTCAACCATGTGGTTTTACTGCCCCCCCAGCCTGATATGTGAACAAGCTCTTGGTTCTGTGTGGATGCGTGCTGCGTGTAGGGCAGCCCATTCATTACCCTACCCGCAGTAATGCGGGAAAAGAAGTCCCCGGTCCTTTTTTTTTAATTGTGCCATAACAAAAGCAACCTATGTTTGCCAATAGATGGGGCACAATTAAGAATTAATGGCACCCCTAAAGAGCAGAGGATTTGTCTGTGTCAAGAACAAGCGCGATTTTGCACGTGTTCCGCAACACACATCGACGTGAACCAAGTCTTGGACAGGGGTGCCTCAAGACTGAAAATACTTTTCAAGGGCGCCCCGACTGGAAAAAGGTTGAGAAACACTGGTGTAGAGTATAAGATTTCCTATCATCTGTGCCCAGTCTTGCCACACAGAGTTAATCCAGCGCTGAGTAATCCTCTTTTAAAGTCCAGTGCAAATTAACCGGACTTCAGATAAAAACCTGCCAAATTAGGTTAAGTCCGTTTCTCTGTTTTTGCTTTCAGTAACAGGTTATTTACAAATATAGCGTGGACATGTTTATCATAACAAGAGGTGATCCAAAGTTCATTGTATATTACTAGGATGTGTTATGATGTTATATCACCTCATGTTATGATAAACAAAACATAAGATATGATAAACATGTCCTAGCTATATTTGTAAATAACCTCTCACTTAAAGCAAGAAGAGAGATTCCGGACTTTTTGATTTAGGCAGGGTTTTATCTGGAAGGCCGTTCGTTTTCACTGAACATAAAAGAGGATTACTCAGCGCTGGATTAACTCTGTGTGGCAAGACTGGGCACAAATGATAGGAAATATAAATTTTTTGGGGGTTTACATCCACTTTAAGGTCTTCTAAGATATTGGCATTGTTGTAATGCATGAACAAGGTTAAACATGATTCTTAATTGAATGGTATTTGGATATTGATCGTTTATGATGGGAAACCTTATATGTTTTCCTCTGTGCCGTGAGTAAAGATGAGCTCTGGCGTGTTTGCACACCCCACGTGTAGAGCCCACCAGGAAGTTGGTGCTGCGCTAATCAGACAGTGAGACATTGTCCTGATGCACGGCTGCAATGTCTCACTGTCTGTGATTAGCGCAGCACCAACTTCCTGGTGGGCTCTACACGTGGGCTGTGCGAATGTGCCGGAGCTCATCCTTAGCCATGAGTGCCATTACTGATTCATATTCCAAATGGTGGTAATGCCATCAGTATAGCTCTCATGTTCTAAACAAGGTCCACAACATTTCATATCTGGGTTACTGTTTAGCTACTCTGAGGTTTATTTGCTAAAATTGGAGAGCGCAAAATCTGGTGCAGCTGTGCATTGTACCCAATCTGCTTCTAACTTCAGCTTGTTCAATTAAGCTTTGACAAAACAAAAACCTGGTAGCTGAGTGAGCTGCATCACATTTTGCACTCTTCAGGTTTACTAAATCAACCCTAATGGTAACTACTAGCTTCCATATTGGAACTAAACTCGTGAGCTTAAGTGAAATGGCAGGTTACAAATGTGCCAGTTATGGTGACATAAATGACCCCCTTCTTCCAAGCTCCTCCTCTCTGGCCACCATGTTGCAGTTGGTGCCAAATGCTGTCCCACTGCTACATGTATGTAGACTGTCACCCTTCTAACAGGAGGCATAAACAATGGGTAATTTTTGTACCTATAGATGTTAATATGTTGCTTGTGCATCAGCTGAAAACTTAGACAGACTAAAAAACTTTAACTCGTTCAACTGAAATTTTCACTTTCTGAAGCATATCTCTAGGCTAGGGAATGTGAGATCATAATCAACTGTTACAAAAATCTCTCTCTCAAGCATTAGGTCATATTCTTTATTATACAGTATATTGGCTAGGGCTCCCTATCTAAACACAGCTCGGCATATGTGAATTGTTTGTCTATTAATAGATGAACTGTGATCTTCTAGTACATGGAAACTAAAACATCTGCTGTTCATTCCAGATTTGTGTTTCAAGCAGGGGTTTTAATGTTAAGTGGAAAATGATTCTTTCCCTGCCATCTAGGAATTCCTCCTTTTTCTCTATTTAAAACAAATGAGAGATTAGGATCTTAGTTTCTACTGGCTGAACATTAGATTAACCGTTATTAAAATTCACACAGGTCTTTACTACCATGGGAATGGTTTACATAGCCCCATAATAACTCAATGGGCCTAATACACGTGTAAATCTGTTTCTGAAAGATTGGTATGTGTTGTCCCATGACAACCAGTCAGAAAAATGTATTTTTGTTGATCCCCATGAGCACCCTTGGGTGCTTTAAGTCCTGGGTCCTTGAACTATTTTCTGGTTTAATCCCGAGAAGGCCCACACCTCCAATGCAGTTTACCCCTTTCTCCTGTCTCATCCCTGTAATTGGCTTGTGGAATGGAGCAGTCAGGTTTTGGCATTTAATCCAGATGAGATTGAAAAACTGGCACCTACTACATCATTTCATAGTGATGGTGCTTCAGCTGTTGCGGAACTACAAGTCCCATGAGGCATTGCATGGCTGACCATTCGAAGTATGACTTCCATAGGCAGAGGCATGATGGGACTTGTAGTTATGCAACAGCTGTAGGGCCACAGGTTTGAGCACCCATGATATTGGTCAAAGTTTACCAGAATTTTTTATTTTTTTTTGCAGATGCATAACAGTTTGTGAACCTCAGTTTCTATGGTGGCTAGTTGTTATCCCTTCTTAGCCTCCATATTGTAATGTGTTGGGTGTCCTAATGACCCATAGAAAGTCTCAAGAGGGGAGATAGGTTAAAGTGGATGTAAACCCCCAAAAAACATTTGTATGTCACAATGTAGAGTATAAGATTTCCTATCATCTGTGCCCAGTCTTGCCACACAGAGTTAATCCAGATCTGAGAAATCGTCTTTTAATGTTCAGTGAAAATGAACAGCCTTCCAGATAAAAACCTGCCCCCAAAAAAGTCAGTTTTCTCTCTTCTTGCTTTGAGTGACAGGTTATTTACATATCTAGCTTGGACATGTTTATCATATGTTATGTTTATCATAACATGAGGTGATAAATCCACCCCTCCCCCACATAACACATCCTGGTAGTATACAATGAACTTTGGATCACCTCATGTTATGATAAACATGTCCAAGCTAGATTTGTAAATAACCTGTCACTGAAAGCAAAAACAGAGAAACTGACTTTATAATTTGGCAGGTTTTTATCTGGAATTCTGTTAATTTGCACAGAACATTAAAAGAGGATTACTCAGTGCTGGATTAACTCTCTGTGGCAAGACTGGGCACAGATGATAGAACATTTTTTGGGGGTTACATCCACTTTAAGGCCAAAGCTCCACCGGTACAAGTATAGATTTTGATTGGATGGATTTTTCCCACAATGTTTGTTCTTTTTGACGGTTAGCAGCTGGACAATGCAGTTGCTGAAAACAATGCACATATTATGCAAAAAGGTGCATTTTATGGCCAACGATTAAGTAGCAGCATCCTACAACTCCATTATTATTTTTAAACTGACCAAGCATTCATTTTGATGGCAATTGTTCTCTGCATACAGAACATAAAAAGTTGGTTACACAACCTATGGGTTGCTCATCTGCCGTTTACTGAATAAGAAATGTATTTCCGCTGAAAACAGTCTGTCTTCTGCATGATCAGAGGTCCCTTACATTGGGGCTAAAGTATGTGCCTTTGTATTGTGCTCATCCAGAAGTTTGAGCATGTGTGTTTTTGTTTTTCATTTCTACACATTTCTGATTGTATCAGTAAAGACTAACCACTAGTCTGCATATTGTAAGTGCTTCTATTACACAATGTGAATTGAAATTCCTTGTATCCACTTGGTTCTCTTTTATGTAGTTGATAAGCTGCAGTATTATTTGAATCACTGCCATACTGTATGTTACAGGGGATGTACCACTCCAACTTTACACAATTTCCCCCCCAAAGTACAAATTTTCTAATGATTTTTTGTATTCTACATGGTGGCAGCTTTTTGGTATTTGACAGGTTTTTTTTTTGTAGTGCAACATTTTAAATGAATAAACTTTTGTGTTAAAAGTAGTCTTGGCACTATTCCATAATTCTTTATTTTTATTACAACAACTTTAATAATAATAAAAGCATATTAGTAACCGTCAGTGCTGCCTTATCAGTTCTGCCTCTTCAGTGCAGCCTATCCTTGCCCATCAGGGAACCCTCATCGGTAATTATCAGTGCCCATAAATGCAGCTGTGAGGATCTGATGGCTGGATCACAAAGCAGGGCCCTCTTGCTGAAACACAGCTTGTATACGAATAGCTTACTGCTGTCAAAGTCCCACCTCCTGGACCGGCATTAGACCAGTGTTCTGTCTATCATAGTAGCTGGTCCAGGAGGCGAGACTTTGACAGCAGCCAGCATTTCATATAAAAGCTGTTTTTCACCCCATTCTGTGTGATTCAGCTGCCAGATCCTCCTGACAGTTCCCTGGCTCATCGCTTCTGGCAGAAGTGGCGGAGCCTTTTTATTTTACAGGACATTAAAGAAGCCCGGGGGGCAGGGTGCCCCTCCTGGGCCGCTCTGATGGCTGCATGGCTTCTGCCAGAAGTGATCAGCCAGGAAACTGTTAGCTCAGTCCTCCCCTGCTACACACTCGCCCTTCACTAATTTATACTCGCCAAATGCGAGTGGAAATTTTGAGGCCTGGTATATACTTTGCACAAAAGAATGCTAAATAGTTAATGTATTTTGTATGGGGACAAAAGTCCTGCTGATTAATTGAAAAGACCTTCTCTTCTGTGGATTCTCCCAGATTCTAAAAAGGTATTCTTGGTTCATGCCCAGCTAATTCAATGTTGGGCCCCTTTTACGCATGCGCACCGTTTGTCTGGTTTTAATCCATCCGTTGACAGCTGAAAAACGGATGTGACATCAACACAATGGTGTGAACTGGGCACATAACTGACACACATGGAAACTAATATCAACATGCATAAAAACCTCACTGAAACGTGCATAAAAACCTCGCTGAAACGCGCATGAAAACCGATGTAGACTCTGCAAGTGAAATATTCTCATCAGTTTTCATGCATGTATGGTGTCAACGAGCCCTCAAGGCATGCCATGAATGATGGATGTCACAAGTGCGTTTTCCTATCAACTGAACTGACAAGACATTAAATGGCTTGCGTCATAACTGATCGCAGGTGCAGCTACAGATCAAATGGAGGCTAAGATGGCAACTTTCTTGGCTGTAAAGGAGAGGAGGGTTTAGTTCTACTTTAATATGGCAATCGCTGAGAAATAGACCTGTGATATTGTGTGCCTTATTCACATTATATAGCATTGTGGGACTGTGTTTAATAAAATTGCACTTGAATTTGAAGGTGGTTGCGACCATTGCGTCTGACTTGCTTAACCGATTCCCGTCCAACGTATAGTCAAATGATGGCTGGGGGTGGGACCGCTCTAATTCTGGGAGGATGCTCTCCAATTCTTGCCACGCATTCACGCAAGGCTTTCGGTGGTTAGCTGTGTCTTTGGACACGGCCTATCACCGATCAGGGCAAAGCACAAATGACATTGGCTCTTTACCCCTTGATCGGCTGTGTCCAATCACAGCCGATCATGGTGTAAATACTTGCTGGTTTTCAATCTTCCTTTTTTCATGCTGTCACAAGGAGAGAGAGCTGGTAACCAGCTAGTGTGAAAGGGGTCATGTCCTGATAATCAGCACCCTTGGCAAAATCAGTAAAGCACCTATTTGCTAAATTTTATAACCAACATTAAGAAAAAACAGGTTTTGTTTTTTTCATCAAAATATTTAGTCTTTTTTCATTTGTTTAGCCCCCCCCCCCCAAAAAAAACAGTGGCTATTAACTACCATCAAAATAAAGCTCTATTTGTGTGAATAGAATTATACAAATTTCATATGGGTACAGTGCTGCATGACAATTATGAAAGCTGGGTTCAGACTGGAGCATTGCGGGGCTCAAAGCAGGGGTCCTATGTGTCTTCATTCAACATTTCAGCCCAAATTGTTTGCTGAATTCAAACCTGAAATGGACCAAAAGATGCACAGGAGGCCTGTGCAATTCGCACTGGAGATTTGGGAACGGGCTCCATAGAGAGCTGGTCACAATATCTTGCTATGAAAATTGGATGCATGTAGATCTGCATCCAATTCGCAGTAGTGTGAACTCAGACATAAAGTGTGACCATGCTGAAAATTGGCCTGGTAGGCAATTAAAGGCATGTCACTTATGAACCTGGCATCTACAAAATGAGTCATATACCATAGTGATTCCTGAGATGTCTTATCACCTGTCCTGAAAACATGTCTTTTTTTTAAACTCTGGAAGAGTATGAACTTCTATGGGGGGCTTACCACTTACTTCTCTGTCCTTGGTCATTATTATACTGCTAAAGGGCAAGTTGGGCTCAGGTCTGATTCTACACTCTTCTTTGTGTAGAAGAATGCCAGAACAATCTCAATAAAGGAGACGCAAGAGAAATAAACCTTCCAACGCTGTTGAAAATGTAGTGATTCTGCCAAAATTTCCACTTATGCAGCTAAAATGAGACTTTAAAGCCCCCCAGAGCCTGCTCCCGGAATAAAGTGAGTTGGCAATGTCACTTCCCATATTTTTATCATCACATCTGTATAAATAGGATTCTATTCCCTGGCCCTAGTCATTTAAAATCTGGCCTTTGTTTGGCATTTAGGATAAAGGTTCCCCAAAATTACTCACAACTAAGCAAAGTATAGCTGTAGTTTTGTAGTGAACACCAGAAGGTAACCGCTCTTACCCTTCTAGCACTGCCCCTATTGGCCAAATCAGTTGCTGGTGCTCGTGTATAGTATAATACCCTACTCTGCATACATTTTACATAGAGAAGGGGATATAATAAACTACTGCCATAACTGCTGGTTCCTTTATATCCAGCATGCACCTGTCAGATAAATGTAGGTTAGTAGGGTCATATGGAAGAGGCACTAATGTTGGATTCTCTGCCTTCTTCTGTTAAGCTGGTCAAACGTTACAATCTGGATTTGATTAAAAAGCTATGTTTACATTTTACAGATATAGCCTATGCAATCAAGAGATTCCAGTATTAAATGCAAACTATGAAGCTTTGTAAAATGTTCATGAATTTATATGTCCCACCTGTAAGCCATTTTACCCCATAACTCCCCACCCCGAAACGCTGCCTGGAAAAACTCCCAGTTAGCAATTAACATGTTCTGGTTTGTTGCCAAGACTTAAAAATCCTCCTAGCATTAAGGCAGGACATAGGGGTTGCTATCTTAAAGATTACAGACAGACTTCCAGGGGTACCTAAAATGTCCTACAGTTATGACAATAAAATCTTGATCCAGAATATTGCCAGATCCTAGATCCTGAAAAGGGCATTAGAAATCATGAACTATTTTTCCCAAAGACAGAAAAGATGGGGCATATTCATTATAGTGACACGGGGTATTTCTTCCCTCCTTCCACTGATATAAAGGATGGGGTATATATTTCATGGCGAGCTTTGCCTAGGAGGTGATTTACCGGTGACCCTTGGAATCCAAAATTAGGAATTTGAGATGATCTGGGAATTTATGATAATCAGTCGACTGAGGTAAGCCTTTGGCTTACATTTGAGTTATCAAATGTCCATGATCGGTAAGGCATTTTCGGGACAAAGGGCATCTATTTTACTCCCCTTAATCAAACTGTATTGATTGTAGGGGTGCAACAAGTCATCATTGAACCGTCACCCGAACGGGTCGCGGCATTCAGATCGGCACACCACACGATCCGCGAATTGCGGCCATAGGAAAGACCGCGACTTCGGCCTAGCTCCGGAGCTGCGGGCATCTTGGTACACCCGGCAGCGGCGGTGGCCTAGGTGAGCTTCCCGGAGTGGCACGCTGAAGAAGGAGATGTGGACATTCCAGTGGGGGAGATGTGGATATTACAGTGGGAGAGATGACATGAATATTACAGTGGGGACTATATACGGTGGTGATCCGAAAAATTATCCTATCCGTGATTCGTTGCAGCCCTAATTGATTGATTGGTGGTTATATCAGAGGCATAACTAGAACCCTCAGGGCCCCGGGGCAAGAAACCATGATGGGTCCCCTTGCCCCCCACCCCCGCTTCCACCCGACCCCCAGTCTTCCAACTTTGGGAGGGTGTCCATGGACATCGTCCCAGAACCTTGTCTCCCGTGTCCCCTGGGACGTGCATCCAGCGCAATCACAGTGGTTCTTTACAATGTGATCAGCTGATCCAATGTAAACAGACTTGCTGGTTATTCGCAGCCCTTTCCTCCCACAGTGTGGGAGGAAAGGACTGCCATTAACAGTCAAGAATTTCAGTAAATCGTTTACACTGATAATCAGTGCCACCTTTCAGTGCCCATCAATGCTGCCTATCAGTTTTCATCAATGCCGCCTAACAGCGTCCATCAGTGCCACCTATAAGTTCTCTTCAATTTTGCCCATCAGTGCTATCAATGCTGCCTATAAGTGTCTATCAGTGTTCATCAATGCTGCGTATTAGCGTCTATCCGTGCCACCTATCAGTGCACAATACCAATCAGTGCTGCCTATCAGTGCTCACTAATGCTGCCTATGAGATCTGCCTATCAGTGCTCATCAATGCTGCCTGAGATATGCCTATCAGTGCTTATCAATGCCCCACAGTGCCACCTATCGGTGCCCATCAATGCCTCCTATCAGTGCTCATTAGTGCTTCCTCGCAGTGCTATCTATCCATGGCTCCTATCGGAGCTTATCAGTGTCGTCTGCCTTCTCAGCACGGCTCTGAGCTGACAGCGTCTATCTCATGGAACAGCACCGAGTCTGCATTGACAGTTTTATCTCTCTCACATGTGATGAGGCAGGAAAAAGCCGATCTGCTCCCCTTCCTTGTACTTTACTCCCCGCTGAGCACACACAGGAGGGGGGATAAGGGTGTATAAGGGGGGAGCAGGTCGGCTGTGTCCTCTCCCATCCTGTGCGAGAGAGGACGAAGGGGAGATAGAACTGTCAATGCTGGCTCTGTGCTGTTCCATGAGGTAGACGCTATCAGCTCAGAGCTGTACGAAAGTGGCGGAATGCCAGGGAATCCCGTCACAAGTGTGACTGTTGCGATCCTGGTAATTCCGCCACTGGGTTATGTTATGTTGTCACTGTCTACTGTCCATCAGAGTGTGAGCCCAGGTTCACACTGGGTACAATTTAGTTCGATTTGAGATGCGATTTCACATGTGAAATCGTATCTTAAATCGGCGGCAATGACACTGTCCTATTCGGTGCGGCGCTGCACCGATTTCAAAAAGTAGTTCCTGTACTACTTTTTGCGATTTCAGGACGTGATTTACATTGACATCTGTGCAGAAACCTGCACAGATGTCTCTTAAATCGCAGCCGAAATCGGGACTGCCAGCGGGAGTGAAATTGACTCCCGCAGCCCAGTGTGAACCAGGGCTTATAGATAAGAAAAGGAAGAATAGTGCTGTTCACAGGCATACTGTATGTAGTACACATCTGCTAGAATGTAGCGAAAAAAGTAGAGTAAGAAACAAGAAAACTATTGCCTGAATGTTTTCTTATATTTTATTAAGCCCCTAAGGGGATATTGGACTTTCCCTATGAGATTTTGTTTGGGAGTGTGTTACTTGCTCACATTTTGTCTCAGCAACTGAGATTCAGATCTCAGAGAGAAAGTTGCAGATTTTTTAAGGTTTTTGACAAACTCATTTATATGTTTTCTCCCCAATTCCGGTTCCTAAAAGTTTGGAAGGATTTCATAAACTAAAGCCAAGTGACTTGTGGATTGTTATGAGACATTTATATATATATAAGGAAATGTTTGGAGACTCAATACAGCATCTATTCATGTAACTTTTTGCACTTTAAGCAAAAGTCACCTGAATCCACACCAGACTGCAAAAATGACTAAATTAATCACTTGCCCACTGGGCACTTAAACCCCCTCCCTAACCAGACCAATTTTCAGCTTTCAGTGCTCTCTCACTTTGAATGACAATTACTCAATCATGCAACATTTTACCCACATGAAATTGTTGTAGTTTTTTTCTCACAAATAGAGCGTTTTTTGGGTGGTATTTATTAATCACTGTTGTTTTCATTAAAAGCGCAAAAAAAAAGACCGAAAATTCTGTAAAAAAAAAAATCCTTTTTTTTTGTTTGTTACAAACTTTTGCAAATTAGTAATTTTTCTTCATAAATTTCAGCCAAAATGTATACTGCTACATAGCTTTGGTAAAACAAAATGGTGTATATTATTTGGTCTGTGTGAATGTTAGAGTCCATAAGCTATGGTGCCAATCACTGAAAATTGTTAACACATATCTAATTTCTTGAGACCCTAACAAGCCAGGACAGTGCAAAACCCCCCCAAGTGACCCCTTTTTGGAAAGTAGACATTGCAATGTATTTAGTAAGAGGCATGGTGAGTTTTTGAAGTTGTAATTTTTTTCCCACAATTCTTTGCAAGATCAAGATTTTTTTTCTCTTTTCACAAAATTGTCATAATAGCAGGTTATTTCTCACACACAGCATATGCATAGCCCAAATTACACCCCCAAAATACATTCTACTCCTCCTGAGCAAGGTGATACTACATGTGTGAGATGAGACTTTTACACGGCCTGACCACATACAGAGGCCCAACATACAGGTAGCACCATCAGGCATTCTAGGAGCATAAATTACACATATAATTTCTTGACTACCTCTTGCACTTTTGAAGTCCCTGGAGCATCAAAACAATAAAATAAAAAAATACCCCATTTTAGAAAGAAAACACTTCAACATATGAGGCATAATGAGTCTTTTGAACATGTCATTTGTTTTCTACACATTTTTGGTAAATGTGGAAAAAAAATGAAAACACATTTTTTTTTTACACAAAGTTGTCCGTTTATACAATATTTATAACACATAGCATGTACATAGCAACAATTACACCCCAAAAATAGATTCTCCTACTACTCCTGAGTATGGCGATACCACATTGTGTGAGACTTTTACACAGCCTAGCCAGATACAGAGGCCCAACATTTAGGGAGCAACATCAGGTGTTCTAGGTGCATACATTTCAAACCTAATATGACTACCTATTACACTTTGAGGCACTGTTTTGGCACTGTACTGGCATGGATGAGCTGTGGATGGGGATGGCTGATTATGGTTGAGCCATGAATGTGGATAGCTGAGTATGGCTTAGTATGGATGGAATGGGATGGCTGAGTATTGCTGAGTGTGGATGAGTATTGCTGATTATGTGTGGATGGAATGGCTGAGCGTGGATGGGATAGCTAGGGATGGATGGATGAGTATTGCTGATTATGGATGGATGGATGAGTATTGCTGAGCATGGATGAGTATTGCTGATTATGGATGGATGGATGGATGAGTATTGCTGAGCATGGATGGGTGGATGAGTATTGCTGAGCATAGATGGATGAGTATTGTTGAGCATGCATGGATGGATGAGTATCGCTGAGCACGGATAGATGGACGAGCATTGCTGAGTATCGATGGATGTGTATTGCTGAGTATCGATGGATGGATGAGTATTGTTGAGCATGGATAGATGGACGAGCATTGCTGAGTATCGATGGATGTGTATTGCTGAGTATTGATGGATGGATGAGTATTGTTGAGCATGGATGAGTATAGATAGGATGGCTGGGTATGGATAGATGAGTGCAGGAATAAGCACAGATCAGTGCTGTGGGCACTACACATCCAGCCCACAGCGCTACTGCACCCGATCTCTCCCCTTTCCCCTCGCACTGTACCAATCTGTGCGGGGAGGGGAGAGATGAACCAGACATGTCGCTGGTTTGTTTACAAGTCAAATGGCGGAGCGATCACGTGGTAAAGGGCCGCTATTAGCGGCCCTTTACTGTGATCCATTGGACACCCTCCCAGAATAAGCTGATCGTGCTGCAGCCGTCTTTTGGCTATGGCCCGGTTGGCAAGTGGTTAACCACTTATCCATTGCCTGCCGTCAAATGCCTTTTAATCCACTAGGGCGCACGTGCGCGCGGCCGCGTCACTGGGGAATTGCCCAGAAACTGAGCAGGACCGTGGATCTGTGTGTGTAAACACACAGATCCACATCCTGTCAGGGAGAGGGGACCGATGATGTGTCCCTTGTATATAGGGAGGGACAACCATCGGTCACCTCCCCCAGTCACTCCCCCCCCCCCCACAGTAAGAATCGCTCCCTAGGGAATACATTAAGCCCTTGATCGCCTCCTAGTGTTAACCCCTTCATGGCCAGTCACATCCATACAGTAATAAATGCATTTTTATCGCTGTATAAATGTGAATGGTCCCAAAAATGTGTCAAAAGTGTCTGATGTGCTGATCACCGCCATTACTAGTAAAAAAAGAAATATTAAAATGCTATAAATTTATCCCCTATTTTGTAGACCTTATAACTTTTGAGCAAACCAATCAATATAAGCTTATTGGGAATTTTTTAACGAAAATATGTAGAAGAATACGTATCGGCCTAAACTGAGAAAAAATGTGTTTAAAAAAAAATGAATATTTATTATAGCAAAAAGTAAAAAATATTGTCCTTCTTCTTTTGTTTATAGCGCAAGAAATAAAAACTGCAGAGATGATCAAATACCACAAAAAGAAAACTCTATTTGTGGGGGGAAAATTATAAAAATGTCATTTGGGTACAGCATTGCATTACTACGCAATTGTCATTCAAAGTGTGACAGCGTTGAAAGCTGAAAAATGGCCTGGATAGGAAGGGGGTGAAAGTGCCCAGTAGCCAAGTGGTTAAAGAAAATAAATTTGTGTCCCTCTTGGAATCACAGTTTAGTGCACTATTTATTCAAATGCTTTAATTGTAAGGGAAATATATATATGTGTAGCGCCCATGTACTTCAATGTACGGGAGCTATTGAAATTTTGGGAAAAGATCAGAGTGTGACTCACTCTGATCTCAATTCTGATTATGTTAGGGCTCTCTGTCTCAGCTCGGCTGTGCTGTGGGCTCATTCTGCTGTGCCTGGGGTGTAGTTCCACCCCAGGATAGCAGGTGGTAGCAGTGGAAGCTGAGGTTCGGGTGCTCTTTTCCAGCAGCCAATCGGGATGCTTGGGCATGCTGGGAGAGGGTAATTTTGAGGCAGACACCATTTTGTGAGGTCGTCTTCTGTTTTACCTCACAGAGTGTGGCACCCACCTTCAGGGTGACCACATCACCGCGCCCTGTGCGTAATGGCCTACCTGGCCAGGGCGTGGGTGCTACGCAAGATTCCTGGTTCCGGAGCCCAGATGGTTCGGAACAATTCTGAGTGGAACGGGGATCCAGTGATTGACTGGATCTCCAAAGATCCCAAGCGAGTTTAGCTGTTCGGTGGAGAGTCCAGTTTTGGAGCACCAAAGAGAGGCTTTGGAGCACCAAAGAGAGGCTGGTGGTCCAACAGCACTGGAGTGAACCATCGGGGATCGAGGTACTGGACACTGAGGGGTTGATTCCTCTCTCAGTCAGTACCTTGGCGACATTGAAGAAAAAGGTACAGGCAAACTTTATTCGGGAGGAGTTCCTCCGTGGTTACACTCAGACAAGGCCTGTGGCAGAGGCGCTTGTTTGATGGTCATTAAGAAGAGTCTGTGGCAGAGACACCCTTCTTAAATTCCAGTGATACTCTGGCTGCCAGATCTGTGAGAGGGACTGTCCAGGTACACTATACCCACTCAAGCTGGAGTGGCGCAGAAACATTGTTTATTGTCGGAAGCAAGTATCCAAGGCCTGAGTCTGCTATCTTCTTCAAAACCCTTCTTCTATCCTTCCCTCACCTGTTCATTGTTTTTACCCGGCTGGGTAATAAAGAGCACCTATAAAAGAAACTTCCTATTTGCGGACATTTCTTCATTGCTACTTATTCATCGTTCACCCTAGACCAGTGATGGTGAACCTTGGCACCCCAGATGTTTTGGAACTACATTTCCCATGATGCTGATGCACTCTGCAATGTAGCGGAGCATCATGGGAAATGTAGTTCCAAAACATCTGGGGTGCCAAGGTTCGCCATCACTGCCCTAGACACATCACCAAAGCCATGAGGTAACATGCCATGCCTTTTTACCAGCGGCTCCTTCGGGCGTGAGCGCTACATATATATTTAATATGATTTGAAAAGTAGTTCAGCCTTGTTGAAGTCAAATGTGTATTTTGTACGCCTTCCATTATATGTAGAATTGTCTGTGTTTACCTGTGCTGATAAATCAGCATAACAACAATTTAAAGCGGAGCTCCACCCGCATTTTTTTTTTCAAAGTCGGCAGCTACTAACAATGTAGCTGCTGACTTTGAATAAGGACACTTACCTGTCCTAGGCGCCCGCGCTGACGGCCCCCGCCGATGCCGATCCTCGATCCCGGCACCGCCATCCACAGTCAGGGAAACAGGCAGTAAAGCTGTGCGGCTTCACTGCCCGTTTCCTACTGCGCATGTGCGAGCAGCGCGGCGCTTTGTGAATGGTCCGGCTGCTTTCTGGGATACACACAGTTCCCAGAATGCAGCGCGGCCCATTCACAAGACTACACCGAGAAGAGGAGGAGGAAGAAAACCACACCGCGGAAGATGAGGGCAGATTCAGGACTTCCGCATAGCAACAGCCTATTTAGGGTGAGTATTTTTTATTTTATTTTTCCATTTAATTTTTTTTTATTTTTTTTTAGATTTTTGAAAAAAAAAAAAAATCAGGGTGGAGCTCCGCTTTAAGCTAAAAGGCCGTTTTGGCCACAGAAGTGTACAGCCAATACTTATTATCAAATCCCCGTGCTGGCGCTCTTGCACGCGATTGTGCGTGGCTGGCTGCGATCGTGACCCCCAACTACGCGCGCTCTCTGGGGGCTCTTAAAGAAACCGTTTTGCACATCGGTGCCATTGTGCCTCCCGCATATGTACGCGAGTCAGTCGGGAACCAGTTAAAAGTATTTTTTTTTTTAAATGCGTTTGTAAAACTGCTGCACAAATACAATGTGACATAAAGTATTGCAACAAACTCTGTTTTATTCGCTAGGGTCTCTGCTAAATATTATATATAGAATGTGTGGTGATGCTAAGTAATTTTCTAACAAAAAATACTGATTTTAACGAGGGCCGTCTTAATAGCATCATAGGCCCCTGGGCAAAGTAATGCTCTGGGGCCCCTACAATGACGACAGTGCAGGTAAACAGACATCCAGTAGGTAGGGGGCAGACTGCCTCCCCTTTGCATCCATCACTCTATGTGCCATCATGGGGCCCCCAATATCAGGGCAGTGTGGGCTCAAGGACAAGCTGCTTTGGGGAAAGTGCAGGGGCCCCCATGCAGCTGGGGCCCCTAGGCAGTGCCCAGTTGTGCCCTCTCATTAAGACAGCCCTGATTTTAACTTGTAAGCAAAGTGTCAGGAATAGGCTTGGCTTAAAGCAGGGGTTCACCCAAAAATAAACTTGTTTACATTAGCTACATCCCTCCAGCATACTGCTAAAATCTGCAGTATGCTGTTTTTTTTTTTTTTTTGTACTTATCGTTATACAAGCTATTATTTATCCAGCTCCAAGCGGGGGATTACTTCCTTGTATAGGCGTTCCTAAGTGAAGAGGTGTTGATTGATGGGCTGCTAAAGTGCATCACGCCTTCCGGAAATACCCGAAGTGACACTCGAATGTTTACGGCGCCTGCGCAGTCAGCTCTACAAGGCAAGCGCAGGCGCTGTAAACGCCCGAGTGTCTCTTCGGGTATTTTTGGAAGCCGTGTCAGTGCCTTAGCAGCTGTCAATCAACTCCTCTCCGTTTAGAAACGCCTACTGCCCGCACCATTGCCCGCTCGGAGCCGGATAACAAGACCTCGTATAACGATAAGTAGCAAAAAACAGCATACTGCAAATGTTAGCAGTATGCTGGAGCTAATGTGAAAAAATGAATTTTTGGGTGAACCTCCGCTTTAGGTGGTTAGAACAGTTTTGCAATGGAGGCTACAAAGCTATTCCTGGTGACACCAACAATACAAAAGGACTAAAAAAATAAATGTGTTCAATAGCATACAACGTGTACACTCTCATTTCGCCCTTAACAAGCATGGCGGCCGAAGAATCACCATTGTTTATGGCTGTATTGCTTGGCTACCTTCGCCTTCTCAGCCAATCACAGGGTGGAGACCTTTGCTTTCCTCCGTAATCCACCAATGAAAAAAGTTTTGGAAAGTTAGAGCGTGACGTTCGTACACACCGCAGGCCCCGCCCTACAGATTGACCTTCTACGCCAATCGCCGCAGGTTTCCCGCCCAGAAATTGTGTCGAACGCTGTGGTAGAACGAAAGAACTCTTAGTCCCACCCTCGCAACCGTTCTGTGATACGCCTACCACCGTGGCCGCGCCTCTTGCCTGTTGCAGCGTCCAATCCCGAGTGTAACCGTTAGTGTCGCCTGGAGTTTCGGTGGAGGAAGGTGAGAAAAGGGGAGCTGTGGGTGCGGGACGGGTGTTAGGTGTGTCATGTAGGGTGAGGGGCTGTATTGTGCTTCTGCCAGCAGGCACAGTGTCCTGTATTGTATACACAGCTAAACGTGTTTACACTGACTGGCCCTGTACAGGAGGGTGCTGGGATAGTCTGCCTGTGTGACTGACACTTGTATATGTGCGGTGATACATTGTAACCTGCCCTTGTCTTGTGTGTGTGCAACTTCATATGAGAGTACTGCTTTGTCTATGTGGCTGCATGTGTGACTCATCTAGGGTGCAGAGAAACCAAAGTCATACAAACAATGGAAATATACAATGTAACAGGAGAGTGGAGATCAAGCATTGCTAGATAAGAACACATGTAGTTCTGATCAGGACTTTCCCTCACACTCTTTGTTTACAAGTAAAAATCATCTGTATTTTTTTGCTGGAAAATGATTAAAAAACCCCAAATATATATAATATATATAATATATATATATATATATATATATATATATATATATACACACACACACACACACACATATATATATATATATATATATATATATATATATATATATATATATATATATATATATTTAGAAGAGACCCTAGAGAATGAAATGTCAGTTGTTGAATTATTTTTTATGTCGCACCGTGTTTGCTCAGTAGTTTTTCAAATGCAATTATTTTTGGAAAAGATCCACTTTAATACATTTTAAAATGTATACCCCCATTTTTTTTTATAGCATAAAAGATGATGTTACGCCAAGTAAATAGATACCTGACATGTCATGCTTTAAAATTGGGTGCGCTCATGGAATGGTGCCAAACTACGGTACTTAAAATCTCCACAGGCGATGCTTTACCAATATCTACAGGTTACCAGTTTAGAGTTACTGAGGATGTTTAGTGTTTACACTCTGATGCTTGCGGCGATACCTCACGTGTGGTGGGAACATGGTTTACATATGTGGGCATGACCTACGTATTCGTTCATCACTGTGCGTTATTTTTTTTTACAATGTCACTTTAAAAAATAGTTTTGATCACTTTTATTGCTTTTGCAAGAAGTGTAAACGTCCCTTGCGATGGCAATACAGCATGACAGGTCCTCTTTATGGAGAGATCTGGGGTCTGATCTCTCCTCTACCCTTAAGGCCGGGTTCACACTTATGAGAATTGAATGCGCATTTCCCCGCATTCAATTTGCATAGCAGGAGAATGTGACCGGCTCTCTATAGAGTCGGTTTACATATCTCTGCAGCGGGTATGGTGTGCCGGAAAAATGCGTGCCTTTTATTCGGTGTGTTTCAGTTTCTATTTCAGCCAAAAATTCAGACTGAACTGGTGAACCAGCACGTACCGGACCTCTGCTGTTAGCCGCATGCAGGAACGGTGCGAACCCGGCCTAAAGGAGTTGTAATCCCTTAGTTTTTTACTTTAATGCACTACCTGAACTCAATCTGTCCAGAGACGAGAACAAGCACATCGGCTCCAGCCGCTGTCTCGGGTCCTCATTGGATAGATTGATAGCAGCGGGAGCTGTTGGCTCCCACTGCTGTCAATTAAATCCATTGACATGGGAGTCGGGGCCGTGTCCTGCGGTCTGTGTCAGTGGACACAGCAGCAGGACTCGGGAACATGCCCGCACGAATGCCCCCAAGAGGAGGAGGGCCAGGCACACTACCGCGGGACTCCAGAAAAGGAGGATCAGGGCCGCTCTGTGCAAAATCCTTCCACAGAGCAGGTAAGTATAACATTTGTTTTTTTTTTTGTATAACGCAAACCTTTACAATTACTTTTAACCTCACTGGCGTTTTTCCCGTGTCTGACACGGGGTAAAAATTTGCTGCTACTATTGTTGATCCCGTGTCAGACACGGGCTCGCCTCGCAGAATCCAGAGAGAGTTTACTTACCTTCTCCGTGGATCCAGCGATGCATCCCCGCTGTGTGAGCGAGCGGGTGCTCGCTCGATTCACACAGCGTCCCCGTGTGCCGCCGAGCTCCGTTCCCTGCGACGTTACGACGCACGGGGACGGAGAATGGCGCCAAATTCAAAAATGTAAACAAACACTATACATACAGTACAATGTAATCTTATAGATTACAGTACTGTATGTAAAAAATACACCCCCCCCATGTCCCTAGTGGTCTGCCCAGTGCCCTACATGTTCTTTTATATAATAAAAACTTTTCTTTCTCCCTGCAAACTGTAGATTGCCCATAGCAACCAAAAGTGTCCCTTTATGAAAAAAATTGTTTTAGAGCAGCTAAAAAACAGCGATAATAAATTATAATCACTTGCAGAATTTAGCGATAGCGATTTGTGGGGAAATTCGTCATAAAAAAAAAAAAAAATAATGACAGCAAAAATTCTGCAACTGAGCAAATTTCAGTGATTTTGAATTGATTACATTCTTGAATAATTTTTACTATAATTATATTATTATTTATTATAATTTTTTATAATTATTTATTATATTATAATTTTTAATAAAAAAATAAAAAAAAATCATACCCGGGATGCCTATTAGACTCTTGTTTTAGATAGATTTAAGTAAGTACTTACTAAGAATTGCAGGCCTATAATACATAACACCACATTTCCTTGCAAAACAATTGCAACGCTTTTGGTACAAAATTCCAGACAGAATCATAACGCCAGGGAGGTTAAAAGCAAAAGATCAAAAAAAACAAAAAACGCTTTGTTTACGTGGGGCCGAAACCAGAAGTGACGTCATGACATTGCTCTGGTCCTCCTAGGCCATAGAGATGAGCAGATGCCATCTTTCCTTTGCTCATCTCTGTGCCCAGCTGCCACAAGCAACGGATCAGTTCCTGGAGCTTCTAAAAGTGATCCAGCAGCTAATCTGCTGCTTGGACCACTTTTATCAGAAAGACCGGCGCCTGACGGAAACATTAAAGAGGTTTTAAGATGAGCAAGGTGTGTGTGTGTATGTGTGTATGTGTGTATATGTATATATATATATATATATATATATATATATATATATTATGCTTTATACCTCTGATATGTTGCATCTTCTTTGTACACGTTTATTCTGATTGTACAACTGTTTTTGCTGATCCTGCCTGTCATGACTATACTATGTAATTTAATTTAAAATCCTGAATAAAATGTTAAAAAAAAAGGGGGGTTGTAAATCGCAGTTTTTTTTTTTTATACCTTCAACGTAAGGGTGCAGTGTGCTAGTATTCAATACATACTAGCACATTAGGTTAAACTTTACAATGAAGCTTCCTCCGCACCGAGATGTCAGCACTGCAGGGGCTCTCATCATCACCCGTCTTGTTTCTGGGTGCTTCCAATCAGAGACAGAGACCGCAATGATCACGCGCATGCGCACAGAAGTCGCTGTTCGTGGCATGGCACTATGAAGAAATGGCATTGTTGCTGTTCCTTCAGAGTGCATGCGCCAGTGATGTCACTGGCTGCATGAACATTGCATATCTCTTAAACTGTTCATGTTTAGGAGATATTTACACTGCCTATAGGTGAGCCTTATTGTATAGAATGTTTAGGGGTTTTATGTAATCTTTGGGCCTGAAATGCTAAAGTCCAAAAATGATCTTAATTATAATACAAATATATGAAGTAATAGCTCTGTAAATGTTCCTGTGTGTAATATATATATATATATATATATATATATATATATATATATATATATATAATATAAAAAAAATTTGTATTCAACTTTTTTATTAATATCATGAATATGGATTTATTGTCGGCCATTATTGGCACCTTTAGCAGAGTTCCACTTAAACTGGAAGCTCTGCTTGTTTTTGCTTTCTCCCTCCCTTTCTTTGGTGCCACGTTTGAGGCCTTTTGGGGGTGGGGAAGCTTCTGTATTAGGTACCTGTCCCAACTTTTAGGAAACCCGGCTACATCGAGGTCCCCCAGAAGTGCGACCTCCTTCCTCCGCCACCGGGCCAGTTACAAAGTGCAGTGCGCTTCGTGCATGTGCAGTAGGGAACCAGCTGCTGGTGTCCACTACCACAAATGGCGGAGGCAGCACCCAAGAGCCAATCGGAAAATTGGCTGGGGTGCTGACATTGCGGGATCCCTGGACATGCAAGTGTCCTAATATTAAAAGTCACCCGCTACAGTATTTGTAGCTGCTGACTTTAAATTTTTGGAGGGGGTGCTGGAGCTTCCGCTATAAATTCTGTGTATGTCTTCACACTAAACCGTTGTGGTGTTAAGTCTTACTTGTTTCATTTTTTTGTCCGTTAAAAAAAAAAAGCACCTCCATTTGAAATGCACTGAAAACGCAGCAAGAACACATTAATAACACACCCCTGTTACCTCACATGGCCTATGAAAAACACAGTAAGCACAGCAAATTTGTTTGCGTTTTCAGCACATTATCAGCTTTTCTAGCTATCAGCAAAATGCAGAATACACCATTTTCACCGGCCATTTGATGGTTTGACAGTTGGGTTGAGGACAAAAACAAATATGACAGTTAGCAGTCCCGACATTCTAGGAATGTAACTGTTTTTTGAAACTGTTAAATCAATGGGTTTATTTTCGCTTTGATTTACTGCTGTTCAGGGGCTCTGGACTTCAGCAAAATGGCAGCCTTGGGTTAGAAGAAACAGGAGCAATGCTGGAGGCAGTTTACAGCACTTGGTAGCATAATTATTAATGTGGAATGCTTGCTAAACATTTATTTTTATCAAGCTGTTATTGGTAAAGTTTCACTTTAAAGAGACCCTGTCACCACATCGTACCCTATGGATTACTATATGTAGTTTCTACTGCCCCCCCCCCCCCCCACCTGTATGTCACTACAGAAAATCTCATACTATCAGCAGTGAAAGCCACTGCATAAATAACAGTGACAATGGGAGCGGCTGTGGGTGGCTGGAAGGTTGACACTCCATAGTAAACTTGGATTTCTGCAGCCGAGAACGTTAGTATAGGTACATGTACTCCTTTTTGATGAACACCCAAATATGTTGCTACATACTTTCAGTATACCTTGGATGTTTGTTTTTGCCTGTTGAATCATCCAAAGAAGACTTGTAGTGATGGTTTACATGGACTAAACTAAGGAGATTAAATCTGCAAGCTGTCAGGAAAACCCAGACCCCTTCTTCAGGCATATTTAGAAGTGATTATCTCCCCATAGAAGTCTATTCACTTCCAGTCCAGGCCTTTTCTAGTTATTTTTGCTAGAAGATTACTTGGAACCCCCAAACATTATATAATTTTATTTTTTATTTTTAAAGCAGGGTTTTGCAAATGTTTTAGATTACACAGTATTTGTGCAGCAGCTTAGATACCAAACATGTTGTGCTAGAACTGTGCATGCCCGTGCAACAATGGCAAACTACGTAAGTTTTACTAGCTAAAATGAGAATCATGGAACAGACACAGAATCACGACTAGATCATGATTCTCGCGGCATAACATCTTTCACATTAAAAAAAAAATTGGGCTAACTTTACTGTTTCATTTTTATTTTTTTTATTCATTGAAGTGTATTTTTTCCAAGAAAATTGCATTTGAAAGACTGCTGGGCAAGTACAGTGTGACATAAACTATTGCAGCAATTGCCATTTTATTCCCTAGGGCAGTGATGGCGAACCTATAGCACGGGTGCCACAGCTGGCACTCCAAGCCCTTTCTGTTGGCAGTGGCACCCCAGGTTATTCCCCCAGCCAGGCAGTCAATTGCACTGATTTGACAGGACACCGGCTCCCTTATTTGCATGAGTGCCAGTGACGTCGGCAGAACGGTGGGCAGCCAGTCATCATGTGCGCTGTTTAAGGGGGGTGTAAAATTCTTCTTCCACCATCCCGACTGTTCGGCAGATTATTGTCTCCCCGAATCCTCACACCTCTGGTAAGGCATTCGGGAATTCCTTTCTGTAGGCATGATATTCCAGCTCCCCCCGCTCCAGGACGACTTTGGTTCAGTCTGTCCTTCTAGTGCAACCTGTGAAAAAGCAGAGGGGGAGGAGCGGTGCTCTGAGCAGATCATCCATGGTCACGAGGAGTGGTGCAATGGCTTGTAGCTGACCTCCCGGCTGCGGAGATATCGAGGAGTGCATGTGTCAGGTAGGTGAGTGTAATAGTCAGGTAGGTCAGTGCATGTATCAGGTAGGTCAGTGTATGTTGCACAGTGCATTCTGAGCACAATGCATTCCTGAACCCTGCATTCTGAGCGAATCTGGCAGAATTGTAAATTTTTGGTCCCTTGGGGCTCATTCAGAGGGATTATCAGTCCCACCCTCTGTACAGAGCGGCTGGTAGGTTTAATTCTGTGTTGGCACTTTAAAAAGAAATAAGTTGGTTTTGCGTCGCGGTTTGGGCACTCGGGCTCAAAAAGGTTCGCCATCACTGCCCTAGGGTCTCTGCTAAAATATATATTTCTTTATCGTACCTCACGGGACACAGAGCGCATAGCCATTACACTTGGGTTATATGGGTACCTTCAGGTGTGGACACTGGTGTAATCAATTTCACAGGAAGTTTCCTCCCTATATAACCCCCTCCCACTGGGAGTGCTTCAGTTTTTTCGCCAGTGTCTTAGGTGTTGGTCACGTCTAGCTGTCCCTCGGAGGTCTCGGGACCCAGGATAGCTAGCCGGATCCGTCCGAAGTGCTTCAAAGCCAAGGTGTACGGTACCCGGGCCCTGCTGGAGTGGGGTTTTGCCTATAATGCCTCTCCTTGGAGGGCTGGATTCTGGGCTCCAGTGCCTTAGTCTCTTCCAAGAACTAAACGCTACTGATGCCAGGATGCTATATAGGTCCAGGGGTGTGGGTTCCTTAACACAGGACCCCGGTCCCTGAAGGTCCAAGACAATACCCACGGAGATGGGGGAAGGCTGGGCCTCTTGCATTTTGCAATACCCTGCGGCGTGGAGCAGGTAAGAGGGAACCTGCGGGACTTGGTTCGACAGTAGGTATCCCCCTGGGGGTTCTGGGTTGGCTAATGGTATGCTTGTGCATCAGCCACTATCTCCACTATGTCTTTTGAGGCAGGATGGGATGTACTAATGTTTACCCAGATAACATGTAGAGATATATATGCTTTTAAAGATATGTATTTTGCTACTCCCCCCAGATTTGCCTGTTAGCATGATACTGCAGCCCCACGTGTATAGAGAGGAAGTGCTGACAAAACTCCTGTTTCCTAGGAAGCCTAGGGGGACAGCTTCCTCTATGTGTGCACTACAAAGATTAGTGGCTTACCGGGTGTCTGTGTTACTAGCGCTGGTCCAGGCTTCTCCTCTGCTCTCTGCTTCCTCCATGTTGGTTTCAGCGTGGGGGGGGGGGGGGCGGGCCAGCAGCGTCAGGTCTCAGATAAAGCAAAAAAAAAAAGCATTTCCTGGCTGGTCATTCCCTCCTGAGAGCAGTGGAGAGTGAGGACACAGAGCGCGCAGCTGAGCCATTTCTGGCTAACAGTGACACGCAGTGGTGGTTTGTGGATCTTCAGGTCTGGACTTAGTCCACACTGACCAGAAAAAAAAAAAAAAAAAAAAAAAAAAAAAATTTTTTTCTTAAAGGGCCTTAGATCTGGCAATATCTGAGTCGGTGCAACCTTGGACTCCAGCTAACGGGCATTGGTGTGGCAATACTCACAGGACTCTCCTCGGTATTGCCGCCTTCTCAGGCGTATGAATTTTTTTTTAAAAAAAAAACATTTTTTTTACCATAGCCTGTCCTTATTAATGTTTCACTTCTAGCTACAACAGTTGGGTGTTGGCTGTAGGGGTGTCTCAAGGTTGTGCAATGGCTCCCAAGGGATCAGGACCAGCTAAGGCTGCAAAAGGTGCCAAAAAAGTAAAGAGGTCTCCAACGGGGTCAGAGGATTTGGGCCAGGCTCCAGTGGTCCCACCCTCACCAGATAGGCCACCGAACAGCATCATGCAGGAGCCATTGAGGGTGCTAGGGGCAGAGGCGGCCCCCAATCAACCCATTCCCGTTTATGTTACGGAAGAAATGCTAGAATCCACCCTGGGTGGGCTAGAGAAAAGGTTAACTGCTTTAATTGCCCGTTCTTTGCCGGGTGGCAAACAGGCTAGATCCCCGTCACCTAGAACGGTGTGTTCGGATGCAGAGGTCCTCTCTTCGGAGGAATTGGACCCACAGGGGGATCAAGCGGACCTGAGTCCTGACGGGTCAGACATTGAAGATTCCACTATAGATGACATTTTTTTCGGCTTCTCAAGCAGAGAGTCTGTGGATCCAGTCTCTGACGGATATGGTTCGCACTGCTTTTAAACTTCCAGTGTCAGAACAATTAGCCCCCGCGGTATCCTCTTTAGGTTCCTTGAAGGCACCATTGAGTGGTGCGTCTTTCCCGGTTCACCCCCTTCTGGAGAGCGTGATTTTTCAGGATTGGGCTCGACCTGATAGGATTTTTATCCCTCCTAAAAGGGTCACCATTCTCTATCCTATGGAAGAAGAATTTGCAAAGAAATGGGCACTCCCTACCGTGGACGCAGCCATTTCCTGCGTAAATAAATTCCTGACCTGTCCGGTGGAAAATGTCCAGGTGTTTAAAGATCCAGTCGACAAAAAATTGGAGACCCTACTGAAGGCTTCTTTTACCACAGTAGGTGCCGTGGTTCAGCCAGCAGTGGCAGCCATTGGCGTTTGTCAGGCTTTAAAGGATCAGACTAAACCGATATTAAGGGACATACCGGCTCAGCAAGCTCGTGAATTGGCTGACCTCCCAAGAGCTCTCTGCTTTGCAGTAGATGCTATTAAGGACTCCGTTCAACAGGCGTCCCGTTTTATCTCTGCTGTTAGTTCATATGCGTCGCCTTTTGTGGCTAAAAAACTGGTCAGCAGAGGCACCCTGCAAAAAGCTTTTAGCAGGATTTCCCTTTCATGGTGGGAGACTATTCGGTGAAGACCTAGATAAATATATCCAGACCATATCAAGTGGTAAAAGTTCTTTCTTGCCTATCAAGAAAAGATCGCGTGGGCCCGCATTTAAGCGACAGGCCTTCACAGGCTCGGCCCCTTCAACTTCCCGTCAGTATCGACGGCCTCCCGGGCGTTCAGCATTTAAGGACAAGCCACGACAGGCAAGAGGCCATGCCCACAAGGACAAGCCACGACAGGCAAGAGGCCATGGCCTCGCAAGCCGGTTAAACCAGTCCTCAAGTCAGATTCATGAAGGGGCGCCCCCACTCTCTTGGGTGGGGGGAAGGCTTTGGTTCTTCTCCGAAGTGTGGAAGGCCAGAATTCCCGACTCTTGGGTAAGATCCGTGGTAACCACGGACTACAAGCTAGAGTTTCGGGAAGTCCCCCCCTCCTCATCTTCAGGGGTCAAGTCTTCCAAGCGACCCATTAAAGAGGGCCTCTCTTGTAAAAGCATTGGATCGTCTCTGGCTCCAGGGAGTAATTGTAGAAGTACCAACCCAGGAATGGAGTCTGGGATTCTACTCCAACCTTTTCATAATACCAAAGCCTAATGGCGACGTCAGGCCTATCTTGGACCTCAAACGCCTAAATCGCTTTCTAAACATTCAGACCTTTCGTATTTGAGTCCATACGTTCGGTGGCAGCCAGCCTACATCAAGACGACTTTCTAGCATCTATAGACATAAAAGATGCGTATCTGCACGTGCCGATCTACCCGGCACATCACGGGTTTCTTCGTTGTATGATAGATCACCGCCATTACCAGTTCGTAGTCCTCCCTTTCGGGTTGGCAACAGCTCCGCGGGTATTCACAAAGGTGTTAGCCCCGGTGCTAGCCGTCCTAAGGACAGAAGGCATTTTAGTCTTGGCATACTTGGACGATCTTCTGGTTATCGACAGCTCAGCTTCCAACCTCAATCAGGCAGTAGGTCGCACAGTTCAGCATCTAGAGGAATTCGGGTGGATTGTAAACCTAGAAAAATCGGTATTGAAACCCACAAAGCAGTTGGAATATCTAGGCCTTTGGCTAGATACAGACTGCCAGAGGATAAGTTTACCTCAAGCAAAGATCAGATCAATAGCTCAAGCAGTTCAAGTGATCTTAGGCAAGAAGAGGCCGACTATTCGCCTATGTATGCGACTGCTGGGGAAGATGGTGGCCGCCTTCGAGGCTGTGCCCTACGCCCAGATCCATACCAGATATCTTCAGGCAGCCATTTTCTCTGCTTGGAACAAATCCATTCAGGCGTTAGATCGTCCGTTAGTGCTCTCCCCGAAGGTCCCGCGCAGCCTGTCTTGGTGGCTGGTCTCTCAAAATTTGTCAAAAGGCAAATCCTTTTGCCCCATCACGTGGAAGATAGTATCCACGGATGCCAGCCTGTTAGGTTGGGGGGCAGTTCTAGAAGAACAGACCCAGCAAGGGCTGTGGTCGGGGGCAGAAAAACTGCTTCCCATCAATATCTTGGAGATCAGAGCTGCTCGACTGGCCCTGATCGCCTGGACTCTCCCCCTTCAGGGTCTGCCAGTAAGGATACAGTCCGACAACGCCACTGCGGTGGCATACATAAACCACCAGGGGGGCACGAAGAGCCCAGCAGCCCAAAGAGAAGTAAACCTGATTTTCTCATGGGCCGAAGCCCATGTACCCTGCATCTCGGCGGTGTTCATCCCAGGGATAGACAATTCTCAAGCAGATTTTTTGAGTCGTCAACAGTTGCTCCCGGGGGAATGGTCTCTTCACCCCCAGGTATTCCAAGAGATTTGCCAAAGATTCGGAGTCCCAGATGTGGACATTATGGCAACGAGATCCAACAAAAAATTGGACAAATTCATATCCCGAGCCAGGGATCCCTCGGCCTACGGGACCGATGCGTTGGTTTGCCCTTGGCACCAGTTTTCTCTTCTGTATGCGTTCCCTCCACTGCAGATGATTCCCCGCCTTCTACGGAGGATCCGGGTGGAGCGCAGGCCTGTGATCCTGGTGGCCCCAGCCTGGCCCAGGAGGGCTTGGTACGCACTCATCGTGAAGATGTCAGTCGGGGCGCCGGGGCCGCTCCCCCTGCGCCCAGATCTGCTGTCTCAGGGCCCAATCTGCCATCCTGCTTCACAGCAGCTAAATTTGACGGCTTGGCAGCTGAATCCCTAATTCTTAAGGGCAGAGGCCTCTCAGATCAGGTCATATCTACGTTGATTCAGGCTAGGAAACCGGTCTCCAGAAATATTTATTACAGAGTCTGGAGAACCTATGTGGAGTGGTGCGAGTCTCAAAAATGGCATCCTCGAAAGTTTTTTATTGACAGGATCTTGCGATTCCTCCAGGTTGGCATTGACAAAGGGTTGGCTCTTAGTACTCTAAAGGGGCAGGTGTCGGCTTTATCAATATGGTTTCAAAGACCCTTGGCCACCCATTCGCTTATGAAAACCTTCTTGCAGGGGGTCTTGCATGTGAATCCCCCTATTAGAGCTCCCCTCTGCCCCTGGAATTTAAATCTGGTCTTGTCAGCTTTACAAAGGCAGCCGTTTGAACCTCTGACAGAAATCCCTCTTGTGCTACTAACCCGAAAGTTGGTTTTCTTGGTGGCTATGGCTTCAGCCAGAAGGGTTTCCGAGCTGGCAGCCTTGTCATGCAGGGAGCCATACCTTATTCTGCATAAGGACAGAGTGGTTCTGCGGCCTCAACCTTCTTTCCTTCCTAAGGTCATATCCAGTTTTCACTTGAATCAGGACCTAGTCCTACCATCCTTCTTTCCTACTCCCCAGTCCAGAGAGGAAAGACGGCTTCATACTTTGGACGTGGTTCGAGCCATGAGGGTCTATCTCAAGGCTACAGAGAAGATTCGGAAAACAGATGTGCTTTTTGTTCTTCCGGATGGCCCCAAGAAGGGTCAGCCGGCTGCCAAGTCTTCCTTGGCTAGGTGGATTAAGCAGCTGATTTTTCAGGCATATGGTCTGAAGCGCGTTCCACCTCCCTTATCAGTTAAAGCCTATTCTACGAGGGCCATGAGTGCCTCCTGGGCGGCACACCATCAGATCTCTATGGCACAGGTTTGCAAGGCGGCAACCTGGTCTTCCGTACATACGTTTACTAAATTTTATAAGTTGGGACGTTGCAAAGGGTACGGACGCAGCTTTTGGGCAGGCGGTCCTACGGGCAGCAGTATAGAATCCTCTGGCCCGGTTCACGCCCCCTTGTTTTTCTGTTGGTGGAGCCATGTTTTCTCCTGACAATGTTTTTATTTGGCTATTCTTGGCCTTACGGTCTCCCTCCCTTCATAGAGCATTGCTTTAGGACATCCCAAGTGTAATGGCTATGCGTTCTGTGTCCCGTGATGTACGATAAAGAAAAAAGGATTTTTAATAAACAGCTTACCTGTAAAATCCTTTTCTTGAAGTACATCACGGGACACAGAGCTCCCACACCTCTTTTGGGAAACATTGTGTAACCTCGGGAGAATTGCTTGCTACAAAACTGAAGCACTCCCAGTGGGAGGGGGTTATATAGGGAGGAAACTTCCTGTGAAATTGATTACACCAGTGTCCACACCTGAAGGTACCCATATAACCCAAGTGTAATGGCTATGCGCTCTGTGTCCCGTGATGTACTTCAAGAAAAGGATTTTACAGGTAAGCTGTTTATTAAAAATCCTTTTGTTTGGGGGTTCCAAGTAATTTTCTAGCAAAAAGATATTGATTTTAACTAAAACAAGTGTCGGGAAAAGTTTTAGACTTTTAAGTGGTTAAACTTCCTGCCTTTACACACAGAAGTTTGCTCTAAGAAGGAAGTTAGTTACAATGTTTCATGTTGTTACAAACTTGGCAGATTTTTTCTTTACAGACAGAAGTGTATTCCTTTGATCTAATAAGGAAGCGTTAGTTACAATGTTTCCTGTTAAAAAAAACCTTGGCAGACTGCCTGGATCTTTTAACAGCTGAGTGAGCAGATAAAGTCTCTCCCCTTGTTATATGAAAGAATCTGCAAACTCTGCATTGGAGATCGTCAGGGGGGTTGAATCGAGATCACAATTTTTTTAACGATTAATTGTGCAGCTCTAGTGCGGGGCCAACGCGTGTGCAATTGCCTTTGCACAGCGACACTTTAAAAAATTATTTGAGTTATATAATTTTACACTGTTGCTTTTATTTATTTTTTGCTCGCTTTTATTGTCGCAAGGAACGTAAACATCCTTGTGGTAGCAATAGGCATGTAATTTTTTTTATGGAGAGATCTGGGGTCTACAAGACCCCAAATCCCTCCTCTGCTCTTAAAAGCATCCGATCACACCGTGATCAGTCTTTTCAAATGCTTTTGATTCTTGAAAATGGTGCCTTTGACATCTGGGTAAACAGGAAATGAAGTCAGGTCATGGCTTCCAGGTTATCAAAGCCGATCCGGGCTTAGTGGGAGAGTGGGGGGGGGGGGACTCCCCTCCTGCTGCTTGGTAAAGCAATCCAAGGGCTAGTTAGCCGCTAGATTTGCTTTTACAAAAGAGCCGACCTCTGGTTCTAAAAAAAATGGTGCTGCAGGCATCATCCCAGTATAACCATTTGAGGTCCAGCAACGTATGCCGCTGGTCCACAAGTGGCTATGGAAGGACAAAAGCAGTTGAAGCAAGTCGGCTGCGCGTGCAATGATTTCTGAATATAAGCGCATATGAAAGATCGCAAATGAAATCAAGTGGTTGTGACCAGAGTAAGGGTGGTCAGGGAGCGGTAGATATAGCCCCAGAGAATGACCGGCAGAGCGATAGCTTGTTGTCTTTGTACAAATGGCTCTTGCACCAGGATCCACCTCAATGCAAACATTGGCAAAGAAGCACGTTTCCTTCACTTTTCTCTATAGAAGAGTAATTGGGCATACACCAGAGGCACTCACTACCACCAATTACAGCATAATGCCCTCGTTCACTCTACCAGTATGCTAAAATCCTGTGTTACAGTGTACAGGCAGCTGTCAGTTTTGCCCTGCAGTAAGGGGATGGTGCAATGCATGTTTCAGCAAACTTTTCTTTGTTTTTACTTTAAGTTGCATAGGTACTTCATTGATGTCTCCACAGTGGCACGATGCATTGCACTGCAGCACGATGACATGCATTGCCACCCAGTACGATGCGTTTTTCCACACATCACACATTGGTTGTGCACAAATGTAACCGTTGTGGTGACTGGTGTTTTGTCCAGTGTGGAAAAACTCCATTTGACGCACAGTGTGTGAACGATCCAGAAGTGCCTTTATCAGAAGATTTCCTCCTCCTCCTAGTAATTCAATAAGACTGAAAACGCATGTCATTTAGATGTGCTTCCCTTGTGATAATGTTGCTGTAATTTTTAAATTTTTAAAGGCTTTTGACTTGGTAGCATGGTCTGGGTTCAGGTGAATGTAGTATCATGTATTGGTGTCTGTGAATGTTGCTAAATTAGTCCCATGTGTCCTTGGAAAGGGTACTTTACAATGACCCATATTTAGATGGAATGAGACGAACATTCATGTCTGCATTTCTGAACACTGTAAATGATAGCCATGTCCTCCAAGAATATGTGAGAGTTCATCCTTGGTTTGAAATAAATATTCTCCACTTACAGTCATTAAAGCGGAACTAAACTCTCTAAATCAACATGAACTGTTTTTAATCCTTGTGCTGCTAGCATTAGTAAATAGATCAGAAGGTATATTATACATACTTGTTTTACTTTCTTTTTACATTTATTCAGTTACTTACTGGTTCCTGACCTAGGCCAAAATGATGTCATACATCCCAGGAGTCTTCATGGGCTTTTTTTTTTAATCTGGAGAAGGTGCTTTCCCAGCTAAGCCACACATACCTGCCTTGCAGGAACAAAAATTGTTTCTGGACAGCCGCACTCTGAACAAATTGTAGCCTTTATTAAAAAAAAAGGACAGCACTACAAGTCACCGCAACATAAAATAAAACCCGACCGCTGACACGTTTCGCACTGAAACTAGTGCTTAGTCATAACTAGTGCTTGAGTCCATTGAATATTTTTTTGTGTCCCAAGTGTTTGAATAATGACAAAAAAATGACAAAACATGCCATGGTTATATGTGGAATAGCACCCCACAATACATTCTGCTGCTTCTCCTGAGTACAGGGATACCACATGTTTGGGACTTTTTGGGAGCCTATCCGCGTACAAGGCCCCAAAAACCAATCACCGCCTTCAGCATTTCTAAGGGCGCAAATTTTTGATTTCACTCCTCACTACCTATCGCAGTTTTGAAGGCCATAAAATGCCAAAATAGCACAAAACCCCACCAAATGACCCAATTTTGGAAAGTAGACACCCCAAGCTATTTGCTGAGAGGCATAGTGAGTATTTTACAGCTCTCATTTGTTTTTGAAAATTAAGAAAGAAAATAAAAATGTTTTTTTTTTTTTTTTTTTTTTTCTTTTTTACATTTTCAAAACTTTGTTACAAAAAGTGAGATCTGCAAAATACTCACCATACCTCTCAGCAAATAGCTTGGGGTGTCTACTTTCCAAAATAGGGGTTATTTGGGGGGGGGGGGGTTCCATGGCCTCTGAAACTGTGATAGGTAGTGAGGAGTGAAATTAAAAATGTACACCCTTAGCCTGAAGGCGGTGATTGGTTTTTGGGGTCCCGTGCGCGGCTAGGCTCCCAAAAAGTCTCACATGTGGTATCCCCGTACTTAGGAGAAGCAGCAGAATGTATTTTGGGGTATAATTCCACATATGCCCATGGCATGTTTGAGCAATATATCATTTAGTGACAACTTTGCAAAAAAAAATAATATTTTTCCCACAACTTGTGTCAAAATATAAAATATTGCATGAACTCGACATGTTTTGAACTGTCCTGGCATTTTATGCACAACATTTAGAAGCTTATGTCATACATCACCCACTCTTCTAACCACTTGAAGACAAAGCCCTTTCTGACACTGTTTGTTTACATAAAAACATTATGTTTTTTTTTAAAGCAAAGACCCTACAGATTAAAATGGTGGGTGTTGCATTTTTTTTCCACACATTTTTTGGGGAAAAAATCCACTTTTTTTTATTTTAAAGCACTAAAACACACTATATTTCCCAAATTTTGGATGCAATAAAAAAGATGATCTTAGGCCGAGTACATGGATACCAAACACGACATACTTTAAAATTGCGCACAAACGCGCAGTGGCGACAAACTACATACATTTTTAAAAGCTTTTACAGGTTACCACATTAGATTTACAGAGGAGGTCTACTGCTAAAAAATGTTTTATGTTATTTGTAAACTGTTTCTTCCATTTTAGTTATTTTTTTACCATTTTTATTGTTATCTCAGGGAATGTAAATATCCCTTATGATAGCAATAGTTAGTGACAGTTACTCCCTTTTTTTTTAAAAGATTGGGGTCTATCAGACCCTAGATCTTTCCTCTGCCCTCAAAGCATCTGACCACACCAAGATCATTGTGATAAAATGCTTTCCCAATTTCCCAATGGCGCTGTTTATATCTGGGGGGGGACATTCCCTCCCACTGAATGTAAAAGCAGTCTAGAGGCTAATTGGCCGCTAGGACTGCTTTTACATGAAAACCGACCGCTGGCTGAAAAGAATTATACCAAGATGATGCCTAAACCTGCAGGCATCATTCTGATATAACCATTCAAAGTCCAGCAACACACCAGTACGTTGATGGTTCTTGTTGGACATGTATGCTCTGACGCGTTTCGTCATTGGTTGACTTCTTCTGAGGGCGTGACCCTTATCCAGTGACCTAGCAGCTTGTACAGTCCCCGGGATCAGGAGCAGGAGAAAGTTTTAAACAAACTATAGCTTCACAATCCAGCCAGGAGAGACCTACAGGCACAGTACTATCTATTTATTTGCTTGCTTACTTGATTTTATGGTACGCATATTATGTAAGGGGATGTTTGGGGCTCAATAAAATTGTTTAAAACAGTATCACACTATCTAAGTTTTTCTATTATATGTGATTGAACAACAACAAACTAAAACATACCGGTCGGTGGAGAGTGCAATATCCAGGACATACAGGAGAAATACTGACTTAAGGCTCTATATTTCCATATTTGTGGTGAGTGCATCCCCAAAAGGGGAATAGATACCCCCCCCACGTGGTGAACACCCCCTTGGTGAAAGGAGCACTGATTGAGGAAGTTTATCTGTATATTACATCCATCTGCACCATCATCTGTTTTCCTGTAGATAGACTGGTATATGGAAGTATTCCATACGCCTGTGTGGAAGTAGCGCTGCTACAGTTTTTCAATCGTTTTTTGGGACTTTAAGTTTTGAACTATCCTTTGTTATACTGTTCTGTTTGAATATTGCCATTATTTTAAGCAGCTGCTGCATATTCATCTATTTATATCTAACCATCTGTGGCAAATTTATCTCAAAGAGAACCACCCTAAGCGCTGAGCTGTGCTATAATACAGAAGGAAGGGCCACGTTAGCACTCTTTTTGAATTACAGTATAACAGTAAGATCATACCATACCTGCAAAGCAAATACCAAAAAAAAACATAGTAAAAAATAAAAAAAAATGTTAACGCAACCTGTGCCTAAAATATATATATATATATATATATATATATATATATATATATATATATATATATATATATATATATATATATATATATATATATATAATATTATACCTATACCGAAGCATGGGGGCATCCTCCCGCAAAAAAAGTTATGCCGCGTACACACGGACAGACTTTTCCACGGGAAAGCCTTCGTAGGAATGTCGACCGTATGCTCTTTTTTTCACTGTGGTGGTGAACTCCCCTCCTACAGCACTGGAGTCACGGCTTTATATATCGTGAAAAGCAAGCATGAAAAAACATAACAACTAGGGTTGTCCTGATATCACTTTTTTAGGACCGAGTACAAGTACCGATACTTTTTTTCGTGTACTCGCCGATACCGAATACTGACACTTTTTGAAAAATGTGTAATATCGGTATCGGGAGAACCCTAGTATGGGAGCATGGATGGAACTGGGATTGGATCGGGGGGATGGATGGAGCTGGGATTGGATGGGGGGGTGTATGGAGCAGGGATGGGATTGAGGTGGGGTGTATGGAGCTGGTATGGGGGGATGGATGGAGCCGGAATGGTATGGGGGGGGTGGATGGAGCTGGCATTGGATCGGAGGGTGGATGGAGCAGGGATGGGATTGAGCTGGTATGGTATGGGGGCATGGATGGAACTGGGATTGGATCGGGGGGATGAATGGAGCTGGAATGGTATGGAGGGGATGGATGGATATCCTGTTACCCAAATTTTCTCTTTGAGCACTGCACTGCTCCGCTCTCCGCTCGCTCTCTCTGAAAAAAAAAAAAGTATCGGGCGAAGCATCGGGAGCATTTGCGCGAGTACAAGTACTCGCGCAAATGCCCAGTATCGGTCCCGATACTAGTATCGGGATAACCCTAATAACAACAATAAAACTTTGCAGAATAGAATACAGTAAAAAAAGAGCAGAACAATAGAGAAAGAATAGAGAACAATAAAACGACAACTATTTTTTTTTTTTTTTTTTTACACTTTTTTTTTTGTAACTGTTCAACTTATTTGGTTCCAGGTTTGGGTCTCTCAAAATGCGATGGCATCTTGGGAGACCCTGTGTAAGGCCCCATACACACGAGCGGACAGATTTGTTCAAATCTGTCCGTCCGACAGATTTGAACAAATCTGTCTGCTGGGATTTTGGTTTGCTCGCGTGTACACACGAGCAAACCAAAATCCCCGCCAGCAGAGAGCGCACTGACGTGTCGGTGATGTGGCGGTGACGTTGACGCCGCCACGTCACCGCACCAGGAAGTAAAACACTTCCGCGCATGCGCCGAATCCATTCGTCGGCGGTGCGGCGGCGGAGCGGGACGACATGTCTGCTGGTAAGTGTACTAACCAGCAGACATGTCGGGCGGACAGATTCCCACCGGATAGATTTCAAAGCATGCTTTGAAATCTGTCGGGTGGACAAATCTGTCCGCTAGCCCATACACACGATCGGAGATGTCTGCTGAAACGGTCCATCGGACCGTTTTCAGCGGACAAATTCGATCGTGTGTACGAGGCCTAAGTGTTTTCCTAGCCTATGAAATGTTTTACCCTACGCTAATACTTCACTCGTGTGTGGAAGCGTTCAAAACATTCGCCAATACCAAGACCAGGATCGTCGGGACAGCAGGGACAAAAATAACGGGTGTCACGCCTACATCCGCACTTGCTACAGACATGACATCTTCTTTGGGGGGGCTCATTGGGTAGGGATACTCTCGAGGACATAAGAAAAATGCCTCTCATGCAGTCGGCTTACTGCATTTGGTAGGGGATGGTGAGGTGCAGAACCGCCTGGATACAGGAGTTCTGTGATGATCTCTTCCTGGAATTCAAGGAAGGTTCCATTCCGTCCTGAAGTTTTGTATAAGACAAAAGCATTTAGTAAAGTCAATTGAAATAAATATAGAGACACTTTTTTGTACCAGCTTCTCGCCTTACGGGCAATATGATACGGCGCCATTAACTGGTCATTGAGGTCCACCCCTCCCATATTTTGTTTATGTTTGTGGACACAGAGGGGTTTCTCCACAAGACCAGTCGCCGTACGAATTTGTACTGTCGTGTCTGCGTGAAGGGTGGTAAGAACGAAAACATTATTACACCTTGAGCAGGCTCTCGCCCCCAGCCTAAGACGGGAATCTACAAGCCGCTGGGGAAAGCCCCGGCGATTAGGTCGCACGGTGCCACATCCTCCAATCTGACGATCAAACAAGTGACTAAAAAGTGGCACGCTGGTGGAATTATTGTCCACGTATAAGTAGTACCCCTTTCTGAATAAGGGTGACACCAAGTCCCACACGATCTTGCCAGCGTTCCCCATGTAATCTGGGCATCCTTCCGGCTCTAACTCACTATCTTTTCCCTCATAAACCATAAAGCTCCATGTGTAGCCTGTTGCCCTGTCACAAAGCTTATAGATCTTGACCCCGTATCTGGCACACTTGCTGGGAAGGTACTGCTTGAAAGACAAGCGGGCAGAAAATGTAATCAAGGACTCAACGCATACAACTTGCTTGGGATTAAACAAGGCTGCATAACGTTCGTTGAAATGGTTTGAGGGGCCGACTTTTGTAGAGCCGGTCAAATTCAGGGTCTCCACGTGGACGACAAAGTGCATTGTCACTGAAATGCAAAAACCGCAGGATCGCCTCGTATCATTTCCTGGCCATGTGAGCAGAGAATATGGGCATATGGTGGTGCGGACTTGTGGACCAATACATCCGCAACTTAGGAAATTGGTGTATGCCCATGTTGAGGGGAAGGCCCAGAACGGTTTTAAATTCGGAAACCTTAAGTGGTTTCCATTCTCTGGCAAGGAAGGACTGGGGATTAGCGGTGATGTATTGACCAGCATACAAATTACTCTGGTCCACAATAGATCTATAGAGATCTTCTGTGGAATACAGCGAATAAAAATCAAGTGACGTAAAATTGGCTGTATCCACCTGAATACCGAGTTGGCCAGTGAATGGGGGAAGTACGGGTTTTGCAGAAGTGGTGGGGACCCAATCGGGATAGGCGAATTCTGCAGGAAGGGCACTATGGGCACGACGGGCCTGTCTTTGTCGTCTTCTTCTTGGTGGCAGCAGGACACTACTTGTGCTTGCCACCTCGCCAGCTTGAACTGCACTTATGGGACTTGCCACGTCACCACGTGATACTGCAGTGCTGGATGAACGACCAGGGTGTACTAGGCCGCTGGTGCTTGCCAGTCCACCAGAAGGAATAGCGGCGCTAGCACTTCTCTGCTCCATACAAGCGTCCTGCGGTTCTTGCTGTTCATTAACATCAGAACGGGGTCGGGTACGCCTGGCCTTAGCAGGGACCACAACTTCATCGTCGGAGCTATCTGACATGGAGCCACTGTCTTCTACAGGATCATATTCTGAGCCAGAATCTGACAGATGCGTGACCTCCTCTTTACTATCTGTCATGCTCAGAAACGTGTAGGCCTCTTCACCAGTGTACCTTCGCTTTGCCATTTTGGGCTCTAAATTTAGTTGTATACTAGTGGTGATTCACAGGTAAAAAAAGCACCTGACTGTAGAAAAGCAAACGTAGAAAACGCTTAAAAAAAAAAACTGTTAGCGATCGCAGGGATCTGGCCTGTCACACAGTTATGTGTGTTGTGTTTTGTAAGTGACAGTGATAGATCGATACTGCTCTTGGGTGGGTTGGGCTGGGCGCAGGGACAAAACGCAGGTGCTAGCGGCTATCTGTGCTGATCCTGCTAACAATGCGTTTTTTGGGAACCCTAAACTGCTGGGTACGTTAGTATAGATCAGATCAGGTATCGATCTGTTCAGATACTATACCACTAAGGGGGGTGTATGCTTTGCGCGTGGGTGTAAGCGTTACCGGCACTAACCTAACGCTGCCTGGAGTGACGCAGACCCTGACTGCTGCTAAAATTTAATTGATATCACCCGCCGGGTGATCAGGGGGTTAAACCTTTATTTGGGTTATATATACGGCGGGTGCCCTGATGATATAAACAACAAACTAACTAACCAGCGTCAACCGTAACACTTATACGGTGATCACTGGTGAAAGTGTTAACTAGGGGGCAAGGGCAATCAGGGGGTTAAAACCTTTGTTGGGTAATATATGGGGGTACCTGACGCTTTCTAAAAACCTGGCGGCGAACCTAAATAACTAAATATCTAACTAGCTAACCAGCGTCACTAGTGACACTTATACGGTGATCACTGGTTAAAGGGTTAACTCTAGGGGCAATAAAAACCTTTATTTCGAAAATGTATGTGGGTACCTAACGCTATAAAAACCTCAAAAAATAACTAGCTACCTAGATGCACCAGCGACACTAATATAGCGATGTAAAATAATTCTGAGTGAACAAAATAGCAGCGCTAAGTTCAGTGACTGAACAAAATTAAATAAATATACCCCTGCGAAAGAGTGTATCATACATATACTAACAAAAATGTGTGTGTGTGTGTGTGTGTGTATATATATATATATATATGTATGTTCAAAACGTTCATCCAGTGGTCAAAAATAAATTGTAACAAGCCAAGTCTATAAGTGATTCAATTTCAAGTGATTAAACTTTCAGGTTTCCACTTAGTCCTCTTGAACAATCTTATTTAAAACCTTCCACCACACCATAAGTGCTCAGTGACTCCACACCCTAACCACTAGAATTGCACTTACCAATAGGACATGCCTCTCATTCACATGTTCGGCAATATTGCAGAATCTCCAAAAGCATCAAACGACTCCACCAGTGCTCCAGCACCTCAATGTTATTACACATGTAAAAATAAAAATGGCTCCAATAGTGAAGTATATCAAAACAATTTATTTAAAAACAGCCCAAGGGGGACTAGGGGGGTTGTGTGCCTATGTGTAGCTGTGTCAGTGTGCTGTTGGTGCAACTCGCTGTTCTAATGTCTTCTCTCCTCTGTGCCGGACGAAAAGGGCGACGCGAGGAGAAATGACATCACTTCCTCTGCCTGTGTTAACAGTTATGCCCCGTACACACGATCACTTTTTGTGATGAAAAAAAATGAAATTTTTTAAAATGTCATTTAAAATGATCGTGTGTGGGCAAAATGTCATTTTATGTCTTCTGAAAAATGACCAAAAAAAAATTCGAACATGCTCGAATTTTTTATGTCATTTTTCAAAATGTCATTTTTTGTGTCATAAAAAATGATCGTGTGTGGGCAAAACTACGTGAAAAATGACGTTTTAAACCTGCACATGCCCAGAAGCAAGTTAGGAGACGGAAGGTAAAACTACCATTCATAATGGAGATCGCACATTCATCACGCTGTAACAGACAAAAAAGCAGGAATCGTCTTTTACTAACAAGTAACCAGCTAAAAGCAGCTTTAAGGCAAATAGAACTTCCCCTTTAGAGTGCCATCACTTTGTTCATCATTTTCCAAAAATGATGGTGTGTACGCAACGTCATTTTTGAAAATGAAGTTTGAAAAATGTCATTTTTTTTCATTAAGAAAAATTACATTTTTTTTCATCACAAAAAGTGATCGTGTGTACGGGGCATTACACAGGCAGAGGAAGCAGATGGTTCCCTGGGAGCGATCGCGAGGGGGTGGCTAGAAAATGAAAACCTCATCTCGGATTGCTCCCACAGACGAACGGACAGCCGCATGTACCAGGGGGGTGTGTGTATGTTGAAGTGCCTGTCTGTGCCATTCTGCCGACGTATATCTACATGCGGAGGTCCTTGAGTGGTTAATGAATTTAGGCAAATATGTATTCTGCTACATGTTTTCGGTAACAAAATCCCAATAACTGTATATTGATTGGGTTGCGCAAAAGTTGTAACGTCTACAAATGATGGGACATTTTTATGGAACTTTTGTTTACTAGTAATGGTGGCGGTCAGCGATTTTTAGCAACTGCGACATTGCAGCAGGCAAATCAGAAACCCAACTTACATTTTTGACACATTTTTGGGACCAGTGACACTAATGCCACGTACACACGACCGTTTTTCATGACGAGAAAGATGCATTTTTTTTTAATTGGTCGTGAAAAACAGTCATGTGCAGGCTCCAGAGCATTTTTCTTGACGTTTAGAACCTGCTCTATTTTTTTTTCCCTCCTTCTTTTTTTTTTTTTTTCAGTCTGTTACAATGTGCCATCTCTATTAAGAATGCTAGTTTTACCAGAACGAGCGCTCCTGTCTCATAACACGGTCCTGAGCATGTGCGTTTTTTTTCTCCCCCTCGTTAAAGTGTACGCATGATCGTTTTTCACACTGGAATAGAACGACGAGAAAAAATAGAGCAAGTTCTAAATTTTTAACGGCCATTTTTCTCGTCGTTTTTCACATCGTTCTATTTCACGTCGTGAAAAACGATCGTGTGTACGCTTTAACGTGGGGGGAAAAACGCACATGCTCAGAAGTAGGGCTGCAACTAACGATTATTTTCATAATCGATTAGTTGGCCGATTATTATTTCGATTAATCGATGCATCGGATAAAAGCCTTAAATTTTTTTTTGGGGGCCAATTTGTTGTTGGGCAGACTACAAAACACAAATTGCTGCCAAAACACATTCCATGCTTTTAAAAATGAACTGTAGTGTGTTTCTGCAAAAAGTACCAAAAAAAAGGTGTGAACCCAGGCCTGAGATGTTTAGTAACATAATGGGGTTAAAAAAAAAAAAAAAAACACAAAAATTTCTACAAAAAGTGCAAATCGCTACTGTAGAGGGTTAATTTTTTTACTGTGGGACAGTGAAAGTGATATTTACAGTAGCGATTTGCTTTTTTTGTACTATAAAGGGCCAATTTTAGTTTTATTAACCCCATTATGTTACTGGCCGATTAATCGATTATGAAAGCTGTAATCGATTAATTTCATAATCGATTGGTTGTTTCGGCCCTACTTAGAAGCAAGTTTTACCAGGCGGGAGCGCTCGTTCTGGTAAAACTAGCGTTCGTAATGGAGATGGCACATTCGTCACGCTGTAACAGACTGAAAAGCGCGAATCGTCTCTCACCAAACTTTTACTAACATGCAGTAACACAAAATCAGCAAAAGCAGCCCAAAGGGTGGCATTCGAATGGCGTTGGGAGCGTTTTGCAAGATGAGCAAAATGTTTTAATAAATTTTGCCTTGATATACAAGCAATGTCTTGATATAAGAGTAGAGTAGAGTCACAACTGAGTAAAAAAAAAAGAGAGGAGCCTCTAAGTGTAGCAATATGATTACATTTAATGAAGGTACAACATTTTAGCAACTTATTTCTACACATAGAGGTGCCTCTCTTCTTTTTTTTTTTTTATACCATGTAAAAAAAGCTTTGATATACAAGTGCTTTGGATTACACGCATGTTTCTGGAACTAATTGTGCTTGCAAACCAAGGTTTTACTGTAAATCAAGAATAATACACAGTACACTGTGTGTATGGCTGTTGGAACGGCTGAGATACATACGGGCCGAATGTCGCCCGGCATTCGGCCCGTGTCTACTAGGCTTAAGCAGGTATGGTTGGACATATTGTTCAGTCTGGTTGATAACTGGCAGTAACCAGTTCCATAGGTGAGCTATATATTTCACCTGTTTATCGTCATCTATGTAGAGGTCCAACTTGAGAACTTGTTTGGCTCTGAGTTCCTTTGCCAAGGGGCTTTGTCAGTGGGTTTCCAACGTTTTGAAAATCTTTGTCTTATAGGTGAGAAGATATTTATATTGTATGTACAGAACCCATGTACCCTTGTTACTCAAGCAAGTATTGGCACTCATTGATTTTTATGTACTATGACTTACTGTATATCTATCTATGGGTTTTCTTGGTTTGGTTACACACGATAACCTGAAAACATGTCGTAATTGCGTTTGATATCTGCATATTTCATTGAACATGTCGGTATGAAGTGACTCATCATGGTGGGGAAGACGAGGGTAAATGTGTTCATTAACTTGTATGTATGAACTGCCTGTACATGTTGTGCGTTGGGGAGAGAAAACCCAACTAATCGCCTGGAGACTTTCTTTTCAAACATCACTTTCTTTCCACTTACATGTCCAGATTTGTTTTGTGCAGCTTTACATAACAGATATTTTCTCGTGGGAAACAAACTTCCTATTTGATAACATATCGCCTAACTTTATTTTTTTGCCGCCTTTAATCTCGCAACGAAGTGCGTAATATAAAGAGATATGAATGACAAAATGCAGATATAATTTCTTATGTTTATGAAGGCAATAATGTGTTACTAGGCTTGTGCTTTCATAATGTTTGTCTGTGATTTGCAGATTCTTGAGTGTGGTTGGCTTATGAATTGGTGACCTAATAGTTTGAAGGTAAATAATACACTGAGCAGAATTTATGACTGGTTTTAATTTGGGTTTTCATTAAAAGCTTAAATAGCTGGGTTAAGGCGCATTGTTTGTTGTGATTATTAGAACAGCAACAGGTTGATTTCTTATTGCTCCTCTGTTCATAGAAGAATGAGGAAGGCTGAAGGTTATGGTTGCCGATCCCCTTATTGGAACTGATATGTACTTGGCTGTGTCTGGTTTTTATACAGAACACTGACTTGGAGCAAGCATGAAGACTAGAAAAGTTAGGACTCCTAATATCGTACTTTTCCCATACTTCTACTTGAAGCATGACAGTCGGTGCTTTTGGTCTGTCATGAAGGAGAGGTTGTCTTAAAATGCCTCTTGTATGCCAGTTGTTGTGTTCAGGTGTCTGCAGGTGAATTTAGAATTTACTCAGCATACCCCCCTGATCTTCAAATGCTGAACAGCTCTCAGCTGCCTTCAATAGCTCACAAACTAACCATTGTTTACCCATCTTGATTTGAGTTCCGCACAAGGCACAACATTAAATGGCTTGTTTTGTGATGGAAGGACAGTCTTCATGACGGGTTGTCCGTATCTATTAAATCAATGCAGGTATTCTTTTGGGTCCCTGCCTTGTATATTGGCTAGCGTAAGGTACGACTGCTTTGGTCTGTGTTTACTTGATTCCTTGCACGTCTGCTACTCTTGTGCATAAGCGGCGAGGAGGTTTAAACATTTTTCCCTTACTATATCCCTTTTCCAAAATGGCGATGATGGGGCCGCCTTTTGACTGACTCCGCCCACTGTGGGTATTATTGCGGTGACGTGGGGCGTCGTCCTTATCCCGTGATCAAGTCTTTGTGAAGACGAAACGTTGGGAGGAGACGTTCCCACGTCACCGCATCCATTTGGAAGGACGCACGCGTACCACCAAGCCGGCCGGCAATTTTTGTTTTAAAGCTCTACTCATTTGCATCTGTTGTAAGTGCAATTTTATCCTTTTTCTTTTAATAAATACCATCGGGTTTTATGCTATGTGAGTTCTTATGTCGTTACATGGTTTCATCATAACACTGTCATCTGCTGATGTCCCTACGGCTGCTGAACCACGATCCCTTCCTTTAAGTGTTTACATCTACCCTGCGGGGTCCATTTCTGGTAAGGGTCAGTGTGTATAGTGGTGGTGGGTTTGCACTATCCCCTCCCCCGTTCGCACGACTGCCCTACACGGGTGATGATTGAATAGTTGTTCATACGGTTTCACACTCTGTTTCTGTTTTGTTTTTGGTGCTGAGACTCTTCATTTTCAAGTCTGTGAAAGCCCATGTGTGATCGACATTCCGGAGATTGATGCACCTGTACCAGCTTGAGACTTTCTTTCCCTGTTTATACATATGTCAAAAGTGTGGATAGGATACATCCATTCTCATCTGAGGAACATACTGCACAGATCCAACTTGATACACCATAGGCTAGAAGTCAGCTTCTCTGTGACTATTAGGTGGACTTTATATTTTATTTTATTTTTTTATACCTTTTTCAATTTATTTTGTTACATTTTTCTGTGGCTTCATTAGTCCAACACTATTCACTGAACTTCACTTAGGTTTGTGTGTTTTTTTCACTTGATCACAGCTGCCCAGCAACAGCAAGTTTTTTTGTGATCATTAGGTGGACTTTACATGCAGGTTTACGCTTGTGTGCTATTCCATTAATTCACTCTTGTGGGTTTTTTTGATTTGCGATTGATTTTGCTCATATTAATCACATCACGTACTGTGCCCTTTATTGGTCATTGACATACAATTAGCGCGATTCCTACCTCCTTTTATATTATTGTTTTATGTTGTATAACATTTTTGAATCGCAGCTTTTACCTGTTAGTTATTCACTGGGTATGCGCAATTTTTTCCTTTTGTATAGCTCACGGTTGCCTGCTAAATGTCATAGGCAGCCTTGTTTACTCACGGGCATCCATGATAGCATCAGTAATGAAAGGCAATGGTCACTCTTTTGCATATAAATGCTCCTGGGTAGTCAGGGGTGCTTGGACGTTCTCTAATGCCCTATACACACAAATGTTTTTCCCGACGAGAAAACTGCCATTTTTTTAGATTGGTTGGGAATGCTCCAAAGCAGTTTTCCCGACGAGAAAACTGGCTGCAAAAAAATTTGAACCTGCTCTATTTTTTCCCGTTTGTCTTTTTCTCATCGCGAAAACAGCTCGTGTGTATGCTTTTCCGAGGGGTGAAAAAACACACATGCTCAGAATCAAGTATGAGATGGGAGCGCTCGTTCTGGTAAAACTAGCGTTCGTAATGGAGATAGCACATTCGTCACACTATAACAGACTGAAAAGCGCAAATCGTCTCACCAAAAGTTTACTAACACAAGGACCAGCAAAAGCAGCCCAAAGGGTGCCGTCATTTGAATGGAACGTCCCTTTTATAGTGCCGTCGTAGGTGTTGGACGTCGCCATGCTTTGGTCAAGCTTTTTTTTTTTGACTGAACTTGTGTATGCAAGGCAGGCTTAAGCAGAATCACGTTGGGAAAACCATGTTTTGGTATGTCGTGTGTGTAACGGCCATAAGAAAACTCAACTGTGTGGATTACTGTAGTGCTTCCATGCAGGTCTTTTTTTGATTATTATATCCTATAGATGCACTAGTTCTACATTGCCCTATAAGTTCGCACATCTACATAGGAAAAAAGAAAAACGCTCTTATTACAGTCCTTGAACAATTGGATAGTTGATTGAAGAGCATAAACTTATTCCGGTGATTCGAAAGGCAAATGAGTTCATCCAGTAGTAAAACACCACAGTGATTTACACAAATGCACCGCCACCTTTATAGAAAAGCTTACCAGATAGCAAGCAAACCAGGCTTGTGGCTTTAGCCTGGATGGACGGTTGCAATAAATCAAGGGCCGATTCCACTATAAGCTCCGTATCATAATAATTTGTCACGCCCTACACATACGTTGCCACTTGCGGCGGCAACAACTCAGGCTGGAAACGGCTTCTCGCAGCCACGACCCGGGCTGGAAACGGCTTCTCGCCGCCACGATCCGGGCTCGAAACGCCTTCTCGCAGCCACAGAGGTTGCACACCTGGCAGTGTTTGTGACTTCCTTTTATTCCTTGTGTTATGGGTTTTATATAGCTGAATCATAAACGCTACATTTTAGGTCATGGTGGGTTTATTGCATACTTGCTGTTTATCAAATGGTGTTTCCTTCAAAAGGTCTATCTTGTAGTACAAGTATATATCAGGCTGTCTTCTAACTTTTTCTGCATTCTGTACAAATTTCATGAACTACAAAATGCTTGGTATACCAGGGCAGTGTAGAGCCTTATCCAGGATTGGGTACAATGTAATGGAACAGGTTGGGTGGCAGCTGTCAGATCTTCTGTTTTCCCATCAGATAAAATATATATTTGCTTTTAATTTGAGGGAGATCAGTAGACCTTTGTGTGGCTGAACCACTAATTAGCCTTAATCGGTTCTGAGAGTTAATAAGCAGATAATCCAGTGTTACAACATCAAATCGAGTGATTTGGAAATCTAGACACCGTCATGAAATGAATTGGAGCTATTTGAGTGAAAATACATTTTGAGGTATTATTTATTAATATTATGTGACAGCCTTTTTTTTTTTTCTTACATTAAATATTTTTTACATGCTTCTGTTGCCATTTTTCTGTGCCTCTTTTTCATATTTTGAATTCTTTCTGTGGTGGGCAACAGTCTGTATACTTATGGAATGATTGTGGAGATACAAAATCTACTGCAGGATGAGCCATGTGGAGATTATGTTGCATCTTGTGCCAAATCTTGTCTAGAGAGAGCCAGTGAAGCAAAATTGACAGCATGCATATGTAGTTTTAAAAGGGTGGTTCCCCTAAAAAGAAACTTTTAACATTGCATTTCTTAATTACATGTAGAATCGGCTGGTATTTAAAAAAAAATCCGTCCGTACATACCATTTTCGGCATGTAGTCTCACCGCCGCTTCCGGGTCTGACGGTCGGGGTAGGGCGTGCCTACTTGATTGACACGAGATGCCGAAAGAAGCCGAACGTTGGTGCGCATGCGCCGTATAGAGCCGCACCAACGTTCGGCTTCTGTCGGTATCTCGTGACGCACTGTATGCGTCGATCGGATGCCTGTCCCAAAGCATATACCCGCATATACCCGGAAGCTGCGGTGAGGCTGCATGAAGAAAATAGTATGTACGGACGGATTTTTTTTTAAATACCAGCCGATTCTACATGTAATTAAGAGGATAGATGCAACGTTAAAAGTTTATTTTTAGGGGAACCACCCCTTTAAGTAAGCAAGGTTGTCCCATGTACACATCCCTTTACAAATTATATGTAGAGATGAGATTTTTTAAAACCTTACACACACACTGTGGCTTGTTGGGATTGAAGATTTTATTTTTTTCATGGAGAATGTTGATTGCTAAACAGAGCATTGCTAAACAGAGCATCTTCTACATGTTGAACATGTTCTGGCGAAAATGAACATTCCTGGCACTTGGTAGTTCATATTGAACATCTACATGGCACAATTGTTCTAGTAACTGTTTGGATGTGTCATACTGCTTGGGGAAAACCTGAACCATGAAATTGCTGTAGACCTATTTCATGCAGCTGAACAACATCAGAACTAGGCTACATGCACACTAATCTACATTTACTGCGGAAAAACGCAGCACAGTGGTTAAAAAAACTTTTCCATTTTGAACACGATTCTTCCACGTTCAAGAGAGGGAGGTTGAAGCTTTCCTAAACGCAGCAGCTCCTAAATTCTGCTAAAAGCTTATGTGTACATTAGGGCTGCATGATTAATCGTTAAGATTTCTTATCACAATTTTCTTTTCCCCCTTGCGATCTTAATAAAGTATTTCCTGATTTTTTTTTTTTTTTTTTTTTTTTTCTGCTCTACAGTCTTCAAAAATAAAAAGTATCACAACATTCTTCAACAGGGGAACTAAGTATAGACATTGTAACGATTTGTCCTTTTAGATCAAAGGAATACACTTCTGTGTGTAAATGTGGGAACTTTAACGCACTTTTTTTGCACAGCAGTCTTTCAAATGCAATTTTTTTGAGGAAAAAAAAACACTTTAATGAATAAATAAATTAAAATAAATAAAAACAAAACAGTAAAGTTAGCCTTTTTGTATAATGTGAAAGGTTATGCTGCAAGAATTGTGAGAGAACTGTGATCTTTATTACAAGAAAAACAAATTGTGATTCTCATTTTGGCCAGTATTGTGCAGCTCCAGTAGAGCTGCACGATTCTGGCCAAAATGAGAATCACAATTTTTTGCTTAGGATGAAGATCACGATTCTCTCACGATTCTCCCGGCGTAAAATCTTTTACATTTAAATAAAAATAAATGGGCTAACTTTACTGGCTAGTGTTTTTTGTTTTTTTTTGTTTGTTTTTTTTATTCATTACAGTAATTTTTTCATTACAGTAATTTTTTCAAAAAAACGTGCATTTAAAAAGACTGCTAAGCAAATACAGTGCAACATAAAATATTGCAACAACCGCCATTTTATTATCTAGGGTCTTTACTAAAAAGTTATATAATCTTTGGGGGTTCTAATTAATTTTCTAGCAAAAAAAATAATGATTTTAACTTGAAAAGAGCTGTCAGAAAAAAGTTTGGTATTTAAGTGGTTACAAATTCCTAATTTACATACAGAAGAGTTTATTCCTTTGAAGAGATACAATGTTTTCAAAACTTGGCAGACTGCCCAGACCTGGCAGATTGCCCAGACTTTGACTTGGCTGAGAGCAGAGAGGAAATTCTTTGCATACCAAAGTGCAGGAGAGAAAATTCTTTTCATGTCAAAGATCATGAAACCCTGTATCAAGAATTGCAACAGGAAAAAGATCGTGATAACGATTCTTGACGATTAATCGTGCAGCTCTAAGCTCCAGTGTACATTAACAACATAAGCTTTTATGGAGCTGAGTTTAGGAGCTTTGTCAAAAGCTGCTAAACTCAAGTGTACATGCCTGTGGGTTGCATGAAAAAAAAACATTCAGTTCCAGTCAGAGCCACTGTACTAACAATGCGAGATTAGTCCAGTGATCTCTCCTACTGAGCTGTTATGTTCTGACAGGGGGACACCCTCCCTGAACACAACATTAAGATCAGTGCTGTCTGCCATTGGCTGAGAGCGCTGACCGGGAGTCGGGTGGCTGCTGGTTTTCCAGCATGCACGTCTGACAGAAGCCAGACAGATAAACATACAGATGGGCATAATGTTGGCCGGTGTTTTTTGAGTGAGTAATTTATATAGTGCTACAAATGTGAACTAAATCGCCCCAAGGCGATCCCTCATTAGGTGTTTTTGAGCTCATTTCAGAAATAGGCTGAAATTTTGTAATGTTCATCCATTCATGCATATGAGTAACCAGCCACTAAAATGTTCTTTGAGGTTTGTTATCCATGTTCAAAGACATTCCAGGGCAAGGCAGGATAGTCCCTTCCACCTTAGCTGGCAAAGCCACATTTGTCAGAGCGAACTTTGTGCCTAATAAGTGAGCACAGGAGGGGGCAAGGTACAGAGGGCCATTATTTAAGGCTAATGGACTGCACATAAAAAGCATCGGATCTGTTCCCAGTGTAATGAACACCATCATGCACTGCATACATATTTCAGTATTGAGAGGCAGGAATACAAATATTCAGATTCTTGAATGAATTGCACATTTTTCTCTTTTGAGATGCAGATGATGTAATCTCCTAAAAGTTAGAATTGCTTGTCTGTCCTGTTTTTTTTTTTTTTTTTGCCTTTTTTTTTTTAAAATACATTTTAAATAAATGTATCTTAAAGCCCAACACCAGACTCCCCAGCAGGGGGCTGTGACCGCAATGCCTGGGTTAACTGCTTGTTTTGTCTAAGGATGAACAAAGAGCCTATACTCATCCAATCTATTCGATCCTCCAGAAAATGTCACTCCTCCAAGCAAGGCAGGACTTAGGGTGGTGGGGGCCCCTGGGCTTGAGTCACTTTCGGGTCCTACCTTCTATACATTATGAAACGTGGGTGTGGTTCATGCAAAATAGTGGGTGTGGCTCAATGGGCATGCCTCTGAAGGGGGTGTGGTTAGAGTCTGAGATGAATGAGTGATGGAGGGAGAAAGAAAGAGGGAGAGAGAAAAAGAGAGATGGAGGGACAGCAGGCACAGAGCGTGCCATGACGGACGGGAAGCGCATGCGCTGGAGAAATAATCAAAGAAAAAAGTAAGGAGATTTTAACAGGCAGGGGCCCCCTATTGGACAGGGCCCATGGGCTTGAGCCCAATGGTAAATCTGGCCCTGCCTCCAAGTCCATCCGTGGACTGTTCCTAGCAGCGTGAGGACGTCAGGGACAGTCTTGCGCTGAGCGGATCTGATATTTAGGTGAGTATAGCTCAGTTCTCCCAACCCCTAGACAAAAACGAACAGTTAACCCATGCAGTGTGGGCACAGCACCACATGGGTGGTGCATGGGGAAAAAATATTTGTCCAGAGTTTAGCTTTAAGGGGATGACTTTGCAGTGGGGAACTATCAATTCTGTCTGGTGTTGTGAAGCATGTTGAATGCTTCTTTAGCAAATCCTTGGCCTCCTTTTAATAAAGTGGTTGTAAATCTCTGACGTGCATTATGAATAAAGCATATTCCTCTATAGTGTGTACAGGGAGGGATCTCCAGCACACAGCCTGTGATTGACATCCTCAGCTTTGTTCCTCCAATCGGCTCTCGGAGCTCTCCTCACTGAGCTCCTTAGTGTGTAATTTCAGCTCTCTGCACCTTATTTTCATCCCTGTGGGGAGACGTCTCCCTGCACGGATGTAGTCCCAAGGGAGGGGGCGAGCACGCTTACTAACCCCCAGCCAGAACGGCTCGGATGATGGGGGCAAGCTTACAGAAGAGGAACAGGAAGTGGGAAATTCAGACAGGGAAAAAAAACATTTAGAAGGGAAGTCGAAGGAAAAGGTAAGTGAACCAACAATGCACTAGCTTAAAGGGGTGTTCCAGCCTTGTTTTATGTTTATTAAAAGTCAGCAGCTACAAAAAGTGTAGCTGCTGGCTTTTAATAAACAATCACTTGCCTGTTCCAGCGATGCGCCGGCCAGGGCTCCGCTCCTCTCCCCCCCTCCCCCGGCCAGTGTCTTCATCGTTACTGTGGGCACCCGGCCGTGAAGCACGGCTCGCCGCTGATTGGACAGGTGATCGCATGGGACCTGTCATGTGTCCCAGGCGATCGCCTACAGGGAGGGGCTGCTGTAGGCGATTAAGCTTAATCGCCTAATCAGCCCCTCGGCGGAAGGAGGAAGTGGGACAGGAAGTCCCACTCCTCCTGAAGCCCCCCCCCCCCAAAAAAAATTACATGCCAAATGTGGCATGTAAGGGGGTGAGGAGTGGGATAAGCGGAAGTTCCATTTTTGGGTAGAACTCTGCTTTAAAGGAACCTATTTAGAAAATAAAAAACAAACCTTTACAACCCCTTTAACTAGGACATTCTTCTCCAATATTTTGTTAAAGGGTCACTAAAGGAAAACATTTTTTTAGCTAAATAGCTTCCTTTACCTTACTGCATTGCTGTTTTCATGTCTTTATTGTTCGTTTTTGCTTTGATGTTGCTGTAATTCTGCTCTGATCTCCACACTTCCTGGTTGTCTGTTTCCTTATAACCACAGTGCTGGGAGCTTTCTCATTGTGCTCACTAATCAAGGAGGTGTGATTACTGTATGTAAACTGAAACTGGGTTGGTGCTGAGGGGTTTTAGACAAACCATCACTGCGCTCTATTGGCTCTCTGGCTCTGTACATCAGAGAGACAGGAAATAACAGCAAAAACTAAACTAGAACTTTAGGTTGATTATATGATTGATTTTTATCTATTTTTAATCATTTTTAAAAGGAATCGGTTAACTTTTATGTCTCTATACCCTTTAATTTTTTTTTCCTTTAGTGACCCTTTAAGCTCCACATCATCTCAAGGAAATTTCCCTTCACTGTCTGTATGTGGTACATGTTATTGAGTGCATCTCTCAACTTCAACTTTACATCGGGCTGATTTTTTTTTTTTTTTGCCTGAGGGTCCCTATAGGGCAGTGGTCATCTACCCTGTCCTGCAGGGCCCACTAACAGGCCAGGTTTGCAAGATAACTGAAATGCATCACAGGTGATATCATTTGCTGCTCTAGTGATTGCAGAATTCTAGTCTTCATCTCCCCAAAGTAATACATAAAATCTGGCCTGTTAGTGGGTCCTGCAGGACAGGGTTGATGACCACTGCTATAGGGGACAGCCTGATTCCACTCTCTCTTCAGGTGGATTTGTTGGCTCAATTAAGCACACCAATTTAGGCACAAGGTTCCACCGTTCATTGTAAAGGCGCACTCCACTAGTAGTCAATGCTATTCAGTTTGAATGTGTTTTGGAAATCCTTATGCACCTGAATATATCCATTGTTCCTTGACGTATGATTATTATAATAGGATTTTTGAGTCAATGTAAAATTATTTCCTTGGAGACACAGCACCTCCCACTGTGTTTTTATGATCCACTTCTACTTTTGCTTGCTACAAAATTAAGGCATGCTGGGAGTAGGAGGGGCTATTTTTTGTTTTTGTTTTACAGCTTCGTTTGCCAGTGTCCAATATTCTGAAAGACAACAACACACACCTGTAACGTTGTACATTGGCAAAAAAGAACAAAAACCTACAAAACATACGAACATAGGGCCAGATTCAGATACACTTAATATTGCGCTGCGTAATCGAAATATTCTACGCTGCCGTATTTTACCAGGCTCTACATCGAATTCTGGTAGATTTTTGCCCGTACGCTACGGCGGCGTAGTCTATTTTTTGCCACGTAATCGAAATACGCGTTTAGGGGGCGTGAAGCATTTAAATTAAGCGTGTCCCCGCGGCGATCGAACTGCGCATGCTCCGTTCAGAAATTTCCCGCCGTGCATTGTGCGAAATCACGTCGTTACGTCATTCGTTGTTTGAGTAGCGTCGTTTACGAACATTCCTGTTCCTGGGCGACTTACGTTAAAAATAATAAAAGACGTCGGAAAATGTAGAAATTCGACGCGGGAACGACGGCCATACTTAACATGGGCCGTCTAATATTAGAGCAGCAAAAAGCTGGTATAGTGTTACGCAAAAAAAAGATGACTAAAGATGCCGTAAGAGATTGCGATTGAAGATCGTAATTTCTGGGATCGCCGGCAAAAGCTCATTAGCATACCCCGACACGGAAAACAACGGGAAGTCCACCCAGTGGCCGCAATTTTATTGCAGCGTAGATCCGAAGGCGTATGAACACGTAATCCAGTCGAATTGAAGCCCGCAGCCGTCTATTAAGGTTTGAGGTTTCCGACTAGCTAAAAAACGCGCGTAATTTGAAATTACTCCAGTCTAACACCAGTTAGACAGGAGTTACGGCTCTCTGAATCTGGCCCATAGTTTGTAGTATTTTCAATATAATATAGTCCTCTGCCTAAAATATTTAATACATTCAAACAAATGTTCCATTGCTTTGGACAACAGACGCTCATCTTACAATAGTTACATTTTTGTGTTAAAGCCCAGAAGACATTTTTATTTTATTTTTTTAAATGAGAGATTTGGATTCAGAAGAGCGGTTGTAAAAGCTATATAGATATGGTTTCTGCAGTGAAGTCTGATCTTGCCCTGTGTCAGCAGATTCCGAGGGGAAAATATTTGTCAGGAAGTACTAGTATGACTCCTCCTAAAACAAAATTATGGATATTATCAAAGCATGACTTATGGCAACACTTTTTGGGATAGCGTGGAGAGGGATTAGAACACCTGTCTTGTTTTTATTGCCGTCTGTGCTCCTGTTACCCTTTTTTTTTTGTTGTTTTTTGTTTTTTTTCTCTGTTATCACCAAGAGTGGAAAGTGATGATAGAAAATGAAAAATTTTGGTTTGTCACCAGAACAGGTTGTGCGGGAAGTAATCCAATGGGGGACTCTAGTTCTGGTAACAACTAGAGATTTTAACTTGCTTCCTGACATCTTGTTTTTGGATTTTGGACAGGAAGTGAAGAAAAATCCCCCCAATGGAGCACAGTGGCAAAAATAACCTGACATGGGTTTTTACACTGGAGTGGCGAGTCCGTTAGCGGTAAAGCGCCACTAGTTTTAGCGGCAATTTTTGGCCACTAGCAGGGTGCCTTTAACCCCCTCCTAGCAGCTGAAGAAGGGATTGAAAGTGCTGTGTTGCGGTGCTTCCGAAATGCTGCCCATTCATTCCAATGCTACACTGCCCCAAAGATGCTGCTTGCAGGCCTTTTTTTTTCCCATCCCGAAAACGCACCGCCCAAGTGTGAAAGCACTCAGGCCTTCACACTAGGGAGGCAGTTTACAGGCGCTAAAAGGCCTGAAAACTGCCTCAGTATGAATGGGGTCTAATTCTCAAACTGTTCACAAAAGAAAAAAAAAATCTGCCTTAACCGCTTGCTGACCAGCCGCCGTCATTATACGGCGGCAGGTCGGCACGATTCTGCGAGCCGTCGTAGCTGTACGTCTGCTCCTTTCAGCGGGGATAGCAGGCTCGCGCACATGCCGCATCACGAGGGTGCCGATGCTCGTGACCGGCAGTCGCAGGCATGAGAGGCAGAACAGGGACGTGTGTGAACACACAAATTCCTGTTCTGTTCTGTGAGGAATGACATATCGTGAGTTCCTAATAGCTAGGAACCACGATCTGTCATTTCCTCTAGGTCAGTCCCCTCCCCCCACAGTTAGAAACACTCCTAGGGAACACGATTAACCCATTGATCGCCCCCTAGTGTTAACCCCTTCCCTGCCAGTGACATTTTACAGTAAGCTGTGCATTTTTATAGCACTGATCGCTGTTTAAATGCCACTGGTCCCAAAAATGTATAATAATTGAAATTACATAAATCTATCTCCTAACTTTAGCGCAAACCAATCAATATACGCTTATTGCGGGGGACACAAGAAGGTTCTGGGTAGATTTGCACAATTCTTTTGCACAGAGCAGGCAAGTATGACATGTTTGTTATTTAAAAAAAAAAAAAAAAAAAAATTCCCTGTACAACCACTGTAACGCTACTTTCTCCCCAGGCAATGCTGCTGCCCTAAAGTGTCTGTTTTACTACTTGATGCAGAATGCAGATGCCTTAAAGGGGTTGATAAGTTTGGCTGGTGGGCTCATTCTCAGGTTCAGGTAAGTAAAAGGGGGGCTGCTTCACTACAGAAGGTTTTTCACCTTAAAGGAGTTGTAAAGGCAGAAGTTATTTTTATATAATATATATAATATATATATATATATATATATATATATATATATATATATATATATATATATATATATATATATATATATATATATATATATAATCTCAATGCATTCTATGCGCCAAGATCAAAAAAAACCTGTGTGTAACAGCCTTCCCAGCACCCCCAAATTACTTATCTGAGCCCCATCTCTCTCCAGCGATGTCCACGAGTGTCTAAGCCATCCGGGACACTCCTCCTGAATGGCTAAGACGCAGCAGCACAATTGGCTTCCAATCCCATTGGCAGTCAGCCAGCCAATTAGAGAAGAGAAGGGGCCAGGGCAGGGCTCCATGTCTGAATGAATGCATGGAGATCTGACTCGGCATTGGGTGCCCCCATTGAGAGCTGCTGGCCATGGGGGCACTCGATAGGAGGGAGGGGCCAGGAGCAGCAAAGAGGGACCCAAGAAGAGGAAGATTCCAGGATGTTCTCTGTAAAACCAACTGTACAGAGGAGGCAAGTATAACATGTTTGATGTTTAAAAACCAAAAAAAAAAAACTAGACTTTACAATCACTTTAATGCAGGGGTGGCAAACTCAAATTCATCGGGGGCCGCATCTGCAGTATGGTTACCCTCAAAGGGCCGGGTGCGCTACGTATACAGTGCAGGGGTCAGGATTGCACTATGTATACAGTGCAGGGGTTAGGATTGCGCTACGTATACAGTGCAGGGGTCAGGATTGCACCTAAAAATTCCTCAGATCTGTGTACTCTCCTACCTTCCTACCTGGCCCAGCTCCTATACCTCTCTGTATAGGCGGCTCCCTCCCTTTGTATTGGGCTATAGTACACTTTTTTTATTGGGCTATAGTGGTACCATCCCTCTGTGGGCGGATCTCCTGTGTTTAGTATCAGTATTTTGCTTTTTTTTTTTTTTTTTCACCATAACTGTAAAATAGCAGTACACACTTTATTAAGAAGAGCCACAGGACGCAGCCCGGAAAAAATGCCCACAAAGCTGTCAGCAATCTCTACCACTATGCACAGTCCGCGCTATGCAAAAAAGCTGGCATCGCTGGCTGGAGGGACTGTGAAGGCGGGCACCAGAGTGGCATCGTAAGCCGAAATAGGTGGTGACAGAGCGGAGGCCAGAGTGGCAGCCTAAGCCGAGACGGGTGGAGACGCGGCAGTGGAGGCGGGGGCTGAGACAGAGAGGCACAGTAAGGGGAAGATGTTTATGCCTGTGCTCAGACTGACTGGCCTTGCATGCGCTAATTTGCCGTGCTGCTCGCGGGACTGGGATCTCAACCTGCCAAAATGAGGAGGCTGCTGTGCGGGCCACATTACAAGGTCTGGCGGGCCAGATTCGGCCCGCGGGCCTTGTGTTTGCCACCCCTGCTTTAATGCATAGAATGCATGAAGGTGAAAAACCTCAAGGGTTTATAACTGCTTTAAGACAAGAGGTGTGTCACTGGTTGGATCACCAGGTGAAATAAATGAAACCTAAAAAACACAGCCACCAGATCAAAGCAGATCAAAGCTGCAATATATTACTTTTGTTTTGGGGTTTAATGCTGCTTTAAAGTTCCACCCATTTTTGAGGTGGTCTTAAATTAAAGACATCTAGTTTTTGGATATTTTTTTTTTTTTCTTGCCTTTTTTGGAAGTATCGACTGTACTTCTGATTTAGCCGGGCCGCAGCCCATGACGTTGCATCCTCTTCTGCGGCGAGCTCACCCGCGTCCCAGAAGACAAGCTGGCCATTCAAAGCGCTGCGCAATTTGCGCATGCGCAGTAGAAAACTGGCAGTGAAGCCGTAAGGCTCCACTGCCGGTTTCCCTTAGTTGGAATGGTGGCGCGACACCCAATCCAATGGACGGATCGGCCTCGGGGGGGGCGGTGGGGCGGCGACGACTTCGTCGGCTCCCTGGACAGGTAAATGTCCTTTATTAAAAGTCAGCAGCTACAGTGTTTTGTAGCTGCTGACTTTTGGAACACCGCTTTAAGTATTGGAACACAGGAGTTTTGTCTAAGATTTATTTACTCTTTAAGAATATTCTGAAGTCAGCAGCACAAATGAGAAAGCTGCTGACCAAATTGATTGTATAGTTGTCATGTGTACTCCAAGTCAGTTAAAAGAATAAAGTCTTTGTTCATATTTCTAAAGGCTATAGCTGCCCGGGGAAGTAATTTAATAAAGTAAGCCGTTGGTCTGTTGAACTTGAGCCCAGTTAGGCATATTACAATGGAACCACATGGGGATATATCCTGGGACTAACAATATATCTTTTAAATGTACTTATGTATCCATGAAAACATGTAACGTATAGATCATTGGATTAATTAGGAAACCTACCAAAACCATTTAGGTGGAGGGAGGCAACTAAATGTGAAATATTGGTGCGGTGTAAATATAGAGTTCACACTGACCGCAGTTTTTTAGTCCCCCTCCATCTCCATCTTTCATGCCTTCTAATCCGGTCTTCTTATACAGTAATCAGATAAGTGCAGGACTCCATAGAATGCAGTGCAATGAGTGAGCGTTGTCAGGCTTTCTAGGACAGGAAAGGTGTTACTGGCAGGATCACTAGGTGAAATTAAATAAGCAAGTCTGAAAAAAAAAAAAATTCAACCTCAAGAGACTGGTAAGCTGCAATGTTTGTCATTTTTGTACTTAGGTTTAGATACAATTACAATTTTCATGAAGGCACTAATGCTCCAAACTCCCTGTGGCACTGTTTACAGAATCCTGAGTGTTGCATCAAAGGATCTCTTTAACCACTTCCATACCAGGCACTTACGCACCTTCCCGCCCAAGCCAATTTTCAGCTTTCAGCACTGTCGCACTTTGAATGACAATTGCGCGGTCATGCTGCACTGTACCCAAACAAAATTGGCGTCCTTTTTTCCCCACAAATAGAGCTTTCTTTTGGTGGTATTTGATCACCTCTGCGATTTTTATTTTTTGCGCAACAACTAATAAAAAAAAATAGAATATTTTTTTTTTTTCCTGTTAACTTTTTGTAAATAAGTACGTTTTCTTTTTCAATTGCGGGCACTGATATGGCGGCACTGATGAGGTGGCACTGATGGACATCAATGAGGTAGTACTGATGGGCAGCGATGAGGTGGCACTGATTGGCGGCGCTGGTATGCGGCACTGATGGGCACTCATAGGCGGCACAAATGGGCACTCATGGGTGGCACTTATGGGTGGCACTGATGGGTACTGATAGGTGGGCACTGGGCATGGATTGGCACTGAGGGGTGGCACTGATAGACACTGTGGGGTGGCACTGATAGACACTGTGGGGTGGCACTGATAGACACTGTGGGGTGGCACTGATGGACACTGAGGGTTGGCACTGATGAATCTGTTTTTTAGTCAGTGCCCATGGCATGTTTTAAAAAAAAAAAAAAAAAATCCTGACTTTTTTTTTTTTTTTTGCCCCCTTTTTTTTTTTTTTTTTTTTTACTTTAGCCCTTCCAGTGTGGGCACTCCCTGGTGGTCTAGTGTGGGCATCCGGGGGGGGGGGGCTGCGCTGATAAACAATCAGCACGAACCCCTCATGTCAGGAGAGCCGCCGATCGACTCTTCTGTACTCGCGCCTGTCAGACGCGAGTGAGGAAAAGCCGTCGACGGCTCTTCCTGTTTACATCGTGATCAGCCGTGATTGGACATGGCTGATCACGTGGTAGGGAGCCTCCGCCGGAGACTCGTTACCGAGATCGGAGGTGCAGGGTGTCAGACTGACACCCCGCATTACCGATCGTCGCGCTGCGCTCCCGGCATGAAATCGTGTAGGACGTTGCACAACGTCCAGTCATGATTTCATAACCACTTCCCGGCCGTCAATCTCCTATTGACCGGGCGGGAAGTGGTTAAGGCTCAGTTCACACCGCTGCAATGCGGGGCCATGGATTTCGGCTCTGTGACTGGCTGGAGTCACGCGACGTCACTCCCGTGCATGCGCGTGAGAGCCACCAGTCACGGCAATTGCTAGTGAAGAAACAAAACTGAGGACCGTTTTTTCACAGCGCATTTGCCAATGACCGCATCGGCGCAGTACAAAGTAAATCTCTTAAACGGCGCAAGTGTTCTAATATTATACAAATACTGTAGCTACTGACTTTTCATTTTTTTTGTGGGGGTCCGCAACTCCTCCTTTTTAAAGTGGATGTAAACCCTCACATATTCCAAGTTAACAGCCTCAGATGATACACAGAGATATCTGCTGTCTTTATACACTGTTTAGAAAGTGCGCATTGTGTTAGAATTTTCACTTCCTCATTCTGCACTGTGAGAAAAGTATTGGATTACACTGGGAGACAGCTGATTGGAGGAAAGGGACACACCACCCTCCACACATAGGCAGAGCCTTTCAGAGCTGTCCTGTGAGTAAAGCACAAGTAAAGAACACAGCAGGAGAAAGCCACAGGGCATAGTGCTTTGAAGAGAGATAAGAAAACACTGCAGATATATGTGCAGAGGCGCTTTTAACCCTTTATTCGGATGCTAGCTTTTTAGAGGGTTCCAGCTCACACTTCCGGGGCTCCGCAACGCCTGAAGGAAGTTCACCTCCCTCTAGGCAATCGTCTAGGACACGTCACAGGTCCCAGATGAGTGCCCGATCAATCATGGCGCGTGGCTACACTTTTTGTAACTGCTGCCTTTTTATATGGGTGGAACTCTGCTTTAATATCTCATTTCATCAAGCCCAAATAAAATATGAAATGTGATTAGGTTTTCAGATCATAGACTGATGTTCATTTGTTAGTCTAAGGCTGGCCAAACATAATAGAATTGTCTTACTTTTTTGGTAAATCTAAAGAATTGAATAAAAAAATTGTATAATGTATGGTCATCGTAAATTAAAGCGGAGTTCCACTGATATAAATGTCAGCAGCTACAAAAAGTGTAGCTGCTGACTTTTATTAATCGGACACTTATCTGTCCCAGGTTCCAGTGATGCGGGCGTACGAAAGCTCCCAAAAATTTTTGGCAGGGGGTCATCTGCTCTTAGACCCCTTTCACACTGAAGCGTTTTTACAGTGTTTTAGCATTAAAAATAGCACTATTAAAACGCTCAAAAACGCATCTTAATGGACCCTTTCACACAGAGTCCTGCAAGCAGCATCTTTGTAACAGCTTTTGGGTGCTGAAAAAAAAACGCTCCAAAACGCCCCTCTCCATTGAAATGAATTAAAAGTGCTGTAAAAACGCCCTAAAATGTTAGGCCCCTTTAACATTGAGGCGTTTTTCACGCGGTACAGCGCTAAAATCAGCGCTGCTATACCGCTTGAAAAAAACCTGCACTGTAGTCTTCAATGTGAAGCTGCAATGTGAAAGCAGCCTTAGGGTCTTATCAGTGCTCTGCCAGCGTTTTTTTGGGCGCTGGCAGTGTGAAAGGGGTCTGAGAGCACTCAAGCTTTTACATTGGGAATGCAGATGAGGCTTCGCTCAAACAACGCTCGAAAAACGCCCCAGTGTGAAAGGGGCCTTAAAGCGCAAGTTCCATTTTTGGGTGGAACTCCGCTTTAATACAATAGTGTGGGACTAGGTCTTTTACTGTTGCTACATTTTACTTTTGTCCTCAGAATTTCATCGGAATATGGACTGTCTGCTGCCTTGTTTGAGGCATGGCAGCTTTAAAACAAGTGTTTGCATAATGTTCTATGATTTGACTTGTGTTTGGAATTGTGAGATGTAGTTTTCCCATGCATTCGGTATGTCCTTATGGGGCACAGCTATTAGGTTGGCACTTAACTAAACATGTTTTGCTTCTACTTCCTGTAATAGACAGGGAGGGACGCTAATCGGTAATTATCTATGCCCTGGGCTAGTAGGATTTTTGCCATGTGTTTTTTTTTTTTCTTTTTTTTTTTCTTTGTACCTATCACTATTGTCTTTAGTTGTTTTATTTGCGTTAAAAACTAGTTGTATTGGTTAGACGGGTTATGTTGCTGCTTAAGTAGTCTGCTTTTCTCTGCAGTTTCTTTATTCTCCCCATTTACATAGAAGCCATTGTGACAATCAATTGAGAATTTGAAATGTTCCATTATATTTCTACAGTATTATATATCATTTATTATGTGCTAAAAATGTATATTAGCGGATGCAAATTCATGTTAATTTCTTCGTAATGTGTTTTTTATTTTATTTTTTGGGGGTTTGTTTTTAACTGGGAAAATGTTATGTGAATTAACTGTCCTTAGAATATATCCACTAGAAGTAACAAATGAAAGATTTTGCATACAAACCTAATATCCTGCTCTAAGACCCCTTTCCCACTGAGGGCGTATTGCAGACGCTATTTTCAATGCTAAATAGCGCCTGCAATTCACCCTTAAAAAGCTGCTCCATTGTCCCCAGTGTGAAACCCTGAGGGACTTTCACACTGGAGCGTTGCGCTAGCAGGACGGTAAAAAAAAAAAGTCCTGCTAGCCGCATTTTTTGGAGCGGTGAAGGAGCTGTGTGTGTATACCGCTCCTCCACCGCCGCTGCTGAAGTCATGAAATTGGACAGCGCGGCTATAGAAGCAGCGCATTGCGGGTGGTTTTAACCCTTTCTCGACCCTTTCTATTAAGTATGAGATACTACCTGACTGGATACAAATTGAGTGAACTATTAAAAGAGAAGTATGTGCCCTTTTGGGTGACAGGAGTGCACTTATTTCTGCATTTCTGTGACCCAAATTCACCTGGCTATAGCCCACTGCCAGCTGATGTTACAGCCAGGAGACTGGAGCAGCTCTGTATCTTGACAATGTCTGGATCTACATGGATGCCTTACTGGCAGCTGGCTCAGTCTCTCAGCGTTTTTGCAGAGAGACTGACCCAGTTAACTGCTCCTGCCCCTCCACAGCCCTGTGCTCCAGTAAGCACTGGAGTAGCAGAGAGCCAATGGCCACCAGTCACTGCTCTCTGCTTCAGTGAGGATTCAGAACTGAGCGATCAGCAGTCTTGTGATCATTGAGTTCTTGGTCTTAGATCTGGCAGGGTACAGCTGCAGTATTGGACCGATGCTTTTCGCCACTTGATCGTTCTTATAGGTGATGGGAAGTGACGTCCCCCCTCCCACCGACATCTGGTGCTTCTCCGGGTTTTCCCGTGCCATCAGGGACCCAGAGAAACGATCGGACAACACTGCATGGGAAGCATAGAGATTTCTGGTGAGCAGATAGTCACCAGTCATCTCTACGACCGTCAGAGGCCTAGGCGCAATGTTATGACGTCATGCCCAGGTACCCAGAAGTAAACAAAGCTGCAATTGCGGCAGTCGACATGATATTGGTGAATTTTTTTTTTTTTTTTTTTCACAATCTCATGCTTTCCAGCCTGGAGGAAAGATGTGGGGTCTTATTGACCTTGCATCTCTCCATAAAGAGAACCATTCACAAAATATTCCTATTAAAAGGGATGTTTACATTCCTTGTAATAGAAATAATAGTTATAAAAAAAAAAAGCGCAAAAAAAATAAAGTAAGTAGAAAAATATATATATATATTTTCTATAGATATATAATTTTTTTTTTTTTTACAGAATGACACTATTGGAGCCTTTTTTCTTATATTCCATGTAATTAAGCTTGATAGTTGACGGGTTGAACTCCATGCAGGTTTTTTAAGTAGGACTTTAATATTGATGTGTATACATATCATTCACAGAGCTACATTTGTCTCATAATTCAGAGATTTAGTTACACTTTTTTGTTATTGTGGCAGCTGTGATATTTTGTCTTGGTCTGTATACATAATTTAATATACATGTCTTTTTGAAATATTTCAGGAAATAAAACAAGATTGGGTCATTATGGGGGAACTAGAAGGAACGTATCGTGTGTTACAAACTCCAGGTGCCCGTCTGGGTGCAGAACGAAGCACTGGCATTAGCACACTGGAACCAGGACAGAACCTCAACATAGCTCTATCCTCCTCTCCTGCCAAGAACAACAATCAAAATCTTTCTTCATCTGTATTGCTGCTGGATGGCACAGAACTACCAGTGGAAATTGGGGTATGTTATGGAATGGTCTTAAAGCGTATCTATGGTCACAATTGAAAATATTCATTGCCACGTTGTATTTCAATTATTTCTAGCCTACGCCTCTTAACCCGAACAGTCCTGAAGTTTGTAAACTTACATTTTGAAGATGCCTCCCCCACATCTACTTCCTTGAATTCTGTGACACTTATGAGTTCCCAGTCAGTAGGTGCTTCTGTGTGTCAGACTTGGCAGAGCCTGCCTTCTGAATGGAGTTTCATGACTCGCAGCTTGCAAGCAGCAAGGTACCATGGGAGTCGTAGTCTTAAAAAATTGAAAGTAAGCAGGAGAGGAAAATCTACAATACATACAGTTATTGCAAGAAGTCAGGCATCACTCATAACATGAAAGGAGATTTTTATTTTATTTTTTTCAAACATGCTTACCTTTGTAACTGTGTAACACGCATACAATATGCAGCGCCCAGTAAGTGGCCTTAAATTCCTGGGCTCAACCTCTATGTATGTACTCCTGTGTTTTTGTGCTGGAAACAAACTCCCAGCACGAAGACCAACCTGTCGGTGAAAGTCCCACGTCGCCTACTAACGATCGGCAGCCAGGGAAACCAGGTCCTGATCACATGATCTCTGTGACTGGCTAGCACAGTGATCATTCACTCTATAGCCCATCCCTGTGTTTCTCCTTTGTAAATTGGAGGGACGCAAAACTTCTCCTATAGAGATTGTGATCACAATCATCAGGGGTCTGAGAATTTTACTTTTTAGGTCTTTGGTGGTAAGTCATGGTAATGACATAAAAATATATACGATTATATAAAATGTTTACTTTTTTGGGACAGTTTTTTTCTTTCATAATAAAAAAATCTGGAGATATCAATTACCAATCTGTCTTTTGGGGGGGGGGGGGGAGGTATAATCCACCTGGATATACTAAGTGTTTTTTTGTTTTTTTTTTAACACATGATAAAGCTGCCAAAATTGGGTTTGGGTATTAGATGTCTGATGGACATCTTAAGCTGGCCATACATGGATTGAAATTGAGCCGTTTTATCAGGGACATGTCATATTTAGATCCCTGTATGGGGCACCCTGTTTGTACACAAATTGATCTGTCGATCAACTTGTTTACAGCCAGCCTGTGGGGGTTTTCTTGAATGATTGTGCCGCCAGCTATAAGTAGGCAACACTAATAATTGTGTTCTGCTGGAAAGGAAGTCTCCCTGTGCTTCCCGCTGGCAGAACACAATAACTCTGTAGGAGGGATGCCCCCATTAACACTGAATGTGTTAATGGGGCAAGCAAGCAATTTTCATGCCTTCTACCTATGATGGAGGGAAAGAAAATTGCATAATGTATGGCCTGCTTTAGTTATACTGAAAGCACCTGGGGACACTTGGCACACACTGCAAAGCAAAGTGTGTGTGTGAGAGAGAGAGGTGCTCAGCTGCACTTCCTCCAAAGTATTGGCTATTAACTTGGGCTTCAGCTTTGGGTGGAACTACAGTCAGCAGAAGCATGCTTAAAGCGGCTGTATTGCCTGCTTGGTGATTTTTATTTTTTTTTACTTGCGGGTAAGCTTATAATGAGGCTTGCCTGTAGGTAAAAAAAAATATTGATATTGACTCTGCATGCGGCCTCTGACATGTGCGGCACATGCGCTCTGCAGGTTCAGCTTATTCTGCCAAAACTTGCTGGAATAAAGTGCTCCGGTGCACATGCGCAGGAGTAATATCATCGCGGCTCCGGCTACTCACAGCGCCGGAGCCAGCAATCCTGGAAGAAACGCTAAGGGAACATGTTGGCTCCCTCAGTGGTGACCGGGCTCTGCTACAGGCTTCGTTCTCGGGCAAGTATTTCATAATGTGCTAGTATGCAATGCATACTAGCACATTATGCTATTGTCTTGCAGGTTTTCTGTTTTTTTTTCTTGAGCGGTTTGCTACTGCTTTTAAAGCAATGCTTTTAGCAGAAAAACAAAGCTATATGCACTTGTATCCTCATGGGATTCAAACATTTTATAAGTTGTGGTCAAACTTCTGTAATATACTCGCTGTGTTTTGCAGTCATTGTAGCGGTAATGTAAATGTCCCAATGCTTTTTTAGGTTTTAGTGCTGGTAATATATAGGGTTAGGTTTCTGTAAAATTTGGTGTGGTATTGCTGATGTTTAGCTAGGTGCATGACACATGAGTGTTGGTGACTGCATGTGAGGCTGTTACGAGAGACACAGCCAGGATTCCCCTTGTAATCTGGTCCTGGATTTTACGTAATGCCACAGAACAGCTGTTATCCTCAGGACAGGTTTGTCTTGAATGGGCAACAGATGGACACAGGATAAGCTGTTCTAACAAGCTTTGCTCTTTTTACCTCTCCTTGTGTACAAATTCTTCTTTCATAATAGTAGTAATATAGTTTTTAAAGACCTGACTCCATTTTGAGACTTTGCACCCCTCTAGTACCCCTCTTTCAGTAGAAAAGCATAAAATATACTCCAAAGACATGCTGGTAGGTTAATTGGCTTCTGTCTAAATTGGCCCCAGTATATGAATTTGAGTTAGGGACCTTAGATTGTAAGCTACTTGAGGGTAGGGACCGATGTGAATGTACAATGTATATGTACAGCGCTGCGTAAATTGACGGCGCTATAGAAGTACCTTTTTTATATATATATAATTACCTGTGGATTGGGTAAACCTTGAAGGTAAGTAATAACTGAAAATATATGCTCACTAATATACTATACTCCCCCTTTTATGCAGTGATGGGGGGTGTATTGTGCATACACTTTTATATTTGCTGCAGTGTGCTTCACTCTTGTTAGCTGACATCTTTTGCGTTTCTCATCCCTCAAATGTACATGTAAAATATCTAACAAGCCAAACCCCCGTATTTGGTTTCTTGCAAGAGGATTTTTGTATATTATAAAAACTGTTCTATGCATATCTTAGCAAGGCTAGCCACGCAGATGGAGGAATCTGCTCTTCCAGCTATTGTAATCAAGCAGCCATTGAACCCGCAGCAGGATTTGGATAGAATTCCAGCTGTGTATGGCTAGCTTTACATCTGACAAAGAATAATGAGCCACGTTTGTTCTGAACTTATGTTTGTAATTATGGATTTTAACTATTAAGATATGCAGTAAATATAGACAATAGTAAATTCTTTGTGTGTTTGTACAGAAGAGATTTGCAACCGTTGAAAAGGTTAAGATCCTATGATCAATTTTTCTGCTCATTGGGATTTAGAACAAAAAAAGAGTCTCTGAATGATCTAGATTATTATTATTATTATTATTATAATTATACAGGATTTATATAGCGCCAACAGTTTGAGCAGCGCTTTACATCAGGGAAGATAGTACATTCGCAATACAAATCAATCCAGGAGGGATCAGAGGGCCCTGCTCGTAAGAGCTTACAATCCTAGATGGATCAGAACCAAGATTACTTGCTTGTGAGAAAATGCCACGTGATGATGACGTTGTAATATAAATTTTGAAGGTGTGACTGTATACACTAGAGGAGAGGTGAACATGCAGACACAATCTAAAAAACGTTAGGACAATAAACCTAACTAGACCCGCTCATCACTGAAACATGCAACGGGGATCAGCTGACTTGCCAAGATTATTTTGGTGCATTGAGGAAGGGGGAGATCTGTGGTGTGGTTACGCAGCTTATTTTCCCCAGTTGTCTTCCAAGTCAGCCCTTGAGAGATGGAGCTCCTCCCCGCAATCAGGAAACTCGTTGCCACTAATTTTTTTTCTCCCCTTCAAGAGGCGATCCCTCAGGTCCCTGGTCAGTCTTAGTGTTTCCTCCGTCCGGAGGAGACATGTTGCCAGAGGACCTGAGAGGGGGCTCCATCTCTTAAGAGCTGACCAGGGCAGGGGTCCAGCTGGGGCAGCACATTTTCCCTGTGGGTAAAAGCTGCAGGAATAAGCGAGGCAGCTACTCACAAAAACAGGACAGTGGAGCCTCAGAGCGGCAGGGGGTCAGACGACCTTACCAAAGCCGGGCAGTGCGGGTGGAGGAGGACGGTGTGCGGCCACGGGCAACCCTCTTGGTGGTGTGCAGGAGGTGTCCTGGTTTGAAGTTTTTCTTCTGTGCCCAGGCATGGAGAAGGCACCATTTCTTCATCCCCTTGGCGGCTTCGGCGGGAGGGGCGTGCACCTGAAGCTGACGCCGATTGACCCGGAAGATGCAGGCGCATCAATTCCGGGGCGGGATGACGTCATCGGCGTGCGCCGGGGAGCTGGTCCTTCCCCTTAAAGGCGTGGGAAAACTCCAATGGCCGGCTGGTGGAATACACGTGGATGCGGCTGCAGGGGACAGCATAGGACGCCACAGTGTGCCAGGATGCTGGAGGAGGATGATATCTCGGCGGGCCAGGCTCCAGGAGGTGAAAGCACCAGCAGGATACAGGTAGGCACCAGTGTGGTGACCTTTGTATTCATAGTATGGGACAGCAGCTAGATGGTGGTGGCACTAGCTTAGCTGGGGCTTACAGGGGTAGTGTCACCGGGTGAACACTGTAACTGGTATGGTGGAGTATGTGACTCACCGACATGGGGCCCCTATATTTTTTGTGTCTTTTGCACAGGTGAAAACGCCGAAAGAGCCAAACCCATTCCTAAGAAGCGGTGTGCAAAGTGTAATGCCAAGATGCCTTTGGTATACACTGAACCGCTATGCCAAGTTTGCATGGACAAGCTGGTACAAAAACAGTCAGACGCAGTTTATGCAAAGATTTTTGGATCCGTGAGGGAGGATATGGCTAACACCTTTAAGGATCTCAAAAAATTCATTAAAGAAGTTAAAACTCCGGTAGTTCTTTCTGGAAGTCCCTCTCCCATGGCCTCACCCAGATCCGAAGTCGCATCGGGGGCGCATGAGTCCGGGAGGGAGCGAGCGGGCAGCAGCGCAGCTAGCGTTTTGGCCAGTGACGACTCAGAACCAGAACAAGAGGAGTGGGGTGAATAAAGAAGGAAGGCTCCCAATTACAAATTGTCACTTGAAGATGTGGATGATTTACTAGGGGCCATTTATGAAACCCTGGAAATCGAACATGAAAAGGAAGAACCTTCCAAGCATGACCTAATGTACCAAGGTCTGAGGAAAAGGAATTCCAAAGTATTCCCAGTTCATTAGGTGATGTCTGATACCGTGATGAATGAGTGGAAAGATCCAGAGAAAAAAACATTCTTTGCGGCAAGTCACAAAAAACGATTCCCTTTTAGTGACGATCCAAAGGAGGTTTGGAACAAAAATCCAAAACTGGATGCGCCACTTTCAAAAAATTCGGCATTGGCTTTTGAAGACATGGGGCATTTAAAAGACGCCATGGACAAGAAGGGTGATATCATCCTAAAAAGAGCCTGGGAGACAAGTGTCGCTAGCTTAAAACCAGCGCTAGCTACCACCTGTGTGGCAAGAAACCTAGAATTCTGGCTAACCCAATTACAGGAGCATATAAAAAATGAGGACAACCCGTTCGGGTTGTCCTCATCACCGAGGATATTCACCAAAGTGTTGGCAGAAGTCCTAGCCACTCTAAGATTAAAGAAGATGATGGTAGTTCCGTATCTAGACGACCTACTGTTCGCAGCACCATCAGAAACGCAGCTGATAAGGAACCTCAACGAAGCTCAGCTATGGTTGAAGTCGCTGGGATGGATCCTGAACTTGGAAAAGTCAAATCTTTGTCCCACCCAAAACATTTGGTTCCTGGGATATCTGCTCAGTTCCACAGAACAGAGAACATTTCTTCCAGAAGAAAAAATCCAAAACCTCATCAAGAGAGTGGGTTCTATTCAGAACAACCTTCAGATAACAATCAGAGAACTGATGTTGGTTCTGGGATTGATGACATCATCAATACTGGCCGTCCAGTGGGCAAAATTTCACCTAAGGCCCCTTTAAATTTTTATCTTAAAGAAACAAAAAGGAGATCTGGACAAGTCAGTGTTACTCCCAGCGTCAGTAAAGAGATCACTATGGTGGTGGAGGGTCCACACAAACCTAAACCAGGGTCTGGCTTGGTCATTTCCGATATCCCAGAAGTTGACCACAGATGCAAGCAGTTGGGGTTGGGGAGCTCACCTAGCAGGACAACCTGCTCAGGGGAGATCGTCCCCAGAGGAAGCCATAGCATCCTCAAATTGGAGAGAACTCATGGCGATAGCCAAGGCCATAGAGGTTTTTCAGAACCAGCTGAGAAATTGTCACATCCTGGTACTCTCAGACAATGCCACAGCAGTGGCTTATCTAAACAAACAAGGGGGCACAAGAAGTCCATCTCTGAGCCACATCTCCGACCAGATATGCCGGTGGGCCGAAGGGAACTTACTTTCACTAAGTGCAGTCCATCTAAAAGGGGAAGACAATCAAGTGGCGGACTTCCTCAGCCGCCAGGAGATTTCCCAAGAGGAATGGGTGTTACATCCAGAGGTTTTCAAAGAAATCACAGTCCGCTGGGGAGTCCCAAACATAGACCTGTTTGCATCTCGGAAGAACACTCAGGTGAAGTGTTTCTTCTCGCTAAACCAGCAAGACCAACCTCTTGGGATAGATGCTCTTCAGAACCCCTGGAACTTCAGAATGTGCTATGCCTTCCCTCCAGTTCATCTGATTCCACGGGTGATGAAAAAAGTTTCTACAAGAACAAACGAAACGCATACTAATTGCACCATACTGGCCCATACTGACCTGGGTCTCTCAGCAGACGAGCCATGGCTTCTACCTCACAGGACAGACCTGATGTGTCAGGGTCCGTTAACAGGCCTAAAGCAAGAACATTTCAAGTGGGCGGCCTGGTTACTGAAGAGGAACTTTTTGAAATCAAAAGGACTCTCAGAGAAGGTAGTGACAACACTTCTGAGCGCCAGGAAGCCAAACACCAGAGCCATCTACAGAAAGATCTGGGGGAAATTTAACAGTTGGTGCACGGAAAACCAAAGACAGAGAATGGATACTCCAACTATCCTTGAGTTTTTACAACAAGGCGCGGACAAGGGACTAGCGCTAAGTACACTGAAAATTCAGGTTGCAGCTCTATCCGTGTATCTAGAAAGGACACTACAAGAGGACCCGTTGGTTTCTCGGTTTTGCAGGGCATTAGCAAAATACAAAAAGCCCAAGATACAAAAATGTCCCACATGGGATTTATCGGTGGTACTTAGGGGGATCATCAAATCCCCCTTTGAACCACTTTAATAAACATCTTTGCGATTATTGACTTTAAAGACTGTTTTTCTCGTAGCCATCACAACGGCACGAAGGATAGGAGAAATTTAAGCCTTATCAGTTAAAGAACCTTTTTTGAAGATCTATGATGATCGAATAGTTCTTCAAACAGATCCAGGATTTACTCCAAAAGTGACGTCAACTTTTCATAGATCCCAGGATATAGTCTTGCCTTCGTTTTGTAGTTCAACAAAAAATGACAAAGAGCAAGAATTTAGTTTTCTGGATGTCAGGAGGTGTCTACTTCAATACTTAGAAGTGACCAATGAATTCAGATTATCAGATGCTTTATTTGTTTTGTATGCCGGCCAACAAAAGGGTAAACAGGCGTCAAAAAATACGATCGCCAGATGGATCAAGGCAGCTATTCTGCAGGGTTACAGTGTGATGGAGAGAACTCCACCAAAAGAACTTAAAGCTCATTCTACAAGGGCTTCAGCAGCCTCGTGGGCAGAAAAAGCAGGAGCCACTCCAGAACAAATATGCAAAGCTGCAACCTGGTCAAGATTCTCGACCTTTGTTCAACATTACAGACTGGATCTGATCTCTAGCCAGGACCAGGCTTTTGGTAGGAAAGTCCTCCAAGCGGTTATCCCACCCTAGATCTGGTGAGTTCTTGATTATCCTCTCAAGGGCTGACTTGGAAGACGACTGGGGAAAAAGCAGAGTTAGATTCTTACCGGTAACTCTGTTTCCAGTAGTCTTCCAAGGCAGCACGATCCCACCCTAAAATGTCTAACCTTGTGGGGTTGTGTTGTGTATTCTATATCGTTTCAGATTCCGGCCTTCGGTTCTCGGGGATGACTGACCAGGGACCTGAGGGACCGCCTCTTGAAGGGGAGAAAAAAATTAGTGGCAACGTGTTTCCTGATTGCGGGGAGGAGCTCCATCTCTCAGGGGCTGCCTTGGAAGACTACTGGAAACAGAGTTACCGGTAAGAATCTAACTCTGCTTTTTTGCTGAGAGTGGCCAATGGTAGAACCCCATTTAAAGCCTAAATGCAGGTTTCATTTCACTTTAAAGTGATTTGTAATGGTAATTTTATTTTTTTAAATAAATAACAAACATGAAATACTTACCTGCTTCCTGCAATGATTTTGCACAGAGCAGCCCTGACCCTCTGCTTCTGCTATCCTTGCATATAGTTGCTACAGCAGTGACAGTTGGAACGTGTATTAGTAATGAAAAATAGTTTCGTTTTGGGCCAGTTTGACCCAAAGAATAGATTTTTTTTTTGTTTAAGATGAAAATGAAACTTGGAGTTGGGCTATAAATGTGAAATATATAGAGATAGAGATAGAGATAGAGATTAATATATGATATTAATATATGATATTTAAATAAAAAAATATATTTGGCTAAAGTTGTCATCCTATCATTAAAGCGGAGTTCCACCCAAAAGTGCTTACACCCCCTTACATGCCACATTTGACATGTCATTTTTTTTGGGGGGAGTGGGGGCTTCGTTAGGAGTGGGACTACCTGTCCCGCTTCAGCCCAGGGACCGCCTCTGCGACTTCTCCTTTCACCCTAGGCGACTCCTCCCTCTGGGCGATGATCTGGGACACGTGACAGGTCCCAGGAGATCACCTGTCCTTTTAAGGTGCGCCTGTCCACTCGCGGCCGGGCACGCACTGTGCATGTGCGAAGCCGAAAGCTGTCACGGCCGGGTGCTCACAGAGTAAATGGAGGCGCCGGCAAAGGGGGGGGGGGAGGAGCGGCGCTCCGGGCGGCCGTGACGCTGGACCGTTGAGCAGGTAATTGTGTTAATTAAAAGTCAGCAGCTACACTTTTTGTAGCTGCTGACTTTTAATAAACCTAAAAAAAAAAGTCGAACTCCCTTTTAACCTCTTCCATACAGGGCATTTTCACCCCCTTCCTGCCCAGACCAATTTTTAGTTTTCAGCGCTGTTGCACTTTGACAATTGCGCGGTCAGGCAACACTGTACCCAAATTAAATCATTATGTTTTTTTCCCCACACAAATAGAGCTTTCGTTTGGTGGTATTTGATCATCTCTGCGGTTTTTATTTTTTGCGCTATAAACAAAAGAAGAGCGACAATTTAAAAAAAACACAATTTCTTTCTCGTACATCACGGGACACAGAGCGGCATATTCATTACTATGTGGGTTATATGGAGTACCTTCAGGTGTGGACACTGGCAATCTTCAAACAGGAAGTCCCCTCCCTATATAACCCCCTCCCCTAGAGGGAGTCCCTCAGTTTTTTCGCCAGTGTCTTAGGTGTTGGTCACGGAATAGCTTTGCTCCACATCCTTTGGGATTAAGGGCGGGCTAACCGGATCTGTCCAAGGAGCCTCAGTGCCAAAGTGGACAGTACCCGGGCCCCAAACCGTGGGGTTTTGCCTATAATGCTCCTCTTTGGAGGGCTGGACCCTGGGCCCAGGACTTGGAGTTTGCAAAAACCATAAGGTTCCTGTTTTGCCAGGGTGCTATATAGGTCCAGGACAGTGGGTACCTTCATAGGACCCCAGGGCCTGAAGGTCTACTACGCTACCCACGGAGATGGGAGAAGACTGGATCAGTTTGCTGGTCAAACATCCTGCAGCATGGAGCAGGTAAGGGGGAGCCTGCGGGACTTGGTTCGACAGCAGGCTCCCCGGGGTAACCTAAAAGGGGGGATAGCCTGAGTATGCTCTGCATGGGCAACTGTGATCACTATGTCTTAGAGACAGGATGACACCCTTTCTCCCCCCATTACTAGGCCCCCCTGTCTAAAGTGTGTTGCTAGCTAACCTGCTGTTTCTTCCTAGAGGCTAGTAAAGGATCCTTAGGGGCCTTAAAAGAGTCCTACCTGGCCGGGAGTTTTTGAATCTGCCGCCGTTTCTGCGCCATGGATCTCCAGCAGCGCGGCTCCTCCATGTTCTTCCTGTTTCCGGGTACGCGCGCGCGCGCGTGCACGCGCGCGTCTTATTGACGAATTTTCGCGCCATCCGGACAGGAGGGCGGGGGGGGGGCGGGCCTGCGGCGTCATACAGGCGCGCCCTTCTGCTGTTATAGACAGCAGGCCTTGTCAGGGCTCAGTCTGTGGCTGATTGTTTCAAGAGAGGACGCAGGGCGGCAGAACAGTGACTCCCGGTGGCGGAAAAGGGGTAGTACATGTGGACTTTGTCCCAATGTCTATTGTTAAGCCAAAGAATCCCCCTTATTTGACAGCAGGTTGGAGGCTGGCAAACTTAAGTTAGGGGCATTATGTATGGTCATAGAAAATATATAATTATTTAAAAAAAAAAAAAAAAAAAAAAAAAGACCAACATACAGGCCCATCAGTTTGTGGGGACACTAGTGATCTACTTTCCCCTAAACTCTGGAATTGTACTCCTGGCCACTACAGTCTGTTGTGTGGGCGGAGTCCCTCGATTTTTTATTATGGCTTCCAAGGGTTCGGGGTCAAAGGGTACAAAAAAGACCAAAAAACAAAAGGGTTCCCTTTCTGATTCTGATATGCCGATTCTTTCCCCGCAGCTTATTAATTTAAGAAGCGCCTTGGATGAGCCATTAGGGGGATCTGGTGCGGAGGCTGGCCCGGATCAGCCCAGCCCTGTGTTTATCACAGAGGAGATGCTAGCCGTATCCCTAGGGGGGCTAGAAGAGAGAATAGCAGCATTGATTGCTAGAGCTATTCCTGGTAAGAAACGGGTTAGATCCCCATCACCAGGCAGTGTATCCTCAGATGCTGAGATTCTCTCTCCGGAGGAATTAGAATCACAGGAGGATCAACTGGACCTGAACCAAGAGGGTTCAGGGATTGAGGGGTCTACCTCTGAGGAACCATTTTCAGACTCCCAGACAGAAAGACTGTGGGTACAGTCTTTGACGGACATGGTCCGCTCGGCATTTAGCTTGCCATTACCAGAACCTCAGGTTCCTCCGGTATCCTCTCTGGGCTCTTTGAGAGCCCCGTTAAGCAACGCAGTTTTTCCGGTCCATCCTCTCTTGGAGGAATTGATCTTTCGGGATTGGGTACGGCCGGACAGGGTTTTTCTGCCACCGAAAAGATTTGCGGTCATTTATCCCATGGAGGAAAAATTCTCCAAGAGATGGAAGCTCCCAGTAGTGGATGCAGCCATCTCATGTGTGAATAAATCACTAACTTGCCCGGTGGAAAATATACATATGTTTAGAGATCCGGTTGATAAAAGATTAGAAACACTTTTAAAAGCATCCTTTGCTACGGCAGGAGCAGTGGTGCAGCCAGCGGTAGCTGCAATTGGAGTTTGTCAGGCATTAAAAGACCAGACAAAAGAGATGTTAAAAGACATGCCTACCCAACAAGCAGAAGAGTTTGCTGACATTCCCAGAGTTCTGTGTTTTGCGGTAGATGCTATAAAAGATTCCATCCAGCAGGCTTCTCGTTTATCACTATGTTTGGTACACATGAGAAGGCTCTTATGGTTGAAGAACTGGGCGGCAGAACCCCCATGCAAAAAGCTTCTGGCAGGATTTCCCTTCCATGGAGGGCGACTCTTCGGAGAGGATCTGGATAAATATATTCAGACTATTTCAAATGGCAAGAGTACCCTTTTACCGGTCAAAAAGACATTCCGGGCTCCTACATTTAAAAGGCAGCTTTTTCCTGTCTCGGGGCCCTCTAATTCCAGGCAGTATCGACGGCCGCCTGCGCGATCCAACGGTAACAGTAGATCGCAGGGACAAACCCCTGGGGGTAAGAAGCCGTGGTATCGCAAGCCGTCAAAGGCAGCCCCTAAGTCTGCCTTATGAAGGGGCGCCCCCACTCTCACGGGTGGGGGGAAGGCTTCGTCTCTTCTCAGAAGTTTGGGAAGCCAAGATCCCCGACAAATGGGTCCGGGCATCTGTAACCACAGGTTACAGACTGGAATTTCTAAGGTATCCTCCGCCTCATTTTCAAGAATCAAGGCTACCAAGGGATCCAGCAAGGAAGGCCTCAATGCTGGCAGCCTTGGATCACCTGCTTTGCCAGGACGTAATTTTAGAAGTGCCAGCCCAAGAGCAAGGCCTAGGTTTCTATTCCAATCTCTTTGTCATACCAAAGCCCAACGGCGATGTCAGGCCAATCTTGGACCTAAAGAGGTTAAACGGTTATCTAAGGGTGCGGTCCTTCCGGATGGAATCCATCCGGTCAGCAGCCGCCGCGCTTCAGAAGAACGATTTTCTGGCCTCCATAGACATAAAAGATGCTTACCTTCATGTACCAATCTGTCAGTCGCATCAAAGGTTTTTACGCTTCGCGGTCGGGCAGCGACACTTCCAATTCAGGGCGCTCCCTTTCGGGCTGGCCACGGCCCCCCGGGTATTCACGAAGATCCTAGCCCCAGTTCTGGCCAATTTAAGAATCCAAGGAGTCACAGTCCTAGCATACTTGGACGACCTTTTAATTATAGATCATTCACGGACGGGTCTGCAGAAGGCAGTAAACCTCACGGTTCGGTACCTCGAAGAATTCGGCTGGGTCCTAAACCAGGGAAAGTCAGCATTCCAGCCTACAAAGCAGTTGGAATACCTCGGCATGAGGTTAGACACGGAACGTCAAAAGGTGTTCCTGCCCCTTGTAAAGATCAAGGCGATCAAGGGGTTGGTTCAGTTGGTTATAAACAAGAGAAGACCAACTATTCGCCTGTGTATGCGATTACTAGGCAAGCTAGTGGCCACATTCGAGGCAGTACCTTACGCTCAGATCCACACTCGCGTCCTACAGGCAGCCATTTTAGCAGCCTGGGGCAAGAGGGCACATGCCTTAGAGTCCCCTTTGACGCTATCATCAAGGGTCCGACAAAGCCTGGCCTGGTGGTTGAACCCTCAGAACCTTCTAAAGGGAAGATCCTTCAGCCCTGTTGTCTGGAAGGTAGTTACCACAGACGCCAGCCTGGCAGGCTGGGGGGCGGTCTTCGAGGGGTTCTCCCGCCAGGGAACTTGGGTGAAAGCAGAGAGGCAGCTCTCCATCAATATCTTGGAAATCAGAGCGGCTCGCCTAGCCCTGTTGGCGTGGACCTCCAGATTAAAGGGGTTCCCGGTGAGAATCCAGTCAGACAATGCCACGGCGGTGGCATACATAAACCACCAAGGGGGAACCAGGAGCCAGGCCGCTCAAAGGGAAGTGAACTTGATTTTTTCAATGGGCAGAGGCTCATGTACCCTGCATTTCAGCGATATTCATTCCAGGAGTGGACAACCTGCAGGCAGACTTCTTAAGTCGCCAGAGTCTGTTGCCAGGGGAGTGGTCTCTGCATCCCCAGGTCTTTCAGACAATCTGCCAGAGGTGGGGAACGCCAGACGTAGATATAATGGCATCCAGGTTCAACAAGAAACTAGACAGGTTCGTGTCGCGAGCGAGGGATCCTATGGCCTGCGGAACCGATGCGTTGGTGTGCCCTTGGCATCAATTCAAACTTCTATATGCATTCCCTCCACTACAGTTACTCCCCCGCCTGTTGCGCAGGATCAGAGTGGAGCACAAGCCAGTCATTCTAATAGCTCCAGCTTGGCCCCGGAGGGCTTGGTACTCGCTAGTCCTGAATATGGCAGTGGGAGACCCTTGGACTCTTCCTCTACAACCAGACCTACTCTCACAAGGTCCGATCCTCCACCCTACATTACAACGTCTAAATTTGACGGCCTGGAGGCTGAATCCCTGATTCTCAGGGGTAGGGGTCTGTCTAGGCAGGTAATCCCTACCCTGATTAAGGCTAGAAAGCCGGTCTCCAGGGTAATTTATTACAGGGTGTGGAGGAATTATATAGGCTGGTGTGAATCCAAAAGATGGAATTGCCGCAAATATACTATTGATAGGGTGTTAAGTTTTCTCCAGCTAGGAGTGGATAAAGGCCTGGCACTAAGCACAATCAAAGGACAGATCTCAGCTCTGTCAGTGTGGTTTCAGAGGCCGCTGGCCACCCACTCGCTGGTAAAGACCTTCTTACAGGGGGTCTTGCGTATTAATCCTCCTGTCAAGTCACCAGTTTGTCCTTGGGACTTAAATCTTGTCCTGTCCACTCTACAGAAACAGCCTTTGGAGCCTCTGGCTGAGATTCCTTTACTCTTACTGACAAGAAAATTGGTTTTCTTGGTCGCCATAGTTTCGGCCAGGAGAGTGTCAGAATTAGCAGCCTTATCGTGTAAGGAACCATATCTTGTTCTGCATAAGGACAGGGCAGTTCTCCGGCCCCATCCTTCCTTTCTACCAAAGGTTATATCCAAATTTCACTTAAACCAGGATTTGGTACTTCCATCCTTCTTTCCAAAACCTACATCTAGAAAGGAGGGGTTGCTGCATACCTTGGATATTGTCCGGGCCATGAAGGCCTATCTTAAAGCTACAGAAAAGATCCGGAAAACAGATGTGTTATTCGTTCTACCAGATGGCCCCAAGAAGGGGCAGGCAGCTGCAAAATCCACCATCTCAAGATGGATTAGACAATTAATCATTCAAGCCTACGGGTTGAAGAGGTTGCCTCCTCCGTTGTCGGTAAAGGCCCATTCTACCAGGGCCATGGGCGCCTCTTGGGCAGCACATCATCAGATCTCTATGGCTCAGATATGCAAGGCAGCAACGTGGTCATCAGTCCACACGTTTACAAGGTTTTATCAACTAGACGTGAGAAGGAATGCGGATTCTGCCTTTGGACAGGCAGTACTACAGGCTGCAGTTTGAAATCCTCGGGATCAGAAACACCCTTGGTTATAAAAAAAAAAAAAAAAAAAAAGTTTTTTCTTGACTAAGTTGGAATTATTATGATTTGAGTTTATCTCTAAATTGAATCCTTCTTTGGAAGATGTCTCCCTCCCCTCATTAAAGCATTGCTTTCGGACATCCCACATAGTAATGAATATGCCGCTCTGTGTCCCGTGATGTACGAGAAAGAAAAAGGGATTTTTAAATACAGCTTACCTGTAAAATCCTTTTCTTGGAGTACATCACGGGACACAGAGCTCCCACCCCTCTTTTGGGTGACCATTTTGGGAGGCATACTGCTTGCTACAAAACTGAGGGACTCCCTCTAGGGGAGGGGGTTATATAGGGAGGGGACTTCCTGTTTGAAGATTGCCAGTGTCCACACCTGAAGGTACTCCATATAACCCACATAGTAATGAATATGCCGCTCTGTGTCCCGTGATGTACTCCAAGAAAAGGATTTTACAGGTAAGCTGTATTTAAAAATCCCTTTATTTTTTCCTTTTTATTTAATACATCTCACAATATTTTTTTTAAAAAAAACTTTGTTTCCCCTCAGTTTAGACCGATACGTATTCTACGTATTTTTGGTAAAAAAAAAACCGCAATAATCGTATATTGATTGGTTTGCGTAAAAGTTATAGCGTCTACAAAATAGGTGATAGATTTATGGCATTTTTATTTTATTTTTTTTACTAGTAATGGTGGGGATCTGCGTTTTTTTTTTTTTTTTTTTTGTGACCGTGACGTTGCGGCGGACATATCGGACACTTTTGACACGTTTTTGGGACCGTTCACATTTACACAACGATTAGTGCTATAAAACTGCACTGATTACTGTGTAAATGTGACTGGCAGGGAAGGGGTTAACACTAGGGGGCGCTGAAGGGGGTTAAAATGTGTCCTAAAGTATGTTCTAACTGTAGGGGGAGGGGGACTCGCAGGGGGAGGAGACCGATGTGTGTTCCTCTGTACTGGGAACACACATCGATCTCCTCACCGCTGACAGGAGGTGGATCTGTGTGTTTACACACACAGATCCACACTCCTGACGTGATTGCCGGAAATCGCGGGTGCCCGGCGGCAATCACGGCCGTCGGGCACGCGCGCGGGATCGCGAGTGGTGCCGCGCGCCCTAGAACGCCATGAAGACTGGACGTTGTGCAACGTCCAGTCTCATCGGCGAGGGGATCACCATGACGCGATTCCCCTATGGGCTGGTAAGGAAGGGGTTAAGAAAGTGGCAACATGGAATTTACATGTGTCTGAGGACAAGCTGCATGTGGGGGGTGCTTTAAAAGTAAACTTGTTACTTTTCCAGCTTAGGAAGCTATATGTGCATAGCAGGACCCCAGAAGGTATGTTGGTGTGGCATTTCAGTCAGTATGTTAAAACTGTGTTCTCATGCTACCACCTCCCTCTGTGACTATAGTTGGCAGCTTGCTGACACTATCGTGCTCTCACAATTTGAAAATATACAATGCTAAACCAGTGCCATGCTTCTTAGAGTAATAAAATGCCTAAAATTCTTCACCGTTTACAGTGTCTCATTATACTGTATGTTCAAATGTAAAAATATACTGGGAACCCCTGAGGGAAGTTGCATAGCCAGTGACATAGGGCGGAGCTGGGTGACGCCATTGCATAAACAAGGAAGGGATCGAGAACAGACACCAGAGTGTGCAGATCACATGAATATAGACACAAAGTGCAAATCTGTGGCGCAACAGTCTGCACTGCCTCTACTGGAGTAGAATGGAGGCGGTGGATGGCTATATTCTCTTAAAGGGTAAATGCTATTATTTGACCTTTTTGCCATAAAGATCAGTATCCAGAAGTGGGGGCATAGACTGCACAGTGTGGTGAACACCAGGTGAATATGCCCAAGAAGGGCACTTGCTCAAACTTTGTAGTTAAATTCTCCCAGAAAATGGTGGTGTGTTTACCTTCCGTTATGTAATAGAAAGTTGCTCTTAGTCTGTGTGGGAGACGTGTTGTGGTATCAGTTGCAGGTGGTTCTTTACTTGGAATATCCTAATGTGCTTCTCAGACACTGAAACTGCCGGGTGCTTTATCTCCTGGTGTACAAGAAATAGGTTTACATCCATGGTTGGGAAAGCTAGTGGTGCCCTTTTCTGAAGTTGAGGCAGTACCTTATTTTTCCATGTGGTAGCCTGAGAGTACCTTTATAGGAGAGGAAACATTGTGGATAAGACTGATCTGCGTGTACTGTCAATTTTGTCAGGCAGGCTTCAAGAAGAATATTGCAGGCTTGAGGTTAAAGAAAAAGCCAAAAGACAATAGACTTTCAGCGGAAAGTTACAGCTAAATGCCCGAACTGGACACGCACCCTAAAATGTTTATCTTTTACCACATGTAACCAGCAGGTGTTCTCCAGCTCTTCTGCTTAGTCATATATTTCTAAGCTGTGACAGTGAATTTGATTTGCTGATCAGAGCGCACAAACCTCTAAATTAATCATGAGTACGGGTCATAGGGTTTTGTATGGAGTTAGAAGCACCTTTTTATGTTAAATGTTATTTCTTGATCGTACATCACGGGACACAGAGCGCATAGTCATTACATATGGGTTATATGGGTACCTTCAGGTGTGGACACTGGTGTAATCAACTTCACAGGAAGTTCCTCCCTATATAACCCCCTCCCACTGAGAGTGCTTTAGTTTTTTCGCCAGTGTCTTAGGTGTTGGTCACGTCTAGCCGTCCCTCGGAGGTCTCGGGACCCAGGATAGCTAGCCGGATCCGTCCGAAGTGCTTCAGAGCCAAGGAGTACGGTACCCGGGCCCTGCTGGAGTGGGGTTTTGCCTATAATGCCTCTCCTTGGAGGGCTGGATTCTGGGCTCCAGTGCCTTAGTCTCTTCCAAGAACTAAACGCTACTGATGCCAGGATGCTATATAGGTCCAGGTGTGTGGGTTCCTTAACACAGGACCCCGGTCCCTGAAGGTCCAAGACAATACCCACGGAGATGGGGGAAGGCTGGGCCTCTTGCATTTTGCAATACCCTGCGGCGTGGAGCAGGTAAGAGGGAACCTGCGGGACTTGGTTCGACAGTAGGTATCCCCCTGGGGGTTCTGGGTTGGCTAACAGTATGCTTGTGCATCAGCCACTATCTCCACTATGTCTGTGTGGGCAGGATGGGATACTAATGTTTACCCAGATAACATGTAGATATATGTATACTTGTGTAAGTTATATATTTGCTACTCACCCCAGGTCTGCCTGTTAACACTGATACTGCAACCCCACATGTTTTAAAGAGGAAATTGCTGGTAAAAACTCCTGTTTCTTAGGAAGCCCATGGGGACAGCTTCCTCGCTATGTGTGCACTACAATAAGATTAGTGCTTACCTGGTGTCTGTTGGTGCTGCCTAAACGCTGGTCCATGTTGTTTCCTCTGCTCTGCTTCCTCCATGTGGTTTCAGCGTGGTGCGCGCGATTGTGCGCGCGCGCACGCCGCCTTTTATAGCGTCGGGGGGGCGGGCCAGCAGCGTCAGGGTCTGTTTAAAGGGAAAACTTTTTCTCTGGCTGGTCTTTCCCTCCTGGAGGCAGAGGAAGAAAGGATACAGAGCGTGCAGCTGGGTCTTTTGGCCACACAGGGACACCTAGTGGCGGTTTTGTGGATCTTCAGGTCTAGGACTTAGGTCCACTATTGACCAGAAAAAAAAAAAAAAAGTTTTTTGCTTAAAGGGACTCAGCCTTAGATCCAGCAGTATCCGAGTCTACCTTGGACTCCGGCTAACGGGCATTGGTGTGTCAATACTCACAGGTTTCCTCAGTATTGCCACCTCCCAGGCGGGTAAAAAAAAAATATATAAAAATATTGGTTACTCCTAGCTGCAACAGTCAGGTGTTGGCTATAGGGGTGACCCAAGGTTGTACAATGGCTCCAAAGGGATCTGGACCAGCCAAGGCTGCTAAAGGTGCCAAAAAGCAAAAGGTCTCCATCGGGGTCAGAGGATTTGGGCCAGGCTTCTACGGCCCCACCCTCGCCAGTCAGGACACCGAGTGGCATAGTACAAGAGCCATTGGGGGTGCTGGGGGCAGAGGCGGCCCCCGATCCACCCATTCCCGTTTACGTGACGGAAGAGGTCTCCTCTTCAGAGGAACGGGACCCACAAGGGGATCAGGCAGACCCAAGTCCCGACGGTTCAGACAGGGAAAATTCCACTATATAAAGGGGTAAACCTGCGCTTAGGATGGTGGAAATAAGGGTAGGGAATACACAACTGCAGCCCCCCCTAAATATAGCTCCCCTAGGGGAGTATAGTAAAATAGATGGGCGAGATGTTGGGGGTCGTGGCGCTGTTGTTGATGAATTGTATTAGTGAGCAAAAGAAAAAGCTCTAATAGGGCAAGTTCCCTAAATGTGTGATACAGAGGTGGCCACCCTGGGCAAGGTGGATCTAAGTGTACAAGAGTAGTGATGGTACCCTCTAAAGGCCGCTGGAGGCGGTAGTGTTCCTGATATTGAGTGGCAAATGTACTTAATGATGTTCTACAGTGTATCAAGTCCACTGATCATATAGCTCATGCCACAGTGTAACAGTAACAGGACTGGGCCTTAAACACCAACTACTATGTACATACAAACAGCATGTTGTTCAAAGCCAAGGGGCTCAAATATGTATATATAAATTATATAAAATAATTAATATAATTGGTATAATTGATATGCAGGAGTCCATGTAACAAAAAACACAAAAAACAGAACACAAGAAAGCAGGCTGGTAAGTGAAGGTGATGAGAAGATCAGGGTGCACCTAGCTAGGTAGGTGGTCTTTATACTGTACAACAGGTGTTGCTCGCTGTGATCCCGGTGCTCCCCCTTATGGGTCCCCACTCACCAGAAGCAATCACCCCTGCAGGGGTAGAATGCGTGTCAAAACGGACAGCTGCTCCTTCGTACCAAAGCCTTATCTCCTGGTGTGTTTCCTGAGGTGTGTCCTGGGTGTTGGTGATTTGAAGTTCAATTCTTTATAAGTTCCTCCAAGGCAAAGAAAAAAGCTCCCATAGAGTAGTACGTTTAAAATGTAAAAAAGTTTTATTGGCACTACCAATAGGTGTGCATCAAAGCAGTAACAGAAATGCAAAAATAAAAATAAAAGTATAAAATATGACAGCAGACTGTGTTGAGTTCTAGCACAGCTGACAGTCGGAAAAACCAGATAAATAGCAGCAACCTAATAAGCAGAGTATAGGTCCTGCATAACCACTGCACTATGGACCCTAATAAATGTTCGTCCCAGCGTGGGAACGGCTTGCGTTCCAGCTACAATCAGCTGGTGAACCGGATCCGGAAGTGCGTGTGGATGTGCGTGTATCCGCTTTACGCACGTTTCGTAGTATCACGTCTTCTGAAGCGGGTCCAAAATTCCACTATAGATGAATATTTTTCAGCCTTTCAAGCGGAGAGCCTGTGGATCCAGTCTTTGACAGATATGGTTCGCACTGCCTTTAAACTTCCAGTGCCAGAACTAGTAGCCCCGGAGGTATCCTCATTGGGTTCTTTAAAGGCTCCATTAACTTGTGCGTCTTTTCCAATGCACCCCCTTCTGCGGAACGTGATTTACCAGGATTGGGCTCGACCTGATAGAATCTTTGTCCCTCCTAAAAGATTCTCTATTCTCTACCCTATGGAAGAGGAATATGTAAAGAAATGGGCACTCCCTACAGTGGACGCGGCCATTTCCTGCGTGAATAAATCCCTGACTTGTCCGGTTGAAAATGTCCATATGTTCAAGGATCCGGTCGACAAAAAATTCGAGACCCTACTGAAAGCAGCTTTCACTTCAGTAGGTGCCATGGTTCAGCCAGCAGTAGCAGCCATTGGTGTTTGTCAGGCCCTGAAGGATCAGGCAAAACATATATTAAAGGACATGCCGGCTCAGCATACTCATGAATTAGCAGAATTCCCTAGGGCTCTCTGCTTTGCAATAGATGCTATTAAGGACTCCATCCAACAGGCATCTCGTTCATCTCTACTGATGGTTCACATGCGTCGTCTTTTGTGGCTAAAGAACTGGTCAGCAGAGGCACCCTGCAAAAAGCTTTTAGCAGGGTTTCCCTTTCATGGGGGAAGACTATTCGGGGAAGACCTAGATAAATATATCCACACCATATCAAGTGGAAAAAGTACTTCCTTACCGGTCAAGAAAAGACCGCGTGGGCCCACGTTTAAACGACAGGCCATTGCAGGTTCGGCCCCTTCGACTTCCCGTCAGTATCGACGGCCTCCTGGGCGTTCGGCAGTTAATAGCCGCCCACAGGGACAAGCCGCGGCAAACAAGAGGCCCTGGTCTCGCAAGCCGGCCAAACCAGTCATCAAGTCAGATTCATGAAGGGGCGCCCCCACTCTCTTGGGTGGGGGGAAGACTTCAGTTTTTCTCCGAAGTCTGGAAGGCCAGAATTCCCGACGCTTGGGTTCGGTCCGTAGTAGCCTCAGGCTACAAACTAGAGTTTCGAGAAATCCCCCCTCCTCATTTTCAGGGGTCAAGTCTCCCAAGCGACCCGTTAAAGAGGGCCTCTCTCGTAAAGGCGTTGGATCGCCTCTTGCTCCAAGGAGTAATTGTAGAAGTACCAACCCAAGAAAGGGGTCTGGGATTCTACTCCAACCTTTTTGTTATACCAAAACCCAATGGCGACGTCAGGCCTATATTAGACCTCAAACGCCTAAATCGCTTTCTAAGGATTCAGACCTTTCGTATGGACTCCATACGTTTAGTGACAGCCAGCTTGCATCAGGGCGACTTCCTAGCATCTATAGACATAAAGGATGCATATCTGCATGTGCCGATTTACCCAGCACATCACAAGTTTCTTCGTTTTACGATAAATCAAAGTCATTACCAGTTCGTAGCCCTCCCTTTCGGGTTGGCAACAGCTCCACGGGTATTCACAAAGGTGTTAGCCCCGGTGCTAGCCGTCCTAAGGACAGAAGGCATCTTGGTCCTGGCATACCTGGACGATCTCCTGGTTATCGACAGATCAGCTTCCAACCTCAATCATGCAGTAGTCCGCACAGTGCGGCATCTAGAAGAGTTCGGGTGGATTGTGAACCAAGAAAAATCAAGGTTACAACCCACAAGACAGTTGGAATATCTAGGCTTTCGGTTAGATACAGAATGCCAGAGGGTATTTTTACCTCAAGAGAAGATCAGGTCGTTGATTCAAACGATTCAAATAGTCTTAGGCAAAAAGAAGCCGACTATTCGCCTATGCATGCGACTGCTGGGAAAGATGGTGGCCGCTTTCGAAGCAGCGCCCTATGCCCAGATCCATACCAGAATTCTGCAAGCAGCTATTCTCTCTGCTTGGAACAAGTCCATACAGGCATTAGACCGTCCATTAGTTCTTTCCCCAGGAGTCAGGCGCAGCCTGTACTGGTGGCTGATCCCTCAAAAATTATCAAAAGGGAAAACCTTTTGCCCCATCTCGTGGAAAATAGTAACCACAGATGCCAGCCTAACAGGTTGGGGGGCAATCTTAGGAAAACGGACCCAGCAGGGACAGTGGTCAGAGGCAGAAAGTCTGCTTCCCATCAATGTCCTAGAGATCAGAGCTGCTTGGTTGGCCCTGGTCGCCTGGACTCTCCCCCTGCAGGGTCTGCCAGTAAGGATACAGTCCGACAATGCCACGGCGGTGGCATACATAAACCACCAGGGGGGCACAAGGAGCCTAGCGGCTCAAAGGGAAGTAAACCTGATTTTTTCATGGGCCGAAGCCCATGTACCCTGCATCTCAGCAGTGTTCATCCCAGGGATAGACAATTCTCAAGCAGATTTTTTGAGTCGTCAACAGTTACTCCCGGGAGAGTGGTCTCTTCACCCCCAGGTATTCCAAGAGATTTGCCAAAGATTCGGAGTTCCCGATGTGGACATCATGGCAACAAGATTCAACAAGAAGTTGGAAAAATTTGTATCCCGAGCCAGGGACCCCTCGGCCTACGGGACCGATGCGTTGGTTTGCCCCTGGCACCAGTTTTCTCTCCTGTATGCGTTCCCTCCACTACAGATGATTCCCCGCCTTCTACGAAGGATCAGGGTGGAACGCAGGCCGGTGATCCTGGTGGCCCCAGCCTGGCCCAGAAGGGCTTGGTACGCACTCATCGTGAGGATGTCAGTAGGGGCACCGTGGCCACTCCCCCTGCGCCCAGATCTGCTGTCTGAGGGCCCGATCTACCACCCTGCTTCACAGCAGCTAAATTTGATGGCTTGGCGGCTGAATCCCTAATTCTTAAGGGCAGAGGCCTCTCAGCCCAAGTCATATCTACGTTAATTCAAGCTAGAAAGCCAGTCTCTAGAAATATCTATTACAGAGTCTGGAGAACCTATGTGGAGTGGTGCGAGTCTCAAGGAGGGCATCCTCGCAAGTTTTTTGACAGGATCTTGCGATTCCTCCAGGTTGGCGTTGACAAGGGGTTGGCTCTTAGTACTCTAAAGGGGCAGGTGTCTGCCTTATCGATATGGTTTCAAAGGCCTTTGGCCACACATTCGCTTGTGAAAACCTTTTTGCAGGGGGTCTTGCATGTAAATCCCCCTATTAGAGCTCCCCTCTGCCCCTGGAATTTAAATCTGGTCTTGTCAGCTTTACAAAAGCAGCCGTTTGAACCTCTGACAGAAATCCCTCTTGTGCTGCTAACCCGAAAGTTGGTTTTCTTGGTGGCTATGGCTTCGGCCAGAAGGGTCTCCGAGCTGGCAGCCTTGTCTTGCAGGGAACCGTACCTGATTCTGCATAAGGACAGAGTGGTTCTGCGGCCTCAGCCTTCTTTCCTTCCTAAGGTCATATCCAGTTTTCACTTGAATCAGGACCTAGTCCTACCATCCTTCTTTCCTACTCCCCAGTCCAGAGAGGAAAGACTGCTTCATACTTTGGACGTGGTTCGAGCCATGAGGGTTTATCTCAAGGCTACAGAAAAGATTCGGAAAACAGATGTGCTTTTCGTTCTCCCGGATGGCCCCAAGAAGGGTCAGCCGGCTGCCAAGTCTTCCTTGGCTAGGTGGATTAAGCAGCTGATTTTTCAGGCCTATGGTCTGAAGCGCGTTCCACCTCCCTTATCAGTTAAAGCCCATTCTACGAGGGCCATGAGTGCCTCCTGGGCGGCACACCATCAGATCTCTATGGCACAGGTTTGCAAAGCGGCAACCTGGTCTTCCGTACATACATTTACTAAATTTTATAAGTTGGACGTCACAAAAGCTACGGACGCAGCATTTGGGCAGGCGGTCCTTCGGGCAGCAGTATAGAATCCTCTGGCCCGGTTCACGCCCCCTTGTTTTTTCTGTTGGTGGAGCTATTTTTTACCTCCTGATATATTTTCTGTTTGGCTAATTTTGGCCTTACGGTCTCCCTCCCTTCATGGAGCATTGCTTTGGGACATCCCATATGTAATGACTATGCGCTCTGTGTCCCGTGATGTACGATCAAGAAAAAGGGATTTTTAATAACAGCTTACCTGTAAAATCCTTTTCTTGGAGTACATCACGGGACACAGAGCTCCCACCCCTCTTTTTGGGGAACATTGTGTAACCTCAGAGAAATTGCTTGCTACAAAACTAAAGCACTCTCAGTGGGAGGGGGTTATATAGGGAGGAACTTCCTGTGAAGTTGATTACACCAGTGTCCACACCTGAAGGTACCCATATAACCCATATGTAATGACTATGCGCTCTGTGTCCCGTGATGTACTCCAAGAAAAGGATTTTACAGGTAAGCTGTTATTAAAAATCCCTTTTTTCTAAAATAACATTTTAATGCAGATAAATACAGGAGTGAGTACCTGGTTTTGACAGGTACACGCTCCCACTTCCGGTCGGATCACCGCAGCAGAAGTTTGTTCCCTCTTTTCCAGCAGCCTTCTGGGACATGTTACAGGTCCCAGAAAGCTGTGGGACCATTCACAAAGTGCGGCTCACTCATGCACATTTGGAAGTTGGCTATGAAACCACAGGCAGTCACAGCTGGCTTCCTAAAGTAAACATGCTGGCGCCTGGACTTTGAAGACAGCCGAATAACCCGACTCTGGTGAGAACCACGTCAGATCCTGGCCTGGACATGTAAGTGTCCTATTATTAAAAGTCAGCAGCTACAGTATTTGTAGCTGCTAATTGTAAAAACCCCATAAAAAAAAGACTTTTAATTAACACAAGTGAAAACCATGATACAAGAGGTGGAATGTTATTTGAATTGATACTGTGGCACAAAGTTTGGATTATTAACATTTTCTCCTCAGTACCATGATTCTGTTTAAACTTGCCAATAACCATTATCTTTTAACTCCTTATTGTTGGTGGCGTTAATCTGTCAAGATAGAATCTAATCCTCTGCATAGAGCCCATCGAATCTTAGGACTGGAATGTGATAATAAGCTTTAATCTCTGTACACAGGAAATAATTGTTGATGACCTTGTTGTGGGAGGAGGTTGTTCTGTCTGGGGATAATGCATATGAACACTAAAACAAAGATCGGCTGAAGACCACATCCATATTGTTAAATCTTTACAGACCAGAATGCATGCCCGCTAGATTTATGTTTGTGTGTGTAACCAAGTGGTGAGGTTATAACAGGGATAAAAGTACCTGTGTAGTATGAGTGTTTACCTGTGTATTGTAAGTACATGAGTGCTGTGAGTGCACGTGGGATGTATTGAGCATTAGTGTCAGGTAGTACTGTAAGTGTTGTGAGGACCTGAGTGTTGTGTGAGTAGTGTGTGTATGTATTGTGCGTGCACGTGATCGGCGAGTACCTGTGTATTGTATTAGTGTCAAGAAGCTAGTTGTTGGGTAATTTGGACAGGGTATAATCCTCATTAAATTAGTAGGTACGATGGCCAGCGAGTGTGGAGATGTAACTTGGTGTACATCTTGCCGCATTTATGCGTTCCTTGATCATCTGATCAAGGGCGAATACTGCTGTGCAAAATGTGAACACATTGTTTCCCTGGAAGCCCAGGTTCTGAATCTAGGGAAGCAACTGTTGACACTTAGAAGACCCTCCATACTAAAGGAGAGCCAGGAACGTACCCGGCAGGTGCCAGCACAGAGGCGGGTGGAGACAGAGGTACAGGCACTAGAAACGAGTAGATGGGTGGCAGCCAGGAAGGCTAGAGGGGGAATCGCCAGGGAGGCCGATTCTGGGCTGGAGCATCCCAAAAGTATGCGCCATTGAGTGACATTGGTGAAACAGGTCAAGGACCAGCACTGCTGGAGCCGAGGGACTCTCCTAGCTGCCAGGGGAAGAACTCCTCCAGTGAGAGTGGGAGGTAAGCAAAGGGAAAGGATAGACAGATTCTGGTGGTAGGGGACTCAATTCTTAGACAGCTTGCCCTCTCTGTCCTATTGGGCGCTCGGGTTCGACACATCACGGATTGGTGGACAGATCATTGGGAGTGGCTGGGGAAGACTCGGCTGTCGTGCCCATTGGCACTGATGACAGAGGCAGATGGAGTGTCCTAAAGAACGATTTTAGGGACTGTTGAACGAGGCGAATTTAGATTTTGTGTCTGGCAATCTTTCAAGGCTATTCCCTTTTATAGAGAGGGTAAAAAAAGGGGGGGGGGGGATTTGCCTATATATCAAGAATAATGTACAAGTGAATGTGGGATGACATCAATAAGAGGGCTAGGGAGGAGGTGAAATCCTTATGGGTAGAGCTCCAAAGGGTTGAAGCTAAGGGGAAAATAATTCTGGGAGTATGCTATAGGCCACCTAACCTATGGGAGGTGGGGGTGACAGATCTCCTATCACAATCTGGATAAGCAGCAAGGATGGGAAGTGGTATCATAATCTTGCAGGACAATTTCATGGGTCAGATGGTTGATGCACCAACTAGAAACAAGGTGTTGTTATAAATTAGGATAAAATCTTAGAAACGAAAAACGTTGGGGAGAGATGGGTTTGCTTTAAGAGCATATTATATAAGGGCATTAGCCAGTGCATACCATTGGGAAATAAATTTAAAAGGGCGAACAAGAAACCTGGATGGCTTCACTCCAATGTAAAAATGCATATAAAAGCAAAGAAGAAGGCCTTTAAAAAATACAAGGCTGAGGGATCATCTTCAGCCTTCAGACTTTACAAAGAGTGCAACAAGATATGTAAGGGTGCAATTAGGGTAGGGTAAGATATAACACAAAAGACACATAGCGGATGAGAGTAAAAAAAAATCCCCAATAAATTCTTTATGTACATAAATGGCAAGAATGGGAGGTCAGATCCTATTGTTACCATAAAGAATGAGGAAGGGAATTTGGTTAACAAGGATGGAGAGATGGTAAAGGTATTGAATTTATTCTTCTCAATCTTCACGAGGGAATTGGAGGGCTTCAGTAACCAAAACTGCAGTGTTTTTCCTCATGACACATGACAGGAAGCACCTTCATGGCTAACAGAGGACAGAATTAGAAATAGACTTGGGGAAACGTAACGTTAATCACCGGGACCAGATGGCTTCCACCCGATGGTACTTGGGGGAACTCAGTCAAGTAATTGTCAGACCATTGTTCCTAATTTTTACTGGCAATCTACTGACTGGAATGGTACCAGCTGATTGGAGAAAAGCCAATGTAGCACCAATATTTAAAAAAAGGCCCAAAATACCTCTTGGAGGGGATGATAAGGGATTATATACAAGATTTTAGTAATGAAAACTGTATCATTAGCAGTAATCAGCATGGATTCTTAAAGAATTGTTCTTGCCAAACCAATCTAGCTGCCATCTAGATAAAAGAAGGCCCGTAGTCGTGGTGTATCTGGATTTTGCTAAAGCATTTGACACAGTTCCCTGTAAACGTTTACTGTACAAAGTAAGGGATACACAATCTCTGTATTTGCAGATGGCACTAAGCTAAGCAGGGCAATAACTTCTCTGCAGGGTCTGGAAACCTTGCAAGAAGATCTAAACCAGTGGTTCTCAACCTTAATAGTGTCGGGACCCCTTGATTAAATTTCCCAGGTTGTGGGGACCCCTAACAGTAGAATTTTTGTAGCGTGGGTTGTCAGCACCCAAGGCAAGACAAGTAATTTGCCCACGGACATTTAGGGCTCCCCGAGTCCCTTTCACTTGTACAGTATTAAAACCCCTTCTTATACCTTTTAGGATGTACCACTCTCTCTATGTTCTCCTTTCTTTCCCTTTTATCTCTCCAACTTTGGGGGCTCTTGATCAAGATCACCTGCTGATCTGAGAACTGTAGTGGGGACTCTAGATGGCAACTCTAATCACAGGTAGTGTTACTTAATGTGTCTCCAGCTCTGTGGTGTCTTGCAGCAGTGACACCTATGCCAAAAATCAGGAGATAGGGTCTCCTCCAGCCCCTCCCACTTCACATTTCTCACCAGTCAGCTGACCTCTAGTCTCTGCCTGCTCCACAGCCATGCTGTGAACTGAATGGGCGGCCACAGGCTCCATGGACTGCCCAAGATTTGGTGACCCCTGTCAAAATGTCATTTGACCCCCGAGGGGGTCCCGACCCCCAGGTTGAGAACCACTGATCTAAACAAATGAATGTGGTGGGCAACTGCATGGCAAATATTGCTTTAATGTAGAAACATTTTAAATGATGCATTTGGGTGGCAAAAAAATGAATGCAACCTACTCACTAGTGATGAACTTTTGGGGAATCTAAAATGGAAAAGGACCCTGGGGGTCCTAGAAGATGATAGGCTCAGCAATGGCATGCAATGCCAAGCCGCTGGTAACAAATCAAACCGAATATTTGCATGCTCCCATGCCTTTTTTCATAAGGAAACAGATAAGCAGGAAGTGTGGAGATCAAAAAAGGATTACAGCAACTTCAAAGCAAAAACTAACAATGAGGACATGAAACCAGGATTGCAGTAAAGTAAAGGAAGCTATTTAGCTAAAAAAAATTATTCCTATTGTGACCCTTTAAGTCTCCCAACACCATCTTCCGGGTACAAAAATTCCTGGTTTAATACTCTGGAACTCAGTGTGATTTGATTATTCCTTCAATACTGGACCTCTTGGCTACAATTTCTTCCAACCATGGATCATCGGACCAGGCCATGACAGTGGCTTGCACTAGCTGTCTGAGAAGAACCAGAAGTCATGTAGCCCTAAAGAGAAGCAGATCGGATTTTGGCTTGGGCAGAACTTCAAGTTCCAGCCCTAACCCTTGTGCCAAACATGGCAAGCTGGCAGGTAGACTACCCCAGTTGTCAATGTCTGAATTCGGGAAAATAGTCTCTTCATCCCAAAGTTTTTCAAGACCGCTGTAGCAGGTTGGGGATGCCCAATGTTGACCTCATGGCTTCCAGATACAACAACAGACTGGCCAGGTTTGCCTCCATATCCAGGCATCCTCTAGGTCTGGGGTGTCAAACTCAATTTCATCATGGGCCGCATCAGCATTATTATTGCCCTCAAAGGGCCGGTTGTATCTGTAAGATTAGATGTCCAGCGCATCCCCTCCCCTTTACATTAGATGTCAGCCACCTCACCAACAGAAGTTGAGTCCCCCACTCTCCCTTACATCACAGTGCAGCCCATTTCCATAAGCTGCTGCTGGGAAGAAGCTGGATGCATTGCTTGAAAGCAAAAAGTAAGGGTCTGGAGTAGGACTAGAGGAGGGCTGGAGCTCTCCTGCAGCTGCTGGAGAGGTGCAAGGGTCACATGAAATGGCCTGGAGGGCCGGATTCGGCCCGCGGGCCTTGTGTTTGCCACCTATGCTCTAGGTGGATGCTAGAGTGTTCAAATCTTCTGTCCCAAGTGCCGGTTTGCTGCCCTACTTTGCCCCTGGTTTAATAGCCTTGGCTGTTGAGGGCCAGGTCCCGATCAAATTCAGTTTTTTCTACTCTTGAAAGTTTGTAAATCAACTAAAACTCGACTTTGTATTATATTTCCCTTAAATAAAAAGCCAAGTGTATCTTTGTCCGTTTATACTTTTTTTTTTTATCAGTCCATATGTCACACCATGATAGTACCCCAACATCCCTTTGACAAGCTCATGAGATAAAGTAGAGCTCTGGAGCCATTGCTGCTGCACTATCCTGCATTTTATAATGTGTGTGTGTGTGAGAGGTACATTCACGTTTTGATTGTTAAATTGCTCTGGATGAGAATGCTTTGTATAATACAGTAGTTGCAGTGATTCTCGGATATGTCCATGCCTGTTCTATGAGTCAAGAGGGAGGCACACTAACACCCACATCATTACAGAAGAAAATGCTTTGGGCATAAAGTGCAAATATTGCTATCAACAGTCTGTTAGAGAAATGCATGTCCTAAATGGATTAGCGGCCAGTTAAACTTGCAAAAGACACTGTTTTCTTGATTTACTTACATTTGTGCCTCTGTTAAGGATCAACAGCACAAAGAAGTTGACAACTAACACATTGGATGCTTTTTTTCTGCATCAAAAACGCATGGATAGTAGATTATATGGTTTTCAATGGAATGGTTCTCACCAGTGATTGCAGTTCCAGTGCGTTCTAGTTCCCGAAAAAATAAAGTACAACATGCTGCATTTTTCCTGGACTGTACTGGAACGCTGTAAAATGCACTGGAACGTAACGGAACGCATCAAAAATGCACTGGAACACACATGTTCTTCTTTAAGATTAAGCAAAAAGAAGGAGGGGGGGACGCAATGGACTGCATCAAAAATGCACTGTAACACATCAAAAATGTGCATGCAGAAACGCATCTGGAATGCATCCGGACTGTGTTTGTATGGTGTGAACTTGCCCTAAAAGTGAATTTCATCAGTAAAGCCTTGTGCATACGATCAAGTTTTCAGATGACCGTTTTAGGACCGAGTACAAGTACCGATACTTTTTTTTTCAAGTACTCGCCGATACCGAATACCGATACTTTTTTTTAAATGTGTCCCCCCACAAATGCAGCCATGTCCCCCATACCTAGATGTCGCCGCCTAGTTAATACGCGCGGGGAACATTACAGCTTTCATTTGAATAGCTGTAGTGTTCCGCGCCGCGTATAGACACCCCCCTTGCTTGGGATTGGACAGATCACCTGTCCAATCCCGAGCAAGGGGGCATGTCTATGCGCGGCGGGGAACACTACAGCTGTTCAAATGAAAGCTGTAATGTTCCCCGCGCGTATTAACTATGCGGCGTTGCGGTATGCGGCATGGGGGGGGTGGGGGTACTGAGTATCGGATCTGGCATCGGGGGCATTTGTACTCCCGCAAATGCTCAGTATCTGTACCAATACTGGTATCGGTTTCGAGACAACGCTAGTACTAATTAAAACCGATATCGGACGCTGAGTTCATGTACAACAAAACTGTTCTAGTTGCAAGCACCGTACTAACAGTCTGAAAATCAGCAGATCGTGCAGACGAAATCTTACTTCCTTTTTTTCGTATCGTGTGTACTGCTTAAATTGCACATAATTGTGAGTTGAAAGTTGAAAATGGTGAATAGTTCGCTTTTTTTTATTATTAAAGAATATCTGAAAAGTGTGGCGTGTATTTGTATTCAGCCTCCCTGAGTCAATACTTTGTAGAATCGAATTTTGCTACAAATACAGCTGCAAGTTTTTTGGGTATGTCTCTATCAGCTTTGCACATCTAGAGTGACATTTTTTTTTCCCATTCTTCTTTGCAAAATAGCTCAAGCTCTGTCAGATTGTGTATAGAGTGTCTGTGAACAGCAGTTTTCAAGTTTTACTACAGATTCTCAATTGGATTTAGGTCTGGACTTTGACTGGGCCATTCTGACACATGAATATGCTTTGATCTAAACCATTCCATTGTAGCTCTGGCTGTATGTTTAGGGTCATTGTTCTGCTGGAAGGTGAACCTATGCCCCAGTCTCAAGTCTTTTGCAGACTCTAAGGCCGCGTACACACGATCGGTCCATCCGATGAGACCGGTCCGAGGGACACCGGTCCCTGCTTGAAAAAAGCATCACCACAACATGATGCTGCCACCACCATGTTTTACAGTGGAGATGGTGTTTTCAGGGTGTTATGCAGTGTTAGTTTTCCGCCACACATAGTGTTTTTGCTTTTAGGCCAAAAAGTTACATTTTGGTCTTATCTGACCAGAGAACCTTCTTCCACATGTTTGCTGTGTCCCCCACATGACATTTTGAAAACTGCAAACGGGACTTCTTATGGCTTTCTTTCAACAATGGCTTTCTTTTTGCCACTCTTCCATAAAAGGCAGATTTGTGGAGTGCACGACTGATAGTTGTCCTGTGGACAGATTCTCCCACCTGGGCTATGGATCTCTGCAGCTCCTCCAGAGTTACCATGGGCCTCATGGCTGCTTCTCTGATTAATGCTCCCCTTGACCGGCCTGTTAGTTTAGGTCATGGGTCCTCAAACTACGGCCCTCCAGCTGTTCAGGAACTACAATTCCCATCATGCCCTAGTCATGTCTGTGAATGTCAGAGTTTTACAATGCCTCATGGGACTTGTAGTTCCGCAACAGCTGGAGGGCCGTAGTTTGAGGATCCCTGGTTTAGGTGGACAGCCATGTCTTGGTAGGTTAGCCATTGTACCATACGCTTTCCATTTTAGGATGATTGATTGAACAGTGCTCGAACTTGGGATATTATTTTTTTTATAACTTAACCCTGCTTTAAACTTCTCCAAAACTATATACTTGACCTGTCTGGTGTGTTCCTTGGCCGTCATGATCCTGTTTGTTCACTAAGGTTCTCTAACAAACCTATGAGGGCTTCACAGAGCAGCTGTATTTATACTGAGATTAAATTACACACAGGTGGACTCTTAGGGCGGTATCAGAGTAAAGGGGGCTGAATACAAATGCAAGCCCCCACACTTCAGATATTTACAGTATCTCACAAAAGTGAGTACATCCCTCACATTTTTGTAATTATTTTATTATATCTTCTTATGTGACAACACTGAAGAAATTACACTTCCCTACAATGTAAAGTAGTGAGTGTACAGCTTGTATAAACAGTTGACATTTGCTGTCCCATCAAAATAACTCAACACAGCCAATAATGTCTAAACCGCTACGGGGTGTTGGGGAGGCTGCTGCACACAGCCTTTTTTTATTGTGTAATGCTGTTCTTGTGTGCGTAAAGTCTCTTCCAGGGATGGACACACTCTTTAATCTGCACCCACACTGCTTCTGCATTGAGCTTTCATAACACGAAAAGGTCACATCAAATCTATATTCTACAGTACATGAGAAACAAAGAGGCTGCTTTTTTCTCCACGTAATGTGAAGGATCTCAGATTCTGTTATAAATAGGCTATTATTTAAAAAGTGCTGGTAAATTCGCGTCTATTTAAACTTTCTAAAATGGCAAAGCGGGACACTTTAGTGTTCACACCAGCAGCATTCGCTATTTCAGACCCTGGTGTGCAATTAAAAGATATTGGTGCTGATGCACTGTAAGGCCCCATTCACACCTGAGCGTTTTTTAGCTTGAAGCCTGAATCAATCAATTATTCTCTATGGAGGTGGTTCACATCTTCACTCCAAAATACCAGAAGTTTAAAGTTCGGGAGCTTTTTTTTGTAGCTCAATTCGGGCAGATTTGGGCATCTTTTCTTCTTTCTACGTTGGTGACCTTTTGACCTGTGCAAAAACGTGGCGAAATCACGTGACTTCACTGCCGGGTGAAGACAGTGAGTATTGCTAGCGGCTATAGCAGCCGATTGCGTTAATTGCAAATGAATCCAGCAGGCAGGTTGTACATAAGCTTATCGATCAACTTGGTACATTTAGCCTGCTCATTAATGGTTCCAATCAGTTCACAGATGCCCCCCCCACTCTGGCGTCACAGGTGCCCCCCTCCACTCCACTCTGGCGTCACCGGGGTCTACCTCCTCTGGTTCCCCCCCTCCTCGGGTGACTCTGGTGTCCCCCCCCACCTCGGGTGTCCCCCCTCCTCCGCTCAGTACAAACAGTCTTTTTCCTACCAGCAGGTGCAGATCTCAAAAGAGACTGTGTCCACATGCCTGCATACGGTGGTTCCGGGATCTGTAGTCAGCGCGCTGAGGCGGGGAGGAGTTTAACGCTGTGCACTGGCAAGCACACGGGGTGGAGCAAGATGGCCGCTGCTCCGGAGCTAGGCTGAAGCCGGGGACTTTCCTACGACCGAGGCTCCGGAGCGCTCCGCGGATCGCGTGGTGTGCCGATCCGGACAGGGTGACCCGTTCCGATCACGGATCGGTGACGATCCGTTGCAGCCCTAATGTAAACCCTTACATATACCCAGTGAAGTGAACAGCCCCAGATGATACAGAGATGAAACACATCTCCCTACATAAGTTTTGCATGTATATCTGCTGTCTTAAGCTTCATATACTGTTAAGAAAGTTCAGATCATGTTAGGTGATTTTCTCTTCCTGGTTAGCACTGCAGTGAAGCCTAGGCATACAGCCAAGATGGCTGATTGGAGGAAAGGCACACACCACCTTCCCTCATAGGTAGAGACTTCAAGCCTCTGCTAACATATTTATAGCCTCATCCCCCAACAAAAAACTCTGGCTGTTTTTATCATATGTGACAGACAACTTGTCAGGAGTTATTAGGCTGATAAAAGAAGAATGGAGCAGGAGACCACTACGGGACATTGTGCTTTAAAGATATAACAAAACATTGCAGATATGTGCCCAGCTCAAATTTCATGAATCGGGTTTACATCCACTTTAAGGTATAGTTTACAGTTTGTGGGGCTGGCTTTGAGTGTATCCTTTATAACAAAACGGTATTGCTTGTAAAGATGTTTCCTGTTAGTACTGGAATGCAGTCTGGCATTTGATTAATGGATCAGTGATGTGCAATGTTCAACGGACAGTCCAGTTTAGGCAGACTCTAATTGAGATGCAGGATGTCTTAGTGCACATTATAGGGTTAACACGGTGGAATTTCTCTGGTCTCACAGGCTGATTCTGTTATTTCCATTTGTTGGGGAATTTTCTGAATTCCAGAGAGAATTGTGTCCAGATGCTAAGACGGCTTCAGTTAATAGTCCAAAGCTTTAATTTTCTCCTAAGTCTACATAGGTCCCTTTGGCTACAAAAGATCTAAAGGTGCCAAAACAGTTATGACCTTCCTCTCAAGTTTCATTGGTTAGTTTTTCAGATTTATGGATATAGAATACCTTTGGCAAATTACAGCTAGGGTTGTCTCTGCACTGTAAATATTCCACCATCCCCTGCTCCCCAGAGCTGACACATAGTTTGGAGCCAAGACCATAGATGGCTGATAAAAATAAATGGTTTAGTAAACGCATTAATCTGACAGTAAACTCTGGATTATAAAAATGTATATTCTTTTCAGTAGGGTTGTCCCGATAGCACTTTTTTAGGACCGAGTACAAGTACCGATACTTTTTTTTCAAGTAGTCGCTGATACCGAATACCGATACTTTTTTTAAATGTGTCCCCAAATGCAGCCATGTCCCCCACAGTGTTGTAAGTATTGGAGTTACAATAAACACAGTTACCTAACGCAGCCCCTTTTGAGGGTAACGAGTAATCTACCTGATTACTCTTCCCCTTACGGTAACGCAGTTCCCATTACTTGGGCGGCATTACCGCAATTACATCTACCACCACTAGATGGCAGCAGATTAATTGCTTCTGCCGGCGCTGTGAACATAAATATGGGTGGAACTCCGCTTTAGAATCATGTGACCGCTGTGATGGACTGTCACAGCGGTCTGAAAACTCCCAATTCGCAAGGAGCCCTGGATACAATGAGCCCCACCCGCCTCACACTGACCTATCTCTGGGGAACAACTCACATCGATCACACACACTGTGTGCGCAACCTGATCAATGATCCGGGGAACACATGGCCGGAACAAAATGTTCCACAGAACAAACGTTCCCTATACAACACGGTGTACACAGCGACATCTAGTGGTCAACATGGTAAGTGCAGGACACCTATACAGACCAATGATCAGCAGGTTTTTTTTGGTCAGTGATTTTATCTCTTCATCAGACAACAAAGAAAAATCTGACATCCCCATTCCAGATCCCTTGCATCCAATAAAGCTTATATAAGATAAATAAAATAGTAAACAATAAACTATAGGAAATTCTAATAAAGCCTAATATAAGATTTTAAATTACAGACTCTGTAAACGTCAAGGGAATGTATATTATAAACATACATTTTAATCCAGCTTCTAATTTGGATGTAATATATAGCAGATAGATAAGGTTTTTAAGTCCTATTAGCTGCACATACATGGTGGGACGGATGCACCTAAGCTGGGATATACACGAGATCACCATTTGTTTCCAGTTTTCTTCTCTCAAGGATCTGGCATTCTTTTGTCTTGGAGTATTAACTCACTGCTCCCTGGCAAGCGCCCGTCATCTGCTTCTCAACAAAGCATTGTAGAATATTAAAAAAAAATTCAGTTACTTTGCTGAGTAACTAATTACTTTTTCAATGTAGTAACTGAGTCACTAACGCAATTACTTTTTCGGAGAAGTAATTTGTAACTGTAACTAATTACTTTTTTAAAGTAAGATGAGCAACACTGGTCCCCCACATATGCAGCCATGTCCCCCACATATGCAGCCATGTCCCCCACATATGCAGCCATGTCCCCCACATATGCAGCCATGTCCCCCACATATGCAGCCATGTCCCCCACATATGCAGCCATGTCCCCCACATATGCAGCCATGTCCCCCACATATGCAGCCATGTCCCTCTAGCCATGTCCCTGTGGGGGTCCCCGAGTCTGATTGTGTTCAATTGATATGGAAGCACAGAAGCTCCGTGGCAATATCGCTTCTGGTTCTGACATACTGCCCTGACACTCTTCACACCCACCGTGCATCGCTGTGGAGCTGACAGCAATCACGTGACCTGCAGTTTGAAGCTGCACAACACAGCCAGCAAGCAAGTTTTTTTCTTTTAACAGAGTAAACCCAGTGCAGTGACCCTTCTTGTACAAAGAGTTTTATTGAAAAAAAAAACACATCAACAGAAAAAAATAATACAAAAGAAAAAGCAGTGGTGGACACACCATCATATAAAGAACTGGAGGCGTCAGAAAAATTAGTCCATAGACCTGAGATTCAGAAGACCAGCAATAGAATGTCCCAATCTCAAGTAGCCTGCTAAATCGACCTAATGCTGGTTTAGGTAACATACCGGTTAACACACCGGAGTAAATGTATGACTTAAAAGCGAAATAGCTATTCGATACATAACATTACAAAAAGAGACCGGCAACATAGCAGAGGATAGCATTATTCAAAATGTAAAATAAACAATGCATCATGTGTCCAAGACCGACAGGATCAAGCCTGTGGGTCCAAGCCACGAAGAAAGGGAGGATGAGGAGAAAGAGAACCAGCTAGAAAAGTAGCATGAACAAATAGCATTGAAGAGAAAGAGAGGAAGAGAGAAAAAAGAAAAATAAGAAAATAAAATAGAAGAAAAAGAAAAGGGTCCACGGGGCAGGGGGAACAGAGGCTCATCAAAGAGAAAGTAGGGTTGGGTCAAATCGCAAAGGGTAGTTGTAGGCCACCCAGGGTTGCCATACCCGGAGGAATTTATCGTGGGTATCCGCTAACACAGCAGTAAGTTTCTCATTAACCATAATATCATTAATGCAGTTTTTAACTGCTTCGAAGCTGAGGACCGGGGTCTTACAGGCTTATGCTATGGTCAATTTAGTTCAGGGCGGAGAAGCTCCGTGATCGGTTTCCATAAGAGGGCCTCAAAAGGGTCCCTCCTTAAGTTGGTATTAAAGAGGTTGCGGAGCAACGCATAAACTCTAACCCACAATCTGCATACCCTGGGGCAGGTCCACCAGACGTGCCATTGTACCCTCCTGAGAGCATCCATGGAAGCACAAAGGGGAGTAGGATGGTATAAAACTCGCCAGCCTGGCCGAGGTATAGTACCACCTATAGAACACTTTATAGGCATTCTCCAGGAAGAGAATATTTGTAGAGCATTTAGACCATGCTACGGTCATAGCCTGCCAATATTCTGAATCGAGTTGCTTCCCAAGCTCAGCCTCCCGCTGAAGGTGATAAGGTCTCAATGGCGGCTTTTTAGAATTGATAATCGCTGTATAAATCAAAGATATGAGACCCGGGGAATGGGGGCGCGATCTACATAAGCTTTCGAAGGGGGTTATAGTATAGGGGGTGGGTTGATATCTGATAAGGCGCTGAAGGAAATGTCGGAGTTGTAAGTAACTATAGTGTTCCCTAAGGGGAATATCTTAGGAGGAACGTAAAAGTGTAAAAGGAATGATCTTGGTTGGGGAGAGCATAGAATGAATGTCTACAAACCATGTTCAGTCCACCATGCAAACTGTAAGGGGTTGTCTCTACCTGGTGGGAATAACGGGCTATGAAGGAGGTGAAGAAGTGGAAGATGAGGGGAAATCAGACCCGCAGAATATTTGACCGCATGCCACAACCTAAGGGAATGGGCCAGGCAAGGACCTATGGAAGGCGGGCGATGTGCTCGAGGGAGCCATGGGAGAGAGGCTAGAGGTGTCGGGTGGGAGTCCACTAAATCAAAGGTAGCCCACAGTGGCATTTGTTGTTTCTCGTGAAGACGAGCCAATGGAGCTATACCTGCCGCAGTATAGTAAGCATGTAAATTAGGAACCGATAGGCCACCATTGATTCTGCGTGCAAAAAGCACCTGCCTCTTGGGGCCCCAGATAAACTGCATAATTTTACGTTGGTGTATTCTGAGGATGTGAGAGGGTACCTGGACAGGTAAAACTCGAAAATAATAAAGCAGCTTCGGGAGATAGGTCATACGTACGGTCGCTACTCTCCCGAACCAAGAAAGCGGAAGAGTGGACCAAGAAGCGAGCATAGCTGTCAATTTCCCTAACAAAGGAGGAAAGGGGCAAATGATGATAGACATTGCCTTCGATTTTGCCTGATTGACTGCTAAGCCTGAGAACGAGGCAAAAGAATCCAAAAGTGACAACAAATTGGGAAGGGAGATTCTAGGTTTGGTGATGGTCAACAGAATGTCATCTGCGAACAGTGACAATTTGTGTGAAGTACCCGCCACCTCCACCCCCGACACGTCCGGATGGGATCGAACGGCCTCTGCCAAGGGCTCAAGAGCCAGGACGTACAGGAGCGGGGAAAGCGGGCACCCCTGCCGTGTCCCCCTCCTAATGGGGAAGGTGGATGACTCAAAACCGTAGTACCGAAACTTGACCTGGGGGGAGTCATAAATGGCCGAAATCCAGCTCAAAAAAGAAGCGCCAAAACCATAATGACGAAGGACTTGTCAGATAAGGCCAAGACAACGTGTCAAAGGCCTTATTAACATCGAGGGACAAAAACATTGTGTCCAGGGATCTGGCGTGTACAATATGGAGGAGCCGTCTAATCACATCCCCCGCTTGTCGGTGAGCAGTGCAGTGACCCTTCATGTGATCAGTAGGCAGATAAAGGTGATTTTAGCAAGGTTAACAACCACTTGACCTCCAGACGATTTAACCCCTTTATGACCAGAGCATTTTTTGCTATATCTCACTGTGCTACTTTAATTGACAATTGCGCGGTCATGCAATGCTGTACACAAATTACATTTAAGTCACCCCCCCCACAGATCTTTCATTTGGTGGTATTTTATCACCTCCTGGTTTTTTTTTTGTGCTACAAACAAAGAAAAATGTAGAGAATCAAGTTTATTAATACAATTAGTATTGTATTCAGCACCCGCTGATTGGCTTGTGCTGTGACTAATCGCAGCACAAGCAGCATGCACCCCTTACCCAGAAGTGCCAGAACACCTACTAGGTACGTAATACTGCACAGGAGAGCCACTTTACGACCCTGTGATAAATGTGTTTTTTTGTTTTGTTTTTGTTTTGTTTTTTACAAATATGTGAAAGGTGTGGCATGCATTTGTATTCACCCCCCCCCTGAGTCAATACATTGTAGAACCAACGTTCACTGCAATTACAGCTTCAAGTCTTTTTGGGTATGTCTCTACCAGTTTTGCACATCTAGAGAGTGACATTTTTGCCCATTCTTATTTGCAAAATACCTCAAGCTCTGTCAGATTGGATGGAGAGCGTTTGTGAACAATATGTTTTCAAGTCTCGCCACAGATTCTCGATTGGATTTAGGTCTTGACTTTGACTGGGCGAATCTAACACATGAATATGCTTTGATCTAAAACATTCCATTGTAGCTCTGACTGTATGTTTAGGGTCGTTGTCCTGCTGGAAGGTGAACCTCCGCCCCAGTCAAGTCTTTTGCAGACTCTAACCGGTTTTCTTCTAAGATTGCCCTGTATTTGGCTGCATCCATCTTCCCATCAACTGTGATCAACTTCCCTGCTGAAGAAAAAGCATCCCCAAAACATGATGCTGCCACTACCATGTTTCACAGTCATTATGGTATGTTTAGGGTGATGTGCATCGAGTTTGCTTTTAAATGTCATTATGTCTTCTGAGAAATCCTCACTTCCTGTTCTTCAATCTGTAACTCCACACAGTAATGCCAGGCTTTCTCCCTGGTGTGAACTGTCGTGCTTGCCCCCTCCTTTGAACTACAGGAGAGTCAGGACGCCCACTAACACACAGCTCCTTTCTCTATCTGCAATGTAGAGAGCGTCCTGACTCTCCTGTAGTCCAAGGGAGAGGGCGAGCACAACACTCCACACCAGGGAGAAAGCCTTGCATTACTGTACAGAACAGGAAGTGAGGATTTCTCAGAAGAAATAAGGACATTTAAAAGCAAAATCGAAGGATGAGGTAAGTGAAGGAGGACTGCATTAAGGTAAAGGAAGCTATTTAGGAAAAAAAAATTGTATCTTTACAATCCCTTTTAAGTTAAATTTTTGGTCTCATCTGATCAGAGCACCTTCTTCCACATGTTTGCTGTGTCCCTCACATGGCCTCTCTGTAAACGGGACTTCTTATGACTTTCTATCAACAATGGCCTTGCCACTCTTCCATAAATGCCAGATTTGTGAAGTGCACAACTAATAGTTGTCCTGTGGACAGATTTCCCCACCTGAGTTGTGGCTCTCTGTAGCTCCCGCAGAGTTACCATGGTACTCTTGGCTGCTTCTCTTTTTACTGCTCCCCCTTGCCCGGCCTATCTGTTTAGGTGGACAGCCATGTCTTGTTAGGTTTGCAGTTGTGCCATACTCTTTCCATTTTCGAATGATGGATTGAACAGTGGTCCATGAGATGTTCAAAGCTTTGGATTTTTTTTTTATAACCTAACCCTGCTTTAAGTTTCTCTATGACTTTATCCCTGACTTGTCTGGTGTATTCCATATCCTCCATGATGCTATTTGTTCACTAAGTTTCTACAACAAACCTCTGAGGGCTTCACAGAGCAGCTGTATTTATGCTGAAATTAACCACTTGCTTACTGGGCACTTACACCCCCCTCCTGCCCAGGTGAAATTTCAGCTTCCGGCACTGCGTCGCTTTAACTGACAATTGCGCGGTCGTGCGACGTGGCTCCCAAACAAAATTTACGTCCTTTTTTCCCCACAAGTAGAGCTTTCTTTTGGTGGTATTTGATCGCCTGTGCGATTTTTATTTTTTGCGCTATAAACAAAAAAGAGCGACAATTTTGAAGAAAAATACAATATTTTTTACTTGTTGCTATAATAAATATCCCAATTAAAAAAAAAAACACATTTTTTTTTCTCAGTTTAGGGCGATACGTATTCTTCTACATATTTTTGGTAAAAAAAAAAAAAAAAAAAATCGCAATAAGCGACTGGTTTGCGCAAAAGTTATAGCGCTTACAAAATAGGGGAGAGAATTATTATTTTTTATTATTTTTTTTTTACTAGAAATGGCGGCGATCTGCGATTTTTATTTTTACTGCGACGTTATGGCGGACACATCGGACACTTTTGACACATTTTTGGCGCCATTCACATTTATACTGCGATCAGTGCTATAAATATGCACTAATTACAGTATAAATGTGACTGGCATTGAAGGGGTTAACACTAGGGGGTGAGGAAGGGGTTAAATGTGTATGCTAGGTGTGTTCTAACTGTAGGGGGAGGGGGGGGTGACTGGGGGGGTGACCGATCTGTGTCCCTATGTAGGAAGGAACACAGATCGGGCTCCTCCCTTCCAGAGACAGGACATTGTCTCTGTGTCAGCCGGCAATGAGAGATGATCTATGAGAGATCATCTCTCATTCGCCCACAGATCGCATTGCAAACGGCCGCTCTGATTGGCCGTTTGCCGCGATCTGTGATTGGCCGTGTCCAAGGGACACGGACAACACAGGGCTTCCCCGCAGCGCGCTGTACAGCGCGCGCTGGGAACGCCAGAAAGACATGCCGTCAAATGACGGCATGTTGGATATTGAGGTCCGCGCTGTTGCCGTCATCCGACGGTAGCGCGGGCCTCAAGTGGTTAATTACACACAGATGGACTCTATTTACGAATTGGGTGACTTCTGAAGGCAATTGGTTCCACTAGCTTTTAGTTGGAGGTATCAGAGTAAAGGGAGCTGAATACAAACGAATGACACACTTTTCAGATATTTATTTGTAAAGAAAATTGAAAATAATTGTATTATTTTCCTTCCACTTCACATGTATGTGCTACTTTGTGTTGGTCTATCACATAAAATCGCAATAGATACATTTATTAGTTGTAACATGACAAAATGTGGAAAATTTCAGTACTTTTCTTATTAAATAAAAACAAACTCACAAGACGGTATACGGATGCCAAGGAACGTGGCGGAAAGTACTTTGAGAATGGTAACATATATATCTTGGATAAGTAGGCCTCTTCTATATTGTAAAACGCTAACTGCAAACAAAGACAAAAAGTAACCAAATGAGGATGCTCCGGTACCTTAACAAGCTATAGGAGCATGACAAACTTTAGTTCTTCCGGTGATCAAGACCTGAAAAGTACGCCAAACCAGCAATATTTCAGGAATCGTATAACAAATACCATGCGATACCTGGGATTGACCAATGTTTGTATATAAAATAAAGTCCAGGGGTCCTCTCCGGGACCTAAAAATAAGTGTGTGTGTATATATAATAATAATAGATTGAGAGAGAAATGATCCCATAAGCCTCCTGATGTGCAAGAGGGCTTCACGCCTACCCAGAGGCCCAGAAAGCTATAAAGAGGTAGTGAAAAAATGACCCCAAAAATGTGCCGAGAGAGCGATTACCGATTTACTGTTATTCACTAGTAAATAACCAAAAATAAGAAATAAAAGAAAAATAAAAGAGGGAAAGAGTAGGAAAGAAAAGGAAAAAGTAGTCACGGAGAAGAAAGTAAGCCCCATCCCAGGGGATCCAAGGCCAGCAACGGCGGGCTCATTGCAATTTCCTATAGGTCTAAAAAGCGGCAAGGTGGGCTCATCGCTGCAAACTGGTCCAGCCAGGGTTGCCAAATCTTACAGACTTTGTCCCTATTATCTGCGAGTATGGCTGTAAGCTTCTCGGTCATCAGAGTACCATGCACCCGTCGCTTCACCACCTCAAAAGAGAGGAGAGGTGTTTTCAACGCCTTCACAATGGTTTGTTTAGTAGGCATAAAAATGTGTGTTGCCAAGATGCGTTCTCGTTTTGTTAATTCTAAGATGGGTTTATGAAGTAGAGCTTCCCACGGGTCATTGCGTATATTAGAATGGAAGAGCGTATTGACTGACGTGTGCACCCAAATCCACAGCCTTTTAACTTTGGGGCATGTCCACTCTGTGCCTGATATCGCCCAAATCCAGAACAACGCTGCATACATAGGAAGGTATTTTGCTATTCTAACTGGGGTGTAACCATCTGGACATAACTTTGTACATATTCTCTAGCGCTATGATGTCGCAGGAAGAACGAAACCATAAAACTATATGTATAGCCTGTTGCCCTGTCACAGAGCTTATACATCTTGACCCCATATGTGGCAAGCTTGCTGGTGAGATACTGTTGCAAAGACAAAGACAGGCGGTTAGAAAATGTAATCAGGGACGCAGACAGCTTGACCGGGAATAAACAAGACTGCAAACTGTTGGTTGAAGTGGTTTACGAGGGGCCGAATTTTGTGGAGCTGATCGTCACACCTGATTGTCATTAAAGTGCATGAACCGCAAGATCTGCTCGTATCTAGTCCTGGCCATGGAAGTAGAGAACACAGGTATATGATAAATTGGGTTAGTGGACCAATATGACCGCAACTGTGTTATCTACTGATATTGCACTTGGGTGGGCGCAGGCGCTGGCAGGTATCTGGGCTGATCCTGCGAACGCTGTGTTTTTGGGAACACTATACTACTGGGGACGCTAATATAGTTGTGATCAGTTCAAAGATGTTGATCCGTTTTAAACACTATATTAGTAAGGGAGGTGTATTGTGTGTGTGTGTGTGTGTTAGCGCTACTGGCACTAAACTGGCACTAAAACCCTAACTGGCACTAAAACCTAACTGATGTCACCCCGTGGCACCAATACGATCAGAAAACCTTTCTGTACACTATACCTGTGATGGGGGGTGGGGGGCGCGATCAGGGTGTTAATCCTTAGGTAATATATGGTGCGTACTCTGACGCTATAAAATACTGATGGTGACCCTAACTAGCATCACCCGTGACACCAAATACAGTGATCAGAAGAGAGATCTATACACTATACTAGTGACACTGGTAACGGGGTGAAAGGGTTTACTGGGGGGTTATCAGAGGGTTAAACCTTTATTAAGGGGTTAATGGTGGATACCCTAAGCCTACATGGGCCTACAACCAGCTGCTTTAATGCAGATTAGTGTCACACCAGTACAGCTATAAGTGAAAAATCTGAAAACTGCACTTGGTGGCACTGTGACAGGGAGTGAAAGGGTTAACTGGGGAGTGAGAAGTGTGCTGGTGTCGGTGTATTGGTGTGTACTCGGTGAGACGTCCTCTCCTTCTCGCACCCATGAGGGGAGCTGATATTGCTTCCTCAGCCTGTGTTTACATTACACAGGCAGAGGATAGTCTCTCATTCGCCAGAACCGATCACCAGATCCAGGCCAGAAATCATTGGCCTGGGCCTGGAGACTGATTGGTTCTGGAACAAATATGATCGCCGTGGGGATGTATAGGGACGGCAACTCGCCCAGGAGAGCCAACTTGCCGCACTACAACTATGGCGGGCGGGCGGTCGGGAACTAGTTAAACCAATATCTATGGCTTTGTTATTTATGAGCTCTAAGTTGGTTTTGCCTTTTGTGTGCTGTCCATCCAGATGCAATGACATCATCTGTCTTTTGCCAGTTGATTCTATTTTATTCGGTTGCCTAACAGTTCACTGTCATAGCATAAGAAATTTGGAGGCCATCCCAATAAAATAAAAATAACTCTGAGCCGAAGGAGGTGGATAATGTCTGTGTGTCCAGATTTCTGAAGATAAAATGGATTCTTAAACAGAATTCCCAGCTGCTATCTGGGGATTGGGAGGTTATATTTACAGTGCATTGTTGCTATGGATGCAGGGAGGGAGAAATTTTGAACTTTTAGGAAATGTATAGCTGCTTACAATATGCAAATTAATTCTGTAGAAATAATTTTATAGTGTATCCGCTTCTAAATGTAGATGGGGTTTTCTTTTACGAGGCACTTCTGGTCCTATCTGTGTTTTTACAAAAAATCTCTTTTTGTCTTGTGCAGCCGAAGACCGTGGGCCAAGCATTGTTGTGCCAAGTGTTCATGCATCTGAATGTGGTGGAGACGGACTATTTTGGTATTGAGTTCCAGACAGCACAGTCACAGTGGGTATGTAGCGCTACTATGTTTCACTTTACATTCTCAACTATATTTATATCATTCTTTCTTTATTTGTCGCTTGTTGCTTAAATTAATATTTTTGGTTTCCTAAAATTTTATTGCCTACTTGTGTGATTTGTATTTAGGCCACAACTCTACTTTGTTTATTTTATGTGACTAGCTTATTTGCATTTTTCATTCTGTAAATTCGTCACCATTCAATAACTTACTGTTACATGTTTAAGCCACCTATTTTTACTCTGTGACAGTTTTATTTTAATTTTTTTAAAGTGGTTGTAACGTTTCCATATACCCAGTGAACTGATTTGCCTCACATGATGCACAGAGATGACACAAATCCTTCTACATAAGTTGTATCTGTCTATCTTCAGTCTTCTCTTCTCTACATCTGTCAAGTCCAGTTTTTTAAAGTCTGTGTAATTCAGAAAATGGGGATAGGGAGCCGAAGTTACACTCTGCATAACTCGATGAGAGGAACTCTGAGAGCTGATTGGAGGGAAGGGACGCACCCACTTTCACACACATCTCACAAAAAAAAGCTGAGGCTGTCAATCACAGGCTGTATGCTGGAGATCCTCATTGTCCCCAAATCTTGTCAGAAGTGATGCAGCACAAAGCTGTTTCTTGGATACAGTCTCGAGAATATTACTGTTTTATATCACAGGCTAAAATAAATAAAAAATCTTTTAACTAATTGCATAGAAGCCAAATAATGCTTTTGGGATTTTAATGGTAAAACATAATTGAAAAAAACATGAACTTGTGTAGCAACAGAAAGTAGACAAATAAATAAACCACTCCAGGCAAATATATTAAAACGCAGCTTAATTATGTGTTTAGATGTTTTGAAATAATGCTTCAATTTAGTTATGTAGTCACCCAAAATATTTAATTATATAATGCTGCCTAACACTAGCTGAAAGTGGTAATCAAGCCTATAGTTGGAAGAATGTTTAGAGCGGACTTATCAATGTAGTGACGTTTTCTAGGGTCTTTAACATGAGGGCCCATGTACACCACATGCATTGATATGCATTGTTAAACGTGGACCCAGTGTTATAACAAGCCAATATACGTTGTTTCCAAAAGGTTTGTTCAAACCAATGCATGTGCTTTTTGTGAAAATGTAATGTGCTGCAGTAAGGCACAGCACACTGTAACGGGTTGCAACACATCAAAGTGTGCTTCTATGCATGGTAAAAAATACATAAACCCAACATTTCATATTCTTGATATGTACCTGCTGTACTATGTACAGTAGCTGTAGGAAAAATTATCCTGTTCTCTTTGTATTGCTTCCTTTGTGTGAATTCCTGCCAGTCCCTTTGCTTTCCTATTAAAAACTGACCACACTCGGAATGAGAGCACAGCGTGGTCGATTTTTTGGCTGTGCTGAGAACTCTGCCTGCTCTCCTCCCAATAATCGGAGTTCCGATGACATGTTGTCTCCCTCCTGCAGAGCCACTCAGTGGGAAGATCAATGTTCTGCTGTTTCTCCTCCTCCAAATCTCTAAGCTTCCTTATGCAGCCGAGTATACAGACAGCAAGTAATCACTTTATAACCCCCCTCTTTTATTTATATATATATATATATACACACACACACGTTTTGCCCTTTCTTATTTATTTAAACCGAATGGGTTGTTTTACAAGGTGAATGTTTACATATACTTTATGGAAATAAAACGGTGTATTTTGGTGCCTGCTGTAAACATAAACCTGGGCATCAATACAGTGCATTAAACAATTGGATGTCAATGCATGGCAACTCAGAAGTGCAGTGCAGGTAACGCAAGCTAAATGCAATGGACATATTGTGCATCAGCCTAAGGGCTACCTCCTATATATACATTTTTTCAACACATGGTTAATTAGCATTGACTTATCTCAGCCACCTCTACGTACTTTTTGCTGGAGTAAAACCCTAGTACAATTGGGAAACATTTTGTCTTTTGGCAGTAACATATACAGTATATCCTTCATGTGGATCATTTTGCTCCACTCAGTTGCTAAGCTTTTTGTTGGCGCTACAGTTCTAAGCACAATGTTCCTAAAGCCAGAATAACCCAGCTCATGTGACATGTTTAATTGGTTAAATGTTGGGTGGATAAAAAATATAATTTAGTATCTTTGCATTTGGTTTATCTGATGTGGAAATTCCCTTTGAAAAAGTTATAATTCAGCTGACTGCCCAATTTTTTTTTCCATTCTGGGCAGCACATACTTTTCCAGTATGGTCTGTGGTGTTAATCTCCAACCAGTTATAAATGTAGCGTATGGTAGGAATGAAATTATGTCAATATTTGCCATGTGTCGGTATGTGTTTGGATTTCTGTTCCTGTGGAAGAAATTGTATCTAGCCTGCAACTGCAACTGAAGGCTTATGATTCTAATATATACCTATGCTAAAATATAATGAAAGTTGACATATTGTTCTGCCGAGATGTGAGCTAACATTTTTTCTTTCCTTCAGATGTTAGTAACGTTCTCTGTTTTCTTGCTCATCCATTGAGGGATATATAGCAAGTTATACTGCTGCCTACAGGAGAATTTGGCACTATTAACAATAGGGTTGTACCGATACCGAGTATTTGCGGGAGTACTTGTACTCCCGCAAATACCCCCGATGCCTAAATAGAATACTAAAATCCCCCCCGCCGTCGGCGTCTCCGCCAAAGCCGCATCGAAAGCTGCACCGCATGGGTTAAACGGGAACGTGCGGGAACATCACAGCTTTCATTTGAATAGCTGTAGTGTTCCCGCACGTATAGACACTCCCCCTTGCTCGGGATTGGATGGGTGATCGTGATCTGTCCAATCCCGAGCAAGGGGGAGTGTCTATACGCGCGGGCAAAACAGCTATTTAAATGAATGCTGTGATGATCTCTGTGCGGCGGCGGCTAGGTATGGGGGACATGGCTGGAGGGACATTGCTGGAGGGACATAGCTGCATATGTGGGGGACATGGCTGGAGAGTCATGGCTGCATATGTGGGGGACATGGCTGGAGGGACATGGCTGCATATGTGGGGGACATGGATGGAGGGACATGGCTGCATATGTGGGGGACATGGATGGAGGGACATGGCTGCATATGTGGGGGACATGGCTGGAGGGACATGGCTGCATATGTGGGGGACATGGATGGAGGGACATGGCTGCATATGTGGGGGACATGGATGGAGGGACATGGCTGCATATGTGGGGGACATGGCTGGAGGGACATGGCTGCATATGTGGGGGACATGGCTGGAGGCACATGGCTGCATATGTGGGGGACATGGCTGGAGGCACATGGCTGCATATGTGGGGGACATGGCTGGAGGGAAATGGCTGCATATGTGGGGGACATGGCTGCATATGTGGGGGACATGGCGTCATTTGGGGACACATTTAAAAAAAGTATTGGTATTCGGTATCGGCAACTACTTGAAAAAAAGTCTCGGAACTTGTACTCGGTCCTAAAAAAGTGGTATCGGGACAACCCTAATTAACAATAACAAAAGTGTTAGCCAGCTTGGGATGCCCCCACCCACTACCAGATTCCCTCCGTTTTTTTTTGCTAGTGTACTTAAGAGAGTAGGCATGTTTTCTTCAGCTCTACTGCTCTTTGTTTCCAGGGGTGTTGATTTGTAAGTGTTGCTGGTGGAATTTTTCCAGATATTTTTGATTCCAAATATTTTATTGAAATTTTTGAAGAAGAACAATAATGAATATAACAAATTCACATTGTGTAACAAGCCATAATAGATGCAATAAATACCATTAGATAGCATTGTATAAACAGATTAATAACTTTGCCATATATAGTAAGTTGTACGGCAAAGGGGAAAGAAAAAAAAAAGGGGGGGGGGTAGGGAAAAAAGAGGGGAAGTGAAGAGATGTGAGATAGAAATCATGCATTACAGTGTGAAATAAAAGTATAACATACAAGATAGCAAACAATCTGAGAATGTTATGAAGAAGCATTAGATAAGCGACGAAATTCTGCAGTAACCTTAAAATTCAGCCAACATGCCCATTTATCATAACATTTAGTGGGAGTGTCCTTCGTCTGACAGATTAGATTTTCCATGTCAGCAATATGTTCAATTTTTCTCAGCCATTCAGATATGGAAGGGGGAGTTCGATTTTTCCAATGAATAGGAATGCAGAGCTTTGCTGCATTAATAAGATGTGGTAGGATTGATTTTTTATAAGCAGATTGCGATAGAGAACTATGATGTAATAAATATTGAGCTGCTGTAAAATTAGGGACAAAAGTTGTGATGTGAGAGATTAAATCATGAACGGCTTTCCAGAACGGTTGTATGTGGATACAGTCCCACCAAATGTGCAATAGTGTACCACGTTCAGATTCACAACGCCAACATAAAGGTGTGGAATTGGGGATTATTCCATATATTTTTAGTTAGTCAGCAAACTATAGCTGGATACACACTATACAACTTTTGATTTTTTGATTTCCTTAGGATTTACATTTACCCATGTAGTGCAAGGGCCTACCTGATTTGCATACAAATTGAAAGTGTTTAGGTTTGACCTCATGTTATATGGTTTTTGTAACCCAAAAGAAAATTGTATAGTGTGTATCCAGCTTTAGAAAGCTCAAAATTTCTCATCTACAGCTACTGGTAGATTCAAGCTTGATATGAATATCCTGGAAAGCTCTCAGGTTCCCAGTCTATGGTCTACAGTGTTCTCTCTGCAGCAGACCTGGAGTTTGCTCAGTACTCCTCCTTGGAGATCAGACCAGTATGTTTGGGGATTCCCTATGGCGTTAATTATCTGGGGCTGAGGAAATTTTCCTTTACCCATCTCTGCAACTCACTGTTGCAAGTACCTAGCAGGATTATGCTGGATTAAGATTTCCTCTGTTTAAATACTGAGGGAACATATGTGATATTTTGCTACAATAGCAATTGTAGCTGGCTGGCAATTTGTATGTGGAGATTTAAAATTTGCACATGTAGAGCACTGCAGCCAGGCATGGAAGAGAGTAGCTTTAAGCCCCTGTAGTTGTGAAACTTTTGTACTTCTCTGCATCTGTGTATTTATTTACCCCCCCCCCCCCCCCATGCACATTTGACAAAATCTTCATGCAGCACTATAGCGTTTGGCAACATACATTGTTCCCAGTCCATCTGCAAGGTCCAGCACTCAGTCTTCCAAAACTTCAAAGAAGGTCTCTTCGATGTGAAGGTGTGCTTGCACTTTCCAATAGGGAGACGTTTATTAACCTTTGTAAACGCTTGGACAAATTACATCTCCAAAGCTTGGATGCAGGAGGCAATCTCCCAGGGTTGCAAACCTATATTTCCTTTCCTGCCGCCTTCTCAGGCTGCGTACACACGATCGGACCAATTCGATGGTGTGTACGGCCCATCGGACTGTTGTCCGTCGGACCAAAGATTTAAAACTTTCTTTAAAATCTGCCCGACGGACACCTGTCCGTCGGACCAAAACGATGGTTAGTACACAAAAGCATCGGACCAAAAACCCGCGCATGCTCAGAATTAAGTCGACGCATGCTTGGAAGCATTGAACTTCGTTTTTTTAGCACGTCGTCGTGTTCTACGTCATCGCTTTTTGGCCTGATCGGATTTTTGGTCCGATGGTGTGTACACACATCAGACCACTTCAGCGTGGTCCGATGAAATTCTCATCGGACCGGTCTGATCGTGTGTACGTGGCCTCAGTCTTCACCTCCAAATGTACAGTGCCACCTCACAGCTTAGCAGATCTCCATCAAGTTTTCCTTGGGTCTACTGGATCAGGATGCCATTGCCCCAGTTGTTGTGGCAGACCAGTTTTAGGGATTTTTGCTCCAACTTGTTTTACCATTCCATACCTAATACCTTCCATGGAGTAAATAGAAAAAATAAATAAAAGAATGTCTGTGATGTCACATGATCATGGCCTTGGATAAGCAAATGGGACATTTGGCTAGTGTTCTTTTTATTGTATTTTTTTTATCTTTATTTTTTTTCTTTATCTTTAAGGGCTCATTTCCACTGGCGTTTTTACAGCCACTTTTTTTTAGCCTTTTTTACAGCTTAAAAACGCCTGTCCATGTTTATTTTGTGTAAATATATATATATATATATATATATATATATATATATATATATATATATATATATATATATATATATATATATAATTTGTGAGCTGGAGCTCAAAAACACAGCGGTAGCGTTTTTGCGCGTTTTTTAATGTCTGCCATTTTTACAGCTCTATTGCTGAAGCTTCAGAACGCACTGGTCCCGCGTTTTTTTTTTTGCAGCTTAAAAACGCCATCTACAGCTCAAAAAACGTCATGGTGGGCATGAGGCCATAGACTAACATGGAGAGCTGTTTTTAAGCTGCAAAAAACGCTCAGAAAAGTGGCTGTAAAAACGGCAGTGGAAATGAGCCCTTAAAGTAGTTTTAAACTCTGTTACACCACTTGTAGCTACAGGCAAGCCTATAATAAGGCTTAACCGTAGGTACTGTAAATATGTCCTAAACTTGCACAGTTTAGGAGATGGTCACTATATGCGCCGCTGCCGACGCCATCGCGGCTCCAGCCGTTCACAGCACCAGTGCCTGAGAACCCTGAAGTAAATCCAGTGAAAGATGTCGGCCGAGGGAGTGGAGTGCTGGCGGTACCGCAGGGCAGCATTCTAAGTTAAAGCGGAATTTCACCCTAAATATAAGATCTCCCATGTGATTCAGCATACTGGCGTCAGCGCCAGTATGCTGGTTTTTTTTTTTTTTTTATCCCACACTTACTGTATTATCCTGTAATTTCATTTTTTTCCCCCGCGGTGGACGGCGCCAGTACAGCGCGTCACATCTTCCTAAAATACCGAATATGGACTCGGGTAATCTCGGCGAAAATGCGGCGCCTGCGCACAGACCTAGGAGCTGACTGCGCAGGCGCCGTATTTCTCCGAGTCCTATTTCGGAGGGCGTGACGCGCCATAGCCGTAGGACTCGGAGAAATACGGCGCCTGCGCAGTTCAGCTCCTAGGTCTGTGCGCAGGCGCCGCATTTTCGCCGAGATTACCCGAGTCCATATTGGGTATTTTCGGAAGATGTGACGCGCTGTACTGGCGCCGTCCACCGCGGGGGAAAAAAATGAAATTACAGGATAATACAGTAAGTGTGGGATAAAAAAACAAAAAAAAAACAGCATACTGGCGCTGACGCCAGTATGCTGGATCACATGGGAGATCTTATATTTAGGGTGAAATTCCGCTTTAAGTATTTCTTGATGCATACTAGCTTTCCCCCCCCCCCCCCCCCCCCCTTTTTTTTTTTTTTCTTTACCTAAAGTGATTATATAAAGGTGGGTTAAATGGGGGTATTTTTTCCCCCAGAGTAGGGCTTTAAAACCTTTTTACTTACATTTTTATTTTTTCTAATTGCGTCCATGAATTGTTATTTTTGTGCTGAAGTTTGGTATGTGTTTTACTTAATTGGTAGCAAGTGAGAGACTCTGCATAAGAACATCCACCCATGATATTCTGTTTTTAATTATTACAATATAGCTCTGTCAATGCCCATAAAAAGCAAACTCTCCAATGCTTTTCTATTTTAGGTGTGGTTGGAGCCTCTAAAATTTGTATGCAAGCAGCTGCGCAGTAAGTATTGTTGTTGTTTTGTTTGATGGGTGGGTTGATTTGTCACCACTTTCATAAACCTTTGTAATGCCAATATAGCTGTACGTGATTGATAGGGAAGGATTGTGTTGTTACAAAATGTTAATTTCCAACTCTCAATATAAAAATTCTAGTGTGAGTGTTTGCAAATGGTTCATTTAAAACCTAGTTGTGTGTGTGTGTATGTGTGTGTGTATATATATGTGTGTATATATATGTGTATATGTAATATATATATATATATATATATATATATATATATATATATATATACATAATTATAAAAATAGCGCCTAAATACCGCCAAGGGCTTTCACACTGAGGCGGTGCGCTAGCAGGACCACTCCAAAAGTCCTGCTAGCCGTATCTTTGGAGCGGGGTGTTTACTGCTCCTTCCCATTGAAAACAACGGGACACAGCAGCTATACCGCTGGCAATGCGCCTCCATGGAGGCGCATTGTGGGCGACATTAAAGGGGAGGTTCCCCTAAAAATAAACTTTTAACATTGCCTGTGTCTTCTTAATAATAATTAGAATCGGCTGGTACTTTTTTTTTTAAACCCCCGTACATACCATTTTCGGCATGTACTCTCACCGCCGCTTCCGGGTCTGGCAGCCGGGGACAGGCATCCGATCGACGCATACAGCGCGTCACGAGATGCCGAAAGAAGCCGAACGTTGGTGCGGCTCTATACGGCGCATGCGCACCAACGTTCGGCTTCTTTCGGCATCCCGTGACGCGCTGTATGCGTCGATCGGATGCCTGTCCCCGGCTGCCAGATGCCTGTCAATGAAGCAGGCCCTCCCATCCCCGGCCGCCAGACCCGGAAGCGGCGGTGAGAGTACATGCCGAAAATGGTATGTACGGGGGTTTAAAAAAAAAAGTACCAGCCGATTCTAATTATTATTAAGAAGACACAGGCAATGTTAAAAGTTTATTTTTAGGGGAACCTCCCCTTTAACTCTTTTTCGCCCGCTAGCTGGGGCTAAAACTGCACCGATAGCGGCCGAGTACCGCAGCTACTCCGACAGTATAGCACCGCTAAAAATAGCGCCATTATACCATCAGCACATCTCCCGCCCCAGTGTGAAAGGGGCTTTAATCCAAAATGGATTACATTTTTATTGTTTTCCACAAAATTCTAAAAACAATACCCCACAATGACAATGTGAAAGAAGTTTGTTTTGAAATCTTTGAAAAATTATTAAAAATAAAGAACAAAAAAAATCACATGGACATAAGTATTCACAGCCTTTGCCATGACACTCAAAATTGAGCTTGGGTACATCCTGAGCATCCTCTTGTGGTAAATTCAGTTAATTGGATATGATTTGAAAAGGCACACACCTGTCTATATAGGGTCCCACAGTTAACGGTGCATATCAGATTTGTGGCATAAAGTCCAAGGAATTGCCCGAGACCTTTGAGTATCGAGGCACAGATCTGGGGAAGGGTACAGAGACATTTCCATAGCATTAAAGGTCCCAATGAGCACACTGGCCTCCATCATCCTTGAATGGAAGCAGTTTGGAACCACCAGGACTCTTCCCAGACCAGGCCGGCACAGCCAATCTGAGTGATCGGGGGAGAAGGGCCTTAGTCGGGAGGTGACCAAGAAACCAATGGTTCCAGCATTTCTCTGTGGATCAAGGAGAACCTTCTAGAAGAACGGCCATCTTTTGAAGCACTCAACCAATTGGGCCTATATGGTGGAGTGGCCAAACAGAAGCCTATAAAAGGCACATGTCAGCTAAACCTGGAGTTTGCTAAAAGAAAGGACTCTCAGACCATAAGCAACAAAATCCTCTGGTCTGATGAATCAAAGATTGAACTCTTCTGCCTGAATGGCAATCGTCATGTCTGGAGAAAACCAGGCACCGCTCATCACCTGGCCAATACCATGTTTTTTAGCAATCGGGAGCTGGGAGACTAGTCAGGATCAAGGTAAATCTGAATGCAGCAATGTACAGAGACTTCCTTGATTAAAACCTGCTCCATAGTGCTCTGGACTTCAGACTGGGACGAAGGTATGTCTTCCAACCGGACAGCAACCCTAAGCACACAGCCAAGATAACAAAGGCGTGGCTACGAGACAACTTTGTGAATGTCCTTGAGTGGCCCGGCCAGAGCCCAGACTTGAACCCGATTTGAACATTTTATAGAGAGATCTGAAAAGTGCACCTTGCTCCACATCCAACCTAATGGCACTTGAGAGGTCCTGTCTAGAAGAATGTGAGAAATTGCCCAAAAATACGTGTGACAAGCTTATAGCATACTTATACTCAAAAAAAAAACCTTGAGGCTGTTATTGTAAAAGTGCTTCAACAAAGTATTGAGCATAGGCTGTAATATTGGATTTATTTTTTATTCATTTGTAAAGATTTCAAAGAAACGTATTTCTCGTTATTGGGTGGTGTTTGTAGAATTTTGAGGAAAATAATTAATTGAATCAATTTTGGAATAACAGCCTCTAACATAACAAAATGTGGAAAAGGGTAAAGCGATGTGAATACTCTCCAGATGCACTCTACTTTTAAAAGAAAGCCTGTGATCAATGTTGGATCTCATTCTGTATATTTTGTTCTGCTAAAGGGTCTCAATTGGTTGCTAATTAATTGGCTCTGATTTTGGTGATGACCCTCATAGGTCATTCAAAAGCCCTGCAGCAGTCAAACAGATGACCTGCATGATGGTACGAGCAGAAAGCTGTAGGGCTTGTCTACAGAAGCCTGACATTGTACCTTTGATCACGGGTGCAATGCTGTCCAGCCTCCTGCTAGAAAAAATAGTAAATGCATATGTTTTTTTTTTTTATGCAACAATACATGCGCTTATTATTTTTTTCTGGAAAAGGTGGTTCTCTAATGCAGAGACAAGCTCTTTTCATCTGACCCTTTTCAGTTACCTTTGCCAACTAAGCCTCTTGAAGTTATTTAAATTAAATACGTTATATAGTGGTGAGCTGGCACTACCCATTGGGCCCTACCCCATCTATAACTAGGAGCATTCTTAATTACACTCACATAGCTGAATTAATCAAAGGAGAGCCTATTCCCATCCTAACTGCTATCAGAGACAACATTTTCTGAATTTTTAATTCTCAAGGGTAGTCGGCAAGTGCAGAAAGAATGGTGGGTTTTCTTTATTAGTAGCTATTGGCCGAGAGCGATGATTGGATCTCAATCAGCCGACCTTTTTTCAGTCATGCCCCTTCGCCAGAAGAGCGATCGACTGCTGTACACACAGTCCAAATCTCAGCTAGTTTCTATTGAACTGGCTGCTATTCTGTCCATGTGTACGGCCTTTTACAATTGGGAATTCGTTGTTGGCTGTCCCTTGTTTACCCTGAAGCCAGCTGCTGGGAGCTGATCATGTGACTGGACTGGAGTGACCTGAGAATAGACCGTACATATGCATCTTCCTTCTACAGCACAGGTGTCAAACACAAGGACCGCGGGACAAATGCGGCCCTCCAGGCCAATTCATGTGGCCCTTGCACCTCTCCTGCAGCTGCCGGAGAGCTCCAGTCCTCCTCCAGACCCTTACTTTCTGCTTTTAAGCAATGCATCCAGCTTCTTCCCAGCGGCCGCATAATGAAAAGGGGGTACACTGTGATGTAAGGGAGAGTGGGGGAGTCAACTTCTGATGGTGGGGTGGCTCTTGACATTGTAAATATGTCAAACCTCCCCACACCTCCAAAACCTCCCTAATGTAAGGGAAGGACATCTAATCTTACAGATACAACTGGCCCTTTTGAGGACAGTCGGAATACTTATGCGGCCCATAATAAAATTGAGTTTGACACCCCTGTTCTACAGGCTAATTAGAATAAATAGGAGGGGGTAGGAGCCGTTTTTAAACTTGGTTAGATCTAGCCTGGAATTCCACTTTCAATTCAAGTCCATTTTTTTTATTTTTAGTTTTTGTGCTTTCTTTGGAGATATATTGTAAGGTCATCACTGCTTCATTGTCACAAGGCGTATATTTTTCTGCACAGATTGTTTATAACGTCTGTGAAACTGAATAACTTTGTGTTTACAGAACCGAAAAATGCCAAAATGCGTCTGGCTGTGAAGTTTTTTCCCCCTGACCCTGGTCAGCTGCAGGAGGAGTACACAAGGTTAGATCTTAGAAAAATTGATGTGCAAGATATTCTTGTGTCCTTTTACATGTGACTGTGTAATAACCTATATTCTGTTTGCTTTAGGTACCTTTTTGCCATGCAGATCAAGAGGGACCTTGCCGAAGAGAGGCTGGTGTGCAGTGATAATACTACAGCTCTACTTATTTCTCTGCTCTTGCAGTGTAAGTCTTTTACCTGTGAGGTGTGGACTCTCACTATAATCTAGGATATACCCTTAGGCGATAAGGGAAGCCCGTACCAGCTCTTTGTGAAATTCATGCTGATGCTGGAGAAAGCTTGAATGTGATCAAAGGGCACAAACAGCTTCACATATGAACTTGTCTGCATTTCCAGACAAGATAAGGAAAATCAGATTTGTTGCTCTGGACAACACATTGCTACTTTTATACATGTGGCTGCATACATTTCAGAGAAAAAGTGAATGTGATTCCGAAGCTTTTGTCTTCTTTTGTGTCTTAAGAGAAGCAAACAATACAGGGTTCTTAGAATTGTAGGGACATTTACCTACCATAGATCAAACAAAATTAAGTCTGCTTGTTTATTTCAGATTTGAGCATGGTACATGATGCTTGCAACAAAAGAAATCTGCACAGTCTGCAACTGTTATTTTATGTTATGGAGACAATAGTACTTTTGTTGTCGGACTTCAGTTCCCCAAATAGCTGTAGACTGAGGGGTTTTAGGAGATGGGAATTTCCATGGAAGGTGTCCTAAATCAAACCGAGATTTAAAGTATGAAGTATATTTTTTGTCAAATTTTGAATACAGTGGTAACAGGTTTTCTGTTTGTTTTTTGTCGGAGGCCTTCCTGGGAGAGTTTCCCTCACTTCCTGTCCTGACAATGGTATCTTCCAGACAGGAATTGAACATAAAATCTTCAACAGGCACAAAGACAGCAGTAAACTTACCCCTTCAGTTCCCCCCCCCCCCCCTCACCTTCCATTATGGTGAGACATTGTAAATATGTCAAACCTCCCCAACAGAGAGCAGTAAAAACTGACTGTGATTCTAACACTGTGTCTACTATATCCAAAGCTGGAAAGTACGTTGTGACACAAGATACACTTTAAAATAAATGTGTCAGTTGTTTTAACCTTTTAGAAATAAAGGTTTTGTCAGACATAAGATACCATAATATATTATAGGCGTTTAACCTTTAACTAAACCCTGCCCAACTGTCATTTTGTTTGTTTATTTAAATAATAGCAGACACCTTGATGTCTACCGTTAGGCAGGATGTTTACTTAAAATGTATAATGTGCACTTAAACCTTGGCTAGACTGAAAAAAACAATTGTTTGTGGTGACTATAGTATACCTGTACCAGAAGTCTGGAAAATGTATGAATTTAAAGGATCACTAAAGGAATTTTTTTTTTTTAGCTAAATAGCTTCCGTTACCTTAATGCAGTGCTGTTTTCATGTTCTCATTGTTCATTTTTGCTTTGAAGTTGCTGTAATACTTCTCTGATCTGCACACTTCCTGGTGGTTGTCTGGCTCCTTATGAAAAAACTCATGGCAGATTTTCACTGTGGTCTAAGCGGTGTGTCTAAAACTCCTCAGAACCAATCAGATTCATTTTAAAAACAAAACACTGCCCTGGATTTGTTTGTTTTTGTTCTGTGTGTCTTCTCTACTTCACAGAAACATGAAAATATTTTAAAAACTAAAGTGAAACTAGAGGCACATTATATGATTGATTTTTATCAATTTTTAAAAGGAATCGGTTAACTTTTATGTCTCTATACCCTGTAAACAGTCATTTCAGCAAAACATTTTTTTTCCTTTAGTGACCCTTTAAGCTACTGTGAACTGTCTTAAAAGGGGAAAAAAACAGCAGTTTTAGTGTTGGAATTAACTAGGGGCTGTGACAGTGGCAGATCCTGACCACCTTCACTAACTTGATACAAATGGCTTGTCAAAGTCTCACCTTGTCGTCGCTGATACAGGACAAAAACACTCTTGGCCTCACTTGCACAAACATTTCCCAGCTTGTGGGACTGCATACTAAGGCCCCATGCACATGAGAAGCAAATGCAAACACATCTGAACTCACGTTTTCAAAAGCAAAAACCAGCGTTTAAAACGCCCGTTTTTGCCACTAATTTTGTGGTGTTTTGCCGCGTTTTACCGCGTTTGCGGCTATCAGCGTTTATAGCACAGACATTGTAGACCCTCCCAAAGCTCTGAAAGCTATACATTTTTAACTATTTCTGCCATTTTCAACAGAGAGCAGCAGCTGCAGCAGCAATTAAGAATTGTAATAAATGTCTGTGATGCCCACTGTCACTACAGACAGAAAGAAATATCCAGAGATTTGCCATATAGTAGTGCCCTTCAAATGGACAGGGATTCTGTAAACTCTGGCTTGGTACATTGGAGACCATATTATCTTGAGACGTTTAATAAAAAATAAAATGGTAAAAACGGTGCAAACAGAAAAAAGGGCATTACAAAAGAAAAACGAGACTATTCTGCAACAGAAAACCATTTTGGCCGCTAGCGAGGCGCTTTTAACCCCTGCTGGTGACAGAAAAGGGTTAAAACCGCCACTACAGAGGTGAGTTTCACCGCTTCCGAATGCGCTCCAAAGAAGCTGCTGGCAGGACTTTTTGACACCCTGCCAGCGCACCACTCCAGTGAGTTTAACAAAGTCCAATCAATGGACAACATGGATCAGTTTCTCTCATAAATTTGGTCTAATATTCCTTGTTTGATGGTAAGGGAGAGCTCAAGACTGCTAATACAGTCTCTCTTTTCTGGTCCCTGAGGAGGGTGTTGAGAGAAATGACCAGACTAATGAAAAGTGATGGGATGTCAGTCTTTATGATCATTCAGCTGTCCCTCCCTCAGATACAGTTTTCTAAATGTAATAATATTTTGAGTATACCACGTGTCCTTAGCCAGTAACCCACATGCAATTGGCATTCCAGAGGTACTAAAATCGATATGCCTCAGACAGGTCACACAGGAGGTGGCTATTTTCCCTCTTGTATTTAAATTGATCTTGATCAGTATTTTCTTCCACGTTCAAATATTTAATCAATAGTGGTGTAACTTGAGTATGACCAATTTTATGAATTCTGTATAGATTTTGAAACTGTGAATTGAAAATTGGGTATTTTTTGCTGGTCAATTAGGATAGCTTTTAGTATAGATCAGGCCTAAACGGCTTTTATGACATGTGTTAGCCCTGGGTTCACTGAATGTACTCCTAATTGGTCTAAATATACGTGAGTTTCTAAGCATGGCAAAATTCTATTTTTTTTTTTTTGCAATGTCTGATGATTCCAATACCTTCAATGGGAAGTGCTTAGAACGCTTCTAGATGTTTACCGCCAACAGACATTCGGAAAAACTCCTTTACATACTACTGTGTTCAGTTCCAGATCTCCTGCTAATGCATTCAGTTAGTTATTTACAGCTTCAGCAAATCCCTCATTATTAGTTATCTGCTAAGTAATGGTCAGCAGAATGGTTGATTGCTATTCCCGAGTTCCTTTGTAGTGTCCAGTCCCTTAAGCCAGCTATAGATGGATTGAAATTCAGCCGGTTCAGCGGGGACTGGTCAAACTTTGACCCATCTATGGGCAGTGGGTTGTACAGAAATTGATCTCTTGATCGACTTCTGTACAACCAGCCTGTTGTGTTTTTTTTTTTTTTCTCGCTCAGTCAGTGCCACCGGCTGTAGAAGGCATCACCGAGGGAGGGATTTCCCTTTCAATGCAGAGTGTATTAATGGGGTAATCCAAACATTTTTTATTTTCAGTGACTTGGGACATTGCTCAAGTTTCATGCCTATGGAGATGCACTCCTGGGATTATATGTTCTGAAAGGGGGCTAACAGCTGTTCTGTCTGCAAGTCTAAAAAATGTCATGGCTGACTTTGAACAACATGGCTGCCCTGTGTCTTTTTACATGTTTTTTTTTTTTTAAGGGGGGGGGGGGTGCCCAGTTTGCATGATCATCACAGGCTGCAGCTCCTTTTTAAAGTGGAGTTCCACCCATAAAAATAAAAAGTCATTGATGTGCATGAAATTAGATAATTTTCTTTTTTTTTTTACTCACCTTTAAATGCCTGTTGCTATGCGGTCCTTCCTCCTTCTTTGCCAAGGCTCCTTTCGTCACTTCACTCCGTGCCTCCGCTCGGTACTGCTCCTGGGAAGATGTGTGTAATCATTACCCAGGAGTCAGTGGGCAGCGCCGATGGCTAGGTTGCCATAACGGGGCGAGCACTTCTGCCGCCGCCGCCCGTTGTTATGGCAACCTGTATACTTTAAGGCCCATTACTGCGCATGCGCAAGAACGGGGCACAGTATCCCAGGAACTAAATGCTTGTGGGCTTTACATACCCACAAGCAAAATGACAACGGCCAGAGCACAGTCATCAAAGTTTTTTTTAAAAGATGAAACCGGACATCGGGGGACAATTTTAATAAAAGACACAAGTGTTATAATAACATTGTAAACGCTTGGGAAAGGTTCTTGTAGTTAGAACTCTGCTTTAAGAAACATCAGTTAGGTGCTTGGTGAAATATAAATGTTGCCAAGATGTCATAATTAATGTTTAATACACTTAGTTCAGGTGCTTTAAACCTAAAAATGTTGCAAAGATAACGTTCTATGCTATCACACTATCGTTGGCTCATAACATTTGCTCATTTTACTTCAGATTTTCATTCCATGTTCTTACCTATATATCCATATCTGTTACAGCTGAAGTTGGGGATTACGATCAGAAAGTGGATTTGGAGAATCTGAAAAACACTAACTATGTACAGAGACAGCACAGTCTGGAAGAGCGCATATCGCAGTACCACCACGAGCACATGTGAGTCATATTTATATATGATCATATTAATATCTATATACAACAGTGAAGCCTTATGATTATTTGGCATTTGTTTTTGTTTTCTTTTTGTTAAATTATGTAAGCATGTAGTAAGTATTCTGTTCTAATGACACGTGTGTTGCTATCATTTCCTCTTGCAGTGGCATGTCTCCAGCTGATGCTGATTTCCAGATTCTGGAGATTTCTAGAAGACTCGACCTCTATGGAACCCGCTTCCACCTTGCATCTGACCGGGAAGGTGCCAAAATTAATTTGTCAGTTTCTCATATGGGTGTACTGGTTTTTCAGGTAATATTTGAGATTCACATACAAAAAATGTTTAAACATTGTGTGTGTGTGTGTGTGTGTGTGTGTGTATATTACACTTGCCTAAAAAAAAACTTCAGTGGTGTCTGCTTTGACTGCATCCAGTACAATGTGGATTAAAATACTAAAGCCTAGTGTATTTAATCTGGAACACATCTGGGTAGGTAAAATAAGCACATAAAAACTTTCAGCAAGGTCCAAAATAGTTTACGTTTTTTGAGCATTTTTAGCCACAACAACCTATTGCCTCAGCGCTAAATGCTGGAAGTTCAAGTCAGAGCTACATGTTCCATCTTTTTTAGTGCACCTTGTTGAAAAGATTTTGGCCTGTGCGTGTCAGAAGACTGTAGGCTCATCACAGGGGACATAAACACACGGGTGGCTCCTGTGGAGCCTGCTTGGTAAAAAAAAAAGACTCCACGAACAGGAAAGTGGGCTACAGGTATGGGACCAGCCAAACTAAGAAAAGACAGAGTTAAAAAATTGAGAAATTGATTTTGTTGCATACAGTTTAAATGATCACTGTGGAGTCAAGAAATCACAGTAGCAGTTTTTACTATTACAGTCATCGCATCTTCCTCAGGAAAAGCAAGTTTTTCTCTGATTTAGATGAGGTAGAGAGGCAGGATGGTGATGTCCGTCCCCATGTCCATGCCAAGAACGCTTTTCATTCGTTGATAAAAATGCAAGGCATTCTGTTAATGGCATCTGTGCCAAGCAGGCTAACCCCTGTGTTTACTATGCAGAAGGGCAGCCGCTCACCAAGGGATGGGGAAGACAGCGGGGATCACTATAATAATGGTGACTACTACTTTGATTCTCCACTTATACAATGGTCCCTCAATGTAGACCACTCTAATTATGCAATAAAATCCATTCCTGGAATTCCGCTTTAAAAGCTTTGTCTCCCTTTTTTGAGGCTTGCCTTTCTTTTTTTGGTAGTCCCATAATAGGAGTCCTGCTTCCACAGCTGTCTTAGAGAGATGGCATGTGCATAATTACAATGGTCCATGCTGCACTAATGTAACTATGCAATAAAATCTTTACTTGGAGTTAAATTTTAACCACTTGTAACCCGCCCACAGCACATTTACTGTGAGCGGGGTGGCAACTGCAGGCACAGGAACGTACTGGTCCATCGTGGCGTGCCCAGTGGACAAAGCAGGTCATGGCGCTCGGTACCCGGCCGCTGTGGTGATTACATGTTAACAAAACAGTCATGAAAGACAACCATGCATGACTGCTTGCTTACTTACCATTCAGACACGGAGCCCCAACATGGCTCTGTTCCCTCTCTCCCCTGATTAGCCAGATGACTTTAATTGACAGCAGCGGAAGCCAGTGGCACTGCTGCTGTGTTTCAGCCAATTAGGAAGGATAGTCTGTACAAATGAGACATTGCTGGATAGAGAGGGGGCTCAGGTACGTGTCAGGGGGGCTGCTGCATACAGAAGGCTTTTTTATCTTAATGCATAGAAAGCGTTAAGATGATAAAAAAAAAACTTCTGCCTTTACAACTCCTTTAACATAACTCAGAACATGAGAAAAAAAATGTGGACGATGCTGTGCACCACAGTGCAAAGTGCTTCATCCATGCATTTTTTTTTGTGTGCCAAGGGGCAGCAACGTTTTTACCACTGTATGTGCAGCTGGGTGCCATTCATAATCTATAGCAACACCCATATATGTAGATCTCACAGGGGTAAATACAGCTTCATGGGGTAACCTCTTACTTTTCTGTGTCAATAATTTTATTTCCTTTTCACTTTTATACTCAGTACTTTTTTTTTCGTTTTAACTTGCAGGGTAACACAAAAATTAATACATTTAACTGGTCAAAAATACGGAAGTTAAGCTTCAAAAGACGACGTTTCCTCATAAAATTACACCCGGAGGTCCATGTGAGTAATGTAAAAAATGTCCCTTTCATCTCCAACAGGGGATGTTTTGAGTTATGAGAATCCGCTGGACAAAATTGTGTACTAGTGTCCATTTTTTATTCCATACCACACTTCTCAATAATTCTAAAAATTCAAAACATAATTTAAGAATTCATGTTAATAATATTTTAAACACTAACCCACAAAAGTTCTTTCTATAAATTTAGGTCAGTATTGTAAGTGGGATAATAAGCCCTCAAAAAATAATGTTTGTTCTCAAGTGGGTTCTAAGATGTGCCCTAGTAGAATAAACTTTATAATCTAAAAACTATATGTTTTAAAGAGTAATTAAAGAGTAATTAAAAGAAGTAATGCACACTGACATAAATTATTAAAAAAATAAAAAAATGGTCACAATACCTTATAACCATTTTTAGTGCCTCTTAAGGTACTCTGCTGGTAAAGAATCCTGTGTCCCACAGCCATGTTAGAGTGCTGTCTTATGCCTGATCCAGAAAGCAGTGAGCATGGCAGGATGAGCGACACCGTACACCACTAGCTTAACAGGTGGGGAGGAATCTAAACAGCCTCAGCCTTGAACACCTCCTAAGCCATCCCCTGATGCATTTTGCCTACCCACAGGCCTCTATGACCAAGCTCCAGTGGGCAGAGTGAAATGCATGAGAAGCGTAGCTTAGGAGGAGTTTAAGGCTGGGGCTGTTTACATTCCTCTCTGCCTGTTGACCTAGTGGTGTGCAGTGTCTCTCATTTTGTCATGATTTACTACTTTCTGGATCAAGCATAACAATATTGATGACAATATTTTTATGCTCATCACAGTTGAAAGTCAAATGGCTTTGTGTATCATTGCAAACATGGTTAGCTACTCCTGATTGCATTTATAAGCAGTTTTAAGGAGGGGGTAATTCATTTTTGTTAAACCTTTCACTTGGATGCTATAAGTTGCACTGAGTAAATGCAGCTGGATAAAACAAAATTGTGTCTGTCTTCATTTCAGGCTGCAAAGCAACAACATGTGATTATTTTTAAAGGGGGGGGGGGGGTCTATACCACTTTACCCAACTTTGTTTCACTTTGTTACACTGGTTATACTTTTTCTAACCCCATGGCTAAGCCTTACCTACTGCCATTCCACCGTGCAATGAGCCTGATTATCCAGAAAGGACAGTCTTACTAGACTAGGAAATTTTAATTTAGTGAAGTTTAGCCAGTCTGTAAAATTCAGGTCCCAGCAACAAAGTAAAAATAGTTTGAGGGGTGGACAGGTAAGTGGAACTAGAAGATCTCTTGTGATATCTGCTCTTAACCAGACTAAAAATTAGCAATTGAGTATCTGTTCTTTGTATAGACATATTTTTTTTTTTTTTTTTTTATATATAAAATTTATGATTAAATGCTATTCATAATACATGAATACGTAGTATACGAATGATACACAATAGACATATAAACACTATAGAAAACTATATAAATAATAAAAAAAATTACCTGGGTATAGGTGTTCTCATTAAGTGGTGAACACCTCCTTATGTGGGTGGAGAAGTCTTTAAATTGTTTGAATGCAACACCCCGTATGCATGTTCTACATATTTTTTTCATCTGGATGTGGGCAGTTTGGTCACCCCACATAATTATCACCTTACCTCCTAAATGAAACATTTATTAGGCTAAGCATATTGTGAACTAGTGGCCTGGATATCTACTGTAAAATGTACTATGTCTACACTCCCATTCTCCTCTTAACACCTAATGCACAGAGTTGGCTAACCCGCAGAGCCGTAGATGATTTTTTTACTGTGGGGTTCAGGTCTTTCAAACTTCAAGGCATCATTTACACTTTTATGCTGGGGGAGGTATGGTAAAAACACGTGACAGCAGAGTGGGGCCATGAGGCTTTGCAATGCAGCACAGCAAAAAAACATCCCTATTCAACTGAATAGAATGCATTGCATGCATTTGTGTACTCATCTGACAATTGTTTTTTTGCTTTTTCATCGGACAAATGATTGTTGTGCATGCTCTCAAACTTTTCAACAACAAATGTCCAATGGAGCATAATCCGATTTGTGTGTACAGACTAAAGTCCAAAGTACAAACACGCATGCTCAGAACCAGTGCTAATGATCAGACAACAATAAATAGCAGAAGTTGCCCAAAGGATTGCAGTAAGGAGCTGAAAAACCTTGTGATTTGGTAAAAGTTGGCTGAAAAAGTCCTGCCGTGTGTATGCAGAACAAGTTCATGGCCAGTACCCATTTGGAGCAAAATCCACGGAAAAGTCTGATGGAAGTTTGATTGTGTGTATGAGGCTTTAAACTGTAGTAAACCCAGCTTTTGAACTGTTGCCTACAAGTAAGCCTATAATAATGCTTGCCTGTATGTACACTGAATATCTCCTAAACTTGTGGTGTTTAGGATATTCATATGGAAAGCAGCCAGTGATGTCAATGGTGCATGCGTTCTGAAAGGGATGACCTACTGCTTGGTTGTATTTCTCCTGGGGAGGAGTGCAGTTCGTTCTGCACTTTTGTGACCCATTTTTAGCCGACAGCCAGCTTTAGCCCACTGTCAGCTGACATTGCTCAGCAGGTCCAGGCTGTAGAAAAATCCTAACTTTAAAGTAAGAATTCACCCAGATGCCTGGACCATCAGCTCCCTCAGCCTCTCAGTGAGTTTCAGAGACCCTGAGCCAGCCGCTCCTGCCCCCTCCACAGCCTGGCATTCCAGTGGGCGGGGGGGGGGGGGGCAGAGCCAGGGACTGACGGTCACCACTCTTTGCTCACTGAAGGCTGAGAACTAAGTGATCAACGGTCTTTGATCGCTCTGTTGTTCTTAGAAGCAGCTGGGAACAGATGCAACATTGGATCAATTCCCCATCCACCTAGCTAAGTATAATAATGAAAAAAAAATCCCCCTCTCCCTCCTAAGAACCTTCCCTCCCCAAGCAAAGGTTCCAACTGTAAAATATCTCCCTCCCTCAAATATCCCCCCAAAAATTAAATCCCTGTCTCTAAAATCACCTGTGGCCCCGCCCCATAGCTAATATAAGTAATGGCACATGGCGGACCCAGCGATACCGCGGGAGAGCTTTGGAAGAGCATCTGAGGAGGAACAGAGGGAGAACAGAGGGAGAAGTGGTGTCAGGAGAAGACAGCAGAGAGAAGAAAACCGGCTGTGGGAGAAGACCTCAGTGGAGGGAGAAGAAATCTGAAGAAGAGACGCCGGAGCTGTTTTAATAAATTACTTTGTCAATGACGTGTACTGTGTTTATTTTTGACACTTTTTTTGGAGTGAATAGGTAGGAGTACAATGTTCCCCATATTCATTCACATAGGGCGGGGGCCAGGATCTGGGGGCACCCTTGTTAAAGGGGTCTTCCAGATTCTGATAAGCCCTTAGTCCGCAGACCCCCGACAACCAACAGCCATGGTTGTCGGGAAGAGGCCCTTGTCCTCATCGACATGGGGAACAAGGTGCTTTGGGGTTGCCGGGTTACATGCTCGGATAAGGGTCTGGTATGGATTTTGGGGGGAACCCTATGCCAATTATACATTTTTTTCCTCTCATTTTGACGAGGGTTCCCCTTCAAGATCCTCAGCGCACAAGCCACACCGCAAGTCAGATCATCATGATCCAACTTCTGGTGCGACTTCTATTCAAGTCAGTGGGCTCTTATAGGATACCATTCACTTTGATAGAGGCAGACAAACACTGCTTAACCACTTGAGGCCCGCGCTACCGTCGGATGACGGCAACAGCGCGGGCCTCAATATCCAACATGCCGTCATTTGACGGCATGTCTTTCTGGCGTTCCCAGCGCGCGCTGTACAGCGCGCTGCGGGGAAGCCCTGTGTTGTCCGTGTCCCTTGGACACGGCCAATCACAGATCGCGGCAAACGGCCAATCAGAGCGGCCATTTGCAATGCGATCTGTGGGCGAATGAGAGATGATCTCTCATAGATCATCTCTCATTGCCGGCTCACACAGAGACAATGTCCTGTCTCTGGAAGGGAGGAGCCCGATCTGTGTTCCTTCCTACATAGGGACACAGATCGGTCACCCCCCCCTCCCCCTACAGTTAGAACACACCTAGCATACACATTTAACCCCTTCCTCACCCCCTAGTGTTAACCCCTTCAATGCCAGTCACATTTATACTGTAATTAGTGCATATTTATATCACTGATCGCAGTATAAATGTGAATGGCGCCAAAAATGTGTCAAATGTGTCCGCCATAACGTCGCAGTAACAATAAAAATCGCAGATCGCCGCCATTTCTAGTAAAAAAAAAATAATAAAAAATAATAATTCTCTCCCCTATTTTGTAAGCGCTATAACTTTTGCGCAAACCAGTCGCTTATTGCGATTTTTTTTTTTTTTTTTTTTTTTACCAAAAATATGTAGAAGAATACGTATCGCCCTAAACTGAGAAAAAAAAATGTGTTTTTTTTTTTTAATTGGGATATTTATTATAGCAACAAGTAAAAAATATTGTATTTTTCTTCAAAATTGTCGCTCTTTTTTGTTTATAGCGCAAAAAATAAAAATCGCACAGGCGATCAAATACCACCAAAAGAAAGCTCTACTTGTGGGGAAAAAAGGACGTAAATTTTGTTTGGGAGCCACGTCGCACGACCGCGCAATTGTCAGTTAAAGCGACGCAGTGCCGGAAGCTGAAATTTCACCTGGGCAGGAGGGGGGTGTAAGTGCACAGTAAGCAAGTGGTTAAAGCTAGCGCGGCTAAACGTGTGTTTAAGGCCAATGCAAAAAGTTTTTACAGACGCTTTTCCCTGGCATTGGGTAGTGACTTTGCAGCTCCTTTTTCTAACGCCCCTTGTGCATGAGGTCATATACTCGGAGAGCTAATCACTCAGTTCTCGGGGAGCAGAGAGTTGGTGACTCATTGCTCTCTGCTTTGCCCTTCCCCTCCATGCACTGGGCTATGTATGGGGCCGGGGTGCCTCCATCTTCCAGCAACTTGGTGGGAGGCTGAGCCAGCTGCCGGTGCAGGCATCTGGGTAAATCCTGACTTTAAAGTCAGGAACTCTTTAGAGCCTGGACCAGCTTAGTGACCACAGCCGTCAGCGGACTTTATCCCGCTGTCAGCTGAAAATGGGTCACAGGTGTCCAGAACCAAGTTTTGGTTGTGCAAAAAGCTTTGGCCCTACTTCTCCTTTAATTACATTAAAACCTTTTTTCATTTTTAGGGATGAGCTTTGTGTTCGAGTCGAACATCGTATGTTCGATTGTTCGTCGAATTATGAAAGTTTTGAGCCGTTCACGACAAATTTGAGTGGCGTGTGACGGCCCATAATTCACTGCGGCATTGCAGTGCATTGCTGGCTGATGAATGGCCAAGCACGCACTATGACCCGCATGCTTGGCCAATCACAGTTCGCAAAAAACAGAGAGCCATAATTGGCCAAAGCCAGCAGTGGCTGATCAGCAAGTTACCCATGCTATTTTCTTAATGATTTCCATCCATATTGCAGGGACCAGACATTACATTAAAGCCGCAAGCAGTTTTAAATGACTTTTTTTCTTACCGTAATGTCATTTTGTGCAGGGACTTTTCTAAACACGGCATACTATAGACACCCAGCAGGTACAATATTTAAAGGAATTTTTCAAATTATTTTTTTCCCTTTTAAGAATCATTAAAATCACTGCTCCCAAAAAAACTACAGTTTTTATAACTTTTTTTCCATTGATACATGTTCCCTGGGGCAAGGCCCGGGTCCTTTAAACCTGTTTTACAACAATAACGTGCATATTAGCCTTTAAAATTGGCACTTTTGAATTGGAACGTTCGAGTCCCATAGACTTCAATGTGGTTCTAAAAGTTTGCACGAACGTTCGGTCCGTTCGAAGGTTCTGGCTCATCCCTACTCATTTTATATTGATTGATCAGCTCAGATATGGCATCATAGGTTTGCTAGGTTGTTATATTATGGCTTAAAGATTTTACTAAAAGTGATTTTAAATGTCTCTAAATAGTTTTTTTTTTTTTGTCTTGTTTTGTATTTTTGTTACGATTTATATATTAACCTATTTCTTACCCACCCTCTTCATGTAGGGTCACTATCAGGATGCCCTGGAGTTCCTTCTCCCTAGCCGGGATATGTGTAAGAGGTTCTGGAAAATCTGTGTTGAGTACCACAGCTTCTTCCGACTCCAGGATCAGCCTAAGCCAAAAGCCAAGCCAGTTCTTTTAAGCCGGGGTTCCTCTTTTCGATACAGGTAAATGAAAATAAAGTTTACAAGTGAGAAGTGTGCAAAAAATTGAGGATTTTTATTGGATGTGTGGTGATTGCTTCAGAGAAGTAAAATATATATATATATATATATATATATATATATGTGTGTATATATATATATATATATATATATATATATATATATATATATATATATATATATATATGTATGTATGTATATGTGTGTGTGTGTATGTGTATATATATGTGTGTGTGTATACATACATACATACATACATACATTATCGGTGCCCATGAAATGCAGCCTTACCAGTGCCATAAATGCAACCTGACCAGTGACCATTAAATGCAGCCTGACCTGTGCTCATTAACATAGCAGCCTAACCTGTGCCCGAGGACGTCATCACATCTGTCTGTCACTCAGAAGACAGAGCAGCAGGGGCGGCCATACTCCATTCGTCCTCGCCTTCCAGAGCCACTAGGGGGCGTCCACATTTCGTCACTGGGAACCCGATGCGCGTGCCCGGTAGCCACGATGTCCGCCGAGCACCCGCGATTGCCCAGTAACTGAGCAGGACCGTGGATCTCTGTGTGTAAACACAGAGATCCACGTCCTGTCAGGGTTGCTACCCCCAGTCAGTTCCCTCCCTCCACAGTAAGGATCGCTCCCTAGTAAGGATGAGCTCCAGCGTGCACGTGCAGAGCCCACCAGGAAGTCTGCATGGTGCTGCGCTAATCACAGCCAGGGAAACATTTCCCAATCTCTGCAGCCGAGCATTGGGACAATGTCTCCCTGGCTGTGATTAGCGCAGCGCCGTGCAGACTTTCTGTACTATGCGAACACGCTGGAGCTCATCTTTGCTCCCTAGGGAACACATTCATTCCTTGATTGCCCCCTAGTGTTAACCCCTTCCCTGCCAGTCATATTTACACAGCAAACAATGCATTTTTATAGCACGGAACGCTGTATAAATGTGGTCCCAAAAATGTGTCAAAAGTGTTCGATGTGTCCGTCGCAATATTGCAGTCACGATAAAAATCGCAGATCGCCGCCATTACTAGTAACATTACTAGCCGCCATAAATTTTGCACAAACCAATCAATATGTGCTTATCGTGATTTTTTTTTTCTTTTTTCTTTTTTTTTTTTTGTACCAAAAATATGTAGAAGAATACGTATCGGCCAAAACTGAGAAAAAAATAAAATAAAAAAATTTGATATTTATTATAGCAAAAGGGAAAAAATATTGTGTTTTTTTTTTTTAAACTTATCCCTCTTCTTTTGTTTATAGCGCAATAAATAAAAACCGCAGAGGTGATCAAATACCACCAAAACAAAGCTCTACTTGTGGGGAAAAAAATATATACATTTAATTTGGGTACAGCGTTGCATGACTGCGCAATTGTCATTCAAAGTGTGACAGTGCTGAAAAATGGCCTGGGCAGGAAGGGGGTGAAAGTGCCCTGTAGGCAAGTGGTTAATATTGTTCCTTGTGTTGCTTTTTTTAGCAGACATAAGTGACACATGCACCTTCTTCTCACTTAGAATAAGAAAGGATTGACTGTTCTGCCCATAAATCCTTATAATTGTCATGTTGATTGGAGCGTGGGTCTCGACCATGCTTTATTAACAGCTTTGATACCTAGCATTACTCTGACACAGCCATGAGATGCAGAGAAGCTGATTTGTTCATAAGTGTTATCAGGTACTGGAACATTTGCTTATTTTGTGATAAGGGTACAGGGAGAAAGGTTATACCAGTGGCAATAAGCTTCTCAACTTCTCATGCAGAATTTACTGCATGTTTTGAATATTCCCACGTATGAGAAGATGACCGCTGGGCTCCCATAGAGCTTCTTATGCCGCGTACACACGTTGTTTTTTGTGATGAAATAAAACAACCTTTTTAAAAACGTAATTTAAAATGATCGTGTGTGGGCTAAAACGACGTTTTCCGTCTTCTGAAAAACGACCAAAAAAAAATTCGAACATGCTTCAATTTTTTTATGTCGTTTTTGAAAATGTAATTTTTTGTGTTGTAAAAAATGATCGTGTGTGGGCTAAAACAACGTTTTAAACGACGTTTTAAACCCGCGCACGCTCAGAAGCAAGTTATGAGACGGGAGCCTGAATGGAACAGAGTGCCGTCGTACGTGCTGTACGTAATTACGCTTTGCTAGAGAATTTTGAAAAAACAATGGTGTGTGGGCAACATCGGTTTTTATGATGACGTTGGAAAAACGTTGTTTTTTTTTCATGGTGGAAAACGTCATTTTTTTTTTCACCACAAAAAGTGATCGTGTGTACGCGGCATTAGACTCAATAGTGGAGATTCAACCTTCCCCATTACAGCCATTACAGAGCCATCCCTCTGTGGTGTCATTATTTTTAACTGAAGGCGAGGCATAGTTGGTGTTGGCTCAGCGCTAAAGCTGCATGATTAATTGTTAAAAAAAAATCACGATCTTGATTCAACCCCTCTCACGATCTTAATCCGGCATTTCCATAATTCATGCAAGTGCAGAACTGTTCTCTGCTCAGAGCAGTCGAAAAAAAAAAAAGCAGGCAAAGTTTACCACAGCACTTCTCAGTGCTGAGAGATAAAGAGAAACATTGTATCATTTGGTTATTTTAGATCAAAGGAATGAACTTCGGTCTGTAAATTAGGTCAGTTTAACCACTTAAACCACTTAGACTAAACCTTTTTCTAACATTGGTTGCTTACTAGTTAAAAATCAGTATTTTTTTTATATAAAGTTTGGGGGTTCTAGAGTAGTTTTCTATTTTAGCTGAGACCCTAGAGAATAAAATGGTGGTCATTGCAATATTTTATGTCACACTGTATTTACATAGGGGTCACCTTTTAATAAAAAAATAACTAAACAGTAAAGTTAGCCCAATTTGTATAATGTGAAAGATGATGTTATCCCGAGATTTGTGGTCTTTATGCTAAGCAAAAAAAATTGTGATTCTCATACTATCCAGAATCACAATTTCTTATGATTTATATGATGATTTTTTTTTTTTTTTTTTAAGTGGTCGAACACAGAAGCAACTGATTGACTATGTACGAGACACCAGCATCAAGAGACCACCGTATGATAGGTCAGTACACAGCCCTGATGTGTGTGTGTGTGTGTGTGTGTGTGTGTTACAGATTAGTGCTCATGTGATTTTCTGGATCCTTTTCTTTTATATCATTCTTTGTTATTTTACCCGCTAGTTTTCATACAAATATTAGAAAAATGCCTATGGCATCCAACTCTTGTGTAGTGTGCTGCAGTAAAACATGTAAATTCTGCATTTACCCTGCAATGTTGACCAACATGAGGCTTTGTATTTAAATTCCCAAACAGGCAGCTGTTTCTTGAGTTGATTACTTCTGATGTCCAGCTCCTGCCCAGAAAATCATTAAAAAAAGAAGGCTCAGGAAATAGTTGAGTAGTAACCATATTCAGCTGATCCATGTTTGAGTCAATGCAGGGGTTTGCCCAATGTTTTGCGGCTAGTGGTAGACCCTTGAAAAGATCCAACATGAAATGACAGCATGAATTGGTTTAGTGGCTAGTGGCAAAGCATAATTATTTGAGTTTTCTTTACTAACTACTAACTGAATGTAAGTCCATCCAAACCTGATATTTTGTTTTGTGTGGCCATCAGTAATCCGAAGCATCTAAAGCTTATTGTATGTTTTGGAGACTTCAGTGATCAGATTTCCAAGCAGTAGTTTGTATCGCCCACAAGTCCTAATGAAGATGTTACTCTCCTGGCTATGATTTTTCCAATGGTTTATTCTACATTATGGAGGGGAGAATTGCATCGTCATTTCACATGTAATGGCCAAGGCGGGTAGGCAGCACAAGGAATTCTAAAGATGATCTCCTCCCAGAAGTCTGATGTCAGTGATATATCAGTTTTGGAAGACTTCTATGAAGTCTTGGAAGAGAAAACTACATAGAATCAAATCATTCACAGAAATGTCCTGAATGGTTTTGATCTTTACCTAATTTTAAGCAACCAGATTATAAAAACTGGGTTGTAACAGAAATGCCCTTTGACTGACATTGTAGTGTTTTCAAATGATTTACCAAAGAATTGCCATGTATATATAGTCTGCATGCAAGATACAAGGCAGCATGTTTTCCTGCATCCTTACAAAACTGAAATATTTGTCTTAGTCAGAGTTGCCCTTTTTATATTTCAATATTTTTTATTGAAAAAGGAACAAATTCCAGAATGAACAGACACATTAATGAAACAAGGTCAATTTTTTAGATTGTCAACATAGCAATAAAGAGAGAAGGTATGGCCGTAGTACATATCTGTCGTCATAATAGAACGCAAGAAGTGTATTATGTATCCAAACACTAATGGGACCGAATAATATTTCCCTATCTATGATCAGGAATACCACCATGTATGGTGAATGGTAGACATCCAAAGTCAAAGGGAATCCTGGTAGTGATCCCTGAGATAGTCACAGGCTGTGAGGCTCCATAAGCGATCATCTGTATTGTGCATAAAAGTACTAGAAAATGAAGGAAGTAATAACGAAGAGGAAAAGAAAAAAAGGGGGCGAGAGAAAAGGGATTTGATGAAAGAGAGGGTCATCCTGGAGTTCCCTATGGAGTCTAGATATAATAGATCTATGGGTCCCATCACTTGTAATGCCTCGTACACACAATCGGAAATTCTGACAGCAGAAGTCCGATGTGAGCTTTTTAATGGAAATTCTGACCATGTGTATGCTCCATCGGACTTTTGCTGTCGGGAATTTCCGCCAGCAAACTATTGAGAGCTGCTCGGAAGCATTGAACTTCATATTTCCGACTCGTCGTAGTGTTGTACGTCGCCACGTTCTTGACGGTCGAAAGTTCAGAGAACTTTTGTGTGACTGTGTGTATGCAAGCCAAGCTTGAGCGGAATTCCGTCTGAAAAAACATCCAAGATTTTTCCAACGGAAAATCCAATTGTGTGTACGGGGCATTAGAGTTGCCCTTTTTATTAGGATAAACTGCCCTTACTATAAAAAAATAAAAAGTTTAGTTTTTAAAGGGTTTCAACACCCAGCTGATGGTTTAAATTGCTTACTAGGATTTTCCCTATAACCATATCAGAATAATCTGTGTGATTTTACATTCTTGATGTAAACTTGTAGTGGTATACTATTTTACAAATTTGGGCTAGTTAGATAATAACGAGAGGCAAGGCAAATGACCTTATAGGTTACAATCAAGGGTAAGAGTGCATGGAATTACTCTCATGTCTGTAGTCAGTAGTACTTATCTCTTATGTTGAGTCTCTTCAACATTGCTTGTATGCATAGTACCTGCTTTTGTGTTAACCATTGGGCTTTGGTGTCAGTGGGATCCTCCTGACTGTATTGCTCTCTGTCCTGCAGGAGACACAGCAAACCCAGAGTGTCCCCTTGCACTGTGACTCCTGACTCTCCAAAGCAGGTGCGTGTAGATATACAGCACTGGGTGCCTCATGCTTTGCTGTCTCTCTTGCTTTTTCTGTTTTCTGTGGTCCCTTAGATCCCCAAGCCTTTTCCTTGCTTTGCTGCTTACTGGCTAATATTTGCTGCATTTCCTTATGGCACCTTTCATCTGTTTCTCCTCACTTATTGGCTTTTTTTTTTGTTGTTGCTTACTGTATTGCTTGGGCCTAGGTTAGCACAACATAGGGATGGTGGGGCGTGAAGACCGCTTTTGATCTTGACAGTGCTTTGTGACTCCCTTTACACTGAAGTGAAATCTCAAACAATGTTATTGCCACTGTTATTACTAGGGTTGTCCCGATACCACTTTTTTAGGACCAATACTTTTTTTCATGTACTCGCCGATACCGATTACCGATTTTTTTTTTTTTGTACATGTGTCCCCCGTGAATGCAGCCATGTCTCCCCCGCTGCTGGGCTCCGCTCTTCGCCCCCCCCCCCCCGCCTGCTCTCTAGAAAAAAAAAGTATCGGATCTGGCATCGGGAGCATTTGCGCGAGTACAAGTACTCGCGCAAATGCTCAGTATCGGTCCCGATACCAATACTAGTATCGGTCCCGATACCGATACTAGTATCGGTATCGGGACAACCCTAGTTATTACCCCACCAGCTGTTTTCTGTGAACTACAAAGCACCACCTCTCTATGTAACGAAAATGTGGAGAGGAGGTGCTTTATAATAGAAATTAGGAGAGCAGCCTAGGGTGGCGATGCTGTCAATGAGTGCTTGTCGCCATATAATGGTAAATCTGTTACTGGTAGGATCACATGATGATTATGAAATAAAAAAAGCCTGCAAAAGGAAAAATAATACAGACCTCTAAAGACTAATAAGGTGCAATATATTATATATTTTTTATGTTTTCCTAACTTATTTTCTTGACCACTAATATATTGCCAAAAAGGCCATTGAAAACCGTGCATGTTGTCCTACCTTGACACATACCCTTTGTTTCATGTGCTAAAAGCAACAGGTATATTTGTATGTACTTCTGTGACATGCACAAGTGTACTACTGTGATTGCTCATGCACATCTAGGCAAGTTTATTTTAATTGGCTAGATTGAGTTCCTAAGGACCTGTTTCACCAGTAGGTACATCTACTAATCGGGAACATTAGTGGCCAAATGGTCATACAGCAATACACAACAGACACCAATGTATCTCAAGAGGCTCAAGCAATACAGAGACTCTGGCTGCTGACTGAAATCGCTGTATGTTTCCGTCCCCTTTTCATAATTTTACATGCTGCATGAAAGCACTTTGGTCTAGCCACGTGTAGTTTATATAACAAAAGCGAGAGCACAACCCATATAGTCTCCTAGGTCAGATTCACTGTGCTAATTACCAAGATAACTTCTTGATAAAGCAGCTAGTGCAATGGATGGGGGGATTTGACTTCTGAAATCTCTCCTTAAATATATATGTTGTAATGACTATGCATCTACATCCAAACTTTTTAGTCTGATATTGACGTTTCTAATTTTTGCATGATAATTAATCTTCAAACCATCCTTATCTTTTAAATACATGTTACTATTCTTTATTTTTTCTTTGCATTTTCCCTTTTATTACGCATATCAGCATTTGCAAATTCCATGCTACTTTCTACTTGTGATGAGTTGTTTTTCAGTAGTTTATATTAGTGAATATCAACATTAATGTACATCATAATGTTCTTTGACATGTTTTTAATTGGAATATGTTTGTACTTCCAGATCATCACTTTCACTGAGAGTTTGAAGACTCCTCCATTGCCTTCTCCTCTTACCCTGTCCCCTCAACCTGTATCCAGCCCTTCTACCTTCTTCCCACAGAAAAGCATTACCAGAGTTGAAAATATTCCAGCTTCTCCATGGAAAGAAGAGCCCACCAGAATACCAGAGACCACTGGATCGCCAGTTCATTCACCATTACAAGGTCTTTCTCCCCACCCTATCCCTTCCTTACACAGTAGACAGGATACCATAGAAAGCCTGGAATCAGAACATGCTCACCAGGTTGAGGATGTCAGGTTGTGGGTATCGGGTGTTTCTGGTTCTCTTTTGCTTACTGAGGAGTTTATAGATGATGATCCAGCTGACATCTCCTTCAGTGGAGGCGCAGAGGTATATAATTATGGGGGAAGAATGTCGACATCTGACCATGAGGACTTTTCACCAGAAGAGTATTATCTGGATGATATGGATGTAAGAGATTTCAATGGTAATACAAGGCCAACAGATGCTAGTGAGTTATTTGAGGTGAAGGCTCAGGCTAGTCTTATGCAGAGTCTTCTTAGCCCATCAGAAAATGGCTCACTTCTCAACCACCGCTCAGAAAGTAGCTCTCTGCTCCATCATCATTCTGAAAGCAGTTCCCTCACCAACCTTAATGGTATTCCAAGCTTTTCGCGTTCTGAAAACCACTCCACTGCCAGCTCAATGATCAACTTTCCAGCCTGTTCTGTGCGTTCAGAATCCAGCTCTGCTCTCCAGTTTGGAGATATACTGGACCAGCTTGAACAGCTTAGCTACCCCCCAACAACTACAGAAGACTCCAGCAGTTCGGATGGCGATTCTTGGGACTCCGAGGAAGAGACCCCACTTGACATCAATTTATTTTTCAGCAATCCGCTCACCCAGTATGCCAGTTTTAACCAATTTGGGATGCAGGATAAAAAGGGACCACCAGACATCTGATTTTTCATATTACAGCGTGTTAGCTAGATCAAGTGATCAGATAGAATGCAAAAGCAGCCTTGGCTACAAAAGTTTTTGTTCCAGGAATGTGTTGTAGTGATTGGTTTACACTGTAAATTTAATTATAAGGTTGCAACAAGTGGGAGACAACTGTGATCTGTTGACTCCATTGGCTATACGGGAAGAACAGTTAAATGCCGTAAAAATTGTGATCATCTTTATAGCTATATAATAATTGTATTGTGCATATTGTATTCTCTTCCTGATGGATGGCAGCTTTCAGATAGCCATACCTAGGTTTTCTTGTAAATATACAATGCCAAATCTCTGTGGCTATTTTCCTTTAGAACACTGAATATATTTTAAAGAGAATGGCACCATTATGTTTATGTGCCACTTAGGGCACATTGATTTGTTATGATTTTGCAGGTAGTGTAGTACTATCTTGCGCTCACTGTGTGTTGCCTTGTTCATCACTAATCCTCTGCGTTTCATTTCAATTTCTCTTGCATTGCCCTCGCACTATGCGACCATTTTAATTATCACTGCTTGGAACCCTAATTCTTTCACTAGTCTCTTCACATATTACTGCATGGAATTCTAATACCTTTTACTAGTCTCTTCATTTTGGCGCTTAAAAGTCTATTTTTTTTTATTTTGTTGCTTGGAAGTCTTTTTCATATCGCTGCTTGTAACTCTTAAAGGCCCATTCAAATAGCAGCTGTATTGGAACACAGCCACTGGTGTTTTTTTGTTTTGAGATAAAAGTTTTACAGAAAGGGATAAAAGCTGACAATTGTAAGCTCCCACTGCAGGGGTGGATACAGAGTCTTGTCTCGGAAGGGGCACTGCCAGAAAAAATATATATATATTTTTTTTTTTGGGGCAATTTGTCGGGACAATGGCTGGTTTTGGCGCTTCAATCATCACGGGACCATGGTTGTTATGGTGTCTCGATGATTCAAGTGCATTATTTCTATTATTACATTGTAATATAAAATTAAATGGTTCAACAACATAATGCAGAATCAGTGGGAGCCCTGAGCGTGTCACTTGCCACCGCTGCCACGTCACCAGATACAGATTGCCACCTGCCATATTTTGCGTATTGTCACTTGCCACACATTGCAAATTGTCACCTGCCACACGTTGCGGATTGTCACTTGCCTGCCACCAGATGCAGATTATCACTTGCCACGTCACCTTCCACACCATGTGGATTGTCACTTGCCACGTCACCTGCCACACCTTGTGGATTGTCACTTGCCACGTCACCTGCCACACCTTGTGGATTGTCACTTGCCACGTCACCTGCCACACCTTGTGGATTGTCACTTGCCACGTCACCTGCCACACCTTGTGGATTGTCACTTGCCACGTCACCTGCCACACCTTGTGGATTGTCACTTGCCACGTCACCTGCCACACCTTGTGGATTGTCACTTGCCACGTCACCTGCCACACCTTGTGGATTGTCACTTGCCACGTCACCTGCCACACCTTGTGGATTGTCACTTGCCACGTCACCTGCCACACCTTGTGGATTGTCACTTGCCACGTCACCTGCCACACCTTGTGGATTGTCACTTGCCACGTCACCTGCCACACCTTGTGGATTGTCACTTGGAACTCTAAAATATTCATTAGCGTTTTCATGTCAGTGCTTGAAACTCTGATATATTGACTGGTCTTTTAAGGCCCATGGGCATGTCTGATCAGGTTCACCTGTCAGTTTTTCATGCAGGCCTGATCGGACCCTCCATTCATCCTCCATTCATCCCTATGGAGTGGCAGACATCAGCGGTGCTATCCGATCATCCAACTGCTCGGTGGAAAACAGCGAAGCGATACCCACTGAGCAAGCAGAGTCTGTCAAACAGATCTTCCCCATGTGAAAAGCGCCTAAAGCCCCATACACACTATCAGTTTTCCTGACGGTTTTCTCTTCAGGTTTACCAAAACCATCTAAAATGAGGTCAAACCTCAAGAGTTTCAATTTGTATGCAATCAGGTAGGCCCTTGCACTACATGGTTTTGGTAAACCTGATGAGAAAAACGTCAGGAAAACTGATAGTGTGTATGGGGCTTAACACTTACTATGCTTGAGAAACTTTTCTCTGGAAGGATTCTTTGTTGAAATTTCCAAGTGCGTCCTTGGCATCATGCCTGAGCTAGCTCAGCTATACGTCTGGGGGATAGTATCATGCAGACCCTGTTTTGGGGTATTTTTATTCTTGATTATTATCGGTTATTCTTGATTTAATCTTTTTACATTTTTTATTATTTTTACTGGTGGTAATGACTTTGTGCATGTAATTTAGATCTCTCTCTGACAGATGTACTAACTAATTCTGCAGCTAGAATATTCTGATATGTGGGCAACTTGATTCTACGAGTGCACTACAGTAAACTAGATTTGTTTGTTTTTCTTTGGTATAATTTACTGAAGGTTTTGTATCTGTGTTTTATTTCTGAACTGATTGCTAAACGTTGCTTTTGCCTGCTTTTCTCAAGCATCTAAAGTTGCAGTGAATAAGAAAATCCACTAACCATCTCATTGCACTTGCATGCTGCTTTTTTCTCTAAAATTTGAATCCCAAGCTTACAGTGTATACAACAACAGGTAACCTAGATGGTAACACTACTCTGTACAAATGTATGATATGTAATAGTGGCACTTGTCTACTGTGAGCTTCTCATGGAAGGTCCTTCACCATCTATCAATGTTGACTGTTTTTTCAAAAAGTACTGTTGACTGTGAGTGAGAATGTTCCCAATATCATGCCAGTTTAGTACATTTAACAAAGCTAAATAAATGAGAAATGTCTGTTAATCTTAAAGGTGCATGTAACACTAAGATGAGAACATTTTCCTCCAGAACCCACTATGTCACATTATAAAGTATGCCTATTTAGGTCTTCAGACACTATAGAAGGTTGACTCTTTTTGCAGTAGAGAACAGGGAGTACTAGTTCTCGTGCCCCACTTTTAAGTTGCGTTATCTAACACATACTGACGCTTCTAGATTTAGCCTGGGCATCTAAGCTTAAATTAACTCTGAAAGGAGAAACTGCCGCTCCAGGTGAGCGCACCTCGGTGATCAGTGTCTTCTCAGGAACAGATGGGTGCTGGCAATGCACGAGGCATGAATTAAAGAGAAAATTGTATGGACAGATCTTAAAAAAGAAATAGCCTTTTAATGTGGTAAAAAAGGAAGGCACTACAAGAAAAAACAGCAAACAGTGTGGTATATACAGTTGACGCGTTTCACATTGAATCACAATGCTTAGTCATAGCTGAAATTAACTCTGGTCACAAAGGGTTTAAATTGGAAGTCCTTCATATATTGCGACCCTTTGTAATAAAAAGCAGATGCATGAAATAACGCTATTGGAGTAATGGTCGAATTTTTAAAGGGGTTGTAAAGTTGGAAGGTTTTATTTTTTATTTTATCTTATAGCATTTTAAACATTAAGATGAAAATTCTTCTGAGTGCAGAGAGCCCCATCTCTATCCAGCGATGTCCACAAGTGTCTCGACCATCCTGGACCCTCCTTCCTGAATGGCTGTGACACGGCACCATTGGCTCCTGCTGCTGTCAATCAAAGTCAGCTAGCCAATCAGGAGAAAGTGGGGGGGGGGCAGGGCCAAACCACAGTTCTGTGTCTGAATAGACACACAGAGTTGCAGCTCAGGTTTGGGTGCACCCATAGAAAGTTGCTGGCTGTAGGGCCACTCAACAGAGGAGAGGGGCAAGGAGAGCTGAAGAGGGGGGACTGGGCTGCTCTGTGCAAAACCACTACACAGAGCAGGAAAGTATGACATGTTTGTTATTTTTAGAGAAAAAAAAGAGACTTTAAAATCACTTTAAGTATATTTGTTTTGCTCTCATTAGAACTCAATTATATTTAGCTGTTCTTTTTATCTGTTCTTGGCTTAGCTTCTTCTAACAAACTTATTCAGTGCAGCAGTACAGGCTGCTGTAGCTTTTTACAGGCAGCCAGGCTTTTTTTTTTAAACGGACTTTTTACTACTGGCTAAGTTATCGCCAATAGATCTGAGTATTGTTTCTGCACTTTCTGTAAGAGTAGAGGAATGTCTAAAGCTGGGTACACATGTACTAAAAGTTGGCTGGGTGTGTACCCTTGTACCCCCCCTGTTTAACAACAGCTTCTGTTGAATGGTCATGCTGGAAAATCTGCATTCGATTAGCACTTGCAGCCAGTGGCTGCAGCATTGATCAGTGTGTTCTGTCAGGGTAGTATCTCCACTGTTGCAATACAGTAGCACAGTGGGAGTGATCCCTGCATCACACATTGTTGTGGTGATCTGTCATTTTTTTTTTATTTCGTTGAAAATAAATAACTGTGTATATATTAAGCTTTGGGGCCACTGTAGATGAATACACTATATGGATATTTATACTGATTTAAGCCCTGGTTCACATTGGTGCATTTTGACATGTGATTTCACATGTCAAATCGGCGGCAATTGCCGGCACCATCCTAATCGGTGCGAAGCTGCATTTGTGGCGCTGCACCGATTTCAAAAAGTAGTTTCTGTGCTACTTTTTGCAATTTTAGGGTGCGATTTCCATTGACATCTATGCAGAAACCTGCACATATGTCTGTGAAATTGCCACCAAAATCGTGACTGACATGCAGGAGTGAAATCCTGCAGCTCATTGAACCAGGACTAAAGCTGAACGGCAGGCATGAAAACCTTTTTCTTATATATTCTTCAATTGCCATAAAGGTTATAAATCCACTTTGTGTGCACCAGATGCATTTGCAAATCCAGGTATTGCCTTCTAAAAGTTTTTTGGTGACATCCCCACTGTGCTATACCAGCTACAGACTGTCGGCAACTGGTTGTTTGCAGAAAACTGAACAGCAAAGGGCAAAGTTTCACACCGGACTGCACAGATTTGGGAAAAATAACACAAAGTAAAGCAAGATTCAAGCTAGAGTATATGTTCCTCTTGTATTTGGACAATTATTGCTTATCCTGAAGTTCAGTTTTAAAAAATGGTGACCTTGGATAAATGTACAGGTCTAGTGTCCTGGCTGGCACTTGGCTGGTTGCATGCTTGTTTTGGCTTTATGACTCTCCAAGTAGTAAAGCAAGGATAAAGCTCTGTACACATGATCAGAAAATTGTACCAAAAATACAGATTTCGGAGCGATTGTACGATAATTTGATAGTTGGTACAAAGCTTTTGAGAGCTGATCAGGACAGTTCATCCGATTATTATTTGATCGGAGATGCATGGGAAAAAAAAAATTGTAGGGTGCCAGATCATACGATTTTCTTTTAACCAGTACAGTTGTCATTTGAAAATGCAATACAAATGCATTACAGCACATGACATCACTTCCGAATTTTTATTCTGTCGTACAATTTTTTTTTCCGTTACTTTTATAAACTCTTCAGGTTGGATCTGAGATTAGCATGCAAAAAAAGGATGGTCATTCGTCCTATATTCTCATTGTGTGTACCAGGCATAAGGGTGACCAGCCAAGTTAGCTTTAACAGCCCCCTTGTTTTATGTTTATGCCTCAACAAACGCCTTTAACTCTCTAGTATAGCCCAACCAAGCTAAGTGTAGCACTGTGTGAATGCTAAAATGTATAAATGATGTAGCTGGCTAGGTGTTGGTAAATATATTTCTATAGCGCTCCTGAATGTCGTTTACTTGATGGACTTTTGTAAATATGCTACACTATGGAGGAGCTGAGATGATATGGTTAACTATGATCAGGTACGATTTGCTCCCCAGGGGGATTTACTGTATTCGTTTTCAACTTCTAATTGTGCCTTAACCCTTAAATGTCTGTACAGTTATGTAACTAGCAGACTGTACTCTACTTTATTAAGACGTCTGTACATTAAATCATACTGGTGCCAATGTACCTGCAGGAAAGGGAGTGTCTACTTTTTGTCAATTTATTTGTATCTTTAATATGTTTAATATCTTATGTATCAGTAATAAAGGTAGGAGTGCTGGAGCTCTCCTGTTTTATATGTTTATCTAGCTGTCATTCTGGTTTTCTCTTGAGTTCAACACCACCGTTTCTTTTCTTTTTTTTTTTTTACATGCCAAAGTTTTGGTCCATGGCTAACATAGCATCAACCATTACAATAAAGCCTTGTACACACGGGCCAGACTCTTGTCAGGAAAAAAAAAAACTTTTTTCCTGACGAGATTCTTGGCAAGAATCTCTTGCCGGCCGAGTGTACACACTCAATTCAAAAGAACCGTCGTTCTTTTGAATGGCAAGAACGCGGTGACGTCATTGGGTACGGCGAGCATTCGCTAGTCACATTTGATGCCGTCATCTTGCTTCACCCTACCTATTCCTTGGAAGCTACCGCACATGCATCAGTCATTTCGAGCATGCGCGAGTTTCAACGGCGACAGGTAAGTATAGAGGCGCTTTTGTTTCTTGGCAGGAAAACCCTGCCGAGAATCATGACTAGAAAATAGAGAACAGGTTCTCTTTTTCTCATCAAGATTCTGGGCAGTTTTCTTGACGAGAAACTTCAAAGCCTCGTACACACGCACGGTTTACTCGGCTCTGCCAGCAGTTTTCTTGCTGGCTCTTGCCGAGTAAACCATGCGTGTGTACGAGGCTTCAGAAACTAACTTAGGCCTTCTGCACACGTCTGCTGTTAAACTCAAGTTCTTTTTAACTGCCATTAATTTCCCCTCTGTTATCCTATGTGTCCATGGATGTTTTTAGCAGGTTATCAGCAGAGGAGTTTATGGGCTGTTGATTGAATTCTCTAAAATCGTGTTAAAGAGCAGTTCTTCTGAGCACAAAGAACGCTGAACTCTGTGTGAATAGAGATGATGTGCGTTATTCATTTAGCACTTCAGTGTTTATTTCAATGGTCAGAATAAATAGAAATTCTGGCCAATTAAATTAACTCTCAAACTCTGATATAAATACAACAGGAGAAAAAGACGAGTCCTATAAAAGTGTATACACTGGTATGTGTTTTGGTTGTATCCGTCCTTAGGCCACTCACCACTATAGGGTGTTGTTGCTGTAGCCAAGCAAGCTAGACATACAAAAAGGAAGCCCAGTTAAGGTTACCTGGAAAGAAAAGCAGCTACTGAGCCAACAATAATAATAGAGGCTGATAAAAAGTACAAAACATTTTATTAAATTCAAAGTTGAGGGCTAAAAACATACTCCATATGAAAAAATAGTTATGACATCTTTACCGGTGCTGATTAAGTGGATACCACACAAGAGAAAGAAGGTGTGCATAACACGCCTGAATATGCGATCTTGCTTAACCACTATCTGCCCGCCGACCATCAAATGACGGCAGGGCAGCGTGGCTTTCGATCTGGGGCGACGATGTCCCAGAATGGCCAGTCTCACACGCCTGCGGGGGTGCGCAGCATGCCTGCGCCACGACCCCGATCTCTGTCCAATCACAGACGCTCACATGTAAACACGGAGGTGCCGCTAATTGGCGCTCCTTGCACTGACAAAGTGTGAGGAGAGGAGAGACAATCAGCGGCATCTCCTCACAAAGGACATCTAGGTATGTAATCGGGGCACTCATCATCAGTGCCTTGATTACAATAAAGCCCCTCCAGTGAGTGCCAGTCAGTGCTACCCATCAATGCCAATCTGTGCTCTTCAGTGCCCATAAGTGCGGCATAATTATGCCTCCTCATCAGTGCCCATAAGTGCCGCCTCATCAGCACCCATCAGTGAAGGAGAAAAATGTACTTATTTGCAAAATTTACTGACAAACTAAGAACATTGGTTTTTATTTTATTTATTTTTTTAAGAAAAAAGAAAAAACCTAGAAGTGATTAAATACCACTAAAAGAAATCTATTTGAAGAAAATTGATAAAACTTTAGATGAGAACATGATTAGAATGTAGCATGACTCTGCAATTCTCATTTCAAGGTGTGACAGCGCTGAAAGCTGAAAAATGGCTTGGGCAGGAAGGGGGGGTAAGTGCCCTGTATTGAGGTGGTTAAGTTCCTATGTTCACTGGCACATTAAACACAGTTCTAGGCTGGTCAGGCGGTGGAAAGGCAGTTTGCCAGGTACAAGTGTCTGAAAATGCAGACCTCAATGAATGGAGAACCAGATGTCGGCAAATGTCAAAGCAGCCCTATGGGCAATCGCAGCTATGCACAGCTGTTCCTATGGGAGGCATAAAGAAAAAGATGATCCTACATTACTATTTATTTATTAAAATGCTTATAAAACATATGCCTCGATGCGCTGGCGGGATAGAAACAGTACAAAAAAGGAGCAAAAACCGCATCAATCAAACAAGTAACCATAAAACAATAACAATCGGCAAACAATAAAAATATGTAAAACATACAAAACTAGATTTAAAGATCTAAAAGATATTAAAGTGTTTAAGTCACCCCGAAAGCCTGGATATACAGAGCGGAAAATAAGTATTTGAACACCCAAAACTGAGCTCCTTGTACTTCCAAGGTCTTCACACCGCATTTATTTTTGGCAAATTTAGGGATGTTCAATAAAGCCAAATTCTCAGACCGCAACGATCTGGTAGGCAAATGCCTGATTAATTTTTCTCTGAGATAGCCCGGCCCAAAAGCATAGATGGCCTTGTGCACAAGACACCCTGTCTTGAACTGGGCCCGTTGTACCGCAGGCAGCAACTGCAAGGCCTCAAGAGATGAAGTGATGTGGTCGTAACGACCCACACCCGTAAGTAGCCTAGCAGCAGCATTCTGGACAAGCTGGAGCTTGTGCAAGATGTTTTTAGACACACCAATATATAGAACATTACGTTAATCAAGGCGACTACCAACCATGGCATTGACCATGAAAATGTTATCAGGATCATCGATGAAGCGAAACGTAGACCTCAGGAGTCTCAGGTGGAAGTGGCAGGTACTTACCACCCGGTTTACCTGGCTACACAATGTCAACTTCGAATCAAAGATGACCCCCAGATCCCCAACCTTGGTGACTGGGACCGGTCTCGGGTTTTACTACATCCTACAGTGTGCGTGTCTTGCGTGGTCACCACCATTGCCGTTGAGTAGATGCTGTCTATCAGAGACAGTCCATATTAAGATGACGGGACATCAGAGCTTGGTGGCAGCAGGAGCGGGTGGGTTTACAGCACACGCCGTTCGAGTAGGGATATGGTTCGGATCACCTGCTGTTCCTAGTGCCTGTTCGAGTGGGACATAATTTTAATGGCGTTGAGTGACTGTGGTGACGGCAACGCGTTTTGCAACAGAGTGGCATAGCTTCGTCTGGACATGATAAACTCACCTAGACTGTTTTGAAAAAAATGCTTACCATGTATATTCATTATCTATTGGTGATCAAAGATACATAGACATTTGCTCTACCATTTTTGAATGTTGGTTTTAATGAAAATCTGTTCATACTGGTATATTTTTCATACAGATGGAAACAAATGGCATACAGTGCTTCATTGGTTCTCAACCTCTTAAGAAGGCAATAGATTGATCACAATTTGGCTGTTCAGCAGGGACTGGACTGGATTACTGCTCATTGATTGGTTGCTAGAAGTTACTGTACGTCATTACTGCTCACCCATTGGTTGCTAGATGTTACTGCACATCCATACCGCTCACTGAGTGGTTGCTAGAGACTACTGCACATTACCACTAACTGGTTGCTATGGGTTACTGCTTATCATCACTCACTGATTGGTTGCTAGAGGTTACTGCACATTATTACAGCTCACTGATTGGTTGCTATGGGTTACTTATCACTCACTGTGTTATTCAAGCTCTGCACATGGCAGGAGATTTGCAAAGCGCAGCATGGGGGGGAGGGGGGAGTACACAGAGCCACTTGCTGATCATGAGACCTCAGGCAGTGATCAAGCGATCAGTCTTCCACTGGCCAGGAAAAACTAGATGCGAGCACCGCAAGCTTTTGTCTCGCAATAAAGACCTGGGGACACCAACTGGTGGACATTACCCCACACAGATTAGGCAAATTAGGCGGCTGCACGGCCCCTGGGAGTGCAAGGTCTTTTGGCGACTGCCTAATTAGAGCTGTCTGTACTGTCTTGACATGAGCCTGCAGAAAGTAGATTGTCAGTACACAAGGATTGATCAATTTTCAGATATATACCATAGTTTGTGGCCTCTATAGCTTTCATGCAGACTAAATAATATACAGGCATACCCCACGTTTTAATACACAATGGGATTAATTTACTTAAGCTGGAAAGCGCAAAATCAGGCTCAGTTCTGCACAGAAACCAATGAGCTTCCAGGTTTTATTACCAGGCTTAATTGAACAAGCTGAGGTTAGAAGCTCATTGGTTTATATGCAGATGTGAGCCTGATTTTGCACTTTCCAGCTTTAGTAAATAAGCCACACTGTGTACTTAAAAGTGGGGTATACCTGTACACCGATTTGGGTTATTTTCACCAAAGAGATGTAGCTTAATCAATTATCCTATTTGCAACATTGTATAACCGAAATTATAAAAAAAAATTCTTCGGTCTTTATTTATGTAGCAAAAAATGTAAATCCCAGTGGTAATTTAAATACCACCAAAAGAAAACTCGAGTAGAATGCAGTACAGTGTGGTATTAGGGATGAGCTTTGTGTTCGACTCGAACGTATGGTCGACTCGAACTTTGCATGTTCCACCGTTTGTCGAAATACGAACAAAACGGGTAGTTCGTACCAAATTTAAATGACGCGCCACGGCCCATAATTCACTGCGGCATTGCGCGCTGATGATTTGCCAAGCATGCTGAATGTCCCGAATGCTTGACCAATCACAGCGCCGTCAGTAATGAGAGGCGTAATTGGCCAAAGCCAGGGTGGTTTTGGCCTATTATGGCTCAGGGCTTTAGCACACGCCCCACACTATAAAAGACTGCCTCCAGTTCAGACAGAGAGAGAGAGATTGTCTTTTTCCTAGCTAGATAGAGCAGGCAGTCTAGTTAGTTAAATTTACAGTGTGTAGAGGATATATATACATCCCAGGAGTTGTACATATATTTATACACTATATAGTTTAGTTAGATTGGTTCTTCCTAATCTGTCAGGCAATGGATTGTGCTAGCTGCAGTGTTCTCACATGTTGTATTGCCCGTGTGCTCAGTGCAACTAAACTCACTTGCTGTATACTGCAAGTTTGCTGCTCATTCATTTGCAACTAAACCCACTTGTTGCATAGTGCTAGTGTGCTGCTCATTACTTTGCAAATAAACCCACTTGGTGCATAGTGCTAGTGTGCTGCTCATTACTTTGCAAATAAACCCACTTGGTGCATAGTGCTAGTGTGCTGCTCATTACTTTGCAAATAAACCCACTTGGTGCATAGTGCTAGTGTGCTGCTCATTACTTTGCAAATAAATCCACTTGGTGCAAAGTGCTAGTGTGCTGCTCATTACTTTGCATCTAAACCCACTTGGTGCATAGTGCTAGTGTGCTGCTCATTACTTTGCACCTTAACCCGCTTGGTGCATAGTGCTAGTGTGCTGCTCATTATTTTGCAACTAAACCCCATTGGTGTGTACTGCACGTGTCCTCTGCAGTTTGCGCCTAAAGCTACGAGGTGTGTATACTGACTGTCTTCTGCAGGCCATTATAATGTCTGGAAGGACAACAAAGAGAGTCACGAGGGCAAGCAGGCTCTGCATCTAGAGGCAAAAGTGCTGGTGGTGGACACGGTGCATCCTCTTCACCACGTGGCCATTGCAAACGCTCGTCCTTCTTCTTCTTTTCGGGAGCTGGCCGTGTTGAGCCTCAACATGCAGACAAATTGGTAGAGTGGGATGACTAGGCCGTCCTCCTCCTCCTCATCCTCACCCAGGCTGAGCTTACTTTTTCTGGAAAAGCAGCTGCCAAGGCGTCCTCTTCCCTCTGCACAATGGCATCACACAATCCTTCCCTAGTCCCACCATGTCCTCCTGAGGAGTCCCCTGAACTGTTTCAACACAGTGTTGGGTACACGCTACATGAAGATGCGCAGCGTTTTTTAGGGCTCCGATGATGGAACACAGAAAGAGAAAGGCAGTAATGTGAGCCCAGAGAGAGGGGGTGCCCGAGAGGGACAGCAATCTGGCAGTCATGTCCCCCCCCCCCAGCTGGAGCATACTGCCAGGTTTTCGAAGGGGATGATGAAGTCACTGACTCTACGTGGGTGACTGATAGGAAAGAGGAGGAGGAGGAGGCACAGGCACATCTCCAAAAAGGCAGGATGCCCTCCAGGGGACAGGGCAGGACAGGCAGCTCAAGGGCAGCACACCTAATGCATTACATCGCAGAGCTACGCCTGTGCAGGGCACTGCTGTGTCTCAGCAATACTGCAAAAGTTCTTTGGTGTGGGCCTTTTTTGACACATGTGCATCAGATCCCACTGTTACTATTTGCAACATATGTCTCAAGCGTATGTCGCGTGGCCAAAACATCACCCGCTTGGGCACCACATGCTTGACCAGACATATGTCGACCTGCCATACAGTTCATTATCAAGCATACCTGAAAGACCCAAACCAAAGAACAAAGTGGACCTCCCCTTGCCCCTCATCAGCTGGGATCTCCAACCCCACTATACCCTCAGTCCTCTCTGAAGCCTGAACTGATAGGACTGAAGGTGTAGAATTAGGTGTGTCACAACCTAGTAGTTCATGCGGGCAATCTACTATCGGTACACCAATGGCAGATTGTAGCAGACAAATTTCCCCGCCCCAGCTGCTGCAGCGCCAAAAGTACTTTCCCAGCCATCCACATGACCAGCGGTTGAATGCTAGCTTAGCGAAATTGCTAGCACTTCAACTGGTGCATTTTCAGTTGGTAAATTCTGCCCCCTTCCGTGAGTTTGTGGAATGTGCGGTACCTCAGTGGCAAGTTCCAAAACGCCACTTTTTCTTACGGAAGGCGATTCTGGCTCTCTACCGGCATGTGGAAGGCAATGTCCATGCCTCGCTGGACAGGGCGGTCAGTGGTAAGGTGCATATTACCGCTGACTCATGGTCCAGCAGGCATGGACAGGGACGTTGCCCCTCTTTCACGGCGCATTGGGTGACTGCTGGCAGCTGGGAAGGAAGCAGGGCAAGGTACAGTAGTGTTGGAGGTTGTTTCCACCACCACGCCTCCCAAACACTACTACTGGTTGTGACACACCTCTCTCCTCCACCCCCTCTTCTTCCTCTGTGGCCTCTTCCTGTGCTGATGTGTCCTCAGAACCAGCCGTGCTCCGTAGGCGTACGAGGGGCTACGCAGGAATACAGGCAAAGCAATGACATGCGGTGCTAGAGCCGGTGTGCTTGGGAGACAGGAGCCACACTGGGGCATTAATTCTGTCAGATCTGCAGGGGCAGACTCAAAGGTGGTTGACGCCACGCCAGCTTAAGCCAGGAATGGTGGTAAGCAACAATGGCACCAACCTCCTCTCTGCCCTGCGACAGGGACAACTGACCCATGTCCCCCGTTTTGCTCAGGTTCTGAATTTGGTAGTGCAGCTGTTCTTGGGCAGGTACCCAGGCTTACAGGATGTCCTGAAGCAGGCCAGGAATGTCTGTGTGCATTTCCGAAGGTCATATAATGCCACTGCTCGGCTGACAGACCTCCAAAGGGAATACAACCTGCTCAAGAACCGCCTAATCTGTGACATGCCCACCAGATAGAATTCTACATTGGCCATGCTGCAGCGGCTGCACACGCAGCAGAGGGCCATCAATGAGTGCCTGTGCCAATATGGCAGCAGAACTGGGTCAGGGGAGCTTGGTTTTTTCCCCACGCCAGTGGGTCTCGATCAGGGATGCATGCACTGTCCTGTCACCATTTGAGGAGGCCACGAGGATGGTGAGCAGTGACAGTGCATGCATCAGTGAGACTGTCCCTCTTATTCACATGTTGGAGCACACACTACATGGAATAATGGACAGGGCCCTTGAGGAAGAACAGAGGGAGGAAGAGGAGGACTTCCTTACCTCTCAAGGCCCCCTTTTTTTTTGTTTCATAAAGATTTTATTGAAAGACAAATGAACAATACGTCGTACAGAGACGAGAAGTACAGATACAAGTATTTATCTAAGGTTACACGGCCTATGTGAATACCAGAAATAGAGTCAAGCAATTAAACAAGTAGTAAAGAACCAAGGCTGACTCATTAGGTTGGGGTCAAAACTTAGGGCCTGAGCCCGATAGGCTATAACAATTTTGACATCTTGCACGAAACCACCATAAGGTCGTTTCCACTTGTCATTGTACAATCCTATTGCGAGGAAGGAAAGAGAGGGCGCAGGAAAAAGGCGAGAGAAGAAAAAGGGAGAAAGGAGGAGCAGAAAGGGAGTGACAACAGGGAAGGCAGAACAAAAAAAAAAAAAGGGGGGAGATATGGAAGGGGGAAGGTGCGATTGAGGGACGTCAGTGTCGGTGGTCTCCCCCCAAAGGGCCAATCCCAGTCGGGCAGCAAAACGTCGGTTCAATAGAGTTCCTGTTTTGCCTAAGTTTGGCTTGGATGCACTTTAAGCATTATGGGTTCGGAAACGCTGAGTCGTTTTAAAGTGGGTCCAGCAGGCCCAAGTAGTGGAGAATTGTGTGATGCGCTCTTGTGAAATATGGACAAGCTCCTCCATTTCTTCAATTCCAGAAATCCTGTTAAACCATTCCCCAATTGTCGGAGTGTGCGATGAGCACCAATGTACCGGGATGCAGAGCCTCGCCGCGTTCACCATGTGCATGGCCAAGGACTTAAGGAACTCGGACTTGGTCAGATGCGTATGATGCAGGAGATATTGTGCCGGAGACTAATCCAGCACATAAGTAGTCACGTGTGCGATAAGATCATGCACTTCTTTCCAAAAAGGCTGGATGGACTCGCAGTCCCACCAAATGTGGAGCATGGTCCCTCGTCCCTTACCGCATCTCCAACACGTATCCCGAACCGCTGGTGCAAATTTGTGTAGGAGAGCTGGAGTTCTATACCAGCGTGTCTGTAGTTTGTAGCAGTTTTCCTGGATAGCTACGTTGAGGGACCCCTTGTGGGTATAATCATTGATACGGGCCCAATCATCCTCTCCAAGGGAGATGTTGAGTTCAGTTTCCCATGCTGAGTGAGCAGGGTCCGGGTTACTGTCCAATAGGATCTGATAGATACTGGAGATCAGGTGTCTTTGTGGGGATGTCTGTGTACAAAGGGATTCAAAAGGTGTCAATCGTCTTGACCATGTTTCCGCGGTCGCTTGCGAGGAGAGAAAGTGTCTCACTTGCCTATAAGACCAGAAAGGGAAAAAAGTGGATGGGGAGGTGGACACTAAGTCCTCGTAGGAACGAGGGGGACCACGGGAGAAAAAATGGCGTGCTTGGACCCAATCGTGCGCCCAAACACAATTCAGGAATGAAGAGGGCAGGCCCGGCTCGAAGCCAGGGTTACCCCTCAAGGGGGTTAAGGCTCAAGGCCCCCTTTATCCAGACAGTGGTCCTGCTTGCCCGCCTAGCACACAGGAAGAGGAGGAGGAGGAGGGGGATTGTATCAGCAGCATGGAGGTGGAGCCTAGCACTCAGCAGCAGCAGTCTTCAAGGGACCACTTACAGTCCCAAGGAACCCATGGACTTTTACGTGGCTGGGATGAGGTGGCTGCGGATCCTGACGTCCTCAGTGACCCAGAGGACTGTGCCCTGAATGCCTCAGCAAACCTACGCTGCATGGCCTCCCTGATCCTGCAAAGCCTGCGTAAGGATCCTTGTATTTGTGGTATCAAGGAGAGGGATCATTACTGGCTGGCAACTCTCCTTGATCCACGTTACAAGAGTAAGGTTGAGGAGCTTATCTTGCCGTCGCAGAGGGAGCAGAATATGAAACATCTTCGGGAGGCCTTGCAGAAAGGTCTGTGCAATGCGTTCCCAGAACCTGGGGGATTACCAAATCCTGGTCCTGGACAACGTGTTGCTGAGGCTTTGGTGAGTCACAGAAGGAGCGGTGGAGAAGGTGGCCGTCTGACGATTCGTTCAGACAATTTTTTGGTCTGCAGCCCCAAGGTATGACCGGTTCCAGCAACCATCGCCAGCGTCTGGTTTACATGGTGCGGGAATACCTAGGGGCAAGATCAGACTTGGACACCTTCCCCACCAAAAATCTTCTGGCTTACTGGGTTTTGCGGATGGATCACTGGCCAGAGCTTGCACAGTACGCAATTAAGGTACTGGCTTGTCCTGCATCCAGCGTTCTTTCAGACACACATTCAGTGCTGCTGGAGACTTTGTGACTGATCACAGGGTGCGCCTCTCCACCTACTCCGTTGATCGACTGACCTTCATAAAAATGAATCAGGCTTGGATCACTGGATCACCTGATGCTGATGTAACTGAATAATTTTTTTGAAATGTCAGATCCCTTGGAGACTGCCTATGCTGATGCTGAGTGACTGTGCTGTTATGCTGCTAACTGAATATCCTTTTCCTCCTCAATGATTTTGCTGATAGCTAGTAAGAACATTGTTGGTTCTGGCCAGCGCCACCAGTGCCTAAGGCCCAATTTTTCTGCCCCTGTTTAACAGGGGCGTATAATAACATTTTTTATGCAATACTTTGCATGTGGCTCTTTGCTGCCCTCCAATTACAGTATCTGTGAGGGGTTGCATTGTTGTGCCTAAGGCCAAATTTTTCTGCCCCTGTTTAATAGGGGCGTGTAATAATTTTTGATGCAATACTTTGCAGCAGGGCTTATTAAAGCGGTTGTAAATCGCATAAACAATTTTTTTTTTTTTTACTCCTGCAAGGCAAAAGCCATAATGAGCTAATATGCACCGCATATTAGCTCATTATGAAATACTTACCTCAGAACGAGGTGAGAGGAACTTGCCTGGTCCACGCCGAGCGAGATGTCATCTTGCCTGGCGTGTCTTCTGGGTATCGCCACTCCAGCGCTGTGTTTGGCTGGAGCGGCGATGTCGTCACTCCCGTGCATGCGCGCTGGAGTTTTCAATTCAGCAAGGTCCGGCGGCTGCCGGTCCTTTTGCCGAGAATCCGCCCTGCCTATGAGCCGCTGCAATCAGCGGCGCATTGCGAGGGGAATATCTCCTAAACCGTATAGGTTTAGGAGATATTCTCCTTACCTACAGGTAAGCCTTATTATAGGCTTACCTGTAGGTAAAAATTTAAAAACTAGAGTATCTGTAAGGGGTTGCAGTGTTGTGGCACCGCCACCAGTGCCTAAGGCCCAATTTTTCTTCCCCTGTTCTAGTATTTTTCTTTGTTTCATTATTTTCTAATTTGGGTTTTTATTGTAGCTTTCTCCTAGATTACCATAGTGTCATGTTTATTTTCTTGTATTAAATACTCATCATTGTCAATGTAAACACCACACATCTAGTATTGTTCTTTTAGGCAGCATTGATATAATAATAAGCCACATATTGTTGAGTATCCAAAAATATTTATTGTTTCACATTTAAAATGTGTCATTTTTTTTAAAATCCAAAAATATAAAAATATATGTAGCGCTCACCCCCGAAGGAGCCGCTGATTAGTTTGGGATCGGCGTGTTAGGTTACCAGTGATTCTTGTCTAGGGATAATATTAGTGAAGGTGGTTAAAGAGCAGGTGTCCAGACGTCAACTTGAGTTTTCAATGCTTTATTCCAAGGCCTAACATGGCCAACATCAACATGACACACGATAGAGGAAAGGTTGATGAGCAGGGAGAGAACTGTAGTATCAGGCCTTGGATTTCAAAGAGAGCAAGCCTGCTCTCAGCACAGTCAAGTTCAAACGTCGCCACACTGAACCGAGTGGGTAAAGTGCCCCGGACAGGCGATTTACTTGAGCCTGGCAGCCGAAGGGCCACTTTTAAACAAAGTCACTGGGAGGAAAACAAGGCCTCTGCCACAGGCCTATTGAATTGTTCTTAGATTTTTCAAAGGCTAGAACCAATGAATCCTCCCAGTAAGTCCAATCTCAAGGTCACCGACTGACGGCTGAAGTGTACCTGTCATGTGGCGTGGATCCCCAGTGGTTCATCCAGGCCTCACAGACAACCTCTACTTCTGGGTTCTCCCGAGCCGATCCCCCACTGTTCAGCTCCCGGCTTAGGATCTGGGACCCAGCAAGCCTCTGGGGCCCCTCTTTGCATCAGAATGAAGTTCCACCTGGTACGCAACCTCGGCCAGGCAGGCCTTGATGGCAGGGCCCATGGATGCGTGCACCCTGAAGGTGGATGCAGCACCTGAAACGCGGGCCCTGCATAGCACAACTCTCACAGGCGACTGCCCCAGATATACCCTCCCGCCAGCACGTCCAGAGAAAGAACCGCTCCTCTGATTGGTTGCTGGGAGAAGGTGGGTCCCTCAGAACCCCTTCTAGCGCCGACTGTCACCCAGGGGTAACACCCCTCTGGCATGCAGACCAACCCACAAGGCAGTTTCAAAACTGGCAGCAACCCAAAATTAGGCAATTCGCGAATGGAAGCAACTTAACTCTCCCATTCCCCACTAACCCCCCGCAAATAGGGGGGGGGGGGGCGCTACATATAATTTTTTTTTTTTTTTTTTATCAAGAAATATATTTTTGCCAAGAAATATTTGTCAACATCAATTTTATTTTGTTTTTTTACAATTTTTTGTTGGTATTTTTTTTTTTTAGATTTTTTTTTGTGTATTTTCTTTGAGAATAACAAAATTCTAAAATATCTGGTTTAAACGCATTAACAATGACCAACTTTTTAGCATTGGTCATTTTTCATGCGTTTTAGCCAGAAAACTAGAGATCCCACTTAAAAAATAAATAAAACAAAACATACATAGAAAAAAATTGTTTATTTAAACCCTCCCCAGAACATCCATTAAATCCTTTAGTTTTCGCTCCACAGTTTTTTTTTTCTCATCTTCCCGAAGCAGATGTGGATGTCCTCAATTTGAGCCCTGCAGGACAACACCTCTCCAATTAACACCTGGGCGCTGGATGTGTCCAATCCACCACCAACAGCACAAATACCTCCTGAAATTTGGAAACAAACCATGTACAGTGCCTTGCGAAAGTATTCGGCCCCCTTGAACTTTGCAACCTTTTGCCACATTTCAGGCTTCAAACATAAAGATATAAAACTAATTTTTTGTGAAGTAGAATCAACAAGTGGGACACAATCATGAAGTGGAAGGAAATTTATTGGATATTTCAAACTTTTTTAACAAATAAACGGAAAAATTGGGCGTGAAAAATTATTCAGCCCCTTTACTTTCAGTGCAGCAAATTCTCTCCAGAAGTTCAGTGAGGATCTATGAATGATCCAATGTTGACCTAAATGACTAATGATGATAAATAGAATCCACCTGTGTGTAATCAAGTCTCTGTATAAATGCACCTGCACTCAGATAGACTCAGAGGTCAGTTTAAAGCGCAGAGAGCATCAGGAAGAACAAGGAACACACCAGGCAGGTCCGAGATACTGTTGTGGAGAAGTTTAAAGCCGGATTTGGGTACAAAAAGATTTCCCAAGCTTTAAACATCCCAATGAGCACTGTGCAAGCGATAATATTGAAATGGAAGGAGTATCAGACCACCGCAAATCTACGAAGACCTGGCCGTACCTCTAAACTTTCAGCTCATACAAGGCGAAGACTGATCAGGCCTCGTACACACAACCGAGGAACTTGTCGGGAGAAACGCATAGTTTTCCTCGTCGAGTTCCTTGTTCGGCTGTCGAGGAACTCGACGAGCCAATTTTCTCCATTCCCGTTGAGTAAAAAGAGAACATGCTCTCTTTTTGGCTCGTCGAGTTACTCGATAGTTTCCTCGATTAAAAACGTACACACGACCGGTTTCCTCTGCAAAACACGTCTCCCAACAAGTTTCTTGCTGGATTCTGCCAAGGAAACCGGTCGTCTGTACGAGGCCTCAGAGATGCAGCCAAGAGGCCCATGATCACTCTGAATGAACTGCAGAGATCTACAGCTAAAGTTGGAGACTCTGTCCATAGGACAACAATCGGTCATATACTGCACAAATCTGGCCTTTATGGAAGAGTGGCAAGAAGAAAGCCATTTCTTAAAGATATCCATAAAAAGTGTCATTTTTAAAGTTTGCCACAAGCCACCTGGGAGACACACCAAACATGTGGAAGAAGGTGCTCTGGTCAGATGAAACCAAAATCGAACTTTTTGGCAACAATGCAAAAGGTTATGTTTGGCGTAAAAGCAACACAGCTCATCACCCTCAACACACCATCCCCACTGTCAAACATGGTGGTGGCAGCATCATGGTTTGGGCCTGCTTTTCTTCAGCAGGGACAGGGAAGATGGTTAAAATTGATGGGAAGATGGATGGAGCCAAATACAGGACCATTCTGAAAGAAAACCTGATGGAGTCTGCAAAAGACCTGAGACTGGGACGGAGATTTGTCTTCCAACAAGACAATGATCCAAAACATAAAGCAAAATCTACAATGGAATGGTTCACAAATAAACATATCCAGGTGTTAGAATAGCCAAGTCAAAGTCCAGACCTGAATCCAATCGAGAATCTGTGAAAAGAACTGAAAACTGCTGTCCACAAACGCTCTCCATCCAACCTCACTGAGCTTGAGCAGTTTTGCAAGGAGGAATGGGCAAAAATGTCAGTCTCTCGATGTGCAAAACTGATAGAGACATACCCCAAGCGACTTACAGCTGTAATCGCAGCAAAAGGTGGCGCTACAAAGTATTAACTTAAGGGGGCTGAATTATTTTGCACGCCCAATTTTTCAGTTTTTTATTTGTTAAAAAAGTTTGAAATTTCAAATAAATTTCGTTCCACGTCATGATTGTGTCCCACTTGTTGATTCTTCACAAAAAATTACAGTTTTATATCTTTATGTTTGAAGCCTGAAATGTGGCAAAAGGTCGCAAAGTTCAAGGGGGCCGAATACTTTCGCAAGGCACTGTATTGTTGCCGCACAGCACGTGCGCTTTGGGGGGCCAAGCCTGTATGGCCAGGCTCACAGGCCGCCACTGGAACATCAATGGGCTCATCAGGCACAAGTGTCATGTAGTTTGTTGAGGGTCTCTTTAGGAAATTGTGCAATATGCAGCAGCAAAGTATGACATAGTTCAGATTCTACTTAACAAACCAACAGTCCTTGTCTTGTTTGCACCACCTGTATACTGCTGTTCAAACTATATAGGGCCAAAGGGTCTTGTAATGACCTAGGGGAGTGGTGACGGGGAAACCCATGCAGTTTTTTTCAGTGATTTTCATTCATATTGCAGGGACCAAGCATTACATTAAAGCCGCAAGCAGTATTAATTTTTTTTCTTATAGTAATCTCATTTTGTGCAGGGACAGTTCTAAACACGTGCCACCTTACAGGCATACTATAGACACCCAGCAGGTACAGTATTTAAAGGAATTTTTCATTATTTTTTCCATTGATACATGTTCCCTGGGGCAAGACCCGGATTCTCAAAGACGTTTTCCAACAATAACTTGAACATTGGGCTTTAAAATGAACACTTTTGAATTTGAACGTTCGAGTCCCATAGACGTCAATGGGGTTCTAAATGTTTGCGCGAACATTCGGTCCGTTCGAAGGTTCTGGTGCGAACCGAACGCGGGGGTGTTCGGCTCATCCCTATGTGGTATGACTGTGCAGTTGTCATTCAAAATGCAACCACGCCGAATGCTGAATATTGGCATTGGCAGGAAGGGGGTAAAAGTGCCCAGTATTTAAGTGGTTAAAGTTGGGTAGTGTAAAACAGACTTTAACACTTTCCCTACCGAGTTATTGTAAAATGACGTTGGCGGGAATCCACCCTCCCTCCGGGTGGACCTCATATGACGTCCTTGCCTTCCCAGGCGGCTAGGGGGTGCCACCGCCGCATTGCTCGGGACCCGGTGCACGATTGCCCGCAACCATGGCAAGACAATGGATCTGTGTGTGTTAACTGAGGAGACTGATGTGTTTTCCCAGTACAGAGGAACACACATCGGTCTCCTCCCCTTTTGAGTCCCCTCCCCCCCAGTTAGAACTCACTTTAAGGAACATATTAACCCCTTCAGCGCCCCTAGTGTTAACCCCTTTCCTGACAGTCACATTTACACAGTAATCAGTACAGTTTTTAGCACTTATCGCTGTATAAATGTGAATGGTCCCAAAAAATGTGTCAAAAGTGTCCGATATGTCTGCCGCATTGTCACGGTCACAATAAAAATCGCAGATCGCCGCCATTACTAGTAAAAAAATAAAAATTCCATAATTGTATTCCCTATTTTTTAGATGCTGGAACTTTTGCACAAACCGATCAAATACGCTTTTTTTTTTTTTTTCACCACCAAAAATATGTAGAAGAATACGTATCAGTCTAAACTTGGGAAGAAAAAAAAATTATGATATTTATTAAATCAAAAAGTAAAAGATATTGTGTGTTTTTTTTTTTTTTTTTTTCAAAATTGTCGAGGTGATCAAATACCACCAAAAGAAAGCTCTATTTGTGGGGGGAAAAGGTGTAAATTTTTGTTTTGGGAGCCACGTCACACGACCGCACAATTATCATTCAAAGTGCGACAGCGCTGAAAACTAAAAATTGGTCTGGACAGGAAGGGGGTGAAAATGCCCTGTATGGAAGTGGTTAATAACATTATAGTCAGTGATTGTGGAGGTTTAATGCATAATGATGATCCCAAGCTCATAGTAACACTTCCTGTCCTGGAATCTGAGAAAACTAGCAGTTATTTTAGTCCATCCCTACATAAACTTTTGTGTAGCAGCTGGAAGGAGTGAATAGGAATACTATAGGATCTCAGCTGGGTGACAGCTTTTGTGGCTGCTGACATCACATTTAAGGTGCTGTTGCCTTGCTGTAGTCTCAAGGCTTTTCGATGCCTACACAAGGGAGGATTTTACAGGTAAATAACATGTCTAAAATACATTTGAATGCAAATATAATCTTATGGGAAGATTTGAGCTGAATAGTTTGATGACACGGTCTCTGTAATACCTTTTTATAAAGACTTTTCTTCAAAATTAGAATGTGACACTGGGTTAAGTATAGTCTGACCCTTTTTTTTTTTACCTTTTACTCAATATGTTTTACTTTTTGGTCTTGATCAGTTGTATACCTGTGAAAACCTTGTTTTGATTTCATGGACTTGGTCAAGGATAAGATGATCATTGAATACAAGGTGATGTATATTTTGAAACTAGAGCTTTGTCCATTCTTCATTTGGGGTTCTTTCTTTGCACTATCTGGCTTGGCTACTTTTTTTATGACAATTAAAATTCTTTCAGAGGCATCCTCTCTTTTAATTTCTAGCCTTCAATAAAGTTTGGTGGCTTCTTGCTTTCCATGCTTTGTATCCTCTTTGCGCTCTTTGCCTGATCCTCCTCCAAAAATCATCATCTACACTGCTTTCAGTGTTCGTACAGCATCAAAGCATTGTTTTTGTTCCTCTTTAATAGTCGGTTCACACTAAGGCGACATCACTCCGGGGGCGGCTCTGCAAGTCGTCCTGAGGACGACTTCAGAGGCGATTTGCAAAACGACTTCTGTATAGAAGTCAATGCAAGCCGCCCCCAAAGTCGTACAGGAACCAAATTTCTAAGTCGGAGTGAATTGCGTCGCTCCTATTAGAATGGTTCCATTGCATAGCATGGGACGCGTCTCGTCAGGTGGCTGAGCCGCCTGACACGTCACGCCAGTGTGAACCGAGTCTTAGTGAACAGAAATATGCACAGAGAAATTATGTAAACAGAAAAAACAACATCGTAATCAATGGGGTGTGTCTGCCCTAATGCTGTATCAGGTAGCAGTGACACATCCCTGGTCCTGTGGTTTGTCTGCCTGTTTACCCTCCGCTGGGTCAGGCTAAGTATGCTGTGCTTCTACAGCAGCAGTGGATTTGGGGCCTTTGTCCTCACTAAGATCTCTCCCTGGTCCCTCCTTGACTGTGCCAGTGGAGGCATGTTCAACTTATCTGGTTCCCGATGTCCTAAAGGAAGAGGCTATGAAGAGGATTCTCTTTTGTGCGGAAACATTGCTGAGACTGTGGCTGTCACAAATGTCCCTGATGCTAGCGTCTGACTTCTTTTTTTTTTTTTTTTTTTTTTTAAGTGTATTTTTTTTGTGCGTGAACTCGAGAGAGAGAGGAGCCGGACTGCAGGAGTTGGGAGTAGGCAGACCCTCCCCCCGGAGGCAATCGCCATCCTTCTCCATGCCCCTGGTGGCAATGGTGGGTGTGAGGGGGGGCCTCCCACTCACCCCACCCTACCTGCTCCTCTTGGGAGCCCAACTGAGGCCCAACGGGACCCCAATGGAGCAGAGGGACTCCCCCTATGGGGGAGTGAGGGGGCCTAGCCCACCCAGCCAGCCCCGTAGGTCCTTCGCCTCTCTTTATTTTAGGAGACCGCATGACCAAAGTGCGTGTGTTTTTAAACCAATTTCGTGTGCCTGCAAGTGTGGTGGTTTTTGTGGGGGGGGTGGGCGTACTAAGCACAGCATAGCACACCCACCGGGAGCCGGGCTGAGACCACCAAACTCAATTCACATGTAGCCGAGACCGGGATCCGAACCCTTGGCTGCAGAGGTGAATGGCTTGTCAGCGCAGTGCCAATCACGTTGAGCCACCACAGCTCCCTAGCGTCTGACTTCTATGTGCTGTCTAAAGCTATATGTGAAACCGTACTACTGCGTTAGCAGTGCTGTCTGTAATGTGATCAGTAACTGCAATTGGGGTCACATAAGGTCTTCTATTACCATCAATGTTTCACCCTACAAGGGTACCTATAAGAGTTGTGTGTGTGTGTGTGTGTGTGTGTGTGTGTGTTTTTTTTTTTTCAATTGGTACTTTGCTTTCTCGTTCCAGTGTTAACTTTTTGCCGCTGCCAGGGAGTTGGCAGAAAAGCAAAGATAAGAGGTGCATACACCAGTAAGACTATTACAGGATGTAGTGGAGGTGCCAAATAGCAGGAAAACTGCAATAGAAAAGGGGAAGGAGGATTTGGTCAGAGGCCACGTAAAAGAGACAGCTCATATTTTAGGCACTATTAATCTGAGAGCTTGATTTCCCAACAAAAAACTGCCAGATCAGGTTCATTCTGAAAAGCCTTTGTTAATTTCTGAAGGCATGAGTGATTCTCAAAATATAGCAATTTTTTTGGCCTATTAAAGAAATACCAGCCTGCTATAATTTGTTTGCAAGATGCACGTTATGCCAGATACAATAAAGTATCTACAAAGGGTCATTTACAGTATAATAAGCGTATACATCCTTGTTATTCACATGACCATTGTATACTAATACAGCACTGGTACAGTTAGTTACTTTTGAAATAAAAAAAACTTGAAATATTTGACTCTATTGGGAAGCAGTTTATTCGACTGGCTGATGGTACAATGAGCATCCGCAGGCAACAGTGAAGCAGGGTGGAGATTCCTTGCAAGTTTGGGGATGCATTTCTGCTAAAGGAGTTGGAGATTTGGTCAGTATCAATGTTGTCCTCAATACTGAGATATACAGGCAGCTACTTCTCCATTGTGCCGTACCATCAGGGAGGTGTCTGATGAATCCCAAATTTATTCTGCAGCAGGACAAGACCCCAAACCTACTGCCAATGTCCTTCAGAACTAGTGTAGAAGAACAAGGAGTCCTGGAAGTGATGGTTTGGCTTCCACATAGCCCTGATCTCAACCTCCTCATATCTGCCTGGGATTACATGAAGAGACAGAAGGATTTGAGGCAGCCTACATCCACAGAAAATGTGTGGATAGTTCTCCAAGATGTTTGGAACAACCTACCTACCGAATTCCTTTAACAACTGTGTGCAAGTGTACCTAGAATTGATGCTGTTTTGAAGGCAAATGGTGGTCCCACCAAACTTTGATTTGGATTTCTCTTCTTTTAATTTACTTTCCACTTCGTTAATTGATAAAAAAAAAATATTAACACTTCTATTATATTACATGTACTTATATAGCGCCGTCAATTTATGCACCACATTATATATACATGTACATTAGTCCCTGCCCCTCAACAAGCTTACAATCTAAGGTCTCTAATTGACATACATACACATACTAGGGCCAAGTTAGACAGGATCCAGTTAACTTACCGGCATGTCTTAGGAGTGTGGGAAGAAACCAGAGTACCCGGAGGAAACCCACACAGGGAGGACATGCCAACTCCAGACCATGGTTGGTATTCAAACTGATGACCCTAGTGCTACTAGGGAGAAGTGATAACTACTTAGCCACTGTGGGTGATACAAGTTTCTCTTTAGAAAATGTTATACCTCTAATTTAATTTATTTTTTTAATTTTTCAGAATTGCTTATTAATTGTAGCAAGTCTGTATTGGTACCCATAGATAAACTGAAATCCCTTTTACCTACATCCAGGGCTTTTTTTCTGGGGGAACTTGGTGGAACTCAGTTCCACCACCTTTGGCTCAGACCCTTTGGTGCCCGCTCACCACAATCACTTGTGAACACAGAAGTCTGGTTTCTGTGTTTACAAGTGACTGCTTTGTAACCCCCTGAACTCTGCACACTGTATGTAATGCAATTCTGGTATTTAATGCCCCTTTAAGACCCTTCTACTGTTTGTGAAAACTGAACGGGTCGTTGTTGAGTTCCTGCACCTATTTTCTGAGAAAAAAAGCTCTGCCTACATCTATTAAGATGGTTATCTCTATTAAATATTTAATTAGAGTGATAAATTCTACAAATCCTAAATTGTAAACTTCATTAAATGTGAATCCACGTGTTGTTAAATTGTGGGCACAATTTTGGTGTAAACTTCCTTTGTCTATAGTTGGAAGATCTAACCTCAGGAAGAGAGTCTGGATACTCTCTGTGACGGTATTAGAGCATATAAAAGTCCTTCACACTCTCCAATTCTCCTCTGTGTCTGACCCCATAGCAAGTGGCTTGCTATGAGTGTAGATGTGCCGGCACGCTCCAGAGCCACTGCCGTCTGAGCTTCTAGTGAGACCAGAAAGAGGAGAGAAGAGCTGCATCATGCGGGCAACGCATTGAAGTGTTTAAGGGGGGCACTGGGGGTAGCTGCTAAGACTGTAGTAAACCGCTGAAAGAAATAAACGTGCAGGGAAATGGTATAATGTGCTAGTATGCATCGCATACTAGCACATTATGAAATACTAGTCTTCGAACTAAACCTGGTTAATAAAATATATATATAAAGTGCAGCGCAAACCATGTATACAATATAATAAATTGTGATAAATATATAGATAAAGTCCAAACAATTCGTGTCAAAAAGAGGAAAAATGTCTGTAGTCCATTCGATGAGACAAAAAGTTGAAGATCTTCACCACGTGAAAGAAAACAAGGGTAGCAAGTATAGAAGCTTATCCCTCCACCAGTGCAGATGGCTACTCTCACCTTAACCACTTAAGGACCGCCTCCTGCAGATTTACGTCGGCAGAATGGCACGGCTGGGCACATCAACGTATATATACGTTGGTTTTAGTACCCAGCCGTGGGTCGCGGGCGCGCGCCCGCGACCCGGTCTGAAGGACCGGGACCGCGGGATTCGCGGACCCGATCGCCGCTGCAGTGCGGCGATCCGTCCCTGGAGCGGAAGAACGGGGAGAGCCGTGTGTACACACGGCTTCCCCGTGCTTCTCTGTGGCCGGAGCATCGATCGCGTCATCCCTGTAATAGGGGGACGCGATCGATGACGTCACACCTACAGCCACACCCCCCTACAGTAGTAAACACACACATTAGGGCACACATTCCCTACAGCGCCACCTGTGGTTAACTCCCAAACTGCAACTGTCATTTCCACAGTAAACAATGCAATTTAAATGCATTTTTTGCTGTGAAAATGACAATTGTCCCAAAAATGTGTAAAAATTGTCCGAAGTGTCCGCCATAATGTCGCAGTCACGAAAAAAATCGCTGATCGCCGCTATTAGTAGTAAAAAAAAAAAAAATTAATAAAAATGCAATAAAACTATCCCTTATTTTGTAAACGCTATAAATTTTGCGAAAACCAACCGATAAACGCTTATTGCGATTTTTTTTTACCAAAAATATGTAGAAGAATACGTATCGGCCTAAACTGAGGAAAAAAAATGTTTTTTTATATATTTTTGGGGGATATTTATTATAGCAAAAAGTAAAAAATATTGCATTTTTTTTTAAATTGTCGCTCTATTTTTGTTTATAGCGCAAAAAATAAAAACCGCAGAGGTGATCAAATACCACCAAAAGAAAGCTCTATTTGTGGGAAAAAAAGGACGCACATTTTGTTTGGGAGCCACGTCGCACGACCGCGCAATTGTCTGTTAAAGCGACGCAGTGCCGAATCGCAAAAACCCCTTGGGTCATTTGTCAGCGTATTGGTCCGGGTCTTAAGTGGTTAAAATATGACCCCTGGGTTAGCAGATGGTCATTAGGGCATAAAGAGAACCGGAAGTGAAGTAGATCTCCTATTTGGTGGTCTCAGCATGGATGCCGGAACATGGAAGAAAAAACAACCATCTAAGAGCTTTAATCAGATAGGCAGTTGACAGGCTACTCACATTTGGTCAGAAGTTAACAGGCATGTATATGTATAACAGCTCACAGAGTTCCCCAGGAAGGACACCGAGCGACGTGTAAGGCTCCAAAAACCCCTGGACGCGTTGCGTGAAAAACACTTCCTGCTGAGGAAGTGTTTTTTCACGCAACGCGTCCAGGGTTTTTTGGAGCCTTACACGTTGCCTTCCATCTAACCCCTCCCATACAGGAAGTACCTTAGTTTTTTCACCAGTGTCTAAGAAGATTGGAAGCGATTAAGATAGTGCTAAAGGAAGCTCTGCCATTTGTGCCTGGGGCAAAAGAGCTATACTTCGGGTCCATCCAAGATGCTTAAATTATTACGCCACAATTGGATGGTATCCGGGTCTCCCGCACGAGGTGTCGCCTGTAATGTGTCTTTGGAGGTCTGGGCTCTAGGGTCCAGCACTTTTGCTTTTTAAAAATGCTAAAAGTCCTAGCAGAGTCTTTTACAAGGCCCAGGGAAGAGGCATCCTTTAAGTAGGAACCCATATCCCTAAAGGTTGGCACACATGCCCGCCGTGATGGGTGAAGATTGTTTTTTGTCTGATTTTCAGCAAACCTGCGGCGGGGATAAGGTAAGCAGGAAAAAAGTATTAAACATACCCTAAAGACTTTTTCCTTTTGAGTGGGTGTCTCTATTTTCGCCACTAGAGGGAGTAAAGAGTTGAGTTTTACTCACCAGAGCTCCAGACAGTGTCAGGTTGTTTTCTGACCGGAACACTCTCCGCTGCAGAGCTCTGCCATGAATAGCGACCAGGTCCTTTTCTCACTGCCAAGATGCAGGAGACCCTTCTGCCTCTCAGGAGACCACCATACCCCCCTAGGTCGCACATGGGGGGGCGTGCTTTATGGGAGGAAGGGGCTGGTCGCGAGCATGCACTTGCGCAGGCATGCATCCCACAGCATTTTTAAGTAGGCAGAAGCACATATAAAGCCTTATAAACCTGCAGCTCTCCCCTGATTGGAAATGCAGCGACTTACAAAGGGCACATGTGGTTGGTTATCTGGGCATCCCCAAGAGAGGACACCCACTGGACATGAAACAGCGTGATTGGTTGCATACTGTATGTAAAAAGCTTAAATAGTACAGGCATATATGCAGTTGATAGTACCTAAGCTTTGTTGCTTGATATGTCTTTCCAAAGGAAAAATATAGGGACTAAAAAAAACAAAAAAGCATTGCCATCTGAGACGAGAGCCTCTAGCCGGGCCCACTTGGTACTTTCCTCATCTAAAAAATGACGGAGCGGAAAGACCAAAAACATAAACCTAAACTTTAACTGCCACTTTTGCCATAAAGCTTAGTCTGTTAACCACTTCAGACCCGCGCTATAGCCGAATGACGGCTACAGCGCGGGTCTGAATATCCAACATGCCGTCGAAAGATGGCCGCCCCTTTGGCCGTTCCCAGCGCGCGCTCCAGAGCGCGGCCGCGGAGAAACCCTGTGTTGGCCGTGTCCCTTGGACACAGCCAATCACAGATCGCGGCGAACGGCCAATCAGAGTGGCCGTTTGCGATGCGATCTGTGCGGCGAATGAGAGATGATCTCACAGATCATCTCTCATTGCCGTTTTTACACAGAGACAGCGTCCTGTCTCTGGAGAGGAGGAGACCGATCTGTGTTCCTTGTACATAGGGACACAGATCGGTCACCCCCCCCCCCCTCCCACCACAGTTAGAACACACCTAGGATACATTTAACCCCTTCCTCACCCCCTAGTGTTAACCCCTTCAATGCCAGTCACATTTATACAGTAATTGGTGCATACTTATAGCACTGATCGCAGTATAAATGTGAATGGCGCCAAAAATGTGTCAAAAGTGTCCGATGTGTCCGCCATAGCGTCGCAGTACCAATAAAAATCGCAGATCGCCGCCATTTCTAGTAAAAAAATAATAATAATTCTGTCCCCTATTTTGTAAGCGCTATAACTTTTGCGCAAACCAGTCGCTTATTGCGATTTTTTTTAACCAAAAATTTGTAGAAGAATACGTATCGCCCAAAACTAAAAAAAAAAATTTTTTTTTTTTTAAATTGGGATATTTATTATAGCAACAAGTAAAAAATATTGTATTTTTTTTTCGAAATTGTCGCTCTTTTTTGTTCATAGCGCAAAAAATAAAAACCGCACAGGCGATCAAATACCACCAAAAGAAAGCTCTACTTGTGGGGAAAAAAGGACGTCAATTTTGTTTGGGAGCCACGTCGCACAACCGCGCAATTGTCGGTTAAAGCGTCGCAGTGCCGGAAGCTGAAATTTCACCTGGGCAGGAGGGGGGTTTATGTGCCCAGTAAGCAAGTGGTTAATGTATGTCGAAAAGTAACTTACTGGCTGGATCACCTTGTAAAAATAAAGCAAAAACCTCCCTTAAAAAAAATTAATGCAGCCACCATATCTAAGCTTCAATATAATACAGTTTTGTTTTTAGATTTAATACTGCTTCAAAGTAAAAAGAAAGCCAAAAACATACATACTCTCCCTGCAATCTTTTATGTAAAAATGTATCTTTATGCTTCAAAATTCTAAAATCTCCTTTTTTTTTTTTTAGTTTTTTTTGTTTTTTATTTAATGCCTGTCACGTGATCAAGTTCCTTCCCTTCTTTGACAAATCACAGCTAGAACTCTCTTGCTTTGCATGTAATGAGTCTATCTCATATATTAGTTTCACCTTTTAAAGTTGCATTAGTGTGAAATTAATGAACTTTTGCACAATATTCAGACTTTTGAGTGTCACCTGTATATGAGATGTGGACAGGCGCCTGCAGATTTCGTACATCTTATTAGGTTAAGATCTTGGAAAGATGTTCAATGTATCAGTGCTGGTTTTAAAACAAATGTATATAATCCATATATATAGTACATCTGCATTTTAGGGGCATCTAGAGGTTTTAGAAAATCAGGTTAACAAGGTTGGGGATTAGCAGAACACTGTCTCTTGTTAGATTGCACAAATGTGGATTTCACCACATCCATTGACAGTGGGGGAAATGAACATTGGTAGTGAATCTGAATATGAAACTGGAGAGTTTGACTGGTCTTTAAGCCTTTAAAAAAATCCCCAAAAAATGTTTTGGGTGGAATGGCTTCCGGTACACCTGATCTGGTACCAGATTGGTGAGAAATTGAAAGAATTTATAAAGGTGCTATTATGGACGTTACTTAACTGTGTCAATGGATCTGGAAAGACAAAAACATGGCCATCCAACTAGCAAAGATCACTGTTCATTTCTATGATGAAGAAAGGTGATGCCAAGGATTGTAACCACTAAAGTGATTATGCACACTAGGTGGAGAAATGCGTCTGAGGGATCTCTCCTGCAGGAGCAGAGCTAAAGCCATCTTAATTTACCTGGTTTCGTTTTGCTCACAGTGAGTCTGTGTCCTGTGTGCGATTTGTTGCCGTTTTTCTGATGCACCTCAACAAAGTATTCAAAGGTAAAGAAATTGCATTTAAAACCAAGATCAGACATGTCCAAACACTCATATCACTTGTTAAAGCGGTATTTCACCCTAAATATAAGATCTCCCATGTGATCCAGCATACTGGCGTCAGCGCCAGTATGCTGTTTTTTTTTTTTTTTTAAATCCCACACTTACTGTATTATGCAGGAATTTCTTTTTTTCCCCCCGTGGTGGACGGCGCCAGTATAGCGCGTCACATCTTCCTAAAATACCCGATATGGACTCGGGTAATCTCGTCGAAAATGCGGCGCCTGCGCACAGACCTAGGAGCTGACTGCGCAGGCGCCGTATTTCTCCGAGTCCTACGGCTATGGCGCGTCACGCCCTCCGAAATAGGACTCGGAGAAATACGGCGCCTGCGCAGTCAGCTCCTAGGTCTGTGCGCAGGCGCCGCATTTTCGCCGAGATTACCCGAGTCCATATTGGGTATTTTCGGAAGATGTGACGAGCAATACTAGAGCCGTCCACCGCGGGGGGAAAAAAAAGAAATTCCTGCATAATACAGTAAGTGTGGGATTAAAAAAAAAAAAAAACAGCATACTGGCGCTGACGCCAGTATGCTGGATCACATGGGAGATCTTATATTTAGGGTGAACCTCCGCTTTAAGTACGCTGTGAAAGTTGGACACAACAGAAACAGGACAGAAGGAAGAACAACTTTAGTTAAGTTTTGGTGCTGGAGAAGGATTTAACCTCCCTGGCGTTATGATTCTGTCTGGAATTTTGTACCAAAAGCGTTGCAATTGTTTTGCAAGGAAATGTGGTGTTATGTATTATAGGCCTGCAATTCTTAGTAAGTACTTACTTAAATCTATCTAAACAAGAGTCTAATAGGCATCCCGGGTATGATTTTTTTTTTTTTATTAAAAATTATAATATAATAAATAATTATAAAAAATTATAACAAATAATAATATAATTATAGTAAAAATTATTCAAAAATGTAATCAAATCAAAATCACTGAAATTTGCTCAGTTGCAGAATTTTTGCTGTCATAATTTTTTTTTTTTTTATGACGAATTTCCCCACAGATCGCTATCGCTAAATTCTGCAAGTGATTATAATTTATTATCGCTGTTTTTTAGCTGCTCTAAAACAATTTTTGCCATACAGGGACACTTTTGGTTGCTATGGGCAATCTACAGTTTGCAGGGAGAAAGAAAAGTTTTTATTATATAAAATGACATGCAGGGCACTGGGCAGACCACTAGGGACATGGGGGGTGTGTATTTTTTACATACAGTACTGTAATCTATAAGATTACATTGTACTGTATGTAAAGTGTTTGTTTACATTTTTGAATTTGGCGCCGTTCTCCGTCCCCGTGCGACGTAACGTCGCAGGGAACGGAGCTCGGCGGCACACGGGGACGCTGTGTGAATCAAGCGAGCACCCGCTTGCTCACACAGCGGGGATGCATCGCTGGATCCAGGGAGAAGGTAAGTAAACAGTCTCTGGATTCTGCGAGGCGAGCCCGTGTCTGACACGGGATCAACAATAGTAGCAGCAAATTTTTACCCCGTGTCAGACACGGGAAAAACGCCAAGGAGGTTAATGTGTGATCTGGACAGCCCAGAGAACTAACAGATTGATTTTGGAGGAGATCAAACTGGCTATGCCACTAGAAGCCCAAATGGTTACATCTCCTATGTTGGTCCTACTGTCAGAAGAGAGAGATCACTGGAGAAGGAAATCATGTTTGGCAAGATCAAAAGAACTAGGAGATGGGGGAGACCCGCTGCAAGATGGTTGGACACAATGACTACAGCTGTGGGATAAACACTTAGGCCTCATTTCCACTGGCGTTTTTACAGCCACTTTTCTGAGCATTTTTTGCAGCTTAAAAACGCCTGTCCATGTTAGTCTATGGCCTCATGCCCACCATGACGTTTTTGAGCTGTAGATGGCTAAGCTGCAAAAAAAACGCGGGACCAGTGCGTTCTGAAGCTCCAGCAATAGAGCTGTAAAAACGCCAGACATTAAAAAACGCGCATAAATGCGCAAAAACGCGCACAAACGCTCAAAAACGCGGCCGCGGCGTTTTTAAAGCTCCAGCTTCTAAAATAAACATGGACAGGCGTTTTTAAGCTGTAAAAAACGTGGCTGTAAAAACGCCAGTGGAAATGAGGCCTAATGGACTAGCACAAAATTTACCTCTCTTTAGATCTCTCAATCATCTGTTCTCTAGGACTCAGACATGAGTTGATGGCACTTAACTAAAGATGCTACAAGCTTAGGAATTTTGAAGTAATATTTTGTATGGGGGAATTTTTATTTTTATTTTACCACCAGAGGAATAGGATAGATTAGAATCTTTTTCTATTTGTAATGTGAGGTTTAGTTTGTTATTTGTTTTGCATTTTTTAGGATGCTGTTGTGTTTGTATTGAGTTAATTTATTAATGGTATATGCGTTTTTATTGGAAAAAAAATTTCTATATAGAAAATATGGATTAGAAAACTGAAGACCTGCTTTCAAATAGTGATAGTACTATGCATTCCTGTTTTAAAAGCCCTTTTCTGTTTGTTTATTTTTGGATTATTATATGTACATAGGGCAGCTGTATATTGTTTACTACATGTGCTGGCTCTGCTGCCTGCTTTGCAATGCTTTACTGTAAGTCAATTCATTGAAATCAACGCTCTGTGTGGCTATTTTCTCCCAACAAGTGATTACAAGAAAGGCAGAGTAACTGGACTAATCCATATAAGCTGTTTCAAGTGGTACATTTTACAAATCTCTCATAATGATTTTTATAAAAAAAAAATGGAAGTACAAACATGTAAAAAGGCAACAGTCACATCAAAGTAGATGTAAACCCAATGTGCACAGCATTTAGTTTGGTAAAGCACCGTAAAGCCATCCAGATGCCTTAACCCCCTACTTCTGCTCCTCTACAGCTTTGTCTCCCTATGAAAACTCTTGAGGCCTCAGCACGTCCATACTGACATAGCTGGGAGGAAGAAAATGTTCTATAGTCTATGATCTTAGACATATGGTTTACAATCTGTTTCTTGTTGTCTTGGTTTCCACTGTCCACCCATGGACCCCCAGGACCGGGAGAATCTCCAGGTGCTTTGCAAGATTACCCCTCTTTGGAATTATAGTGCGTGATTATGCACTATACATTTTAATATACAGTTTTACCCTTCAGTGATATTCTTACTTTTTTTCTGTGGTCAAGTGCTGCCACCTAATGGCCTTTCATTTTCCCCTGATTTTTCTTCTTTCTCTACTCTTTTTCTCCTTTTCCTACTTATGTCTCCTCACAAATTTCATATTACCTCTTTCTATTGAGCGAATCTGATATGGTCTTTTGGCATATCGAACTCTTCTATTTTTACAGTAGCCAACATGTATACCTAACCAGGACCAAGGTAATTTTCTGTCTTGTGTTCTAAACAAATTACTTTCTTTCGGTGGTTTTTGCTTCATCTTAGAGGGCAACATCAACGTGGCTTTATCCCCGACCGTAGACGCCTCCTCAGGTAAGTATTCCATTCCTCACTCCACACTCACACGCACCAAATCACTTCTGGCGTGTACAACATTCCTTTGAGAGAGAATACAGCTGTTATTCAGTGGCCCACAGCTCATATAGCCATATCAATTACTACTTTGTCTCCCAATCTCTACTAGATCTTCCCATTAAAGGCAACATTTTGTGGTCTGACCTACTCCTATCTACCTACAGTTTAACACATTCCCCTAAGGCTCACAGGAAGTTCTCATGACATCTCAATGACAATTTGTTAAGACGCACCATGTATAGCAGCGATCCAACAATCGATCCATGACTTTGTCCTGGATCACAGGTCTGATGATACTAGCCCATTGGTTAAATGGGAGTGTGTGCTCTGTGGGGTTTTTGGATAACACAGTTACTGATTTGAAGAAAGCAAGGACTGCTGACATTTACCGACTTCTCCCTACCCTGGAACTTACCCACAAATGGGCATTCAAGCCTAATGTTTATATAGACATGCACGGCATTACTTGCTCAGGATACTAGACTCTCATTCCCTTATAGCTAGAGATAAGGCACGCAACTATCGATTTTCAGCTAATAAATGTCTATCCTATCATCTATGCCCAGTCTTGCCCCAAAGAGTTAATCCAGCTCTGAGCAATCGAAAAAGAAAAAATACTGCGCTATCTTAAAATACAAAAAGCCGCTAACACAGCAAGAGAGATCAAAAAATTGCTAATAGAAAATGTGTGGAAAAGTGTAGCGCTAATAATGACACAAATAATGATAATACAATAAAGATTAAATCATGCAACACCACATGTGAATTAATGGTATTCAAAAGTCCATAAATGTTTTGAATGAATCGGTGAGTCGGTTTCTTTGAGTAAAACAGATACACAAAATCCAGTGCATAAAGAAGTGAAAAATCCACCACCGCTTATGACAAGGGGCTTACCGGACCGATTGGACCTAGACGGGCATATACCCACTAGGCCAATCAAGCTTTGTTAAAGTTGATATACTGAAGCGGGTACACCATACACGTCATGCGATTCGGTATCAATGAAGGCAAACCTCAGACAGATGATTCAAAAATACTTCCCAGCAAGCAGCAACTCTCAACAGATCACTCAGAGGGCAAATCAGTACTCCAACCGATAAGCATGAAAAAGAGAAGGCAAGGCGTACATAGCGTAATTCCGTAATAAAAATCGATATTTATTATAAAGAGAAAAACTCACATTTTGCAATGGTCAATAGAGCTTATAGAAAAAGGGTAGCAGGAACAACAGTAGTCCAGCTCTGAGCAATCCTCTGTCTATCTCACTGGAAAAAAAAAACAGGAGAAAACTCTTGTCCATTCTTCCCCCTTGCTTTGAATGACAGGTTTGAATGGATGTTGGTGATTATAGCAGAATTCAGAGTAAGGAATACACAGGAAAAAATGCATGTTGACAAGAAGAATGCAGAGGTGGGCGGGGGAGTCTGACATCACGACTCCACCTACCGTGCTACAGACAACAGATCCACCCACAGAATCTTCAGTTTTTCAGGCCTGATAACACACAGAAGGGAGACATTTGACAGGTAAGGATACATGCAGGAGGCATGTATATCCTTCTAGATCAGCACTATGGCAGTAGTTTAGAAAGGATGAGAGAAAAAAAAAGAAAGGATGAGAGTGGGTTTACATCCACTTTAATTCCATAGATGAGTCCCATTTACCTTCCAAGGATCTCTTGTCTGCTAACATCTCTAATTCCTAAACCGGGCAAGGACCCTTCCCAGTGTAGCAGCTATCGCCCGATTTCTCTCCTTAATCTAGATATGAAATTATTTGCAAAAGTACTAGTCAATCGATTATCCCCTCTCCTACCCGCAGTTATACATAAAGATCAGGTAGGCTTTGTGCCTGGTAGGGAGGCACGCGATAACACCACTAAAACCATTAATTTAATCCCACCACAAGCTTTCACTTTATGCGAATGACTTACTGATGTATATCCAACAACCACATACGTCCCTACCTTCTTTATTACAGGAATGACGTAGAATTGGGGAATTTAGTCCTTTCAAATTGAATATGTCCAAAACAGAAGCCCTTCACATATACCTGCAGTAACCCTTGCCCAATTGCAGTCTAACTTTTACTTTCAATGGAGCTTGAGGGGTATCTCCTACTTGGGGATAACAATACCCTCTAATTTGTCAGACCTCTATGCCCTAAATTATGTTCCTTTACTGGCTCGCATTAAGAAAGGATCTCGATAACTGGGGTTCATCGTCTATATGGTGGTTTAGTTGTATAAATACACTCAAAATGGACACTCTCCTTAAACTACTTTATTTTAGGTGGTCCATATTACTGTCCCTAAAAGCTCTTTTACCTCTTTACGCTCTATTTCAACCCACTTGGTCTGTCATCAGAGCCTCTCGTGCATCCACTACACATTACTCATATACCCCATAGAGGCATTGGGTTACCAGATTTTGAACTCTATCACAAGGCAACTCTGCTGACTCGGGTGCTAGAATGGTTCCCTCATCCTTTTACTAAGGCATCTACTGTGATTAAACGAGACCTATCCACATCCAATCTATGAGCCCTCCTCTGGGGCCATGGACAGGAATTAGTGACATTCTTCTTCCTCCCCTATGGCTGCTCTAAAATTTATGTACAGGGAAGGAATGTCCTTTCTCTTAACCACTGACCCTTCATCCCTCAGATCTTTGATCAGCTTGCTCTAGTTCAAGGCATGGGTGCCTCCATGATGGGTTTGTTTTCACACTCTTCTGTGGCTATTTCCGTTGTTCATCCCGATTTGGCGCACCTAATGTTCTAGATGGCCTGGGTAATTGGCTTACTGCGCTTAGGCTATCTAAGTTTTTCTTGGATTTGTTCTCGTCCTCTCAAATTTATAGATCCCTGACTGGATATGAACAGCTGTGCTCTCTCTCAGAAACACCCAGACATCTACTCTCCTTGATTTACAAGTTGCTACATGCATTGCTACAATATCAACTCCCACCTTACACTACGAGGTGGTCCACGGAACTGGGGAAGGAGCTCTCTATCGTTGACTGACAAAAATTGTTTAATTTTTACCCATAAGTCCTTATTTTCTTGTTTATAACATGATATGAACTTTAAACTCCTCTGCAGGTGGTACAGGGATCCGTATTCCCTGCACAAAATGTTTCCTTGGTCTCTCCTACTTGTTGGCTTTGTGGATCGTCTGAAGGAACATATCTCCACTTATGGTCAGATTGTAATAAGATTCAACCCTTATTTTCTCAGGTTTTCTCCATACACAGTGGCCTATATAGTCAGTCTTTGACGCCTTCCCCAAAAATGGCGCTGCTATCCATGATCCCAGGCTCCATAGCATCTCAGAAACGTAATTTGTTTGTTTTTTTCTCTCAGCGGCCAGACAACGAATCCCTTTTATTTTGGAAAACGACCACTACTATAAACGACGACATGTGTATGGAAGAGATGCTGGCCTTAGCTAATGATACATTTGAAAAGTTTATGGTCTTATGGCGTACCTGTTTTGATTTTTCCACTTTACATTCCCTGACATTTTTTATTGCCTGACGCTTAATATGACTCCACATCTTGTCCATCTCTTTTGGATGTAACAGATTTGCTCAACCTCTTCTTTTCCTTCTCTCTCCTTTTCCCCCTGCCCCCGGGATCTGGAAACTGCCACACAGTGGCAAACACTGTGAATGTGAAATACCCCTGCGAGGGGTGAGTATTTCCAGTGAGTGCAATACCTATAGGGGGCACCATAAGAAGTACCAGCACAAAAGGATACACGATTGAAAAACACCTGTCACTTTTTGCAATAAGACTTTGTTTACACAAATGGACTGTGTTTATTATATTGTTCACTAAAGCACCAGTCACTTTAAACAAGATTGCACATTCTGTCACATTTATGAATTTCCACATTGTTGGCGAATCAGCTGTATAGCACTAGTCACTTTATTTCAAGTCTGCACAATAGATGGTACAGTTTTATATAAAAATCATTGGTTGGAGTGCGTCATTGGAGCACTCAGATCCCTGGTATAGGATTGTCTTTTTAGAACAGCGCCACACCTATTGTTTTAATCCATTTAACTCTATACTCCACTTAGGTGGCTGTATTAGTAGAGGCAGCAGTTCAATATATACATTTAGACATTTGCATGGGACCACCCATAATCTCTTTGCTTTTGACCCTGCCTAAGCAGTTCAGTGGGTTGGCCGTCTCGGATTTGCAAAAATATTATCAAGCAACGCACCTAGGGAGACTTGTAGACTGGTGCTGCCATGGACACATTAAATTATTTGTGCCTCCGGCTCAAAATGCACCCGCTAATTGCCACAACGTTGCATATATGTTCCCATTTATTAATGTCGACTTCTCAGGCCCCCAGGAATTCATCTTTGTTTCCAATTTTGGGGAACCTTCGATACAGGCTGGGTCTTCTGGATGGCTCCTTTAGGCCCATTCTGCAATCAGGCTGTTTCCAAGCTTCTCACTTTCTTGGTGGCAGGCTCTTTGCCTTCTATGCAGACTCTTATGAACCTATCAGATACTTATAAGCTGGACTTTTAGAGAGCTCTTCAAATACACCACTTTTTCAGCTCACTTATCCCTCCGAATAGTTTTCAACGTACATTAACCATCTTGGAGAGATACTGTTCAGACAAGGGTGCGCTTCCTCGCGTGCTTTCCAAACTGTTCACGCTATTGGTCCTACCTCCAGGAGACTTCTGCTTACTATACCTTGCGAAATGGAAGGTCCTTTTATGGAATCACAAAAAAAAACGTGGTCCACTTTACCCTAAAATCCTCACTTTTACAGAAGAATCCAAAAAATAAGATTTTAGTGTGATGTACAGAACTTCAATCTTACATTCTTTGGAAAGATGCTGGCGGTGCCAGGTGGAGCGGGGCATGCTTTTACACGTTTTGGTCATGTCCTAAGCTTGAGCATTATTGGAGAGAGGTCTGGTGAATAGTACACAAATTGGATGACCCAGCATTTGGCAAAAATCTATAAAGGTCTGTCCTGCGTCCTCTTTTAAATGCTGCCAAGTCCTGTATATCTTCGAGGTGGAGAGATCCACAGCCTCCATCCCTTGGTCTTTGGCTACATAAGGTAGAGGAACTGAACCAAATGGAAGATCTTGTGTTGACACACCAACACAAATGTGAGGTTTACTCCAAGACTTGGACTCCATAGTACATGTTAATATATTCTGAGGGGAAGTCTTTTTTCACAGCGAGTCCCACTAGTGATTAAATACATGACTGCCTATTTTTGATTTTGATTTTGGTTGGTGGTTGGCGTAATTCCCCTGTGGCTCCCCTTCATCCATCATCATCATCATTCAACCCCCCATCTTTTAATTATTTTTTTATTGGCCTGCCCTCATTTTCTGTTTCTTCTTTCCCCCTTTTCCTCCTCTGTGTGTTCACTACTCTTTCTATTGGCTGTGGAGATGACTAAAATGTTCGTCAGTTTTTCACATTATCTGTTAGATTTTGGAGGACTTTCCTTGGCTGTTACTCCTTGACCTCCTGATTCCTGTGGCAATCTAGGGTTGCCAAAGATATTCTATATGCTATTTGTTATACGTTTTAACTGTCATGAGGGTTCATTGTGTTTTTGATATTTTGCCATTATTGTATTTATCATATTTTAATGTTCTACGTTGTTGAAACATGCTGCTTCATAAAATAAAAAATGTAAAAGAGAGATTCTGCAAAATGTAATAAAATAATTTTGCTATTTGTGAAACTCAATTTCACATTTAACTCATGCTGCAAGTATGTAAAAATAAGTTTTGCTTATGGTTTAATATGTCTTCTGTCTCTGTGTAGATTATCAGTTGTCCCCAGTTACATTGAGGTTGCCTTCCTCCCATTCCCAGCCTGGCAGTTCCCCATTGCTGAGTCCTTCATTAAGTGACACTGGAAGTGCCAGGACATATGATGCTGAAGAATCACCTGAAATCAAGGTAGGGGCAGTCTGTGGTAATAACAGCACACACCACTTTCTAGCCAGCCTGGCCCAATATCTGTTTCTTTTGTTTTACTTTTAACTTAAAGCAGAAATTATGTCATTGTTTAAACATTTGTAATTCGTATGAGGTTATAATTTTAGGCTGTATTAATAACTACTTGATCTTTATTGGCTGGTAGGCACTGAAATTCATGGGCTTTTGGCACACTGAGGATTTTACAGTGGTTGCTGGCAGAAATAGTTTTTTTGCTGTATTCATATAATACTCCGAGGAGGCTTGCTCTCTAAAACACCCAGTAGGCACGAAACGGCGAAATTTGAAGTCACAGCCTCTTTTGATATAGATGGAGCTCGGCTGATGGCACTGAAGGGTTCTGCCTGTTTGTAATAGTGTCACCCATTCTGATGCACAGGATTACCCAATGGCTTCCATTTACTGGGCATTTGCATATGTAAAAGAGCCTCTAAATCTGACATCTTTTTAGGCTATATATTCTTAAAGCTGTGGAATAAGTACAGTGTAGATGGCAAATAGGTTGTTTAAGATATTGCTATAGCAAGAAATGAGTTGAAGGCCACCTCACAGTCATCTTTTGATAAGAAAGGGATATCCTCCCTCCGTAGAATAAGAATTATATTGCTCAAAATAAATTGCCTCTTAGGCTATCCCCCTTCTTCTTTCATCCCTTTATGGGCAGGAGCGGTTCCTGGCCCTCTTTCTACCCTGTCATTCCACTCTTCCTTCTGTCTGTTTTTCTTTCTCTGAACTTAACTTTAGAAAACATGGAGCCAGCTGTCCCTCGCGGTCCCTGACACATGCACGATTGAGTAAGGCGGAATATGCTCTGATGAAACGGATGCACGCTCCCTCACATACACCATGTTTGAGTCCCCTTGGGGTCACAGACAACGTTATATTTTGCTCTGATCTTGTGGGGACGTGTAATACTGCCCTGTATGTTTTTGCCTGTTTTCCTATGTGTTTGCTATACTATGTTGTTGAGGTCATGTGGGCCGGTTTCTCTGCCATGAGTAAATGAAAAAAATAAAAAATAAAAATTTGTAAAAGTAAGGGAATGGGAATAATTTGCGCTTAGTAAAGAATGTATGTTAGTGAAACAATTAAGATAGGGTCCTGAGAAGGACTTCCTGCTGCTAAACACTACAACTTAGATATAAAGTGTAAAGAAAAATGTGCAAAAACAGTGTAGCGCTGGACAGCATATACCACATAAGTATCTAAAGTAACTGGTGTAAACAGTGTTAATCTATAAATGGTAACAATCAAAATGTGAATACACAAAAGCTATAAGTGCATAGGTTGTTATAACACTGTGCCAATCAATATGGCACTGAGCATAAAGTACTTATAAATATCAACAGATAAATAAACAGTGTAAAAATAAAGTGACCAATTCAGCATATGAGGTGCAAAACAAATAGAGTCCACAGAAAAAAGCTGGGAGTTATTAGCCCCTTCCAATGCAGGTGATGAAAAGATGCAAACAATGAAAGTCCAATTAGGAGATCCACAGGTGAGAAAGGAGGGAGATTTCAGACATCAGTGGCCCAACACCAGTAGAAATAAAGGCTTACCAGAAAGCCTTTGACTATTCCTTTCAGGAGTAGTCTAAACAGGCATAGCAGGAAATTCTGATCCTTTGGGGTGTCAGGAACGAATCCGCATCTCTCCACAGATTAGATGGTAGAATCCACAGCTCCTCATGGGGTTAACCACTGCTTCCAAATGGAACTTGCATAGATGTATGTGAGCGTGTGTTTATCAAACACCATGTGGGAAAAAAGAAAGGGACAATCCCATAGTGTAGGCGTAAAAAACGAGAGGGTTTATTTAAAAACTAAAAAAATTGAAACAGCTTAAAATACTCTCATTCATAGAGAGTGATACAAAAGTCCTTGCAAGGATAAAAAGCTCTGTATGAATATCAGACCGCCTAAGGCCGTTAGCATATGCGCAATACGAGTGTGTCTGCCCGACGATCGTTTCGTCGTAATGACATCATCAGGGGCACACGTACGCCATTGCACACATGCTATTTATACAGCCCAGAGGAAGAGTATGACAAAACCATTGAGTAGAGGCGGGGATAGAACGGAGCATATGATAGATCAATATAACCACTATATTGTGAAGGGAAATCACCATGCCATTTTGTGGTTAAAAAAGCGTATTACCGCTCAAAGAATAATAGGCTGATATTATGAATGAAAATCATTATGCCATCTTGTGGTGAAAAAGGCGTATTGCTGCTCAAAGAAAAGCAATAGGAATAATAGGCTAGTATGACCATTCAATTATAAATGGAAATCATTATGCCATCTTGTGGTGAAAAAGGCGTATTGTCACTCCAGGAAAAGCAATATGAATATTCCTTGTTATGGAATTAAACTTAATAACCTTAATGATCAATTTTACCATTGGTGTGAATATTTAATACTCATTATTGAGCAAAATATAAACATAAAAACATGACAACTATAAGGCTAAAAAATGCATTAAAAAGGGGTGTGAATGAACAGAAGATGCCATGGAGATTGAATATCCTGCACAGAATGCCATGGAGAATCAATGACGCTAGTGCCACATAGTGGTAAAGTACAATAAAGGCTATAGAATAATGAAAAACTTTGGTAAAGTACAAATGTAAAAGGAAAAAAATAAGAGGACGAGCAATAGAACAATCCCCAGGGAATGGGGTTGACTCCATGTGAGTGAGACCCTCAACTGTTGTTGATAAAACAGTTGATGTCCCACAGGTACATGGCAGCCCAACTTGTGTATCCAATTAGTTTCGGCCCTGGAGATTGTTCTCTTGCTATTACTACCTCTCCAATGGGGAACATATTTCTCCAAGGCTATGAAGACAGTGCCCTTGGGGTTCTTGTTTGGACACACTATGTTTGTCAAATCCTGCCAGGATATTAGTGATGTGTTCCCCCCATCTGACCTGCAGTTTGCGTGTGGTGCGTCCCATGTATTCTAACCCACAAGGGCACCTCAGAAGGTACACTACGCATTTAGTACTACAGGTTATGAAAGTTTTAATTGGGTAGGTTCTACCAGTGCCTGTAGAGGTATAATCAGTGTGTCGTCTTCCCTGAAGGGCATTTATTTTGCAAGCCCTGCATTTTCTGCAGGGGTAGAAGCCCTTAAAGTCACCAAAGAACGTAGGTTGGGATGGGATATCTAACACATTAGCTGCCAATGAGTGTCTGAGGTTTGGGGCACCCCTGAAAAGAACTCTCGGATTAGTGGTTAGGAGTGGGCCCAGAATCATGTCATTTTTAATAACTGACCAATGTTTTTTAATTATTCTTTTAATGGCCCAATGTTGGCTTGAGAAGGTTGTTATAAAAGCCAGGCCGAAATCTTCCCTAGTAATGGCCTCTGGTGGTTTATCAGTCAGGAGACTACGACGATCTCTCTGACCTACTTCTCTGATGGTAAGATCAAGGTTTGCCCCATCATAGCCTTTAGCTAGAAATCTGGATTTCAGAATCTCTGCTTCTCTATAGAACTCATTCAGGTCCGTACAATTTCGTCTGAGACGCAGAAATTGACCCTTAGGGACCGCTTTCAACCATGAAGGATGATGGAATGTGTCAAGTGGTATGTAACCATTTCTATCCGTGGGTTTAAAGAATGTCGACGTGACAATCCTACCCTCAATGATAGAAACATCTAGATCCAAGAAATGAATCTTGCTAGAACTTTTCTCATGGGTCAGGACAATACCCCTAGGACAATACCCTTAATTCCAACGCTAGGGGTAAAAATTGGGGGAATCTCGCGCCAAAATAAAGTGGGGGGGAAAAATTACCAGTGCAATTGATTAAGAGCTGCTCCCTAAATAATACAGAGTGCTGGATTATACGTGTGAACAAGTGGAAATAAGGGGCGCTGACTAATGATATATTTACCATATATTATGCAACATTAATGTGAATGATATATGTGAAACTCGTGCTACAACAATATAACAGCAAATCAATAACAAAACAGTGAATAAAACAAAAGTGCAATGGCGGTGGACAATGAATGTCTACCCAGAGTCCATAAATAAGATGTGCAATATTGTGCTAAAAAACAATAGTGATCCTATGGAGTGCTCCGTGTTAGATCTTCCAAATAATATATTCCACCTTCACCAAAGTGCCACCGCAAGTGAGGATAGATGGCTCCTTACCCGATGGTGTTGACCTATTAATTAAAATAAGGTCAAATGAGCTCAGGAATCAGCTGCTACCTGTGGGAAACTCGATTGCAAACCAAGTTGTGAACAGATCTCATAGAAGGAGAAAAACAGCTTCCATAGTGTAAAACCTTTTATTGGAGTAAAAATACTAAAAATACAGTGCCGAGTGGCCTCTTACTTGGAGTGGTGCCCGTAATCCCGGCACTGAGGCTGTAGACATAGGGATTGGAGAGAGATGGTGTGGTAAGCTGGTGAAGCCGGCGTGCGTTCCACCGCCGTCAGTGCGTGCCCAGGTACCGCCTCGACGTACGTTTCGTTGTTGTCGTCATCAGGAAGCGTACCTGGTGCACGCTGTGGGCTACTATTAAAGGTCTGTCAATCAAAAAATGGGAGGGGCAACTCAATTAAACGACAGCCTCTGTCCCGGTCACTGTAGCAACCATGTATACAACTGCGGAGATCAACAGCAATCTCATACGTGGATCATACGTGGATCAAATCTGCAGTTACAACATATGTATAGATACGTGGATCAAATCTGCAGTTACAACATATGTATAGATACAAATACAAGAATACAAAAAATAGGTTTACGATTCTATTTTGGACCAAAGTACCTCATGTTTTTCTGGTCTATTTTGGGGGCTCAATACCGTTATAAAAGATTCCTATATTTTAAAAATATACATTACAAAAAATATACATTATAAAAAATACACTTTATAAAAAATATATTCTATGAAAAATATATTAAAAATTAAATTATAAAAAATGTGTTATAAAAAAATGTATTATAAAAAACAACCTAATAGATAAACATAATTAATAATAATAATAACATTGACTATGATATTAGTCGGTTGTGCACCTGGGATTAAAACTTTTGGACAAAATTCTTGGACATTGGTCAGCTCAACGTTATCCTTAACTATCGGTTAAAAAACAATTAAGGTCCAGTTCTATGTTGAGGCCCTGAGGCCTCATTGTTCTGAGGCGATGGATCCACTGGGTTTCATTTTGTGATACTGCCTTAGTCAGATCTGTTCCACGCCAGTGGCTGGTGATTCTGTCTATTCCATAAAATGTTAATAAACTGGGGTCTCTGTTATGACAGAGATCAAAGTGTTTTGACACACTATGGTCAGGGAACCCCTTTATGATATTGGCCACATGTTCATTAATTCTAATTTTTAGTTCTCGAGTAGTGCGGCCTACATATTGGAGTTTACAGGGACATGCCAATACATACGTGACGTACCTAGAATGGCACGTGATCAATGGTTTGATGGTAAATTCTTGTTGGGTTATGCTTGATTTAAATTTGGTAACCTTTTTACCTTGCCTATTTGTTTTGTTGCATGACCTGCATCGGGTGCAGTAATGAAAACTGGACCCATCAAGGAAGGTGAGAGGTTTTGCCGGGGGGTCTGGGACATTTACTGCAATCATGTTTCTCAAACCCGGTGCTCTCCTGTATATAAAGGTAGGGTGTGAGGGTAGGATTTTAGCCAAGTCGGTATCTTTTAGTAAGATTGGCCAATATTCTTTGAATATTTTTTCTATGTTTTTATATTGTCTGTGGTACCCAGACAAAAAAGGCACATCTTCTTTCCTTGGTATTTTAATCCTATTTTCCAATAGAGATTGTCTGTCTATACCCAGAACTTCTTTTTGGGCCTTGTCTATTTTATTTGGGCTGTAACCTTTTTCCACAAATTTCTTGGTTAGTATCTCTGACTGTTGTTCATAGTCCACTATATCGTTGCAATTACGGCGTATTCTCATGAACTGTCCTTTTGGTATGGCACCCAACCATTTGGGATGATGGCAACTTAGAGTCGGTACATACCCATTTCGGTCAGTTGGCTTAAAGTAAGACTTGGTGTGAATTTGATTTTGTTTCTTGGTTAGTATGAGGTCCAAGTAATGGATGGAGGTCTTACTGGATTCAGCGGTGAAGCTAAGGCCATATTCATTGGTGTTCATTTTAGTTAAAAATTGATTCAAGGAAAATTGAGACCCCTCCCATAGGAGTATAATGTCATCTATATATCTACGGTAGTAGACCAGAGATGAGACATTATCTTTATAGATGATTTCCTCCTCCCATCTGTTGAGTACCAAATTTGCCACACTGGGTGCATACCGAGCCCCCATTGCAACTCCTCGTATTTGCTTGTAGAAGTTGCCATGGGCCCAAAAATAGTTGTTCCCCATGGCTAAATGTAGTCCTCTGACCAGGAACATTATTTGGGCTGGGGGTATTAAAGATTTAGATGTTAATGAGTCTTGTACTGCTGAAATTGCATCTGGTTGGCGGATGTTGGTGTAAAGCGACTCTACGTCCACCGTAACCAGCCAAATGTTTTCAGACACTGTGAGAGTTGCTAGGGACTTTATAAGATCTCTACTGTCCCTCAAGTAGGATTTACCTTGAGTGACCAGGGGTTGAAGAAAGATGTCTAGATACTCTCCTACCCTGGAGTAGAGTGAACCTATTCCACTAACAATAGGCCTCCCAGGAGGGTGGGTTTTGTTTTTGTGGATTTTAGGAACTATGTACAGTACCGGTGTACGAGGTACTTTGGGAACCAAGTATTGTGCTTCCTTCTCAGTAAGGATAGATTGGGTTAAACCATCCCTAACCCAAAGGGAGAGTTCAGCCTTGAGTTTACCCAATGGGTCACCCGGAAGGAGGGAATAGGTGTCAGTAGCACTCAACAGACGTTGGATTTCTCCATAATAGTCTGCTTTGTTGAGTATGACCACACCTCCCCCTTTGTCAGCAGGTCGTACTACTATATTTTTGTTTTGTTCTAAGGCTTTGATTCCTTCTGATACCAGATTGTGATTGAAATTCATATAAGAAGGTTTGATATCCAAATCTTGGATTTTACCTTGTACCATATGTTTGAAGACCTCCACATGGTGGTGAGTCCCCTTTTTTGGGTTAAAGACTGAACTATTCTTTAGCCCACTATGTTGGAATGTGGTAGTATTGGTTTGAGGTTCATGGATGGGTTGTTGGGAAAAATGTTTTTTGATGTTGAGTTTCCTCACAAATTTTTCCACATCTATGAAGGTTTCAAATTTATTGAGGTTTTTATTTGGGGCAAATTTCAATCCATGTGACAGTACTGTTAGTTCTGCTCGAGATAGATCTACACCTGCCAGATTGAATATTTCTTCTCCTAATCGTCCCTGGGTCTTTTTCTTTCTGGTTCCCCCTCTTTTACCTCTGGGCCTACATGTTCTTGTTGGGACTGTGAGGCAATAGTGGGAATCTTGTAGGGCTCGTTCCAGCCCCTCCATTCCCCCCCCCGGTTGTTGTCCAGAGTTTTGAGCATTGTGCTTGCCTCTATGGTTACCCCTAGATTTGCCTCTAGGGGGTCTGGAGGCAAAAGGAGGTGGACCCTGGTGGTAGTAGGTGTAATTGTAATCCATTGGACGATTGTCCAATGGGGCATACCTATTGTATGTGGGTGCTGAATAGGGAATGGGGTATTGGTTGTGGGGGGGCCCCATAGGGTAACCGCCATAAGATGGAGGTGGTGGTGGCGGCCCCCTACCACCCTGGTGGGGTCCTTGAGGTAAGGTTGGTTTTTTGAATTTTTTGGGGGTGGAGGATTTAGCTTTGATTTTATTGGTTGCTAAAGTGACCAGGTTGTGTACTTCTGAATCTCTCTCCATAGTAGATTCTTTGGAACTAATTGTGTCAGTTTTAATCTGCCACTTGTAAACTTTAGATTCTTGGTAATCTTTGGTATCCCTATGGTATTTTTTGAGTTTTTTATTTTTGATGTTAGTGTCATATTTGGTTAAATGGATTTGCAAGGTTTGAGCCTTTTCCAAATATTCTTTGGTTTCCATAAATGGTGCCATAGATGTTTTAAGATCTACTATATGAGCTTGTGTGATGGCGTTTTTTGTCTTACGTCTTCTAATCATCAATTGCATGAGTTTCTGTTCACATGCGTTGAAAAATTGGAACCATTCATCCGCTAATGTGACATCTTCCAAACCATCATTAGGGTAAATGTCCCATCTGAGTCTCCTTGGTGTTTGATTTTTTAGGATATACATCTCAAAGGATGCTATGTCCCACCAAGCCCGAATCTGCTTTTCCATGTTGAATTGGAGCTGTTTAAAGCTTCTCTCAATATCTAGATTAGGACTGGGTTGTTGCTGAAATATATGCTCTATGTTGGTTTGACGACTTTACATGAAATTGAAAATATCCATGGCTGCGTAGAGAAGGGCCACAGAGTAGCCTAATATTAGAAAAAATTGGGGGAATCTCGCGCCAAAATAATTATTTGGAAGATCTAACACGGAGCACTCCATAGGATCACTATTGTTTTTTAGCACAATATTGCACATCTTATTTATGGACTCTGGGTAGACATTCATTGTCCACCGCCATTGCACTTTTGTTGTATTCACTGTTTTGTTATTGATTTGCTGTTATATTGTTGTAGCACGAGTTTCACATATATCATTCACATTAATGTTGCATAATATATGGTAAATATATCATTAGTCAGCGCCCCTTATTTCCACTTGTTCATTCATAATATCAGCCTATTATTCTTTGAGCGGTAATACGCTTTTTTAACCACAAGATGGCATGGTGATTTCCCTTCACAATATAGTGGTTATATTGATCTATCATATGCTCCGTTCTATCCCCGCCTCTACTCAATGGTTTTGTCATACTCTTCCTCTGGGCTGTATAAATAGCATGTGTGCAATGGCATACGTGTGTCCCTGATGATGTCATTACGACAAAACGATCGTCGGGCAGACACACTCGTATTGCGCATATGCTAACGGCCTTAGGCGCTCTGATATTCATACGGAGCTTTTTATCCTTGCAAGGACTTTTGTATCACTCTCTATGAATGAGAGTATTTTAAGCTGTTTCAATTTTTTTAGTTTTTAAATAAACCCTCTCGTTTTTTACGCCTACACTATGGGATTGTCCCTTTCTTTTTTCCCACATGGTGTTTGATAAACACGCTCACATACATCTATGCAAGTTCCATTTGGAAGCAGTGGTTAACCCCATGAGGAGCTGTGGATTCTACCATCTAATCTGTGGAGAGATGCGGATTCGTTCCTGACACCCCAAAGGATCAGAATTTCCTGCTATGCCTGTTTAGACTACTCCTGAAAGGGATAGTCACAGGCTTTCTGGTAAGCCTTTATTTCTACTGGTGTTGGGCCACTGATGTCTGAAATCTCCCGCCTTTCTCACCTGAACTCAATTGGACTTTCATTGTTTGCATCTTTTCATCACCTGCATTGGAAGGGGCTAATAACTCCCAGCTTTTTTCTGTGGACTCTATTTGTTTTGCACCTCATATGCTGAATCGGTCACTTTATTTTTACACTGTTTATTTATATGTTGATATTTATAAGTACTTTATGCTCAGTGCCATATTGATTGGTACAGTGTTATAACAACCTATGCACTTATAGCTTTTGTGTATTCACATTTTGATTGTTACCATTTATAGATTAACACTGTTTACACCAGTTACTTTAGATACTTATGTGGTAATAAAAATTGTCTTGACTTTAACCACTTAAGGACCTTGGGTGTTTTTCAGATTTGGTGTTTACAAGACTAAAATAGTTTTCTTTTGCTAGAAAATTACTTAAAACCCCCAAACATTATATATATTTTTTTTTCTAACACCCTAGAGAATAAAATGGCGGGCATTGCAATACCTTTTGTCACACCGTATTTGCGCAGCGGTCTTACAAGCGTACCTTTTTTGGAAGAAATTCACTTTTTTGAATTAAAAAATAAGACAATAAATTTGGCCCAGTTTTTTTTATATATTGTGAAAGAAAATGTTACGCCAGGGGTGTCAAACTGGCGGCCCTCCAGCTGTTCCGAAACTACAAGTCCCATCATGCCTCTGCCTGTGGGAGTCATGTTTGTAACTGTTAGCCTTGCAATGCCTCATGGGACTTGTAGTTTTGCAACAGCTGGAGGGCCGCCAGTTTGACACCCCTGTGTTACGCCAAGTAAAATGATACCCAACATGTCACGCTTAAAAATTGCGCCCGCTCGTGGCATGGTGTTAAACTTTTACGCTTAAAAATCTGCGTGCGAGTTCGTCGGGACGGGGCGCTTTAAAAAAAAAAATAGTTTTCTTATTTTTATTTTATAATTTTTACACGGGAAAAAAAAATTATCACTTTTATTCCTATTACAAGGAATGTAAACATCCCTTGTAATAGAAACAAGCATGACAGGTCCTCTTAAATATGAGATCTGGGGTCAAAAAGACCTCAGATCTCATATTTAGATTAAAATGGAAAAAAAAAATGGAAATTTTGTCTTTGAATAAATGACAACAAAAAAAGTTCCTTTAAAATGCATGGGCGGGACTGACGTTTTGAGTCACTTCTGCCCTGCAATGCTATGGGGACGGTTGGGGGCCATCTTGCCCTCACTCGCATCCCCACACAGCCAGCAGAAGGACCCAATCGCCTCCGGGGGGGCCCTCTCCTACCGCCGATAACGGTGATCTTGCGGCAAATCTGCCGCAGAGACCACCGTTATCGTAAACCGGACCGTTAATGCTAAAGATGGATACCTCGGTTGTGGCAGCAGCTTCTGCCGTTACCGAGATATCCATCTTTAACCACTTGCCGACCAGCCGCCGCAGTAATACGGCGGCAGGTCGGCACTCCTGCGCGAGAGCCCGTAGCTCTACGTCGCCACTTTCGACGGCCACTAGGGGGCGCGTGCGCGCCGCCGGCGGCCTGCGCGCTCATCCCCGAGTCCTGTGCGTGTGCCCGGCGGGCACGATCGCCGCCGGGCACACGCGATCGCTCGTTACAGAGCGGGGAACGGGAGCTGTGTGTGTAAACACACAGCTTTCGTTCCTGTCAGCGGGGGAAACTCTGATTTTCTGTTCATACAATGTATGAACGGAAGATCAGTGATTTCCCCTAGTAAGTCCACCCCCCCATACAGTTAGAACACAAATAGGAACACACTTAACCCCTTCCCCGCCCCCTAGTGTTAACCCCTTCACTGCCAATGGCATTTTTATAGTAATGCAATGCATTTTTATAGCATTGATCGCTAAAAAAATGCCAATGGTCCCAAAAATGTGTCAAAAGTGTCCGAAGTGTCCGCCATAAGGTCGCAGTACTGAAAAAAAATGCTGATCACCGCCATTACTAGTAAAAAAAATAATAATAATAAAAATGCCATAAAACTACCCCCTATCTTGTAAACGCTATAACTTTTGCGCAAACCAATCAATAAACGCTAATTGCGATTTTTTTTAACGAAAAATATGTAGAAGAATACGTATCGGCCTAAACTGAGGAAAACATTTTTTTTATATATATATTTTTGGGGGATATTTATTACAGAAAAAAGTAACAAATATTGCATTTTTTTTCAAAATAGTCGCTCTGTTTTTGTTTATAGCGCAAAAAATAAAAAACGGAGAGATGATCAAATACCACCAAAAGAAAGCTCTATTTGTGGGGAAAAAAAGGACGCCAATTTTTGTTTGGGAGCCACGTCGCACGACCGCGCAATTGTCAGTTAAAGCGACGCAGTGCCGAATCACAAAAAGTGCTCTGGTCTTTGGACAACAATATGGTCCGTACCAACGTATCAACGTATATGTACATGAGCGGGTCCTTGAGTGGTTAAGCATAACTCCTTTTTCTTTATCATTCATTGAGGGACACAGCTTGATGATTATGCAACCTAGAGGTTATCCTGCCTCCTAAACTAAAGGCCAACCCCCTTAATGTTTTAACCCTTCTTGTCTCAGACCTGCTCAGGTTTGCTTAGTGTCCTCAGGAGAAGGGGGCACCTTTTCTTCATCTCTGATGCTGTTCTTTTGAAAGACTTTTCTGCTATAAGTATCTGCTGGTACTTTTAGGCAAAAATTCTTAATTTACTCAATCAGCCAAGTAGTGCAGTTTATTAGATACCGTATAGTCGTGTTCTCTTTGTGACAGCCCAGAAATCTTGCAAGTTTGTCCAGTCATCCAAAAAGTGTAGTATTTCCTATTGGTTAAGCGGACCTTCAGTCATTTTTTTCAACTTTCCATCTATTAAATCTTCTGCCTGTGTTTTAACTTTTGGATAGTAAAAGTTTTTTTCCTGACTGTAAATACCTTATACAGACTTCTGCGCTCAAAAAATGCCCTAGGGTAAATTGAAGAAGAGGAAAATCTTCACAAATCGCGTCACTTCATCGGCTGTGCTGACACTCTCAACAGGTCAGGGGGTGACGCTAAAAGAAAACAAGAACAGAGGGTGCTCCAGCCTTGCGCATTACCTTTGCAACACTGAAATGTTTTAAAAATAAAATAATGTACTCACAAACAAGTGATACAAATCAATTAGATAATGCAAAGTCCATCATTGGCCTCATCCAGCAGGATCTGCTGGCCAGTTAACTTGGGTGGGATGAAAAAGTCCATAGTAAGCTCACGTGTTTCGAGGGTGGCCCTCTTCCTCAGAGCTCTGTTTGATTGTTTCCACCCCTCCGTTTGTACTGCTTTTGGATATCCCTTAATTATCAAGCTGTGTCCCTCCAGGGATGATTCTTTCATTGGAGTACATCAAGGGGCACTTAAAGCGGAGTTCCACCCAAAAATGGAACTTCCGCTTATCCCACTCCTCACCCCCTTACATGCCACATTTGGCATGTAATTTTTTTGGGGGGGAGTGGGGGCTTCAGGAGGAGTGGGACTTCCTGTCCCACTTCATCCTTCCGCTGAGAGGCTGGTTAGGCGATTAAGCTTAAAGGGGTGTTCCAGCCAAAATGTATGTTTATTAAAAGTTTACAAAAAGTGTAGCTGCTGGCTTTTAATAAACAGACACTTACCTGCTCCAGCGTTCCAGCGACGCGCCGGCCGGGGCTCCACTCCTCTCCCCCCCTCCCTGGCCGGCATCCTCATTGATACTGTGGGCACCCGGCCGTGACAGCTTCGGCTTCACGGCCGGGCACTCACTGCGCATGTGCGCGCGGCGCGGCGCTGCGCCCTCCCATTGGACAGGCGATCGCCTAGGACCTGTCAGTGTCCTAGGCGAACGCCTACAGGGAGGGGCTGCAATAAGGCGATTAAGCTTAATCGCCTTACCAGCCCCTTGGCGGAAGAAGGAAGTGGGACAGGAAGTCCCACTCCTCCTGAAGCCCCCACTCCCCCCCCAAAAAAATGACATGCCAAATGTGGCATGTAAGGGGGTGAGGAGTGGGATAAGCGGAAGTTCAAATTTTGCGTGGAACTCGGCTTTTATCGCCTACAGCAGCCCCTCCCTGTAGGCGATCGCATGGGACACATGACAGGTCCCATGCGATCGCCTGTCCAATCAGCGGTGGGCCGCGCCACTCGCGCATGCGCAGTGCCGCTCGCGCATGTGCAGTGGTTGCCCGGCCGTGAAGCCGAAGGCTGTCACGGCCGGGTGCCCACAGTTGTGATGAGGACGCCGGCCGGAGAGGGGGGGAGAGGAGCGGAGCCCCGGCCGGCGCGTCGCTGGAACGCGGAAGCAGGTAAGTGATTGTTGATTAAAAGCCAACAGCTACACTTTTTGTAGCTGCTGACTTTTAATAAACAAAAATATTGTCTGGAACTCCCCTTTAAGTTTTCTTAAGTTTCTTAATGTGCCTAGCCCATTTCTCCTGTAGATGGCAGAACAGCCCCTATCATCCATCTGGGTCTCTAAATGGACAATAGATAAAGAGAATTTATAGTGAATCCAAAAATCCTGCAACCCACACCAATCCTCCCCCCACCCCCCCCCCCCCCCCACCCCGTCATACATCATTTATTCCTGGTGCCTTCTTGTGAAAATAAAGTGGTGTGCATGTCAATCTTGGGTAATCTTCTACTAAAACACTTTTCTGTGACTTTATGTATAATGTACACACAAGTTCAGGTAATAGATAAATTCCTACTTCTAACTTCAATATAAAATGCAATTTGTTTTATATTAGCAGCAGATGGATGAGGCCTATTACATCACCAAAGAAATACTGAGCACAGAAACTTCTCATCTAAAGGATATTGAAGTCATAAACGTGGTAGGTATGCAACAGAGAATGTTGTCATATTTCACATTGAGTTTTTCCATTGCAATGTTTTCCATTTACTTTAGGATTATGAAGAGACCCATTTTAGTGTTGGAAGTCTAGATGGGTAATTTGTTAGAATCTGATATGTCAATATTCCTTTGTTTTTGATGCACATTATTTCTAGGCAATTCATTATCCTACAGTTTTGTCTTCAAAGACTGTGGGGGATAATAATCAACACTGGAGCAAACAGTCTGGAAAAGCTGTGCATGGCACCCATCCGGCTTGTAGCTTCAGCTTGTTCAGTTGAACTTTAAGGCCTCATGCACACTGGACATTTTTACAGCAGCTGTTTTCAGCTTCATATGTTTTTTCTACAGTCAAAAAACTCTCCAGCGTGCTATCCTATGTGTCCATGCGCACATAGGCTGTTGTCAACTGTTTTTGGCGGGGGCGTAAAAAAAAAACTGAAACCAGTGGGTTCTGAGAGGAACCTGTTAAAACGCTTGAGCGTCAAACATAGATAAACGCTCAAGAACGTGGCTCACCTAGGTTGTTAACGTTTTTGATCCCATTGATATAAAAAAAGTAAAAAAACGCTGAAAAGCACTAAAAAATGCTATTGCAAATATGCTGAAACATTGAGAAACTCACTGCGAAGCTGCTGGCGTTTTTTTAACATTATTATCATTTCCAGTGTGCATGAGGCCTTAAAAGATTGAAGCTGATTGATTGCTATTCGTGACTGCTCCAGATTCTGATTCCAGTTTTGATAAATTCTCCTCTATGAAAAGGAAGTGTTTTTACAGTGTCCCGACAATGTGAACTAATGTTTTGTTTGTTATAAATGCATGCATTTTACTGTATACCTAGTCTTCTGTCTGTGGTCTCTTTTGTGGTTTCCTTTTGTAACACATAATAGATATATTTTTCCTTGACAGTGGTTACACAGGGCACTCTGTAAAAGTGGGGAACGCCATGAGACCTTGGAACAGCAGATGAAACCTTTATTTTCTTGCTTGGAGCCAATAAGACATTTTCACGAGGAATTTTTGCACCAGCTGGAGGACGTCCTTAACCTTTGGTATTTACTGTACCTTATAGACTGAGCAGTGATAGATGTTGTCCTTAGACCTAGTCAAATTAAACTTGCTACATTGTATAAACTGCACAGAATACTTTCTCTGTAATGTTCTTGTGCGCAGTCTACTTCCCAATCTTCACCTATGATTATGAGCTGCAAGCATAAACCAAAAGCTGCCATTGAGCAGTTCTCAAGCTGCCATAGTGCAGCTTGTGAACTGGTTCTGTTTGACACATCCAAATGTCTGGCTGCTCCTTCTCTATTTTTTCCTAATCGTCCTTCATAGGCTATAACCAACCAAAACCTTGCTTTATTTTCTTCTATACAACACAATAAAGTTGTTTTTTGTTAAATGTCCCATATCATTGGTACACATCCAGTGTTGCCAACCTACCAGATTTAAATTTACTGACGCAACATCCAAAATTTACTGGCACAGCAAAGTTTTTACTGGCATTTCCAAAAGTTACAAAATTACAGTTTTAAGTGCAAATTAAAGTATTTAGGCTACAAACAAAAACAATATGCAATTGGCAATATGATTTAGGGTAGATAAGACAAAAAAACATATTTCTTGTTTTATTTTCAATATAGTAAGTAAGTAGCTCATAGGAGGGCAAGAAATTATAATGGGCGGCACACACGCATAAAATTGACTCTCCCAGTGACACTGACATGATGCAGCACAGGTGATGATGAGACCTCACTGACACAAAAAATGTCCAAGTGACAGTCTCTCTCCAAGCCTAGTGGTCACTCCAGTCTAAACAGCACTGACGCTCCCGATCCCAAGGTTTTGTCCGCTACAGCTTGGCTCCATTGCACATGACATCACATGACATGCTCAGGCACCGCCTCTACCACAGCCGCCCGATTACACTGTAGCAGGCACTCGGATGGTCTCAGCCAGCTCCGGACCAAGCCAAGTGTCGCAGCCATATTTTTTATTGGCAGGAGAAAATTGCCTGTTTTTTACTGGCTGCCAGTAAAAATACTGAACTGTTGGCAACACTGAACACATCACAGTACAAAAAAGTGGCAACCACCCCAACATACGAGCATAGACCATTCCAGAAGAATGCTTGTAATCCAAAGCACTTGTATATCAAAGTAAGTCTCCCTATAGGAATCAATGGAAACTTGGATAATTCGTTCCAGTGTCACTGCTAGTGTATGTAGTACCGCTTGTGGCTAGAGGTGGGGAGGGCATCTGAGACATTCGGAAACACTCCTGAGACACTTGCAGACACACGGGAACGGAGCGTTTCCGGGGGCGTTTTAGAACAGCTCAGAGTGTCACCGGCACCCCTGGCCAAATACGGTACTGCCCACCCCAGAGGCTTGAATCCCGCTCGTCTTGCGAGACAACGCTCACAAACCGAGTCAGGATTTAGAGAAAAAAAAGCTTGTAGTGCGAAACGCTTGTAAACCGCATTACTCGTAATCCAAGGTTTTACTGTATAAATAACCTTTGCAGTAAGGTTCACATGGAAGGGCAACGCACATCACAAACAAGTTTTTCCAGCACACTTGTCAGGCAGCCTCCAAAACAACTAAATTTGCCATGTCTAACAGTTTACGTTAAAAAGTAGGGGTAGGCTCCTTCCATGCCTACTTGCCCTTAATCCATCCACTATATGCAGGGCCGGCCTTTGGGGTGTGCGAGCTGTGTGGCCGCACAGGGCGCCATGGGCAACAGGGGCGCCGTGCGTCCATAACAGCTCACAGAATGTAAGTCGCAGCAGGGCCGGGCTACCACTAGGCGGATTAGGAAGGCAGCCGTCTAGGGCGCACTGCCACCTAGGGGCACTGCTGACTCTTGCCTCACCTCTTCCTCCTCATTGTCGCTCCCAAGGCTCCCGACAGAGGATAGAGGGGCCCCGGACAGCCTCTTTGTATTTGTTTAGGTGACCAGTGGGTGAGGGGTGAAGATGGGGGGGGGGGGACGCCACAGGATTAGCTCGCACAGGGCGCCTGAACACCTAAGACTGGCCCTGACTATATGTGCTCCTATTTAGGAGACTCTGAAAATTATAGCATTAGGGCTGCACTATACAGAGGAGTCTTGACGTGGGCACTGCAGCTTATGCATATATTTGCAAGTGTGTACAAACAAAACGCATCACAGTGGTTAATGTCTCTACTATCCAAGTAGGGCAGGCTGTGATATAATCAATAACTAACAATTAACTTGGCTGGTGAAGTGCTGAAAACCGAAGTCTGTTTCCTTGTTCACTCAGGGAGCCTGCAAAGGGGATTTACACTATTGAATAATTATATCCGTTCTTCACACAATAACTCATCCCCATCAGGTCATTCCCTCCAGCTCTACCCACACTTTTTTATGTGAGCAGTATTAAAGAGGAAGTAAACCCTCGGTTTTTCCTTTTTTTTTTTTTTAAATACACATGCAAGAGAAAGGCATAATGAGCTAGTATGCACAGCATACTAGCTCATTATGTCACTTACCTGAGATCGAAGTCCGCCTCGGTCCCATCCACCGACGCCGACGTCGCTATTTCCTGTTATCGCCGCTCCGGCCCTGTGATTGGCCAGAGTGGCGATGACGTCACTTCCGCTCATGCGCATGGGACCGGCAGGTCCCCGCGCATGTGTGAAAACACGGCATTAATCCAGTTTAATGCCATTCACAAAAACTGTACCACTCAGTGCGCCTGCGCCGTTGACAGCGGTGCCCGATTCTGTGAAAATATCTCCTTAACCATGTAGGTTAAGGAGATATTTCTTGCACCTACAGGCAAGCCTTAATCTAGGCTTACCTGTAGGTGCAAGTGTTAACAGTGGGTTTACAACCACTTTAGGCATGAAGAGGACAAGACCATAGTAAGAGGGGTATATCTAGGAAGACACCATTTTATGTGATTACATTAATAAACCTCCCTTACAAGGGCCCGAAGTAAAAACCTCAAAACAATAAAAGGATAATATCACCCATGTTGCCTGGAAGAGACTCTCACTTAGCTCCCAACTGTCCCTGATTTTGAGGGACTGTCCCTGATATGGAGCAATGTCCCTCTGTCCCTCATCCCTCGTCATTTGTCCCTCATTTTGGTCTGATCTATAAAGTTGTATATAAAATGCACTTTTTATCTATCAAAAAGTGTTTTCCAGTGCTAAACCTTTCATCTGATTTCTAAATAGCTGCATTTGTAAATTCCAAAAGCCAATATAAAGGAATAGTAATGGTAAAAAAAAGCACTTGTGAGTTTAACCAATCTTGTTTTTTGTACAATTCTCCTTTAAGGCGTGGCAAGGGGTGTGTCCTATGCCTGCATACTTTTGCTGATGGGTGTCCCTCATTCCCATCTCAAAAAGTTGTGAGGTATGCTCTCATTGTAACCAAAAAATGAGAATGTGCAGTGTTGGAACATCTGTCCTACCTCAATTGCAGTAGTGCATTGCTTGTACCCACCATTGCCTTCTCAACTTGTTCAACTTGTTCAAAAGATGAGAGGAATGCATCTGTTCTGAAAATGGAAAAGGATTGATTGGCACAGTATTACGCATTTTCCCAGGTTACTGGCCAATCTGTTTATGTGATTAGTATTTGCCATTCTCAATGGGCTCTCAATGCAACTTCTTGATGAGCTAAAGTAAGCAATTATCTTCTGTACCTTGCAAGATGGGTGATACATTGTCCTCCTTAGAATTGGGAAGATCCAAGCTGGGTTACCATAACTAATAACTTCAGCTAGCCCACTTATCTTTCTGCGTATAATGATGATCAATGATTAAGTTTTAGAATGGACAGTAAGCACTCTGGAAATGAGGGGGGGGGGGGGGGGTCTATAAGGTAGGTAGATCAGAAAATGAGTAGCAAGATTGTAATGAGTAAAACTTGGTTGCAATAAGGCCGGGTTCACACTGCTCCAACATGAAACTCCCACGACTTCCGATCCAATGTTGCCCTGCGCTGTACCATTGATTTCAATGGGCAGCAGCGGTGGAGGAGCGGTAAACACACCGCTCCTTCTCTGCTCAAAAGATGCGGCTAGCAGGACTTTTTTTACGGTCCTGCTAGCACACCACTCCAGTGTGAAAGCCCCTCGGGCTTTCACACTGGAGTGAATAGGGACAGATTTTTAAGGGCGTATTGCAGGCGCTATTTATAACGCTATAGCGCCTGCAATACACTCCAGTGTAAAGGGGTCTTAGGGAATTATTGAGATATACACGTCGTGCAACATGTCCTTTCAAAGTCAGAGAGTATGTCGCACCAGTGTGAACCGGGCTTTAGTCAGACAGATACCATTTGGTATTTGAAGAAAGCTGCTCATAGGGCTTCTACATACTGTAGCTACTGTTTTTACTCTCATGTTTCTATCTCATGTTTGCAGGGAAGGAAAATCTTCACATACTAAGGACATGCAAATACTTGGAGATTTCATGTTAAGGAAAATGACTGCCTTGCGGGTGAGATTATGAGTATGTACATCTGTTTCCTGTTTGTTACTGAGAATTTGTAGCTCACCCGATCCATGCTATACAGTACAATATACAGGCTATATGCAGCAGGAAAAGGCGATCAACGATTAACTGCCTTTATTTTTATAGAGTAAGGAAAAGTTAGAACCTCTGTCAGGATCTTATTGCTGCCTACAGCCACAATGCGAAAACCTCCCCTCCTTTTTTTTTTTTTTATCCCACTAACAACATTAAGGCAAAGGTAGAAAGTGGAGAGAACTCTCCTTACATAGATAATAAAAACTAACAGAGGCTCTAACATTTTCATTCTATCCAAGACTTATAATATTTAGGCTGCTAAACCGTAAAGTGAATCCAAATATACCATGAAATTGCATCCAATATCATACTTTAAAAGACTGTGGGTCCGTCCGTTTACATTAAAGTGATCCATCATGTTTTACATTCATTCATTTACCAGCTCTTCATGTTTCTACTTGTTTCTGTTATAGGCATTGCTCCCATCATTGCATAAATTAGAAGAAGTCTTTCTGGAGATGCAAAGGAAAACTCATAGGAAGCACGAGGTGGATGTTCTATTGCAGGAATTTGAACAACAGAGATTATGTTATTTGCCACTTAGCTGTCTTCTGTTGAAGCCTCTGCAGCGCCCCCTGCAGTATGAAAAATTACTAGAGCGGCTGTGTCGCCATTATCCGCCTTCACACCATGATTACAACAACTGCCAAAGTAAGCTTTCCTTGTCTACTGAGTTAACCAGGCAACATACATATTCCAATCAATCATTGAAGTGTAAACTGTAACAATGAACTTCTGTTATGTGTTTCCTCTGGATTGGTTTAACCACTTGCCAACCAGGCCAATTTTTTTGCTTAAATCATATAGAACCCCCCAAACATTATATATGTTTTTTTAGTAGAGACCCTAGAGAATACAATGGCGGTCATTGCAACTTTTTATGTCACGCGGTATTTGCGCACCAATTTTTTAAACATTTTTTTTGGGGGGAATGCTTTAGAAAAAAAACCCTGTAAAGTTAGCCCATGGTTTTTTGCATAATGTGAAAGATGAAGTTACGCTGAGTAAATAGATACCTAACATGTCACGCTTCAAAATTGCATACGCTTGTGGAATGGTGCCAAACTTTGGTACTTAAAAATCCCCATAGTCAAGGCTTTAAATTTTTGTACTGGTTACGTGTTTTCAGTTACAGAGGAGGTCTAGGGCTAGAATTATTGCTCTCGCTCCAACGTTCACTGTGACACCTCACATGTGTGGTTTGAACACCGTTTTCATATGTGGGCGAGACTTGCGAATTTATTCGCTTCTGCGTGCGAGCACACAGGGACAGAGGCACTTTAAAAAAAAATGTGTTAATTTTTCTTAAAAATAGTTTGACACTTTATCCCTTGTAATAGGAATATGGCATGACAGGTCCTCTTTTTAGTGAGATATGGGGTCAATAAAACCCCACACCTCTAGGCTGGGATTTTAACAGGCTTACCTGTACAAGGTGGGACGTACTTCCTTACAGGTAAGTTTAAATCATTGAAGCAACAGAAATGCAGGGTGGAGCTTAACTTCAGCTTTAACCCTTGTAATTTGGTGGGGGAGGGCTCAGTAACACCTTCTAGAAGGCCCCCAAAAATCTGCTGCAACCACTGCTTGTCAGCTGTCTATTTACCATCAAGACTTTGATAGACTCACCTGGGACAGAGGCTTTTGGAGGGGACTGAATGCTAGCCTCTTGCCTACCGACTATGGAACCACAAGCATTTATGAAGATGTTCTGTTACGTAATGCAAAAGGACATTATTAAAAAGACCATACTGGTCTCTACCAGTGTGGGACTCATAGCAGATGCTGGTGTTGCCTAGCTCTTGAAGTAACTTGTATTCCTGAACATTGGGAAGCAGCTTCTTGGCAGGGAATACCCAGTTAGGGTTTCCGGATTTCATCACAAAGCCAACACGCATATGCTAGGAATCATTCTGAGAGCCAATGATTCTACTACACCAGGACAGGAATTATACTACCTGGGGGTGCTCTGCCTGAACCCAAAAAACAGGACACTTGTTTTCACTTTTTCTTCACATTTTCTATACAATTTTTGTTGCTTTTCTTGTCCACTCTATAATCTTTTTCTGTGATAATTTTTGCTGTTATGGTTTTTTCTTGCCTTTCTTTTTACCATTTACAGTGCCTTGCGAAAGTATTCGGCCCCCTTGAACTTTGCGACCTTTTGCCACAATTTAGGCTTCAAACTTAAAGATATAAAACTGTAATTTTTTGTGAAGAATCAACAAGTGGGACATAATCATGTAGTGGAACGAAATTTATTGGATATTTCAAGCTTTTTTTAACAAATAAAAAACTGAAAAATTTCAGTGCAGCAAACTCTCTCCAGAAGTTCAGTGAGGATCTCTGAATGATCCAATGTTGACCTAAATGACTAATGGTGATAAATAGAATCCACCTGTGTGTTATCAAGTCTCCGTATAAATGCACCTACACTGTGGTAGTCTCAGAGGTCTGTTTAAAGCACAGGGAGCATCATGAAGAACAAGGAACACACCAGGCAGGTCCGAGATACTGTTGTGGAGAAGTTTAAAGCCGGATTTGGATACAAAAAGATTTCCCAAGCTTTAAACATCCCAAGGAGCACTGTTCAAGCGATAATATTGAAATGGAAGGAGTATCAGACCACTGCAAATCTACGAAGACCTGGCTGTCCCTTTAAACTTTCAGCTCATACAAGGAGAAGACGGATCAGAGATGCAGCCAAGAGGCCCATGATCACTCTGGATGAACTGCAGAGAGCTGAGGTGGGAGACTCTGTCCATAGGACAACAATCAGTCATATACTGCACAAATCTGGCCTTTATGGAAGAGTGGCAAGAAGAAAGCCATTTCTTAAAGATATCCATAAAAAGTGTCATTTAAAGTTTGCCACAAGCCACCTGGGAGACACACCAAACATGTGGAAGAAGGTGCTCTGGTCAGATGAAATCAAAATCAAACTTTTTGGCAACAATGCAAAACGTTATGTTTGGCGTAAAAGCAACACAGCTCATCGCCCTGAACACACCATCCCCACTGTCAAACATGGTGGTGGCAGCATCATGGTTTGGGCCTGCTTTTCTTCAGCAGGGACAGGGAAGATGGTTAAAATTGATGGGAAGATGGATGGAGCCAAATACAGGACCATTCTGAAAGAAAACCTGATGGAGTCTGCAAAAGACCTGAGACTGGGATGGAGATTTGTCTTCCAACAAGACAATGATCCAAAACATAAAATTTACAATGGAATGGTTCACAAATAAACATATCCACGTGTTAGAATGGCCAAGAACTGGAAAGAACTGAAAACTGCTGTTCACAACTGCTCTCCATCCAACTTCACTGAGCTTGAGCTGTTTTAGAGCTGATAGAGACATACACCAAGTGACTTACAGCTGTAATCGCAGCAAAAGGTGGCGCTACAAAGTATTAACTTAAGGGGGCTGAATAATTTTGCACGCCCAATTTTTCAGTTTTTTTTTGTTAAAAAAAGTTTGAAATATCCAATAAATTTCGTTCCACTTCATGATTGTGTCTCACTTGTTGATTCTTCACAAAAAATACAGTTTTATATCTTTATATTTGAAGCCTGAAATGTGGCAAAAGGTCGCAAAGTTTAAGGGGGCCACATACTTTTACAAGGCACTGTATAATATTTTAAAATGTCTAAGCCGGATCTTCAATGTACTAAATCCAAACTTAAAGATTTTTTTTCTTTGAAGAGTACTACTAAACTTGCGTGACTGTTTGTATTACAGCCATTTCTTTGGCCTCGTTCACACGCATTCCCACTCACATTTATTGTGCACTTTTTGCACATGTCCACGTGTCACGCATAGGGCAGCATTTTCACTTGAATAGGCTGCCCTACCCATGACAAAATTCCCAAAGAAGCTCCAGAACCTTTTCGGTTGTGGAGCATCGCATGTTTTTTCAATTTGTGTTGTAGTGCGCTTGTGTCGCATTTGCACCAGCTAACCACGTTTAGGGCGATACTAATAATTAATGGCACTGCAAGACCAATGCCACATGTACAGCGCATTTTTCTCAAGTTTCTGGCAAAACAAGCATTTCATGTGCACTTGGTCACACATTCAGGAAATGCCAAATGTGAATACGGCCTTAAAGTCAAAAATGTGAAGCTTAACAGATACTGTGAACAGTGTGTGTTGCCTTTTAGAACATATTGTGTCTGCTGTATGAACAGTTAACCGCAGAGCTAACCATCATCAGTGTTGATCACTCTGTCTGCTAGCACATAAATTGTGGTCCCACAAGCTGGAAAATATCTGTGCAGAATGACTTGGTCAGCTATCACCACACAATTGTGACGATGGCATGTTACCGACACCACTGTGGTTACATATTTGTGACAGTGGCTGGGATCGCTAATCTGTCACAACTACATCTAAGGAATGGTAAGCTTCAGTTATTAAAAATTACCACTGTAACTATTTACATGAAAATGATTGTTAACTGATAAAAATGTGAAATGGTTGAAATTACTTTTTCTTTTGTAAAGGAGAAGTAGAGCCAAAGCTCGTTTTCAGCCAACAGTGGACCTGTTTTCAGTGGTCCACTGTTGGCTGATGTCAAAGAGCCTGTTCAGGCTGAGGAATGGTCAGGATCCACACAGGAACCAAGACCGACACCTGGCTTGGCCTCTTCACAAGCTGCTGAGAGCCTGAGACAGCCACTCCAACCCCCTCCCCAGCCCTGCACCCTGTGAGTATGGGAGTGAAATAGCAGAGAGCCGGTGACTGATAGTCCCCAGCTCTCTTCTCACTGAGACCTGAGCAATCAGCAGTGTTTCTCAGTCTTGGAGCCGATGGGGGACAGATGCTAAACTTAAGAAATATTATTAGTACCAGAAATAATGTTTTATAATATAGGGCTTTTTACAGCTGAAATATATATGTGCTACTATTCAAATTGCAGGCCATTGGAAACAACAAGCGATCACTCAAAAATTGTGCATTAGACTACTGAATGATATCACTTGTTGATGCAGGTATTTCCATCAATGCAAAAGCATTAATTAGTTTTTGCATACAAAAATGAGGTCCATGTGCCTCATAAAGTAAACAATACACTTCCTTGAATGAGCTAAATCCTCTGTGTCTCATATGCTCCCCCTACCAAACACTGCAGCTCACAGTGCGAGGGTTTCAGTGGGCAGTTTTGGGTATGGATTCACAAGCTACAGGCTTATGTCTGATCATTTGGCTGCTTACCTGTTCAGTTTAACATTTAACATTTTGGTTCTGCTGCTTCTACTCCATGCTAATGCTGAATGCACATATTGTTTGGTAGCCCAAATATGCTCAAATGACAGCACAGAGATAGGGGTTTTATTATTTACAGTGTTCACGTTTTCAACATGGCCAGTCAGCTAGTGGTTTATCTTTTTTTCCATAAATTACTCTTTTAAGATTCGGGGCATAGGACGTAAACAATACAATGTATAATAAAATGTTTGCATGCGCAATAAATCTGGGTTGTATACTCTTTAAAACGTCTGCTGCTTAGAAAGTATGAGATTTTGTATGCTACGTGAACTAAGTTAGAATAATTTTGCATGTGGTGATCTGACTGCATCTGCAGGTGGTTAGCTCACTCATTTCACCTGATTCAAGTCCTTTTCCTGGATTGGGCAAATGTGCTTTTTTTATGCTGTGCCCACAACGTTTGCTGGCAGATATCCAGCACTGTGGCATAGTCACACTGCAAGTTCCACACCAGGCATCATTCAGCACAGGGCTACATGGCTTCAGTATGACTCGGTTCACCAATTAAGTGTCTGAACCTGAGTGTGAAAGGCTATATTTGTGTATGTTGGATTTGTTTTTCTGGACTCTGTATCTGGCTTGGCTCTTGGAATTGGACTTCTCCTCTGACTCCTGCTATATGCACCTGCCCCCTTTAAACTCAGATGGTATTTGTTATTTCTGATCACTATGTGCTGCCTGTCCTGACCACCTTCTTTCTTTTTTTTTCACTTTTTTTTATTTTAATATATTTCACCTGCAAACTGTAGCAAAACATTAGCTTTATTATACAAATATGAATCTTCAGTATGGAGAATTTAGGAGTATGAGCTTTTTTTTAACCTGAAAACCAAATAGGTTTGCTTTAAGAGTATATTAAATAAGGGTATTAGCCAGTGCATCCCAATGGGAATTAAATTTAAAAGAGCCAATAAAGTCCTGGGTGGCTTAACTCCAACATAAGAATGCATATAAAAGCAAAGGAGAAGGCCTTAAAAAAAAAAAAAAAGGCTGAGGGATCATTATCAGCATTCCAATGTTACAAAAAATGCAACAAGAAATGTAAGGGTGCAATCGGGGAGGCTAAGATAGAACACGAAAGGCACGTAGCGAAGAGTAAAAAAAAAAAAAAAAAAAGAAATTCTTCAAGTACATAAAGAGTAAGAAAGGGAGGTCAGATCATATTGGTCCCGTAAAGAATGATGAAGGGGATCTGGTTACTAAGGATGGAGAGATAGCAAAGGTACTGAATTTATTCTTCTCCTTGGTGTTCTCGAGGGAATCGAGGGGGGGGGGGGGGCGCTTCAGTAACAAAACTGCAATATTTATCCTGCAATATTTATCCTCCTGACACGCCACAGGAAGCACCCTCATGGCTAACAGAGGACAGAATTAGAAATAGACTTGAAAAACTAAACATTAATAAGTCACCAGGACCAGATGGCTTGCACCCAAGGGTCCTTGAGGAACTCAGTCAGGTAATTGTCAGACCATTGTTCCTAATTTTTACTGATAGTCTACTGACTGGAATGGTACCAGCTGATTGGAGAAAAGCCAATGTAGCACCAATATTTAAAAAGGGCCAAGATACATCCCTGGGAATTACAGACCAGTTAACCTAACATCAAATGTATGCAAGCTCTTGGAGGGCATGATTTTGGACTATATACAATATTTTAGTAATGAGAACGGTATCATTAGCAGTAATCGGCACTGATTCATGAAGAATCGTTCTTGCCAAACCAATCTATTAACCTTCTATGAGGAGGTGAGCTGCCATCTAGATAAAGGAAAGGCCCATAGACGTGGTGCATCTGGATTTTGCAAAAGCATTTGATAAAGTTCTCCATAAATGTTTACTGTACAACCTAAGGTCAGTTGGCATGGACCATAGAGTGAGTACATGGAGTACATGGATTGAAAACTGGCTACAAGGGCGCGTTCAGAGGGTAGTGATAAATGGGGTGTACTTGGAATGTCCGGGTGGAAAGTGGGGGTCCCCCAGGGTTCTGTCCTGGGACCAATTCCTTCTTAATTTATTCATAAATGACCTGGAGGATGGGATAAATGGCTCAACCTTTGTATTTGTGGACGATGCTAAGCTAAGCAGGGCAAGAAGTTCTCTGCAGAATGTGGAAACCGTGCAAGTTCTGTACAAACTAATAGGGTGGGCAACTACATGCTTTGTAGAAAAATATGAATGCAATCTATACACTGGGGGAATCTAGGATGGGAAAGGATCTGGGGGTCCTAGTAGATTACAGGTTCAGCAATAGCATGCAGTGCCAAGCTGCTGCAAGCAAAGCAAACAGAATATTGACATGCATTAAAAAGGGGATCAACTCCAGAGATAAAAACTATTCTCCCACTCTAAAAAAAACTCTGGTCCGGCCGCACCTGGAGTATGCCTTTCCTGGGGTATGCCTTCAGGAAGGATGTGCCGAAACTGGAAAGAGTCCAGGGAAGGGCAACAAAACCTAATAAAGGGACTGGAGGACATTAGTTATATGGAAAGGTTACGAGCACTGAACTTATTCTCTCTAGAGAAGAGAAGCTTGAGAGAGGATATGATTTAAATGTACAAATACCGTACATTGAAAGGGAATTTAATAAGACACGTGGCCATTTAACTAAAATGGAAAGAAAAGCGGTTTTACCTTAAACTATGTAGAGGGTTCTTTACTGTTGGAGCGGTAAGGGTGTGGAATTCTCTTCCACAGACAGTGGTTTCAGCAGGGAGCATCGATAATTTAAAAACTATTCGCTAAGCACCTAAACGATAACATACAGTGATATACAAGGTAATACTGACATATAATCACACACATGGGTCGGACTTGATGGACTTGTGTCTTTTTTTTTCAACCCCACCTTCTATGCAACTATGGGTCTGCAGCCTATCCAGACCTCCATCTTATCCTGGTCATGGGTATGCCTGGGGATCTGATGCTATAGTTCCTTAGTTCTTACGGTACTGCTGTTACCAGCCAAATATTCTTAGGTGCCAAACTAGGTTATCGTTAACTGTGGTGAGGTCTAGAAGCTTTGGGGCTTGTGCAGGGCCGCCATCAGGGGGGTACAGGCAGTACACCTGTTAGGGGTCCGGAGGTTTCCAGGGGCTCGGAGGCCCCCAGGGCCCCAGATGGCAACCCCCCCTTTTTTAATTTATTCTTTATAAAAAAAATATATATATTTTTTAATATATTTTTATTTTATTTTTTATTAAAGGGCCAATTTTTATTTTTATTTTTAGAGGTCCGGAGGCCCCCAGGGCCCTGGATGGCAACCCCCCTTTTTTTATAAAAAATATATTTTTTTTTAAATATTTTTTTATTTTATTTTTTATTAAAGGGGCATTTTTTTTAGGGGTCTGGAGGTCCCCAGGGGCCCAGAGATCCCCAGGGCCCCCGGATGACAACCCCCCTTTTTTTTTATAAAAAAAATATATATATATTATTTTATTTCCTTTTTTTTTTTTTATTTCTATATATATATATATATTTTTTATTAAAGGGCTCAGATGTCCCCAGGGCCCCATGTGGCAAACCCCCTTTTTTGTATAAATGTTTATTTTTTATTTTTGTTTATATATTTATTTTTATTAAAGGGCCCAGGGGTTTATTTTTTTATTTTTATTAAAGGGCCCAGAGGTCCCAGATGGCAACCCCCCTTTTTTGTAATTTCTTTTTATAAAGGGCACAGAGGTCCCCAAGGCCACATATGGCAACGCCCCTTTAAAAAAAAATATATATTTTATATATATATATTTTTCCTTTTTTTTTCTTTTTATTAAAGGGCCCAGAGGTCCCCAGATGGCTACCCCCCTTTTTTTTAATATATATTTTTCTTTATCTCTTCTTCTTTTGTAAAGGGCCCCCCACGCTTCTCAATTTGCGGCAGCCCCCCCCCCGCTTCTCAATTTCAGGGGGCAGCACCCCCCCTGGTTCTCTGCTCCAGGGGGCCATGCCTTAAGCTGTATAAGGGGCCCCATAATTCCTGATGGCGGCCCTGGGCTTGTGCCTTGGTTATTGTTCCCCGAAGCTTTCTGTTGACCCAAAGATTTTGATTAATGACATTTTTTTCAGGCCATGGATCACTCGGAGGTGATTTCCTGAGTCATTAGTTAAAATGCCATAGCCCAATACTAGGATAGCTATACAGTTGTTACTGGAGCAAGCATCCAACTCTTTTATCAAAATCTATTGATTGGGTGATTAGAACCTCTTTGTCTATCTGTTAAAAAGATTTATAATACTATTTCATGATACGACAGTCTCATTCTCATTCATGCAAAAGATAAGTTAAAGTGGAGTTTCCATCCCAAAATTATTTTTTCATTATTGTGCTCATTAGACCTAAAAAAAAAAAAAAAAAAATTCTCACCTGGAAATCCCTGTTGCACAAAACCTCAAAACCCACAAAACCTGCCTTCAGAATCACGTAGGATTCTGACATCATCTCCCTCGGCTCCTCCGCACGCTAATGCTCCTGGGAAATGTGTGTCAATTTCCCAGGATGCAGTGCGCTTCCCCATTATAACTCCCCATCCAAGACTTCCAGGAAGTAAGTGCTTGTGTGCTTCACAATGCCCACAAGCAAAATGACAATGGTGTGGACATTTGAATAACTATGCGGAGCAGCGGCGGATTGTAAAATAGTAAGTGACCGGATTTATATTATAAAAACGCATGATGAAAGGACATACATTTAAAAAATGCTAATTGTGGTTGGAACCCCGCTTTAACCACTTTAATACCCAGCCATAGTCAAATGACGTCCACAGATGGGATCTCCCATCCTGGGTGGACGTCATTTGACGTCCTCGGCTTTTCGCCACTGCTGCAGGCCGGAGCGGCGGCGCCAGGCGGCGGGGGTTACCGTGCAGCTTACCGGCTTACCGGCTCCCATTGTGCAGAGTTGAGCAGCGGCGTGCATGAAGGCCGCGCGCGCCCCCGGGGGCGCGCAGCACAGCAATCGGGGATCCTGTGTGTCCCTCGGGATACAGCCGATCCCCGATCGGTGTAATATAACAGCGGCGGGCGGCGGTACTTTTGCGGTATTGCTTACCGGATTTAATGCAGAGCTGCGCAGCGGCGTTTACGGCCATCGCGCACGCCCCCGGGGGCGGAAAGTGTGGTAATCGGGGCTGAGGCTATTCCTTTGGATACAGCCCAGCCCCAATCTTTACCACGTGACTGACTGTGTCTAATCACACCAGAGTACCCGCCACCTCGCCAGATTTTCCCCCACCAGAGTACCTGCCACCTCACCACTTGCCACCAGAGTACCCGCCACCTCACCACCTGCCACCAGAGTACCCACCACCTCACCACAGTACCCACCACCAGAGTACCCGCCACCTCACCATCTGCCACCAGAGTACACGCCACCAGAGTACCCGCCACCTCACCACCTGCCACCAGAGTACCTGCCACTTCACTACCTGCCACCAGAGTACCTGCCACCTCATCAGAGTACCTGCCAGAAACCAGTGCCTGGTAATTTATGCTTGTAGAATGCCTGACGGTGCTACTTCAATGTTGGGCTTCTGTATGTGGCCAGGCTGTGTAAAAGTCTCACACATGTGGTATCGCCATACTCGGGAGGAGTAGCAGAATGTATTTGGGGTGTCATTGCAAGTATGCATATGATGTGTGTGAGAAATAACTTGTTAGGACAATTTTGTGAAAAAAAAAAATGTTTCCCCCAAGAATTGTGTGAAAAAATTAAACGTTCAAAAAACTCGCCATGCCTCTTACTAAATACCTTGGAATGTCTTCTTTGCAAAAAGGGTTAATTTGGGGGGTATTTGTACTTTCCTGGCTTGTTAGGGTCTCAAGAAATGAGATTGGCCGTCAGTACTTTAGGTGTGATCAGATGTGATCATTTTTCAATGATTTGCACCATAGCTTGTAGACTCTATAACTTTCACAGAGACCAAATAATATACACTTTTTTTTTATTATTTTTACTAAAGATATGTAGCAGTATACATTTTGGCCCAAATTTATGAAGAAAAATTACTTTTTTGCAAAATTTTAGACTAGAAACTAAAAAAAAGTTTTTTTTTTTTTTTTTTTTAAATCTCTCTTTTTTCGCTTGTATTGCAAAAAATATAAAGCCCAGCGGTGATTAAATACCACCAAAAGAAAGCTCTGTTTGTGAGAAAAAAATGATAAAAATTTGGTTTGGGTACAGTGTAGCATGACTGAGTAATTGTCATTCAAAGTGTGAGAGCGCCGAAAGCTAAAAATTGGTCTGGGAAGGAAGGGTGTATAAAAGCCCTGTATTGAAGTGGTTAAGTTGATTATCTGTAATTCTTTATAGAGGGGGTTTATACCTCTCTGTGCTCCAAGTTTCTATTCAGTAGGTGTAATGAAAATGTTATGTACAATGTATTGAAACTTTGCGCGTTGAAATCTACAGACCTAGTGTACTTGTTTGGCTCTGTTCAGGGATGGACTGGCCATTGGGACTACAGGGAGTTTCCCGGTGGGCCGATGGCTCAGTGGGCCGGCTTTAGTGACAGCGGACCGCCGCCCGCCTCCACTCCTCTGTCTCACTCTCCCCGCATCACTCACCTGGGGGGAAACAGAGAAACAGGGGAGGACCAGAGAAGCAGGGATGAGACAGGGGATGGGGGAGGGGACAGAAGTACTCAACAGCTATGGGCTGGGAGTTTCTCATTCTGCCTATTTGTCCCATAAGGGGGGGCACCAAACTCATTATTTGCCCCGGGTAAAATAATGTCTAGCTTCCCCACTGGTACCCTATAAGAATACCAGTAACAGGTCTATCTATAAAGTAGAATGGCTAGTGGCAGTGAAGGGGGAGAGGAGGCTGGGTGACCGGGGGAGGGGTCAGGAGTTGTCCGGCCGCCAGGGAGAGACCTGTCAAAGTCTCTGGATAAAGTCAGCCAAATTTTTGCAGTCACCTGGCTCTGTTTCATTTCTTTATGCTCAATAAAACCTTTTTGTTTTGAGGGGGAAAAAAGTAGGTGTATATTTGATCACCCTTGAACTCTTCTCCCTATGCTGGTCATTATTTAGCACTGCAGTCCAGGTCTCTACAGCGCACACCTATCTCAATTAGAAGTGCTGAAGTACACTGCTGGATATTCAACTTGTACCCAATTAGGCTCGTTAAACAATATAGTCTTGTCTACACATGTCCTGGATAGAGGTCTGTCTGAGTTTTTCATGTCCTCAATTATTCCTGTGATTGTTTGCATTGTGTTTGTACTTAACCTGTCTGTGCTTATTCTGAAAATTGTTATGGCTGCTGTTGTCATTTTGTGCACTGTTTACCTCTCTGGAAGCTGGATTATTTAGTATTAGTTCAAATGTGCCGAAACCATACGCTTACTGATTCCGTCAACGGCTGCTGTTCTCCCATCTGTCTGGGGACTTGGTGTTCTAGCATCTGTCCTGCTTGTTGGTTGGCTGTTGCCCCTGGTGATACAGCGGGTCCACCAATGTCTGTCGGTAGCAGAAGCAATCATCTAGCCTGAACTATCCTGGAGAATCTGTGGAAATCGTATAACCAATAGGATTATTCCTGTAGATCTCTAGGTGGTTTGCTTTGTACTCTGAGGAGTCATTCAGAAATTGAGATGCACTTTTCAGCTATACAGACAACAAACAATAATGAACTCTGTGTTTGTCACAGGGGCTTTAGGTGAAGCCAGTGCGGTGAGTTCTCGGCTTCGACACCGTCTGCTGCACTTGCAGAACCTACAAAGACTGGACCAGCTTGAAAGAGACCTTCTGGGAGGAGAGCACCTGTCTTCACCAGGTCGTGTAAGTATTCCAGCATAATGTTCATGCTAAGGCATGCTGTCTATTTCCTATGGTGATATTTTTGTTTTCTTTCCAGGAATTTATTAGAGAGGGCTGTCTATACAAACTGACCAAGAATGGCTTGCAGCCACGCATGTTCTACCTTGTAAGTATGCTCTACAAACATGGAATGCTTGTATATTGGGAAAGTTGAAAGTTTGTGTTGCTACTAGTGTTGCTCATGAATATTCGCATTGCGAATATTTGCTACGAATATTGCATATTCGAGTATTCGCGAATAACTCGAATATTGCGGCGAATATTCGCTATGGCGAATATTCGTATTTTTTCAAATTTATTTTTAAAACAGACCACATCCTAGTGATCTCCATCGACGTCTAAAAGCATTGCTGGTATGATTAGAGAGAGACCCTGGGCCGAGTAGCTGATGCGATTCTTTTATGTTGCCGAAAATTCGCATTGCGGCAAAATAAAATAATCGCATCAGCTACTCGGCCCTTCTTTTGCATCAGAGCCAATCAGAATAACTTGAATATTCGGCAAAAGGAATATTGCGCGATATTCCTTTTGCCGAATATTCGAGTTATTCTGATTGGCTCTGATGCAAAAGAAGAGCGGAGAAGATAATCGCGCAATATTCCTTTTGCCGAATATTCGATTTATTCTGATTGGCTCTGATGCGCCCTTCTTTTGCATCAGAGCCAATCAGAATAACTCGAATATTCGGCAAACGGAATATTGCGCGATTATCTTCTCTGCCCTTCTTTTGCATCAGAGCCAATCAGAATAACTTGAATATTCGGCAAAAGGAATATTGCGCGATATTCCTTTTGCCGAATATTCGAGTTATTCTGATTGGCTCTGATGCAAAAGAAGGGCGGAGAAGATAATCGCGCAATAGGAATATTGCGCGATTATCTTCTCCGCCCTTCTTTTGCCCCCTTATTCTCCTTTCTTTTAAGTAGAGTTAGTGTAGAGTTAGTGTTTAGTGCAAATTAGTTTAGTAATACAGGAAATAATCTCCGCAATCATTTTCGCATTAGCGAAATTTCGCAAATTTTTTTTTGGATAAAATATCACGAATATTCGATATTAGCGAATATTCGCGAATATTCTTCTATATATTCGCGCAATATCGCGAAATCGAATATGGCGTATTCCGCTCAACACTAGTTGCTACACACAAAATATAATAATCACTTTTGCTCCCAATTTGGGCAAAGTTTTACATACAGTGATTTATATTGACAACCTGCTTCTTTGGGCCCTGCAAATTCTGGACACATTTGGAATAAGTGCTGTTTTATGTTTCTTCGAATTCTTTTTCGATTCTAGTTTTTTAGAATAGTTTTTAACCAGGAAGAAAAATTCCGTTATTCTTGGCATTTGAGAAGGCAGGGTTTTTATAGCAGAGAAGTCTTTTTAATTCCTGAAGCATCACAATGTTCAACTAGTTTTACCTATATTCTATTATTATTCTCATAAAACATACAGTCGAAGTACAACCCTTTTGAGTGAAGTATTCTTCTCCAATGATGAAAATAAACATTTGTGTGGCAGGACAATTGTGATATACTGCAAAATTATTATGAGATACTGCAGATCAGCTATCTTATCTAATGTCATTACTAATCCTCTATGGAACATCTGTTTATCTTTTGATTACATTTTCTTGCTGTTTAAAGTGAAACTCCGGGAAGATATTTGAAAAAAAAAAAAAAAATGAATGCTGTTATGCATTTTTTTAAATAATCATAATTAAATGTACAAGTGTGTGTCTTTAGTTTTCAGATATGCTGATATATACACGGAAAGGGCTGAGCTGCACTAACCAGTTTCGGGTTCATGGACGCCTGCCTCTCCATGGGATGTTGGTGAGTATGAAAGGGATAGATATTCAGCCTCCTTAACACAACATAAGCACCAGAGCAAAATAAATGTATAGCTGACAAATATGTAGACACTTTTAAAAAAAGAACTGGATGCAGTAAGGAAACCAAATAAATTCAGTTTTCTTAAAAAAAAATCAATCATACCTGCGCTTAGACCATCCAAACCCAAAACTGCAGCTGGCACAATTTAACAAATCGAAAAAATAAACCAATATAAATGTGCAGCGCTAAAAAGATGAAACAAATCTGTGCTCGTAAAGATCAATAGTGTTTGTTGACTTTCATTAATCAGTCCAAAGAAAAGTCCCAAGTTTATAAAACAAAAAGTGTGAACACCTTTAAAGTGCCTGGAAAGAAATAAAATATGTACAATATTCACTCATCAAACCCATGAGGATGTCACCATATGACGGAACGCGTAGAGTGGAGTCTACATGGAATATGCTGTCCCACCCTACAAACCACTCTGTGTCTGCCACCCCTCTCCACCAATCCCTGCACTGGCTTATGATTGCCCAAGCAATTATATTAAAATACTAACAACATACAAACAACTCTGCCCTGAGCTACATCACCAATCTTGTCTCCAGATGTTACCCAAACTGTCCTCTCCGCTCCTCTTAAGACCTCCTGCCCTCAAGCTCCCTTGTCTCTTCCCCCCACTTCTCCAGAGCCCCTCCCATGCTCTGGAACTCTCTACCTCAATCAGTCCCGCTATCTCCTACTCTGGCTGCCTTTAGGCGATCCCTTAAACACATTGCTTCAGGGAAGCGTATAACACCTCCAACTAATCTTTTTATCACTTCCATCAGCTCTCATCCCCCACAGCTACAACCTTTTTTTACACTTGCCCCACCCTATTAAATTGTAAACTCTTATGAGCAGGGCCCTCTTAACCCTCTTGTATTTTATCGTATTGTAACTGTACTTTCTCCCTTTTGTATTGTAAATTGCTGCATAAACTGTTGGCACTAATACTGTATTATTATAATAATCATGCAAAATACCACAGCAAGTCTTCCAGGAGTCAGATTTGGAGTTTTGTAATATGCATATCCTATTTGTTGTAATGTGAGTGAATATGTTAATTCCATTAATCCCTGTTTTTTATACTGCACCATGGGGATGTTTATTGTTATGCCTTTTTATGAGTAGAGTAACCAAGTGAGCTAGGTGTCTCTGGAATAATGGGGAGCATTATATGAGAAGGGTGCCCTGCTGAACCTTTTAATGTGGATGTGGTCTGTGATGTTTTACCCCAAAAAAGCACGTTGACTGCTCAGTTTAAAGATGGTCAATATTTTCTGGTAAGCAGCTTCGGGTGCTCACTATTGGTAAATTGTGAATATTGCACAGAAGATTATTTTCCAGGGACCTTAAAGCAGTGTACTCGGGCCCTATTCTAAATGCAGGGGGCCAGAAGCATGGATTTCAATGTCTTTGTGGGTTTTTTTTAGCACGTGATTAGAGCCTGAGGTTTTTATTGGCTTAAAAAAAAGGTTGGGCTCGGGGCGCAGAGCACTGGGCCGTGAGCCCACCCAGTTGTGTCACAATAGTGAATTAATATTTGTTAATGTCTTTCTACTTCTCCTCCCGGCCAATCAGGAAGTGAGTCTTCACGCGGTAGTAAACTACTGAAAAAAAAAACCTGCAAGACAATAGCATTATGTGCTAGTAAGCATCACAGAGCAGAAGTCCTCCGTTCCGGCAAGGAGCTCTGAAGTTCTGGCATGATATGTCAGACCTTCAGAGTGCATGCGCCGCTGACAGCGGTTGCATGCAGGTTTAGAAGATATTATTTTTTACCTACAGGTAAGCCTTATTATAGGCTTACCTGTAGGTAAAAATCACCAAGTGGTGTGCAATCTGGTCGGTAAGTAGGCTTGGTTAATCCCTGGGCATTCCCCAGGTTTTTTTGTTATATACAACCACTTCACCCGATTATCCAAGAGTAGAAGCAACCGTATTAGCCGGGAGCAGGGGGAGGCGCCTAGGAGTAGACGCAGGGAGAAGCTGCCGAACCTGCCCACGGCCTGGATGGGGTAAGTGTGGGGCTGTTTAGCAGACAGATGGACGGATGATCAAACGAGTGACGGGAGGGGGGTTTTCACTGACTGACTGACCGATCAAACGATGGGGGGGGGGGTTGAACAACTGATCAAACGAATGTGAGGGGGTGGTTTGTTTGCACCAGCCGCCACTGCCTTGAAGATGTTCACACGCGTCTTTTTTTTAATACTTGGGACTTTTTTGTTAGACAGACTATTAGGCCTCCTGCACACGGCAGCTAACAAAACGCCTGTTTTATGGGCAATTGATTCTGCCTCTAAATGCCCCTCCATGTTAGCCTGTGGGGTTGACTTACAAAATACCAGAGTGCAAAATCTGGTGCAGTTGTGCATAGTAGCCAATCAGCTTCTAATTTCAGCTTGTCCAATTAAGCTCTAACAAAAAAAATCATAGAGCCCAGGTTCATGCGTTTTGACATTCGATTTGACATGTCAAATCAGTGGCAATTGCCGTCAATTTCACAGTTGAACCAATTTTAAAAGGTAATTTCTGTACTACTTTTTATGATTTTGGCCTGCGATTTACATGATCATCGTGACCAAAATTGTACTGACATGCGGGCGTGAAATTGTGCGATTTCAGTTGATCTCGTATGGCTTCATTATGGGCTGTTTTATTTTATAATGCTGTATTTGTTCCAACTTTATGTATTGGAAGTGTCTCTTTAAATACTGCTCTGTGTGAGTATTTGTGGAATACTATGTGCTTTTTTGAGCATTATTTTAACCTACTCATATTCTAAAGTCATACAAATTATGACAACCTCCAACTGTTGGGTAAGAAAATAACTATTTGTTTCTAGTCAATATCTGGTTAGCAAAAACAATAGACACAAGGGAATCGTAACTATATCAGTGTTTGTTGTCATTGTACATCCCATGTTATGGGTGTCATTCACAATGCTCTGCTCAGACACCAAGCACATTTATTTTTTTGAAAGGGCTAAATGCAAGGACGCTAAAAACATTTATCTGCCAGCAATGGGCCATTATTACAGCATATTGTTGTCCCACATTTGCAATGGATTCTAATGTAGATGCTTGGGGAGGGTTAAATGTATTTAATTCAGTATGTGTAAAAAATAGCAATTTCCTTTTAGCAAAATGTAGATTTGTGTGATGCATAGTTGCAAACTTTAAAAAAGAAAATTTACAGGGACACCTTATTTCACTGTGTTCAACAAGCCATTTTAGGCGGACATACCTTAAATAGGGGCGGGCCCTTTGTTTTAAATGGCCATGGTTCTACAAGAGGCACCTAATGCCATACTTTAATTAAACATATGTAAGTAAGTAGTTATAAGGCTAAAGAAAAGCAAAAACGCACAAAAACAAAACTTTGATAGTAAGGCTTTGTTTAGACGGGAACTTCCTGCATTTTGCGCCTGCATCTTCCCCAAGCTGTGTGTGGGAAGCCTATAGAGGTGGATGCAGATTCAGCAGCTTCACAGAAACAGCAACTTGACATGCAGCCAGGAGTGCCTACATGGATTTGAATTCAGATCGTGTTCAGATCCATGCTTTCACTCCAGCCCGCATGTCAAGTACATCCTCCTCTCTAGGTTGCCTGGGGCAGGTGCAAACACAAAAACAAAGGGAGTCTTCATGCGGGATGGGTGCTAACCCTAACGGTAAACATGTAAACCGCGATCTGAAGGATTTAAAGGACGACCGCAGAGAAATAACTACATGAATAATCCTTTTGCCCAATAATGCAATAGCAGAAAAACACTACATGCCTAATCCTTAAGAAACCAAACTTCTCCCTGCATATAATACACAGTACCTGCTGTATAAGTGCATGCTCAGGTTTATAATTTAAAGGGACCCTCTGATCCTAACCGATCTAGGAATCATGTTCTATCTGCTTTTCCCCCTCTCTTTTTTTCTCCTCCTTTCCTTTTTTCATACTCAAACAAATTTTGGAGCCCCCACCAGGGCAGACGAGGGAAGATATTTGGAGAAAAATGGTCACTTGACTAGAACCCTCTATATATCGTTTTTAAATGGCCTACTCACAGTGACTATGTTTCAGCAAGGTCTCAATCTCTGTATCTTTCTACCCTCATTCAGGGTAAGTGATGCAGGTGACCAGACTGGATCAGGGGGGTGGTGGTTTGGGTCACATGATTAAGGGGGGGTTTGGCTCTGGGTGCACTGTTTGCTGCCCCCCAAAAAATTACCAATGGCTGCAACTGGGCCCAGAAACCCCCCCCACACACACACACACATCCGAATGTACACAAATTGGATGTATAACTGCTTATGATTGGCTGTCTGCAGTGACCGCTTCCTGGCAGGATAGCTCAAGTAGGTTTAGACTCATTTCCAAACAAGCCTGCATCCATTCCTGCTTACAGACAGAAAATGTACTTTAATTTCTGGATAAGGAAGGGAACTCTGGTCAGGTTTTTAGTGCTATCGAGTGCTCTGTTGCAGAGATTTCCCCTTCTTTCTTCTTCTGCTGACAACATACAGCCCTGGACAAAGTTTTGAGAATGACACAAATATTAATTTTCACAAAGTCTGCTGTTTAAGTTTTTTTAGATCTTTTTGTTAGATGCTACTATGGTACACTGAAGTATAATAATTACAAGCATTTCATAAGTGTCAAAGGCTTTTCTTTGACAATTACATTTTGGGCCAGATTCTCATATATTTGCGGCGGCGTAGCGTAAGCCATTTACACTACGCCGCCGCTGCGTGCTAGAGCAAGTGCTTTATTCTCAAAGCACTTGCTCCGTAGTTTGCGTTGGCGTCTCGTAAATCGCCAAGCGTAAACCCGCGCAATTCAAATGGGGCGGCTTGTATTTAAATTAAGCGCACCCCCGCGTCGCACGAACTGCGCATGCGCCGGCCGGGGAAAAAGCCCAGTGTGCATGCTCCAGCTCACGTCGGGAAGCGTCGATGAAACCGACGTGAGCGTCATTTACGCAAGTCCCTATTCGCGAACGAGTTAGTAAAACGACGTAAGCGACGGAAAAAGCCGACGCTGACCCAACGCCATACTTAACATGGCGTCCGACGGGACACAACGGCATCCGACGGGACCTCGTAAGGTTACTCCACATAGAAGCTGGGGTAACCTTACGAGTTCGTAAACGACGTACGCGCCGACGGGGCGACGTAAAAGCGATCGAGAATCGGCGTACTACTTCATTTGCATATGCAAATGAAAAAACAACATAAAGGCCACCTAGTGGCCGGAGTTGTCATTACACCTACGATCCGAAAGTGTAATTGTATTACACTTGTCGGATGTAGAAGCGTATCTATGCAAAAGTGATGCTAAGCATCACTCGCATAGATACGAGGACAAAAAAAAGGCGATACGACGGGGTATCTGAGATACTCCGTCGTAACGCCTCTGAGAATCTGGCCCTTTGTCTATGCCAAGAGTCAATATTTGCCGTGTTCACCCTTCTTTTTTCAAGACCTCTGCATTTTGCCCAGGCATGCTGTCAATCAACTTCTGGGCCACATCTCGACTCATGGCAGCCCATTCTGGCATAATCAATGCTTGGTATTTGTTAGAATTTGTGTGTTTTTTTTTTTTCCGTTCACCCGCCTCTTGAGGATTGACCACAAGTTCTCAATCGGATTAAGGTCTGGAGAATTTCCTGGCCATGTACCCAAAATGTTGATGTTTTGTTCCCCAAGCCATTTAGTTATCACTTTAGCCTTATGGCAAGTTGCTCAATCATGCTAGAAAAGGCATTGTTCCTCACCAAACTGTTCTTGGATACTTGGGAGAAGTTACTATCGGAGGATGTTTTTGTACCATTGTTCTTAGGCAAAATTGTGAGCGACTCCCTTGGCTCAGAAGCAACCACATACATGAAGGATGTTTTACTGTTGGCATGACACAGGACTGATGATAGCGCTCACTTTTTTTTCTCAGGCCAAGGTTTTTTCCAGAAGCCCCAAACAATCGGAAAAGGGATTCATCAGAGAAAATTACTTTACCCCAGTCCTTAGCAGTCCAATCACTGTACCTTTTTCAGAATATCAGTCTGTCCCTGATGTTTTTTCTGGAGAGAAGTGGCTTCTTTGCTGCCCTTATTGACACCAGGCCATCCTCTAAAAGTCTTCACCTCACTGTGCATGCAGTTGCACTTACACCTGCCTGCCGCCATTCCTGAGCAAGCTCTGCACTGGTGGTGCCCAAGTTAAATGAACTGTAGGAGATGGTCCTGGCGCTTGCTGGACTTGGGCGCCCTGAAGCCTTCTTCACAATTGAAGCTCTCTCCTCGAAGTTCTTGATGAGCCAATAAATGGTTGATTTAGGTGCAATCTTGGTAGCAGCAATATCCTTGCCTGTGATCTTTTTGTGCAAAGTAATGATGACTGCACATGTTTCCCTGCAGGTAACCATGGTTAACAAAGAAAGAACAATGATTTCAAGCACCACCCTCCTTTTAAAAGCTTCCAGTCTGTTATTCTAGGGTTGAAAATATATTTATTGGTATTTTGGCATATTATACATAAAACAACATGAAAAGTCGCAATCTGAAAGCAGTCATGGGTGTGCCTGAGTAAAGAGTCAGCCAAATGGCTATTGCCCACAGCAGGACTCTCATCAACATGTAAAACAATAAGAGCATCAATGACTGAAACATGAAGCAAGAATTAGATACAGCCGCTAGGACCGCTTAGTTTTAAGTAAAATTGCAACCAGAATGTTCAGGAGGGAAATAACAAAACCAAAAGAAAAAATGACAAACAAGAATTTTTATTTTTTTTTAAATGGGAGGTCAAGAACCGAGGGAAAGAAGGGAAAGAGGGGTAAGGAGAGGGAAGAAGAAAGGGAAAAGAGAAGTTAGCAAGAGGGGATCAGAAAGAAGAGTGTGAGCTGCTGAGAAGACAATCAGAGACTGTTATTCTAACTCAATCACCATTTCAGAGTGATTTCCAGTCTTGTCCTTGTCAACACTGACTCCTGTGTTAATAAGAGAATCACTGACATGATGTCAGCTAGTCCTTGCCAGTGGCAGTGGACATTTTTTTTGGGGGGGGAATTAAATTAATTTAATGGAAAAGAGGGACTTTGCAATTAATTGCAATTCATCTAATAACTCTTCGTAACATATTGCAGTATATGCAAATTTCTATCATAAAAACTGACTTTGTAAAAAAATGTATTTGTGTCAGGTCTCAAAACCTTTGGCCAGTGCTGTATGATTTCTGTGTCCCTGCTGCAAATTTTTCTCACTTCCTGTCTGATAAAACAGTTGTCAGCAAGACTGGAAGTGAGGGGCAATATTCCTAACAAATCATACCTCTGAACTAGTTCCTCTCAGCACACCTCTGTACCCCTCAGTACAACTCCTTTCTTGCCAGTACACCTCTGCCTCACCCATACTTCTGTACCTCTCCACACTCGCACTAAGCCTTTGTATATACCCCCACCTCTGCACACCACCGATACCTTTCAGTATTCTCTGTAACCTTTCCTCTTCTCTCTGCAATCCTTTTTTACACCACATTGCAACTCACCTCTGCAGTCACCGGTCCACTTAATATCTCATGCTGCTGTTGCTTCTCTGACAATGGTGGCCAGGTGGGATTACACACTCTGGGTAGAGCCACACAGAACCTCTTAGCTGCCTGAACAGTCACTCATCACTACTTCAGACCAATATGATCAGAAACGGTGGGCTTCACATTGCAATCCTGGGACGCAGCAACCACAGGACAATTTTATTCTTTCCTTTGCTTGCATTATAATGTGATGACAGTTTATTTTTTAGTGGTCGTATACTTTTGGTTTGGCTTCTTTTCTTCTAAATGTTTTCTTTGCTTCCATTATAATGCTTGATACTTTTCGTTACATCTGTCACTATGATTTCAGCTGATGGTATTGGATCCTCCAGTGAGTACTAATGGACAGCATTACTTGTGTTCTTAGACATAGTTTTATGTATGTGTCAAACCCTCTTTTTTATTTTTTTTAAATAAATGTCAAAGTGTATGTGTCTCATTGTCAACACTTTTATTGAATCTTCTATTCTACCTCTTTCGCTCTGCACTGTTTCTTGTTAGCTTGTTGTCTTTTATCTGTACCTATGTGGTCCCTGTCCACAGGCTGAGGACACTCAGAGTTCTGTCCCTCACTGTTTTACTATCTACTCTGCACAAACAACTATAGGAGTGGCTGCCAGGTGAGCGTGTGCTTGAAGTAGAGCAAACAATGGACACTGTAAGAATTGTGTGTTAATAAATTTGTTCTGAAATTTTTTATTGCTTTGGTTTATTCTGGATTTGCTCAGCAGTACCTGTTAGCTTAATTCAGATGGAGAAATCAGTTTGTCGGGTTAAATGAATTTCTACAGTGTTCTGTTCTGGTTTAGTATAAGTATTATTACTGTTGTACATGTAATGCATTTTTCTACTAAGAAGTGTTCTAAAGGTCTAATAAAAAAGGTCTGTGCCAGCCTGAAGGTTATACAATGGCTAATGATACCTGTTAGGCCGCGTACACACGATCAAATTTGTCCGCTCAAACTGGTCCGACGGACCAGTTCAGCAGACAAATCCGATCGTGTGTATGGGCTAGCGGACATGTCCGACCGGCAGCCAAATTTTAAAACATGCTTTAAAATTTGTCCGCTCAAGACATGTCCGTCGGATATGTCCGCTGGTCAGTACACTCACTAGCGGACACATCTTCCCGCACATGCGTCGAATGGTTTCGACGCATGCGCGGAAGTATTTTTCTTCCTGGTGCGGTGACGTGGTGGCGTCACCGCGCTGTCTGCCAGCGGGGATTTTGATCCGATGGTGTGTACACGCCATCGGACCAAAATCCGGAGGAGACATGTCCGCTGGAAACGGTCCGTCGGACCGTTTCAGCGGATATGTCCCTCCGTGTGTACGTGGCCTTATAGAAAGGAAAAAATCCATATTACAGGGTCCGCATGAGCCAACCTGCCAAATAGATTTGTAAAGCCCTACATTAGTGACGTGCAAGGCAATGTTGCACGGTACATAAAATAACCTACAGATTTGGTTATAAGGCAGCAATACAAATACAACAGTTTTATTATCTTTGTAACAATATTAGTGGCAGGTAAAAAAAGAAATAAAAATATAATCCAATAATATACTTTATTTTAAGCATTATCAATAATTACTCATCCTGTTACTTAAGATTTGTGTTTGTGTGATTCAGCACACAGGTGGATATGAGACGCTGGCTAGATGATTTGAATGCTGCCATCAGTCGAGCTCCGAGATACAGTGAATTATCTGCCCAGTCATTACAGCGCAAGTATCCTTGTTATCTTCTGTATTGTAACCCTTCCATGTGTTATAATAACCTCTGACAGCCGTTACACATTTTAGTTTTTTATACATATCTTACCTAGAAATCATGTTTTTGCATAATATAGCAAAAGTAGCATTATACTTTCCCTTTAGTATAGCTTTTATATACTGCACATAAAGACTGTGTCTTAAAGTGTATTTATACCCAAAATGTTCTTTTGTTTTGGGTAGAATGGAAAAAGGTTAGGACCCCTGTGAGATTTTACTGCTATCCGGCGCTTCATTCGAGAGATTTCCTCTCGCTTTCTGTTATAAAAATAACTTCATTCGAGAGATTTCCTCTCGCTTTCTGTTACGAAAATAACTTTTTATCAGACAGGAAAACAAACGGCAATAAAAAAAAGTGAGTGGTTCTAGCATTCCCCCAGTTGCCTTAGAAAGCATTTTACCTCTGTCTTTGGGTTTCTGCTGCTTCACTTCCTATCCTAAACAAGTATTTACATGTGAGGGAATGGAATAGTGGACACTATACATATTGAGCCTGCACAAGTTCTCATTTGGAGTGAATTGACACAGAACATTTTTTTTTTTTTGTAGATTCTTTTATTATATCTCACATATTGTGCTAGCCACTTTTTCTATGTTTGTATCCTGAAGCAGGTTTATTGGTTTACTCTCCTGGGGCCAAACTTTTTACCTAATAATAAGAAAGGAAGGAATCTCTCAAACTTCAGACAGCAGTAAAGCCTGACAGGAGATGCCCACTCTATTCTTAACATAAAAAAGTTTTGGCTATACAGGTGAAACTTGAAAAATGTTAATATCGTGAAAAAGTTCATTTATTTCACTAATGCAACTTAACCACTTAAGGACCCCCGCACGCACATATACGGCCACAGAATGGCACGTACAGGCACAAGGGCGTAAATTTACGTCCCCGCCTGAGTGCGGTTCGGGGGTCCCATCGGGACCCCCTCCGCGGCGTGCGGGGGTCCCCCTACCTCTGGGAGCGATACGGGATCTGCGGGCGGATGTCCGTGATATCCGCCCCCCCCCGCGATCGCTCCCAGCCAATGGGAGCGCGCTCCCAGCCTGTCACTTCCTCCTCCTGTGTTTACACAGGAAGGAGGAAATGATGTATTCTCTCATCGCAGCGCTGTTTCCCTTTCACAGCTAGTTAACCCTTTCACTCCCTATTGCCAGCGTCACTAAGCGATCATTTTTCTGATCGCTGTATTAGTGCCGCTGTTCCCGCTAGGTAGCTATTTTTTTTTATTGCGATTTTTTTTTTTTTACTAAAGACATGTGGCTAAATACATTTTGGCCTAAATGTTTGACTAAAATTTAGTTTATTTGATTTTTTTTTTAACAAAAAGTAAAAAATAGTGTTTTTTTTTCAAAAATGTCGCTCTATTTTTGTATATAGCGCAAAAAATAAAAATCGCAGAGGTGATCAAATACCACCAAAAGAAAGCTCTATTTGTGGGAAGAAAAGGACGCAAATTTTGTTTGGGAGCCACGTCGCACGACCGCGCAATTGTCTGTTAAAGCGACGCAGTGCCGAATCGCAAAAACACCTTGGGTCATTTACCAGCGTATTGGTCCGGGTCTTAAGTGGTTAAAAGGTGAAACTAATATATGAGATAGACTCATTGCAAAGCAAGAAAGTTCAAGCCGTGATTATTATGGCTCGCAGCTCATGAAAACTCCTAATCCACAATCTCAGAAAATTTGAATATTCTATGCAATCAATAAAACAAGGATTGTACATAGAACAATATTGGACCCCTGAAAAGTATAAGCATGCATATGTACTCACTACTTGGTTGGGGCCCCTTTTGCAGCAATTACTGCCTCAATACCGTGTGGAAATAATATAAGGAAATATGGACTTTTTAGGCACCACTAAAGATTTGATAAAAAATTGGATTTTAATATAGATTATAAATAAAAATTCATATTGAATAGATAGATACTGATAGTATCCTTAATATACAAAGTACTATATAAAAATAAACTACATATAACTCCACAAGATCAGATGTATAACCGTAATGACATAAATTCGGACTTGAAAGTATCTCATCAGACTGTAATGATGAAGGATTCCATTGCCGAAAGATGTTTTCTGATTTGTCAATACTTTGGATCTCGGGTGTTTAGGAGGTCATTCTTGGGGTGCTCGACATGTTTCGTGGGAGTAACCGATTCGTCAGGAGCTTGAGTACTACAATACAAGATGTAGGTAAATGATAACATCATATATATACACAGATATCATATTTGAAAAAAATGCCATGATTGCATAATTATAACAATGAGTCTGTGTTTCAAACTCACCAGATCACTGGTAGTACTGAGAATCAAATGTGTCTTACAATCAGCCCTCCACTCTAGCATTCAGCTGCACCACCCACCCGGCTGGGTGGTGCAGCTGAATGCTAGAGTGGAGGGCTGATTGTAAGACACATTTGATTCTCAGTACTACCAGTGATCTGGTGAGTTTGAAACACAGACTCATTGTTATAATTATGCAATCATGGCATTTTTTTCAAATATGATATCTGTGTATATATATGATGTTATCATTTACCTACATCTTGTATTGTAGTACTCAAGCTCCTGACGAATCGGTTACTCCCACGAAACATGTCGAGCACCCCAAGAATGACCTCCTAAACACCCGAGATCCAAAGTATTGACAAATCAGAAAACATCTTTCGGCAATGGAATCCTTCATCATTACAGTCTGATGAGATACTTTCAAGTCCGAATTTATGTCATTACGGTTATACATCTGATCTTGTGGAGTTATATGTAGTTTATTTTTATATAGTACTTTGTATATTAAGGATACTATCAGTATCTATCTATTCAATATGAATTTTTATTTATAATCTATATTAAAATCCAATTTTTTATCAAATCTTTAGTGGTGCCTAAAAAGTCCATTTTTTCTGTTCCTTATATTATTTCAATACTTATTAGGACGAGGCACTATAGTTATCAAAGGTGTCAATTGCCACCTCAGGGCATAGCAATTTAAATAAACCCTCAATACCGCGTGGCATGGAAGCTATCAGCCTGTGGCACTGCTGAGGTGATATGGAAGACCAGGATGCTTCAATACCGGCCTTCAGCTCCTCTGCATTATTCATTCTCATGTCTCTCATCTTTCTCTTGACAATGCCTAATAGATTCTCTATGGGGTTCAGGTCAGGGGAGTTTGCTGGCCAATCAAGCACAGTAATCCCACGGTCATTGAACCAGGTTTTGGTGCTTTTATCAGTGTGGACAGGTGCCAAGTCCTGCTGGAAAGTGTAGTCAGCATCCCCATAGAGTGAGCAGATTGCTATACTAAAGCTAAAGTGGGACTTTAAATGAGGCAAAACCTAGTATATGCCTCCATCCCCGATAAGTTGAATATGGAGACTAAGTGTTTGGGACTTTAATATGAAGCACACTGCTGAATTCAATGAACCAACTGAGGTAAAACATATTTATTAATTACAAAGAGGGCATGACAAACCTAATAATGGGGTAGATGGATAAAATAATGAGTCTTGACAACTAAAGTCTAGACAGTACGAGATGGTGCCTAATAATCTCAATTAGCATACATGGTAATGTATAAAAATAATAGGTCTCACTGAATACAGTCTGAACAAAACATAGTTGTACAAGTACATCTCATATTGGTATAACATAATAATAAGCCCAGTGTCTGAAAGCCAAAACTTTAATGGTAGCAGATAAATATAGTAACAATAGTAGTTGGAACATTAAAATAATTTGCAGAATAAATAGTAGGCCTATACTGTGACATATCATTGTGAAGAATCTCTATGCGTTTCGTGGTTTGTATCAATCGTCAGGAACAGATATGCAATATGGAGATATCTATGATGGAATAGAAATCTCATTACCATATTATCTTGCTACTATTAGGTGAGAGTGCTTGTGACCTTCATTTTTCCCCCTCTTTATTTTATGCATTTTTTAAGGTTTATATCCTTTTTTATTATCATATCATTTACGCAAATTTTCTATTCCATCATAGATATCCCCATATTGCATATCTGCTCCTGACGAGTGGTACAAACCACGAAACGCGTAGAGCTTCTTCACAATGATATGTCACAGTATAGGCCTACTATTTATTCTGCAAATTATTTTAATGTACCAACTACTATTGTCACTATATTTATCTTCTACCATTACAGTTTCGGCTTTCAGACGCTGGGTTTATTATTATGTTATACCATTATGAGATGTACTTGTACAACTATGTATTCAGACTGTATTCAGTGAGACCTATTATTTTTATACATTACCATGTATGCTAATTGAGATTATTAGGCACCATCTCGTATTGTCTAGACTTTAGTTTTTAAGACTCATTATTTTAACCATCTACCCCATTATTATGTTTGTCATGCCCTCTTTGTAATTAATAAATATGTTTTACCTCAGTTGGTTCATTGAATTCAGCAGTGTGCTTCATATTAAAGTCCCAAACACTTAGTCTCCGTATTCAGCATCCCCATAGAGCTCATCTGCGTAAGGAAGCATGAAGTGCTCCAAAATCTCCTGGTAGATGGCTGCATTGACCCTGGACTTAACCTCCCTGGCGGTATGATTCTTTCAGATTTTAGGTGCTGAAAGCGGTACCATTATTTGCAAGGGAATTTGGCGTTTTATACTGTAGGCTTGTAATTCTTAGGAATAACTCACTGAAATCTATCCAAACAAGAGTCTAATAGGCATCCAGGGTATGATTTTTTTTTTATTAAAAATTATAATATAATAAATAATTATAACAAATAATAATATAATTATAGTAAAAATTATTCAATAATGTAATCAAATCAAAATCACTGAAATTTGCTCAGTTGCAGAATTTTTGCTGTCATTATTATTATTTTTGTATGACAAATTTCCCCATAAATCGCTATCGCTAAATTCTGCAAGTGATTCTGATTTATTATCGCAGTTTTTTAGCTGCTCTAAAACAATTTTTGCCATAAAGGGACACTTTTGGTTGCTATGGGCAATCTACAGTTTGCAGGGAGAAAGAACAGTTTTTTTTATATAAAAGGACATGTAGTGTACAGGGCAGACCACTAGGGACATGGGGGGTGTGTATTTTTTACATACAGTACTGTAATCTATAAGATTACAGTGTACTGTATGTATAGTGTTTGTTTACATTTTTGAATTTGGCGCCATTCCCCCCCCTTCCGTCGCGACGCTCGCAGGGAAGGGAATCAGAGGTACACACAGTATCAGGCGGACATCCGGCCGCCGTGTACTGCGGGGATTCATCGCAGAGAAAAGGTAAGAAAACTCTTTTCTGCATCCAGCGAGGCAAGCCCATGTGTGGCACGGGGTTACCGATCGTAGCTTGAAAATCTCACCCCGTGCCACACACGGGAATACCGCCAGGGAGGTTAATGAAGCACAGTGGACCAACACCAGCAGGTGACATGGCTCCCCAAATCAACAGAGACTGTGGAAACATCACACTGGACTTCAAGCATCTTGCAGTGTGTGCCTCTCCATTCTTTCTCTGTACTCTGGGTCCTTGGTTTCCAAACGAGATGCAAAATTTGCTCTCATCAGAAAAGAGGACTTTGGACCACTGAGCGACAGACCAGGTGTGTTTTTCTTTAGCCCAGGTAAGACGCTTCTGACGTTGTTTGTTGTTCAGGAGTGGCTTTACAAAGGGAATACGACATTTGAAGCCCGTGTCCAGGATCCATCTGTGTGGTGACTCTGGATGCGGTGACTCCAGCCTCAGTCCACTCCTTGTGAAGGTCCCCAACACTTTTGAATGGCCTTTTCCTGACAATCCTCTCCAGGCTGCGGTCATCCCTGCTGCTTGTGCACCTTTTTCTTCAACACTTTTCCCTTCCACATATAACTGTCTATTAATGTGCTTTGATACAGCACTTTGGGAACATCCAACTTCTTTTGCAATTAACTTTTGAGGCTTTCCCCCTTGGAGGGTGTCAATGATGGTTTTCTGCACAACTGTCAGGTCAGCAGTCTTTCCCATGATTGTGATTCCTACTGAATCAGACTGAGACCATTTAAAGGCTCAGGAACCCTTTGCAGGTGTTATGGCTTAATTAGCTAATTAGAGTGGGACACTTTGAGCCTAGAATATTGCACCTTTTCACAATATTTACATTTTCTGAGATTGTAGATTTGGGGTTTTCATGAGCTGTAAGCCATAATCGTCACAATTATGACAAATCACAGGTTGAACTATATTGCTTTGCATGTAATGAGTCTATCTCATATATTTCACCTTTTACTTTGCATTAGTGAAATAAATGAACTTTCTTTCTCGTACATCACGGGACACAGAGCGGCATATTCATTACTATATGGGTTATATGGAGTACCTTCAGGTGTGGACACTGGCAATCTCAAACAGGAAGTCCCCTCCCATAGAGGGAGTCCCTCAGTTTTTTCGCCAGTGTCTTAGGTGTTGGTCACGGAATAGCTTTGCTCCACATCCTTGGGATTAAGGGCGGGCTAACCGGATCTGTCCAAGGAGCCTCAGTGCCAAAGTGGACAGTACCCGGGCCCCAAACCGTGGGGTTTTGCCTATAATGCTCCTCTTTGGAGGGCTGGACCCTGGGCCCAGGACTTGGAGTTTGCAAAAACCATAAGTTCCTGTTTGCCAGGGTGCTATATAGGTCCAGGACAGTGGGTACCTTCATAGGACCCCAGGGCCTGAAGGTCTACTACGCTACCCACGGAGATGGGAGAAGATTGGATCAGTTTGCTGGACAAACATCCTGCAGCATGGAGCAGGTAAGGGGGAGCCTGCGGGACTTGGTTCGACAGCAGGCTCTCCGGGGTAACCTAAAAGGGGGGATAGCCTAAGTATGCTCTGCATGGGCAACCTTGTTCACTATGTCTGAAGAGAGACAGGATGACACCTTTTCTCCCCCATCACTAGGTTCCCCTGTCTAAGAATGTGTTGCTAGCTAACCTGCTGTTTTCTTCCTAGGACTAGTAAGGATCCCTAGGGGCCTTTTGGAGAGTCCTACCTGGCCGGGGGTTTGAATCTGCCGCCTGTTTCTGCAGTCCTGGATCTCCAGCAGCGCGGCTCCTCCATGTTCCTCCTGTTTCCGGCATATGCGCGCGCGCGTGCGCGCGCGCACGTCTTATAGACGTTTTTCGCGCCGTTCACACAGGAGGGCGGGGGGGGGGGCGTGCCTGCGGCGTCATACAGGGGCGCGCCTTGTGCTGTTATAGATCAGCAGGCATTGTCAGTCCTCAGTCTGAGGCTGATTTCAGAAGGAGAGGACGCAGAGCGGCAGAACAGTGACTCCCGGTGGCGGAAGAGGGGTAGTACATGCTGGACTTTGTTCCAATGCCTTTTTTGTTAAGCCAAAAAATTCCCCTTTTTGCAGCAGGTTGGAGACTGGCAAACTAAGTTTGGGGTCACTGTATGTTTTAAAAAAGAAAATATATATAATATATATTTAAAAAAAAAAAAAAAAAGGAGAAAAACATACGGGATCCCATCAGTTTTTGGGCATTAGTGATCTATTGTCCCCTAAGCTCTGGTTTTGTACTCCTGGCCACTACAGTCTGTTGTGTGGGCGGAGTCCCTCGATTTTGTATTATGGCTTCCAAAGGTTCGGGGTCAAAGGGTACAAAAAAGACCAAAAAACAAAGGGGTTCCCCTTCTGATTCTGATGATATGCCGATACTTTCCCCCGCAACTTGTTAACATAAAGAGCGCCTTGGATGAGCCATTAGGGGGATCTGGTGCGGAGGCTGGCCCAGATCAGCCCAGCCCTGTGTTTATCACAGAGGAGATGCTAGCCGTATCCCTAGGGGGGCTAGAAGAGAGACTAGCAGCATTGATCGCTAGAGCTATTCCTGGTAAGAAACGGGTTAGATCCCCATCACCAAGAGGTGTATCCTCAGATGCTGAGATTCTCTCTCCGGAGGAATTAGAATCACAGGAGGATCAACTAGACCTGAACCAAGAGGGTTCAGGGATTGAGGGATCTGCCTCTGAGGAACCATTTTCAGACTCCCAGACAGAAAGATTGTGGGTACAGTCTTTGACGGACATGGTCCGCTCGGCATTTAGTTTACCATTGCCAGAGCCTCAGGTTCCTCCGGTATCCTCTCTGGGCTCTTTGAAAGCTCCGTTAAACAACACAGTTTTTCCGGTCCATCCTCTCTTGGAGGAATTGATCTTTCGGGATTGGGTACGGCCGGACAGGATTTTTCTGCCACCGAAAAGATTTGCGGTCATTTACCCCATGGAGGAAAGATTCTCCAAGAGGTGGAGGCTCCCAGTAGTGGATGCAGCCATCTCATGTGTGAATAAATCACTAACTTGCCCGGTTGAAAACATACATATGTTTAAAGATCCGGTTGATAAAAGGTTAGAGACACTTTTAAAAGCATCCTTTGCTACGGCAGGAGCAGTGGTGCAGCCAGCTGTGGCTGCGATTGGTGTTTGTCAGGCGTTAAAGGACCAGACAAAGGAAATGTTAAAGGACATGCCTACCCAACAAGCAGAAGAGTTTTCTGACATTCCCAGAGCTCTGTGTTTTGCTGTAGATGCTATAAAAGATTCCATCCAGCAGGCCTCTCGTTTATCACTATTTTTGGTGCACATGAGAAGGCTCTTATGGTTGAAGAACTGGGCGGCGGAGCCCCCATGCAAAAAGCTTCTGGCAGGGTTTCCCTTCCATGGAGGACGACTCTTCGGAGAGGATCTGGATAAATATATTCAGACTATTTCAAATGGCAAGAGTACCCCTTTTACCGGTCAAAAAGACATTCCGGGGTCCTACATTTAAAAGGCAGCTCTTTCCTGTCTCGGGGCCCTCAAATTCCAGGCAGTATCGACGGCCGCCTGCACGATCCAACTTTAACAGTAGATCGCAGGCACAGGCCCCTGGGGGTAAGAGGCCATGGTATCGCAAGCCGACAAAGACAGCCCCTAAGTCTGCCTTATGAAGGGGCGCCCCCACTCTCGCGGGTGGGGGGAAGGCTTCGTTTCTTCTCAGAAGTTTGGGAAGCCAAGATCCCCGACAAATGGGTCCGGGCATCTGTAACCACAGGTTACAGACTGGAGTTTCTAAGGTATCCTCCGCCTCATTTTCAAGAATCAAGGCTACCAAGGGATCCAGCAAGGAAGGCCTCAATGCTGGCAGCTTTGGATCACCTGCTTTGCCAGGACGTAATAATAGAGGTGCCAGCCCAAGAGCAAGGGCTAGGTTTCTAGTCCAATCTCTTTGTCATATCAAAGCCCAACGGCGATGTCAGGCCAATCTTGGACCTAAAGGGGTTAAACGGTTACCTAAAGGTTCGTTCCTTCCGGATGGAATCCATCCGGTCAGCAGCCGCCGCGCTTCAGAAAGACGATTTTCTGGCCTCCATAGACATAAAGGATGCTTACCTTCATGTACCAATCTTTCAGTCGCATCAAGGGTTTTTACGCTTCGCGGTGGGGCAGCGACACTTCCAATTCAGGGCGCTCCCCTTCGGACTAGCCACGGCCCCCCGGGTATTCACGAAGATCCTAGCCCCAGTTCTGGCCAATTTAAGGATCCAAGGGGTCACAGTCCTAGCATACTTGGACGACCTTTTAATCATAGATCACTCACGACCGGGTCTGCAAAAGGCAGTAAACCTCACGGTTCGGTACCTCGAAGAATTCAGCTGGGTCCTAAACCGGGGAAAGTCAGCGTTCCAGCCTACAAAGCAGTTGGAATACCTCGGCATGAGGTTAGACACAGAACAGCAAAGAGTGTTCCTGCCCCTGGTAAAAATCGAGGCTATCAAGGGGCTGGTTCAGTTGGTTCTAAACAAGAAAAAACCAACTATTCGCCTGTGTATGCGATTACTAGGCAAGCTAGTGGCCACGTTCGAGGCAGTACCATACGCTCAGATCCACACTCGCGTCTTACAGGCAGCCATTCTAGCAGCCTGGGGCAAGAGGGCACATGCCTTAGAGTCCCCTTTGACGCTATCATCAAGGGTCCAACAAAGCCTGGCCTGGTGGTTGAACCCCCAGAATCTTCTAAAGGGAAAATCCTTCAGCCCTGTTGTCTGGAAGGTAGTTACCACAGACGCCAGCCTGGCAGGCTGGGGGGGGCGGTCTTCGAGGGGTCCTCTCGCCAGGGAACCGGGGTGAAAGCAGAGAGGCAGCTCCCCATCAATATCTGGGAGATCAGAGCTGCTCGTCTAGCCCTTCTGGCATGGACCTCCAGATTAAAGGGGTTCCCGGTGAGAATCCAGTCAGACAATGCCACGGCGGTGGCATACATAAACCACCAAGGGGGAACCAGGAGTCGGGCCGCTCAGAGGGAGGTGAGCTTGATTTTTCAGTGGGCAGAGGTTCATGTACCCTGCATTTCGGCGATATTCATTCCCGGAGTGGACAGCCTGCAGGCAGACTTCTTAAAGTCGCCAGAGTCTGTCGCCAGGGGAGTGGTCTCTGCATCCCCAGGTCTTTCAGACAATCTGCCAGAGGTGGGGAATGCCAGACGTAGATATAATGGCATCCAGGTTCAACAAGAAACTAGACAGGTTCGTGTCTCGAACGAGGGATCCTATGGCCTGCGGAACCGATGCGTTGGTTTGCCCTTGGCATCAATTCAAACTTCTATATGCATGTCCTCCGCTACAGTTACTCCCTCGCCTGTTGCGCAAGATCAGAGTGGAGCAAAAGCCAGTCATTTTAGTAGCTCCGGCTTGGCCCCGGAGGACTTGGTACTCACTAGTCCTGAAGATGGCAGTGGGAGACCCTTGGACTCTTCCTCTACAACCAGACCTACTCTCACAAGGCCCGATCCTCCACCCTACATTACGGCGTCTAAATTTGACGGCCTGGAGGCTGAATCCCTGATTCTCAGGGGTAGAGGTCTGTCTAGGCAGGTAATCCCTACCCTGATTAGGGCTAGAAAGCCGGCCTCCAGGGTGATTTATTACAGGGTGTGGAGGAACTACGTAGGCTGGTGTGAATCCAAAAGATGGAATTCCCGCAAATATACTATTGATAGGGTGTTAAGTTTTCTCCAGCTAGGAGTGGATAAAGGCCTGGCACTAAGCACAATCAAGGGACAGATCTCAGCTCTGTCAGTGTGGTTTCAGAGGCCGCTGGCCACCCACTCGCTGGTAAAGACCTTCTTACAGGGGGTCTTGCGTATTAATCCTCCTGTCAAGTCACCACTTTGTCCATGGGACTTAAATCTTGTTCTGTCATCCCTACAGAAACAACCTCTTGAGCCGTTGGCTGAGGTACCTTGATTTTACTGACTAGAAAGTCGGTATTTCCGATCACCATAGTTTCGGCCAGGAGAGTATCGGAATTGGCAGCCTTATCTTGTAAGGAACCATATCTCATTTTGCATAAGGATAGGGCGGGGTTCCGTCCTCATCCTTCATTTCTACCAAAGGTTATATCCAGTTTCCACCTGAACCAGGATGTGGTACTTCCATCCTTCTTCCAAAACCCACCTCTAGAAAAGAGGGGTTGCTGCATACGTTTGATATTGTCAGGGCCGTAAGGGCCTATCTTAAAGCTACAGAGAAGGTTCGGAAAACAGATGTGGTGTTCGTTTTACCGGAAGGGCCCAAGATGGGTCAGGCAGCCGCTTGATCCACCATCGCAAGATGGATTAAACAATTAGTTGTTCGGGCCTGCGGTTTGAAGAGGTGCCTCCTCCTTTGTCGGTAAAGGCCCATTCTACCAGGGCCAGGGGCACCTCCTGGACAGCACATCATCAGATCTCTATGGCTCGAATATGCAAGGCAGCAACGTAGTCATCAGTCCACACGTTTACAAAATTTTATCAAGTGGACGTAAGAAGGAATGCGGATACAGCCTTTGGGCAGTCAGTACTACAGGCCGCGATTCAAGCTCCTCAGGATCTGAGGGGGCTCCCTTGATTTGATTTGAGATTTACATTTCTCGTTTAAGTTGGATTTACTAGTATCGGAGTATACCTCTAAAATTAAATCCTTCTTTGGAAGATGTCTCCCTCCCCTCATTAAAGCATTGCTTTCGGACATCCCATATAGTAATGAATATGCCGCTCTGTGTCCCGTGATGTACGAGAAAGAAAAAGGGATTTTTAAATACAGCTTACCTGTAAAATCCTTTTCTTGGAGTACATCACGGGACACAGAGCTCCCACCCCTCTTTTGGGTGACCATTTTGGGAGGCATACTGCTTGCTACAAAACTGAGGGACTCCCTCTATGGGAGGGGGTTATATAGGGAGGGGACTTCCTGTTTGAGATTGCCAGTGTCCACACCTGAAGGTACTCCATATAACCCATATAGTAATGAATATGCCGCTCTGTGTCCCGTGATGTACTCCAAGAAAAGGATTTTACAGGTAAGCTGTATTTAAAAATCCCTTTTTTGCACAATATTCAAATTTTATGAGTTTCACCTGTAGTTGCACTTTAAATGTAATTTGCATAAAATAACTTTTCTAATTAACAGCAAATCAATAAATTGGCCTACCAACATCCTTTCAGTCCATGCTGTATTCTTACTGTTTCTGTCACTACACAGAACCGCTGATCCAGACTCCAGGCCAAACTCACCGCCCTAATACGCTCAGTCATGTGTGCTGGTACCGAAACCAGAGTGTGTCACTGCCTGATCACATTACTATGATGGAGGTAATTTACAATACATATGAAGTGGTCTGTGTACTGCTGGAAAGATCCCACTACATACACAGTCAAGGCTGATATGAATAATGATAGTATGGGGCCCTTGGCACAGTAGGAACTTTTCTCCCCCATACCCTTGATTGATGAGGACTGCAGTAGGAGCAGGGGAACTTTCCATTTGGCAGTCTGTACTGGCATTGTCCACCCCATCAGGAAACATCTGCCTACAAGTGCATCATCCCTTGTGAAGCGACAGGCAGGTGCACAGCTTTGATGTATCCCCTTGGTTTACTGTCGGAGTATGAATATTGTAGCTGGGGCTCATGGACTGGACATCCACTGGGCCCTAGGCTCCAAAGGTCTGAGGTTTTCTCAGGGCTACTCTTTATGCTCTTTTAATGCTTTACATATTTATACAGTTCAAATAAATAATGACAGTACAATAGTGTAGATTCTATATTTTATAACCTGTGTCAATATTAGTGCACATTTGTTTGTTAATAAAGAAAGTAAAATGTATGACATGCAATTCCTTGCAAAAGTAACTTCGACTTGTGACCAAGTCTCTAATTTTCAATACCTAATATGTAAATACCATAACAAAACTTTTCTTCAAATAGAAGATAATCACTGCTTTAGGTTGGTTTCCCCCTGTATCACCTCCACTACACACTAGCAGGTGATGGTCCTGTTCGTCACAGCCTTGACAGTAGAAGAGAAGAATCTGGTCAGAGTGCCATTTTCCATTGAATGTAGTGTGGAGAGTCTTTCTTGAATATGTCTAAATGTGATTTTAATGGATGTGCTGCCACCCAGATTATTCTTCTACTGTCAAAACTTTTTTTAGATAGAGTGGAGAGGAATTAGAACACCTGTAAATGTTTTTATTGCTGTTTGTGCCCCAGTTTACCATTATCAAAAGTAAAAGAAAATCTCAAATTTTGGGTTGTCCACAGAACAGCAATGGGGACAATCTTCCTAGTTCTGGTGACAACCAAGGATTCTCTCACTTTGAAGGGATTTCTCCTCACTTTCTGTTATGGCTATGGGGCAGGAGGTGAAGAGAAGTCTCCCAAACAGAACACAGATGGCAAAAAAACAAACAAGGGATATAACCCTCCTCTACTCTATCCAAAATTAAAAAGGAAGCAGCTCTCCTGATTGGCACAGTACACATTTAGGAGACATACTGTAACTTTGCCCATTTATAGAGAAAAATTACCGCTCAGTAGTCTTCAAAGAACCTCCTCACTGAAACCAAACCATGGGTGCTGGCAATGCAATGGTGATGCAAAAAATACGAAGAGAACAGCCGCACTCCAAAAATGTTCTTTTAATTAAAATCGATCACAAAAATAAACATGCCACAGCAAAAAAAATGGAACAAAAGCTAACGTTTCGCACTGTAGCTTCAGTGCATAGTCATAGCTAGTACCAAATAAAGCACTGAAGCTACAGTGCGAAACGTTGGCTTTTGTTCCAGTTTTGTTTGCTGTGGCATGTTTATTTTTGTGATCGATTTTAATTAAAAGAACATTTTTGGAGTGCGGCTGTCCAAGTTCTCTTCGTATTTTTGCCCATTTATACTTTGCAATAGTTGCCCACTCTTCTTTGCAGAACTGCTCAAGATCAGTTTCATTTTATGGTGACCGTTTGCGAACTGCAGTCTTCAAGTCATTCCACAGATTTTCAATGGGGTTTAAAGCAGAGTTTCGTCACAGTTTTCTTTTTTGCAGGCATCCAATCCTAACGCATTAATAACACAAATAACTGTTATATATTATTTGCTAGTGGATGTGCATTTTATCTTTATTTTATGCTTACTATTTTAGTAAATCTGTCACTTTTTTTTTTATTGAAAACTCTCATTTGTCTTCTAGAATCAGCTCTCTGGTTACTTGCTTCGGAAGTTTAAGAACAGTAATGGCTGGCAACGACTGTGGGTGATCTTCACCAGTTTTTGCCTTTTCTTTTACAAGACACACCAGGTAAAATTTTCAATAAAAAACTCTCTGAAGGGAGATGAGAGTGATCTCACAGTGACCCACTGGGGTTTGGTCACAGTGCAGTGTACCCATGGTTCTTTGCTTTCCTGTAGGCTTTTCCTGGATTGAACTGAATATGGGTATTACTCAAATCTCATGTAAAAATCAAAACAAATAGTTATTTGCTCACTTTATAGTTATTTTCTCTCCGATATACAGGGCCGGTGCAAGGATTTGTGCCTACATAGGCGAAGGTGCATTTTGGATTGGGTGACAGATGAGGATCCATTCCCCATCTGTCTAGCACATTGGATCAGATGACAGATGGATAGGCATCCATTCCCAATCCGTCTAACTTTTTAAACAAAGGGCCAGTTTATTGTCCTTCACATTTTAGGAGGGCTGGATTGTGGCCAGCAGGGGCAGGGAAAATAAATTTGGCCTCAGGGTTGGTGGTCAATAGGAGAATTAGTGCCCCTATTAGTACGAGGAATAGTATCCCATCATTGATATCGGTGAAAGATATAGTGCCCCATTGTTGGTGTTAGTGGAAGTAATGGTGCCTCATGATAGTGGGAGGAAAAGTGACCCAAGGGCCGGATAAAGTCTAGCAAAGGGCCACATCTGGCCCTCGGGCCACAGTTTGAAGACCCCCTAGTCTAGTACATTGGATAGGATGTCAGATGGATAGGGATCCATTCCCCATCCATCTAACACATTTGATAGGATGACAGATGGATAGGGATCCATTCCCCTTCCGTCTAGCACAGGGGTAGGCAACCTTGGCTCTCCAGCTGTTTTGAACCTACAAGTCCCATGAGCCATTGCAAGACCCTGATAATCCCAGGCATGACTCCTAGAGGCACAGGCATGATGGGATTTGTAGTTTCACCACAGCTGGAGAGCCGAGGTTGCCTACCCCTGGTCTAGCACATTGGATGACAGATGGATAGGGATCCATTCCCCATCCGTCTAGCACATTGGATAGGATAAAAAAAAGAGGGGATGAATCTGCGCTACGGACAATTTAAATTGGTGATATGTGAACAAATTAAAATTGAGGTATATATAGCAAAAAGGAAATTATTTATATTAATAAAAATATTATATTAAAGTGGCAGCCCCTGCATAAAGATCTCCACCTAGGTGGAGGAAGATATTGAGTGTAGATGGTGGTGGCGCCTACTTGTAGTGTTTAAATAATGTGCTAAGGGTGTTGCCAAAAATAAAGTGCAAATAATATATACAAAGTGCTGTATAGTGCTAATCCTTGAAAGTAAATACTGGTAAATACAATATTAGTGATACATGAATATAGCAAAACAATGTGTATTCAAAACAAAGATATTCCAAAAAGCCCAATTTCCAATCCTGCTTCATGCAGAAAAATTAAAATAAATTAAATCTATTTTCAATCTTGCTTCATGCAAAGTAAGGTGCTAGGAGCGATCGTTCCTCTGAGCTACAGCACTCGTTTTTAAGGCTTTTGTACTATATGCTAAATGTGAGTAACCATTCTTGTAAGAATAAAGTATATCTTTTTGTGAAACGGTATCACGCTATTGGGCGCTTTCATTTGTCTCCTCTATGAGCGGTTGGAAAGATTCCATATGAAAAATCCTGACAGACATAGCAGTGTGGATACTTATTGTGAGAGCCTGTTACCCCTCTAGGGGTGATTGGGGGACCATTGGGGGAGAGCACTGAGTGATCCACTGACGGTTGTACCTGCATGAAGCACCTAGCACCTTACTTTGCATGAAGCAAGATTGAAAATATTTTTAATTTAATTTTTCTGCATGGAAATTGGACTTTTTGGAATATCTTTGTTTTGAATACACATTGTTTTGCTATATTCATGTATCACTAATATTGTATTTACCAGTATTTACGTTCAAGGATTAGCACTATACAGCACTTTGTATATATTACTTGCACTTTATTTATTTTTGGCAACACCCTTAGCACATTACTTAAACACTACAAGTAGGCGCCACCACCTGCTATCTACACTCAACATTGGATAGGATGACAGATGAATAGGAATCCATTCCCCATCCGTCTAGCACAGGGGTCCTCAAACTATGGCCCTCCAGTTGTTCAGGAACTACAATTCCCATCATACCTAGTCATTTCTGTGAATGTCAGAGTTTTACAATGCCTCATGGGACTTGTAGTTCCGCAACAGCTGGAGGGCCGTCGTTTGGAGATCCCTGGTCTAGCACATTGGATCGGATGCAAACGAAATGGATAGGTGGTCTGTTTACATCTGACTTCCAACAGAGGAGAGCAAGCTTTGTCTGTGTCCGCTCTGCATAACTGGATCTGTCCTCTGCCTGCTCAATAGGGATCAGCGGATAGATTACCCACTAAGCAGGCAGATTTGAGCTGGAGTCTGCCCATGTTAAAGGGATCTTATAGTACATCATATCCAGTAGATTGACTATTGAGGTAAAGGAAAGGACGTGCTGCGTATCCTATACAATCTATCAAGCCAAAGAACACCTGCTAGAGCAGGGATAGCCCAGAGCCCGCACATATGGGGGGATGCTGGGGATGCCATGTTCCATGCACCGTTCTCCAGTACACAGCCAACTGAAGACAGTGACTCTCCTCGTTCTTCCTCTGTGCAGCCTGTGATAGAGGTGGGAGGAGGAGCCAGTCCAGCTGGTGTTGGCAGACAGTGCAGAGTCCAGGTGTGAGGAATTTGGCACAGAAGCGGCCACTAAAAACAAAATAACCTTCGTGTCAGGACGAGGAGCATCCCCTCCCCCCAAACTGCCAGATTTGACAGGAGCACAGTGACTGTACTTTGGGGGGGACTTCACATGGGATGTAGATGGCATAGGATGCACTACAGTCATCTGTTGCAAAGGACAGATTCCAATTATGCACCACCAGTCAGTGTGGGCGCAGCAAGTGGCTGGGGATTGGATTTTTACCTCCTCTTCTATCCTGGCGCCCTCAGGCAGCTGCCTTTAGGCTTGCACTGGCCCTGCTAAAACAAAGTTATATTACTTGACTTGATAAAAACAATGTTCTTTAGGCCAGGTTCACACTGGTGCAACATGCACACCGACTTTGAGAACACATGTCGTGCCCCATTAGGTGCAATGGAATTCTTCTAATAGGAGCGACTTGGGTTCCTGCACTACCTTTGGTGCGACTTCAGCACGACTTACATTGACTTCTGTTGTGCTGGGATTTATGCTTCAATGTCGTGGCAGTGTGAACCGGGCCATAGCAAGGAACATACATTCCACATTATGTTGACATACTAAGAGTCTACATAAATAAAATATTTCAGTGATAATAATGGCCAGCTTTCAACCCCTCTAGCTAGTCACTTGTGATGTTTGGGAAAATAAAATTCTGTCTCTTTTCCATATCTAACATGTTACCACACATAGCTTGATCAGAAAAGCATATCCTTTTCGGCTAGATATGCATTTCTCCATTTATGACAATTGAAATAGCTTCAGTATCTGCAGATCAGGAGTCTGTCATGTTGGTAGTTCATTAACTGCTATGTTGTTGTCTGCAGGAAGATGCCCCACTTGCCTCTTTGCCGCTCCTGGGATACACAGTCAGTATTCCGACAAATGCAGACCCCGTTAATTGTCGCCATGTCTTCAAACTACACTTCAAATCGCATGTGTATTTCTTCAGAGCAGACAGCGAGTATACGTGGAGAAGGTCTGTAATGTGATCATCTTTTTGTCCTTCTTAGTAAAATATTGGCGATTATTTATAATATAGTGACTCTAAATACCGCATTCAATGTCACGTAGACAAGCAAATTAAGCCTGCTATATGTTACCGTTATTTTATGGAAATATTTGAACTTCAGATTTCTGCAATTAATTACAGGAAAACACCATTGTCTTTATAATTGAATGGCTACAGACCTGTTTTGATGGTATTCTAATGGTTAAACACACTTTCTGTATACCAATGCACCTCATTCGTTTTCTGAGATTACTCAAAAACCTTATCTAGGTGCAGTATACATGGACATACTTTATAATGCTCGGAATACCTGCAGTCTACATTTGGTTTCCACAACCTTACTTGTTTGGGCCTCTATGCTAAATTCTGAAGTGTCATCCTACACTAAGGCAGAGAAACCAAGATTCTTCTTATCATATAGTAAGTCTCATAACAGGAGGTATTTCACATGCTCATCCCCCAGTACACCTCATTAGGATACATACAATACTTAAAGTGTATCCAACCCAAAAACATAATATGTAATTTATTGCAGCTTACCGGTCCATGATTGTGCTGGGTGCATTGGTTTCAAATTTTGTAAAAATCAAAAATACCTCAATAGTCTCTATTCCAGATCATAACAACGTCATTTTCTCTCATTGCCATGAAAAGCAAAACGGTACATATTAAATATTTACTGCTATCACAGGAATCTGCACTCTGAGGTTTTCTGTAAATCTGCTTAGTACATACATTTACCTTTGAATTTTATTATACCTTTTTGGCATAATACAATTTTTGTGTAGGTATTTATTCAAGCATGTCCATGTTTCATGTCACTTTAGTTATTTTTGGACAAAGCTGGTCCAAACAAACGATTTGCTTTACTGAGTGCTGCATGTATTTCAGCTACATACACTGACTACACCATGCTGGGTTTCCAGCAGAGCCAGTCTGGCTGAGCCATTTCATAGGCAGCTTTGTACTCTGTGAATGAATACAAAGCTTCCTCTGATTGGCAGAGTCTTATGTAAGTTTTTACAGAAAAACACAGTAAAATAAAATAATTACAGGGCCAATAGGCAGTGGTTGTGTGTAAATTATTTTTGTATTTTATTGGTTGTCACTTTAAGAATGTTTAGAGCTCATGTGGTTATGTCCCGCTATTGGAAAAGGGTACTTAAAATATTATTCCAAATGTTATCCATTGCAGTGCCATGTACTCCACAGAATATTTTTTTTGGATAAGAAACAGTGGCCAAAATTCACTAGAATTCTTAGCTCTCAAGGCTATAGCAATTATAAATACTCAAGCTGCTCCTCGATCTACCAGACAGTGGCTCCAGATGGTGAACCAAATCCTCTGATTAGAAAAAAAAAATAGCATAGGGGCTGCTCCGCTAAATAAAATAAGACCCCTTTCTCACTGGGTCGCTTTGCAGGCACTAGAACGTTAAAAATAGCGCCTGCAAATCGATCTGAAACAGCTGCGTCTCCAGTGTGAACCCCCCCCCCGAGGACTTTCACACTGGAGCGGTGCGCTAGCAGGATGGTAGAATAAAGTCCTTGCAGCAGTGTGTATACGGCATCCTGCCCATTGAAATCAATAGGCACTGCGGCTATGCCGCCCCCAAAGCACCTCTGCAAAGGTGCTTTGCAGTGGTTTTAACCCTTTCTCAGCCACTACCGGGGGGGGGGGGGGGGTGTAAAAGCATTTCGCTAGCGCCCGAATAGGGTCATAAAATTGACAGTAAAGCGCTGCTGTTTTTAGCTTTACCGGTGAAGCCGCCCCCTCCCCAGTGTGAAAGGGGCCTAAGGTGTGGGACCCATGGTGTTCATCCACTCTCACAACTCCATGAGAGCTTAGAGCCTATACTTGGTTTATAGCTCTGGATGTGCTCATACCTCCATGCCTGACTCACCATTACTTGGCCAATATGTGACTGGATGTCATCCGTTTATATGAAAAATGTACCATTGATCTCTGTATATACAGCTGTAAATATGATATGTAATTGTGTACTGAACTGTGTTTTAATTGAAAATATTAGTTGAACACCTTGGTCATTGTACCAACATGTCCATCTTTTTATAAATCTTGTCAATAACCAGAGTTTTAAAAAATGTTTAGAGCTCTGGGAATATATTCTTCTGCAAACCACTAGTTGAATATGGCAACACAAAATTCTGTCCATGAAAGGGCATACACTTGTTTTAAATCCAATCCAATCCAATACAAATAAAACTTAACATAGCTTAAAAAAGATAAAGCATCACATGGATAGGGACAGTTTCTTTCAAAAGTGTACAATATTTCAACAAATCTGAAACCTTTTGCTGCATGTATAGTGAGCCATATGTGTTTTTCTGTGTTTTTTGGCACAGGTGGATGGAGGTAATCAGACGTGGAGTGAGTTCTCCAGGAAAAATAGGACACTTGGCAGAGGATGGAAGCATGGTTAATTTCCCTCTGTGAAGCTGACAACAATGAACATGTAAAGCAGTATGCATACACCATTTCCAGAAATGTGTCCCATCTCTGGTTTCTGTGAATTCAGTGGTCCTATGATGATGGTATTCTGAAGAGATTTAAAATAAATGTATGACAAAAATCGTTAAAGGGTAACTCCACTTTCGTGGGGGGGAAAAGATAATATAGCGCCTACAATTGTGACACCATAATTTTGTAATAGAATGTTATTAACCACTTCAGCCCCGGGAAGGCTTTACCGACATAGCTGAAAATTGCGTGGTCGTGTGAAGTTGTACCCAAACAAACTTGACACCTTTTAATTTATTTTTGTGCTAAAAACAAAGGGATTTTTAAATACAGCTTACCTGTAAAATCCTTTTCTTGGAGTACATCACGGGACACAGAGCGGCATATTCATTACTATGTGGGTTATATGGAGTACCTTCAGGTGTGGACACTGGCAATCTCAAACAGGAAGTCCCCTCCCTATATAACCCCCTCCCCTAGAGGGAGTCCCTCAGTTTTGTAGCAAGCAGTATGCCTCCCAAAATGGTCACCCAAAAGAGGGGTGGGAGCTCTGTGTCCCATGATGTACTCCAAGAAAAGGATTTTTACAGGTAAGCTGTATTTAAAAATCCCTTTTTCTTTCTCGTACATCACGGGACACAGAGCGGCATATTCATTACTATGTGGGATGTCCGAAAGCAATGCTTTAATGAGGGGAGGGAGACATCTTCCAAAGAAGGATTCAATTTAGAGATAAACTCAAATCATAATAATAATTCCAACTTAGTCAAGAAAAAACTTTTTTTTTTTTTTTTTTTTTTTTTTTATAACCAAGGGTGTTTCTGATCCCGAGGATTTCAAACTGCAGCCTGTAGTACTGCCTGACCAAAGGCAGCATCCGCATTTCTTCTCACGTCTAGTTGATAAAACCTTGTAAACGTGTGGACTGATGACCACGTTGCCGCCTTGCATATCTGAGCCATAGAGATCTGATGGTGTGCTGCCCAAGAGGCGCCCATGGCCCTGGTAGAATGGGCCTTTACCGACAACGGAGGAGGCAACCTCTTCAACCCGTAGGCTTGAATGATTGTCTAATCCATCTCGAGATGGTGGATTTTGCAGCTGCCTGCCCCTTCTTGGGGCCATCTGGTAGAACGAATAACACATCTGTTTTCCGGATCTTTTCTGTAGCTTTAAGATAGGCCTTCATGGCCCGGACAATATCCAAGGTATGCAGCAACCCCTCCTTTCTAGATGTAGGTTTTGGAAAGAAGGATGGAAGTACCAAATCCTGGTTTAAGTGAAATTTGGATATAACCTTTGGTAGAAAGGAAGGATGGGGCCGGAGAACTGCCCTGTCCTTATGCAGAACGAGATATGGTTCCTTACACGATAAGGCTGCTAATTCTGACACTCTCCTGGCCGAAACTATGGCGACCAAGAAAACCAACTTTCTTGTCAGTAAGAGTAAAGGAATCTCAGCCAACGGCTCAAAAGGCTGTTTTTGTAGAGTGGACAGGACAAGATTTAAGTCCCATGGACAAATTGGTGACTTGACAGGAGGATTAATACGCAAGACCCCCTGTAAGAAGGTCTTTACCAGCGAGTGGGTGGCCAGCGGCCTCTGAAACCACACTGACAGAGCTGAGATCTGTCCCTTGATTGTGCTTAGTGCCAGGCCTTTATCCACTCCTAGCTGGAGAAAACTTAACACCCTATCAATAGTATATTTGCGGGAATTCCATCTTTTGGATTCACACCAGCCTACGTAGTTCCTCCACACCCTGTAATAAATCACCCTGGAGACCGGCTTTCTAGCCCTAATCAGGGTAGGAATTACCTGCCTAGACAGACCTCTATCCCTGAGAATCAGGGATTCAGCCTCCAGGCCGTCAAATTTAGACGCTGTAATGTAGGGTGGAGGATCGGGCCTTGTGAGAGTAGGTCTGGTTGTAGAGGAAGAGTCCAAGGGTCTCCCACTGCCATCTTCAGGACTAGTGAGTACCAAGTCCTCCGGGGCCAAGCCGGAGCTACTAGAATGACTGGCTTGTTCTCCACTCTGATCCTGCGCAACAGGCGCGGGAGTAACTGTAGTGGAGGGAATGCATATAGAAGTTTGAATTGATGCCAAGGGCAAACCAACGCATCGGTTCCGCAGGCCATAGGATCCCTCGCTCGCGACACGAACCTGTCTAGTTTCTTGTTGAACCTGGATGCCATTATATCTACGTCCGGCATTCCCCACCTCTGGCAGATTGTCTGAAAGACCTGGGGATGCAGAGACCACTCCCCTGGCAACAGACTCTGGCGACTTAAGAAGTCTGCCTGCAGGTTGTCCACTCCGGGAATGAATATCGCTGAAATGCAGGGTACATGAACCTCTGCCCATTGAAAAATCAAGTTCACCTCCCTCTGAGCGGCCTGGCTCCTGGTTCCCCCTTGGTGGTTTATGTATGCCACCGCCGTGGCATTGTCTGACTGGATTCTCACCGGGAACCCCTTTAATCTGGAGGTCCAAGCCAGAAGGGCTAGGCGGGCAGCTCTGATTTCCAAGATATTGATGGGGAGCTGCCTCTCTGCTTTCACCCAAGTTCCCTGGCGGGAGAACCCCTCGAAGACCGCCCCCCAGCCTGCCAGGCTGGCGTCTGTGGTAACTACCTTCCAGACAACAGGGCTGAAGGATTTTCCCTTTAGAAGATTCTGAGGGTTCAACCACCAGGCCAGGCTTTGTCGGACCCTTGATGATAGCGTCAAAGGGGACTCTAAGGCATGTGCCCTCTTGCCCCAGGCTGCTAGAATGGCTGCCTGTAGGACGCGAGTGTGGATCTGAGCGTATGGTACTGCGCCTCGAACGTGGCCACTAGCTTGCCTAGTAATCGCATACACAGGCGAATAGTTGGTTTTTTCTTGTTTAGAACCAACTGAACCAACCCCTTGATAGCTTCGATCTTTACAAGGGGCAGGAACACCTTTTGATGTTCTGTGTCTAACCTCATGCCGAGGTATTCCAACTGCTTTGTAGGCTGGAACGCTGACTTTCCCCGGTTCAGGACCCAGCCGAATTCTTCGAGGTACTGAACCGTGAGGTTTACTGCCTTTTGCAGACCCGGCCGTGAGTGATCTATGATTAAAAGGTCGTCCAAGTATGCTAGGACTGTGACCCCTTGGATTCTTAAATTGGCCAGAATTGGGGCTAGGATCTTCGTGAATACCCGGGGGGCCGTGGCCAGCCCGAAGGGGAGCGCCCTGAATTGGAAGTGTCGCTGCCCCACCGCGAAGCGTAAAAACCTTTGATGCGACTGAAAGATTGGTACATGAAGGTAAGCATCCTTTATGTCTATGGAGGCCAGAAAATCGTCCTTCTGAAGCGCGGCGGCTGCTGACCGGATGGATTCCATCCGGAAGGAACGAACCCTTAGGTAACCGTTTAACCTCTTTAGGTCCAAGATTGGCCTGACATCGCCGTTGGGCTTTGGTATGACAAAGAGGTTGGAATAGAAACCTAGGCCTTGCTCTTGGGCTGGCACTTCTATAATTACGTCCTGGCCAAGCAGGTGATCCACAGCTGCCAGCATTGAGGCCTTCCTCGCTGGATCCCTTGGTAGCCTTGATTCTTGAAAATGAGGCGGAGGATACCTTAGAAACTCCAGTCTGTAACCTGTGGTTACAGATGCCCGGACCCATTTGTCGGGGATCTTGGCTTCCCAAACTTCTGAGAAGAAACGAAGCCTTCCCCCCACCCGCAAGACGCAAGAGTGGGGGCGCCCCTTCATAAGGCAGACTTAGGGGCTGTCTTTGACGGCTTGCGATACCACGGCCTCTTACCCCCAGGGGTCTGTCCCTGCGATCTACTGTTAACGTTGGATCGTGCAGGCGGCCGTCGATACTGCCTGGAATTTGAGGGCCCCGAGACAGGAAAGAGCTGCCTTTTAAATGTAGGAGCCCGGAATGTCTTTTTGACCGGTAAAAGGGTACTTTTGCCATTTGAAATAGTCTGAATATATTTATCCAGATCCTCTCCGAAGAGTCGTCCTCCATGGAAGGGAAACCCTGCCAGAAGCTTTTTGCATGGGGGCTCCGCCGCCCAGTTCTTCAACCATAAGAGCCTTCTCATGTGCACCAAACATAGTGATAAACGAGAGGCCTGCTGGATGGAATCTTTTATAGCATCTACCGCAAAACACAGAGCTCTGGGAATGTCAGAAAACTCTTCTGCTTGTTGGGTAGGCATGTCCTTAACATTTCCTTTGTCTGGTCTTTTAATGCTTGACAAACTCCAATTGCAGCCACCGCTGGCTGCACCACTGCTCCTGCCGTAGCAAAGGATGCTTTTAAAAGTGTCTCTAATCTTTTATCAACCGGATCTTTAAACATGTGTATGTTTTCCACCGGGCAAGTTAGTGATTTATTCACACATGAGATGGCTGCATCCACTACTGGGAGCCTCCACCTCTTGGAGAACTTTTCCTCCATGGGGTAAATGACCGCAAACCTTTTCGGTGGCAGAAAAATCCTGTCCGGCCGTACCCAATCCCGAAAGATCAATTCCTCCAAGAGAGGATGGACCGGAAAAACTGTGTTGTTTAACGGAGCTTTCAAAGAGCCCAGAGAGGATACCGGAGGAACCTGAGGCTCTGGCAATGGTAAACTAAATGCCGAGCGGACCATGTCCGTCAAAGACTGTACCCACAGTCTTTCTGTCTGGGAGTCTGAAAATGGTTCCTCAGAGGCAGATCCCTCAATCCCTGAACCCTCTTGGTTCAGGTCTAGTTGATCCTCCTGTGATTCCAATTCCTCTGGAGAGAGAATCTCAGCATCTGAGGATACACCTCCTGGTGATGGGGATCTAACCCGTTTCTTACCAGGAATAGCTCTAGCGATCAATGCTGCTATTCTCTCTTCTAGCCCCCCTAGGGATACGGCTAGCATCTCCTCTGTGATGAACACAGGGCTGGGCTGATCTGGGCCAGCCTCCGCACCAGATCCCCCTAATGGCTCATCCAAGGCGCTTCTTAAATCAATAAGTTGCGGGGAAAGTATCGGCATATCAGAATCAGAAAGGGAACCCTTTTGTTTTTTGGTCTTTTTTGTACCCTTTGACCCCGAACCCTTGGAAGCCATAATACAAAATCGAGGGACTCCGCCCACACAACAGACTGTAGTGGGCAGGAGTACAAAAATCAGAGTTTAGGGGACAATAGACCACTAATGCCCAAAAACTGATGGGATCCCGTATGTTCTTTTTCTTTTTTTTTTTTTTTTTTTAAATATATTATATTTTCTTTTGACAACATACAGTGACCCCAACCTAAGTTTGCCAGCCTCCAAACCTGCTGCAAAAAAGGGGGATTTCTTGGCTTAACAAAAAGGTATTGGAACAAAGTCCACATGTACTACCCCTCTTCCGCCACCGGGAGTCACTGTTCTGCCGCTCTGCGTCCTCTCCTCTGAAAATCAGCCTCAGACTGAGCACTGACCATGCCTGCTGTCTATAACAGCACAAAGGCGCGCCCCTGTATGACGCCGCAGGCACGCCCCCCCCCCCCCCGCCCTCCTGTGTGAACGGCGCGAAAAAACGTCCATAAGACGTGCGCGCGCGTATGCCGGAAACAGGAGGAACATGGAGGAGCCGCGCTGCTGGAGATCCAGGAACGCAGAAACAGGCGGCAGATTCAAACCCCCGGCCAGGTAGGACTCTCCAAAGGCCCCTAGGGATCCTTACTAGCCCTAGGAAGAAACAGCAGGTTTAGCTAGCACACATATTTAGACAGGGGACCTAGTGATGGGGGGGGAAAAGGTGTCATCCTGTCTCTCTTTAGACATAGTGAACAAGGTTGCCCATGCAGAGCATACTTAGGCTATCCCCCCTTTTAGGTTACCCCGGAGAGCCTGCTGTCGAACCAAGTCCCGCAGGCTCCCCCTTACCTGCTCCATGCTGCAGGATGTTTGTCCAGCAAACTGATCCAATCTTCTCCCATCTCCGTGGGTAGCGTAGTAGACCTTCAGGCCCTGGGGTCCTATGAAGGTACCCACTGTCCTGGACCTATATAGCACCCTGGCAAACAGGAACTTATGGTTTTTACAAACTCCAAGTCCTGGGCCCAGGGTCCAGCCCTCCAAAGAGGAGCATTATAGGCAAAACCCCACGGCTTGGGGCCCGGGTACTGTCCACTTTGGCACTGAGGCTCCTTGGACAGATCCGGTTAGCCCGCCCTTAATCCCAAGGATGTGGAGCAAAGCTATTCCGTGACCAACACCTAAGACACTGGCGGAAAAACTGAGGGACTCCCTCTAGGGGAGGGGGTTATATAGGGAGGGGACTTCCTGTTTGAGATTGCCAGTGTCCACACCTGAAGGTACTCCATATAACCCACATAGTAATGAATATGCCGCTCTGTGTCCCGTGATGTACGAGAAAGAAAATACGTTTTTCTATAATAAATATCCTCAATATAAAAATTCAATCGCAATAAGTGTATATTGATTTGCACAAAAGTTATAGCGTCTACAAAATAGCAAACTGATTTATGGCATTTTTATTTTTTTTACCAGTAATGGTGGTGATCTGTGATTTTTATCGGGACATTATGGCGGACACATCGAACACTTTTGACACTATTTCGGGACCACTGTCATTTATACAGCGGTCAGAGCTACGAATAGCCACTGATTACTGTATAAATGACACTGTCAGTAAAGGGGTTAAACACTAGGTGTTAAATGTGTCCTAGGGAGTGATTCTAACGGGGGGGGGGGTGTCTCACTAGAACAGGGGTGTCAAACTGGTGGCCCTCCAGCTGTTGCAAAACTACAAGTCCCATGAGGCATTGCAAGGCTAACAGTTACAAACATGACTCCCGCAGACAGAGGCATGATGGGACTTGTAGTTTCGGAACAGCTGGAGGGCCGCCAGTTTGACACCCCTGCACTAGAACATGAGATCACTGCTCCCGATGACAGGGAGCAATAGATTCCGGTCATGTTGCTAGGCAGAACAGGTAAATGCCTTTTACAGAGGCATCGCCCCATTCAGCCACTCCGTGTCATGATCGCGGGCCACCGGCAAACAATGAGTTTGCGAGACCTGCGGCACGCGCCTGCTAGGTGGCAAATTCAAAAGGGGCGTACAGGTGGGCCCATTTGCCTGCCTATGCATTCTGCGTATGTAAATCGGCGTGCGATGGTTGGGAAAGGGGTTAAAAATTACTAGGGTTGTCCCGATACTAGTATCGATACCGAGTATTTGCGGGAGTACTTGAGCAAATGCTCCCGATGCTTCTGCCGATACTTTTTTTGTATTTATCAACATGTTCTGTGAAAATTCTTTGAGTTTTTTACTACTGCGTGACAAGCAAATAAAACATTTTTATTCCTTTATAATGTCTTGAGTTAGAGTTCTTCATAATTCTAAAGAACATATCCTTAGTCTGTATTGTGGTTTGAAAACTGTCACATGACATTTAAAAAAAGTATCGGTATTCGGTATCGGCGAGTACCTGAAAAAAAGTATCGGTACTTGTACTCGGTCCTAAAAAAGTGGTATCAGGACAACCCTAAAAATTACCTTTTTCCTTTTCCTCTGCAGCCAATGTAATTTTCTGACAATACATTGCAATATGGCTACCTGGAGTTTTCTGTACACTGAACACTCCCCAGAAACATTTCCTGCTTGTGTAATTGGCTTACCAATTTTCCCCAGAAGTCTGCCTAAGGTACAAGCTAGATTTCAGGCATTGCCTGCAACAAAAATTGTATTTTTAAGAGATACTTCAATAGGAACACGTCTAAAGAGATGCAGGCCCAGCAGATTTCCTCATTCGTGCCCTGCAGCTTCACACCTGACAGTTAATTATGAAACACTCCCATTAGACTCACTTGGAACAGAGACACACACTAGGATTTCTTCAGAATAACAAAAGGTAGGAATCTGCAACAAAGTTTGTTGCAATGTACAATGATCACCCAGAGGGGAATGTTTTATTAAATTAAAGAAAAGTAGGAGTTGTGCTTTAAGTGATATAGCACCTTTGCCATGGCTTCCCTGCTATACTGAAGGTACAAGGCACTGTACTAGTGGATTTCAGGAGGTCAAAAGTAAAAGGATCCCCTGACTGTACAGACTTGTAGGCATTTTGTCTTTAGTTTAACTTCTTCAGACCCAGGCCATAGTAAAAAGACGGCCACAAGGTGGCTCTATAGGTCCGAGAGGCCGTCTTTTTACAGGCCCCGGGTCCTCTGTGGCCGCCAGGCACGCACGCCCTCCAGTGGCTAATGTCCGCCAGGTATCCGCGATCGGCAGAGGACGTGCACCTCTGTGTGTAAACACAGAGATCCACGTCCTGTCAGGGAGAGGAGACCGATGCCGTGTTCCTTGTACATAGGGACACAGATTGGTCACCCCCCCCCACAGTAAGAATCACTTCCAGGGTACACATTTAACCCCTTCCTCGCCCCCTAGTGTTAAACCCTTCCCTGCGAGTCACATTTCTACAGTAATCAGTGTATATTTATAGCACTGTTCGCTGTATAAATGTGAATGGTCCCAAAAATGTGTCAAAAGTGTTTGTCCGCCATAATATCGCAGTCCCAATAAAAATCACAGATCGCTGCCATTACTAGTAAAAAAAAAAAAGTCAGAATTGTATCCCCTATTTTGTATCCGCTATAACTTTTGTGCAAACCAATCACTATACGCATATTGCGATTCCCCGCCCCAAAAATATGTAGAAGAATATGTATCGACCTAAACTGAGAAAAAATATTTTGTTATAGCAAAAAGTTTAAAATAGTGTTTTTTTTTTAAACTGCAGAGGTGATCAAATACCACCAAAACAAAGCTCTATTTGTGGGGGGGGGGGAAGACAAGGACGTCAATTTTGTTTGGGAGCCACATCGTACAATTTTCATTTAAAGCGTGACAATGCCAAAAGCTGAAATTTTGCCTGGGCAGGAAGGGGGTATATGCCCAGTAAGCAAGTGGTTAACATAAAAATAATTGGTAGTCAAGTCATGCTCTGTATCATTTTGTGATTTAATAAAAAGTGTTTTTTTAGCTCCAGAACAATGTTTTTCAGTTTTATTAGCACTAAAATTATACTGGGGGTTCTCTGGTATGATCTGACCATTGAAAATTTGTTTCTGAACCCATTTTATACAGCTGCCTGAGAAGAATCATATTGGAACCCACATTTGCTTCTGGCAACTCGATCCACTTGTGTATGTAAACCCCCCCCCCCCCCCCCCCCCCAAAGAAAAAAAAAAAAAAAAATCACATCTGTTTAAAGGTTTAACTTTCAAACTAATTTTCAGGTTTTTTTTAAATCGGCAGCGTTTAAAAATATGAGAGCCTGCCAGAGACTGTTCCATGGGATAAAGTTATTTTTTAGAGCATGTGAATTGATTTTTGCACACTTAGACCCCTTTCACACTGGAGGCGTTTTTCAGGCCCTTTAGTGCTAAAAATAGCCCCTGTAAAAAGCCTCAGCTGCAAACCCAGTGTGAAAGCCCAAGTGCTTTCACACTGGGGCGCGGCGCTGGCAAGGGCATCAAGAAAAGTCCTGCCAGCAGCTTCTTTGCAGCGCTTTTAGGGGCAGTGACCTCACCGCTACTAAAGCGCACCTGCCCATTGAAATCAATGGGCAGTGCCGCCGAACCGCCAGCAAATCGGCGCTTTTAATAATTTTTCGGCCACTAGCAGGGATAAAAGTGCGCCGCTAAAAATACTGCAGATGCCCGGGCGCTTTTAGTGTGAAAGCAGCCTAATAGCATAAAACATAACCTTGCTTATAAAATAACTAGTATTCCAACAGGTAAATATGTTTTAGCAATATGGTTCATCTCTACAGAATATACAGACAGGTGCATCTCCAAAAAATGTTATATAAAAAAGTAAATTTATTTCAGTAATTCAAGAAAAAAAAAAAAGAGACAGTCGTATAGATTCATTACACACAATGTGATATATTTCAAGCATTTCTTTCTTTTAATTTTGAGTATTATGGTTTACAGCTAATGAAAGCCCAAAATTCAGTATCTCAGAAAATTATAATCTTGTGAAAAAGTTTAAGTGTTGCTAAACCCACAACAGTCAATCTGTCTGTATATGCAGAATAGCATGCTTGTTATACTTACTGTGGAACTTAAGTGGTTAATCCTCTATTGTGTAAAAAGGCTCTCTGATTCTGTATGGACAGATCCTCCTGCAAGGTCTTTTGGCAAGGCCAGATAAGACAGAGTAGTCCTGCTGCACATGCTCAGTTTGGTCTTCATTGCTGGAGAGAGCATTTCCTTGTTAAACTGGGCTTTTCAGGTCACATGGTATTGACATCACACACTTGGGTGTTTATACAGATCCTAAATGACAGTCCAGTCCCTCCCTCCCCCTCCTCCATGATCCGCCTACCATGAAAGCACATGGACACTGGATTTCAAGAGGCAGTGATTCCATAAATGAGATAACACCCCCGTACGTGTTTTTGCAGTGTTCTTTATCAGTTACAGCCTGCAGACGTGCATAATGAGGTCATAGGTATTTCTAAACTTTTACAAATACATTTCCAAATTTATAAATAATACAGATCATGACAAAAGTGGGTTAGGTCTTCTTTTTTTAGATTTGTGATCCTTCTCTCTCTTTCTGTGCCTTTCCTCTTTTTTTTCTCTCTCTCCCAGTCATCCTCATCCAACTGCCACCTTGCTAACACATCCTCATTCTACCTGGTACCCCCACCCCTGTCATCATCATGTTCACCACACCCGGCCATTCACTGTAACCTTACCATCCCACTGTCATCCTCATGTTCATCACACCTAGCACGCCACTGCCACCTTGCTAACAACCTACTCCTTGTCATCCTCATCACACCTGGTACCCCACTGCAAGCTTGATAACACCTCGCCCAGCAGCCACCTCCCTAACACACTACCCCCCTGCCATCCTTATTCTCCTCCCACCTGGCCATCCACTGCAACCTTCCTAACACACTACCCCTATCATCCTCATGTTTATCACACTTGGCACCCCACTTCCAGCTTGATAACAACCTACCCACAAAGAGGATAAGTCACAAAAGGTTACTACTAAAGAAGCTGACTGTACAGACTGCTGTATCCAAGCATATTCATGAAAAGTTGAGAGGAAGAAAAAAGTATGGTAGAAAAAGGTGCACAAGTAACAGGGATAACCTCAGCCTTGAGAAGATTGTGACTCAAAGGCCATTTAAGAATTTAGGGGATTCACAAGGAGTGAACTATGGCTGATGTCAGTGCATCAAGAGCCACCACACACAGACGTATCCAGGACATGGGCTACAACTGTCACATTCCTTGTGTCAAGCCGCTCCTGAACCAGAGACAACGTCAGAAGCATCTTACCTGGGCAAAGGACTGGACTATTGCTCAGTGGTCTAAAGTCCTCTTTTCGGATGAAAGTAAATTTTGCATTTCATTTGGAAAGTGAGGTCCCAGTCTGGAGGAAGAGTGGTGAGGCGCAGAATTAAAATTGCATGAGGTCCAGTGTGAAGTTTCCACAGGCAGTGATGATTTGGGGAGCCATGTCATCTTCTGGTGTTGGTCCAAAGTCAGCACAGCCCTCTACTGGGAAATTCTAAAGCACTTCTGGCTTCCCTCTGCTGACCAGCTTAATGCCGATTTTCATTTTTCAGCAGGGCTTGGCACCTGCCCACACTGCCAAAATTACTAATACCTGGTTTAATGATCATGGTATCGTTGTGCTTGGTCGGCAAACTCACCTGACCTCAACCTCGTAGAGAATCTGTGGGGTATTGTCCAGAGGAAGATGAGACACCAGACCCAACAATGCAGATGAGCTGAAGGCCACCATCAAAGCAACCTGGGCTTTCATAACACCTCAGCAGTGGCACAGGCTAATCGCCTCAATACCACGCTACATTTATTTGGCAATTCATGCAAAAGGAACCCCGACCAAGTATTGATTGAATACTATACTGTACATCAGGGGTAATGAATTAAAATTCACCTAGGTCCGATCAGCAACATTTTCTTCCAGCAGAGGTCTGACTATCATGTCGGTCCCCGTGGCTGCTTTCAGCATGTGACAAAAGCCATGTTGCTGCAGCACCATGCGGCTTGGTGCGGTGCCATTAAAAAAAAAAAAAAAGGGTCAAAGTTTTTTTTCTCCGTTTCTTTTTTCGTGTGGGTAGTGCAGCCCATTAAAATGGGCTGACCTACCCACATGTGCGCACCTAATGCACAGTTACCTCAGCGTGCCCAGTGCACATCAGTCTCCTCCCTCTTGTGGAGTGTCTTCGGGTCCCCTTTTACATCATCCCTTTTACCAGTAATGTTTTCACACTTCCTTGACATCAACCCTTCCCCCCGCACATTATTAACCTCAGCCCCCCCCATTACTATCCTCATTTCTGCCCACATTACAATCAGTAAACACACACATTAGTCTTTAGCCCTCACTTTAACCACTTAAGGACCCCCGCACGCACATATACGGCCACAGAATGGCTCGTACAGGCACAAGGGCGTAAATTTACGTCCCCGCCTAAGTGCGGTTCGGGGGTCCCATCGGGACCCCCTCCGCGGCGTGCGGGGGTCCCCCTGGCTCCGTGAGCGATCCGGGACGAGCGGGCGGATGTCGGCGTTTACCCGCCCCCCCCGCGATCGCTCCCAGCCAATGGGAGCTCTCCCCCTTCGTGTAACTTCCTCCTCCTGTGTTTACACAGGAAGGAGGAAATGATGTCACCTCTCATCGCATCGGTGTTTCCCACCGCTGCTGATGAGAGAAGACATCACAAGTAAGTGTGCACCAACACAACACTGACACACACTCACATAGGCACATTAACCCCTTGTGATCGCCCCCCCCCCCCCTGTCACAGTGTCACTGAATGCAGTGATCTAATCACTGCATTTAGTGTCAGTGTGACAGGCAGTGTAAAATCAGTTAGTGTTAGGTTCAGGATAGCCCCCCCACCCCCCCTAATAAAGTTTTAACCCCCTGATCACCGCCCTAGTTAACCCTTTCACTCCCTATTGCCAGCGTCACTAAGCGATCATTTTTCTGATCGCTGTATTAGTGTCGCTGTTCCTGCTAGGTAGCTATTTTTTTTTATTGCGATTTTTTTTTTAGACATGTGGCTAAATAAATTTTGGCCTAAATGTTTGACTAAAATTTAGTTTATTTGATTTTTTTTTAACAAAAAGTAAAAAATAGTGTTTTTTTTTTCAAAAATGACGCTCTATTTTTGTATATAGCGCAAAAAATAAAAATCGCAGAGGTGATCAAATACCACCAAAAGAAAGCTCTATTTGTGGGAAAAAAAGGACGCAAATTTTGTTTGGGAGCCACGTCGCACGACCGCGCAATTGTCTGTTAAAGCGACGCAGTGCCGAATCGCAAAAACACCTTGGGTCATTTACCAGCGTATTGGTCCGGGTCTTAAGTGGTTAATGCCCACAGCTCCCCCCCACACATCACAGTCCTCAGCAACTCCACCCCCATATCACCACCCTCAGCTCCTATTCAGCTTTTCATACTAGTGTTCTCACTCCCTGTAACTTTGCCCCCTCCCTCACTGTCTTACCTTACACAGACCGAAGATCGGATGGAGGCACAGTATTTCTCGATCGAGGGTGTTGCAAGATGGTGATTGGTTGTTAGGACCGCCTTCATCCTAGCAGCCAATCGCCCACTTGTTAACCTCAAGCAGTTCCACCCTTCATCCAGAACTGTCACGCCTCCTGCTGTCGGCTCTGAGGACAACAGAGCAACGGCAGGCGGTCTGGAGGGGGCTGCTATATGGCAGTACCGCGGCGGTCCGAATGGGAATGTGAAGCGGTCCGCAGTCCACCTACTGGTGCTCGCTGTACATGCACATACTTTTTTTTTATTATTGGTCTCATGTAATAATCACATTTTCTGAGATACTGAATTTTGTGTTTTCACTAGCTGCAAGCCATAATTATCAAAATTAAAGAAATGAATGAAATATCACTTTGTGTGTATTAAATCTATATAATATATGAATTTCACTTTTTGAATTTAATACTGAAATTTACTTTTTATAATCATCTTCTCCAGTGTACTGGCGCCATTGCCTGCTTTCCTGGGGCAGGAAATAACTATAATTTTAAGAAAAGATGGTGTGCAACTCTTTGCTTGAAGAAACTTACTGGTACCTAAAACAAATTAGATTACATAAGACAAATAAATAAAAATAAATAAAAGGATTTTTAATACAGAAATGTTGGCTTACTGAAATGTCCATGTACAGCAGGCATCACTAAATGGTGGTTTAAGATTTTAAAGAGCAAGCATAGAGTTGCGGACCATAATTTCTCAGGACCATTGCCGCTGTCTTTCCGCACCCGGGTAGCTCTGGAAAAAATGTTCTAATCTTATTGGGTAGTAGCACCTTTTTTTTAATAACGATAAATTTGTCTTCATGTTGCTAACAGACCAATACATTTTTTATAAAAGGTAAGGCTGTAATGAAGCATTGGTATATTTGAATAACTATTGACTAAAACCCAGTATTTTGAAGGATGCCAGTGAACACTGTTGTGTATGAAATGTCAGTTTATTTTGTACATAATGTACTGGTCAATGAGACATAATGATAAACATTTTGTATGTTACAATCAAAAAAATAAAGAATACTATACTTGAAGTAATGCCATGATGTTAAATTTCCCAGTCACAGTGCAGCTTCAGTTCACACTGAGGCTTGAAGAGGGGAATGAGTGGAAACAGCAGTAATTTGGTCTCAGGATGAAGAGGAGAACCTGGAAAGAGAATTGCTGGAAATCAGCCACATGCAATAGATACAGGCTTTTCAGTTTAGCCTACTATAGTGTGCAAAGCTGGACAAATCCCAGGAACTGGTTAGTGGTGTATAAAAAATATAAAATAGCTTCAAGAGCTTGTTTAGGATGCTTAATACATTTTTGTTCCCTAGAATTGACTGGAGGCCCCGTCAAGTCTGCAATGATTTGTCACTCTGATCTACTCTAGCTGTCAAGTAGAGATGCATGTGTAAAGTCTAAGCAAAACTTTTTTTTTCCCAGTTTTAGATGAAGGGTTGGATACCATGTCAGATTCATCCTCCCAGTTAGTCCTGACTATGACCTGGGACAGAAAGTGATGATTTCTTTATCGTACATCACGGGACACAGAGCGCATAGCCATTACACTTGGGTTATATGGGTACCTTCAGGTGTGGACACTGGTATAATCAATTTCACAGGAAGTTTCCTCCCTATATAACCCCCTCCCACTGGGAGTGCTTCAGTTTTTTCGCCAGTGTCTTAGGTGTTGGTCACATCTAGCTGTCCCTCGGAGGTCTCGGGACCCAGGATAGCTAGCCGGATCCGTCCGAAGTGCTTCAAAGCCAAGGTGTACGGTACCCGGGCCCTGCTGGAGTGGGGTTTTGCCTATAATGCCTCTCCTAGGAGGGCTGGATTCTGGGCTCCAGTGCCTTAGTCTCTCCTAAGAACTAAACGCTACTGATGCCAGGATGCTATATAGGTCCAGGGGTGTGGGTTCCTTAACACAGGACCCCGGTCCCTGAAGGTCCAAGACAATACCCACGGAGATGGGGGAAGGCTGGGCCTCTTGCATTTTGCAATACCCTGCAGCGTGGAGCAGGTAAGAGGGAACCTGCGGGACTTGGTTTGACAGTAGGTATCCCCCTGGGGGTTCTGGGTCGGCTAATGGTATGCTTATGCATCAGCCACTATCTCCACTATGTCTTTTGAGGCAGGATGGGATGTACTAATGTTTACCCAGATAACATGTAGATATATATATGCTTTTAAAGATATGTATTTTGCTACTCCCCCCAGACTTGCCTGTTAGCATGATACTGCAGCCCCACGTGTTATAGGGAGGAAATGCTGACAAAACTCCTGTTTCCTAGGAAGCCTATGGGGACAGCTTCCTCTATGTGTGCACTACAATAAAGATTAGTGACTTGCCTGGTGTCTGTTGGGTTGCTAGCGCTGGTCCAGGCTTCTCCTCTGCTCTCTGCTTCCTCCATGTTGGTTTCAGCGTGGGGGGCGCGCGTGCGCGCCGCCTTTTACAGCGTCAGCGTGCGTGGGGGGGCGGGCCAGCAGCGTCAGGTCTCAAATAAAGCAGCAAAGCATTTCCTGGCTGGTCATTCCCTCCTGAGAGCAGAGGAGGCTGAGGACACAGAGCACGCAGCTGAGCCATTTCTGGCTAACAGTGACACCCAGTGGTGGTTTGTGGATCTTCAGGTCTGGACTTAGTCCACACTGACCAGAAAAAAAAAAAAAAAAAAAAGGTTTTTTTCTTAAAGGGACTCAGCCTTAGATCTGGCAGTATCTGAGTCGGTGCAACCTTGGGCTCCAGCTAACGGGCATTGGTGTGGCAATACTCACAGGACTTTCCTCGGTATTGCCGCCTTCTCAGGCGTATGAAAATTTAGATTTTTTTTTACCATAGCCTGTTCTTATTAATGGTTCACTTCTAGCTACAACAGTTGGGTGTTGGCTGTAGGGGTGTCTCAAGGTTGTGCAATGGCTCCCAAGGGATCAGGACCAGCTAAGGCTGCAAAAGGTACCCAAAAATTAAAGGGGTCTCCATCGGGGTCAGAGGATTTGGGCCAGGCTCCAGCGGTCCCACCCTCACCAGATAGACCACCGAACAGCATGTTGCAGGAGCCATTGAGGGTGCTAGGGGCAGAGGCGGCCCCCAATCAACCCATTCCCGTTTATGTTACGGAAGAAATGCTAGCGACCACCCTGGGTGGGCTAGAGAAAAGGTTAACGGCTTTAATTGCCCGCTCTTTGCTGGGTGGCAAACGGGCTAGATCCCCATCACCTAGAGCGGTGTGTTCGGATGCAGAGGTCCTCTCTTCGGAGGAATTGGACCCACAGGGGGATCAAGCGGACCTGAGTCCCGACGGGTCAGACATTGAAGGTTCCACTATAGAGGAAATTTTTTCGGCTTCTCAAGCAGAGAGTCTGTGGATCCAGTCTCTGACGGATATGGTTCGCACTGCTTTTAAACTTCCAGTGTCAGAACAATTAGCCCCCGCGGTATCCTCTTTAGGTTCCTTGAAGGCACCGTTGAGTGGTGCGTCTTCCCCGGTTCACCCCCTTCTGGAGAGCGTGATTTTTCAGGATTGGGCTCGACCTGATAGGATTTTTATCCCTCCTAAAAGGTTCACCATTCTCTATCCTATGGAAGAAGAATTTGCAAAGAAATGGGCACTCCCTACCGTGGACGCAGCCATTTCCTGCGTAAATAAATTCCTGACCTGTCCGGTGGAAAATGTCCAGATGTTTAAAGATCCAGTCGACAAAAAATTGGAGACCCTACTGAAGGCTTCTTTTACCACAGTAGGTGCCGTGGTTCAGCCAGCGGTGGCAGCCATTGGCGTTTGTCAGGCTTTAAAGGATCAGACTAAACAGATATTAAGGGATATACCGGCTCAGCAAGCTCATGAATTGGCTGACCTCCCAAGGGCTCTCTGCTTTGCAGTAGATGCTATTAAGGACTCCGTTCAACAGGCGTCCCGTTTATCTTTGCTGTTGGTTCATATGCGTCGCCTTTTGTGGCTGAAAAACTGGTCAGCAGAGGCACCCTGCAAAAGGCTTTTAGCAGGATTTCCCTTTCATGGTGGGAGACTATTCGGTTAAGACCTAGATAAATATATCCAGACCATATCAAGTGGTAAAAGTTCTTTCTTGCCTGTCAAGAAAAGATCGCGTGGGCCCGCGTTTAAGCGACAGGCCTTCGCAGGCTCGGCCCCTTCAACTTCCCGTCAGTATCGACGGCCTCCCGGGCGTTCAGCATTTAATAGCCGCCCACAAGGACAAGCCACGGCAAGCAAGAGGCCATGGTCTCGCAAGCCGGTTAAACCAGTCATCAAGTCAGATTCATGAAGGGGCGCCCCCACTCTCTTGGGTGGGTGGAAGGCTTCGGTTTTTCTCCGAAGTGTGGAAGGCCAGAATTCCCGACTCTTGGGTACTGTCCGTGGTAGCCACGGGCTACAAGCTAGAGTTTCGGGAAGTCCCCCCTCCTCATTTTCAGGGGTCAAGTCTTCCAAGCGACCCATTAAAAGGGCCTCTCTTGTAAAAGCATTGGATCGTCTCTTGCTCCAAGGAGTAATTGTAGAAGTACCAACCCAGGAATGGGGTCTGGGATTCTACTCCAACCTTTTCATAATACCAAAGCCCAATGGCGACGTCAGGCCTATCTTAGACCTCAAACGCCTAAATCGCTTTCTAAAGATTCAGACCTTTCGTATGGAGTCCATACGTTCGGTGGCAGCCAGCCTACATCAAGACGACTTTCTAGCATCTATAGACATAAAGGATGCGTATCTGCACGTGCCGATCTACCCGGCACATCACAAGTTTCTTCGTTTTATGATAGATCACCGCCATTACCAGTTCGTAGCCCTCCCTTTCGGGTTGGCAACAGCTCCGCGGGTATTCACAAAGGTGTTAGCCCCGGTGCTAGCCGTCCTAAGGACAGAAGGCATTTTGGTCTTGGCATACCTGGACGATCTTCTGGTTATCGACAGCTCAGCTTCCAGCCTCAATCAGGCAGTAGGTCGCACAGTTCAGCATCTAGAGGAATTCGGGTGGATTGTGAACCTAGAAAAATCGATATTGAAACCCACAAAGCAGTTGGAATATCTAGGCCTTCGGCTAGATACAGACTGCCAGAGGATATTTTTACCTCAAGCAAAGGTCAGATCAATAGCTCAAGCAGTTCAAGTGATCTTAGGCAAGAAGAGGCCGACTATTCGCCTATGTATGCGACTGCTGGGGAAGATGGTGGCCGCCTTCGAGGCAGTGCCCTACGCCCAGATCCATACCAGATATCTTCAGGCAGCCATTCTCTCTGCTTGGAACAAGTCCATTCAGGCGTTAGATCGTCCGTTAGTGCTCTCCCCGAAGGTCCGGCGCAGCCTGTTTTGGTGGCTGGTCCCTCAAAATTTGTCAAAGGGGAAATCCTTTTGCCCCATCACGTGGAAGATAATATCCACGGATGCCAGCCTGTCAGGTTGGGGGGCAGTTCTAGAAGGACAGACCCAGCAAGGACAGTGGTCGGAGGCAGAAAAACTGCTTCCCATCAATATCCTGGAGATCAGAGCTGCTCGGCTGGCCCTGATCGCCTGGACTCTCCCCATTCAGGGTCTGCCAGTAAGGATACAGTCCGACAACGCCACTGTGGTGGCATACATAAACCACCAGGGGGGCACGAGGAGCCTAGCAACCCAAAGAGAAGTAAACCTGATTTTCTCATGGGCCGAAGCCCATGTACCCTGCATCTCGGCGGTGTTCATCCCAGGGATAGACAATTCTCAAGCAGATTTTTTTGAGTCGTCAACAGTTGCTCCCGGGGGAGTGGTCTCTTCACCCCCAGGTATTCCAAGAGATTTGCCAAAGATTCGGAGTCCCAGATGTGGACATTATGGCAACGAGATCCAACAAAAAGTTGGACAAATTCATATCCCGAGCCAGGGATCCCTCGGCCTACGGGACCGATGCGTTGGTTTGCCCCTGGCACCAGTTTTCTCTCCTGTATGCGTTCCCTCCACTGCAGATGATTCCCCGCCTTCTACGGAGGATCAGGGTGGAGCGCAGGCCTGTGATCCTGGTGGCCCCAGCCTGGCCCAGGAGGGCTTGGTACGCACTCATCGTGAAGATGTCAGTCGGGGCGGCGTGGCCGCTCCCCCTGCGCCCAGATCTGCTGTCTCAGGGACCAATCTGCCACCCTGCTTCACAGCAGCTAAATTTGACGGCTTGGCGGCTGAATCCCTAATTCTTAAGGGCAGAGGCCTCTCAGATCAGGTCATATCTACGTTGATTCAGGCTAGGAAACCGGTCTCCAGAAATATTTATTACAGAGTCTGGAGAACCTATGTGGAGTGGTGCGAGTCTCAAAAATGGCATCCTCGAAAGTTTTTTATTGACAGGATCTTGCGATTCCTCCAGGTTGGCGTTGACAAAGGGTTAGCTCTTAGTACTCTAAAGGGGCAGGTGTCGGCTTTATCGATATGGTTTCAAAGACCCTTGGCCACCCATTCGCTTATGAAAACCTTCTTGCAGGGGGTCTTGCATGTGAATCCCCCTATTAGAGCTCCCCTCTGCCCCTGGAATTTAAATCTGGTCTTGTCAGCTTTACAAAGGCAGCCGTTTGAACCTCTGACAGAAATCCCTCTTGTGCTACTAACCCGAAAGTTGGTTTTCTTGGTGGCTATGGCTTCGGCCAGAAGGGTTTCCGAGCTGGCAGCCTTGTCATGCAGGGAGCCATACCTTATTCTGCATAAGGACAGAGTGGTTCTGCGGCCTCAACCTTCTTTCCTTCCTAAGGTCATATCCAGTTTTCACTTGAATCAGGACCTAGTCCTACCATCCTTCTTTCCTACTCCCCAGTCCAGAGAGGAAAGACTGCTTCATACTTTGGACGTGGTTCGAGCCATGAGGGTCTATCTCAAGGCTACAGAGAAGATTCGGAAAACAGATGTGCTTTTTGTTCTTCCGGATGGCCCCAATAAGGGTCAGCCGGCTGCCAAGTCTTCCTTGGCTAGGTGGATTAAGCAGCTGATTTTTCAGGCCTATGGTCTGAAGCGCGTTCCACCTCCCTTATCAGTTAAAGCCCATTCTACGAGGGCCATGAGTGCCTCCTGGGCGGCACACCATCAGATCTCTATGGCACAGGTTTGCAAGGCGGCAACCTGGTCTTCCGTACATACGTTTACTAAATTGTATAAGTTGGACGTTGCAAAGGGTACGGACGCAGCATTTGGGCAGGCGGTCCTACGGGCAGCAGTATAGAATCCTCTGGTCCGGGTCACGCCCCCTTTTCTCTGTTGGTGGAGTTACTTTACTTCCTGATAATTTTTGGTTTGGCTATTCTTGGCCTTACGGTCTCCCTCCCTTCATAGAGCATTGCTTTAGGACATCCCAAGTGTAATGGTTATGCGCTCTGTGTCCCGTGATGTACGATAAAGAAAAAAGGATTTTTAATAAACAGCTTACCTGTAAAATCCTTTTCTTGAAGTACATCACGGGACACAGAGCTCCCACCCCTCTTTTGGGGAACATTGTGTAACTTCGGAGGAATTGCTTGCTACAAAACTGAAGCACTCCCAGTGGGAGGGGGTTATATAGGGAGGAAACTTCCTGTGAAATTTATTACACCAGTGTCCATCACCTGAAGGTACCCATATAACCCAAGTGTAATGGCTATGCGCTCTGTGTCCCGTGATGTACTTCAAGAAAAGGATTTTACAGGTAAGCTGTTTATTAAAAATCCTTTTTTTACAGCTAGCGCCAACACAGGAGGCAAAGTGAAAACTTACAATTAGGACACCTGTTTAGGTGACATCTAAGATGCAAGTTCTGCTCACTTTATAGAGATTTCTCGTTGCATGTTTAGGACAGAAAGTACAGAACTTTGCTATACATACGTTGTAATATTCAATTAACAAAATACCATTAACAAACAGTAAGGATTCTGTCACTACCAAAAATAAAAATGGAGTAAGAGTTACCTGAACATAAATGATTCCCCGGGCCCTTATTTATTAAACAATAACTTAATCTAAAAGATTTCCTACATGGAGTTGACATTTTTTTTTTTTGGCGGGGTTCAATACATTCTCAAATACTTTAGGTAGGGTGACCATTTCTGTATCTTCTACATCACTAACCTAAAATAAGTATACAGAACAAGAGAAGCACTGGAGATTTCCAATACAGGTCTCTCCTTCTGAAAATACTTGATACTTTGAATTTTTGATCTAGAAAATGTGGATAAGGGCTTTTCTCTGCATACCTATCCAGGGACCGTGAAATATAGACACTAGGGTCTCATAATGATGGACAGGGAAAGGATAGTAACGCATCTTCATTACCAGGTTTTCTTTGCTGAATATGTAAACATTTCAGGAAAAAATGCAACTACAAATAGTCCATGTTGGGAACAGTTAAATGAATATCTGATGAATTCTTTGCCCTGGAAGAATGTTCATAATAATTATAAAAGGCCTCTCATTACCTCTGCACACGCTGAACCAAGTGAGAAATGAGCTGGTCTGTGATTCCAGGACTGGACTCCTCCGCTAAGCTGAACGCATTCTCCAACTCCTGAACAGATCCAAATGCTCCAGCACAGCGCTGCTCCCTTAGCTGAGATGTGGAGAGACAGTCATCTGCTGTTATATATATATATATATATATTTTTTTTTTTCATAAATCATTCAGGAAAAGTTTTGACTCACAATTTATTAACAGTTTTTTTTTTTAATTTTCACATTTTTATATTATCTCAATTTACCATTCTAAATATAGTCATCTTCTATACACTTATATCCTATTCGGTACATTACTTTAACCACTTAAGGACCGCCGCATGTACATATACGTCGGCAGAATGACACGTACAGGCACAATGGCGTACCTGTACGCCCCTGCCTAGACGTGGGTCGGGGGTCCGATCGGGACCCCCCTGGTACTTGCAGCAGTCCCCGTGGCTGTCCGAGCGATGAGGGGGCGGCTGTTCGTTTTTGTCCGCCCCCTCCGGATCACTCCCAGCCAATAAGCGTCCTCCTACGCGTGTCGCTTCCTCTGCCTGTGTAAACCGCCGCTGAGGAGAGAAGACATCACAAGTGAGTCTGCACCAACACTACACTGACACCAGTGACACATCGGCACATTAACCCACCCCCCCCCCACCCCCGTCACAGAATGCAGTGATCATATATGTACTGATCACTGCATTTAGTGTCAGTGTGACAGGCAGTTAGTGTTAGGTTCAGGGTAGCCCCCGTACTCCCCCCCCCCAATAAAGTTTTAACCCCTTGATCACCGCCCTAGTTAACCCTTTCACTCCCTATTGCCCGTGTCACTAAGCGATCATTTTTCCGATCGCTGTATTAGTGTCACTGTTGCGGCTAGGTAGCTAATTTTCTTTTATTGCGATTTTTTTTTTTTTTACTAAAGAATAAATAAATACATTTTGGCCTAAATGTTTGACTAAAATTTAGTTTATTTGATTTTTCGTATAACAAAATGTCGCTCTATTTTTGTATATAGCGCAAAAAAAAAAAAAAAAAAAAAAAAAATTAAAAAAAAAAAAAAAAAAAAATTAAAAAAAAAAAAAAAAATCGCAGAGGTGATCAAATACCATCAAAAGAAAGCTCTATTTGTGGGAAGAAAAGGACGCAAATTTTGTTTAGGAGCCACGTCGCACGACCGCGCAATTGTCTGTTAACGCGACGCAGTGCCGAATTGTAAAAACGCCTCTGGGCATTTAGCAGCATATTGGTCCGGTCCTTAAATGGTTAATGTGAGTTGTCTTTACCTACTCTACCTCCAATTTCTAATAATAGATATAATACAATAGAGTTTTGAGAATTACACAAATATAACATTTTCACAAAGTCTGCTGCTTCAGTGTTTTTGGATCTTTTCGTCAGATGTTACTATGGTATACTGAAGTATAATTACAAGCATTTCGTGTCAAAGGCTTTTATTGACTATTACATTAAGTTTATGCAGAGTCAATATTTGTAGTGTTGACCCTTCTTTTTCAAGATCTCTGCAATTTGCCCTGGCATGCTGGCACTCAACTTCTGGGCCACATCCTGACTGGGGGCAGCCCATTCTTGCATAATCAATGCTTGGAGTTTGTCAGAAATTGGTTTTCTTGTTCACCCGCCTTGTGGGGATTGACCAAATGTTCTTGTTCTCACTTGGTTATCACTTTTGACTTATGGAAAGTTGCTCCATTGTGCTGAAAAAGGCATTGTTCCTCACCAAACTGTTCTTGGATGGTTGGGAAAAGTTGCTCTTCGAGGATGTTTTTGTACCATTTCTTTCTGTTCTTAGGCAAAATTGTGAGTGAGCCCACTCCCTTGGCTGAGAAGCAACCCCAACAATGAATGGTCTCAGGATGCTTTACTGTTGGCAGGACTGATGGTAACACTCATCTTTTCTTCTGCAGAAAATATATTTTTTCTGTATGCCCCAAACAATCATAAAGGGGAATCAGAGGAAATGGCTTTTCCCTAGTCCTTAGCAATCCAATCCCTGTACCTTTTGCAGAATATCAGTCTGTCCCTGATGTTTTTCCTGGAGAGAATTCACTTTTTTGCTGCCCTTCTTGACACCAGGCCATCCTCCAAAAGTCTTCGCCTCATTGAGTGTGCATATGCACTTACACCTACCTGCTGCTCTTCCTGAGCAAGCTCTGCACTGGTGGTGCCCCGATCCCGCAGCTGAATCAACTGTAGGAGACAGTCCTGGCACTTGCTGGACGTTCTTGGGCACCCAAAGCCTTCTTCACAAATGCAGTGGAAATGTTTTTTTTATGGGACAAAGTTAATTTTCATGGCAAAGAGGAATTGTAATTGCAATTTATCTGATCACTCTTCATAACATTCTTGTGTATATGCTGCCATCATAAAAACTGAGACAGCAGACTTTGTGAAAATGTATATTTGTGTCATTCTCAAAACTTTTGGCCAAGGCTGTATAATAAATTGTGAGAAGGAACAAGGTAGGTGCAACCACTTAGTCCCTTCCTTCCATTTCCCTGACTGTTTCATGAGTAGGGACTGACTACATAGGATACGCATTCTTTTTTCTATTTCACCAGTTTAATCTCGTATTACACTAGGTCTACCTACCCACCAGACTAAATTAGTGATGTACAACATCAAGAATATTGGTTACCAATATACAAGACCCTTATTATTCAGCATAGGGGTTCCCGTGATGTCGGCATCCCAGCTGATTTTTTGATTCGGCTGTCGGGTGCTGCTGCCACCAGTCCTGGCAAGGGAAACCGGCAGTGAAGCCTTTAGGCTTCACAGACGGTTCCTTACTGCACTGCGCTGCACTTTCGGCACCGCTTTCGGAAGTGGGGAAGGGGTACCAGTCAAACTCCCCCCTGAAAGGTGCCAAATGTGGCACCAGGGGGAAGCCAGATGATAAGATACACTTTTGAGTGGAACTCTGCTTTAATAAACATAGTCCATACTGTAAAATATATTCACAAGAATCTTATATTTAAAGGGCAGTACACTAGTGGTTAGCCAATTGTATTTTAATCTTTTTAAAGCTTGCGAGTTATAAATTGATCTAATAATGTCAGCCTGCTGAAAATATAGCACGTTTTTTTAAAAACCTTACCACTGCTGGCTGTAAATAGTAATATGAATTATGCCTTTCAAATATTAAAGGTTTATTTGTATCATTTCTGAACATAATTAGAATACATATACAAAACAACATGCATTACCTTTTAAAAAAAAAAAAAAACACTGTTTTGAAACACTTGAGTCTTAGGTGCCACTTCAAAATGGCACATGGAGAGCATCTTTTTGACTTGAGCACAAACGGTTTGGGTACAGGCTAGAACCGCTGGCTGTCAGAGAAAGTTGCCATTCAGCAGTATGTATAGGAGCTGAAGCGAGAAGCCTCTGAGCCTCCAGTCTTGCTACACATCATTCCATAAGTGCTTTTAGCAAATCACTGTAAATACAACGGCTACACGTTGTATTCACAATGGCAGTGATAGCATTTCCTGTCGTTATGGAGCCTGGGGCAGAGCTGTTGTAGATCTGTCGAGCTGCAAGCAATAGGTCACTTTTCTAGGCATGATCTGTTGCCATGGGATCTCCACTAACCTTTTGCAATCTCCCCCTTCCCACAGTGAAAAAAGATATAGACTAATTTAGGGTAGACTATAAATACTAAAAATCGGTATGAGGCTTGAAAAATACTGCTACAATTTACAGCAACAAACTCACACAGCGGATAACACCATAACAGTAAGTGTTCCTAGTTGATACTTAAGGACTCACCTCCTGGAACACAGGAGTTACCAGAGCAGACAGACAGTGTGATCGGGGCAGGCGCTTTATTGCCTCGGTTGACTTCTAGAAGAAACATGGTGTTAAAAAAAAAAAAAAGCAGCAGCATGTAGACATGAATTACCAAGTTAAATAATGCACATTCAATAAATTACAGCGTATGCTCTTATTCTAATGGGTGACAATCCCCTTTCCTGGCAGTATTTGACTAAAAGGTGCCTCTAGCAATCAGGCCCTGAGTTTTATAGTGATGGTAAGCCTTTTTTGTTTTAAATAACAAACATATCACACTTACCTACCCTGTGCAGTTAGTTTTGCAAAGAGTGGCCCCAAACCTAGACTTCTGGGGTCCCTCAGCGGCTCCTCTCCGCATTGTATAACCCCCAAGGAGAAGCACTCTCCCGGACTCAGCCCCGCCCCCTGCGTCATTGGATTTGATTGACAGCAGTGGGAGCCAATGGCTGCACTTCTATCAATCTACCCAATCAGGAGCTGAAAACCCTGGGCAAAGGAAGGGCGCATCTCTGCTGAGGGAAATTCCAGGGCTCAGGTAAGTAAAATGGGTGGGGCTAGGGGGCCGGTCACTGGCAGAAGTTTTTTTCACCTTGTTGCAGTAAGGTGAAAAAACACAAGGGTTTACAACCGCTTTTAAAGTTGGAGTAAACTACCATGCATGACTTACCTATAGGTAAGCCTTCAGCAAGCGCACCGTTTAGAAGAAATTTACTTTTGATGCAGGCGGTGACATCACCAGCGCATGCACTCTGAAGGAACGGCATACCGTGCCAATCTTTCAGAATCCTGTGCTGTAAATGGCGGATCCTGTGTGCACTTGCATGGGAGTCGCACCATCGCACCTCCGGCTACTCACATAGAGTCTGCAAACCCAGAAGGAAGACTGGGTAAAGATGGAAGCGCCTTCAGTGGTGACATCTCGTCACTGAAGGGCTTTGTTTTAAGATATGTTTCACATATGTGATGCATACTAGCACATTATGGCAACTTCTTGCAAGATAAAAAAAATAAAAAAAACACACACACAACACAGTGGCTTGCTACCGCTTTAAAAGCACTTATATTGGAAGTCATCTCAATGACATACACATGTTGACCCAGGAAGCAGAAGTGACTGGCACAGAGTTTCTACATAAATCCATCTCTGAACTGAAGGCAAGACAACTGGTAAAGAAAAAGCCCACAGCACACATGTTACAAGGGGAAGCACAGCAAATGGCTGCTCGCTTGAGCTCAGTTCATATTATGTTCCTGGATTTGCAACAGTACAATGGCAATAGCCAACACTTGGTGTGAAGCACAAAAGTTTGCAAACACTTGGGTTTCGAAATTTACAAAGCTTGAGCATCCAATATAGGCAATTACCTGCTGGTATCCCCACTGCAATCTGCTCATGGAGGAGGGGCGCATAGTTTCTGGAAATGACCAGTGAGGAGTGTGATTCTGATTCCTCTCATCTTCATTATCTCTGGTCACAATAGCAAGGCATTGTCAGTTACTGCATCATTTATCATCAATAAGACCAAAGCAAGTTGCCACAACAGGAAGTTTGTGTACTCACATGTCAGACTCGACTGAACTGGAATCATCACGGTGACCCTGAGCTTTCCATCGCCTGTATCTCTCCACAAGTTCCATAAGGAAAGAGGTTTTTTTGGTGTATCGTAGAATAAACCGATGTTTTAGCAGCTCCCGCGCTGTAGGCCTCTATCACACAAGACAAAAGACATCATTCTCAATATGAAAACATATACACTATCTCACAAAAGTCAGTACACCACTCACATTTTTGTAAATATTTTATTACATTTTTTTTATGTGACAACACTGAAGAAATGACACTTTGCTACAATGTAAAGTAGTGAGTGTACAGCTTGTATAACAGTGTAAATTTGCTGTCCCCTCAAAAGAACTCAACACAGCCATTAATGTCTAAACTGCTGGCAACAAAAGTGAGTACACCCCTAAGTGAAAATGTCCAAATTGCGCCCAAAGTGACAATATTTTGTGTGGCCACCATTATTTTCCAGCACTGCCTTAACCCTCTTGGGCATGGAGTTTACCAGAGCTTTACAGGTTGCCACTGGAGTCCTCTTCCACTCCTCCATGATGACATCACAGAGCTGGTGGATGTTAGAGACCTTGCGTTCCTCCACCTTCCATTGGAGGATGCCCCACAGATGCTCAATAGGGTTTAGGTCTGGAGACATGCTTGGCTAGTCCATCACCTTTACCCTCATTGCTCAAGAATGTCTCACAAGGAGACTGTACAAGTCTTGTCTGTACCATCTTCCCAGGTTTAAAATCTTTGTTAAATAAACAAGATAAGAAAATGGTAAGAGGCGCTTATTTCACTTTTCTTTGCATAAAGGAGAGAAGGGGGCTTATTCAAATACGACCAAATGAAATGTATTATATTACTGACGTACAAGTAATATATTAACCAAAGTTATGTGGTATTAATATATTGAAGTACTTATATACATAAGAGAATAATGTCACATATATATTTTTCTTTCATCTTATTTTTATAATGTATTGTTTGGATATTCATAAAACCCATTAATGCATATATATATATTATTATGAGGGTTAACAATATGAGATTCTATGAAAAGTTTGAATGTATTAGAAGTTGTATTTCTGAAATAACACACAGGGTTAAAATTCCATTTAACCGAGATTCAAGGAATTTAACAATACAAGCTAATTGTGTGGGGTTTATTTTAAATATGAGACGAGATGGCTAGAATAGTTTGAGACTTTATGGTGTTTTACCAAGCCCAAGTCAAAGGTCGGTCATAAATTGACTCCGACATAAAATGAAAAGAACACTTCTAGTCAATTTATATAACATTGCCCCCTAGTGGTGAAAATAGTAAGTATTCAAGATGGCCGCACAGACTTGGTTGTCATGGTAACATACATGTAGCAGAGACAATCTGCGCTAACCCCTCAAGAATGTGCACAGATGCAAATAATTACAAGCCAAAAAGGGATGATGTGAATTTTTTTTACAGAATATATCTAAACGATATATAATGGTGCTGCACCTAAAAACAGAAAAACCGTATACTAGGCTTGAGCATATGTAAAACAAGAAGAAAAAAAGTGCGCTACCAAGAACATATATAAAAAAAAAAAAAACACAGAATTAACATTAAATTGGGAACATGAAAATTAAAAGGAAACCAACTACGCTAGTGTCCTTATTGCTGTGTCAAAAAACACATGTGATTGGAAATGGAAGAATGAGTCCCCAAAAAATTATTAATTTTGATACAATGACTCAAATACGGTCTCAATCCTCCTCCATAAGGTGACTGTTGTAATGCAGGTGGATAATTAGCAAGCAAACTCCAAGCATCAATAAATAGATAGATGTCCGCTTGCCAGATCAATCGGACCCCCACAGGGATCATAAGGGCTCATAAACTGGGATATCCTCAGCTCGATCACAGTGATGGATCCACCATCCTCTGATTTGAATAACGGGATCCAAACTGCCGTAGTGTCCAAACGATTGTTCCACAGTGCAAGCAGCCTCATCCGATGTTATAGGAGCATTAGGAATTGAAGGTGTAAAAAGTAGAAAAAAAAATCTCATTGTGCAGTGTGTCATAAAAAAAATAGCTCTTTATTCCATAAAAAGATAAATCTGACATCTAAATGACTGCACCGATACAAAGAATCAAGGTTAAATCAAGGTTAAAACTTAAAAGCGCGTGCTAAAACAAACACAGACTCGGCTCACACCGATCAGCTGTAATACGTGGTGACGTCAGTGGCTCTGGCTGCACCCGATGCTGCGTTTCTCCCGAATGGGCATCAACCATAGGCGTGCGCACGGGGTGTGCCTGGGCACACCCTAATGCCCAGGCACACCTAACACACCCCAGGGCTTTTTTGCTGGCAAAATGTGTGAGATTTCTTTTTCTCTCACCTCTAGTAGCTGAAAATGGGACTTTTTGTCATGGAGGATGTGTAACTCCTGTGGGAACTGCAGCCCCTGGCTGCGGAGTAATCAGCCAGTCAGCCGCATTTTCCGATGCTGACTCTGTAGTTCCGGCTCCCTGTTAGCTGAAGATCACTCCGCTGCCAGCTGTCAGAGAAAAAGCACATGAACTTCAGAGAGCATCGGAAAACTCCTGACTGCTTACTTCACAGCTGTGACTGCAGTCCTCACAGGAGTTACCCACCATCCTATCCCCTGTGTGACAGAACAGCTTTCTGATCTCCTCTACGATGCAGCATTTGAGGGAAACTGTCTCCTCGGTTCCTGTCTGGCTTAGTCAGTCGGGGCTTTCAGTGCCTTTCACAGCTCCAGTACAGGTGGGAGGAGGAGCAGGGAGAGGAAGAGATCATCACACACTGACTGAGTGCACCCCGGATCTCTTTCCCCCTGTCCAGCACAGCTCTCCCTGTGAATGATAAATATCTAAAGACAGATAGCAGCCCTTCACCTGTGAGTACTGTGACCTCCTCTGCCTTTTTCACTATACAATTATGTGCTGTAAACCTGCACTGTACTTTGTGTGAACCAGGCCTAAAGGATGAGTTCACCTTTTAGAACATGTTGCATGTTACACCCGTATATAGGGTTTAACATGTTTTAGTTGCCCTGTCCCCTCCTCTGCACCCACACAGCCTCATCATTAAGGCTGGATTCGCACCTATGGCATTTTTAGTGCTTTTTGCATTTTGCAGATTTTCACTACAGAACGTATTCCATAGGAAACAATGTTAAATGGACTGTAGTGCAAATCTTCAAAATGCAAAAAATGCATAGGTGTGAATCCAGCCTCAGTGATAGGAATCTGTGAATGTATAAACTACACGTTCAATCCAACGCGGCAGCTGGCACACTGATCAGCACACCTTACTACAGCTCTGCAATGAGCTGTAGGCAGCCATACAGTTCTATGGGCAATAGAACTGTAGACAGTGTCTGCAGGAGCCTGACACTTTACCCGCACTCTGCTGATTGTGGGCACAATACTTTGCAATCTCCAGTTTAAAAAATAATAATAAATGCCCTAGAAAAAAATCTATGCATTTTTTTTTTTTAACCACTTAAGACCCGGACCAAAATGCAGGTAAAGGACCTTGCCCCTTTTTGCGATTCGGCACTGCGTCGCTTTAACTGACAATTGCGCGGTCGTGCGACGTGGCTCCCAAACAAAATTGACGTCCTTTTTTCCCCACAAATAGAGCTTTCTTTTGGTGGTATTTGATCACCTCTGCGGTTTTTATTTTTTGCGCTATAAACAAAAATAGAGCGACAATTTAAAAAAAAATGCAATATTTTTTACTTTTTGCTATAATAAAAATCCCCCAAAAAATATATAAAAAAACATTTTTTTTCCTCAGTTTAGGCCGATACGTATTCTTCTACCTATTTTTGGTAAAAAAAATCGCAATAAGTGTTTATCGGTTGGTTTTCGCAAAATTTATAGCGTTTACAAAATAAGGAATAGTTTTATTGCATTTTTATTAATTTTTTTTTTTTTTACTATTAATAGCGGTGATCAGCGATTTTTTTCGTGACTGCGACAATATGGCGGACACTTCGGACAATTTTGACACATTTTTGGGACAATTGTCATTTTCACAGCAAAAAATGCATTTAAATTTGCATTGTTTACTGTGGAAATGACAGTTGCAGTTTGGGAGTTAACCACAGGTGGCGCTGTAGGGGATGTGTGCCTATGTGTTTTGTTTACAACTGTAGGGGGGTGTGGCTGTAGGTGTGACGTCATCGATCGCGTCCCCCTATTACAGGGATAACGCGATCGATGCTACGGCCACAGAGAAGCACGGGGAAGCCGTGTGTACACACGGCTCTCCCCGTTCTTCCGCTCCAGGGACGGATCGCCGCACTGCAGCGGCGATCGGGTCCGCGAATCCCGCGGTCCCGGAGCTTCGGACCGGGTCGCGGGCGCGCGCGACCCACGGCTGGGTACTAAAATCAACGTATATATACGTTGATGTGCCCAGCCGTGCCATTCTGCCGACGTAAATGTGCAGTAGGCGGTCCTTAAGTGGTTAAAAGGTGAGCGAAGGCACTTGGGTCAGGCAGGAACATAAATGGGTGGTTTTATGTACATATATATGAGTGTTTGTGTATGTGTATGTGTGTGTATATATATATATATATATATATATATATATACGCATTTGTATGTTTGAGTTTTGGTGTGCACACCCTAATGCAATAGGCTGCGCACGCCTATGGCATCAACACGCCTCCTTTCCCTGTTGATGCCCATTCGGGAGAAATGCAGCGTCGGGTGGAGCCAGAGCCACTGACGTCACCACGTCTTACAGCTGATTGGTGTGAGCCAAGGCTGTGTTTGTTTTAGCACACGCTTTTAAGTTTTAACCTTGAGTTAACCTTGATTCTTTGTATCGGTGCAGTCATTCAGATGTCAGATTTATCTTTTTATGGAATAAAGAGCTATTTTTTATGACACACTGCACGATGAGATTTTTTTTTCTACTTTTTCCACCTTCAATTGCTAATGCTCCTATAACATCAGATGAGGCTGCTTGGACTGTGGAACACTCGACTGGACACTACGGGAGTTTGGATCCCGGTATTCGAATCAGAAGGAGAAGACGGTGGATCCATCGCTGTGATCGAGCCGAGGATACCCCAGTTTATGAGCCCTTATGATCCCTGTGGGGGTCAGATTGATCTGGTAAGCGGCAATCTATCTATTTATTGATGCTTGGAGTTTGCTAATTATCCACCTGCATTACAACAGTCACCTTATGGCGGATTGAGACCGTATTGGAGTCATTGTATCAAAATTAATAATTTTTTGGGGACTCATTCTTCCATTTTCTTGTCATGGTAACAGTCCGTCATTTTACACCATCCATTATGTAGTAGTGACACACACACTTTTTAGGTGGGATAAAAGTGGTTACACATGGCAGAGAAGGGATTCTAAAATCTAAAGTACACGGAGATGGGAAGAACATTTTGGAAGGCGAGAGGGTGTTGAGATCTTGATAACGCAGAGATGTAGGCGTGTCAAAAATAAGTCGGTAGGCACACCTACCTGATACTTCCAAAACCAAAAGTTTCATAGACCATCTGTAAAGTATTAATCTTCTATATTAATCTTTTCATCTGTACCTTTTTGGTAATTGAATTGTTTTTGCATATACATTACTAAAACCATTTAAATATATGGCAGAGCAAATTAGAGTTGTATTTTTAACTGAAGTATGAAATAATAATTATATTCCAAATATTAAGAGACCTGCACATTGTGTCTGTCTCTAAAAAACCAAGACCAACGTCTGTACAATGGTTTTGTCATGATATGCGTTTTAAAAAAAAAAATTGATTCATTCTAAATTTAAAAAGAAGTCTTGATCAAATTATTAAGCCATGTGTACAGTATAACATTTTGTCTGTGCATTTTAAAAAAAGTTAGAAGGTCTGTTTGTTTTCAAAAGAAATCGCTGTGCTAAAGTAAACACCTAGGTGTTTACACAAGTCCGTGAAGCCACAGAAAGCTATTCACTAAGAGTTACCAAGTCTAAAATTGACCACGTTATCATTCATATATTGAAATGTGGTATTTTGTAATAAGAGCTTGCGTAGAAATGTGAATATCATTTGTATCATCATTTATCTTTGATATTTAAAAGTATATCCATTTTTTTTGTATTATCACAAAAATATACCTATTATTTTACACTGTATTTTATATTTTAGGCATATCATTTGTGTCACTTGTCTTCAAAATAGCACAGATAAACTATCTTGAATTACTTGTTTGTATTTGTGGAAAAATGTTAATCTCCCAAAACAAAGATTTGCATAATTTCATAAAATACATTACTGTTTTATTATTTCCGTATAAACATTCTGACAGGGGCGTACTCACTTTTATTGCTAGCGGTTTAGACATTAATGGCTGTGTGTGAGTTATGTGTAGGGGACAGCAAATTTACACTGTTATACAAGCTGTACACTGAGGCATTCGCTCGGTAGCGGGTGTGTGTGACCCCCTGGATGGGTTCACTACACGCTGAACTATACAGAAAGGCAGTTGAGGATGGTTGAAAACAAAGGATATGGTTTATTCTTCCATATTGCTGGATACAAGTGCAAGCATCAAAACAGCATAAACATAAAATAAACCATTGCCATTTGGGGCATCTATCTTCACAACACAGGAACCTACCTATGGAGTCTGACACAGCCTACTGCTGGGCAGACACTGCTGGTCAGACAGCAGAAAACCAATAGTCTTTTTGATTTTTATCACACAGAAAAATCAACAACCACCTCACCTCTTCAGACGACTTTCTGACTGCTCTCCTTAACTCAAAAAGCCTCAGGATGCAGCAATCAGTAGTCATCCTTTGAATAACTTATAGAGGCCTTGATTGCCTCATTCTGAACGGCTGACGTTTTCCAACGCCCTAAACCTTTCTGGCTATTTCTGCAGCCGACACCTAATAGTAATTGGTGAATTGTCTAAACAAGGCAGAAATGTATCTCCCTTCTGTGACAACACCCACAGATTTACCTGACTTCCTGTCACATACCCCCCCCCTCTTGTTTCAACCCTAGGGTTGGGACACAGGTTGCCAGGCACGCATGCACTCGGGACAACCCATCTGCATTCCCCATTTTAACACCGGGCGATGCGTTACCACAAAACTAAATTCCTGAAGGGCCAGGAACCACCTAATTATTCTCCTATTGGTCTCCTTGTTCTCTGCCATCCACTTCAACGGGGCATGATTCGTCACCAGTTCAAAGTGTCTACCCACGAGGTAGTACCGGAGAGAATCCAAAGCCCATTTCACCGCCAGACACTCTTTCGTAATGGTGGCATAATTCTCCTCATCTGCCTTCAACTTTCGGCTGAGGTACATAACAGGGTGTTCCTCCCCCTTGATAACCTGGGACAGTACAGCTCCTAACCCCACATTTGACGCATCAGTCTGAACCACAAAGTCCCGTGAAAAATCAGGCGAATTTAAAACTGGCTGACTACATAAGGCCTGTTTTAAAGCCTGAAAAGCTGCTTCTGCTTCAGGAGTCCATTTGGTCATGACAGACTCCTTCCCTTTTGTCAAATTGGTCAGGGGAGCAGCCTGTGAGGAAAAATAGGGGATAAAGCGGCGATAATATTCCACGATCCCCAAAAATGCACAAACCTGTTTCTTGTTGGTGGGACGTGGCCAATCCTGAATAGCCTCAACTTTGTTTATTTGGGGCTTGATTAGACCTCTCCCAATGGTATACCCCAGATACTTCGCCTCTTCTAACCCAAGGGTAATTTTTTTGGGATTGGCTGTAAACCCGGCTTCCCAGATGGAATCCAACACAGCCTGAACTTTTGGTAAGTGTGAGTCCCAATCCTCACTGTGGATGACAACGTCATCGAGGTATGCAGCAGCATACACTCGATGAGGCCGAAGGGTCTTATCCATGGTGCTTTGAAATGTGGCGGGAGCGTTCTATAACCCAAAAGGCATTCTCCAATATTGGAAGGATCCTTCAGGAGTTACAAATGCTGTTTTTCCCTGGCCGACTCCGAGAGAGGAATTTGCCAATAACCCTTGGTCAGGTCTAACGTCATCATGTACCGGGCAGTGCCTAGGCGATCAATCAGTTCATCTATGCGGGGCATAGGATAGGTGTCAAACTTAGTGATTTTATTCAGGTGGCAAAAGTCATTAAAAAAACACCAACTTCCATCTGGTTTGGGCACTAAGACAATGGGACTGGACCATTCACTATTTGATCTTCGACCACCCCCAGCTCAAGCATTTTTTTTAACTTCCTGGCAAATTGCCTCTCGCCGGGCTTCTGGAATTCTATAAGGCTTTAACCTGACCTTCTCCCCTGGTGTGGTGATAATGTCATGTTCAACCCCGGAGACCCAACCTGGCAAATCTGAAAACTTCTCCCTATTACGGAGCACACATTTTTAGCCTCCTGAGTTTTGGACAGAGTCTCCGCTATCCCAACTTCAGGGACAGCCAGGTTAAATGGAGCAGGTTAAATGGAGCTGAAAATCGGGTAGTCTCAGCGACCAAGGACTCTCTATCCTTCCATGGTTTCAACAAGTTTACGTGATATATCTGCTCAGGTTTTCGTCTTCCCGGTTGGCTAATTTTATAATTCACCACCCCCATTTTCTCCAACACTTCATAAGGACCCTGCCATTTGGCTAGGAATTTACTTTCGACCATGGGGACCAGCACCAACACCCTATCACCAGGTGCAAAGGAACGGACCTGGGCCCCACGATTGTAAATCCTCTGTTGAGCCAACTGGGCTTGGGCTAAATGTGCCTTCACAATCGGCATCACTTGGGCAATTCTATCTTGCATTTGGGCCACATGTTCAATCACACTTCGATGAGGGTAACTCTCACTTTCCCACGTTTCTCTGGCAATGTCCAGTAGGCCCCGGGGGTGCCTCCCATACAGTAGCTCAAATGGAGAGAACCCTGTGAACGATTGGGGAACCTCTCTTATGGCAAACATCAGATAAGGGAGCAGATAATTCCAGTTCTTTCCGTCTTTATCCACCACCTTCCTCAACATTTGTTTTAAAGTTTTATTAAACCTTTCCACTAACCCGTCTGTTTGAGGGTGATATACTGATGTACGTAATTGGGTCACTTTCAGGAGTTTACAAAGTTCTTTGGTCACCCTAGACATAAACGGGGTGCCCTGATCAGTTAGGACTTCCTTAGGAAGACCCACACAGCTGAAAACCTGAAATAACTCTTTGGCAATGGTTTTAGCAGAGGTGTTTCGGAGAGGAATCGTTTTTGGGTAACAGGTGGCATAGTCCATTATTACCAAGATGTGCTGGTGCCCTCTAGTGGACTTCAGTAAGGGGCCAACCAAGTCCACGGCGATCCTCTCAAAAGGGACCTCGATAATGGGCAGGGGTACCAACGGACTGCAGAAATGTGGCATGGGTGCAGTAATCTGACACACTGGACAGGAAGAGCAGTACAATTCCACTTCCTTAGTGATCCCAGGCCAATAAAACTTCTGGGTAGGGTTATCCCGATACCAATACTAGTATCGGTACCGATACTGAGTATTTGCGCGAGTACTTGTACTCGCGCAAATACTCCCGATGCCTAAATAGAATACTTTTTTTTTCCTCGAGTGCGGGTGGAGAGGGGGTGGAGTGCAGAGCAGAGCAGTCCTCGTATGGGGGAGAGGAGAGCTGCTGCCGCCTTAGACAAAAACAAGTCAATCCCCGCCCTCCTCACGCCGCTGCTGACATCTACTTACTTTGCGCTGCGGGAACACAACAGCTGTCATTTGCATTTGAATAGCTGTGTTTCCCCGCCGCGCTGACAAGTATAGCCCCTCCCCCTTGCCCAGAAACTTTGATAGACAGGATAGACAGCTGTTGTGTTCCCGCGGCGCATAGTAAGTAGATGTCAGCAGCGGTGGGAGGAGGGGGATTGACTTGTTTTTGTCTTAGGGGACCATGGCTGAACTCAGTGGGACCATGGCTGAACTTTGGGATATGGCTAATCAGAGGGACATGGCTGCATTTGGGGACACAAGGTTGCATTTAAAAAAAGTATCGGTATTCGGTATCGGGACAACCCTACTTCTGGGTGATTCTCTCCCGGGTTTTTTCTGCTCCCAAATGTCCCCCAAGAATGAGCCCGTGGGCCAGTTTCAAAACCATCTTGCGATACGGTTTAGGCACTACCAGTTGCTCAATAGTCTCCTCTAACCTCTGTGACACTCGATATAACAGGTCCCTTTCAATAATGAAGTAAGGGAGGGCAACCCTCTCATCAGGGTTAACTAACTCCCCATCTATCTTCACTACATTCTCCCAGGCTCTTAGCAATGTGGGGTCCCTCAATTGCTCAGTGATAAAATTTTCTCTGTGCACCTCGAGGTCATCAAACCCTATCGGCCGCTGTTCCTCTTCTGAGGTACAGTGCGGAAAATAAGTATTTGAACACCCTGCTATTTTGCAAGTTCTCCCACTTGGAAATCATGGAGGGGTCTGAAATTGTCATCGTAGGTGCATGTCCACTGTGAGAGACATAATCCAAAAAAAATAATCCAGAAATAACAATGTATGATTTTTTTAACTATTTGTATGATACAGCTGCAAAGAAGTATTTGAACACCTGTCTATCAGCTAGAATTCTGACCCTCAAAGACCTGTTAGTCTGCCTTTAAAATGTCCACCTCCACTCCATTTATTATCCTAAATTAGATGCACCTGTTTGAGGTCATTAGCTGCATAAAGACACCTGTCCACCCCATACAATCAGTAAGAATCCAACTACTAACATGGCCAAGACCAAAGAGCTGTCCAAAGACACTAGAGACAAAATTGTACACCTCCACAAGGCTGGAAAGGGCTACGGGGAAATTGCCAAGCAGCTTGGTGAAAAAAGGTCCACTGTTGGAGCAATCATTAGAAAATGGAAGAAGCTAAACATGACTGTCAATCTCCCTCGGACTGGGGCTCCATGCAAAATCTCACCTCGTGGGGTCTCAATGATCCTAAGAAAGGTGAGAAATCAGCCCAGGACTACACGGGAGGAGCTGGTCAATGACCTGAAAAGAGCTGGGACCACCGTTTCCAAGGTTACTGTTGGTAATACACTAAGACGTCATGGTTTGAAATCATGCATGGCACGGAAGGTTCCCCTGCTTAAACCAGCACATGTCAAGGCCCGTCTTAAGTTTGCCAATGACCATTTGGATGATCCAGAGGAGTCATGGGAGAAAGTCATGTGGTCAGATGAGACCAAAATAGAACTTTTTGGTCATAATTCCACTAACCGTGTTTGGAGGAAGAAGAATGATGAGTACCATCCCAAGAACACCATCCCTACTGTGAAGCATGGGGGTGGTAGCATCATGCTTTGGGGGCGTTTTTCTGCACATGGGACAGGGCGACTGCACTGTATTAAGGAGAGGATGACCGGGGCCATGTATTGCAAGATTTTGGGCAACAACCTCCTTCCCTCAGTTAGAGCTTTGAAGATGGGTCGAGGCTGGGTCTTCCAACATGACAATAACCCGAAGCACACAGCCAGGATAACCAAGGAGTGGCTCTGTAAGAAGCATATCAAGGTTCTGGCGTGGCCTAGCCAGTCTCCAGACCTAAACCCAATAGAGAATCTTTGGAGGGAGCTCAAACTCCGTGTTTCTCAGCGACAGCCCAGAAACCTGACTGATCTAGAGAAGATCTGTGTGGAGGAGTGGGCCAAAATCCCTCCTCCAGTGTGTGCAAACCTGGTGAAAAACTACAAGAAACGTTTGACCTCTGTAATTGCAAACAAAGGCTACTGTACCAAATATTAACATTGATTTTCTCAGGTGTTCAAATACTTCTTTGCAGCTGTATCATACAAATAAATAGTTAAAAAAATCATACATTGTTATTTCTGGAATTTTTTTTTTTGGATTATGTCTCTCACAGTGAACATGCACCTACGATAACAATTTCAGACCCCTCCATGATTTCCAAGTGGGAGAACTTGCAAAATAGCAGGGTGTTCAAATACTTATTTTCCACACTGTAGAAGGCTCCTCCCTAGGGACTGGTGTTTCCCCTGCCAAGACTGAGAACGGAAACTCAGGAGAATCCTCACAGTTAGAGGATTCTGGAGTAGATTTTTCAGGCTCAGAAGAACCACTTACTGGGGAATCTGGGCAATCCCAGAACTTTGGGAAATCCCTTCCCACAATGGCGTCATGTGGCAGTTGGGGAACTAAACCCACTTGGTGACACAAGTTACCGAGGGAGGTTTCAAAGGAAACCATAGTCACCGGATATTCGAGTGTCTCCATGTACACAAACTACAGCCATTTTCCTAGGATGTAAGGTTTTTTCCACTACTAGATCACTTTTCACTAAGGTGACCAGGCTACCTGAATCCAACAATACCACAACATCTTTACCATCTAAGCACATTCTACATAAAGGTTTCTCGTTCTCCTCTACTGCAGTGCATGTGGTTGCAAAGAGGGACCGTCGTCTCTCTGTCAGAAAGTCACACTGCATGGGTTCATCAACCGCTGGGCAAACCGCTGCTACATGTCCCTCTTCCCGGCAAGGGAAACAAATCAACCTTCTGGTCATCTCCTGTGGGATGGGTCTTCCAGGCCGTTCTCGCCAAACATTAGCAGTAGTCCCGATAATACCTCTAGTTGCTCTTTGGTCCCTCTCTCCACCCCCATCCCTTGATGCAGTCTTAGCTATAGGTGGGGAGGGTCTGGTCTTGGGGTTGAAAATCTGTGCGTCTCTGGGTGAAGAGGACAAATTCTCTCTTGCTAGGTACCTTACCTATTTCTGCAGGGTGTTAGGAAGAGACATAAGAAATTTGTCCATGACTACTCGCTCCAAAATTTTTGGTCCGGACAGAGTTTCTGGCTGCAGACATTTCCTAGCCAAATAAATGAGGTCATACATCTGCGACCGAGGTGGCTTCCTCAGCTGATAACTCCAATTGTGGACCCGCTGAGCACGGACATCCAGGGTTACACCAAAACGTGCCAATATTTCCTCCTTTAACCGATCATATTTTTTTTTGCATCTGCAAACTCTTTTGGGCTTCTCCAGATAATAGGGGGGCCACTAGTGCAGCCCACTGTTCTTTAGGCCAACACCTGCAGTCATCTTTGGCAATAAGTGGCTTACCTGAAAAGTCGATATGTTACTGGCCTGACTCCCAGCCTCAGTCTGCTGTCTCTGAAGCTGTTTCACTATGGCCTCCATTTGCTGCTGGTGTCTCTGTTCCAAGCCTGCAATGCTCTCTTGGTGAGCTGCCATGCTCTCTTGGTGAGCCTGTTGAGCTGCAAGGCTCTGCTGCAAACCTGCATTTGTCTGCCGTTGATTTGCTATAGCTAGCTGTTTTAGTATCTCCTCCATTTTGGGTTTACTTTAACTGCCTGCATTCTCCACCATGTGCGAGGGATTCGCTCGGTAGCGGGTGTGTGTGACCCCCTGGATGGGTTTACTACGCGCTGAACTATACAGAAAGGCAGTTGAGGATGGTTGAAAACCAAGGATATGGTTTATTCTTCCATATTGCTGGATACAAGTGTAAGCATCAAAACAGCATAAACAAAACAAAAACATAAAATAAACCCTTGCAACTTGGGGCATCTATCTTCACAACACAGGAACCTACCTATGGAGTCTGGCACAGCCTACTGCTGGGCAGACACTGCTGGTCAGACACAGAAAATGAACAACCACCTCACCTCTTCAGAAGACTTTCTGACTGCTTTCCTTAACGCAAAAAGCCTCAGGATGCAGCAATCAGTAGTCATCCTTTGAATAACTTATAGAGGCCTTAATTGCCTCATTCTGAACAGCTGAAATTTTCCAACGCCCTAAACCTTTCTGGCTATTTCTGCAGCCGACACCTAATAGTAATTGGTGAATTGTCTAAACAAGGCAGAAATGTATCTCCCGTCTGTGACACCACCCACAGATTTACCTGACTTCCTGTCACAACATTCACTACTTTACATTGTAGCAAAGTGTAATTTCTTCAGTGTTGTTGCATGAAAAGATATAATAAAATATTTACAAATATGTGAGGGGTGTACTCACTTTTCTGAGATACTGTACATCTTTCACAAACACATCTGAAACAGTACCTACACTTTGCAGATTATAAACCACTTACAGTATGTGGCTGATGAATTGTTCCCGTTATTATTTAACAACATTATGATATGCTTTAGCAGAGTTTAGATGCTTCCCGAAGGCTCCTAGCTGGGTCTAGTTCTGTTGGCAAGCTAGCAGGACAAGCAGTGTTTAATACATCACCTTAAATACCTAAGCTGCAAATCGCGGCATTCGATTTAAAAACCTCAATTGTTATCTAGAACAAACATTTGACATTCTACTCTAGTAACGTATGTGGAATATGGCACATGTCCTAGTGTCCATGCTACTCATCATTAGGGATGGTTATGGCCACCAATTGGGGGAATAAATGGCAGGCAGCTCTTCTATAACTGGTTTGGCTTGATTAGGTCAGCAGGGGCTGCCTCTAAAGAATGATGTGATAAGCTGTAGACAGTCTGGGATAGAAGCAAACACTACAGAGGATGGCCATCTGTGAGAGAGAAGACGGCTCTGTCATGTGAACGGGGCCAGGCTGAGACTACGTGACCTGCTGCTGTAATCCGAAGTGTGTTGGCTCTGATGGAGAACTGAAAACAGGCAGAACGTAGAGAATTGTGGCTTCTCATGTAAAGGGGTGGCATCTGGTGTGTAGGAGGGGACACTGATGTTTAAGAGGGAACGGGGGCTTTGATTGGAATGGGGGACAAAAAAATATGATTTTCACAGAAGATGGAAAAAAAAATAAAAAATATGGAACCCCTGGCTCTTGACACTAGGACTATCCCCTTGACACTCTTAAAGCAAAAATAAATATTAAAAGTCAGCAGCTACAAATACTGCAGCTGCTGACTTTTAATATATGGACACTTACCTGTCCTGGGCGCCCACGATGTCGGCACCTGAAGCCGATCTCTCCCTCAGCTTTTGGGTGCTGCCGCCGCCATCTTCGGTAAGGGAATCAGAAAGTGAAGCCTTGCGCATGCATGAGTCGAGCTGCATGATCTCACTGGTCCCTGCTGTTCTCTGGGACCTGTGTGTCTCCCAGAAGACAGCGGGGGGACGGAGTAGGCGTGGTGTAGGTCACCGGGGTGATCTATGCCCAGAAGTGGGAGCAAATACCTAGATTACACAGTTATCTGCTCCCTCCTCCCCCCTGAAAGGTGCCAGAAGTGAAACCGGAGGGGGGAGGATACCAAAAAGCGGAAGTTCCATTTTTGGGTGGAACTCTGCTTTAACTAACCGGTACGCACAAACAGATTTCAGAGTTGAAGTAGAAAGTCTGCAAGACGGGGGTTGCTTTTGTGGCAAATAATCTGTATAATTGCATTACCCCAGGAATACAAGCTTAAGCCGGCCATAGATAGTTCAAATCTTGGCTGGTTCAGCAGATATTCAAACCATCAATGAGCAGGCTGATTGATCTACTTTGGTACAAATCAACTTGGGTACAACCAGCATGTTGGATTTCTAGCAAGCGTTTAATACCGTTAGCAGAAATAACTGTGTTCTCCCAGCTCTCACGTAACTGTACTTTTATTTTCTCCATCGGTTCATTACCCACAGGTATTACCTTTTGTATCACTTGATCCTCCCTCTTAGATTGTAAGCTCCAACGAGCAGATCCCTCCAATTCCTCCTGTATTAAATTGTATTGTAAGTGTACTGTGTCTACCCCATCCATGTAAAGTGCTGTGCAAACTGTTGGCGCTATATGAATCCTGTATAACAATAATTGGAAGCTACAGTATATTCCCTGAGGTGTTACGCACATGTTGTGCAGAGATAAATGAAAGCTCAATTAAAAATATCTGATTTAATAAAAACATATGTGGTTGTCAGAGGTTTGGACAAGTGTGCAATCTCAATGCTTGTCACAGGCGTTTTTTTTCCATAGCTATGGCTCCAACACTAAAGAATATATTTTTTCATAGTCAATTTAAATCTTACTAACATTAAAATGAACATTGTAAGAGATGTCAATGGCAATGTTTCCCAGCTGCAGTCTGTGGCCACACCTCCTCTAACAGGGCCATAATGAAGGTGTCCCTTTCCTATTGAGGGACTTTCCAAATTGTTTATTTTTAAGTATACTATCGAACACACATCAAATGAGTACAGTACCATTAAAGATTTGACACGGCAGTGCTGGGAATTATTGGTGGCTACTAAGTAGGGGTGCACGATTCTGGTCAAAATGAGAATCACGATTCTTTTGCTTGGACTAAAGATCACGATTCTCAAAAACTGAATTCCAGACCCCCCCACCCCCCCCCCCAAATAAAGGGATTTTTAAATACAGCTTACCTGTAAAATCCTTTTCTTGGAGTACATCACGGGACACAGAGCGGCATATTCATTACTATGTGGGTTATATGGAGTACCTTCAGGTGTGGACACTGGCAATCTCAAACAGGAAGTCCCCTCCCTATATAACCCCCTCCCCTAGAGGGAGTCCCTCAGTTTTGTAGCAAGCAGTATGCCTCCCAAAATGGTCACCCAAAAGAGGGGTGGGAGCTCTGTGTCCCGTGATGTACTCCAAGAAAAGGATTTTACAGGTAAGCTGTATTTAAAAATCCCTTTTTCTTTCTCGTACATCACGGGACACAGAGCGGCATATTCATTACTATGTGGGATGTCCGAAAGCAATGCTTTAATGAGGGGAGGGAGACATCTTCCAAAGAAGGATTCAATTTAGAGGTAAACTCAAATAATAATAATAATTCCAACTTAGTCAAGAAAAAACTTTTTTTTTTTTTTTTTTTTTTTTTAACCAAGGGTGCTTCTGATCCCGAGGATTTCAAACTGCAGCCTGTAGTACTGCCTGTCCAAAGGCAGAATCCGCATTCCTTCTCACGTCTAGTTGATAAAACCTTGTAAACGTGTGGACTGATGACCACGTCGCCGCCTTGCATATCTGAGCCATAGAGATCTGATGGTGTGCTGCCCAAGAGGCGCCCATGGCCCTGGTAGAATGGGCCTTTACCGACAACGGAGGAGGCAACCTCTTCAAACCGTAGGCTTGAATGATTAATTGTCTAATCCATCTCGAAATGGTGGATTTTGCAGCTGCCTGCCCCTTCTTGGGGCCATCTGGTAGAACGAATAATACATCTGTCTTCCGGATTTTTTCTGTAGCTTTAAGATAGGCCTTCATGGCCCGGACAATATCCAAGGTATGCAGCAACCCCTCCTTTCTAGATGTAGGTTTTGGAAAGAAGGATGGAAGTACCAAATCCTGGTTTAAGTGAAATTTGGATATAACCTTTGGTAGAAAGGAAGGATGGGGCCGGAGAACTGCCCTGTCCTTATGTAGAACGAGATATGGTTCCTTACACGATAAGGCTGCTAATTCTGACACTCTCCTGGCCAAAACTATGGCGACCAAGAAAACCAACTTTCTTGTCAGTAAGACTAAAGGAATCTCAGCCAACGGCTCAAAGGGTTGTTTCTGTAAAGTGGACAGGACAAGATTTAAGTCCCATGGACAAATTGGTGACTTGACAGGAGGATTAATACGCAAGACCCCCTGTATGAAGGTCTTTACCAGCGAGTGGGTGGCCAGCGGCCTCTGAAACCACACTGACAGAGCTGAGATCTGTCCCTTGATTGTGCTTAGTGCCAGGCCTTTATCCACTCCTAGCTGGAGAAAACTTAACACCCTATCAATAGTATATTTGCGGGAATTCCATCTTTTGGATTCACACCAGCCTACGTAGTTCCTCCACACCCTGTAATAAATCACCCTGGAGACCGGCTTTCTAGCCCTAATCAGGGTAGGAATTACCTGCCTAGACAGACCTCTACCCCTGAGAATCAGGGATTCAGCCTCCAGGCCGTCAAATTTAGACGCTGTAATGTAGGGTGGAGGATCGGGCCTTGTGAGAGTAGGTCTGGTTGTAGAGGAAGAGTCCAAGGGTCTCCCACTGCCATCTTCAGGACTAGTGAGTACTAAGTCCTCCGGGGCCAAGCCGGAGCTACTAGAATGACTGGCTTGTGCTCCACTCTGATCTTGCGCAACAGGCGAGGGAGTAACTGTAGCGGAGGGAATGCATATAGAAGTTTGAATTGATGCCAAGGGCAAACCAACGCATCGGTTCCGCAGGCCATAGGATCCCTCGCTCGAGACACGAACCTGTCTAGTTTCTTGTTGAACCTGGATGCCATTATATCTACGTCCGGCATTCCCCACCTCTGGCAGATTGTCTGAAAGACCTGGGGATGCAGAGACCACTCCCCTGGCAACAGACTCTGGCGACTTAAGAAGTCTGCCTGCAGGTTGTCCACTCCGGGAATGAATATCGCCGAAATGCAGGGTACATGAACCTCTGCCCACTGAAAAATCAAGCTCACCTCCCTCTGAGCGGCCTGACTCCTGGTTCCCCCTTGGTGGTTTATGTATGCCACCGCCGTGGCATTGTCTGACTGGATTCTCACCGGGAACCCCTTTAATCTGGAGGTCCATGCCAGAAGGGCTAGGCGAGCAGCTCTGATCTCCAAGATATTGATGGGGAGCTGCCTCTCTGCTTTTACCCAAGTTCCCTGGCGAGAGAACCCCTCGAAGACCGCCCCCCAGCCTGCCAGGCTGGCGTCTGTGGTAACTACCTTCCAGACAACAGGGCTGAAGGATTTTCCCTTTAGAAGATTCTGGGGGTTCAACCACCAGGCCAGGCTTTGTCGGACCCTTGATGATAGCGTCAAAGGGGACTCTAAGGCATGTGCCCTCTTGCCCCAGGCTGCTAGAATGGCTGCCTGTAGGACGCGAGTGTGGATCTGAGCGTATGGTACTGCCTCGAACGTGGCCACTAGCTTGCCTAGTACTCGCATACATAGGCGAATAGTTGGTTTTTTCTTGTTTAGAACCAACTGAACCAACTCCTTGATAGCTTCGATCTTTACCAGGGGCAGGAACACCTTTTGCTGTTCTGTGTCTAACCTCATGCCGAGGTATTCCAACTGCTTTGTAGGCTGGAACGCTGACTTTCCCCGGTTTAGGACCCAGCCGAATTCTTCGAGGTACCGAACCGTGAGGTTTACTGCCTTTTGCAGACCCGACCGTGAGTGATCTATGATTAAAAGGTCGTCCAAGTATGCTAGGACTGTGACCCCCTGGACCCTTAAATTGGCCAGAACTGGGGCTAGGATCTTCGTGAATACCCGGGGGGCCGTGGCCAGCCCGAAGGGGAGCGCCCTGAATTGGAAGTGTCGCTGCCCCACCGCGAAGCGTAAAAATCTTTGATGCGACTGACAGATTGGTACATGAAGGTAAGCATCCTTTATGTCTATGGAGGCCAGAAAATCGTCCTTCTGAAGCGCGGCGGCTGCTGACCGGATGGATTCCATCCGGAAGGAACGAACCCTTAGGAAACCGTTTAACCTCTTTAGGTCCAAGATTGGCCTGACATCGCCGTTGGGCTTTGGTATGACAAAGAGATTGGAATAGAAACCTAGCCCTTGCTCTTGGGCTGGCACTTCTATAATTACGTCCTGGCAAAGCAGGTGATCCAAAGCTGCCAGCATTGAGGCCTTCCTTGCTGGATCCCTTGGTAGCCTTGATTCCTGAAAATGAGGCGGAGGATACCTTAGAAACTCCAGTCTGTAACCTGTGGTTACAGATGCCCGGACCCATTTGTCGGGGATCTTGGCTTCCCAAACTTCTGAGAAGAAACGAAGCCTTCCCCCCACCCGCGAGAGTGGGGGCGCCCCTTCATAAGGCAGACTTAGGGGCTGTCTTTGTCGGCTTGCGATACCACGGCCTCTTACCCCCAGGGGCCTGTCCCTGCGATCTACTGTTAATGTTGGATCGTGCAGGCGGCCGTCGATACTGCCTGGAATTTGAGGGCCCCGAGACAGGAAAGAGCTGCCTTTTAAATGTAGGCGCCCGGAATGTCTTTTTGACCGGTAAAAGGGTACTCTTGCCATTTGAAATAGTCTGAATATATTTATCCAGATCCTCTCCGAAGAGTCGTCCTCCATGGAAGGGAAACCCTGCCAGAAGCTTTTTGCATGGGGGCTCCGCCGCCCAGTTCTTCAACCATAAGAGCCTTCTCATGTGTACCAAAAATAGTGATAAACGAGAGGCCTGCTGGATGGAATCTTTTATAGCATCTACAGCAAAACACAGAGCTCTGGGAATGTCAGAAAACTCTTCTGCTTGTTGGGTAGGCATGTCCTTTAACATTTCCTTTGTCTGGTCTTTTAACGCCTGACAAACACCAATCGCAGCCACAGCTGGCTGTACCACTGCTCCTGCCGTAGCAAAGGATGCTTTTAAAAGTGTCTCTAACCTTTTATCAACCGGATCTTTAAACATATGTATGTTTTCCACCGGGCAAGTTAGTGATTTATTCACACATGAGATGGCTGCATCCACTACTGGGAGCCTCCACCTCTTGGAGAATTTTTCCTCCATGGGGTAAATGACCGCAAATCTTTTCGGTGGCAGAAAAATCCTGTCCGGCCGTACCCAATCCCGAAAGATCAATTCCTCCAAAAGAGGATGGACTGGAAAAACTGCGTTGCTTAACGGAGCTTTCAAAGAGCCCAGAGAGGATACCGGAGGAACCTGAGGCTCTGGCAATGGTAAACTAAATGCCGAGCGGACCATGTCCGTCAAAGACTGTACCCACAGTCTTTCTGTCTGGGAGTCTGAAAATGGTTCCTCCGAGGCAGACCCCTCAATCCCTGAACCCTCTTGGTTCAGGTCTAGTTGATCCTCCTGTGATTCCAATTCCTCCGGAGAGAGAATCTCAGCATCTGAGGATACACCTCTTGGTGATGGGGATCTAACCCGTTTCTTACCAGGAATAGCTCTAGCGATCAATGCTGCTATTCTCTCTTCTAGCCCCCCTAGGGATACGGCTAGCATCTCCTCTGTGATAAACACAGGGCTGGGCTGATCTGGGCCAGCCTCCGCACCAGATCCCCCTAATGGCTCATCCAAGGCGCTTCTTATGTTAATAAGTTGCGGGGAAAGTATCGGCATATCAGAATCAGAAAGGGAACCCTTTTGTTTTTTGGTCTTTTTTGTACCCTTTGACCCCGAACCTTTGGAAGCCATAATACAAAATTGAGGGACTCCGCCCACACAACAGACTGTAGTGGCCAGGAGTACAAAAATCAGAGTTTAGGGGACAAGAGATCACTAATGCCCAAAAACTGATGGGATCCCGTATGTTTTTTTTTTGTTTTTTTTAAATATATTATATATTTTCTTTTGACAACATACAGTGACCCCAAACTAAGTTTGCCAGCCTCCAACCTGCTGCAAAAAAGGGGGATTTCTTGGCTTAACAAAAAGGCATTGGAACAAAGTCCACATGTACTACCCCTCTTCCGCCACCGGGAGTCACTGTTCTGCCGCTCTGCGTCCTCTCCTCTGAAAATCAGCCTCAGACTGAGCACTGACAATGCCTGCTGTCTATAACAGCACAAAGGCGCGCCCCTGTATGACGCCGCAGGCACGCCCCCCCCCCCCGCCCTCCTGTCTGAACGGCGCGAAAAACGTCAAGACGTGCGCGCGCACGCCGGAAACAGGAGGAACATGGAGGAGCCGCGCTGCTGGAGATCCAGGAACGCAGAAACAGGCGGCAGATTCAAACCCCCGGCCAGGTAGGACTCTCCAAAGGCCCCTAGGGATCCTTACTAGCCCTAGGAAGAAACAGCAGGTTTAGCTAGCAACACATATTTAGACAGGGGGACCTAGTGATGGGGGAGAAAAGGGTGTCATCCTGTCTCTCTTAGACATAGTGAGCAAGGTTGCCCATGCAGAGCATACTTAGGCTATCCCCCTTTTTAGGTTACCCCGGAGAGCCTGCTGTCGAACCAAGTCCCGCAGGCTCCCCCTTACCTGCTCCATGCTGCAGGATGTTTGTCCAGAAAACTGATCCAATCTTCTCCCATCTCCGTGGGTAGCGTAGTAGACCTTCAGGCCCTGGGGTCCTATGAAGGTACCCACTGTCCTGGACCTATATAGCACCCTGGCAAACAGGAACTTATGATTTTTACAAACTCCAAGTCCTGGGCCCAGGGTCCAGCCCTCCAAAGAGGAGCATTATAGGCAAAACCCCACGGCTTGGGGCCCGGGTACTGTCCACTTTGGCACTGAGGCTCCTTGGACAGATCCGGTTAGCCCGCCCTTAATCCCAAGGATGTGGAGCAAAGCTATTCCGTGACCAACACCTAAGACACTGGCGAAAAAACTGAGGGACTCCCTCTAGGGGAGGGGGTTATATAGGGAGGGGACTTCCTGTTTGAGATTGCCAGTGTCCACACCTGAAGGTACTCCATATAACCCACATAGTAATGAATATGCCGCTCTGTGTCCCGTGATGTACGAGAAAGAAAAATAAACCTGTGATTTATCTGAAAATGTGAATATATAAAAAACAGGACCAGTGGATATGTCTATAATGTTAAAGATCATATAACTCCTATGAAAAAAGCAGAATCAAACTTTGATTCTGCTTTTTTCATAACATTATAGACATATCTGCTGGTCTCTTTATTATACACATCAGATGCAGTACCGACAGCAACCATTGGGTGGCGCATGGATACATACAGTTGTACAGAACTGTGAAAAAGATTAATACATTAGAAGCAGTACCGCCGGCAACCACTGGGTGGCGCATGGATACACACTACGGTTGTACAGCCTGGCCATCCATCCAGCGGCGCAGGCTGCTGGCGTCGGCTCCGATATCAGCGCCATTTGCGTCCCATGCTGGTTACATGGAACCGACCGTGAAACAGAAGAATCGCGGGTCATCCCGCCGGGAGATCGTGGGCGGGGAGAATCGAAATCGTAGATAAGTTAGGAGGAATCTCCTTACATCTAGACAATTTAATGTCTTTCCCCATCGTTCTTAGGGTTCTCAAAAGGATGGTAGGGTTATTACCTGCATCCTATGGAAGGCTGATGACACCTTGGGCAGATATAAATAATCTGACCCGAGTGTGATCCTGTCTGGTAGGATCAACAAAAAAGGTTCTTTAATGGATAGACCCTGTGGGTCTCCTACCAGTTAAGGTTAAGAACTTAGGTGGAACCTCTTCTATGGGTTCAAAGGGGTGTCTAGATAATGCCTCTAGAGCCTTGGTTAGGTCCCAAGGTGGGGCCTTTAACAGCTGTAAACTGATTGTGTTTCCTGTAGGAAGGAACCTATCATCTCTCATGTGTTGCCGTCTTTGAAGATGAGATGCGAAAGTTGGATCATCAAAATATTAATACTAATCCCGGGACACAGACACACAGCCCCAGGCTTCATAAGCTGGCCATAGATGGTTCAAATCTTGGCTGGTTCAGCAGATATTCAAACCATCAATGGGCAGGCTGATTGATTGATCTACTTGGGTACAAATCAACTTGGGTACAACCAGCATGTTGGATTTCTAGCATGGGATTAACACTGCTAGCAGCAATAACTGTGTTCTCCCAGCAGGGTCGGCTTCCTGAGTGCCCTGCCAGCCTCAGGAGGACATAACTCCACGAGAGGGAGACAGTCTGTGTTGATGGGGGAATTTGGCGATTCTTTTCTTAGTTTACCAGGAGTTGTGCTTTAAAGAAGAACTCTACTAACCACTATTTTCAAACAAATGGAAAAGGGGTTGTAAAGGTAAAAGTTTTTTCACCTTAATGCATTCTATTCTATTAGAGGCCCCCGAACCCCCCTTTACTTACCTGACCCCCTCAAAAGTCAACCCAATAAAGTTTTTTTTTTTTTTTTAAAACACACTTGTTTATGGGTTTCATTGGCACTAAATATTATACAACATATAGCTTCTCAGAATAAAAACCCAGATTAGGAATGCCAAACACTGATACACGCCGATCCTAAAGGCCACTGTAACTACAGTCTGGCCAGACTGGGTCTGCACAAAAAAGGGATTTTTAAATACAGCTTACCTGTAAAATCCTTTTCTTGGAGTACATCACGGGACACAGAGCGGCATATTCATTACTATGTGGGTTATATGGAGTACCTTCAGGTGTGGACACTGGCAATCTCAAACAGGAAGTCCCCTCCCTATATAACCCCCTCCCCTAGAGGGAGTCCCTCAGTTTTGTAGCAAGCAGTATGCCTCCCAAAATGGTCACCCAAAAGAGGGGTGGGAGCTCTGTGTCCCGTGATGTACTCCAAGAAAAGGATTTTACAGGTAAGCTGTATTTAAAAATCCCTTTTTCTTTCTCGTACATCACGGGACACAGAGCGGCATATTCATTACTATGTGGGATGTCCGAAAGCAATGCTTTAATGAGGGGAGGGAGACATCTTCCAAAGAAGGATTCAATTTAGAGATAAACTCAAATCATAATAATAATTCCAACTTAGTCAAGAAAAAACCTTTTTTTTTTTTATAACCAAGGGCGTTTCTGATCCCGAGGATTTCAAACTGCAGCCTGTAGTACTGCCTGACCAAAGGCAGCATCCGCATTTCTTCTCACGTCTAGTTGATAAAACCTTGTAAACGTGTGGACTGATGACCACGTTGCCGCCTTGCATATCTGAGCCATAGAGATCTGATGGTGTGCTGCCCAAGAGGCGCCCATGGCCCTGGTAGAATGGGCCTTTACCGACAACGGAGGAGGCAACCTCTTCAACCCGTAGGCTTGAATGATTAATTGTCTAATCCATCTCGAGATGGTGGATTTTGCAGCTGCCTGCCCCTTCTTGGGGCCATCTGGTAGAACGAATAACACATCTGTTTTCCGGATCTTTTCTGTAGCTTTAAGATAGGCCTTCATGGCCCGGACAATATCCAAGGTATGCAGCAACCCCTCCTTTCTAGATGTAGGTTTTGGAAAGAAGGATGGAAGTACCAAATCCTGGTTCAAGTGAAATTTGGATATAACCTTTGGTAGAAAGGAAGGATGGGGCCGGAGAACTGCCCTGTCCTTATGCAGAACGAGATATGGTTCCTTACACGATAAGGCTGCTAATTCTGACACTCTCCTGGCCGAAACTATGGCGACCAAGAAAACCAACTTTCTTGTCAGTAAGAGTAAAGGAATCTCAGCCAACGGCTCAAAAGGCTGTTTCTGTAGAGTGGACAGGACAAGATTTAAGTCCCATGGACAAATTGGTGACTTGACAGGAGGATTAATACGCAAGACCCCCTGTAAGAAGGTCTTTACCAGCGAGTGGGTGGCCAGCGGCCTCTGAAACCACACTGACAGAGCTGAGATCTGTCCCTTGATTGTGCTTAGTGCCAGGCCTTTATCCACTCCTAGCTGGAGAAAACTTAACACCCTATCAATAGTATATTTGCGGGAATTCCATCTTTTGGATTCACACCAGCCTACGTAGTTCCTCCACACCCTGTAATAAATCACCCTGGAGACCGGCTTCCTAGCCCTAATCAGGGTAGGAATTACCTGCCTAGACAGGCCTCTATCCCTGAGAATCAGGGATTCAGCCTCCAGGCCGTCAAATTTAGACGCTGTAATGTAGGGTGGAGGATCGGGCCTTGTGAGAGTAGGTCTGGTTGTAGAGGGAGAGTCCAAGGGTCTCCCACTGCCATCTTCAGGACTAGTGAGTACCAAGTCCTCCGGGGCCAAGCCGGAGCTACTAGAATGACTGGCTTGTTCTCCACTCTGATCTTGCGCAACAGGCGCGGGAGTAACTGTAGTGGAGGGAATGCATATAGAAGTCTGAATTGATGCCAAGGGCAAACCAACGCGTCGGTTCCGCAGGCCATAGGATCCCTCGCTCGCGACACGAACCTGTCTAGTTTCTTGTTGAACCTGGATGCCATTATATCTACGTCCGGCATTCCCCACCTCTGGCAGATTGTCTGAAAGACCTGGGGATGCAGAGACCACTCCCCTGGCAACAGACTCTGGCGACTTAAGAAGTCTGCCTGCAGGTTGTCCACTCTGGGAATGAATATCGCCGAAATGCAGGGTACATGAACCTCTGCCCATTGAAAAATCAAGTTCACCTCCCTCTGAGCGGCCTGGCTCCTGGTTCCCCCTTGGTGGTTTATGTATGCCACCGCCGTGGCATTGTCTGACTGGATTCTCACCGGGAACCCCTTTAATCTGGAGGTCCAAGCCAGAAGGGCTAGGCGGGCAGCTCTGATTTCCAAGATATTGATGGGGAGCTGCCTCTCTGCTTTCACCCAAGTTCCCTGGCGGGAGAACCCCTCGAAGACCGCCCCCCAGCCTGCCAGGCTGGCGTCTGTGGTAACTACCTTCCAGACAACAGGGCTGAAGGATTTTCCCTTTAGAAGATTCTGAGGGTTCAACCACCAGGCCAGGCTTTGTCGGACCCTTGATGATAGCGTCAAAGGGGACTCTAAGGCATGTGCCCTCTTGCCCCAGGCTGCTAGAATGGCTGCCTGTAGGACGCGAGTGTGGATCTGGGCGTATGGTACTGCCTCGAATGTGGCCACTAGCTTGCCTAGTAATCGCATACACAGGCGAATAGTTGGACTTTTCTTGTTTAGAACCAACTGAACCAACCCCTTGATAGCTTCGATCTTTACAAGGGGCAGGAACACCTTTTGATGTTCTGTGTCTAACCTCATGCCGAGGTATTCCAACTGCTTTGTAGGCTGGAACGCTGACTTTCCCCGGTTCAGGACCCAGCCGAATTCTTCGAGGTACTGAACCGTGAGGTTTACTGCCTTTTGCAGACCCGGCCGTGAGTGATCTATGATTAAAAGGTCGTCCAAGTATGCTAGGACTGTGACCCCTTGGATCCTTAAATTGGCCAGAATTGGGGCTAGGATCTTCGTGAATACCCGGGGGGCCGTGGCCAGCCCGAAGGGGAGCGCCCTGAATTGGAAGTGTCGCTGCCCCACCGCGAAGCGTAAAAACCTTTGATGCGACTGAAAAATTGGTACATGAAGGTAAGCATCCTTTATGTCTATGGAGGCCAGAAAATCGTCCTTCTGAAGCGCGGCGGCTGCTGACCGGATGGATTCCATCCGGAAGGAACGAACCCTTAGGTAACCGTTTAACCTCTTTAGGTCCAAGATTGGCCTGACATCGCCGTTGGGCTTTGGTATGACAAAGAGGTTGGAATAGAAACCTAGGCCTTGCTCTTGGGCTGGCACTTCTATAATTACGTCCTGGCAAAGCAGGTGATCCAAAGCTGCCAGCATTGAGGCCTTCCTCGCTGGATCCCTTGGTAGCCTTGATTCTTGAAAATGAGGCGGAGGATACCTTAGAAATTCCAGTCTGTAACCTGTGGTTACAGATGCCCGGACCCATTTGTCGGGGATCTTGGCTTCCCAAACTTCTGCGAAGAAACGAAGCCTTCCCCCCACCCGCAAGAGTGGGGGCGCCCCTTCATAAGGCAGACTTAGGGGCTGTCTTTGACGGCTTGCGATACCACGGCCTCTTACCCCCAGGGGTCTGTCCCTGCGATCTACTGTTAACGTTGGATCGTGCAGGCGGCCGTCGATACTGCCTGGAATTTGAGGGCCCCGAGACAGGAAAGAGCTGCCTTTTAAATGTAGGAGCCCGGAATGTCTTTTTGACCGGTAAAAGGGTACTTTTGCCATTTGAAATAGTCTGAATATATTTATCCAGATCCTCTCCGAAGAGTCGTCCTCCATGGAAGGGAAACCCTGCCAGAAGCTTTTTGCATGGGGGCTCCGCCGCCCAGTTCTTCAACCATAAGAGCCTTCTCATGTGCACCAAAAATAGTGATAAACGAGAGGCCTGCTGGATGGAATCTTTTATAGCATCTACCGCAAAACACAGAGCTCTGGGAATGTCAGAAAACTCTTCTGCTTGTTGGGTAGGCATGTCCCTTAACATTTCCTTTGTCTGGTCTTTTAATGCCTGACAAACTCCAATTGCAGCCACCGCTGGCTGCACCACTGCTCCTGCCGTAGCAAAGGATGCTTTTAAAAGTGTCTCTAATCTTTTATCAACTGGATCTTTAAACATGTGTATGTTTTCCACCGGGCAAGTTAGTGATTTATTCACACATGAGATGGCTGCATCCACTACTGGGAGCCTCCACCTCTTGGAGAACTTTTCCTCCATGGGGTAAATGACCGCAAACCTTTCCGGTGGCAGAAAAATCCTGTCCGGCCGTACCCAATCCCGAAAGATCAATTCCTCCAAGAGAGGATGGACCGGAAAAACTGTGTTGTTTAACGGAGCTTTCAAAGAGCCCAGAGAGGATACCGGAGGAACCTGAGGCTCTGGCAATGGTAAACTAAATGCCGAGCGGACCATGTCCGTCAAAGACTGTACCCACAGTCTTTCTGTCTGGGAGTCTGAAAATGGTTCCTCAGAGGCAGATCCCTCAATCCCTGAACCCTCTTGGTTCAGGTCTAGTTGATCCTCCTGTGATTCCAATTCCTCTGGAGAGAGAATCTCAGCATCTGAGGATACACCTCCTGGTGATGGGGATCTAACCCGTTTCTTACCAGGAATAGCTCTAGCGATCAATGTTGCTATTCTCTCTTCTAGCCCCCCTAGGGATACGGCTAGCATCTCCTCTGTGATGAACACAGGGCTAGGCTGATCTGGGCCAGCCTCCGCACCAGATCCCCCTAATGGCTCATCCAAGGCGCTTCTTAAATTAATAAGTTGCGGGGAAAGTATCGGCATATCAGAATCAGAAAGGGAACCCTTTTGTTTTTTGGTCTTTTTTGTACCCTTTGACCCCGAACCCTTGGAAGCCATAATACAAAATCGAGGGACTCCGCCCACACAACAGACTGTAGTGGGCAGGAGTACAAAAATCAGAGTTTAGGGGACAATAGACCACTAATGCCCAAAAACTGATGGGATCCCGTATGTTCTTTTCTTTTTTTTTTTTTTTTTTTTTTTTTAAATATATTATATATTTTCTTTTGACAACATACAGTGACCCCAAACTAAGTTTGCCAGCCTCCAAACCTGCTGCAAAAAAGGGGGATTTCTTGGCTTAACAAAAAGGTATTGGAACAAAGTCCACATGTACTACCCCTCTTCCGCCACCGGGAGTCACTGTTCTGCCGCTCTGCGTCCTCTCCTCTGAAAATCAGCCTCAGACTGAGCACTGACAATGCCTGCTGTCTATAACAGCACAAAGGCGCGCCCCTGTATGACGCCGCAGGCACGCCCCCCCCCCGCCCTCCTGTGTGAACGGCGCGAAAAACGTCCATAAGACGTGAGCGCGCACGCGCGCGCGTATGCCGGAAACAGGAGGAACATGGAGGAGCCGCGCTGCTGGAGATCCAGGAACGCAGAAACAGGCGGCAGATTCAAACCCCCGGCCAGGTAGGACTCTCCAAAGGCCCCTAGGGATCCTTACTAGCCCTAGGAAGAAACAGCAGGTTTAGCTAGCACACATATTTAGACAGGGGGACCTAGTGATGGGGGGGAAAAGGTGTCATCCTGTCTCTCTTTAGACATAGTGAACAAGGTTGCCCATGCAGAGCATACTTAGGCTATCCCCCCTTTTAGGTTACCCCGGAGAGCCTGCTGTCGAACCAAGTCCCGCAGGCTCCCCCTTACCTGCTCCATGCTGCAGGATGTTTGTCCAGCAAACTGATCCAATCTTCTCCCATCTCCGTGGGTAGCGTAGTAGACCTTCAGGCCCTGGGGTCCTATGAAGGTACCCACTGTCCTGGACCTATATAGCACCCTGGCAAACAGGAACTTATGGTTTTTACAAACTCCAAGTCCTGGGCCCAGGGTCCAGCCCTCCAAAGAGGAGCATTATAGGCAAAACCCCACGGCTTGGGGCCCGGGTACTGTCCACTTTGGCACTGAGGCTCCTTGGACAGATCCGGTTAGCCCGCCCTTAATCCCAAGGATGTGGAGCAAAGCTATTCCGTGACCAACACCTAAGACACTGGCGAAAAAAACTGAGGGACTCCCTCTAGGGGAGGGGGTTATATAGGGAGGGGACTTCCTGTTTGAGATTGCCAGTGTCCACACCTGAAGGTACTCCATATAACCCACATAGTAATGAATATGCCGCTCTGTGTCCCGTGATGTACGAGAAAGAAAATGTATGTTCCAATCGCAAGCTTTACTCAGCTTGGAAGAAGATCTGGGTCAGAGGTACATGAGGCTGTGGAGGGCAGTGCTGAAGTGCGGAGAGGGTAAGTGTTGGTATAAGAGAGGTGGAATAATAAAAAATAAAAACACACAGAAAGATACTCACTAATCGAGGGTCTTTGTTCAGACAGGCATCTACAAAATCTTTAAATGGTTTGCTGTGCTGTCCCTGCAGGGCTGGAGGGTTGTTTTTGGGGATGAGGAACAAAACTCTCATAGGATGTAGGTCTGAGTAAGGGGGTTCTCCTTTAGCCAGCTCAATTGCTGTGATCCCTAGGGACCAAATATCAGCCTAAAAGAAAAAAACACATCTGAGTTTATGGATGAATGGGTATACCGTGGCAAAACTCAGCAAACATTCTCATGATTTCCAACCTTGAAATCATAAGCAGACTGCTTGATGACTTCTGGTGCCATCCAGAAAGGGGTTCCCACAAATGTGTTCCTCTTGATCTGTGTGTCTGTCAATTGGCCTGCTACCCCAAAATCTGCCAGTTTCACATCTCCCTGCTCAGACAGCAGTACATTCGCAGCTAAAACGCAAAGATGTACTTAGAAATAAATTCCAACACATATCCTCCACACCATATAAAAAAAAAAAATAATAATTCAATCAGCCTAGATAAAAAAATAAAAAAAAGTAAGATGTTTTCCACGGGTGCTTTCTAACCACTTGCCTGCTAGGCACTTTCATCCCCTTCCTACCCAGGCCAATTTTCAGAGCTTTCACACTTTGAATGACAATTGTGTGGTCATGCAACACTGTACCCAAATAATTTTTTTTATCATTTTTAAAGACAGATAGAGCTTTCCTTTGGCGTTTTATTTTTTTGATAAACTAAAAAAGACAAACTTTTGGGGGAAACATTTTTTTACCTAGTTTCTGTTATAAAATGTTGTTGTAAATAAGTAATTTTTCTCCATCACTGATGTGCGCTGATGATGTTGCATTGATGGGCACCGATAGGGGGCCAGAATTGGCAGCACTGGTGGGGCTGCACTAATCCTCAGGACACCGATGATAAGTGCCCTGTTTATTAGTGCAGGTGTCCCTTGTGTTGATTTGCTGGTTATCAGCTTGGCAAATCATGTTTACACTGTGATCAGTTGTTATTGGACACAGCTGATCACATGATAAAGAGCCGCCGTGATTGGCTCTTTACTCCATCACAGATCACTGCTAAAGTGCGCTGCAGGGGAAACACGGGAAAACATCATATGACGACCTTTCCGGCAAAGTGTGACCATGCTGTATCTGTTATTTGTCTATAGCACGGTCATGAACAGGCTAAACCACTGTCCTGCTCCTTGCACGCAGCAGAATTAAAATAACACCAAACTATATTTGTATTCTGCATACTTTAAAAGCGGAGGTCCGCCCCCCCCCAAAAAAAAAAAACATATTAAAAGCCAGCAGCTACACATACTGCAGTTGCTGGCTTTTAATAATAGGACACTTGTCTGTCCTGGAGTCCAGCGATGTCGGCACCGCAGCTGATGTTTCACGCCGGGAATCCTTCTGCAAATGCGCGAGGCCTCGCTCCTCTCTCCTATTGGCCTGGTGACAGGGGGAGGAGGAGGGATTTTTCGTAGTGACGTCATGGGTCGTGACGCAAAGTCAAAAGTCAGAGACATTGTGGCATCGGAGGGGGAGAGGAGACAAATGGGAGGAAGTTCACTTTTGGGTGGAACTCCGCTTTAAGTAATCCATCCACAATGTAAGAGCCCTGCAATCTATTTTTCCTGAAATTGTTTTACTGTGCTTTTCCGCTTCCTTGTAACATGCTCCATGACTTCCCTAACATCCATTTCCCCCTCACTTCTGTTAAGAAAAAAACAATGCATTTTAGTTGCAGTCATGTGGCCTGCTCTATGCACAATACAAATCCCATAGTCCAATAATACTGTCATGTTTCTTAATTTAAAAAAAATAATAATTGGGTATCTACTTTGCACAATTATGGTAATTTCACAGGTTTTTATACTGTCCTGGCATTTTAATTTCATAGGTTTTTAAACAGAAACCTTTATATTTTTTTACTTTAAAAAAAAAATAAAAAATTGTATAAAGAAAAAAAATCACAGAAGTAATTAAATAGCACAAAAAGAAAGCTCTATTTGTAAAAAATGTTATTCATTTGACAACACTATTGCATGATTGAGTAACTGTCAAACTATCACAGCGCTGCAAAGTGAAAAATGACCTGGACAAAAAGGGAATTTAACATGTTGGCCCTCAAATGGTTAATTTAGGTACTTAAAACTTACAAGGTAACCCTATAATCCCACCTTTGATGTCTCTGTGGATCTTCCTCTCTGAGTGCAAATAGTCCAGGCCTTTCAGGATTTCCCTTAATACTGTGGCAATATAAGACTCTTCCAGTGGCCCAGGTTTCAGCTGAAGCATAAAAAAGGTACAAACTGGTTAGAGGTCACAAAAAGCATAATAAAATGCAAGGGTACATGGGGAGACATGCAACAAAGCAAACAAAAAAGTGGCAGTTATTGCTATTCATCAGGTGTTAATGTTATTTTACTACGTTAACTACATTTGAAAATGACAGCTAAAATATATTTACTTGCTTTGAGAATGCAAACGCTCACTAGTAGAGCCCTCCCTTTAATAAGTATTTTATATTAATAATTCTAATTATTATTAATTTATTTATTTGGCATGGGCACGGTACCTTTCATTTTTATATATTCTGTATACATCTGTAACAAATTTATGCTATGCCAACACTATTATAAAAAGCTTACCAAATCTAGTGCAGACCCTCCACCCAGGTACTCCATTATGATCCACAGCTTAGATCCCTGAATTAGGGGGGGGGGAAACATAATACAAAATTATTATTTAACCACTTGCCTACTGGGCACTTAAACCCCCTTACTGCCCAGACAAATTTTCAGCACTCTCACATTTTGAATTACAATTGCGCGGACATGCAACATTGTACCCAAATGACATTTTTATCATTATTTTCACACAAATAGAGCTTTCTTTTAGTGGTATTTAATCACTGCTGTTTTTTTTTATTTTTTGCTATTTAATTTTTTATAAAATAAGAACACATTTCATAGTTTGTTATAAAATTTTGAAAACAGATAATTTTTCTCCTTCATTGTTGTGCGCTGATAGGCTGTTATGATGGGCACTGATAGGTGGCACTATTTATGTGGCACTGGTGGGCAAAGGAAGGTGGCACTGTGGAATACTGGCGGCACTCATGAGGCAGCTATGTTTGGCTATGACATGCCCCAAGGGACATTTCACAGATGACAAATGGGGAGGGGGTGTGGGACAAAAAGTTGATCTGCATTTTTACCACCTCAATATCTAAAAAATTGCAAAAAAAAAAAAAAAAAAAAAAAAAAAAGGTGAAGAGGAGAGTGTCTTCATTGGACAGCTCAGATCACAGGCACAATGTATGGTGCCAATCAGAGCAGCCTTATACCCTTTGTTAGCTGTGAACCAATCACAGCCAACACAAGTGTAAACACTGTAGTGTTTACATACATTCAGCCCATTTACAATCATGTAAGCTCCCCTTCCTCCATTGTTAATAGATTGAATATTTATAGCATACAGTATTGGAGCAGAGCAAAAGGTAAAGGTTGGGGGTCTTCTAGTGCCTCTACCCACCAATGATGATGACGGTATAACTAAGCATTAATGCCATTGATCACCCATGATTGTGATGATTTATATAGGTAAAAAAAAGGCCAGTGGTTATTAAATACCATGAAAAGAACGTTTTATCTGTCTCAAAGAAAAAACAATATACAATTCCTTTGGGTAGACGATTTCATGACTCAGTCAAACTGACTGAAATATATGCATATGCCGGTGTGAATGGACCCTAAAAGGTCCATCTTGTGGGAGAGTACAGTTCCTATAGTGGAGTGAGAAACACCTCTGATATCTTCAGTTTATAAGTAGAAAGAAATATTTGATAGTTTAGGAAATTACCTTTAGATAGGAGCCATAGTAGCGGGTAATGTAAGGGCTGTCACATTGGCTCAGTACAGTGATCTCTTGTTGAATGTCCTCAATCTCATCCTCTGCCTCTTCTAAATCTATGATTTTAATTGCCACGACTTCCTTGCTGCGGTTATCTATGCCCTTGTACACTTCTCCAAATGAACCCTTCCCAATCCGCTCCAACTTTGTAAACAGGCGTTCTGGATCCATCCTGGATCCCTAAAGATAAAAAAAAAAAAAAAAAAGAGCACACACAATAATACAAATTATATATATATATATATATATATATATATATATATATATATATATATATATATATATATATATATATTATATATCACACACACATACACTCTATTCCCCATGTTGGTTCTAATGGCAGCCTGTTGGCACCTGATAGCCCTGAGAGAACCAAGTTCAATGCTTCCAAGCATGCGTCGACTTGATTCTGAGCATGCGCGGCTTTTTAACCGATGCTTTTGCATACCAACGATCGGTTTTGACCTATCGGTTAGGCATCCATCGGTTAAATTATAAAGCAAGTTCTCTTTTTTTTTGACCGAAGGATAGCTGACTGATGGGGCCCACACACGATTGGTTTGGACCGATCGTGTGTAGGCAGCCTAAGGTTATGCAGCAGGACAATGATCAAAAATACATCAAGTGCACCTCTGAATGGCTTAAAAAAAATAAAATAATTAAGGTTTTGCAGAGGCATAGTTAAAGTCCGGACTTAAATCCGATTGAGATGCTGTGGCATGACATAAAACAAGCCGTTCATGCTGGACAACCTTTCATGTGGCTGAAAACTATTTTGCAAAGAAGATTCTACAGTGATGTGAAAGACTCATTGGCAGTTATCGCAAACGCTTGATTGCAGTAGTTGCCGCCAAGGGTGGCACAACCAGGTATTACGTTTTCACATAGGGCCAGGCAGGTTTTTTTTTTCTCCCCAATAAATTAAATCATTTAAAAACTGCATTTTGGATTTACTTAGGTTATCATTTTGTAATATTAAAATTAGCTTGATGATCTAAATCATAATTAAGTGTGACAAATATACAAAAAAATAAAATAAAATGAAGAAGGGGAAAATACTTTTTTTACAGCACTGTAAATCCAAATCCTTTGCCAGGAAAAAAAAAAAAAAAGCTCCCTTATACAGTATGTATTTAATCTGGGTATTTAGCTATTTTCCTGGTGTTCAGCTTTAATTGTATCTCTTCTCTAAAATGTATCAATTTCCCTCTAGATCTAAAAAATAAAATGTAAAATGATCTCAATACTTACTTTAATTTAACTTTCCTGACCTCAAGTCGCGAGATATGTGAAATTCAATGTATTTCTACAAGAGCCGTTCCTACTGACACTACAGAATTTGCTGTGACTTCAGAAAAGGTTCCTGCACTACTTTGGTCTGACTTTTAAATAGATACCCAACATGTCACGCTTTAAAATTGCTTACACACGCATGGAATGGTGCCAAACTCCGATACTTAAAAATCTCCATAGGTGCCACTTTAATTTTTTTTACAGGTTACTAGTTTAACATTACAGAGGAGGTCTAGTGCTAGAATTGTTGCTCGCACTTCAACGCACGTGGTGATACATCACATGTGTGGTTTGAACAGCGTTTACGTGGGTGGGATTTACATGTGCGTTTACTTCTGAGCGCAAGCTACCGGGGGCAGGGGCTTTTTAAAAAAATATATATATATTTTTTAGGGCTGCAACTAACGATTATTTTCATAATTGATTAGTTGGCCAATTATGGCTTTGATTAATCGGTTAACCTTAAAAAAATAAAAAAGTAATTTTGCTGCAATTTGCATTTTTTTAGGGCCAATTTGTTGTTGGGCAGATTAAAAAACACAAATTGCTGCAAAAAAATATATAAAAAAATTACATTATGCTTTGTTTTGCGTTAAATAAAAAATCTTGCCCTTTCCAAATACGCAGCAGCTGAAAAAATTAATGTATGTGAACGTGTCCCATAGAAAACCATGTAAATGAACTGTAGTGTGTTTCTGCAAAAAGCACCAAAAACAGAGGTGTGATCCAGGCTTGAGATGTTTAGTAACATAATGGGGGGGTACAAAAGTACAAAAAGAGCAAATAAATCGCTACTGTAAGGGGTTCATTTTTACAGTGACAGTAATATTCACAGTAGCGATTTGCTGTTTTTATACTATAAAGGGCTCATTTTAGTTTTTTAGTAACCCCCAATATGTTACTGGCCCATTAATCAATTAATGAAAATAGTAATCAATTTATTTCATAATTGATTAGTTGTTTCGGCCCTAAAAAATATTGTTTATTTTACTTTATTATTATTTTACACCATTTACATTTTTTTTTTTTACTTTTATTCCTATTACAAGGAATTTAAACATCCCTTGTAATATGAATGGTGCGTGACAGGTCCTCTTTATAGAGGCTGGAAAGCATGAGATCAAATAGAAAAACAAAAACACTATCTCATGCTTACCGGCCGTGATCGCGGCTTTGTTTACAATCTACTCACCAGAAATCTCGTTGTCATCCGACTGTGGTCAATTCTTTCTCTGTGTCCTCGATGACACGGGAGAGCCTGGAGAAGCACCGGATGGCGGCGGGAGGTAATGTTCCCTCTCGTCACCTGTAGGAACGATCAAGCAGCGGAACTGCCACTATGATCATCTTATGGTGCACAGAATCGTCGGCTGAAATCGAGGATATCTGAAAGATGCCAGGCATCATTCAGATATTCTCACTGAAAGTCAAAGACGTCTTATGACCTCTTGGGCAGGAAGTGGTTAAGGTCGTAATTAAACTCACTTGGTGCCTCATCTGCATTAAATTAGCCTCAGAACCTGTAAGTGTAATTAACTGGTTGTCGACCGCCCGTCATCATATTACTGCGGGAAGTCGGCTCTGCTGGGCGAGAGCCCGTAGCTATACGTCCGCTACTTTGCGGGCACTAGGGGGCGCGTGCGCGCCGCCGGCGCACACGCGTCCCCGCTCGCCCCCGAGTCCGTCGCGCGTGCCTGGCGGGTACGATCGCCGCCGGGTACAGAGCGAGGACCAGGAGCTATGTGTGTAAACACACAGCTCCCGGTCCTGTCAGCGGGGGGAAACGCTGATCTTCTGTTCATACAATCTATGAACAGAAGAAGATCAGTGATTTCCCCTAGTGAGGCCACCCCCCCCCCGTACAGTTAGAACACACCCAGGAACACACTTAACCCCTTCCCTGCCCCCTAGTGTTAACCCCTTCACTGCCAATGGCATTTGTATAGTAATCCAATGCATTTTTATAGCACTGATCGCTATAAAAATGCCAATGGTCCCAAAAATGTGTCAAAAGTGTCCGCCATAATGTCGCAGTACTGAAAAAAAAAAACGCTGATCGCCGCCATTACTAGTAAAAAAAATATACAAATAAAAATGCCATAAAACTACCCCCTATTTTGTAAAAAGCTATAACTTTTGCGCAAACCAATCAATAAACTCTAATTGCGATTTTTTTTACGAAAAATATGTAGAAGAATACGTATCGGCCTAAACTGAGGAAAAAAAAAATGTTGTTTTTTTTTACATATTTTTGGGGATATTTATTACAGCAAAATGTATTTTTGTTTATAGCGCAAAAATTTAAAACCGCAGAGATGATAAAATACCACCAAAAGAAAGCTCTATTTGTGGGGGAAAAAAGGACGCCAATTTTGTTTAGAAGCCACGTCGCACGACCGCGCAATTGTCAGTTAAATCGACGCAGTGCCGAATCACAAAAAGTGCTCTGGTCATTGGGCTGCAATATGGTCCGGGGGTTAAGTGGTTAATGTGTGTTCAGTTTTAAAGGGATGAGGTGGCAACCCTAGCCACAGTAGCATGGTCAGATTAGAACACTGTACAAACCAATTGTTGATGCTGTGACTGTATGTAACAAGCAACGATGGGCTCCGGTGTGTTCGGATGGAGCCGGCACTGCACAACATCAATCATAGGCAGTGTGTGTATATGCAGCTACTGGTCAGGAAATGCCTCCCTGCCTATGATTGGTAGTGTGCAGTGACGGCTGAATGGTAGGCTTAATTCGAACACACCCGAGTCTATCACTAGTAACCAGTAAGGATGAGCTCTGGCGTGTTCGCAAAGCCCGCACTGCGCTAATCACAGGCAGTGAGACATTGTCCCGATGCGCAGCTGCAGAGATCGGGACAATGTCTCACTGCCTGCGATTAGCGCAGTGCCGACTTCCTGGTGGGCTCTGCGAGTCCATTCTTGGTAACCAGTCATAAGGATGGCTTGTTCGCAGCTCCACATGCCCAAGCTCGCCAGGAAGCTTACGCTGCGCAGCGCTAATCACATGCAGTCAGACATTTCCTGATCTGTGCAGCTATGGATTGAGAAATGTCTCACTGCCTGTGATTAGTGCTGCAGAGTGTCAGCTTCCTGGTGGGCACATGGAGTTGCGAACACGCCTGAGCTCATCCCTAGTGATTAGCATTACCAGTTTGTATGTAACCAGCGATAAGTTCAGGTGTGTTTGCCATGAGTCTGAATCCACCCGAGGCATTCCACACCCTGCAGTTGCACATGTACACACCTCTTGCATATGTGCAGCTGCGGGGAAGGGAATTTCTCCACTGAATATGATTGGCTGATATGTGATTAAGGGCTCTTACTGGCCAAAGATGCAGGCAGATTTAGGGCTGGCGTTTGCAGCCGCAGCTAATCGATCACAGCAGCCTATGCGCCTTGTCTGAACGAGGTCTAGGCGTAGTAATATGACCACGCTGGCTGCGTGCGACCAATAAAAACATTTTTAAATGAAATGAATATAAGTAGATCTATTACCTGCGCCTGAAAGTCTCGCAGAAGGGCCATACTTTGCAGAGTTTGCTCCATTCAGTGAACGATCGGCCAGGGTTGGTCTAGGACGAGCAGTGTATGGATCGATGTACATGAATCTCCCCACATGGCACACCTGAACACTACAGAGAAATATGTGGTCACAGTATTAGCTGAGGTGATGACACAAACACATACAGGAGTACAGATATCACAGGGAAGATGAATTATACATTTCTGGCCACTCACAGTTCATATTTCAGTAACCAGAGATGATTATTGTGCTGTCTGTCTGGCAGCTGCTCTGTGCAGAGCCTACATGGAGAGCCCCCCCCCCCTCTACATTCCCCCCGGAGAGCCCCGACACCAGTACACTGCAGGCCTCCTCCCCAAACCCCCCTATACAGACCCCCCTACCCGAGAGCAACACTAAGTGACGTCACTGTCGCAGGGAATGCTGGGGCTCGTATTCTCCCGCACTATACATTCCCGTCCGCTCTAGGAGTCCGGGAACTACAATTCCCATAAACAGGAGACGTACGGCTACAGGAGAGCACGTGATTGGAGCGAGGCATGACGTCACGTGACATGGGGCTGAGTCTCCGTGTATCCCAATAGCAGACTTCTGACATGAGATATGATTGGTCAGTGAGGCCGCTGGAGTCTTAACAGTAATGGATATATCTGCCATGTGTTGGAGGAATACCGCCAATGGTTGCCATAGCTACTCTAGCGTTCACCAATAGGCATCTGCTAGGCTCACCTGTGCTAGCTATGCGTATATATTTTATTAGCACAGTTCAGTTTTCCTGATCTTTTGTTTGGTCCCTTAGATCTGTTTAACCACTTCAATACCGGACACTTCCACCCTTTTCCTGCCCAGGCCAATGTTCAGCTTTTAGCGCTGTCGCACTTTGAATGACAATTGCGCGATCATGCAACACCGTACCTATATGAAATTGTTATCGTTCTTTTGAGACAGATAGATCTTTCTTTTGGTGGTATTTAATCATCACTGTTTTTTTTTTTGCTAAATATATGAAAAAAGACAAACAATTTAGAAATTTAGTTTGTTATAAAAAATGTATTTTTCGCTGATGGGCGCTGATGAGGCTGCACTGATGGGCATCAATGAGGCTGTACTGATGGGCACTGATGAGGCTACACAAACGGGTATTGATGAGGCTGCGCTTATGGGCATTGTTAAGGCTGCACTAATGGGTATTGATGAGGCAGCACTTATGGGCATTTTTGAGGCTGCACTGATGGTCACTGATGAGGCTGCACTGATGGGTATTGATTAGGTTGCACTTATGGGCATTGTTGAGGCTGCACTTATGTGGACTGATGAGGCTGCACTGATGGGCACCAATGAGGCTGTACTGATGGGTATTGATGAGGATGCACTAATGGGTATTGATGAAGCAGCACTTATGGGCATTTTGAGGCTGCACTGATAGGTATTGATGAGGTTGAGCTTATGGGCATTGTTGAGGGAGGGTGCACTCATGTGCACTGATGAAGTGGCACTAATGGGGTTGCACTTATCATCAGGGCTCTGATGATCAACATAAATTCTGTACTCACTGTGCCATGTCAGATTGGCTGTCCTTTGCCCCACACGCTGTCTCTGTGTGAGGAAAGGAGAGCCAATGACAGGCAAGACTGTTTACATGCATCGTGGCTAAGTGGTCAGCACTTCTGCCTTGCAGTACTGGGGTTGTCTGTTCAAATCCCAACCATGACACTACCTGCCTGGAGTCTGTGTGTTCTCCCTGTGCCTGTGTGGGTTTGCGCCAGGGACTCTGGTTTCCTCCCACACTCCATAAGATATGGTGATAGGTTAACTGGCTCCTATCTAAAATTGTGGGGTCTGGCTGTGGTTCTTCTCACAGTGTCACCTGCAATGCTGGCCAGTATCTGTCCCGGGTTGACTTCCAACAACTTGATGTTCTTCCAACAAGTTAGTTGTCAGTTGCTACCTCTGCTTGCTCCCAACGGACTTCTCCTTTCAGCCTCCTTGGACTCACTGGCTTTGTCTCCCAGAATCTCAAAGCTGGCCAGACCTCTCCCAGTCCCTGGGAATAGAATCCCCCTTACACAGGCTGCAGTCTCCCACAAGGCAGACAGTTTTCCTGACAGGGGTCTGTCTTCAAACAGCAGCAAGCTTCTCACACTCCACCTTCCAAGTTTAAGGAGGAACTCCACATCCTGGGTACTGCACAAACATCATGGAGTTAGGAGAGTGCCTTAATGTTTGACCTTTCACATGATCTTTTAGGTCCCTAGGCATTTGTGAGCATGCCCTTATGCACGGTATTATCCTGCGCAAGGCTTAGGGACCCTGTTTAATGCCTGGTGTAGTCCAAGAGCCCACCCCGAGGGGGAAGCTCTCATTTGACCCTTGCTTGGTGCAAAACGAGAGAGGAAAGCATGGAGGACGTGAGGAACTAACCCCCCTTACACCAACTGGCGCCCAACATGGGGCTATGCCTATCACAAGCACCCGAAGACCACCCCAAAATAGGACATTGGTCCCTAGGCCCTTCTCTCCTTTCCTCTGATCGTGGTGCTCTTTAAAAGCCCCATTCACACTGTGACACATAAAATGGCATTGGCAAGTCAAAACACAAATTTCAAGGGGGGCTATCTTAAGCAATGCAGCTCGAGTCGCAGCAAAAAGAAAAGTTCCTGTACGACTTTTTTGTGACTTTGCTGACCAGTTGATTCTAAAAAGAAGTTTCCAAGAGTCCCAAAATGTAATCAAAAGGTTGCGCCAACATAATACTATTAATAGTAAAAAATAAATTGTCAAAAATCAAAATAACCACATGTCCACATGTGCTGAGGTAGAAAAACATTTAACCACTTGCCGACCGCTGCATGCCGATTTACATCGGCACCTGTACATCCCCTTTAAGAAGCCGTGACCGTGCCCCATGAACTCAATGTTCGTCGGCGGCCCGCGATCATGTTAGAGAGCTGCAGAATGGGGGAGGCCTGTGTAAACAAGGCATCTCCCTGTTCTGCCTAGTGACAGGACACTGATCTTCTGCTCCGTGTCATCAGGAGCAGTGATCAGTGCTGTGTCACTAGTAGCCCAGCCCCCACACAGTTAGAATCACTCCCTAGGACACACTTAAAGGGGTGTTCCAGCCAAAAGTTTAGTTTATTAAAAGTCAGCAGCTACAAAAAGTGTAGCTGCTGGCTTTTAATAAACACACACTCACCTGCTCCACGATCCAGCGACGCGCCAGCCGGGGGTCCGCTCCTCTTTCCCCCTCCCCGGCCGGCGTCTTCATTTCTACTGTGGGCACCCGGCCGTAACAGCCTTCGGCTTCACGGCCGGGCACCCACTGCGCATGCGCGAGCCGCACTGCGCATGCGTGCGGGGCGCGGCTCGCCGCTAATTGGACAGGCGATCGTCTAGGACCTGTCACGTGTCCTAGACGATCGCCTAGGGGAGGGGCTGCAGTAAGGTGATCAAGCTTAATCGCCTTACCAGCCCTCGGCGGAAGAAGGAAGTGGGACAGGAAGTCCCACTCCTCCTGAAGCCCCCACTCCCCCCCCCCCCAAAAAAAAAATTACATGCCAAATGTGGCATGTAAGGGGGTGAGGAGTGGGTTAAGCGGAAGTTCCAATTTTGGAACTCCGTTTTAACCCCTTCCTTGGCCCCTAGTGGTTAACCCCCTTCCCTGCCAGTGTCATATACACAGTAATCAGTGCATTTTTTAGCACTGATAGCTGCATAAATATCAATGGTCCCAAAATAGCGTCAAAAGTGTCCGATGTGTCCGCCATAATGTCGCATTCACGATAAAAATTGCAGATCGCCGCTATAACTAGTAATAAAAGATTTATAATAAAAATGACATAAAACGACCCTCTATTTTGTAGACGCTGTAACTTTTGCGCAAACCAATCAATATGCGCTTATTGCGATTTTTTTTTTTACCAAAAATATGTAGAAGAATGCATATCTGCCTAAACTGAGAAAAAAACACAGAGGTGATCAAATACCACCAAAAGAAAGCTCTATTTGTGGGGAAAAAAAGGACGTCAATTTTGTTTGGGTGCAGTGTAGCACGACCACGCAATTGTCAGTTAAATCAACGCAGTGCCCAATCGCAAAAAATGGCCTGGTCATTGGGCAGCCAAATCCTTTGGGATGAAGTGGTTAATTAAATATCATCGGCATCCACCACCAATGGTAGTGTTCTGTCCCTAGATATAGGTCCAGTTGTTTGTGTGTTTATCAGTTGACATTGCATTCTTTTTACCTGTCTTGTAATTCATGTACTTTACATTGTGTGGTAACAGCACCATCTACTAACCAGTTCATGTATTTTATTCAGCCTGTTTTCTCTGTGCATTATGGGAGTCCCAGTGTATTCTGGGTAGTTCCTGGTCCTTGATAGTCGTGTCCTGTACAGCAAGCAGTCACCATCTTGTGTCTCAGGAGCCAAAAACATTCTCACTGGGTTCCTGCCTCATCATCTGCTATTTAGGCTGTTTTCAAGCATAGTCGGTAAGAGCACTATCTTGTGACATTTACCATAGCTTATATGTGTTACTTGTTTTTCATAGCTCGTTACTATCATTTGTATAGCAGATAATTCTGTGTTTTAGGCCATGTACCATGCACTTGAACTGTGTATATATTGCAGAGTTGCTGCTTTAAATTGATTATTTCACTATATATTATAAATTAGCGCAGTTTTGTCTTTCTTTTTTCTTTTCAGTAAAAGGTGTTCAGGTAATTCCGGTAAAAATATCAATTGATGGGCACAGTGGCTGCGTTTGATGGCACAGTGGCAAAAATTGATGGGCACAGTGGCTGCGTTTGATGGCACAGTGGCAACATATGATGGGCACAGTGGTGACAATTGACGGCACAGTGGCTATGTTTGATGGTACCGTGGCAACAATTGATGGGCACAGTGAGGCTGCAATTGATGTTTTTTTGTTTGTTTGTTTGCCACTGAAGCCAAGGGTTTTCTCTGCAGTAAATCATTGTTGATTTTTTTGTTGAATACATGATTGAAAGGGCAATTTGTTCTTGTCTTCTTATTCAAGTACATCAACTTTACCTGTAAGCACTGGTTGAATATATTGAAAATCTCAACTTTATCCACCCCGGGGTGTATCTAATGTGTCACATGACTGTGTATATGACTATATGTGACTATATAAACTGATCAGACACAACATTATAAACTATCCTCCATAGCAAGACCTCCCATATTATACTGGATAGGTCCACTTTTTGCCACTAAAACAGCCCATACCCATAAAGGCATGCACTCCACTAGATCTCTGAAGGCTATTTGTGGTATCTGGCACCTAGTCATCAGCAGCAGATCCTTTAAGTCCTGTAAGTTGTAAGGTGGGGCCTCCATGGATCGGACTTGTTTTTCTAGCACATCCCACAGATGCTCGATTAGAGATCTGGACAATTTGGAGGCCAATTCAACACCTCAAAGACACCTTCTTCCATTGCTGTTAGTCCAACAACGCTAATGCTGTCAAGTAGAGGCACTAACCAGTAAGCTACTGTGGTTTGCTTCACACTACAGTAAGCCCACCAAGCCAGAAATGTCCAAGTGAATGGGAATGTTTAGCAAATGCCCAACAACTATGTGCAATGCGAATTTCCAGGGTTACAATAGGCAGTGATGAGGTCACATATCACCTCCTCACCACCTGTCCAATGCTTCTAAAAAGTGATCCGAGCACAGACTGCTTTTCAGAAGCAAAGCAGTTTAGTCACTAGTCTAAACTTAAGTGAGGGTTGTAACCCCTGCCTGGATATTTTGCCCTCTGTGTGCCAGTGTAGAGATTTTCATTCACGTCCAGTCCCATAGCCAAAACAGGTGAAAGGAAATCCCTCCAAACTGAGGAAGTCTCTGGTTATCACTAGAACTAGTGTCCCTTTTGGAAGATTTCTCCCTTATTCCTGTTCTGGTGGGGAGCTCAAAAGTGGAGATTTTCTTTCACTCTCAGTGATAGTGGTCACCAAGTCACATAGAGAGGGTGAATCTTCCTAACGGGGGGGGGGGGGGGGGGAAAGACAGCAATGATAAACTAACAGGTGTTCTAATCCCTCTCTACTCCATCCAAAACTAAAACTAAAGTTTTACCATTAGTTATAATTTAAGGTTAGTTCACCTTTCCCAAATTCTGACTATGTAGATGAAGGGCACCCATAGATGAAACCATTTGTGCACTGTGATCAAAGTTAAATAATACCCCTGTTGTAGGGGGAGGCCATTTTTATCTACCTCCCAAAGCCTCTCTGAATAATTCTCAGAGATGGCGATCCCTTCTTGACTTGTTAATTACACATTTCTAGGATGATCCCTGTGCATGTGTCATTTGCTGTCTCCTCAGTCACAGGAGCACTGAGCTCAGAGTTACTGTGACAAGGAAGAAGGAGTCTACATGTGCAGGGTAGGGATGAGCCGAACACCCCCCCCCCCCTCCCTGTTCGGTTTGCACCAGATCATGCGAACAGGCAAAAAACACACGAACATCGTTAAAGTCTATGAGACATGAACATGAAAAATCAAAAGTGCTAATTTTAAAGGTTAATATGCAAGTTATTGTCATAAAAAGTGTTTGGGGACCCGGGTCCTGCCCCAGGGGACATGTATCAATGCAAATTTTTTTTTTTAAAACTGACGTTTTTTCGGGAGCAGTGATTTAAATAATGCTTAAAGTGAAACAATAAAAGTGAACTATTCCTTTTAATATTTGTGCCTGGGGGGTGTCTATAGTATGCCTGTAAAGTAGTGCATGTTTCCCGTGTTTAGAATGGTCCCTGCACAAAATTTCATTTCTAAAGGGAAAAAAAGTAATTTTAAACTACCGTATTTATCGGCGTATATCGCGCACTTTTTTGCCCTAAAAATCAGGGCAAAATCGTGGGTGCGCGATATACGCCGATACCCGCTTTCCCGCGCCGAGTTTTGAATACTACGCCGACATATACCCAGCGCAGTACACTTGGGTATATTTGGCCAGTCTCGGCTTTTTCCGCGGTCACGTCCTGGACATACAGGACGTGAGCGCGACAGTTGCCGAGCCTGCCTGAGTGTACTGCGCTGGCTATATGCTGGCGCAGTATTCAAAACTCGGCGCAGGAAACGAGCGGGGAGGACGCCGCGAGGATGCCGCGCCCGCCGCAGAAGGACACCGGACCCGCCGCAGAAGGACACCGGACCCGCCGCAGAAGGACACCGGTCCCGCCGCAGAAGGACACCGGTCCCGCCGCAGAAGGACACCGGACCCGCCGCAGAACGCCGCGCAAGACACCAAAACTGTAAGTGCGAAAATAACTTTTTTTCCACAGGATTGGGGGTCACTTTAGGGGTGCGGGGTATACGCGGGAGCGCGTTATACCGCGATAAATACGGTACTTGCAATTATTGTTGGTCCCGGCAATACAGATCAAAGTCATTGAAAAAAACATCAGGGGTTTTAATATTAGGGGTAAACCCCCAAACCGAAAAAAAGGTGTGGGTTTCCCCCCAAATGCCATATCAGGCCCTTCAGGTCTGGTATGGATATTAAGGGGAAACCTGCACTATTTAAAAAAAATGGTGTGGGGTTCCCCCAAAAATCCATACCAGACCCTTATCTGACAGGCCACAGGAAAAGAGGGGGGGATGAGAGAGCACCCCCCCTACTGAACCGTACCAAGCCACATGCCCTCAACATGGGGAGGATGTCCCCATGTTGATGGGGACAAGGGCCTCATCCCCACAACCCTTGCCCAGTGGTTGTGGGGTTCTGCGTGCGGGGGCTTATGCATGCATATGCTTGGATTGGCATCCAGCCGCATCAGGTATGCGGTACAGAGCACACAGAAAAATGTCTAAAGTTCCAGTATTCACCACTCACTCTTGAGTGGGTATTGCACACATGGATATACCCATCTCACATGGCCTAGCAGCCGGAATGATGCACGAACAGTAGGAGAACAGCCTCTGTCACAGGCCGTCTGAGAACGAAAGGTGGATAGGCAGGGATCCTCTGCCAAAGGATTAAGTCCCGAACTTCCAGTCTTGCAGTAAAAGAGCCTTTAAGCCGACCCAGCTAACTGCAAGACAAATAGAGTAGTGGATCCCTTTATAGCGAAGTCACCAGGCCTATCCCAAGACATTAGCTTGCTTTGCTTGGTCTCCTCCAGGGCAGGTCCTCCCCCGGTTTCCTTCATTAAGCAGCTTTTCCCTCACTTGGATGGACAGCTTCGGATCCCCTTTTGCATCATACGCCCCAGCCAGCATAACTGGGACTACTTTATGGAAATGTGACCTCAGGCCAACATGGTTCCGAGGTCAAGATCACACACACGTGCCTCACCGGAGGAGGGCCAAGAGGCAAAGGCCCCCGAAAAAACACGTCTGCCCTTAACTATGCCTTCCCGTCATGCACAGCGGGGTACCACTCCCACTGGGCTGCTGCCGAGAAGGGTCATTCAACACACCATGGTTCGCTTGTGTTCCAACATGGGCCTGAGGGGGTATCGCCACCTACAGGTAACAGGGTAAAATAGAGGCTAATTTTAATAGAATTCAACAAAGTCTGAGCCCACTACTGACACCTTCTAAATTTAGAATAGCGCCCCAGTCATTGGGAACAAGGCGCTACACTTATGCTTGCAACAGTTTTATGGCGGCATCGTCCAGGTTTTCGGCAGAGGGGATTGGCAAGCTGCTCTCGTCCAGAATTCGCTTTGCCCCGTGGATGTTTGTTCCTTAGGAGAAATTAACAAGATTACTTGTTAACAATTAAAATAAATTTGTGCATGATCTGACAAATAAACAAATAAGAAGCAGACAATGGGGTAAAAAGTAATGGCAGTCAAAAAGGTAAAGGATTGCCATAAAAAATTCAGATGAATTTTCATTTGCTGTTCCACTGTTATGACTACCTGAACAACCCATTAACCCGTACCCATGTGTTCGTCTCACCCCTTAACCATAAAATAAAGACTCGGACAACATGTTATCCTTGAATGGACGTAGGGGTCGGCCACAGCTTTATTTTTTTCTTTAACCATAAAACATCTGTAAACCTTTAGTACCATCTCATGGTAAGATTACAAGGGGGAAGCAACCAGCCAGCCGCCGGCCTAAACCGACGGGCATAATAGCCTTCCCCCATTCCTTCATTAATATTACCGCCACAGGAGGAGCACAGCCCCTCAAACTGGGCTCCGACCCCCACCCATGATGTAAAGGGCCTGTTCAATGCCATCCTGAAGGCCAGACAAAAAGATATCAAGCCCGATATCATTGAGATGGACCCCATCCTGACCCATGAGCTGGCTATTGTCCCCTTCCAGCTGCCTGTGCCTCACCACTACCCCTGACCTGGCCCTGACGTACCGGGACATGCGGGCGTTAATTGTTCTGCGAGCTCTCTCAATTGCAGCCGCATCCCTATACTCCTGCCAGGTGACCCGAGGGACAATTTCGGACCAAACCAACATGATTTCCGAAAAAAGAAACACCATTCTTTCCAAATCCATTCTCATTAGGGTAATGATCTCCGGAACCCGCAGGGAGCGAATATCGTTCCCCCCTGCATGGATTACCAACACCACCGGCGACCGAGATACTCCGCCAATCTGAAAGGCTTCCATCAATATCCGAGACCAGGAGAGACCCCCAATACCTCTCCAATGAACCTCCACTGGAAATCCCAGGGACCTGCCGCCCGGCCGACAGCTGGCCCTCTGCGCGGCCCGATGGATATATGAATGGCCCAGAATGTGCACCACCGGCGCACGAGGACCTGAAAAAGGGGGAAAATTCATTATAGCAGCAATTCCGGGCGAGCATAACCTGCATAGCACCCCGACTTCCACCAACCAATTTTTTGAATGTCACCCATTGCTAGCCCGGCCCTAGCCGCTTCCGTAGCAGCACCAATTCTGAATGAATGTGTGCCAAAATCGTTCGCTGAAAACCCGACAGCCACAAGGCAGCGTTTGAAAACCAAACTGAACTGGTACCGTGTAAGGGGGGCCCCCGAAGCATGCACCAAAAACTTTTCCCCACCAGGACTCACCTTCAGGAACTCCGTTACCATTGCAACTGGACAAAGTGTGCCCCCCACTGCCCCAAAGCGCAACCAAGAACCTTTTCCCAGCTGGTCCGTTTTAGACCTTCTCACCCGAACCTGCAACACACCGTTAGTCAGTAGGACGTCATCCCTGAAAAGGCCCCCAGGACCCGTAGTCGCGGACGCCACTAGCTCGCTTATCCGTAACGCTCCGAAAAAAAGCCAGGCAAAACGCAGTAGAAAAAAGAAGCCCTTCGTAAGGAGAGGAACACACCTTAACCGTAGCCCCGACAAGGGAGTTCAGCAAGGCAAAGGAAACCGGACGCCTAGCGTCCTTTTTCCCGTGCCTTTTCCGCCAACCCTTTAATGCCTGCAGGATACCGAAATGCTTCGTGCAGTCCTGCCACCCGTGCAGCTTTAAGTGAAAACCAACCCCCCCCATGCGGCGTTGAGCCACCGCGGCGGAACAACCAGAAAGCTCCAAATTCAACAAATAGTCCACCGTAACCTGAAAACGTAAATTCCCACAGGAAGCCACGTCCCTGCCGCCCGCCACCCCCAACCAGGCATTCCACGCCTTACCATGATTGGACCAGGTAGCCGGAGTCACCGAAGCAGCAATGAGGGGCATCAAAGTCCTGACACCAGGGTCCATAGGGACTTCGGGCAAGGTAGGCCTTCCTGATCCGCACCCGGGCAAAGAGACCGGAACTCCTGGAAACGAGAACGAGACAATAAGTCAGCGATAACGTTATCAACACCTGGGACATGACGAGATCTGAACCAGATATTATTCTCCAGGCATCTGAGCACCAGATGACGGAGTAGGGCCAGAACCGGCAGCGAAGAGGAAGACAGACCGTTGATGCAATGCACCACACTGCTATTGTCGGTCCAGAAGCATACCTTTTTGTTCCTGAGCTGCTCCCCCCAAAGTTCAACCGCCACGACGATGGGAAAAAGCTCAAGGAGAGTCAGGTTGCGACATAACCCCTGCTCCTGCCACTCTAGTGGCCATGATTCCGCGCTCCAGCTCGCCCCGAGAATCGCGCCGTACCCTCCCGAACCAGCCGCATCAGTGAAAAGAGACAATTCCTGATTGCCTATTTCGACCGACAGGAAACACGTGCGCCCGTTGTATGTGCCCAAAAACGCCGCCACACTGACAGGTCCGCTTTTAGGGAACAAGTCAGTCGGATGCGATGCTCAGGCCTCTTGGCCCCTTTGGTGGCCAGAGACAACCGGCGTGAAAAAACACGACCCATCGGCATGATACGACATGCAAAGACGAGGAGGCCCAACAGCGACTGCAATTGCCGCAGAGTAACTTTTTGAACTTCACAAAACCCCTCGATCAAGCCTAATAGCTTTTCGAGCTTATCTGCTGGTAACCGAAAGACCATCTCAAGGGAATCGATTTCAATGCCCAGAAAGGACAGCCTGGTGATTGGGCCCTCCGTTTTTTCTGCGCAAAGCGGAACCCCGAACCTGCTCATCACAGCACAGAAAAAATCCAGCAAAAATTGACACTGAGAAGATTCGGCCGGGGCTACTATCAGAAAATCATCCAAATAATGAATGATGGATCTACAACCCGTTGCACATCGTACCACCCATTCCAAAAAGGAACTGAACATTTCGAAATAGTGGCACGATATGGAGCAGCCCATAGGCAAACAAGTGTCATAATAGAAGAGGCCATCCACACAGCAACCCAGAAGGTGGTAGCAATCCGGGTGCACCGGCAGCAGCCTAAAAGCCGATTCAATCAGTCAGTCAGTTTTAGCCATCATGGCACCTCTGCCGGCCCGTCGGACCAACAACACAGCCTTATCGAAGGAGACATAGGAAACAGACGCCTCATCCTTTGAGATGCCGTCGTTAACCGATGAGCCCCTGGGATAAGATAAATGGTGAATTAACCGAAACTTACCGCTCTCCTTCTTGGGGACCACTCCCAAAGGAGAAACCCTCAAGTTAGGAAATGGTGGGGATGAAAACGGACCCTCAATGCGACCCAAATTAACCTCTTTACTAACCTTGTCCCGCAGGGCATCCGGGTAAAGCGCAGCCGATTGCAAATTGCCAGCCAGTTGGTGTGAATCTGAGGGAATGAAGGGGATAAGAAAACCGTACAAAAAACCTATGCGCAACTGCTCAGCCTCCGACCTATTGGGGTAACGCTCTAGCCAGGGGAGCATCTCTTCCACGCTCACCGGCGTCTTTCCCTTCAACAGGCCCTGTACCCCTATGCACCGGTTTTGCGCCGCGGGGGCAGCGAACTGCCCCGTGGGCGCCACCGCAAGAGGAGCTCTCGTGCTTGAACTTGCACAACCCGAAGAACTACGAGGGGCCCGCCGACCCCTTACCTGGTCATCCACAGTTGGGCACGGCGAGGGGAACGGTCCAGGCACCCCCAGGTCGGCGGCGATGCGAGCCAGGAAGCCTCCATCGGACCGCATCCGCTCCCGGATCAAACCCAGCAGGTCTTCAGCCATGACACAGCCAAGGAAGGTAAGGAGCTCACTTGCTGGGGGGCTGCTGCGGGTAAGAGGAAGAAGGTGGGAGGGAAACCCACCTTGAAGCCTTGGTCACATGCCCACCCCAAATACCTCCCCCCTGGGCATCTTTAATTGGCTCTATCTGTCAGAGCACCACCCTCCCAGAGGGAGGGGGAAGGAGGGGGGAACTCAAGAGGGGAGAGACTCATTTAACCCCTTTCCTGACTGTCCCATCTCCTCAGCCAACCAGCACTAGAGTAATAGATTTTACATATTTACTAGATATGTAGTAGATTGTACAAAAATGCCACAGAGACTTTGCCTCCTACTTTGTGCAGATGGTTGCATTGATAACATTTGTTGTACATGGCTCTCTCTCAAGAACCAATTTGCATCCTGTTGGAAGATCAGTTTGCTTGAAATCTGCCAGTACATTATTTCTGTTGCAACCCTTTCTTTACAGTGGGGAAAATAATTATTTGTTCCCCTGCAGATTTTGTAAGTTTGCCCACTTACAAAGAAATGAAGGGTCTATCATTTTTATCATAGGTGTATTTTAAATGATTGAAACAGTATATGAACCAAAAATCCAGAAAACACGATACAAATGTTATACATTGAGTTGCAGTTCAGTGAGTAAAATGAGTATTTGATCCAAAAGCAAAACATGACTTAGTACTTGGTAAATAAACCCTTGTTAGCATAAGGTGACCAGATTTTTAATATTTAATCCAGGGACATATTTTTTTTGTATTGGCAAATGGTAAACTATTTTATATGCATATTTATCTCAAATTATATATGCAATTAGTGGTGTAGTGTGGACTGTCAGCGCCGGGGACAAGGCAAGAAATGTGCACCCCGCCAGACTTTTAGCACTCCCTGAGTCCCTTCCACTAGTACTGACCAATTTGATTCCTACACTGACATACCTGACCACTGCACTAACCTATCTGATTCCTACACTGACCACTACACTAACCTACCTGATTCCTATACTGACCACTACCCTGACCTACCTAATTCCTGCACTACTCACCCCCCCCCCCATTTGAACAGTGTAGATCGGTTGATTTTGCTGGTCTCCATGACAATCCATTGGAGCAGGGCTCCCGTCCCATGTACTGTTCCCGACACCCAGCTGCTCCACAGTATCCCCTGCCAAGAGCTTATCCAATAGCCGCCATACGCTCTGCACCGCCCCACCCCTCCTCTGTTCTCACACACACACACACACATGGGCCACCTGCACCAGAGGGATCATGGGGGACAGGCTGGACCACAGGAGTCACTGGGTGGTGGGGGCAACACTGTTCACTTGGGGGGGCACAGTAATGGATCCCCCCCCCCAAATGTTGCACCTGGGGCGAGAGTACCAAATGCCCTTCCCATGCCACTGCAATCTGGGGATAGACTGGCTCCGGGGACAGGGTCCTCAATCTGTCCCTGGAAGACGGGGATGTCTAGTCACCTTAATGTAGTGGGCACCTTCCAGTATATTAGTAGGTAAAGGTAAACCTATTTTTTGCAGTAGAGTTTATATGCAGCTCCTGTTATTTTAGTCAGCCCTGTCTCTTCTGATTTAGGATTCTATAGTTAGTTTTAAGCTCAGGGCTCAATAACCAGCATAGGCTAGAGTCAGGTTAGGCATCCGTCGGCAACTTCTGATAGATGCATGTCCGATTAGAAACTAGGAGGGAGGGACTAAAGTGCAGAGTAGATAGGCTGACTCTGAGTTTCAGTACCATTCCACAGTTTATGTGTGTGAAAAGCTACTTTCCAGGCTGGAGGATCTCCTCATCAGAGCTGATCTTGTCTTCAGGCCTCAAACACAAAGACGGACACTGCAGTGTGAACCTCCTCAGTGCCCCCTTGCAACATTCATCTGGAACAGTGGTCTCCAAACTGCGGCCCGAGGGCCAAATGCGGCCCTTTACTCGCCTTTATCTGGCCCTTGGGGCACTATCCCTCCCACTGATACGAGACACTATTCTGCCATCTGATACCGACAATTGAGCAACATTTCTCCCACTGACACAACTAATAGAGCACTATTCCTCCCTATGATACCAGCAATGCGCCACTATTCCTCCCTTGTTTGGAGACCCCTGTTCTGGAGGAATCAAAATGAATACCTATACATACCAGAGTTAGTACACTGGATGTATGTACTGGTATTATTTTTTTATATAAAGCTTGTATTATTTCTATACTGGTGTACACCAAATATGCTTATGCTTAATGTTATAGCTCTTCTGCTTCCAATTACTAATTACTTTGATTAGATTATTGGTTAATTTCCCAGGAAGAGAATGCACTGATTTTGATTTATTATCAAACCCAGTCTTCTACTTAGGGAAAGTTTTTTTTCCCCTATATATATATATATATATATATATATATAAATATATGCTTAGTGCAATATCTTGTTTGGGTAGGGACATTTTTCATAACCCCACCTCCTACAAACAGCTACACAAGCATTCAGGTGGTGGCAGCCTCCCCTCCCAAATCCTTGATACTGCTGCTTAGCTGTGCTCTGAAAAGCGATCCAATGCACTTTTTTTTTTTTTTTTACAGCTTTGACTAGTGTGAACCTAGTTTTAAAGTGGTTGAAAACCTTAGACATTAAATATTAACAAATCATATCCCTCTATAGTGTGTACTGAAAAAAGAGCACTAAGTGTCATTTCTGTCGGCTGCTTTGTTCCTCAAATTTACCTGACACAAAGAGAAAAATTGTGATGGGAAGGGATCTTCAGCTGATTGACAACCTCAGCTCTGTTCCTGTGTGCTGTGTGAAGGGGTGAGTCCCTTCCCTCTAATCAGCCCTCAGAACTCTCCTCCAAGTGTGACTTCAGCTCTCTGCCCCCTTTTTCTGAACTTGCAGACAAGCTGTAAATATTCAGCACTTTGAATAGGATGTACAGGAGAGAGGGCTGCACATAATCAGGTACAACTTATGTAGGATGATTTGTTTCATCTCTACAGTGCAGAAAATAAGTATTTGAACACCCTGCTATTTTGCAAGTTCTCCCACTTGGAAATCATGGAGGGGTCTGAAATTGTTATCGTAGGTGCATGTCCAATGTGAGAGACATAATCAAAAAAAAAAAATCCAGAAATCACAAATGTATGATTTTTTTAAACATTTATTTGTATGATACAGCTGCAAATAAGTATTTGAAACACTGAGAAAATCAATGTTAATATTTGGTACAGTAGCCTTTGTTTGCAATTACAGAGGTCAAACGTTTCTTGTAGTTTTTCACCAGGTTTGCACACACTGGAGGATTTTGGCCCACTCCTCCACACAGATCTTCTCTAGATCAGTCAGGTTTCTGGGCTGTTGCTGAGAACACAGAGTTTGACTCCCTCCAAAGATTCTCTATTGGGTTTAGGTCTGGAGACTGGCTGGCCACGCCAGAACCTTGATATGCTTCTTACAGAGCCACTCCTTGGTTATCCTGGCTGTGTGCTTCGGGTCATTGTCATGTTGGAAACCCAGCCTCGACCCATCTTCAAAGCTCTAACTGTGTTGCAATACATGCAGAAAACCCCCGTCATCCTCTCCTCAATACAGTGCAGTCGCCCTGTTCCCATGTGCAGAAAAACACCACCAAAGCATGATGCTACCACCCCCATGCTTCACAGTAGGGATGGTGTTCTTGGGATGGTACTCATCATTCTTCTTCCTCCAAACACGGTTAGTGAATTATGACCAAAAAGTTCTATTTTGGTCCTCATCTGACCACATGACTTTCTCCCATGACTCCTCTGGATCATCCAAATGGTCATTGGCAAACTTAAGACGGGCCTTGACATGTGCTGGTTTAGCAGGGGAACCTTCCGTGCCATGCCATGATTTCAAACCATGACGTCTTAGTGTATTACCAACAGTAACCTTGGAAACGGTGGCCCAGCTCTTTTCAGGTCATTGACCAGCTCCTCCCATGTAGTCCTGGCTGATTTCTCACCTTTCTTAGGATCATTGAGACCCCCACAAGGTGAGATTTTGCATGGAGCCCCATCCGAGAGAGATTGACAGTCATGTTTAGCTTCTTCCATTTCTAATGATTGCTCCAACAGTGGACCTTTTTTCACCAAGCCTGCTTGGCAATTTCCCCCGTAGCCCTTTCCAGTGTCCTTGTGGAGGTGTACAATTTTGTCTCTAGTGTCTTTGGACAGCTCTTTGGTCTTGGCCATGATTAGTAGTTGGATTCTTACATGTTTCATGCATCTAATTTAGCACTAACAGGTGACCTCAAACAGTGCATCTAATTTAGTGTGGAGGTTTACAGCTGTTCATACTTTGAGTGTTCTAGCTGATTTTTTTTTTGGATTATGTCAGGTGTTCAAATGCATGCAGATCATACAAATTTCCAAAAAAATCCAAAATAGTGATGGTTTTTTTTTTTGTTATGTATGTATCACCTGAGGCCAGTAACTTTACTAGGTATATGGAAGGGTTTACAACCACTTTAATGCCCTATACACACGATCTGTTCGTCTGATGAAAACGGACCGATGGACCGTTTTCATCGGACGAACCGATCGTATGTGGGCCCCATTATTTTTTTCCATTGGTGAAAAAAAAAATAGAACCTGTTTTAAATTTTTCGTATGGTTAAAAAACCGATAGAGAAAAATGATCGTCTGTGGGAAAATCCATCGGTCAAAAATCCACGCATGCTCAGAATCAAGTCAGCACATGCTTGGAAGCATTGAACTTCATTTTTCTCTGCACTTCGTTGTGTTTTACATCACGGTGTTGGACACAATCGGATTTTTAACCGATGGTGTGTAGGCAAGACTGATAAAAGTCAGCTTCATCGGATATCTGATGAAAAAATCCATCGGTTCATTTTCATCAGACGAATCAATCGTGTGTACAGGGCATAAGGCCCATGTGAACAAGGCCTATAAAATATATGTGGAAAATTATTTACTGCGCTGTCTGTGAATCACTCTAAATGTGATATCAAAAATGTGAAAGAGCTGCTGCAACTTTATGTGAGACACACACAATCAATAAACTGGAAAATAATAAGCTGTGCTAAAATAAGTGATAAAAATCAAAATTAAGTGACATGTACCGTATTTATCGGCGTATAACGCACACTTTTTTCCCCTGGGGACAAAGCAGGGGTGCGCGTGATACACCGATAGCGCACCTCGGACTCGGAGGGGAACGAGTGCCGCCGGAATTCAACGAGCCGTCATCTTCCCTTTACTCGGCTTTGACGTCACACACACTGTCCTGCCTCCACCACCGGCATTGGACCAGTGTTCTGTCAATCACAGGAGCTGGTCTAATGCTGATGGCAGAGGCGGGACTGTGTATGTGACTGCAGACGCCGAGTGAACAGGAAATGACGGCTGTACGAGATGACGGACGGCTGCATGAGGAGATAGTGAGTCTGCAGAGGGACACACAGGCTGCAGAGGCACACGAGGCGGGACTGTATGTGACTGAGATGACAACTGTACGAGATGACTGGCGGCTGCATGAGGAGATGAGGTGAGGCTGCAGAGGGACACACAGGCTGCAGAGGGACACACAGGCTGCTGAGGGACACACAGGCTGCAGAGGGACACGAGGCGGGACTGTATGTGACTGAGATGACAACTGTACGAGATGACTGGCGGCTGCATGAGGAGATGAGGTGAGGCTGCAGAGGGACACACAGGCTGCAGAGGGACACACAGGCTGCAGAGGGACACACAGGCTGCAGAGGGACACGAGGCGGGACTGTATGTGACTGAGATGACAACTGTACGAGATGACTGGCGGCTGCATGAGGAGATGAGGTGAGGATGCAGAGGGACACACAGGCTGCAGAGGGACACACAGGCTGCAGAGGGACACACAGGCTGCAGAGGGACACTGACCATTATTTTGCTTTTAAGTGGTTTATTTATTTATTTTTAAATCCTGAAATTTCTCTCTTAAATTGGGGGTGCGCGTTATATGCCGGCGCTCGTTATACGCCGATAAATACGGTAAATATTAACAGTGCATCAGACACAAGAAAGGTTGTAAACTCTCCATGTAACCCAATGCTACATCAATACTGAATCATGAAACACAAGAAATAATTATAAATCAAAGAAGAGAGGTTGTGAGAACCCTCTAAGTGACCAATTAACTCCAATAGATTGCTAAGAAAATACACAACATATAAAGTTCAAAATTACAGTTCAAACGGTGATTCTTCAACCCTATGTTCCGTAATGACATGAAACCATGACACCCAAAAGGCAGTGAGAGGGTATAATAGGAAAGATCCTTTACCAAAAATATACTGCCGATTACCAGCTTATTAAGAGATCACATACGCCTGTGGCTTATTCCCCAGCCCTGGGTCTCTGTGCTTGGATAGCCAGATGTCCCCAGAAACTTCACTTTAGGATGTCCTCAGTGTAAATCATTCCTCATAAAAGGACAGAAAGGCTTCCATAGTGTAATTCTTTAAAACCATTTATTAATTAAAAACAACAATATTGCACTTACAATTTTGCAGTGGTTATTTTAGCGTCTCAAATAGTACTCAAGCCGGCCGGCTCTTGATCGCTGCCCGTTGCTTCCCGGGACTACCATGGTTTGCGGTGACGTCAGCACCCCGCTCCTCCTTATACCGTTTCGTCACAGATGACGTCTTCCAGAGGCACTTCCTATACAATATATGCTAAAATTCACACTGAAAAAGAGCAAACCAATCTGACTAATTACTTTTTTACTTTGATGAATCATTTAAATGTGATTTAACGATTGCTCGTACATGCTTCAAATATTCTTATTTTCAGCCATACCATCAAAATATTTTGATTATTTAATTAAACTATTGGATTGAATTGTGTGTGGGCATTGTGCTGATTTATGTTCCCTCTAGCATCCTATTAGGTTTCCTGATTAATTAAACCAAACTTTTGCTTTCCTCTCGTGACCATTGAAGTGTTTGCATTGTATTTTTATGCCTTGTATTGCAGTACCGTGACTACCATCCTGCCCAGGGCATACTCCAAATACCTTCTTCATATCCGTTTAGTAGTAATAAACCTGTTATCTAAATATTTAACTACAGATCAGCAGAGATTATTTTTCATGTTCCTTTCCTTCTTTCTTCTGTGCATTCTTTCCATTGCCCCAAGTTTATTGGTGTTTAAGTGTCAAAGGATAAAGGCTATAATGAAAATAGAAGAGATATTTTAAGAATATTTTTTAATCTGTAAAGAATGAACATAAACTTAAAAGGAACAAGGAAAGCATCACAGGAAAAAGATAAGCAATTGTGATCCTATTATTGAATGAAAATATGTTATTGCTCTACATTTCCTCCTTTGGCTATAATTGAAGTATGATCAGTAATCAGCATGTCATATTACGCAGATGCAAATAAAAGTGATACACAGCAATGGAGCATTCAAAGCTTCTTTTCTGAATGCATCCACTCCTCTGTGTCTGCACATCATGGCTGATGTGCAGGGGATCATTGTGAACACCAATAGCAACAGAGGAGGACACATGGTCCCTTGATGGTGTTTGGCTTACTGTGGGAGAGATAATCAAAGTTCTGCTTATAAAGAGTCTACACAATGTGCTATGGGCCATGCATTGTACATGATGATGTCAGAGGACTTGCGACTGCCGGACTGTAGAGATCCACACTGCAAGGGAGGATCTTTGATTTCCAGTGAGATCAGCTTTAATGGTTCACGTATACCATGTATGCAACCACAAATGTGTATTTCATACATTTGTTAAAGCCCAGCTCCAGCCAAAATTCTCTTTGTATTAGCTACCTGTTTCTTCCTGTTACCCTTTTTTTCCATAGTGGGGGAATAAAGAGCCGTAAAAACCTGATAGATGTCCTGTTTTTTTATTTCTCTGAACTGTCTTAAATGGTGGAAACTGTGCTCTAAAAAGCAGATCAAATGACTAGTCGTTAGTAACGTTGCCAACTCATCCATACTGAATTACACTAATAAACTCTGCTAATTTTATGCAGATAAGGCCTCTTTCACACGGAGCGGTCCGTTTTTCGTTCCGCTCCGTGTGTGTTCGTCGGCTCAGCGGGGGGTCCCGCTAAGCTGTCGGCAGACAGGGCGGTCCCCACACACTGTGCAGGGACCGCCCTGTCTCTCCTCCGCTATCCCCTATGGGGAATCGGATGAAAACGGACCGTCTGTCCGTTTGCATCCGATCCGATCCGCCGGACGGAAGAAAAATAGGGTTTTCTTCCGTCCGAAAAAACGGATGCGGATCTTGCGGACGTTAGCGGATGCATCATCCGCTAACGGACGCGATCCCATAGGGGCCCATTACAAGTCCGTAAACGGACTTGTAATAAGCGGACAGTCCGCTCATGTGAAAGGGGCCTTTGGCACCAAGTGAGTTTAATTACCACCTTAATCAGCCACAGAACCTGTGTAATTAATCACTTCGCCATCCTGCCCATTGTCATATGACGTCCGCAGATTGGATCTCCCATCCTGGGTGGGCGTCATATGACGTCCTCGGTTTCCGGGCGGTATAGGGGGCGTGCGCCACCGATGACCTACAATCGCTCGTGACAGAGCAGAAGCGTGGATTTTTTTTTTTTTGTTTAGCACATTCTTTATTAATTTTTCACCTCAGTTATAAAAACAGCCGTATAAAATTCTTACAACATCATGTTTGCAATATTCTTACATTATACATTGCCTTACATATCTTATGCCTTTACACTCTCCCTCCCTTCCTATTCCTAATTATTCCCCCTTAATCCTTCCGTCCTGTTTACCTCTTGTTTCCTTTTCTGTGAGGTTACTTCCGGCCACTACTAAACTTTTTATCTTTCCTTCCTTTTACGGGGATTATCCCATCTTTTTAAACCACGGCTTCTACACTTTTTCAAATTCCTTAAAGTTCCCTCTTTTAGTGTAGACTACCTTTTCCCTCCACGTAAACACACAGATCCATGTCCTGTCAGGGGAGAGGAGACAGATCGTGTGTTCCTAGTATATAGGATCACCAATTGGTCTCCTCCCCTAGTCAGTCCCACCCCCCCCCCCCCAGGCAGATGAACTATTACAATTTTACTGGGTTTAGTAACACTTTAAGGGGCTTTTCTATCTTTTCAATCAGAGACTGTAAGCAGCTGGGAGTGAGATCAATCTGGTGTTGTACATAGAAAAGAAGAGGAGACAAATCTGAAGATGTACATAGGGAGGAAGTTGTCCCCGGTTGTGTTGCTATCAAGTTGGGCATCCCATATTTCTTATTCCCCCTCCAAGTTATTATTCCTAATAAAACTTAAAAAACAAGCTCAAAGTTCCTTGGTCCTTGTTTCTGGAGAAAGTGTGAAAAGTACTTGTTGTCTGGCTGTGCAGGAGTGAGAGACCCAGTCTTCTGCAAGCCCTGCAGGGGGTAGGGCTATACCTGTGAAAAGCGATCCAAATGTAAATTACTTTTCAGAGGTATGGTAGTTTAGACATAGGTCTAAATATTGCCTAACAGTCACAGACACGGGGGTTATTTCCATGGACGTCCGCTCCACAGGGCAAGGGGGGGCAATTGACCCCCCCTGGAAAGGTGTTGAAGAGTTTTGCAGCCACGGCTGTCTGAGCGGTCCAGGGTTGGATGTCACACAGGCACAGTGAGCAGAGTGAAGCTGTCTCCCCTCCAGTGTTTATGTGTACACAGGGGGAGGGAACCTGCTGTGCCTGTGCCACGCTGATGGCTGATCTTGAGGTACTGAATGGGATGGTGGAGGGGGGTTTGTGCTGACTGGGGGGTCTGTACTGAAGGGGGCATTTGCACAAGGGGTGTCTGTGCTTAAAGGGGGTCCATCTGTGCTGAAGGGGGGTCTGTGCTGAATGGAGGGGTCTGTGCAGAATGGGGAGGTCTGTGCTAAAGGGGGGGTCCATCTGTGCTGAATGGAGGGGTCTGTGCAGAATGGGGGGGTCTGCGCTGAAGGGGGGGTCCATCTGTGCTGAATGGAGGGGTCTGTGCTGAGGGTGGGGTCCATCTGTGCTGAAGAGGCGTCTGTACATTCTTTAGGCTATATTTATATGGGCATGGAGTGAAGCTTAATTATCTCAAGTGCTATTTCACACTGCCAGCTGGCCGCGTTATCGGTAAAGCGGCGCTTTACCATCATTTTAGCTGCGCTATTCGGTCGCTAGCAGGGTGCTTTTAACCCCTGCTAGCGTTTGAAGAAAGTGTTAAATGCGACTGTGTATAGCCGCTGCCAATGCGCCCCTCCCTGAAAAAATTTCAGCGGACGCCCATGGTTATTTCCAAAAGACAAAAACCACTTTGCACTACGCACTTGAAATTGCACTGAAAGTGCACTTGGAAGTGCAGTCACTGTAAATCTGAGGGGTAGATCTGAAATGAGGGGAAGCTCTGCTGATTTTATCATCCAATTATGTGCAAGCTAAAATGCTGTTTTTTTATTTTCCTTGCACGTCCCCCTCAGATCTACAGCGACTGCACTTCCAAGTGCACTTTGCACTTGTAGTGCAAAGTGGATTTGCCTTTTATAAATAACCCCCACGGTGTCTTAGATTGTCCCACAGTACAGATATATTGCTATGAGGATCAGAGTACAGGAGTGCCTAGGCAGGAGGAATTCAAGAATGGTCGTTTTTTTTCCGGGTACTGCTTAGGCACAATTTTTATAGTTATAGAACTTTTTGAGTTCTGATCATTTTGAATACGGAACACAGCTCAGGATTAATATGAAAAAGCTATGGTTACATGAGAGTCTCTGCGGCAGAATTCTGTCTTAACAATTTATTGGTGTTTGCAGATGAACTCATAGCTCAGCACCATAGCATTTGACTTTCACATAGATTTTTATTACATCAGTTGCTGAGTCAATTTGTTTTTTTACCAACATAAAGTTACAAAAAGACGTGTACTGGGAAGGACTATGGAACCTGTTTAACAAAGGTACATTATAAAGGTTTTATAATGATTTTAAAAGTGATTCATTCACATGGGTGTGTATTCTTTATCTCACTGTTGATGAAACTGCTGCCTACAAGAACCCCACCATGAAGGTATCAGTGCTATGAAAAGCTGCAGGCTAGGTGTTTGGCACTAAAGGAAGGCCTGATATAATGATTGCACATTTGATGCTTTATGCTCTTGATGTAAGGGTCCTAAGGGCAGGGAGAGGCTTGTGGTGTGTCACTAGTTTGGAACACAAAGTAAATTGTATACCCATTGCATAATCATATCCTACTTAATCTCTGATGTGAATCGGCATGCAAGAACTGGTTCTCTAATAGGTGGGGATATCATTCTTTATCATTTCTCAGGCAAAGGCAGCATAGTCTTCTAAAAACAAAAAGTATCTGTATATATAATTTCTATCAAAAAGAAAAAAAAATAAAGAAAAAAATGGGATTATTATTTATTTTAAGATATAGTTTAAAGTGATAGTAAAGGCAATTAAAAAAATAAAATAACAAACATGGTATACCGTATTTATCGGGGTATAGCATGCCCCGGCGTATAGCGCGCACCCCAAGTTTAGACAGATAGTTTAAGAAAAAAAAAAAGGTAGTTTAAGGGGAGAAAAAAAACTGACCTTTTGGATGCTTGTCCGGTGTCCGTCCAGCCTTGTGGGTGTCCGTCTGCGGCTTCCTTGCGCGGGATCTCTCCAGCCGTCCGGGTGTCCATCCGCGGTGTTTGGATTTGGTGCCTCGGCCAAGTTGTGCAGAGCCGGATTTCCTGTTTGTTCAGCTCCTCTCGGCCATGCCCGGCTCCTCTCGCGTGGCTGCTCTGCATGCCTTTGCCCACCCCCTCTCTCTCTCGTCATTGGCTTAATAGATTGTGATTGAGAGCAGTAGGAGCCAACGGCTTCCGCTGCTGTCTAAGCCAATGAGGACGGAGAGTCCCCAGAGAGCTGAGGCTCTCGTGCATATTGCAGGATCATGAGGTACTAGGGGAGCTGCTGCACAGAGAATGTTTTTTATCTAATGCATAGAATGCATGAAGGTAAAAAGCCTTGAGACTTTAAAGTGGGGTTCCGGGCATAATTTTTTTGCAAGCTAAAAGTAATCACATTAAATAGTCACTAAAACATATTAATAGCTCCCTAATCGTTCCAGAAATCATTGCAAACACTTGCCTTATATCCTCCAGCTCATGCTGTGGGCGTATCCATCATATGTGTGGGCATGTGAAGCCCAGTTCCTTTTTCTTCCTGGTTTTCAGGTAGAGGTGCATGCTGGTCGATTTTTAGACACAGTATTGCCCAGAGACTCCTGGGAAATGAGTGTCATCATTTCCCAGGAGGCAATGGGGTCTTAGGACAGGAAGTTGAACCACCTATGACCATAAAATAGGCAGATTATGAAATATGCCTAGTAACAGCCAGATAGAAGTGAGAAAAAATATATATATTTTTTTTAGATTAAAGGCAAGCTGTTAATAGAAAGTTAATTTTAAGCCTCTGAGCCAATTATGTATTCATCAGCCACTGGTTTACAGCACATATACAGATCATCTCTATTGTTGCTGTTGTAATTAATATTATAAAAATCTGCATACAAGTATTTGGGGCTTGTTGGCCTTCATCATTGAAGTGCATGGAAACCATGGCTTTCACGGAACAGGGCTGAAGGACCAAGAAGACAGCATAACTGTTAGGCATACTTAACTGCTTGCGGACCGCCACATGTACATTTACGTCAGCAAAATGGCACAGGCAGGCACATCAACGTATATATACGTGCCTGCCTTCCTGTGGGTCGGGGGTCCGATCGGGACCCCCCCCCGGTACATGCGTAGGTCCCCGTAGCTGGCCGAGCGATCCGGGATGAGGGGGCGGCTATTCGTTTTTGTCCGCCCCCTCCGGATCGCTCCCAGCCAATCCGCGCACTCCCGCGGTGTCACTTCCACCAGGAAGGGGGAAGTAATGTGATCTCTCCCCTCGGTGGTATTTTCAACCGCCGCTGAAGAGTGATTACATCTCACAGTAAGTCTGCACTAACACTACACTGACACCAGGACACACAGGCAGACTTAACCCCTTGCCATCACCCCCCCTCCCCCCCTGTCACAGTGTCACTGAATACAGTAATCATATATGTATGATTACTGTATTTAGTGTCAGTGTGACAAGCAGTTAGTGTTAGGTCCAGGGTGGCCCCCGTACCCCCCCCTTAATAAAGTTTTAACCCTTGATCACCGCCCTAGTTAACCCTTTTACTCCCTATTGCCAGCATTACTAATCGTTCATTTTTCTGATCGCTGTATTAGTGTCGCTGTTCCCGCTAGGTAGCTATTTTTTTTTTTTTATTGCGATTTTTTTTTTTTTTTTTACTAAAGACATGTGGCTAAATAAATGTTGGCCTAAATGTTTGACTAAAATGTCGTTTATTTGATTTTTCTTATAACAAAAAGTAAAAAATATTGTTTTTTTTTCAAAAATGTCACTCTATATTTGTATATAGCGCAAAAAATAAAAATCGCAGAGGCGATCAAATACCACCAAAAGAAAGCTCTATTTGTGGGAAGAAAAGGACGCAAATTTTGTTTGGGAGCCACGTCGCACGTCCGCGCAATTGTCAGTTAAAGCGACGCAGTGCCGAATCGCAAAAAGGGGCAAGATCCTTTACCTGCATTTTGGTCTGGGTCGTAAGTGGTTAAAGGGTAACTCCAATCTTGTGGAAAAAAAATATAAAAAATAAAATAAAATATATATAGCATATACAATTGCTAAAAGCTATGTTATTAAACATTCCTTTTCCTTTTCCGACTGCAACCGCTGTAATATTCTCTAAACTTAAGTGCAGTATGTCAACCTGGAGGTTTTCTGTACACTGTGCAATTTCCTACTTGTGTGATTGGCTCACTGATTCCCTGAAGTCTGCACTAAGATACAAGTCAAATTTTAGGCCCCCCCTGCAGTAAATAGTGATTTCAGTTTTGCCAAGCTGCTCCCCTGTTGTTTTTCTCATGAAAATATGAGCATCCACCGGCTCATTATAATGAACCCAGGGCCGATCCTAGGGTCACAGGCGCCTGGGTGCAGAAATATTTGTGGCGCCCCCACATGGGCGTGGTTATCTTACTAACTCCTCCCCTTTACACATGTTTCTATGGCAACAACTTCACCCCGCAACTTCATCCCCACCAATTTGCTTTTACAATAACTTAGTCAACGGCTTTGACAAGTCAAAAAAAAATATGTTTTATTATTTACTAATAAAAAAGGATTGACATTAAACAATATGTAAACTGTTTACAGTAAACATTAGCAATACCTATACAGTATTAAATTATTTGTCTGGCTTTACAATTAAAAAGTCAGCTTGATAAAAAGTGGAGTGTGACTAAAAATTATGAAAAACCTAGGAAAAATAGGTGGGGAAAAAACACATGCAAAGATTCATATAGCACAATGTGGAAAAGCGTTATTATGGTCTAAACCTGGGCCTAGTCGCTTTATGCACTGCACTCCTATTCCACAGTCCATTAACCAACACAATTCTCCTAATTACTGTACCACAACTCACAGTCTCACAGATACGCCTAGGGCTAGAGCAGGGGTCTCCAAACATTCTAAACAAAGGGCCGGTTTGTTGTCCTTCAGATTCTTGGAGGGCCGGACTTTGGCCAGCGGGAGTGTTGGGTATCGGTGGGAGTAAACATCTGGTATTAGGGGGAGAAAAAGTGCCCTATTGCTGATATCATAGGGAGGAATAGTACCCCATTAGTGGTATCAGTGGGAGAAATGGTGCTCCATTGTCGGTGTCAGATGGCAGAATAGTGTCTCTCGTATCATTGGGAGGATTAGAGCCCCAAGGGCTGGATAAAGGCAAGCAAAGGGCCGCATCTGGCCCTCGGGCCGCAGTTTGGAGACCACTGGGCTAGAGGATCCTTTTTTAAATAAATACAATTTTCAATAACATTTGCACAAACAATTAAATCACTTTGTCTGAGCCTACCTTACAGAAGAACTTTGTTAAATCAGTAACTGTTGAGAGAATGAACACTTTGGTTAGGACTATGCAACATACAACATGGAGTATGGGAACGAGAGGGGGAGAGAGAGTTTTATGTAAGACGTGATCTGACACTACTGGGTCTGGGGAGTGCATGTGCATTTTGATTGGCACAGCACAGTAGCTGCGTTTTTAATGGGCACAGTGGCTGCATTTTTAATGAGCACAGTAGCTGCGTTTGGATGGGAACAGTGACTGCGTTTGGACGGGCACAGTGGCTGCGTTTGATTGGCAGAGTGGCTACATTTTTAATGGGCACAGTAGCTGCGTTTGGATGGGCACAGTGGTGGCTGCGTTTGGACGGGCACAGTGGCTGCGTTTGACGGGTACAGTGGCTGCGTTTGACGGACACAGTGGCTGCGCTTGACAGACACAGTGGCTGCGCTTGACAGACACAGTGGCTGCGCTTGACAGACACAGTGGCTGCGCTTGACAGACACAGTGGCTGCGTTTGACAGACACAGTGGCTGCGTTTGACAGACACAGTGGCTGCGTTTGACAGACACAGTGGCTGCGTTTGACAGACACAGTGGCTGCGTTTGACAGACACAGTGGCTGCGTTTGACAGACACAGTGGCTGCGTTTGACAGACACAGTGGCTGCGTTGGACAGACACAGTGGCTGACTGTGTTTTTATGGGCACAGTAGCTACATTTTGATGGGCACAGTGGCTGCAGTTTGATGGGCACAGTGGCTGCGTTTGACAGACACAGTGGCTGACTGTGTTTTTATGGGCACAGTAGCTACATTTTGATGGGCACAGTGGCTGCAGTTTGATGGGCACAGTGGCTGCAGTTTGATGGGCACAGTGGCTGCAGTTTGATGGGCACAGTGGCTGCAGTTTGATGGGCACAGTGGCTGCAGTTTGATGGGCACAGTGGCTGCGTTTGATGGGCACAGTGGCTGACTGTGTTTTTATGGGCACAGTGGATACATTTTGATGGGCACAGTGGCTGCAGTTTGATGGGCACCGTGGCTGCAGTTTGATGGGCACAGTGGCTGCAGTTTGATGGGCACAGTGGCTGCGTTTGACAGGCACAGTAGCTGCTTTTGACAGGCACAGTGGCTGCGTTTGGTACACAGTGGCTGCGTTTGGGGCACAGTGGCTGCTTTTGGATGGGCACAGTGGGCAGTGACTGCATTTGGGGCACAGTGGCTGCGTTTTGGATGGGCACAGTGGCTGCAGTTTGATGGGCACAGTGGCTGCGTTTGACGGGCACAGTGGCTGCGTTTGACAGACACAGTGGCTGACTGTGTTTTTATGGGCACAGTAGCTACATTTTGATGGGCACAGTGGCTGCAGTTTGATGGGCACAGTGGCTGCAGTTTGATGGGCACAGTGGCTGCAGTTTGATGGGCACAGTGGCTGCAGTTTGATGGGCACAGTGGCTGCGTTTGATGGGCACAGTGGATACATTTTGATGGGCACAGTGGCTGCAGTTTGATGGGCACCGTGGCTGCAATTTGATGGGCACAGTGGCTGCAGTTTGATGGGCACAGTGGCTGCGTTTGACAGGCACAGTAGCTGCTTTTGACAGGCACAGTGGCTGCGTTTGGTACACAGTGGCTGCGTTTGGGGCACAGTGGCTGCTTTTGGATGGGCACAGTGGGCAGTGACTGCATTTGGGGCACAGTGGCTGCGTTTTGGATGGGCACAGTGGCTGCAGTTTGATGGGCACAGTGGCTGCGTTTGACGGGCACAGTGGCTGCGTTTGACAGACACAGTGGCTGCGTTTGACAGACACAGTGGCTGACTGTGTTTTTATGGGCACAGTGGCTGCAGTTTGATGGGCACAGTGGCTGCAGTTTGATGGGCACAGTGGCTGCAGTTTGATGGGCACAGTGGCTGCAGTTTGATGGGCACAGTGGCTGCAGTTTGATGGGCACAGTGGCTGCGTTTGACAGGCACAGTAGCTGCTTTTGACAGGCACAGTGGCTGCGTTTGGTGCACAGTGGCTGCGTTTTGGGCACAGTGGCTGCTTTTGGACGGGCACAGTGGGCAGTGACTGCATTTGGGGCACAGTGGCTGCATTTTGGATGGGCACAGTGGATGCGTTTGATGGGCACAGTCGCTGCGTTTGGGCACAGTGGCTGCATTTTTAATGGGCACAGTGGCTGCGTTTGGACGGGCACAGTGGCTGCGTTTGGACGGGCACAGTGGCTGCTTTTGGACGGGCACAGTGGCTGCGTTTGGACGGGCACAGTGGCTGCGTTTGGACGGGCACAGTGGCTGTGTTTGATGGGTCCTCTGGCTGTTTTTGACGGGCACAGTGGCTGCGTTTTTGACGGGCACAGTGGCTGTGTTTTTATGGGCACAGTAGCTGCATTTTGATGGGCACAGTAGCTGCTTTTGACAGGCACAGTGGCTGCAATTGGACGGGCACAATGGCTGCATTTGGGGCACAGTGGCTGCGTTTGGGGCACAGTGGCTGCTTTTGGACGGGCACAGTGGGCAGTGGCTGCATTTGGGGCACAGTGGCTGCGTTTGATGGGCAGAGTGGCTGTGTTTGATGGGTACAGTGGCTGTGTTTGATGGGTACAGTGGCTGTGTTTGATGGGTACAGTGGCTGCGTTTGACGGGTACAGTGGCTGCGTTTGACGGGCACAATGGCTGCGTTTGACGGGCACAGTGGCTGCGTTTGACGGGCACAGTGGCTGCGTTTGACGGGCACAGTGGCTGACTGTGTTTTTATGGGCACAGTAGCTAAATTTTGATGGGCACAGTGGCTGTATTTTGATGGGCACAGTAGCTGCAGTTTGATGGGCACAGTGGCTGCAGTTTGATGGGCACAGTGGCTGCAGTTTGACGGGCACAGTGGCTGCGTTTTTGACGGGCACAGTGGCTGTGTTTTTATGGGCACAGTGGCTGCAATTGGACGGGCACAGTGGCTGCGTTTGGGGCACAGTGGCTGCGTTTGGGGCACAGTGGCTGCGTTTGGACGGGCACGGTGGGCAGTGGCTGCATTTGGGGCACAGTGGCTGCGTTTTGAAAGGGCACAGTGGGCAGTGGCTGCATTTGGGGCACAGTGGCTGCATTTTGGACGGGCACAGTGGTTGCTTTTGGACGGGCACAGTGGGCAGTGGCTGCATTTGGGGCACAGTGGCTGCATTTTGGATGGGCACAGTGGGCAGTGGTTGCATTTGGGGCACAGTGGCTGCGTTTTGGACGGGCACAGTGGTTGCATACACAGTATAACTTTAACTTACACAGAGTCACAGACAGGTAGGGAGGGTGCAGTCAGCACTCAGGCACAGCAGCAGGCAGATCGATGGTGGCAGTGGCACTCAGTCAGTCAGACCAGGCAGAGATTGCAGGCTGAGGCAGAGGCGCTGGCGCTCAATCTCAGCTGAATCAGGCAGGCGGCAGCGGAGTAATAATTATGCTCCGTCCGCTCGGCGCTCGCTCCTCCGCGCTGAAGATGGCAGTCAGAGGTCATGGTGGGTGTGGAGCATCTCCAGCCGCAGAGGCGGCGCGCTGTGGATGCTGGGGCGGCCGTGTGACGTCACGTCGTCACATCCCGCTCGGCGCTCGGATGGATTCGGCGGCTCGGCGGCTCGGATTTAAAAAAATAATAAAAAAATCTCGGCGGCTCGCTCGGCGCCTCGCAGATGACAGCGCTGGGTGCGGGGCACCCACTGCACCCCGTGTAGGATCGGCCCTGAATAAACCAGTCTCTCCCATTCAAAATCGGACTCCAACCAGTCTAATGAAACAAACAGAACGTACAGTATTTCTTCTGAGCCACAAAAGATTGAAAGCTGCTATAGTTTGTTAAAATCTACACAATGTATATTGATCACCCAGATGGGATTTTTTTTGTCTCAACAAAAGTTGAGTTATTTTTTAAAATGAGTGTCCAGTCAAAGGCATTTTTTTTAAGTTTGGGATAAATTGAGGAAGGGTTAGAAAAGGGTTTTTATTGCTTTATGGGGCTCCTTAGAAAGATTTCCCTTCACTTCCTGTCCTGCTGGCAACAGGGCCATCTTAATAGCATCATGGGCCCCTGGGCAAAGTAATGCTCTGAGGCCCCTACAACCATGACAGTGCAGGTAAACAGACATCAAGTAGGTAGGAGGCAGACTGTCTCCCCTGTGTATCTATCACTCTCAGTGCCACCATGGGGCCCCCAATTTTGGGGCAGCGTGGGCTCAAGGACCAGCTGCTTTGGGGAAAGTGCAGGGGCCCCCCATGTAGCTGGGGCCCCTGGGCAGTGCCCAGGTGTGCCCTCTCATTAAGACAGCCCTGGCTGGCAATGTTTTACCACACATAAAGAGAGATGAACTTTCAATCAGCAACACATAAGCTTTTCTTTTGTAGAGCAGGAGAAGACCCCTGTCGGTGTCACAGATTTTTGTCATTTTCTATCTGGTGAAACCATTGTCTGCAGGACAGGCAATGAAGAATAATCTTTCTAACAAAGCCCCAGATAGCAATAGAACTAGAAAAGGATTCTTATCCTTACCCATTCTATCAACAACCATAAAAAAAATGTTTTGACTTAAAATACACTTTGAAAGAACCAAAAATTATTGATCATATTAAAGCGAAGTTCCACTCAAAAGCGGAACTTCCAATTATTTGTCTCCTCCCCTCCTCCGGTGCCACATTTGTCACCTTTCAGGGGGCTGGGGAACAGGTACCTGTTTTTGACAGGTACTGTTCCCCACTTCCGAGAGACAAGGCCACGGCCCAGTCTCCCGGAAATTCAGCCTCCTCTTTTCTCTGCCGCCGGACCAATTAGCAAGCGCAGCACATTTCACACACGTGCAGTAAGGAACCGGCAGTGAAGCCTTTTGAAGGGTTCAATTACCAGAAATGGAGACAGCTGATCCGATCGGCTGCGGTGCGACATTGTGACCATATATTAAAAGTCACCAGCTGCAGTATTTGTAGCTGCTAACTTATATTTTTTCGTAGGAGGGGGGGGGGGGGTGGACCTCTTCTATAATATATTCATGTACAATGCACCTATAACCTAACCACATGTCGTTAAAAAACGTTCTGAAGCCTAAATATTTTTTTACCCTAAGTATTTCTTGTATTAAAGTAGAAGTTCAGCCAAAAACTAACTCTGAGCCTGGGTTCACACTGAATCTGGGTTTAAAATCGTGCAAGTTAAGCTGAATTTGGGAGTGATTTCAGAGACATCTGTGTGGGTTCCTGCACAGATGTCTATTGAAATTGCTCCCCTTTTACTTACTTGAGCTCTCATTCGATTCAGCACTGTGCGCATGTGGAGCTCTTCTCTCCCCTCACTTCCTAGTCTCTCTGGCTTTGCTGAGGCAGTGGTAACCACTGGCTCCCGCTGCTGTCAATCAAAGGCAGTCACAAGATGGCAGGGCCTAGTCCCGTTGTTTGTGTCTAAAGATGCAGACAGCAAAGCTTGGGAGTGAGCATGCATGAGTGCCCCTATAGAAAGCAGCTTTCTATGGGGGCACTCATCTGAGGGGAGGAGCCAGGAGCTCTGACGGTGGACCTAACAAGAGGAAGTTTGGGGCAGATCTGTACAATTCCATTGCACAGAGAAGGTAAGTTTAAAACTGTTATTTAAAAAATAAAAGCTTTATGGTCACTTTAAATCCTGTAAAATGTTGTTATAGGTCTAAAATATAATGTTCATTGAGAACAATAACAAACAAAAGAGCCACCTGTTAAACCTGCATAGTATAGCCTTCCTAAAAAAGATGGTATCCACATGTCTCACATCTATCACAAATGTAAAAAAATTAAAACGTATTACATTTTAGAGTAGTTTGTAAAGCCAAACATATACTTTCTTTATGTCTCTGGGCCAACTGTACACCCAGAACAACTGGTTTATAGCACTGATACAGACTTTATTTGTAGAGGCCTTTACAAACTATATCCTATAATGTCAGAGGAGGTGATAAATTGATATTGTAATTGTATATGAAAAAACTTTTCCTCATCAAAACATTGCGTAACTGTATTTCTCCATATCATATAATAATGTACAGCCTGGGGCTGAGACCGTCCTGTTTGCTACACGGATATTTGTACTAACCATGTTAGTCACACGAATTAAAGTAAAACGGACAATCAATACAATATTTTATAAGATTTATATATGCCTTCTACCTATTACTTGTGTTAATGCAATAAAACGATTGCACAACTACCACAGTGCTTTGATCGAGTAATTGTTTCATGTGGCAGCATCATAATGAATTTCATGGCACAAGATACAGAACATTCTGCCAATGTTCTTTGTACTTTCACCACATATCACAAGGAGCTTGTTGCTAATTCTGAAGTCAGAGGATTACGGGGATTGTAAAAGCGTGTTTTAGGCAATTAGTGGTATGATCCATTTTACTTGTAATTATTTGCTGTGGCAATGTGATGGTTTTTCTCTACTAAGAAGATTTGGGTATTTTCTGCAAAATCCGCTTCCCTCTTTTAGGTTTGTGATAATGATATAGTATAGGAGATCGGTATAATTTGTATACTAAATAGCTTTAGACAATTGTATATTTGTTTTTAAATACATATCTGCTTCCCCTTTCCCATTGTTGATCTACAGGTAGGTCCTTTGAAACTGCTTCTACCAAGCTTACTGCTCACAGTTCATCTGAAGACTACCTGCAAATCTGAAGATGGAAGACCCTGGCAATCAGCAAAATAAAAGAAGCATAGAAACATGGAATAGTGATGGTTGAAAAAGACCAGGTGATCCATTAACTGCCTGTTTTTATTTTTTTGAGCTTTTTTTTTACCTTTAGAGTATATAGATCAGGGCCCGTGGAATCCAGAAGCGCTTAGAAAGTATGGCCGCGTACACACAATCGGTCAAACCGATGAGAACGGTCTGATGGACCGTTTTCATCAGACCAAAACCGATCGTGTGTGGGCGCCATCGGTTATTTATCCATCGGTTAAAAAAAAGGGAACTTGTTTTAAATTTAACCGATGGATACCTAACCGATAGAAAAAAAACGATCGTTAGTACGCACGACCACCAGTTAAAAATCCACGCATGCTCAGAATCAAGTCGACGCATGCTTGGAAGCATTGAACTTCATTTTTTTTTCAGCAAGTCGTTGTGTTTTACCTCACTGCGTTCTGACACGATTGTTTTTTTAACCGATGGTGTGTAGGCATGACTGACCATCAGTCAGCTTCATCGGTTAACCGATGGAAAAATCCATCAGACCGTTCTCATCGGTTTGACTGATCGTGTGTACAGGGCTTCTGAGATACTCCTGTTTCAGCTTCACCAATGCCTCTTATGTGTAGATCACCCCGTGTCTCTAATAGGGGCACAGGGTAATTGAGAACCCCACTATGATCTGTACTAGTCACATTCAATGCAGTATATATATTGTATATATATTGTGTGTTGGCTGATGTGTACTATAAAAGCTTGCTGTGGTAATTTAGTCCGCTACTGTGATGTAAATGAACCTTAGTATGGCTCCTAAGAACCTTTCATTGTGTTATGCTAATTGACACTGTATTGTGTGAAAGTTCTATTGATGATAGATGTGTGTTCTGAGTTAGCACAGTCTAGAGGTCAGATGTCTGACTTGTCAGTTGTAGTTAAATAGCTCATGTAAATTATGTCTATTAAAGGAATCTGTATTGTATAGCAGGTGTCTATCTTAAAAGGTCATATCTCGGAGTCACCTTGTCTGGGTAAAAGATTATTTTATTTTTTTGACAGTAAAGGGGTAAATGATTATTTAATTAGCTCATGTAGATTATGTCAGAGCTGGTGCCAGAAAGTCTGACTAAAATATGTGTAGTGAGGGGGCTCGTTAGGAACCATTGTATGATGTTGTGGGTGGAGTGTGTCAAAAAGATTGTCTATTCCTGTTGAACCAGAGAACAGAGCTGTGTGTCTCGTTTCTGGGGGAATCCGTATGGGTCGTGTTCGCCAGATTGTGCAGTGTCGATATGCTGTCTTGGGTTCGGAATGGAATATCTTAAACGGCGTTAACCCCTGTCCCATTTGGGGTTCCGTTACAAAAAAATTGAGGGGTAGTGCTGCGCTGTAGGGAAGGGAGTGGGGTGGGATAATGTGGAGAGGAAGTGTGGCAAAAAAACTAGATATGTGGAAAAAAGAAGAAAGGAATAACCTAACTATTATAATACATGGCAATGTCAGAAATTGACAGTGATATAATAAAATATTAAACGTGCAAAATGCAGCCTAAGCCGGCTGCCAAACCAATGACAGTGCAAAATGACATATAAAGTGTAACTTCCTTATACACAATCTGGTGCACAGAGTGCCAGAAATAGCACACAACAGTGTAAATCCGAGTGAATGTCCATACAGCAGGTAACCATAGATAAATGCAATATATAAATGCAATATAGAAATAAAGTTAAAAAAAATTGCTGATGTGAAAGCCAAAATGATGTGATGACAAGTTGCAGGTACTATCTCCAAAATAAGTAAAGATGTCCCCTTACCTTACTGCTGTATGGTAACAGCAAAAAAACAAAGTCCAGGAGCACTTTTCAGGTTGAGTCCACTTGTGGTGTCATCCAAATAGATAAAACTGGTGAGAATGGATCCTTTCTGGTAATCACCTCCAAACGATAATAATCGCTCACATCCAGGAAAACAAAAAATGCCAATAGTGTAGTACCATTAAAACAGGGGGGGTTTCATTAAAACAATACACTGGGTACGCAAATGGTTTTACACAGAGCAGCTACAATTCTCCTCTTCTCAGGTCCCCCGTCAGTGCTCTTGGCTCCTCCCCCCTGACTAGTGCCTCCATAGCAAGCGGCTATGATTAACAGCGCATTGGCTCCAACTGTGTGTCTGAACCAATAAGAAGGGAAAGAGCCTCTGCTCTTGTGCACATTGCTGAAAGGAGATCTGGCTCAGGTTAGTAATAGGGGGGCTGCATTCAGAAGTTTTTTTTTTTTTTTTTTTACCATAATGCATAGAATGCATTAAAGAAATTGTAAACCACGGCTACTGTGTAAATAAAAAAAACATAATGTGCTAGTATGCATTGCATACTAGCAAATTGTGAAATATTCACCTCGGAACAAAGCCCTCCAGTGCTGTATTGCCACCACTGAGAGGGCTGGCATCCACTGGACCTTCTTTGGGGTTCGTGCTCTGTAATTGGCCAGAGCCATGATGACATCACTCCTGTGCATGCACGTGGGAGCCCTCAGTTCCAGCACAAAGCTCTAGATATGCCAGGCCTTCAGAGCGCATGCACTGGTGACGTAAGTGGCTGCATGCAGGGTGAATATCTCCTAAATGGTGCATGTTTAGGAGATATTCATTCCACCTACAAGTAAGCCTATAATAAGGCTTACTTGTAGGTAAAAATGACCAAGTGGGGTTTTCTACCGCTTTAAGGTAAAAAAAATAAAACTTCTTCCTCTAGAACCACTCTCTATATGTGCTTGAAATCTATTCAAAGCAGGAACTACTCTTTCAGTAAAATAAGACTTTACTTTCCGACTGCTGGTTTGAGATTATGTCCCAGTGTTCTTGATTTTAGCTTTATATTGAAGATACAGCCCTCCTGAAGCACATTCACACCCCTTATATATTTCAAGGTTTCAGTCATGTTCATCCTTTCCTTTTTTTCCCTCCAGGCTGTAATTTCCTGCAGTCTCTCCTAATATGGTTTATTCCTCCGACATTTGATAATTTTTGTTGCCCATCCCTGGACTTGTTCTATCTTATCAATATCTTTTGGTAAGTTGTTCTTTAGGGTCCCTGATAGGGTGGACAGGTAGCTCAAGGACAAGGAGTGGCACAAGACCTTTGCTGGACTGCCGAATGCTGGTACAGGTGAATGGGAGCCACAGGTCCGTGGAGGATGACTGATAGGGAATCGGTCACTGGATTAGCGGATGTGATGATACCAGTGCAGGATCAGCAGGCAGGTGACAGCACTCCAGCTCCACTCCAGCTGAAAAAACCTGTCACACTCGATGGGCAGAGAAAGGGGAGGGGGGAGAGAGAAGAGAGCCTCCAATGGTGCAGTATGTGGTAAAAAACAAATATTTATTGAAGAGATAAAAAAGGGACCCTTACAAACAAGAGGGAACCGAGATCCTCCTGCCTCCAGCCACTCCCTACGCGTTATGTTACCTCCCCAGACAAAGTCACGTAAGGTGACGTAACGCGTAGGGAGTGGCCAAAGGCAGGAGGATCATGGAAGTGACGTGAGGAGACGCTGCTCATTTTGATTAATTTACTGTTTGTTTTTTACCTCTTGTTCTTAAGGGTCCCATGAATATTTGTCTTTTACCACATACTGCACCATTTGAGGCTCTTTTCTCTCTCCCCCCTCCCCTTTCTCTGCCCATCGAGTGTGACAGGTTTTTCAGCTGGAGTGCTGTCACCTTACAAGAGTTTGTGGATAGAGTGGGAGAAGCTTCTATGGTGTATTTACACTTGGAACATAGGAAGATTATCCTCATCGCTCTGGGTCTTAAAGGCGAAGTACCTTCCTATTTGAGGTGAGAGGCTAGAGAGTCCTTTTGCTCGAGACATCAATAGTCTGTTGCACTGTATGGTGGTCACTATCAATTTCTGGCAGTCAGAGGTCTTGTTCTGTGTTTTTTGGATCACTGGACACTTTATGCACATTATTATGTGCGATCTCAGAATATTCACCTTATGAACTTTGGTCACACTTTTTTCTATGATGTTTACTTTTATATAATTTTTATATATATTTTTGCACATGTGCACTTTATACATTTGAATTTATTCACTTAGTGGATTATTCAGGCACTTTAATAATGTTTTTTTGATCTTGGTAAATGACATATTAATTAGCCCCTTCCCCCATTCTCCATCCTGAAACATACCCCGCAACAGCTGGGGGGAGGAAAGCCATCAGCACTGCAGTGGGGGGAGGGGGGGGTGCGCAACACAGAGGGGAGCACGGGAAGTAGGGAGAATCAGCACCACACAGAGTGATTAGGGTGTTTCCTAAATTATAAATGAACAAATATAATGTGTTTAGCTCCTTTTGTTTAATAAATGCCCATTATCTAGCATGTGAAACACAGATCATGTTTTGGGTTGTATTTATGCAACAATATTGAAAATTCAGGATTCACAGCCTTGAATGCACCTCTGTGCATGCCTGTCAACATAGCCAGTGAGAAGAAGAGTACTATGCTGTGAATTACTTTATTGTACTATACACTTTCCCTCTCATTAAACGGATGCATTAATGGGTGAGCCTCAAAAACACAATACAGCAAGATCAGGAGTTGTTTGTCACGCATATCTTTCCTCCCACACAACAATTGTACCCAGCTCACAACACTAATCACACACCCCTCTGCACAACCAAGTCTCATTATTTAACAATTAGCCATATTGAGTGGGGGAAAAAAGCCTGTATAGGACCCAGCACAATATTGTAGATGCAATCATAAAGGGACCCCTATAGAATGAACAATGATGTAGCTGCCAGATTTGTCTGTGAAATCACCAGGAGGGGGCACACTTTGTTGCAGATTCTGCCCATTGTCCTGAAGTGCCCACATGGATAGTTTGGTTCAATAATTTGACTGTAGTGTTTTATTATTAACATTTTAGAAATTAAACACAAGCAAAATTACACAAAAGTAATGTTTCAGAAAATGTACATCATACTGTAATATGCGGCGTAGCATACAAAGACCACCACACTATTTGGAAGCCTAATTATATCTTCGGCGTGCATGAAAAAATACTTTTTGCACACATTTTATTAAATAGACTTTACAGAGACACAGAACAAACATTTCACGAAATAGACGTTACAGACACACAGAACAAACATTTCATTAAATAGACGTTACAGACACATAGAATAAAAGCCTTGTACACACGGTCAGATTATTGGACACATTTCTGTCAGTTTTTTGTTTGATGCTAGTCTGAAATCAAAAGTGAAGAGGGTACTAACCATCAGAAAATTTGCAGAAAATTTTCGGAAGACAGAATTCAACATCAGAAGTGACGTAATGTGTTGAACTGTTTTGTATGCGTTCTGAACATTCTTATGCCGCGTACACACGTTCGTTTTTTGCGATGAAAAAAAACGTTGTTTTTTAAAACGTCATTTAAATTGATCGTGTGTGGGCAAAACTTCGTTTTTTGTCTTAAAAAAAACGACCAAAAAAAAATTCCAACATGCTTGAATTTTTTGTGTCGTTTTTTGTTTCACAAAAAGTCACCGTGTGTAGCAAAAACGTCGTTTAAAACGACGTTTTTCAACCCGCGCATGCCCAGAAGCTAGTTATGAAGCGAGCTTCAATGGAAAAGTGTGGTGAACGTGTAACCTCGTTTTTTGTGAAAAAAACGATGGTGTGTATGCAACATCGTCTTTGAAAGTGACGTTTCAAAAACGTCGTTTTTTACTTCACAAAAAACGTCGTTTTTTTTTCATCGCAAAAAACGACCGTGTGTACGCGGCATTAGTCTTGCTCTTTAGATTTTTTTTGGTCAGAAAACCATACTAATGGTCAGAAAATCGGACGTTGTGGTCACATCAGACAAAAATGTTCTAAGCCTGCACATTCAATTTTTGTCTGCCGAAAATTCGTAATCGGCTGTCAAAAGCAGCATACTAACGATCAGAAAATCGGCAGATCGTTCACCGGACGACATTTATCTTCAGGTTTTCTGACCGTGTGTTCTTCATTTTTTAAAGTCCGTAAATGCCAAAACCATCAGAAAGATTGTATAAAGGAAATCAAGACAAAAGACATTAATAAATTCATTCAATGAGGTGTCAAAAAGCTTCTTCATACATGAGTTTAAAAGTGAGCACATTATACATCCCCATTTAAGGGAGATATTTAACTTATCAGAACAAGGGAAATACGTTAAGGAAAATGCAGATTTTTTTTATATATATATATATATATATATATATATATATATACACAAGCCTATTTTTTGGATAATGCTAAAGCAGAGCTTCACCCCAAAGTGGAATTTCCACTTTAAATCCCCCCCTCCTCTGCCATATTTGGCAGGTCATTTTTTTCAGGGGAAGTGGGTATTTCGTTTTGACAGGTACCTGCTCCTCCTTCTGCTTAGATCGCCTAGGACTAGGTGATCCAAACGGAGGTTCTCCTCTTGCCACAGGTCCCAAAAAAAACGGTGGGACCATTCCAAAGAGCAGCACGGCTCAGGCATGCGCAGTGGGCAGCCAGGAACCTTCACAGCTGGGCATGCACTGCAGATGCAAAAGCCACGCTGCGCACTGTGACTGGCCGGCAATCATCTGGGACCTGTGACGTGTCCCAGATGATTGCAGAGAGAGAGGGGGGAGAGGTGAACTTCTGTTCGGCGCCGCTAAGCCCCGCCAAAAAAATGACATGCAAAATGTGACATGTCAGGGGGTCACCTTCTCTTAAAACGAAAGTTACATTTTTGGGTGGAACTCTGCTTTAATACTGTGTATTGCCCCCTTTAACATCAATGACAGCTGGAAGTTTTTGTGTGGTATTTGTGGATTAGGCTCTTTATCTTCTCAGATGGTAAAGCTGCCCATTCCTCTTGGCAAAAAGCCTCCAGTTCCAGTCAATTCTTGGGCTATCTTGCATGAACTGCACGTTGGAGATCTCCCCAGAGTGGCTCAATGATATAGAGGTCAGGAGACTGAGATGGCCACTACAGAACCTTCACTTTATTCTGCTGTAGGTAATGACAGGTCAACTTGGCCATGTGTTTTGGATCATTGTCATGTTGGAATGTCCAAGTATGAACAGCCACAGTTTTCAGAGCATTTCTCCTGAAGTTATTTGTGGGTTTTTCTTTGCACCCCAAACTATTTTCCTGGCTGTTGTGGCTGAAATTTTAGTTGTTCTACCTGACCGTGGTTTGGTTTCAACAGAACCCCTCATTTTCCACTTCTTGATTAGAGTTTGAACACTGCTGATTGGCATTCTTCATTCCTTGGATATCTTTTTATATCCCTTTCCTGTTTTATACAGTTCAACTACCCTTTCCTACAGATCCTTTGACAATTCTTTTTCTTTCCCCATGAATCCAGAAAAGTTATTATGGTTTTCACAAATTCTGAAAGCTGTAAGGGAAATATGAAAACCTTCAGATTTTTTGAGAAATTTGGATATTTATACCTCATACACACGATCGGGTTTCCTGGCAGACTTTTTACTCCAGGGAAACCCGAGAGGAAAGCCGAGAACCGGCTCGGCAGCTTTTTCCCCCTACAAGCGGCTGGTTTTCCTGACAGGAAAACTGCCATGAGAGCTTTGGCTGGGAAACCCAGCCGTGTGTATGCTCCACCACAGTGTTTCCCATAGGAAATAAGTAAAAAATAAAAAAGCAAAGGAAAAATTGCAAAAATAGTCTGACCCATGACATGTCATCTGAGTGTTCAAAATGGAGCACAGGGCCTAGCAGTGAAAGGGGTTTTGTGTTATCATTCATATTCTCTGAAAAATGGCCAAAAAATCATAAAATCATAAATTCTGTCAGGGTATTTAAACTTATGAGCACAGCTGTAAATATACACACTGGCCCGGATTCAGAAACAAAGTACACCGGCGTATCTCCCGATACGCCGCCGTAAATTCAAATATGCGCCGTCGCATCTACGCCGATTCAGAAAGCAAGATACGCCGAAAAACATGGCTTCAGCCGTCCGACGTAACTTGCCTACACCGGCGTATCGTGGGCGCATAGTTACGCTGGACGCATTCAGCGTTCCCATGACAAATATGCAAATGAGCTTGATACGCTGATAACATAGTTGCGCCCGGCGTATTGATATATGTCGTTTGCGTAAGGCGTTCGACCAGCGTAAAGTTACCCCTGCTATATGAGGCACAACCCATGTTAAGTATGGACGTCGGAACAACGTCGTATTGTACGTCGTTTACGTCGTTTGTGTAAGTCGTTCGGGAATGGGGCTGGGCGTAAGTTACGTTCACGTCGATATCAATGAGTATTTCCGTTCATTTGGCGCGTCATTTACGCGGGCTCACGATTCATTAACATACAACACGCCCACTACCAGCCTACTTTGAATTACGCGCGGTTACGCCAGCCCATTTACGCTACGCCGCTGTAACTTAGGGCGCAAGTTCTTTCTGAATACGGGACCTGCCGGTCTAAGTTACGGCGGCGTAATGTAAATGAGATATGCTACGCCGCCGGAAAGATACGAAAATGTACCTGAATCTGGCCCACTGTATGTAACTGAACGTAACCAGCTGAAACTGCACTGGGACTGCACACATCTGGTGAGACAACAATTGTGAGAGAGGTTAGGAATAGCAGCAATGTAATGTGCCTGCAGGGAGAGAGGTGGTGTGAGGAATTTCACCTGTGGAGAAAGAACGGCGTTATTAGGTGAGCCTACACCTCACATTCACACTGTGCTACAAGATCAACCAGTGGGAATACCAGGATTTACACATTGTTAATGCATGAGTACATCACAATGCCTGTAGATCCTAAGGCTGCATTCACACCTAGGCGACACGATACGCGGCGTACGCGGCTTATCTTGCCGCCTGTAGATTAAACTTTTTTTTTCTTCTTTCTTTAACATTGCGGTCTATGAGCGAACGCCAATGTCGCCTGAAAAAAAGGGTCCGGGACTTTTTTTCAGGCGACAGGCGTTGAGATGTGAACCATCTCCATAGACCGCAATGTTATTTCACATCTCGAGCGACAAGAGCGTCAGGCGACCGGCGTTTTGTCGCTCAGATGTGAATGGAGCCTAAGTGTGTCTGCTCCTGCTCACAACAGAAGCAGCAGTGTTAGGGGATGAAAAAGTATTACCTATCGATTTCCTACAAACTGGAGGCATCATTGTGGTAAGTTCCTGGAACAGACAGCTTGGTATCGTAAGTTCGTCACACATGACCGTCGCATGCAGCTGGACCCCAACCCAGAAAATGAAGGTTGCTGTACCTGCAACTGTATAGCCCACTCCATACTGTCCTTTGCATGAATGGTGGTCTATGGCCTAAGCTTCCCACCCTCCTGATCAAGTATGGTTAAGCCCCTAATCTCAGGAACACTCACACATTAAAGGGGTTGTAAAGACAAAAGTATTTTCCTCTTAAATTAAAGTCTGACAGTAGCTGATAAAGTAAAAAGTAATGTTTTGCATTATAACTAGTTTGATACCTGTTGAAATTGAGCTGTTTTATTCACCTCTGTCACTCCTGAATCGTTATTCTCACTGACTTCCTGGTTTGCGGTGCGCATTCATTCTTGCTACATCACGGCCTAATGGGAACTACAGTTCCCATTAGGCTTAGCCTCCATGCCTGTGAGGGATAAGAGAGCATCTTCACGCAGGGCTGTAGTCATAGGAAGGGGGTGAGCACATTCTGCTTTCCACCATGCAGGTGCTGGTGGAAAGCAAGAAGAGGAGAGACAGGAAATGGCATTTTTAAACCTAGATTACTGTATTTTGGAAGCCAAAAGGAAAAACGAGGTAAGTGATATTTAAATGCTCTAGCTTACAGCAATCCATTGATCTAATAAAAAACAAACCTTTAGTGTTCCTTTAAGTCCAATGCGCCAGGACCCTACAGCCAGGTTTGCACCAGCAACCACTTCTCTTACTTGAACTTCCAGAAATGTACTGTAAAAAGGCACTTAGATATTCACATGGAGGCCAGCTAAACCCCTTTACTGTGTAGCACTACCCCCGGAGGAGCTGCTAGTTATATTTGGGTGGCATGTTACCTCTATCTTCTCGCTTTCCAGGGTGAAAGGAGAGTCTGAAGAATTTCAATGTCCACACAAAACCAGGATTCAGGAGACGCACCTCAGGCCAGGTGGGCCACGATGTGCCTGGGACGACAGACCGACCCTGCCTAATGGCGTCTGTCCCTTAAGTACCCCTCCCCAGCTTGGCGACCACTCCCACTGATTTGTTGCCGAGGGGAAAACTTAATACACCTTGACCCTGCTGCTGCCACCCTTGGCTTGGGGTAGTGATGACACCCCCAGACAAGCAATGGTGGATATTCTCAGCACAGCCATGGCTAGAACAGAGGCTAAATTGCCTTTAATCACTCTTGTCTGAGCCAAATAACAGCTCAGACCCCACTAAATTTAAAGCAACGCCTGTTCAATAGGAGCAGGGCGCTACAACTGTTTTAAGGCAGTAGTTGATACAGATTAACAAACAAGGAGAGAGGCGCCTCTGGGTGTAGTATATTAAACAATTTTAATCACAAAGCCAAAGAATAATAAGAAAACCACTCACATTTTGGTGGTGATATACAGGCATATCAAAGTTTCTCCAGAAGGGAGGGGTGGCTGTCATCTGGTGCGCTCGTTCATCCACTTGTTGTCCACTGGTTTAGCGCTGTGTGGTGAGGAGTCAGTCCTGTTTCCCTGGATGTTTTGCAAGTGGGTGCAGTGGATGAAACAATCCTCAAAGGGCACAGCGCCGTGCAGCAGGAACAACGGGCGATGGATGATGACGTCACCAGGCAAGCGACGCGTTTCCGAATGCTAGGGCAGAGAATGACACGACTGCCGCATTCCTTTCTCAAGCTGGTGGCGGTGAGGCGGGGAGCTAGTTTTTTAAAGACATGACAGGTGAAGGGAGGAGGCCAATGATTGGTTGCGGCCATAGAGGTGGGAGGGGATTTGCGGGAAGTGTGTTCACGGAATGGATTGATAACACATAGGTGGTGTAATAGCTGACAAACGAAAAATACCAAACAACAAAAGACAACAAGACGAGGATAGTATGGAATCATGGACTTGGGGCTGGAAGTTTAAAAGTATTGGAATGGTTTTAATGGACTTAATTTTGAGAGTAAGTGAAAAGAAAAGGAAAGGAATAAATGTTGAGAAATAAAAACTAATAATTAGTAATAAATAAAAAGTAAAAAATAATAATAAGTAATAATGAATAATTAATATGTATATATATGGTAATAGAAAATAATAATAATAGATAAATTGATAGAAAATGGTAAATGATAAAAATGAGAAAGAATAAGATGGGAAAAATTAAGATAAAAATGAAAAAAAGAAAAATTATTATATATATATATGCACATGCACACATGCATATATGCGCACACATACACACATACATGTGCACATACACACACACCAAAATAAGAAAAAAATAAATATATATATATATATATATACATACATATACATATATAAGAAAACGCATACATATATAGAAAAATTATATATAAAAATATATATACATAGGGAAAAAATATATATATAGGAAAAATAATAAATAAATAATAAAAACATTTTTTATATAAGTGGAGGGTAAAGTATAGGGAGCTGGGAAAGAAGGGGAAAAAAAGGGGGAAGAAATAAAAGAAAAAAAAAAAAAGGGGAGGGAGAAAAAGAAAAAAGAGAAAGAAATAGGGTGTTTTATAGAATGGTGGAGATCTCAATGCTCTCATTGATGCCTCCAGGCGAGAGAGTATCCAAACTGTAAATCCAGTATGTTTCACGGGCGCATAGTTTTTTGTATCGTTCAGCTGGGACAAGTGATTTATTAATCTGTTCTATGACCCAAACTTTTAGTCCTGCAGTGGACTGTTGGTGTGATTTAGTAAAATGTCTTGGAACACTGTGGGGGTCGGTGCCACCTTCTACATTTCTTCTGTGCTCCCCAAATCTTTCTCTTAACGGACGTATAGTTCGTCCTATATAGAGTAGGCCACAGGGGCAACTCAGACCATATATGACAAATTCTGAAGAGCAGTTATAAAATTCTTTTAGTGGGTATGTTTTGCCCTTAGTATGAAAATTCTTCTGTCCGTGTTGGACGAAGTTGCAGGTTTTACAGCGAGCCTTTCGGCATTGGTACATGCCTATTAATGGTATAAGGATTGGTATAGATGATGTTGTGGTGATAGATTTAAGTTTGCTTTGGGCAATTTTGTTTTTGAGATTTGGGGCTCTCCTGTAAGTGATATTAGGACGAGCTGGTAAGATGGATTTTAGATGGGGGTCCTGGAGAAGAATATTCCAGTGTTTTACTAGTATTTTTTCCATTTTTTTGTGTTTGTGGTGAAAAGTAGTCATAAATCTGACTGGATGTTCATCCAAGATTCTTTTTGGTTTCGAAGGTTTTCCGTTTAGATAACATTTAAACGCTTCATCGATTAGGGTTTCTGGGTACTCCTTTTCGGTGAACTTATTTCTGAGATGTTGACTTAGTGTTATGTAATCCGAGTCTTTGGTACAATTCTGTCTAAGACGACAAAATTGGCTGTTAGGAATATTATTTTTCCATCTGGGTAGGTGGCAGCTTTTGTAATGCAAATACGAATTTCCGGCCGTAGGTTTTGTATAGTTTTTAGCCCAAATAGAACACTCGTCGTGTCCAAGTTCTAGATCAAGAAAAGTCATAGTAGTAGGATCAGACACTGATGTAAATGAGAGACCGTATAGGTTTCTATTGCAGTGGTCTAAAAAGGGGGTGATGGACTCTGGGGTACCATCCCAGATGATGATAATATCATCAATGTAACGGCCGAAAAAAATGATATTAGCAGAAAACGGATTATTTTGATAGATGTGGTTATTTTCCCAAAAACCCATGGCTAGATTTGCATATGAGGGGGCAAAGTTAGCCCCCATCGCGGTACCTTGTATTTGGAGATAAAAATCTTCATTAAAAGAAAAATAATTGTGTGTTAGACAAAAATGTGTGGCTTTGATGATGAAGGAGGCTTGACGGGCATTGATGAGAGGTTCATTTTGCAAAAAATGTTCTATTGCCATCAGTCCAAAAGAATGTGGAATCGATGTATACAATGAACACACATCTAAGGAAAGCCATGTGTAGCTTGGTTCCCACTGGTATGGAGACAGAAGATCAAGTAAATGAGTGCTGTCCCGAATGTAAGATTCTAATTGGAAAACAATGGGCTGTAAAAATTGATCAATATATAAACTAAATCCTGTCGTGACGCTGTCCATGGCTGCCACGATGGGTCTTCCGGGGGGATTAAGTAGATTTTTGTGTACTTTGGGAAGGTAATAAAAATATGGGATCTGGAAGAAGTTTTTTCTCAGGAAGGAACTTTCTGTTTTTGTGATGATCTCTTCTTTTAGAGCCTGTAGTATAAGGATCTCGGCTTCTTTAGCAAAAACCTTTGTGGGATCAGTGGGAAGTTTGATATATGTGGTGACATCTGAAAGTAGTCTGGAGGCTTCCTTTAGGTACGCTGTTTTATCCAAAAGTACAATTCCTCCACCCTTATCTGCCGATTTTATAATGATATTGTCGGCGTGAATGAATTGATCTAGAGCCTTTATTTCAGAAGGTGGTAAATTATTAAAGTTGGATGTTGAGGTGGAGTTACACATTTTCACAAGGTCTGCATAGACTATTCTATAGAAGCTCTCGATGTGAGGGCCCTTAGAATGGACCGGAAAGAAGATTGATTTAGGTTTAAGTGATGAATGGGTAATAGGGGGTGATGTAACAACATATTGTGTATATAGTCTCAGGGGGTCGTCTTCATCCAGATCTGTACTGTCTTCAAACTGGCTGGTGGGTGATTCGAGTGGCACTCGAGAAATAGGCTGGGTGGAGCTGGTGATCATGTCTTGGCTATCATTCGCCTGTTTGATATGAAAGTGTCTCTTTAGGGTTAGACTACGTATGTATTGGTTGAGGTCTTTGAAGAGTAAAAAGGGATTAGGTTTGTTGATTGGATCCAGGCATAGGATAGAAATTGTTCTAAGGCTCCATTCAGACCTAGGCGTTTTGTCGCCCTACGCCCGATGCTGAAGCAGCCCTAGATACGCTAGAGGGGCGAATTAACATTGGCGGCTATGGAGATGGTTCACATCTCCACGCCGAACGCCCAAACGCCTGTATGCCTGAAGCTCAAACAAGTCCCTGACCCTTTTTTTCAGGCGTATCGGGCGTACGGGCATAGCCGGCAATGTTAATTCACCTCTTCTGCAAAAAATCAATAGGCGTTTTGTCACCGCAAATCGCGGGGACAAAACGCCTATTGATTTGTCGCCGCAATACACCGCTGCAGCGTACGCCCAGGTCTGAATGCAAGAGTGGATGAGGTGTTAAATAGTTAATTCATCTTTGGAGGTGCTTTATACCTATGGTGAGAATTTTAAAGCTGGTTCTCCCAATTCTCCCCAGTCAATCCACTGGCTTATTTTTCCTTTCTCCCCATAAGGGAGAACCAAGGGGAACACCAGGTCCTGGCTTAACGTCCCTTGTGGAAATCTGCTCAATCTCAGTTGAGAATCACCTTCTTCCCATAAACTGTTCAGTGGACCCCTCAGCAGCCCCTCCCTCAAATTGGGGAGAGGAAGAGAACCTCCAGCAGGCCTTCCATGTCCTTGGATCCCTTGGGCAGCAAACCCTGAGCCCCAGCTCCACCCACTTTATAAAGGGACTCCCTGGAGCCCTCCACAAAATTAGGAGCAACCCTAAAATGGACCTAAGCCTGACTCAACATGCCTGCAGATGCATTAGAGTACAAAGACGAATGTCCATTCACTTCTATGGTCGGCTGCAGCTCCCCAGGCGTGGGAAAATGCTTGGAATTTTATGCTAGACATATTTTATGTCTGCAAACACCCATGTTCATGAGGCGTAAAGGAGAATTTACAAAGATTGTACATCCAGATCATTATATATATGAGTGGTTAAATTATAAACCATCATATCAAACATTCTTTTTTTCAAAAACAAAGATTTGACACAACAAAGAAAGGATCTATTTGAGTTAACTCTGTTATATTTTTCACTAGTACCAGGTGTAACCCTTTCAACAAAGAAAGTTGATGAAGTTACCCATTCAGTGTATTTGTTTCTAAAAGATACCCAGGAGAATTCATAAACAGTGTCTAAAATACTGTTTAGCATTCCAACCTACCTCCGCGCAACAGATATGGGCGACAAAATCATGTACCTGTTGTAGAATGAACTGACTATCAATCTGGGGTAAGCATTGAGTGTGGAGGCACCTACTCCGCTTTCCGTGCAAATGTACTTCCTCCCCGCTGCTACACCTGTAAGACAGCACAGCAGCAGAGAGTTTTGACCAAGGGTAGAACCTGATGGGGACTCAGTGAGACAGTGGTTCCCAATGAAGTCTGCGCCCCTTGTGATTGACAGTAGACAGTGGGCGAATCCTTAGCCAATAGACAGCCTGCTTGGCTATAAAGTCTGCCCACTGCTTGCTGTAAATTACAAGGCAAAGGAAAACCTTATGGAAACTAGTGTCACAGCTTCCCCATCAGGCTCTGTCCATTGCAGCGTCACTGGTTGCTAGAAGGCTGTCAGTTGTGAAGCTAACAGCTTCCATAGCAACCAGGGACAGGGAGAAAGTATATGCCAATCCACTACACTGCATACAGAGACAGGCACTCTACCTGTCCCTCTAAATTAGAGTAGGTCCTAATTACCTTCCAGTTGTGTTTGCTATGATCTGAAGGTAATTATTTTTCTGTTTATGCAACAGTCAAAACAACCATTCTATAACTTTTTGGGGACTTTGTGTTACTAGATGCTAGATGCAGTCTTCAGAGCAGATTCTACATTCCACAAGTATGCCCGCTTAGCACCAATATGCAAGCCAACATTTATGTTGCCAAAACCATGACCTTGCTTATACACCAGCACGTGCTGTCAGATGTCCTAATAGGCATTTGTGCCACAGTCAAGGCTGAGGCTTGGAGACCAGTAGCTATAGCAAGTTCTCACTGACCAGCAGGATAAGTACACAAGCAGGTCACCCTGTGGATGACATGGGTTCAGCCGGGGTGGAAGGTTTAAACATTAACCAGTATTCACCAGAGGTTTTGATGGTGGAGATGGGTTTTGCTGCGTGTTAATACCAAGTGGCAGTCCTCGGGATTTCCCCACCAGGAACTGAGCAAGCCGGGGTCAAGTAGCAGATATAACAAACAGGGATCAAGCAGAAGCATAGTCAGTAAACAAGCCAAAGATCAGTAATAAGTGCTTGCAGGTTGGGATCAAGCAAAAGCATAGGCGAGGAACAAGCCAAAAGTTATAACAAATGGTTGCAGATTGGGATCAAGTGGAAGCATAGTCAAATGGTAGTGGAGATAAGGACAGCAGCAGGTATGCAAAGGAGCAAGATATTGGCTGGAGAGAGCATTATAATCTGACAAACAGGAAGTGCAGTGACATGGCTTGAATAGGGTCAACAGAAACAAGATACAAGGCAAGATTGTGCAAGGGATCAGACAGCATGCTCCCAAGCTTTTCAAGTGGCTCAGAAAGAAGAGCCATTGCTAGATACAGCAGATGTCATGGTTTCAGATCCTAGTCCTGGTGTGCATGTCACTGGTGGGCTTGGTAAAAGATCCAGGGTGAAGAAGAAAGTTACTGATATACAGAGCTGCTGCCCTCTCCTGTGAGCTGTTAATATCACAGAATAATGTATTAGCACTTCCTCTCTCTGGGAGGCTGGCTTTAAAAACCGAAGAAGAAAAGAAACAGGAGAGGCAGAGACCACATGTCCTCATGGAAGAACTGTTGCTAATCCAGACCAGAAGCAGAGACTAATAATACTAATGTACACCGCTGCTCCTAAAATCAAGTTTAGGAGCTTTTGGCATTTTTTTGCCAAAGCTTCTGAGCTCAACTTAATAAAAGCCTATGGCCCGGATTCACGTAGCACTTACACCGACGTATCTGCGTAAGCAGGGCCGGACTTACCATTGGGCTTGACTGGGCTCAAGCCCATGGGCCCCGCCCAATAGGGGGCCCCGGACGGCAACCCCCCTTTTTTTATTTATTTTTTATAAGAAAAATATGTTATATATATATATATATATATATATATATATATATATATATACATTATTATTATTATTATTAAAGGGCCCAGAGGTCTCCAGGCCCCGGATGGCAACCCCCCCCCCTTTTTTTTTATAAAAAAAATATGTTTTTTTTAATATATTTTATATATATATATATATATATATTATTTCTATTATTATTATTATTATTATTATTATTATTAATAATAAAGGGCCCAGAGGTCTCCAGGGCCCCCAGATGGCAAACCCCCTTTTTTTTATATATTTTTTTTACCTTTATATATATATATATATATATATATATATATATATAGGGCCCAGAGGTTTCTTTTTATTTAAGGGCCCAGAGATCCCCAGGGCCCCAGATGGCTACCCCCTTTTTTTATATATATATATATATATATATATTTCTTCTTTTTTTTGTAAAGCCCCCCCTGCTTCTCAATTTCAGGTGGCAGCACCCCCCCCCGGTTCTCTGCTCCAGGGGGCCCATGCCTTAAGCTGTGTAAGGGGCCGCAAAATTCCTGATGGCGGCCCTGCGCATACCTCCCAACACGCACGGATTCTGCGGGACTTTCCCGCACAGACCACTCACTTCTTCCCGCAGTCCCGCAAAAGGGTTAATTTTCCGGCACTGCAAGAGGAGCCGGGCTAATGACAGTCTGTGGCCCCGGCTGTCGGCACAGGTTAGAGACATTCCCCCCCGCTCAACAACTGCAAAACCCCCCCCAGGAGGAACCGGAGTGGTGTGTGGATGTCTGCTGAAGGGAAGAGATCCGACACAATGTCTGCTGAAGGGAAGAGATCCGACACATTCCGTGCACAGATGAGAGTCACCCCCCCGCTCAACAACTTTAGTGCGCACCCCCCCGCTCAACAACTTCTTTAATGCGTACCCCCCCGCTCAACAACTATGATCTCCAGGGGGCCCCTTTAACACTCAAGCCCAGGGGCCCCCATCAACCTAAGTCCTGCGCGTCAGTGGCGTATCTAGGGTATGGCAGCCATGGCAAGTGCCATGGGCGCCATATGAGGGGGGCGCTGTTGAGTGGCTGGGCAGCAAGGCATTTACCAGGGTTTAATGGTCTCTTCCCTCCTTCTGAGCATAGGCAGGATCTCCTTTTCAGCACCTTTGCTAATAGACAATGGCAGCGCTATCCCTGCTGCATTAAGCCACAGCCCTCCCCTGTTCTCCCAATCTCTCCCATTCCATCTGGTCAGATTGGCAGCGCACAAAGAAGGAACATCAATTTCTCCCTCTCCTCTGTGAAAACTGACACCTTAAGTGATGAAGATTTCATCACTTCCAGTATTGGTTCTGCATTTACCTGGCCTTGGAGGGCAGAGGAGGGATCAGGGATCTAATAAACCCCACATTTCTCCATAAAGAGGATATGTCACTACCCAAGGTATCACAAGGGATGATAAATATCACTAGTTTTGTTAGCTGTTTTTTTTTGTAAGGTTATCTGAAAGATGGGATTCAAATGTTTCGACAGGGGCGCAGGTTCATCGCTTGTCGTAGGCGCTATTTTCACTAGATACGCCTCTGCTGCGCATAAGTACAAATGTGCGCTGTCGTATCTATGCGCCGAACCCACAAACTAAGTTACGTCGAAAAATAGACTTCTTCCGACCGACGTAACTTTCCTACGCCGGCGTATTGTGGGCGCATATTTACGCTGGATGCATATGGAAGTTTCGATTCAGATATGCAAATGAGGGAGATACGCCGATTCACGAACGTAGATGCACCCAGCGCATGTTTTAAGCAATTAGCGCAAGGGTTACGTCTGGCGTAAAGTTATTCCTCATATAGGAGGCGCAACCCATGCAAAGGTATGGACCAGGGAACATCCGTCGTATTTTACGTAGTTTACGTAGTACTACGTGAATAGGGCTGGGTGTAGGTTACGTTCACGTCGTAGGCAGTGATTCGACGTATCTTAGCCAGTTATTTCGACGTGGTTGTAAGCATGCGCACGGAGATATGTCCAAGTTACGACGCATGCACCATTCGTTTTAAGTACTTGGATGACGCTCAGCCCATCATTTACATGGGGTCACGCTTCATTGCCATACATCTCGCCCACTTCCAGCCCACTTCCACCTACTTTGAGTTACGTCCGCTTACGCCGTCGAATATACGCTACGCCGGCGCAACGTTGGGTGCATTTTCTTTGTGAATTTCATACTTGCCTCTCAACGTTGTGCCGGCGTAGCGTAAATAAGATAGGCTACGGTGGCATAAAGATGCGCCGATGGCTGTGAATCCAGGCCTATGTGTCCATGCACACATAGGGCCAGATTCAGGTAGATCAGAGCATCTTTGCTCTGGAGTAACGCTTCTCATTTACGTTACTCTGCCGAAATTTTAGAAACAAGTGCTGTTATTCATTAAAGCACTTGCTCCTAAAGTTGCGGCAGCGCATCGCAAATGAGCCGGCGGAATTCAAATTGGGCGGGTATGGGGCGTGTAGTATTCAAACTAAGCGCGATCCCGCGGCGAACGTACTGCGCATGCGTCGAGTGTCAATGCATCCCAGTGCGCATGCTCCAAATTCTGTCAGTGAACGTCAATGACGTCACATTCCCATTCATGAATGTTTTGCGCAAGCGACGCGATTTGTTTTTTTTCCGACGCGATGACGACGCCTATACTTAACATAGGATACTCCACTAGGGGGCTGCTTTATCTATACGCCGCGTATCGCTTCCGGAAACATCGTAAAGTCACTGCGTCGCGCCCGAAAAAGATTGTGAATTGCCGTTTCCCGCTCATTAACATATTTTTTGAGCGTAAATCGGCGGGAACGCCCCGGCGCCATTTTTTAGTTCAAGTAACGATGCGATGGCGAAATTCAATTACGCCGATCGCATCGGAACTCCAACCCGGCGTTTCTTGTTTTCTGGTTACAGAAAACAAAAACGCCGGCTTAAAGTGACAGTTAGGCTGGCGGGTCCATTGATCCGCCAGCCTAACTCTACCTGAATCTGGCCCATAGGCTTTTACCAGAGTTTAGAAGCAGCAGAGTTTAAAGGCAGTCAAAGCTCCTCTCCTGAGCGCAGAAGAGTCTCATTTCGGGGAGGAGCTTTTGGGCATGAAAAAAATGCCAAACACTCCTAATCACATGTAGAAGTACCCCTGTAAGGGCTGCTGGTAGTTGTGGTCCATCTGTTACCCTCCATAGCCAGGCACACTTTTTTCAAGAACTCAGGAGACAAGAAAGCATTCCAATTTTTATTGGGGGAATTCAACTTGAATGGGGAATGTAGGGACTGAGAACTATATACAGTACATCCCCAGTATATACAGTACAACTTCTATCCTCCAGTCCATTACTTGACTAGTGATCAGTGGCGTTGCGTGCATTAACCACTTCCAGCCCACCCTTTAGCAGATTGACGACCGGGCTTCATATGACGTCCAGCACGATAACATGCCGAATCGAGCAGTGGGGGCGCGCACCGCGGTGATCGCTCGTGCTGTGTGTCAGTCTGATACACTGCATCTCCGATCATAGTAAAGAGGCTCTGACCACATGATCAGCTGTGACCAATCACAGTTGATCATCGCGTGAACCAGGAAGTGCCAGTCAACAGCTTTGCTCGGCTCACGCTGACAGGGAGAGCCGATTGGCGGCTCCCCCTGTCGGGGGGGGGGGGGGGTGTATGTAAAATAAATTGTAAGGTTTCACAAACAGGGCCCTCCTAACTCTTTTGTATTGTATTATTTTATAACTGTGCTGTTTCTCTTCTATTGTAAAGCACTGTACAAACTGTTGGAGCTGTATAAATCCTGTATAATAACAATAATAATATGAGTGCTGCCATTTCTGACTCATTGTTAAAGCCTGTTGTGATTGATACAGGATAATGACTCCTTTAGTAGAATTGCCTTGATCTGCAGCACTGATGGCTACTATATTTTTAACATTTTTGCATTTGAAATGTATAGTACTTCAGTGCATTTGTGTATTTTTTCTTCTTCCCCCTGTTTGTCCAGAAATGTTCTGTAAGATAGTGGGCAGGGAAAGTCTAATCAGCAGCTGAATATATGTGTATCCCTAGCCAATCCCTGGAGAGCGGTGCCCAGATGATGGCTGGGAGTGTATATAAACACTCTGAGACTGAGAGCAGAGGAGTATTTTTCTCTGAAGACGAGATCAGACCCTAGGGGGGCTGTTTGCTCCCTAGGCAATTCTGCCATGTGCCTGCGGTTAATCGAGACCTCAGTTGGCCTAGCTGGGGGCCAACTTTGCTCAGAGTTTTCTGATGCTGGGACTGTCTGATGATCTAGTCTGGCATCACAGGGAGAAAGTGTCTGAAAGATATTGGAAGGAGGATTATCCAAGGAGGCAATTATGCAAGGACATTAGTGAGTACAGATTGGTGTGAGAGATCCTACAGACTGTGTACTGCTGCCATCCCTCTTATACCAGAGTCAGTGGGTTTATGGGGGCATTGTGTCTGGTGTCCTCATTTAATTCTTAGTGAAAGGACTCTGCTCGGATTTGAAAGATGGAGATTAACCTCTTCAGGTTGCTACTATAAAGCTCAGACCGTCATTTTTTATATTTTTTTAACCTTTTTTTTGCTCAGTCCGTCATTTACTTCTGCAGAAACTTGGCTCGCAGCTCTAAAGAAGAACGTTTAGGATCCTCAAATTGCTAATTAAGGTTATAGTATCCTATAGTATCCTAGTATCCTAAAATGTATAATTCCCCACTAAATAGGAAGGAACCCCCCAAAATTGGGACTTTTAGGGGAACAACACAATAATAGCAATGTAATAATAATAATAATAATTAATTAATTAATTTACAAATTTACACATATGCATATGAATAAAAACACACAAAGAGTAGATAAATCCATAATTTTAGGAAAGCTAAATTCAGTTTGGATTATTTGTGCTGCTTTATTGTATTTAGTATGTTTGAAGAGGTGTAGTTAAAATGTAAACAAATCATTTAGTAATCCGGTTTGGTGAAATGTCATGAAGTTAATTTAATGCGCTGTGCAGTGTGTTTAATATCTAGCGTTGATGCACAGATACCAATCTACACGGTATGCTGATATACTACATTATAACTGTAGCGCTGCCCCATTCAGGAGCCTCTGATTAGATTGGGATCGGCAGATTAGGTTACCTCTGTGTGGTGTCTAGGGTTAGATGTAGTGAGCAAAGCAGTAACGAATGTCCAACCTTTAGCTGAAGTTTTCTGAATGCTTTATTTTCCTGGCCCAACACGACCAACACATAAACTCAAGGGGCCAGATTCAGCAACACTTGCGCTGGAGTATTTCGATATGCGCCGCGTAACTGTGAAGATGCGCCGTCGTTTCTATGTGCCCGTACCCACCAAACTAGATGCGCCCGAAGACGCGGCATTTGCGACCGGCGGAACGTTCCGACGCCAGAGTATCGTCAGCGCATAATTTCGTTTGGCGCATCAGTCGCGCCTATTGATTTCCCCTGCAAATATGCAAATGAGGGAGATTTCCCGATTCGCGAACGGATAAGCACCATACGCTGGCTACATGCGCCGCGCGTATCTCGTCCGTCCGGCGCAAAGTTATTTCTACAAAAGGCTGCTTTATCTTTACTCCAGACAGTCAGAGGTCAGCAGGAGAGCAGCTACAGCAGCGTTACCGACGATAGGAGCTAGCTGAACAACCACACTTGCAAGGACAACACCTCTGTGTGCCAACATGCCAGGAGCAATTGTGGTCCTCGAACTACTGATGGGTCCCCCGGAACGAAGGAGGCGGGCACGTGAGAGGATATACCGCACTCGTATGAGCCTCTTTGGCATGGGTGATGAGGAGGTGTATCGCCTCTTCAGATTCAGCCCTGATGCAATACTTGAACTAACCACAACCCTGCAGGATGACATCACCAGCAAGACACACCGCTCACAAGCAGTGCAGCCACTGGTGAAGGTCCTGGCAACACTTCATTTCCTTGCAACTGGATCATTCCAGCGTACAAGTGGAGTGGTGGCTGGGATGTCACAGTCCTCCATAAGCAGATGTGTGCACCAGGTTGTCCCTGCAATCCTCAGACGCATGTCCAACCAGTTCATCAGACCCACCACTGAGGAGCTGCGGCTGAAGGCAATGACAGATTTCTACAACATTGCCAGATTCCCACGCACTGTGGGGGCCATTGATTGCACACATGTGGCCCTACAGCCCCCCAGTGCCACAGAGCACATATACCGCAATCGGAAGCATTGGCATTCCATCAACGTACAGGTGATAGCTGATGCCCAACGCCTCATATGGCACGTCCGTGCCAAACACCCCGGGTCCAGCCATGACAGCTTCATATACAATCAGAGCCCCATCCCAGCAGAATTTAACCAGAACATGTATGGGGACAGCTGGCTGGTTGGTGAGTGACATGGGAGTCGGGCATGACTATCCCCTCCCGTGATGCACAACAGAAGTGGCACATGCATGACTAACATTCTCATGTCTTTTACCTTACAGGTGACTCTGCATATGCACTGGGACCCCATCTAATGACTCCTTTCCGGAACCCCCAAACCAGAGGAGAGAGAAAATACAATGAAGCACACATCAAAACACGTGGAGTGGTGGAGCAAACATTTGGGCTCCTGAAGTCCCATTTCCGCTGCCTGGATAAGTCCGGGGGGACCCTATTGTATTCCCCTACCTTCGTGTGTCAGATCATCGGTGCATGTTGTATTCTGCACAACTTTGCTATGAGAAAAGGCCTGCAGATTGACATACGTGATGACCTTACCCCTGACCCACACAGTCCCCACCTGCCAGAGGACACCCAGTCTGCTGATGGAAGAGCAGTCAGGAGGGTCCTCGCCGTAGGCATCTTTGGACACTAAACCAAAACATTAATAACACAGACAGTGCACGCGTGTACACCACTGATGTCCCTAGATCACACACACCACATACACATCGCATTGGATTAGCCCAAGTCCAGCATGTAGGACTTGGGAGCAGCAACGCCAGCGTCAAGGCCCCAATGATGTCACTGTCCATTCATACACCTTTCACACGTCATTCATACAGCCGTGGGGTTAACTTCACCACCACGGCCGAGGGTGACACCCCTTACTGTCAGGAGTGCCACCCTCTCACATTCACACACCATTCACACTGTCCCCTGCACTCCTGACCGTGTGCAGTAAAAAAAGAAATACAAAATCTCATAACCTGAGAAAAAAAATAAACAAAAACTCATGACCTGAGTATAAAATAAAGAATAAAAAAAAAAAAAACTCATGACCTGAGTATAAAATAAAGAATAAAAAATAAACAAAAACTCATGACCTGAGTATAAAATAAAGAATACAAAATAAACAAAAACTCATGACCTGAGTCTAATTAAAAAAATCATAGAAACCAAAACAAAAAAAAAGCCTCATCGGGGATGCCGGGGGCTTCTTCTGGGGGCCCCTGTCTGCCTCCTCAGCTGCCTGGATGGAGTGGGTGGGGGTGGGGGGGCATCTGGAGGTGGCTGATCCCCAGGTGGGCCACTCCTGGCAGGTGTGGCCTGCATGCCCTCCAAGGCCATGGCTATCCGGCCGAGGTAATTGTTCGTCTGGGCCTGCATCCGGAGCTGACGGGTGACCTGGTAATGCTGGGCCCGCCGACTCAGCCTCCACTGGTCCCGGATGGCAGCACTGTTACCCTGGATGGCAGCAGTGTTAGCATGGACGGCTGCAGTGAGGTCCCTTATGTCACCCTGCACCTCCCCCAAACTGGTGACCACTGCAGCGCAATTACAGCTGACATCCTGGACTGCGTTGCTTATCTGGGCAACGGAGCCCAGGCTGTCAGACACTTTCTGTAAGTGGCCAACTATGGCCCCCATTTGTTCTGTCTGTCTGGCGTGATCCCTCGCCAACTGGTCCTGGACAACATCAGACACCCCCCTGGTCTTCTGGGTCGCCTTCCTGGGGCCAGAAGATGGTTGTCCCCGGGGGGAAGGAGTCACCCTTGAGGGGCTTCCAAGGATGGGGGAGGGGATAACAGATGGCCCAGGAGAAGGGGAGGAGACCTCCAAAACTAAAGTAAAGTCCTGCTCTGCCACAGCAGGCTCCTCCTCAACGACCTCGGCAGGTGTGGTGTGGCCACTCTCCTCCACCACCTCTTCACCACCCAGGGGCTCGGGCACACAATGGTGTTGGGGGGATGGGGTGGAATGGACGCTGACAGATGATGGCCCAGCTCCGTCATCTGTGGATGACACAAAGCAGACACATGTTGGTGGTCCCACACACTTGGCACATGTACCCTCCCCCCCAAATGCAACAAATCAAATAGGGGATAAAAAACACTTACCTGTCCTGGAGCCTTCCTCCATGGAGTCATAGCCTGGGACCCCCTCCACCTGCTCCCTCTCCAGGCAGCGTGCGACCACCTCCTCCTCCGCGGTCAGGGTGACAGGACATGGGGGACCACCACCTGTGCCCCTCTCATGCCTCCTGATGGTGGACACCTTGCCCCTCACCTTGCGCCGCAGGTCATTAATTTTCTTCTGAATGTCAGAAGCAGTCCGGGTGGAGTACCCCAAAATATTGACCCGGCCAGCAATGGTGTCCAGGATGCCCTGCTTCCTCTCCCGGCTGGTCTTACGGCTCTTTTTCCCATGGAGAAAATGATTATAAGTCTCCATCGCGGATATGATCACTGAGACCTCCTGTGAATTAAAGTTCAGGTTCCTCCTCTCTCTGGGGGTAGCGGGAGCAGCCATCACAGCACAAAAGTATCTTCCCTGGGGTGGGGGGAAACGGATATACTTTTGCGCCGGAATGGCGTTTCCGCCTGCGCTTTTAAGCGCCCAACGGAAGGCATTGCGCTGACGTTTCACGGGAAGTGGTGCCGACGGAAGTTGTGAGCATGCGCACAAGGGGGCGAGTGGAGCCGCACTCACTGCGCATGCTCCGTGGATGATGCGCTGAACGTAAGCCTCTGCGCTGGGCTCCGCCCATCATTTACATATGATCACACCCACTTCCACTTGCGTCGGGTTACGCCAGCGCATTATCGTTACTCTGGTGCAAGTTTACGCGCAACTGCTATGTGAATAACAGTACTTGCGCTGAAAGGGTCTTCAGAGTAACGTAAATGAGAAGCGTTACTCTGGAGCAAAGATGCTCCCATCTACCTGAAGGTAGATAGGAAAAGGTTGATGAAAGTAGAGTAACTTTGCAGAGTCAGGCCGCGTACACACGTCCGAGAACCTCGTCGGGCTAAACTCATCGTTCCGCCCGACGAGGTTCCCGATGAGCGGTCGAAAAAGCTTGTCGAGCCAAAGTCCTCATTAAACAACGAGGAAAAAGAGAGCGTGCTCTCTTTTTTGGCTCGACGAGCTTCCCGACGGGACGCTCGTCGGAAGTGTACACATGACCAAGAACCTCGGCAGAATATGTCTCCCTCCGAGCTTCTCGCTGGAGAAGGAGAAGCTCGGTCGTGTGTACGGGGCCTGAGGCTTGGATAAAGAAAGCAGTCCTGCCTTCTGTAATTGAGTCAATCACGTCGCCACTCCAGACGGAGTGGGTGCAGTGCACCTGGACAGGCCTCTCACACAGACCTGGCAGCCAGAGTGTCACTGAGAATGCTGAGAAGAAACAAGTCGCTGCCACGACTTGGCTCTAGAAGATTAGAAGAGGCCTCTGCCACAGGTCCGATATTCAAGAGTAATAGAGCATATCCTCTCAATCCTGTCCTCTTGAGATGCGGAACCCCAGTAAGCCACTGAGGTCCCTCAGTCACTTCAGTGTCTCTGAGCCATGAGGACCCAGAGTCAGGAACTCCGCGTGGCATGGGCCCCGGCCAGGTAGGCCATAGTGGTGGGGCCCGTGACGTGCGCACACCCTGTGTTGGTCGTGTTGGAACCAGGAACTCGCGAAGAACCCTGTAAAATGGCTTCTGCCACAGATATACCCCTCCCCAGCATGCCCCACGAGGGAAATGCTCCTCCAATTGGCTGCTGGGGAAAAGTGGTTCTGCCTGAACCCCTCTGGCGCCACCTGCCGCCCAGAAATGGGACCACATCTTTGGAGTGCAGAATGACCCACAGGACAATTCAGGACTGACAGCTGCCGAATTTGAACAAATCAAACTGAGTGAGAGCAAATAAGTCTCTCACCCTACTAACTTTAGCGTAGCGCCCTTTCTGAAAGTAAGGGGGCGCTACATAACATTTATGAAACTGGACTGTCTTCAGTGTGTGAAACAAGTGGATCAAAAATAATGACATGCTTTCCAATAGGAAAACATACTGGGCCAGATTCAGGATGTCGAGCGGTTCTTTGTGGCGGCATAACTTTTCCTATTTACGTATGTACTGCTGTAGCTACTAATAATGAAAAACTCTCTGCAGCGCATCAAAAATGCATGTGCCTTGATGTGCATTTAACATGAAATTTCCTGTGCATTGTGTTGCGCTAAATTGAGTTTTTAATGCGCGTTGGTATGCGTTTTCATGTCATATATTATGAAGTGACAGTTCCATAATAGACGGAACACTGATCCAATGCCGAAATTTGTTACAGTTGTTACAGTGAGTGGACGGCCACCGAACAGTTCAGATTTCAGACCCCAGCTCTATGACACAACGGGAGATGCATACCACTGTGTGTGATTACAAAAGCGGAGGGAGGGAGAGGAGTGGAGGCACTTGTATCGGCCCTGGACGCTGCTGCAGCCACAGTTCAAAGCGGCCACAAAGCAGGCAGACTACAGGGAAATTCTGGCCCTGTGCTTGTCCTTCAGATATTTTCACATGAACTGTCAAGATCAAATCTCTAAAGCTGTGTACTAATGAATAGATTATCGGACGTTCACTCCAAATGCTTTTTTTTGTCCAATGCTCTCATCGTGTGTTTTAGGCTCAAAGTAATTGTAAAGTCTTGTTTTTTTTTTTTTTTAAATAACAAACATGTTATATTAACCTGCTCTGTGCAGTGGTTTTGCACAGAGCAACCTGGGTCCTCCTCTTCTCAGGTCCCCTGCCGGCGCTCCTAGCCCCTCCCTCCTGCTGGGTGCTGCCACAGCATGCAGCTTCCAATGGAACCATGGCTCTGTGTGTCCATTGACATGGACACATGGGGGTGTGTCCCAGCCCAGCCCCCTCCATCTTTTAATTGGCTCACTGGCTGTCATTGACATCAGCAGGAGCCAATGGCTTCTGCTGCTGCCAAAATCCAATCAGGAGTGCGAGTCCCCAGAGAGCCAAGACTTTCGTGGACATCGCTGGACTGAGAGGGGGCTCAGGTAAGTATTAGGGGGGCTGCCGCACACAGAAGGTTTTTTACCTTCGTCCATAAGATGCAAGAAGGTAAAAAAACCTTGTGCCTTTTGCAACCACTTTAAGTCAACAGCAGGCACCTGCAGGCTGGCCTTTCACATAGATAAAGATTGATCAGACAGATTTGAGAACCATATCTAAACTATATCTTTTTCCATCCTGAAATTCCTCTTCCACTCTGCATTTCCCCATTGTAAGAAAATGTATTTGCAAGGTATGTGGGTAGGTAGAGAGAAACAGGGCTGGGGATTATAGCAGGGAGATCTTATTGATAGAGTGTGCAGGACATTAAAGTGGATGTAAATGTTCCTGTTTAAAAAAATAAAAAAATAACAAACAGAAACCAGCGAGAACCTCGCTGGGAGCTGCATTCCAGCGAGAACCTCGGCCGTGTGTACGCTCTCTGCTCGCCCCGCCCGTCGGGAAACCCGTTGAGCAAATAGAGAACAGGTTCTCTATTTGCTCGACGGCCCGTCGGGATGAATGGCTGGTTGCCATTTCCGACGGGCGGGTCGCAGATTCTGACGGCCAGCAGAGAACCTCGATGGGCGGAACGATGTGTTCCGCCCGTCGAGGTTCCCTGTCGTGTGTACGGGGCTTCAGACTAAATTCCGACCGAGTCAAAACGCAGTGACGTAAAAAAAATATGACGAGCTGAAAAAAAATAAAGTTCAATGCTTACGAGCATGCGTTGACTTGATTCTGAACATGCATGGATTTTTCTCCGATGGAGTTCCACACAGACGATCGGAATCTCCTACCGTTTTTTTAAACATAGGAAAAATGTTAAAACATGTTCTTTTTTTTACACCGAAGGAAAAAAGACAGATGGGGCCCACACACGATCGGTTTGTCCGATGAAAACAGTGCATCGGTCTTTTTCCATCGGTCAAACTGATCGTGTGTACACAGCTTAACAGGTGTAAGATGTGCAGTGCTACCTAGGCTAAGGTGACCAGATTTTTAAAATGAAATCCGGGGACATATTTTTTCTTTACTAGTAATGGCAACAATCAGCGACTCTCTGCCCATCGCCGCCCGCCTCACAGCCTCTCAAGTCTTATTCTTCGGGCCCCGGCTAGTACTGGATGGGGAGCGGAGAAAGATCACATCCGCCAGGAAAGGCAAGGAGATAGGCAGGTGGCTGGCCAGGATTTGAGCCAAGGCAGAAGAACATGCGAGCGAAGCTGAATGGGCATGCACCCAAAACTAAAGAAATATTCCCTCTGCTTCGACCAGCACGGCGGAGCGGGGGTGTGTAATTCTATTTTTTTTTATTTTAATTCTGCACTGATTGTCTTTGAAATTGCCCCTGCCCCCTATTAAATCCAATCTGGGGACAAAACCAGGGACAGACTTGGTCTGGGGAGAGTGTCCTCAATCAGGGGACTGTCCCCTGAAACTGGGGATGTCTAGTCACCCTAACCTAGGCTGGTACATCAGGCCTCAAATGACATATTGGTTCTTTTCGGACCACCCTTGAGCGCGTCTGTTAGCGGCATCCAACCATCAATCCCTTATTAAGGCCAAACCGCTGTTTGTAATACAACAGGTGTATCCACTTCTACTAGTAGCAGAAGCCAGGCTCAGACACTGGCATTCAAACCAGGACCTTGGCAGACATTTACCCCCTTGGCACACCTCTATTTCCTTACGGCAATTTCTTTAATAAAATATAGTTGTAAAAAAATTGCTACAAAGCGCACCAGCATTAAGTGAATCACAGGTAAACGGTGTGTTAAGATTTACATAAAACATAAAAAAAAAATAAATAAGATCTGCAGCAATAGGGATCTGTGGCTCTGATTGGCACATATTACACCTCTAAACAGCTACGCTCTTCCCTCCTCCATTGCATTCTTGCTATTTTCCTTAGAAGGATAAAGGCTGCTGGCTCCCTCCTTCCTCCCACCCCCTCCTTCTGTCTCAAAGCTTCTGGTTATGCTTGCTTCTGCCAGATCAAGTGCACAGTGCTGAGGAACAAGCAGTGCCGCAGGAGGCACACACAGGAGAACTGCAGGTCCACAACCTGGAGAAAGAGGGGACTCAAGTATGTGAGCCAACCAGGCACCAATTCACTGCTAGGTATAGGGTGGTTGTATAGTGTATTCCGGCTCCTGGAGAAATATATTGGTGAGTAATGACTTTTATTTCCACTTCTATTCATTACTTATGTGTGAGCGCACAGATAAGATTAGACAGTTTTTTTGTTCTTTGTTTGCACCTTGCTAATTATGATATGATCAAAATACCTATTACAGGCTTACATGTGTTGTAGAAACACAAAGCCCATTGATTTCCAAGAACGGCCTCAGTACATTTGTCCTTAAATAATTCATGTCCCTGGAAACGTGTATGGTTTTGAATATAGATGAACGGCAAAATCCATAATTTTAGGAAAGCTAAATTCAGTTTGGATTATCTGTGCTTCTTTATTGTATTTAGTATGTTTGAAGAGGTGCAGGTAAAATGTAAACAAATCATTTTGTAATCCGGTTTGGTGAAATGTCATGAAGTTAATTTAATGCGCTGTGGAGGTGTTTAATATCTAGCGTTGAGGCACAGATACCAATCTACACAGTATGGTGAGATACTACATTATAACATTTATAAAACTGGACTGTATTCATTGTGTGAAACAAGTGGATCAAAAATAAGGACATGCTGTCCAATAGGAAAACATACTATCTCTAGTTAGGTAGTCTGTACTGCTGTAGCTACTAAGAATGAAAAACTCTCTGCAGCGCATCAAAAATGCATGTGCCTTGATGTGCATTTAACATGAAATTTCCTAAGCATTGTATTGTGCTACATTGCGTTTTTATGCACGTTGGTATGCGTTTTCATGTCATCTATTATGAAGTGACAGTTCCCGAGAAGGGTCAAAACACTAACAAATTTTTTATATGTTTATTATCATTTTTGCTGCATTGTGTTGCGTTAAAATGCATGCAAGTATGTGAAGAACACTATAGCATGAACTAGGCACATAGAAAGCCATTGTGTTCTAGACCCTTGCAGTGACCTGCATTGATCCAATGACAAAAAATGCAGTTTACTGCAAATGTTGTGATTAAGCCCTTTATGTGCTGTTAAAAAAATAAATAAAAAAATTCCCCTTGTCATCTTTTGTGAACAGTTTCGAAAGTGCCTCTTACATTGGCGGTCAAAGTAAAAGTCACCCATTACATTGGTGGTCAGTGTAGAAATGATAGAAACAAAAGATTTAAAGTGATTGTAAATATTATTATTATATATTTTTTAAACTAACAGGTTTATACTTAGCTGCTACCATAGAAACCCGCTCCCAATCTATGCACAGTTCCAAATAGCTACTCAGCTTGAAGGACGAAAGGAGCATCGCCCAAGCGTATATGGCACCTAGGCTGTGGATCCCTGTCCACACATCTACACTGAACACCAATGTAAGAGGTCACTTCCAAACTGACCATCAATGTAGAGCAGGGATCCTCAAACTACGGCCCTCCAGCTGTTGTGGAACTACACATCCCATGAGGCATTGCAAAACTCTGACATTCACAGACATGACTAAGCATGATGGGAATTGTAGTTCCTGAACAGCTGAAGGGCCGTAGTTTGAGGACCCCTGATGTAGAGGATCATTTCTTCCCTGACCATCAATGTAAGAGGTCACTTCTACACTGACCACCAACATAATAAGTCACTTCTACATTGACCACAAATTGAAGAGGTCACTTTTAGGCCCCGTACACACGACCGAGTTTCTCGGCAGAATCCAGCGAGAAGCTTGCTGGGAGACATATTCTGCCGAGCAAATCGGTCGTGTGTACACTTTCGGCGGGCATCCCGTCGGGAAGCTCGTCGAGTCAAAATAGAGAGCATGTTCTCTATTTCCTCGTTGTTCAATGAGGACATTTGGCTCGACGACCTTTTCGACCGCTCATCGGGAACCTCGTCGGGCGGAGAGATGGGTTTAGCCCGACGAGGTTCTCGGACGTGTGTACGGGGCCTTACACTGACCACCAATGTAGAAGGTCCTTTCTACCCTGACCACCAATGGAAGAGGTCACACTGACCGCTAATGTAATGGGTCACTTTCACATTTACCACCAATGTAAAAGGTAATTTCTACACTGACCACCAATGTAATGGGTGACTTTTACATTGACCAATAATGTGAGGCCGCGTACACACGGCAGAGAACCTCGACAGACGGAACACATCGCTCCGCCCGTCGAGGTGTTCCCCCAGCCGTCAGATTCGGCGACCAGCCCGTCGGGAAGGGCGTTGATCCATTAGTCCCGATGGCCCGTCGAGCAAATAGAGAACCTGCTCTCTATTTCGGCTCGACGGCATTCCCGACGGGATGCTCGCCGAATCCGTACACACGGCCGAGGTTCTCGGCAGAATGAGGATGCCAGCGAGGTTCTCGCTGATTTCTGCCGAGAACCTCGGCCGTGTGTACGGGGCTTAAGAGGTAATTTCTACACTGACCACCAATCTAAGGGTTCATTCCAATTTTCACTGGATGTTTGTTATATATTTTTTTCTGGCCAGTATTATCATTTACTTAAATTCATGATTATTAATTAAGCCCCATTATTTCATTTCTTTATTTAAAAGTCTACAGTATGCAACCTACTGATCACGCTAATGTACCACGAGTTGAAGGTCCAATAATTTAAATTGGGGTTCCCTGAGACCTGAAAACTATCTATGACTTGGCTACCAATTGCAAGATAGCTACAGACGTACTACAAACAAACCAATTTTCGAAGCACAAAGCCAGTTTACTGTCATTTACACTTGGGGGGCGGATAGTGGCCATTGAGAACAGGGTTGCCAACTGTCAGTAAATTCACAGTTTGTGAAATCCATGATTTTTACATCTATCTATGAATGTCCATTATAGACTTGCAGTCTGCGTGTCCGTAATAGACATTCACAGACAGATGTAAAAATCACGGATTTCACAAACTGTCCATGAATTTACTGACATTTGGTAATCCTTATTGGGAGTAGAAATTGTGTTGGTGTAAATAATGAATCTTTGGCATTAGGGAAAGGAATAGTGCACCATTGTTGGTGTCAGTGGCATGAATAGTGCACCATTGTTGGTGTCAGTGGGAGAAATAATGACCTGTTGTTGATGTAAGGAACAGGAATTACACCTTTGTTGGTGTCAGTGGGAGCAATAGTGTTATACATCGGTTGAAGGAAAAGTGCCCCAAGGGCCAGATAAAGGCGAGCAGAGGGGCGCTGAGGGCCGCAGGGGGCATCTGGCCACCAAGCCTCAGTTTAGAAACCACAGTACTCACAAACACCGAAAAAGGTAAATCAGCACCTGTTCCTCACAGTAAAATAAAATCACCCTTGAAGGACTCACAGGCAGTGCTTTGAGCAATAGAGAGCTCTGCTATGATGCATCTGTACAGCTGGGTTCTGCTTCCTATCAAGAGTTCTGCAGCACATGGTACAATAAACTATAATAAACTATAAACCACCCCGCCATGTAGAAATTGCTTTTTGGCTCAAGACTCCAGACTTTATAATTGTTTTCCCTAAACTATCTCATAACATAACAATGTTCACAGCTGCTTTGTGATTTAGCTCATGTCAAGCTAAATGTATCTGTTGTGTACACTCAATGGATCCAGGCAGTCTGTAGGCCAGAGCACTGTTTCGGAGAATACAATTCATGAAAGAAGCATCAACAAAACTGTATAATACCTCCTACCTTTACCACAAGCTGATTTCTGAATTGCAATTAAAGTGGACTTTGCATCAGAATTTTCATGCTAACTGCAAATATATTAAGCAATGTGTGCAATAATTGTAACCCAGGCATCACCTCTATAAGTGATGTGGCAGAGCGTTGTCCTGCCAGGGTCTAGAAGGAGGTCGTGACCCAGAATTCTCAACTGGAAATGTTGAGGGGCTCCAGGGAGCTTGTAACATGAAGAGGAAACTGGCTTTTCCTAAGAAAGGTCCATTTTGGGACATAAATCCCAGGGAATTGATTCGGGTGGGATGAAATCCCCAGTCCTGTATCCTGTTTTCGAAAACAGTCAGCATACTGGTTGGTCAGGTGTGTGCTGGGCTTTTAGTGGTAACCTGACCATAGTTCTGGGCTCCACCCCAGCAGATAGGAAGTAGGAGTACCAGGAGTCAGGAGGGCTCCACGGGGGAGCCAGTGCAGCAAGAGGCTACTAGCTATAGAGAGAGCCAACTAGGCTGAATGTCATTTTGTTGATGAACAAAGGAATGCTGAAAAACCCTGTGAGGGAAACCTATGTTTGTTTGCTGAACTTGCTTATAATAAAAATGGGCAAACAAAGCTCTTAAAAAGAAGAAGCAGTGAGTGGTGGTGTCCTTAAAGCCCTACATTTGATGCTAGTCCTTTACAGTGATTACAGTACTCCCACTTACAATGCCTTAATCTGCTTTTCTCTCTGGAAGGATGACAACAACTTTGTTTAGACACTGTCCAGGGTCAGCATTTACTCCCAGGACTAAAGCCTAGTACAAACTACTATTTTTTTCTCATTCAACCCAGCAGGTTGAAGGAAAAAAAATGTCAGCTCAGGTCGGAGTCACCGAACGAACAATCTGATGTTAGTCCAGCAACCAACCCTGCTGAGCCTTTACGTTCTGACAGGGGGGCGGCCCCTACACCAGAACACCCCGGTCAGCACTCTCTGCCATTGGATGAGAGAGCTGATTGGAAGCCGGTCAGCCGCTGGTTTCCTGTCGGACCGCCTGCCATACATGTGAGCTGAATGTTGGCTGTTTTTTGTTTTTTTTTAACCGGCCAATGTGGCCCGATATTTGGCCCGTGCATACTAGGCTTAAGATGATGATGGCTCAGCGATAACACACTCATGTAAATCCTTTTTTGTCTTTGTAATTCATTGGTATTTTAAAAAATATGATGCAGATCCTGATGCAGCCTCTCAGCTTGTGACTTGCTAAAAAGTTGCAGCTTTGAAGATTGTAGATTGAGGAAATGCATTAATGGACCAATGACACCATATTCAGCCATATACAGACGGGCCAAATATTGGCCGGTATAGGCTGGTTCTACAGAAACTGTCCAAAATTCACCCTGTGTGTACGGCAGTCTGTTGGACAGAAACTGGCTGAACATCTGGCTTCTGTCGAAGGGCTATGAGCAAAAAAACATCTGACGATCAGCATTCAATCAACGCTGACTGGTGTGTTTTGGCAAGGGGACAGTCCCCATGTCAGAACATAGTAGCTCAATGGGGAGATCGCTGTACTAACAATGGCTAGTTATTACAGCAAACTCCTCTCAATTCAGCTGGGTTGAATGAAAAATAAAAAATGAATAGTGCGTAACAAGCTTTAGCCTAAAATTGGGCTAAATTAAAACAAAAACAAACAAATTCCTGCATCCATACAAATGAAGTAGATGGAGAAATACCCCTCACCAGGACATTGTATTCTAGTAGTGGCTCCTGCTGCTGTCAGAATACCCCAATCAGCAGCCTCAGCTGCTAATTGATAAATGTTTCCAGCATGTCCCTACATCAGAAGTCAATCAAAGAATCTAGCAGAGTCACATTGATAAGATCTGTATTTGAAAATATATACTATTGCTGTATATTATGACATTTCAGGAATTCATAGATATTTAAAAAGTTACTGAAAGGTTTGCTTTAAGTATAAAAAAGGACATTTGGCTTCTAGTCATTCCTCCTTAGCTTTCTTTTTTCTCTTCTGGTCTTCTTCTGTTTTACTTTCTCCATTCTCTCCAGCCTCATGCTTATAACTCCTGCCACCTGGAGCTAGGTGCATAGAGCCCTTCACCCTTGGTCCTCTATTGCCAGCGCAGCTACATTTAGGCAGGCCTATGCTTCAGGCTAGGCCTGTTTGTTTTGATCTGGAGGGCAGGCAGTGGTTAGTGTAGCAGTGGGTGTGACCACCTGTGCTGTAGTTCTGAGGGGGCATGGCCAAGGGCTAGAGTGCCAGGCAGCTCATGTGAGATGCCCTTACCAATCCCCACTTGGTATTGGCAGGGGGCAGGCCTCCCATATAAGCTGAGGTAACAGCTCACTGGGGGAGAATTGTCGGCCAGGAGATGTGGAGAATGGAGTCCTAGGTAGCAGCAGGAGGCCATCCCCATCTGGGGGGGGGGGGTGCCAAGCGCACAGGAGTCGGGAGAGCTGGGAGGGAGCCTCATTCTTACATGGTCATGGAAGAGGTGTCCTGGAACAGAGAGACTGGAGAAGCTATTGGAACAGATGTCTGGTAAAAGTTCTCCATCATGAACTCGGGGCAGGTGAAGGTCGGTGAGTGTGACACAGTGGAAGTTCTAGAAGAGGTATGCCAAAAGAGCTGGGTGCAAGGCCAGAGGAGAGACTCTGGGATTCGTGTCAACTCGATGCAGCCTGCGGGCGCACGATTTGCTGGTCGGGCTAGCTGGGATCAGTTGTCCTTCAGCTAAAGATGCTTAATTACTAGGCCGCCGGGAGAGGTACTGCAGGCCTCTGGCCTAGTAACTACACAGCAAATTACCACCAAGTACAACTAATTACAGCCAGAAATCTGGGATTATTCAGAGTGATCCCTTTTTGTCAAGTGAAGATGATGGGACAGAAAGGCTAACAGTTTACAGAGGAAGTTTTGTGCAATAGAAGAGAAGTTCTGGAAGCAACAGTCTGCAGGAGCTATGCAGAGAAGGAGCAATAGTCTGCATGGGTTTATGCAGGGAAGTGACTGTAAATGTTAGGGTTCATCAGTTCTTCAAGGCTCAATCTATTTGTTCAAATTACTTAAATATGATTGCAAAGCAACTTGTTCTATGGGCATCCCACATTCCCTTTCCGCCAACCAAGTTATATTCCCCAATAAAAAGAAACAAAACAACAAAAATGACTGTTCATTGTCTCTGAGGTGATAGATGTGTATATGGTGGATGTTAGTAACTAGTAGCAACCATTCACTACATATATGTCTGCTTATGACCATTATTTTGCCTTTATAGGCTTACACGCATCCTGACTTAAAACGGAGGTTCACCCTAAAGTGAACCTCCGCTTTTTGGAACCCTCCCCCCTCCGGTGTCACATTTGACACCTTTCAGGGGGGAGGGGGTGCAGATACCTGTATTAAACAGGTATTTGCACCACTTCCTGGTATAGACTCCCACGGGAGTCCCGCCCCTCCTCGTCACCCCCCCGTTGTGTTCTGGGAAACACACGGCTCCCAGAACACAGCGGGGACCAATGAGAACGGCGCAGCGCAACTCTCGCACGCGCATTAGGGAACCGGGCAGTGAAGCTGCAGTGCTTCACTTCCCAATTGCCTCACCGAGGATGGCGGCGGGGGAGCCGAGCTACCATTTGGCTTCGGCTTCTGATGTCGCGGGCGACCTGGACAGGTAAGCGTCCATTTTTTAAAAGTCAGCAGCTGCTATATTTGTAGCTACTGGCTTTTAAAAAAAAAAAAAACCTCTGTTTTAATGCAGTATGACTACATCCTTTGCTCATGCTGTATGCCTTTGTCTTTTTTTTCTTCTAAAAACTTTAGTCATAAAGTGCATGGTTGCCTTTTTTCTTTTTGGGCTGACACGTCAGTAAATTTTTATTATGAGCAATTATATATTTATTTTAATAGGCAAGCTCTAAAACTCATATTGTGCCAAGAAAGAGGAGATTTGGTTGCCACCTTTCTGCTTGTTGCTTTTAATACTAGCTCCAGTGAACCTTTCATTAACTCATTTCTAGTACTCTTCATTGGTGATAGGTAAAGATACAAATGTAATATTATCCCTAAAATCACCCACATAGGTAATAGGCTATTATAAAACTTTACAACAATGCAATAGGAACATTCCAAGTTGAGTCACTCATCATAACCTATGAACTGCCCTACTTTGATATGCCATGCTGTAATAGAAATATGTAGATGTAACACTGAGTTCCATCATTAAAATGTTGATGTCAAACATTTGTTCCACGTTGGCCACCAAATGCACCTGAGTCACAGTTTAAAGGCCAAGAAAATGTAATACTTGAATGAATCACATCTGCCTGGGAAGGAAAAAGTCAAAAGCCATGGGGTCGATTTTGGACATTCTATTCTATTAACAAACAGTTTAATAGCAAAACACAGTAAAATTACTCATTTAATTTCCTAGTGAATCAAAACAAATTACACTTTCCTGGTTGATGTGTGCAACAGCTTTGCTTTTATTAGTACAGACCTATTTTGTTAGGTTTGTTTGTATATGTGGTATAAGCAATAACATACAAATCTAAGTACTTTGGCTTTGTAGTCCTGAAGTTCTGTTTTCATATCCCACCAAATACCGAATCTGAATACGTTTTGATGTTTTCTTATACTTTATCAACTCTAAACACTCCGAAATATGAATTAAAAAATGCACTGGAAACAGCATTGCATCAATAACGTGTAATTGCAAGTGGATACATGACAGCCCACCTACCCAATGCTACAAAAACACTCCTCTATGCGCACACTTAGGGTCCTTTCACATGGACCGTTCGTCCGTTTTTTACAAGTCCGTTTACGGACTTGTAATGCATCCCTATGGGGTTGCAGACGTTAGCGGATGATGCATCCCCTAACGTCCGCAAAGATCCGCGTCCGTAAAGATCTGTTTTTTCGGACGGAAGAAAACACTATTTTTCTTCTGTCCAGGGGATCAGATGAATAAGGACAGACGGTCCGTATTCATCCGATTCCCCATAGGAGAGAGTGGAGGAAAGACAGGGCGGTCTCTGGACAGTGTGTGGGGACCGCCCTGTCCGCCAGCTCAGCGAGGATTACGGATGATCCCCGCTGAGCCGACGGACACACACGGAGCGGACACAAAACCAGTCCGCTCCGTGTGAAAGGACCCTTACATCTAAACTGACACCTGTCAGTGTTTAATGGTTTGCCACAACCCAACTCCTTTTTTTGTTGGACATCTTGGTCTACTAAAGGAAGTTGAAAAATATCATCAACAAATAGAAATAAAGGAAAAAAAAGAACATTAAAGCCCTGTACACACGGTTGGTTTGTCTGATAAAAACGGACCGATGGACTGTTTTCATCAGACAAACCGATCATGTGTAGGCCCCATCGGTTTGTTTTCCATCGGTGAACAAAAACTAGAACATTTTCCTATGGATAAAAAAACGATAGAAAAAAACAACCGTCTGTATGGAAGTCCATCGGTCAAAAATCCACGCATGCTCAGAATCAAGTCGACGCATGCTCGGAAGCATTGAACTTCATTTTTTTCAGCACGTTGTAGTGTTTTACGTCACCGCGTTGGACAAGGCAAGACTGATGAAAGTCAGCTTCATCGGATATCCGATGAAAAAATCCATCGAATTAGATTCCATCAGATATCCGATCGTGTGTACAGGGCTTAACACACCTTTTGGTAAGCTGATATATATTTCATCATCCAAACATGTGCAATCAAATTTACATTTTTTTTTTTATTTTACTTTCAATTTTTTATTGGATATTTTTTGTCAAACTGAATTTTCAGCACATTCACTAAGCTAGGGGGAAATTTCCCCTGCAATGTGAATAGCCTATTTGCCTTTAGTTAATCAGCCGCATATGGTGTGCAGGGGATTACAGAATGTTGATTTGAAAACATAATTTTATCGAGCACATATCTTTTAGCAAGAGGTGTTTTAAGCACATCGCCTGGCAGGCACACGGCAGGGGCACACAGCAGGGGCCCGGGGAGTAGGGAGAATTGCATGTGGACAGAGAGGGCTATCAGTGCGGCCCATTGGAGAAATTACTGATCTTCTGTGTGGCTCTTCTTGCAGCAGCTGAAAGCTGGCGGAAGGAGGACTTGCCGGCTTACATCTGCTGCGGGGAGAGCCATACAGAAGATTGGTTCCAGTAATTTCCCCCATCAGCTGCACTCACCACCTGCTTTGACCACTGATGGCGTCCTCTCAATGTGTCACTCAGGGGGCACGTGCCCCCTCCCCCCAACAGTTTAGGCCCTGTCTCTATCCAAGAATGTAGCACTGGGACCCTCTGCAGTTTCTTCAGTGTCTTACCTCTTTAAAGGAAGCAGCACAAACATATTTTAGTAGTAAGATCTCTAACAAGTTGAATTAAAAAGTGAGCAATAACAATTACTTCTCATTTTCTCATGGAAACACTCATTCTGCCCCTCATTAGGCATAAATTGCCCTAACCCAAATGTGATAATAAGCATTGAGTAGGGAATGTGGGGGGACTGTTTATGATGGCATTTAGCCCCAGTGCATGAAACCCTGGCATTTAGGTGCAGGCAGAATGAACATGTGCACTGTCTAGCCCTGCTGCTGGCTGGCTGAAAGCTGCTGCAGCTGTATGAGGCACCAAGCATTACTAATGTCTAGAGCATTATGTATCCAGGGATGAATATCCCCAAACACAATCAGTCTATGTTCCAAGCATTCTATCCTGGGTGCATACTGACCTAAATGTTATTACCGCTTAGTGCAATGTCCAGCCACAGCAGCTTTCAAATTGACATATAGGTATTTCCTTAATGCAGGAGGTGTGCTACTTGCCAGATCACTGGTTGAAACCATAGGGAAAAAAGCCAAAAATGATCTTATGGGTAATTCGCAATATATTTCATTTTTGTTTTTGGGTTTTAATTCTGCTTTAATATTCACACACTTTATTGTGCCATGCTGCTACTTTCTTCTACTACCATGTCTTGTTCTAAGAACAGACATAAGCAGATCATACAGATGACATTAAGATCTGTCAGTCCTTAAATGAATTACCAAACTCTGTTGCTCTCATTTCGCACAGTATAGTAAGGCAGTGTGAAATTGATTTCCTTCTTAGTTTTAAAGGAGTTGTAAAGTCTCATGGTTTTTCACCTTAATGCATTCTATGCATTAAAGTGAAAAACCTTATGTGCTGCAGCTGCCCCCCAGAGCCCCCATTTTTCTTACCTGAACCTGATCGTTCCAGCGACAAGCACGAGTCCAGCAGCTCCAGCCGCTGTTTTGGGTCATCATTGGATTGATTGATAGCAGCAGGAGCCATTGGATTCCACTGCTGTCAATCAAATCCATTGAGGTTGGGCTGAGTCCTGCTGTCTGTGTCAATAGACGCAGCAGCAGGACTTGGGAGCACGCCCGCACGGGTACCCCCATGGAAAGCGGCTCTCTGTGGGGCACTCTATGAAGATGAGGAGAAAGGAGTGCCACTGGGGGACCCCAGAAAAGGAGAATTAAGGCCATTCTGCTCAAAACCCTTGCACAAAGCAGGTATGTATAACATGTTTGTTATTAAAAAAAAAATAAGCACATACCGGCTCTTACTAAGTGGGAAAGGGAACTGAACACTCAATTTTCCACTGCCAAGAAACTAAACATACTCAGGTTCTCCCACAAATCCTCTCTTTGTTCCAAAACGCAGGAGACGAACTATAAGATCTTTGTACGATGGTACAGGACACCGGATCTCCTGAATAAAATTTTCCCCACCTCATCAGCTGAATGTTGGAGATGCCAACAGGCCAGGGGTACACTCTTGCATGTTTTTTGGTTGTGTCCTCAGATCAGGGGCTTCTGGGAAGAGGTGCGCCGCATTACCCAGACATTTACGGAAAGTGTGGTGCCGGATGACCCGGCATACTTTCTGCTCCACGCAACAGATATGTCAGCAGGAACCTATAAAAAATCCCTGATACGTCACCTCCTGGACGCGGCTAAGGCCTGCGTGCCTCTTCACTGGAAGTCCCCTCAGCCGCCGACGATTGCGCTCTGGCTTAGGAAGGTCGACGAGATAGGCCGCATGGAGGACTTGGTCCTCTCTAATCAGCAGAGGCAGGAGGAATATACCAACACCTGGCAGATATGGGACATTTTTAGGTACTCGGGGGAGGGACAGTCGATGAGAGCAGCGGAGTGACCCCCAAACAAACATGCCTCTATAGTAATCGATCACATGCGATTAAACCTTGAGATATCCATTGCGGTAACACGCGCCCTATGGGGCGTCTGGTTAGATCCATGCTTGTGCAATTCCCCCGCCCCCCCCCTTCTTCTGTCCTTCCTCTTTATTCTCTTTTTTACTTCTTTTCCTCCCTTCTACTTTACCTGCTCTGGTTCTAATCTACTTGGAAAAATGGAAAATGAGGGGCCAAGCTATCCGGGCCCAGACGCTGTCATATCCACCAGCGCCCATAAGGCCATGCATATTAGGTGAGAGAGATGGAAACAGCATGTTGGAGACATGCAGGGTTCCACAGGATGACCTGCCATAGATCCCACACCCTGGCCCTTATGGCCGTATACGGTCAGATTAACCCCTTGGGGACTCACTAGCTTCAGAGGCCGGAATTACATTTTAGACCCACATTTTGGATGTCATTGTCTATATCCCTCTGTTGTTTTTTAAGCCTGACCATGTTATTATTTTTTGGTTTCTGATTGCCTTTTTGTGCTCTGTGAAATGTATGGGATTTGGTCCGGACGGACTGGCCTCTCTGTTTATCTATAAATAAAGAAATTTGAAAAAATAAAAATAAAAAAAAATAAGAACCTTTACAATCACTTAAAACTTAGTTTTACAATCGTGCCACCATCAAGTTTTTGATTTTCCCTGGTATGTGGTATGGTGTCAGATATGTGCAGTAATCCATATTGTACCTTGAACACCCGCCAAACCCCGCCATGGAAGAAGGATGGCCTCCTTACCTTAGGAGGCAGATGTCCTGCCGACCTCCCCTCCTCCCCCCTCCCCTCTCCAAACCAGGGAGTGCTGGATGGCTGAGCCGGATGCTGGATGGTGAGCCATTCCTGGAGTCTGACTATGGCGGCTGGTGGGTCAGTTGGTCCTTCCTCCCTCTTGGCTAATAGGGTCTCTTCTCCTTTCAGCCAATCGAGAAATGGGTCTCACGACCTGATTGTCTGGGAAGAGAATCAGTGTGAGACTAGCGAATATTCATTCGGTATTGTCACAAAACTTGGTGGGCTCGGAGCACAGTGCTTTGCACCCCAAGCCTTTGGCACTAATCATGTGCTTCAAAAACAAAAACACCCTCCTTATTGGAATCCATGCATCCGGCACCCTGCATGTAGATTAGGGAGCCGTACGCATGGACAGGGGGGTGGCGCCCGTGCGTCCCTACTGTACGGCCTGCCACTGCCTCTGAGTATGGTTTTAAAAAGTATTCATTTATGCTTATTAAAAGAGAAATGATTTAATGTAATATACATAAATTCTATACTAAATGGAAAGTGGTTTTGAACAATGGTACTTGCACACAGTGCAGAAAGATCACAAAATCAAGTGTTATTTGTGTAGACTTTTCATGAGTGCCTTGCTACATTTGTCACCCAAACTGTTAAAAATAGTGAGTGTATTTCAACGGAGCCAAGTCACCCGGCAAAGTGGAGCTGTCACCAGTAAAATGCCAGTTGCTAATTGTTTCCAGCCAAGAACATTCAGCTATAAACCAAGCCCTGGTTGTTTAACTTCAGTACATCAACTAAAATTGTTGTACAAGTGACAGGCGTAAACACGTAGTACACAATGTACTCTAATGTCTAATTTAGATGGTGGAGAAAATGATTATGACCTTGTTCTAAATTAAGCCGCATGAATACATGAAATGTAATTCCTCCCTATATGATATAACCACTGGAGATGATTAATATAAGGTTAAATACATTTCAGTAATGCACATATGGATATATCATTAGAGATGTAAGAAGCACACAAAATTGAACTGTAGAGCAAGGACATATTGGTGTGGATTTTTCATCATATTACAATGATGTAGTGTATGTGTCTGATGAATTTTCATCAATATATATTACGTTTTACCTTAAATATTATGAAAACGGCGCCCCCTAGTGTGCAGTTTCAATCAATAATCAGCCACTGTCATCAATTTCAGCCATCGGCCCAAGCGAATATTCTCTGCTATGTATGTTGGGCTCTAGCTTTGACATAAAGTGTAAATGAGAAATGATAATAAAATCATATAAAACCTTGCAGCTGAAGTGAATCACAACCTCCAACAGTTTGAATATGAAAAGCACTTGCCAACACCAATTATGAACATATAAGAAAAAAGTCTGTATAATACAAATTATTATCTTCAAATCCACTTCTTTGCTTGCCACCACATGTGCATTAGTGATACGTGCTTTCCTTATTTCCTTAGGTAACTTTCACACTTTACATGCATTTTAGCACTAAAAATAGCACCTGCAAAGCGCTTCTACTGTCACTCCAGTGTGAAAGCCAGAGTGCTTTCCCATTGGAGCAGTGCGCTAGTGCAATGTTAAAAAAAAGTCCTGCAAGCAGCATCTTTGGGGCGGTTTAGGAGCAGTGTATACACCGCTCCTAAAACGCCCTGCCCATTGGAATCAAGAGAAGAGAGGCGCCTCTAAGTGTAGCAATATGGTTACATTTAATGAAGGTACAACATTTAGCAACTCACATGGTTGATATTTAAAACAGACACATCTAAGGATGCAGGCATCCGGGGTAAAGCTGTCCTAATAGACCATCCTCTGCACCGCCAGCTCTGACCACTGTCAGTCTGCAATCGTGACTGGGAAGACTACTCTGCAGTAGAGCGATCTAAGAGCGAGGCTTGAAGCATTCGAGGAGCGCAGCGTGGAAGGGATGACGTCGATGGCGGTGTGGACAGCTTTACCCTGGGTGCCTGAATACTTAGATGTGCCTGTTTTAATCATCAACCATGTGAGCTGCTAAATGTTGTACCTTCATTAAATGTAACCATATTGCTACACTTAGAGGAGTCTCTCTTCCCATTGATACTCCGTTGTGGCATGACATTACTTGTATATCAAGACATCGCTTGTATATCAAGTCAAAATGTATTAAAAAAATTAGCTTGCCTTGCAAAACTCTCTCAAACCAAGTTACTCTCAAGCCAAGGGTTTACTGTATTTAACAATGCACTCACATTTGCTTGTGTCTTGTAGCGGCATCCACTATGCAAAGCCTTAGCATTACAGTCCTCACCGCCGTTCGCGTTACCAAGTGGGCGTGTGTTATACCCGGACCGGACATGACGGTGATAGAGACTCGGTATTTCCGCCAGTAGTTAGACCTCAATACATTTCACCGAAATGCGTCATCAGGAAGTCGGCACGGTTTTATTGTTATTTTTATTTTACACTTTACTTCAAAGCTAGCGCCTCAACATACATAGCATAGTATATTACATTTTAGTTTTGATCTGTGGCATTACATTTTTTGAGTTTTAGACTTACACTTGGAACTTAAACTGAGATAAAGAGTAGATTTAGAGGTTAAGGTTTAAGGGATTGGATAAGCTTCGGAGATATTTTTGGATTTCAGTTTGGAACTACATGTAAGTAGCATACTTAGTGTTAGTTTTTGGGTGTGATAATTGTGTGCCAAAGAAGCGAGTGGTAAAAGCACTTTCATAGCAATGATAAATGTGTTTTTATTACAGGTATTTATATAGGTCCAACTATTTTTATGCAGCATGCTACATGTTGTACATTCACATCAGTCTCTGCCTTGAAGGATCTTACAATCTATGGTGCCTTCCTTACATGCATACATAAACATAGTAAGGCCAATTTAGGCAGAAGCCCAATAACCTACCAAAATGTCTTATGGAGTGTGGGAGGAAACCAGAGTAAGCAGACGAAGATCATGGGGAGAACATGCAAACTCTATGTATGTAGTATCTTGACTGGTATTCAAACCAAGGACCTTAGCACTGTAAGGTAGTAGTACTAACAACTAGGGTTGTCCTGATACCGATACTAGTATAGGCAAATGCTCTCGATGCTTCAGTGTGATGGGGGAGTTACAGGCACCAATCACCGCTGTATAGATTTAAAAGTCTGACAACCGTTTCTCTGCTGCTCCCCCTCCCCCCCTGCATCCTCATCCAGCCCCCCTCCATTCTGCTGCTGTCCCCCTCCAAGCTGCTGTCTCCCTCTCTCCGTTTCCCCCTCCATGCTGCTCTCTCCCTCTGTGCTGCTGTCTCCCTCCATGCTGCTCTCTCTCTCCATGTCCCCCTCCATGCTGCTCTCTCCCTCCGTGTCCCCCTCTATGCTTCTGTGTCCCCCTCCATGCTGCTCTCTCCCTCTGTGTTCCCCTCCATGCTGCTCTCTCCCTCTGTGTCCTCCTCCATGCTGCGGTCTCCCTCTGTGTCCACCTCCATGCTGGGGTCTCCCTCCGTGTCCCCCTCCATGCTGCGGTCTCCCTCCGTGGTGCTGTCCCTCTCCATGCTCCTCCTCCACCCCCTCGATCTGTCAGGATGGAGAGCGGAGGTAGGAGCCGGTAAATCTGGCTCCCTACTGTTTGGAATGTACAGAGTCAGTGATTACTGACTCTGTCCATTCACATAACTGAAACATCGTAAACTGTGTTTACAATGTTTCAGTTTATAAATGAAGAGGAGCTGCTTTCTTCTCTCCATTCATTTTCAGTGCAGCTGAGGCTGCTAAGAAAGGCACTGGGGAATCTGCATCCTAGTCCCTTTCTCAATCTGAAAGGGGAGATGTCAGAGGTCTGTTAAGACCCCTGATATTTTACCAAAGCCCCCCAACAGGGCTGATTAAAAAAAAAAAGATTAAAAAAAATGAATTGTAAAAAAAGAATAAAAAATATAAGAAAAAACACACTGACACTGTCCACCCCCCCCCCCCTCTTAATAAAAAAAGAAAGCATTGTAAAAAATAAATAAAATTAACGGTAAAAAATAAAAAAATATTGTAAAAAATAAAAAATAAAATTGTAAAAAATAAAAATCAAACTATTGATATACATGTGCCACTGTCAGATTAAATAAAAATTATCGGTAATTGGTACTTGTACTCAGTCTTAAAAAAGTGGTATCGGGACAACCCAACTAACAACTAAAGCGCTGCACTGCAGAAATTGTACTTATGTACAAGTTATTAGTGCTGATTTACCCAGTTTTTGGTTCCAATGTCTAAAACAGTCACACCAGTTTTCCTTGAGATAAATCGGTAATTTACCAGGGACCCCCACCATGCCCCTCCCCCCTGTATTTTTATTACAAACTTTTGTAATTAGCAGCAATCACTCAGAAATGAGGAACCTTCATATCAGCTAAAACTCTGGGATACAAATAAAATACACACAGCCTGTGATTATGTTTGTCCTGACCATGCTTCTCTTTTAGGCTATAGATAATGTGGAACTATTGAAACAGCGTTGACAGTTTTAAAATAAACACGTAACTTTTCCCAGAACATGGACAGTCCAAAAATAACTTTACATAGCATCACGTTACACTAGTTGGCTTTTTTCTGAAGTATAAAATGGAACAGTGAAAGTATGCTGATGTAGCTGTATTATGAGATTTGTAGAGATCATTTTGGTTACAGTTGAGGAAACAAAATTCTCTGGATGACAAAAAAATTCTTCTTTTATGAAAAAAAAATACAAGGCATAAATACGGCTGTTATTTTAAGTCATGTTATGTGTTTTCTTACAGGCTGCAACCCAAGCGTGGACTCACAGGACGCTGTATACCACAATCTACGTTGGACCCAAATGTATCTTTAGATACTTATAGAGACTCTTGCCCACGTCTGAAGGTCAAGACTGTAACAATGGAGATGCTACGTCGCTCTTCTGTTTTTGCTGCAGAAGTATTTGAGGTGTTTGACAGATCCCCAACTGATAAAGAGCTGGTGGCACAGGGAAAAGCATTGTGCAGAGACTTTATCCAGGCCCGACTCCAGCGTGCTGGTCTTGGTTGGAACAAACCAGAACATGGGATCTCTTCTTCAGTAGGAGGACGTATGGCGGAGGTATCAGCCACCTTCCTGAGGCTAGGTCAGTAAAAGGGAACTCACACACAAAAATACATTAAATCCATATAAAGGTAGTATTTAAAAAAATCGAAATAATTTAATATCATTGTAAAACCATCTCAATGTTTGAACTACCAAAGATGTCAAAATGTAAATGAGTCACACTTGTCTGTATTTTATATATAAAACTGTATTTTATTAGCATTCAAGCTACGCATGCTCATACCTCCCAACTTTTTGAGAAGGGAATGAGGAACACCTACTAGCAAAAGTATGTAGGCATAGGACACACCCCCTACCACACCCCCTTAAAGGAGAATTATATGGAAAAAAAGGTTTCGTGTTCGATTAATCGATATTTTTTTTTTAAAGATTAATTGACTAATTTCGACTAATTATAACGCACATACAGATCCAACTATTTTTAGCTGATCTTGCATTGCAACTCTGCATTAGTCAGTGGTAAATGTGGTATACACTATATACAATCACCCGACACTAGTTAGTTTCCACAATCCATGACTTAACTTCACAGTTCACACAAATACATTTTAAATTCAAACTGTAGCACTGACGTAAGTAATTTTTTCTTATTAAACTTTAAGAAAAACGTAGAAAGTTAGTTTAACTTTAATTATTTAATTATAACATTTTCTGGAAGCAGACATGATCGCATTTTATTGACAATATACTGTACCCTGAAGAACTGAACAGTCTTTTGCACGAACAGATGTTGCCAATACACAAAGAATTGTCTGCACAAAACAGGCTTAAAGGGTCACTAAAGGAAAACATTTTTTTTGCTGAAATGAATGTTTACAGGGTATAGAGACATAAAAGTTAACTGATTCCTTTTCAAAATGATTAAAAATAGATAAAAATCAATCATATAATGTGCCTGCAGGCTTGTTTCACTTTTGAACTGGCTTCATGTTTCTGCAAAGTAGAAATAGAAACACAGAACAAAAACAAACACATCCAGGGCAGTGTTTTAAAATGAATCTGATTGGTTCTGGGAAGTTTTAGACACACAGTAATGACAGCTTAGACCACCGTGAGAAAGCTCCCAGTATGGTGCTTATAAGGAAACAGACAAGCAGGAAGTGTGGAGAACAGAGCAGGTTAACAGCAACTTCAAAGCAAAAACAAACAATAAGGACATGAAACCAGTACTGCAGTAAGGTAAGGGAAGCTATTTAGCTAAAAAAAATAAATCCTTTAGTGACCCTTTAAGACAGGAAAACGATGGTTATTTTTGCCCCCTTCCCCTGATGGAGCCTGATGCATTTGCCTGCTCCACAGATGCAAAGGTACCTCAATCCAATGGGTGCAGTTTGCTCGCATCCAGCAGGGTAAGTCTCTCTGTCCAGGCTGTCCGGTGACGTCAAGAATTTTGATCGATCAAAAAAATTAAAGATTAATCGAGGAATTCATCTTTAATTTCCCCAGCCCTACTTCTTTTCCTTTATATTTGCGTTTAAAATCTACAAATTCAGCAATTTAGAAATTGGATGAGAGCTTTAGCACTAGGGAAACGCTTTTTGAAAGATAAATAGTGCATTGTATATACAACTATATAGATCAGACCAAAATGAGGGACAAATAAGGAGGAAAAAGGGACAGAGGCACATTGTTCCAAATCAGGGACAGTCCCTCAAAATCAGGGACAGTCCCTCAAAATCAGGGACAGTTGGGAGCTATGCATGCTCACAGTATGATACTTTATTATAAAAAGTCATGCATAAGTGTGTGCAGCCTATTGCATTAGAGTGTGCACCTCAAAGCTCAAACACACATGCGCAATAGAGCAATGGACAGTGTCAGTAGGGCAGAGGCCGGTGTCAGTAGGACAGTGAATGATGTCTGTCATTAAAGCAGTGGACAGTGTCTGTAGGGCAGTGGACTTTGTCAGTAGGGCAGATATTAGTGTCAGTAGGGCAGTGGACAGTGTCCGTAGGGCAGAGATTGGTTTCAGTAGGAAAGTGGATGGTGTTGTTTTTATTATTATTTTATTTTGTTATTATTTTTTACAATTGGATTTATTTATTAATTTTACAATTTTGTTTTAGGGTCCTTTCACACGGAGCGGACCGTTTTTCGGCTCAGCGGGGGGGTCCCGCTCAGCTGTCGGCGGACAGGGCGGTCCCCGCACACTGTGCAGGGACCGCCCTGTCTCTCCTCCGCTCTCCCCTATGGGGAATCGAATGAAAACGGACCATTTGTCCGTCTTCATCCGATCCGTTCCACCGGACGGAAGAAAAATAGGGTTTTCTTCCGTCCGAAAAACCGGATCCAGACGGACGCGGATCTTTGCGGACGTTAGCGGATGCATCATCCGCTAATGGACGCGACCCCATAGGCATCCATTACAAGTCCGTAAACAGACTTGTAAAAACGGAAGATTGGAGGCGGACATGTGAAAGGGGCCTTAAGTATTTTTTTTATATTATTTTTTATTACTATTTGTTTACATTTTGTAAGGAGCCAAATTGGGGGGCTTTGGTGAAATAGCAGAGAAAGGGACTGAGGACTGAGGACAGATATTCCCCAGTCCTTTTCTCTGTAGCCTCAGCTGCCATGAAAGGGCATTCAGCAGGGGGAATCTGTACCCCACAGGGTGATTAAGGTGTGCCCAGGTACTTCCATCACACACAATGCACATGCCTATGGATACATGCTAAAAAAGCACCAATCTCTAGTCATCTTTATTGTCACAACACCCTTTCTCGCCCAGTTCCTGCTCTCCTGACACTCCTCTGCTTCTATAGGTTCAGATTGCAGATTGCAACATCTGATGGTCCAGTCATCCAAGGTTCCGGGATCCGACCTACAGCTATGTGCCGATCGCGATCCATTTGAAGAACACACACCAAACGAGCTGTATGTGTGCTCAACCAGAACTCCACTTTATTGAAACACTCAGCTGGTTATATACAGGTTACAGTTTCCATCAATCAAAGAACAATGAAATCTCCACCCCCTTTTCACACACTGGGGTTTCCATACAGAGGCATTTCGGCACCGATGTATTTAGCATGACTTTACTACCTCAGAGAGAATGACATTCCTGTAGACAATGACATCAGTGAAGTTAACAGAATACGTTATGTAGCCGGCTTGTCTCCACATAGAGAGGAGGTCATTACTACATCTGAGAGATCACACTTTTTTAGATAATGACATGCTAAACCAATACTGCTGATAATCAAAAGGCTCAAAACAGTGTTATCACACAATAGAAAGGTCAAAGAGCCGACTGGCTTAACACCTCTACACACTGGACAATGAATGTCTTTCACAAGCCACTTAGCCTTTCAATAGTCCTCAATAGTCTGATTCAGTTCAATCCCCATCTAGACAGACACCTTATAATGTCCAAAGGCATCATGCAATATGTCCTATCCATAATGTGTTATCTTATGTAATACATGAAGTATGATTTCACGGTCCATGACATTTATAGTACCCCTATGGAATCAATTGTTGTATCAGTTAAAGGGGTTGTAAAGGTTTGTCTTTTATTTTCTAAATAGGTTCCTTTAAGCCAGTGCATTGTTGGTTCACTAACCTTTTCTTTCGATTTCCTTCTAAATGTTTTTTTCTTTGTTTGAATTTCTCACTTCTCGTTTGTCCTCAGTTAGCTTTCCACCATCATCTGAGTGGTGGAAAGTCATTTAGAACAGCTTACTGAACACCTTACTGAGGAGAAACAGGAAGTGAGAAATTCAGACAAAGAAATCAAAGAAAAAAAACATTTAGAAGGGAAATTTAAGGAAAAGGTAAGTGAACCAACAATGCACTAGCTTTAAGGAACCTATTTAGAAAATAAAAAACAAACCTTTACAACCCCTTTAATGCATGTACACATTCTTTTAACATGTATTTTATTATTAAAGTATAATTTTGTGTACATGCCTAAATTAAAAATTCATTAAATACAGGGAGAGCGGTACATATTTATATTTTGGTGGTCCAGTCATTGAGATTGCTTTAGAGTTACATTTTTGGTAGTCCCCACTTTGGGGTGGTTTTGGATTATATTGATAAATTGTTGGGTTACTTCAGACTCATGTAAGGCTTTGTGGCCACTTTGTTTGTGGTCATGGTCTATGCATTACCTAGGAATTCCCACCTTATCATGGATACTTGCCGGATTGACAGCAGATATAAAAATGTATGAATATCAATTAATGATACTATGGCCAGCCAAAGTACAGGCATCTAGGATGCTAATTGAGCACCTACGTAGGTTCTGAGGACACCTATGCACTGTAAAGAAAAAGTAAACACAGCAAAGGGTATGTGGGCCACCTTAAAGGGGTTGTAAAGATAAAAAAAAAATCCCTAAATAGCTTCCTTCACCTTAGTGCAGTTCTCCTTCACTTACCTCATCCTTCCATTTTGCTTTTAAATGTCCTTATTTCTTCTGAGAAATGCTCACTTCCTGTTCTTCTGTCTGTAACTACAGACAGACATGCAAGGCTTTCTCCCTGGTGTGGAGAAAGCCTCTTGAGAGGGGAGGAGGTGAGCAGGAGTGTCAGAACGCCCACTAACACACAGCTCCTTTCTCTATCTGCAAAGGTGAGAGCATCCTGACCCTCCTGCTCACCCCCTCAAGAGGCTTTCTCCACACCAGGGAGAAAGCCTTGCATTACTGTGTGGAGTTACAGACAGAAGAACAGGAAGTGAGGATTTCTCAGAAGAAATAAGGACATTTAAAAGCAAAATGGAAGGATGAGGTAAGTCAAGGAGGACTATTTAAAGGAAAGGTACCTTTACAACCCCTTTAAAGGGTAAAGTAAGCCCATCGTTTCACTTTAAAGGGTTTTATATTTTTATAAACTGAGTGGATAAAATCTTCAGTTTTATTTTCTCTCGAAGGGTTAGGAATTGTGGCTGGAACTACTCTGATGCAGCCCTAAAACAGCATATTGGCTTGGAATAGCGTGTGATTCTCACTTTCCCTATGTTGATGGAAAAATTCTTTAAAAGCAGATTAGTCAGTGTTGCATGACAAGCGTAATTTAAAGATAGTGCATGCAAAAAATCAGGACACCCATGTGATAGGAAGTATTCTGAGAAAGACCAACAGTTCATTCTGGTAATAGAACAGATGTAGAATATATTTCCACTAATTCTTTATCATTTGAATGCCTACTTTTATAGAGGTTTCCTGTGGCATATGTCCAAACTGTCTTGGGAAAGCCCAGGCACAAGGGAATATGAAATGGATTTGCATTGCTGTTTGTATTCTAGGCACATTTTCCTGTTTCCACAAGTGACCACATAATTGTGTTTTACTTATACATGTAACAGACCTTGTTCATTTTACAATAATAAAAAAAACAGCCTTTTAAAACAATTCTAACTTTCCAGTCTCCTAAAGTCAGCTTACATGAACTGAAAATTATAAATGGTATTATATTTAATACTACATTCAAGCAATTGATGCCATTCAATGAATGCCACATTTTTTTCCATCGGGTTTAGTAACAGGAATGAGAAGAACAATTTTAATGTCCCAATAATACTCTGAAAACTGTGGTTGTATGTAAATCTATACTTTGTTACCTCTATTGTCCTGCTATGAGTCTACAGCCGATCTTGGCAAATTGTGGCCCCTGGGTCACATCTGGCCCTTTGGCTCTCCCTATCCAGCCCTTGATGCTTCCACTATTAATGTGCATCTCTGAGCCTGTTAGCTTTCTCACCAAGGAAGCTGACATTCCCAGAGAGGCATGCTGATAAATGTCTGTGTAAAGAGCTGCAGGAACTGCAAGGCTGGCCATACACTGAGCAAATAGCTAGAAAGAAATTAGCTGGATTCCCCCATCAACACACAGTGTTGATGGGAGAATCCCTCCTGCTGGGCCATTGTCTTCTCCCGACGGGCTATAGCAGCCGCTAGCGATAATTACAGGTAAAACACAGCATACTGGTTGTACCCAAGTTGATTGATCAATTAACTTGGTACCTTCAGCCTGCCCATACACTGTTCAAATCTCGACCAGTTCCAGCTGAACTGGACAGGATTTAAACAGTGCATGGCCTGCCTAAGGTGGGAGCTTGAGGAGCTAATTATTACATCGGGAGGCTCAGTTCTAGTGGGAGAGAGTTGCATATGAGATGTCCTGAAGCTCTAGGCCACTCTTCTGCCTGGCCAAGTTCTTCCTGTGTTAGCATCTGCATGCTGCAAACCCCAGGAGCCATGCACCTCTTCTATTTTCCAGGTCAGGATCTGCAGAAATCCCTCAGGCTCTCCTCTTCCAGTCACAGTGCTTTTCAGAGGACATTTGCAGTAAGGATTGTAGGCTGGTGAAAATGACCCTCCCCTTTGTAGGTGGTGCTGTGTTGCTGGCTGTACAGAGAGAAAGTAGGATGAGAGGAACTTTGTTCCTCTGAAGCCTCTGTAGGTGTCACCAGTGGGAACAGCAGTTCAATTGGATGCTGCAACACTGGGTGACCTTAGCAGCCATCTTTCGTGAGGGCGATGCTAATAAATAGCACTGCCCCACTTCAGTTGGCACCCATTTGCAAAGTGTATAGTGTAAGGACAGGATCCACACTGAATAGGGACAGCACTCAGCAATAGGGAAAGGTTTCTGATAAGGAGGGACATAATAGAGTTATTCATGTCGGCTGAACCATTCCTGTGTGTCTAGAGCTGAAATACAGACCTGGCCATCGGTTTTCTAAATGTTGCGTATACCGCTGCTCTGCCCATCAGTCATCCCACTACTCAGATGCTGCTCCGTTAGCATAAGCCTTGTTCTGTAACAACTTTTAGTACTGGAATTACTCCAATGTGCCCCTAACATTGCTGAGAGCTCTTGCACCTGTGTTACCTGCAATAATGAGATTCCAACATTGCATTACTTTGGGATTGTGAAGCTAGCACCTTCCCACTGTTCTCTAAGTGTCAATTGTTATTTCCACTGAACCAAATAATAATTGTGCATGTAGCAAAATGGACTACAATTGTAAATCACTGTATCCTGGGTCTTTCAAAGTCTCACCTATCCCTCTAGTGCTCAGGTATCAGATGACATCATATTTGTGTGCCCAGTGTAAAGGACTGTGTGATGAGTAGTTCTTCTGCCAGATAATTGCTATCCCTAATTATGTGTCCGGACTACATATCCCAGGGATCTTTGCTGCTGTTAGGAAGATTGCTGGGAATAGCTACAAAAGAAGCGGAAAGTCTGTGTGGTACTGTCTTCCTTCCAGGCCTGGCGAAGATGGACCTCTTTGTGAAACACAGGAGGGGAGGTTGCGGCCTACCACGCAGAGTTCCACCCTCCAACCTGTAACCTGAGGAGCTCTGTCTTTTGCTTTCGAACATCCTTCCAGCACCACTCAGGTTGCCTGCCTTTTGGTGTGGGTCAAGCTTTACATCGGGAGATCGAGACAGCGGATCCGCTGCATGAGTGTCGCTACACAAGTTCCTGTCCGGAAGACATCAGAGCGGTCTGGTCGCCCAACCTTTATTCATCCTTTGTCACAGTTACAAAGGAACACCTTGAACAGACACCTTCATGCCAGGAATACTTTACTTAACCTATTAAATATTGTGCATAAGACAACTCTATACTTCCACATTACAAGAAATCTACTGTTTACTACCACACCTAATCGAATTACCATTAACGAGCTCCCACATACCGGTGAAGAACATCATATCTGCAATGTGGACTTATTGCCATTACTGATAAAAGGGCCTCTACTTATATTATCATTCTTGAAGCTGCTCTCCCTCCTTATGATAGCAGTAAAGGCTGGCCAGGTTCCATCTATTTCAGAGTGCCAGTACAGTCAGTTAGCTGTAACATCCTTTAGGGGGTAACCCTATTTCTCAAGTAAGTGTTTACACAGTATTGTGTTTATTAAAATTGTCTTGTGTCTTTTTGGAGGAATTATTTTGCCAAGTTGGCGCTGTTGCCAAAACTCAGAAGATCTATTACATCCCCCTCCCTTCTGTAACCTAATTTTTTATTGGTTTCACTAAAATATTTTTAGAACCTAAATACACAAAGTGTCTGAATTATTACTTTACAGCATACCAGGATGTCTGAACCCAGAGTGTCAAATGGGTTGGAATGTTCACTATGTCACGATGAGCAGGTAACTCTAGGAAGACCTCTAGTAGGCTGTGCTGCATGCAATTTTCTGTAGTATCTGTGTGCCTTTCCTCCATCTTGGGGAACCAATCATCTGCCCCATCTACATCCTTATCACCTGATTTAACTCTCTAATGCTGTAGTATTGTGCTGTAATCATGTGCATTTTACAGGTTTCCAGCACAGCTCTATTGAACTCATTGGATGAGTCTGACAAGTGGTGCTGCTTGTCAAATTCTGCAGCCCATGTTTAAAATACTGTGGCTGTGGCATGTGAACAGCCTTATCTGGCTGTTATTTAACATTTTTTTTTTGGTGGCCAGTGGGTGGTAAAACATGCCCGTTTTTACCAACCCTCAACCGCCTATGTGGAAGAGACCTATTTTATGAGCAGTTGTACCTAATTTTCCTAATGCCAAAATTATTTGTCCCTCCACAACAGTCCCAGTTTCTCATGTGCCCCCTTTGGAAAATTAATTGCCCACCCCTGGTCTACAGTTTATGGGATTGGCTGTTATGGTCAGTGAAAAATATTAAAGCTGAAGTTTAATCTGTTAATATTTTCTCTTCCTAGTTCCTGTTTTAAATAAGACCTTTACATTTTATTAAAATGCCTTATTTTAGACCCATGTCATTGTCGATGCATTGCTACAAATTATGGCATTATGGTTAGATGGTCCACCAAGGTGCTTTGTACAGCTTCCAAAAAACATCACAGCACCCCATCTCAAAACTCCTTACAAGAGGCCTGGACCCTGATGCAAGTTATTATAGTTATGCAAATATCAAAATATCTTGATGGGTGGGTGTCAGCCTGAAGGAGTGTGCATTTCAAAACAGGCTGCATATGCATGTGATGTTGTGCCTCCATGATTTTAGGAAATGCAATGAATGAAAGGGGTGACCCAGGGATAGTAAAGTTAGCCATAGATGGTTCTTTTTTTTCCCATCATCCAGCACAGAAGTGAGGCAGCTGGAGGAATCCTCCCCGTTGGCGCATTGAATTTGTCTAGACCGTTTCAGCAGACAGATTCGATCGTGTGTACGGGTGAGCCGACGGATTTGGCCACCCGACAGATTGGAAAGCATGCTTACCAATCTGTCGGCTGGGAACCCGTCCGCCCGACATGTCTGCTGGTTAGTACGCTAACCAGCAGACATGTCTTCTCGCACACGCGCCGAATGGTTTCGACGCATGCGCGGAAGTGTTTTACTTCCTTGTGCGGTGACGTGGCGGCGTCAACGTCACCGCCACGTCACCGACACGTCAGCGCGCTGTCTGCTGGCGGGGATTTTGGTTTGCTCGTGTGTACACGCGAGCAAACCAAAATCCTAAGAGACAGATTTGTTCAAATCGGTCGGTCCGACCGATTTGAACAAATGGATTGCCTCGTGTGTACGAGGCCTTACTGTGCTTATGACTTTTTGCCCTGTCTTTAGATTTTCTTTTTAGATTTTCTTGAAAGGGGGAGATACATTCCATGAAGGCATAAAACAATTGCTATTTTTTGTTAAATTCAATAAAAAACTTTTTATTAGACAAATAATTGCTCAATAACACAATAAATATTGTACAGAGTATACAAAATATGATGAATCAAACAGCTATGGGAACTGTTGCTGTACAGAGATAATATATAAAGTTGATTGAAAAGTGGTTTGTGTGCCAACAGCTGCCAGGATGGTGATAAGTGTGCAGGATGTGAGAAATGACTTTTAGAGAGCCCCTTCAAGTTTGGAAGGAAGCCTTCACATAACATGACCTGCTGTTGCTGGATTAAGTCACAGGCACTAGAATTGATTGTCACATGCTAAATAGAAAGGCTTATTTAATAAAAGGATTTATATGAAAGTCTACTGCAAACCTATGAAGGAGTCTTGCATTATATTTAGAAGAGTCCTCAGGGTCCTGATTTACACACCGCAGATTTTTTTTTCTATATAGTTAATAATAGGAACACATTCAAGTTCATCTATTAACATTTTTTTCCATGTTTTGTATAAAATGGGGAAAGTCAAATGTTAATTTTAATTTTCTGCTTCTGAGGCCACTTTGTCCTAGTTAGCAGAATATTATATTTCTTAAAGTGGCTGTAAACCTCAGACATGAAAAATCAACCAAGTTTATCCCTCTATAGTGTTTACTTGACCCAATCCAAAGCACTAAGTGTCACTTTTGTCTGCTGCTTCGTTACTCTGCTATCAGCATGAATCACTTCTGACAAGTTTTCCTGACACCACAAGAACATGGTGACAGGGGAGGGGTCTCCATCAGATTGGCAGCCTTAGCTCTGTTTCTGTGTGCTGTGTGGAGGGAGTAGTGTATTTTCCCTTTAATTAGCTTACAGAGCTCTCCTCACTGAGCTCTGCAGAGTGTGACTTCAGCTCTCTGTCCCATTTTTTCTGAACTCTAATGCCGCGTACACACGATCACTTTATGTGATGAAAAAAAATGAAGTTTTTAAAAACGTCAATTTAAATGACCGTGTGGTGTAGGGGAAAACGTTGTTTTATGTCTTGTGAAAAACGACAAAAAAAAATTGAAGCAAAAAATCACTGTGTGTAGCAAAAAAACTTTGTTTAAAACAACGTTTTTCAACCCGCGCATTCCCAGAAGCTAGTTATGAAGCGAGCTTCAATGGAAAAGAGTGGTGAACGCAACCTCGCTTTGCTAGAGCATTGTGAAAAAACGATGGTGTGTAGGCAACATCGTCTTTGAAAATTGAAGTTTCAAAAACGTTGTTTTTTACTTCACAGAAAACGTTGTTTTTTTTCATCACATAAAGTGATCGTGTGTACGCGGCATGAGACAAGCTTTATAATTCAGCACTCTGAAAAAATGGTACAATGTATGTCTTGTTTAATCTCTGCATGTCACCTGAGGCCATTCACTTCACTGAGTATATGGAAGAGCTTAGTGAATAAATACTATAGCTGCTGACTTTTAATAATAGGACATTTACCTGTCCAGGGATCCAGTGCTAAACTTACCTGAGTCTTCTTTTTTAGACAGAAAGTATCCCCTGACTGGACTTTTAAGGCACTCAAGTTCAAACATTTTTAGAAAAGTATTAATTTTTATTATTAAAGTGCATACGTAGTGATACTAGATAAAAATAGCACATAAATGGAATGTTCACAATACTGCATATGAGTTTGAATCAAACAGTCACCACAACGATTGACACAATTTCTTGGTAAACCACCCAACATTTCGAAAAATCAAGTCTCCTTCTTCAGGAGTATATAGAGGAATCGGTCATGTATATATTTAATAAAACTCTTATGCATGACATTCCATAAAATATTAAAAACAAGAAAAGTCGAGCAGAGTTGTGTCCTGGATATGCTGGCCTAAGGTAGTATAAAGATGATCACTAATAGTGGCCTCAGGGGATACACTTTCTTTCTGTCTAAATTATTTGGATGTAGCACCTTACAGAAATACTTACTGATAACCTATTTTGTCCGAGCCTTCTTTTTTGGCCGGCTTCAGGTCCAGGCACTGACATGCTTACTTGCTTACTTTGGGAAGCAGGCTGAAACTTCTTGCAGCTTCACAGCCTGCTTCCCACTATGCATGCACAAGCTGCATTGTGCTTTGTGAATGGTCCTGCAGCTTTCTGGGACCTGTGATGTGTCCCAGAAAGCTGCAGGGGAAGGAGGAGGGGGCCGAACCTGCAATCTGCCCAGAAGTGGGAGCAGATACCTGTCGAAACCAGGTACCTCCCCCCCTTAACAAAAAAAAATAACTGCTAAAACATATGTAGCACCCTCTAGTGTGCTAGAAGTATAGTGTTATGTTTTTTTTTGTGAGAGTAGGTAAATTGGCAGTCAAGCCTGGGTGTTTTTTCATCTGGGTGGGAATGATTTAGAACAGAGCTGGTGACTCACAGGCAGCATCACCAAGACCTCTCACTTCTTTCTAGAGTGTTCTAGGATATCCTGGAAAGGGAGGAGGAGAGGGGAGGTGGAGCTGCTTGAAGTGTTTTGAGGAGCCCTGACCAATCCCCAACTTGGATTGGCAGAGGGCAGGTCTCCTTAAATACCCATGGTCAGCCCAGCTGGGGGGAGTTGTTCCAGTGGAAGCTGGAGAAGAAGTGCTAGGCTGTCATGGCCTTCAAGAGAGCTCCCAAGTCTGGGGTGGGGTGACCTTGGGCCTGGGATTCGGGTGCAAAGGGGACCCTTCTCACAACACATGGATGGGAGGTGTCCTGGACCGGTGGCATGGGAGCAAGGAGAGGACAGCAGGAAAGAGCATTTCCGGGCAAGTCTCTAGGGAGGAACAGCAGGTAGCAGCCAGGAGGGCTGGTGAGTGACACACAGTCAGGAGAGGACTGGGGAGGCAAGCCTGAGAGGACCGGGAGATTGAAGTCTGAGATGGGTGCAGAGCCGGTCGAGTGGACTGTGGTGGCATGGGTAGTGGAGAGAGGCAGCTGGGAGGGCTGGCAGGGCCTGAAGATGTGGTACTGGGCACAGTAGCCACGTGGACAGCTAGCACTGGGACCACTTACATTTTTGCTACATTTTGCCTGCGGTCCCTGCCTGCAAAGGGCATTAAACTTAGGCCTGGATACGCCAGTGTCAGGCCTACAAATCAGTGCTAACTGGTCCAGAAAGTGCCAGAAAGATGTGCTGGAGGTGTTGAAGAGTGATAGTTTACAAGCAAGTGATGTGCTGGAGTTGAAGATTGGAGTTTTATATACCGCAGGTGTATATAGTTGGTCACAAATATTTTTCTGCATTTAGTTCGGCATCTCATGAATATACCACCCCTATACAAGTTTATTCCCCTCAATAAAAATACAAACAAGGTTCAAGGACTGGTTTTGTGCCTGAGGGTGAATGAGAACTGTGTGCCTGTCAGGGTGACAGACAGACCACAACACTCAGCAGCCCCTACAGGGGTACCGCTACACATAAAGAGTAGGGCGGAGGAGGCAGACACCCCTTTTGGGTGAAGATGCACATTAAATCTCTTTTCCTCCAGATGTAAAGAGTGCGCCATTGTCCACTATAAGGACCTTAAAGTGAATAGGTCTACACCAGGTTTACTATAGGAACCACTTATGTATTTATACATGGTGACCATATCCTTCCTTAATCTCCTCTTGTCAAGAGAGATTAAATACATTTAATTTGTTAAATATTGTTTACAATCGTTTATGTAAGATATACTAAATAAGTAGTAACTGCGTCTGAGTTTATGCTTACTTGAACAAAAACTTTTTTTCCATTTTAGTGTATAATTTAACATTTTTTATATATATATATATATATATATATATATATATGTGAAAAAATATATTTAATATATACGTATCTTACCTTATTAAATATATAAAAGGTTTCCTATTTTACTTTTTGATGACTGAAACAGGACTTCTTTTGGGTTTTTATTTCCCTCGCTGTCCCCCTGGTAAATTTGTCCTTATTCTTTTCTTAGAGATAAAAAGGCGAAATGAGGAGAAATCTTCCCAAAGTGAGGGGAAATGCCTTTGAACTTTGACAACTATTACCAAAACTGATATCCCCTCTAGGAGGTTTATTCTCCTCGACTCCTCTTCCAGCGGCCACCCTGAACATTGGATTTTCTATCTCCTACCCCGTAGCTACCAGACAGATTTTAGTTTACTAGGGTTTGATTGGAGAAAAAATAATTCTCAGAGGTTCTTATGTATTTTTTTTTGTACTATTCACAGTGCTCTTTTCTTATTACACTGTCTTTAACCTTCAACACCATTTATAAGATTTATGCTGATTGGATGATAGGATCATATCTAATAGCTGGAGCAAATGCAAATAATAGTTTACCATTAAAGCTTATTAAAGGGGTTGTAAAGGTAATTTTTTTCCCTAAATAGCTTCCTTTACGATAGTGCAGTCCTCCTGCACTTACCTCATCCTTCCATTTTGCTTTTAAATGTCCTTATTTCTTCTGAGAAATCCTTGCTTCCTGTTCTTCTGTCTGTAACTACACACAGTAATGCAAGGCTTTCTCCCTGGTGTGGAGAAAGCCTCTTCAGGGGGGAGGGGGCGAGCAGGCAAGTCAGGACACTCTCTACTTTGCAGATAGAGAAAGGAGCTGTGTGTTAGTGGGCGTCCTGACCCTCCTGCTCGCCCCTCCCCCCTCAAGAGACTTTCTCCACGCCAGGGAGAAAGCCTCGTATTACTGTGTGGAGTTATAGACAGAAGAACAGGAAGTGAGGATTTCTCAGAAGAAATAAGGACATTTAAAAGCAAAATCAAAGGATGAGGTAAGTGAAGGAGGACTGCACTAAGGTAAAGGAAGCTATTTAGGGATTTTTTTTTTACCTTTACAACCCCTTTAATAGTGATGAGCTTGACGTCTTCCAAACTCAAGATGGTTATCATATTGCAGTTAGGGGGAAGCTAAGTACTACATCACTTTGTACAAAATGTAGAGGTTTAAACAGAAACATTTTATTCAGCCTAACCATGAGATGAGGACATGAAAGTATTTATCAATGTGCTTATAATCTAATGACCGTTTAGGAAAAAGGATACCACACCTTATAAGTAGAGTTGAGCTTGGTCGTCCTCCAAAGTCATTTCTAAAATCTTTATAATTACTTCCTCATCTCATCCTTAGGTCGTTTTTCAGGTTAATTTAATGTTTCTATTAACATTTCTACGTTATGTACAAAGTGATGACGTATTGAGCCCCTGCAGTGTGATAATCCCCTATGATATATTACACATAACTTGACTTGAACAAAGCATCGTTGTAGTATGTTTTTGTTTTCTCCTAAATGAAGCTGATTTCCTTTCCTGTGAAATGTGTTAACATTGGTTTTCCTGATGTTGCTGCATTGCAGGGGATGAGTTGGAGTACATGAGACCAGCTGTATACAGGAACATTGCCCGACAGCTGAACATCTCCCTGTCTTCAGAGACCGTTCTGTCTGATGCTTTGCTGGCGGTTGCCTCAGAGATATTCACAGCAGGTATAAAAAGAATAACGTAATTACACACAGTACAGGCAGATGTTCTATAGGTGAGCAGCATACAAATAAAAATCACTGAATCGCACTTGTTATGTATAAAATAAAAGATTCAAAAACTCACTACATGCTATTAAAGCACAATTTTCTGGTTCAGGTTTTTTCTTTATTTTTTTTATTGAGAACCATGGGCAGGTTTACAATTTCACATATGCAGTATTGAAGGTACAGAAAGGTAATTACAAATTTACCAAAAGGTCCACAGTATAATTTCTCATATTGTTATGAATATCCACTCTGTTAAGCACTGCTACAAACCTTTCCTTCCAAATCTGGCGTTTGATAGGTGCTGAATGCAAGAGCTTGCGCTGTGTTGTTCCACAATGTTTGTGTACAAACGGCCGCATACTGTCACTCCTTAGAAAAAGCATGATATGAGGACACAAATGTTTGTACCTGTGAATCAAATTAAGAGAGGTGTACCTGAGAATAGGGGGGTAAGGGATGGGCATGGTGTGGGTAGAGGCAGGGCCAGGACAAGGGGTGGGCAGGAGGGACAGCTGCCCTGTGGTATCATGTGAGGTGGGGGGGCACCAAGAGGGGATTGACGGGAGGAAATTTGTGTTGGGAGGATGAACTGGGGGGGGGGTAAGAATTGTTCTAGGAGGGGAAATTTGGGGAGGTGTGCTATAAGTAAAGTAGTGATCTGGGGAATTTGTGTTGATAGGGGGGATTTGAGGGGTTTGTGGTAACATGGTTGGTAAGAGTGAGATTTGTGCCGAGATCAAAAATTTATTGGGGGGGGGGGGGTTTATGCTAGTAGGAAAGATTGGGGGTATTTGTGCTAGGAGGGAGATTTGCAGTAAAGGGAGAAGATATGTGCATAGAGGGGAAATTTGAGGGGTAGAGAATATGTGCTAGGAGGGGAAGTTATTTTTGGGGAGGGTGGATTTGTGCATCTGGGCATACGGGGAGAGAGAGGATTTGAGCTGGGAAGAAGGGGGAATTTCAGCAGGAGGGAGTGGACTTGTACTGGGAGGAAAGGGGGGATATATTCTTAGGGGGAGTATACAGATTAGTGCTCAATTTTTGTTGACACATAATTATACAACCGGGGGGGGGGGCTCAATTTAGCATGTTCACCCTGGGCTCTAGATTACCTTGTCCCGGCACTGGGTAGAGGTAGGCGTGAGTGAAAATCCCAGGGGGGTTTAGAGCAGTGGACGAACCACCATGGGGTTAAAGACAGCAAGTGTTGGATCGGAAAGGGGAATACACCCCTTTAGTCTCTTCTGCCAAAAATGCTACGCATGCCCAGTTCAGAATACATTTAGGGCACCACTTTGTATCATAATGATTTGACGTCATTGTGGCCTGGCCACTCAAGTGGCCAAATAGAGCAGACACAGAAGGAAGCACCTGTGACCAGCGAGAGCACTTACAGCACATCGCTGGAGGGCATTGTTTGACAGGTAAGTCTGCCATAATGTGCTAATATGTGGTGAATACTAGCACGTTATGACATAAAGCTCCTGGGGGCCCATTTATAAAAAAAAAAAAAAAAAACTCAGTTTCATGGTCTAAGAATAGAATAGGCAAGAGGTATTTATCTGTCCAGGGCTGCCATATTTTGTTGTACTTGGGAATCCTATCTTGTAGTGTGGCCTTTTTTCACGTGTCATAGCCTTAGTGACTCTGTTTTTAGATGTGGTAAAGCAGAGTCTAGGAATCTTCCAGGCCTTGACTATAGTTTATGTTTACATTCTTATAAACATGGACTGCTCAATAAAGCTGAGGAATGTTGGCAAGACCAACTTGGGTGCAAAGCCATAAAATATACTCCAGTGCTTGTTCTCTTTTATGCTCAATTTAAACTTCACCCTTTTTGATTTTTTTCAGCTGCTTGTGTTGTCAATGCTTTGTCTTATTAGGTCACCTCCAGCTCACAGTATGCATGGTGTGGTAGAGTTTACTACTACAAGGCTTAAAGCCCAGTTGAAGTCTCACACTTTCTTATCTATTTTAAGTTCTGCCCTCCCCCCGCACCTCAATGTGGTATAATTTCTAACTGGTTGATTTTTTTTTTGTTTGGAAATACCTTAAAACACCTTAAAATGCTGTCTGTGCTGGAATAGCAGAGTAACATCCACACACACCTTCCAAAGTGTCCACACACATACTTGTATTGCAGAGGATTAGAGGGACTATGACTGTGTAATGCCCTGTACACACGATCGGTTCATTCGATGAAAACAGTCTGATGGATTTTTTCATCTGATATCCGATGAAGCTGACTTTTATCAGTCTTGCCTACACACCATCGGTTAAAAAAACAATCGTTTCAGAAAGCGGTGACGTAAAACACAATAACATGCTGAGAAAAATGAAGTTCAATGCTTCCCAAGCATGCGTCGACTTGATTCTGAGCATGCATGTATTTTTAACCGATGGACGTGCCCACAGACAATCATTTTTTTCTATCGGTTAGTTAACCATCAGATAATTTTAAAACAAGTAACTCGTTTTTTAACCGATGGATAAATAACCGATGGGGCCCACACACGATCGGTTAGTCTGATGAAAACGGTCCATCAGACTGTTTTCATCAGACAAAACGATCGTGTGTAAGCGAGATTACAGTCTAGATCTGTTACTTAGTGTTGATTACTGAGTGCACTGGGTCTTAACACTGGTGTTTTGGAAAAGGGAAGTTCTGGACAGCCCTACTCCAATAAAAACGTCTTTCTTGTGCAAAATGACAAAAGTACAAGCCACAGGAGGGTACAGAAAATGCGTTTCACACTCTCATCAGTGCTTAGTCGTAGAGAGTGTGAAACTTTTCAGTTTTCACAATAAAGGTGTTCACTAAGCACTGTTGAGAGTGTGAAACGCGTCAGTTTGCACAATAAAGGCGTTTTTTTATTGGAGTGCGGCTTTCCAGAACTTCCCTTTTACCAATTGTTACATGCTTAGCCTGCAACTGCTACTTCCACCTTGAGAAGAGTTCTATTTCCATACAGCGGTGATCCCTTTCTCTTCTAACACTGGTGTCTTATGCACTGCGTGGTCATATTACGACACCATGCACAGCTGCTTTACTAAGAGAATGAAGGCTGTGAAAATGGAGGTTGTTAGCACAATATCTATCTGACTGCATATGTGACTTGATTTGGGCTTTACAAAATTCTCACCAACAGAAAAGCTTGAACATGTAGCAGTTCACTAATCAGAAAATGAGACATTTAAAAAAAAAAAAAGTTTATGTTCAATCCGGAACAGTGTTATGGGAACCTGACCATGTGATTTGATTCATGTCATTTCACATAATTGGTACAAGACTAGTTAACATAATTGCCTCTTAAATTTCATTATCAGAGAATGTCATCTGCAGTACAAGCACAGCGGCAAGCTACAGAGTCCTTGCTTATGACATTCAGAAAACATATTATGTAAAGACGTTTGTTAGTCTCCTTAGCAGCTAAGGTAACTGTGCCCCAGCAGGAGTCTGCTGGGTGTGTAGAAAGTGCGCACACCAGAAGTGATATCTGCAAAGGCACACTGGGAATTGTCCTTGTTCCCAAGGGGGTACGCATTTGCTAGTCTGCACAATGGATCCTATCATTCAATGTTTTAGATCTTTATTATTGGCTAAGCACATTTTACACTCTATATTGGTTGATAAATACAGTTTATCCACACCTTTCAGCATTTTGTAGTCTAATGCCGCGTATACACGATCAGACATTCCAACATCAAAACCGTGGATTTTTTTCCAACGGATGTTGGCTCAAACTTGTCTTGCATACATACCGCCATGCAAATGTTGTCAGAAATTGTGAACGTAAAAGCTGTCACGTACAACACTGCGACGAGCCGAGAAAAATGAAGTTCAATGATTCTGAGCATGCGTTGAAATTGGCCGGAAAAGTTGTTTTTGGAAAATTTGATAACCAGCTCTCAAATTTTTGTTGTAGGAAATTCTGGCAGCAAATGTCCTATGGAGCATACACATGGTCGCATATAAGACCAGGTAATTTTAAACCCTGTTCATGTCTGTGAAACAATATCCAGTTTAGGCAAAGTCCACAACCTGGAAGGATCCAATAATCAAGATTGTCTCACCAAAATATGAAAGGCTGGTACAAAAGGTATACATGACTACTATACCTGGCCAAATTTTATTACACAGAATATGTTGTATGCAAAGAACATATTTTATACTTTTAGATCAAATACCCTCTGTTGTTTATATAGTTATGAAAATGTTATGCTCACTTTTTAGCAGAGACCACAGAGGCCCGCCTAAACACGGTCGTCAAAACCGATGAAAACGGACTGAAAGACTGTTTCATCGGTCCAAACCAATCTTGAGTGGGCCCCATTGGTCAGTTATCCTTCGGTCAAAAAAAAGAGAACTTGCTATAAAATTTGACCGATGGATGCCTGACCGATCGTTAGTATGCAAAAGCATCGGTAAAAAGGCCGCGCATGCTCAAAATCAAGTCGACGCATGCTTGGAAGCATTGAACTTAGTTTTTTTCAGCACGTTGTTGTGTTAAAACACGTAAAAGTCACTGTGTTCTTACACGATCATTTTTTTACACGATGGTGTGTAGGCACATCAGACCATCAGTCAGCTTCTTCCGTTAACCAATGAAAACGGTCCTTAGGACCGTTCTCATCAGATGGACTGATCGTGTGTAAGCGGCCTAAAAGAACATATCCAGTAAGATGAAGATTTCTAATGCCGTGTACACACGATCGTAAATTCCAACAAGAAAAGTTTGATGTGCACTTTTGGTCGGAAATTCAGACGGTGTGTAGGAACCATAGGACATTTTCTGTCGGAATTTTCAACAGCAAAAATTTGGGAGCTGGTTCTCAAATTTTCCGACGGAAAAAGTTCTTGTCGGAAATTCCAGTCTTCTGTATGCAATTCCGATGGAGAAAAATCCTATGCATGCTCTGAATCAATTTGACGCATGCTCGGTGTAACGGTATGGCCCGTGACAGACTGAGATATTCCTATGTCTAGGGTCACCTTATGTCCACTAGGGCCATAGGGTGACAAAGAATCATAATTCATTCATTACAGAAGATGGGACATTAATAATAATTCATGTTTGCAGGATGTCTTCAAATATCAAAAGCTGTTGGCTATTCAATCTGGGCACACATGCTTTTCAAAGGTGTTAATTCAGGTCTACAAGACCAGAGTGAGTCATACCTTTGTATAATAGGCTATTGAAATATCTTACGGTGTTGGCTATTCACTGTAAAGACATTCCGTTGAAGGTGTTGATTGCACCCACTCTAACAAGACTCTGCCATTGTGTGATAAAGCTGTCTAGATAACTTATTCAACTAGATGTCTGTGTATTATTCAAGGTTAATTGAACACTATTGAAGATGCGGTGCCGACAAGTCTACATGGTTAGCTTACCTGAATGCCTTTTAGAGTGTGATTGAAGCCCCCCATGGTGTGAAGGGGGGTGGAGACTACATTGTCCTGTGACTAACTGCATTATGCTTGAGACTGTATAAGAAGCTGAGAAAATACCAATAAATTGTCATATCTTTGAAAGCAAGTGCAGAGCTTGAGTCTCGTCTTGTTTATGGGAATGGATATGGATCGTGTATGCAATATTGTCGGAGTGTGTCAGATAAGCTTGTCGTGGTTGGATGGAAGATCGTAAGCGGTGGTGACCGTTACATTTGGTGGCACAGCAGTGGGATGATTCCATCATCAGAAGGACAGCTACAAGGGCACATGACAATGGAGACGGTGTATGAACGGATGAAGCTCTCTTCCCTCATGGACTTACTGGAGAGCCGGGGCAGACCGGCCAGCAACGGTAGGAAAAGGGACATTATCGCAGAACTGGTCGAAATAGATAGAGCTAAAAGGCCCGCCGCAACGGACAGGACACCCGAGGAAGAAAGTTTTGATCGGGCTGTTAACCTAAGACTGGTACATTATGGTCCTAACCCCTCCACCGGAGATCAGGGACCGAGTTATTGCGGCTCTGAATGCCACCTTGCTACAGCGAAGAAGTGCTGCAGCAGCTGAAGTCACAGCAGCACCAGCTAAAGGGAGAGGAGAGGTGCAGATACCAGTCTCCATTGAAGAGGAATTCCAAAGAAGGTTACAAGAGATGCGGATACAGCATAGAGGACCAGTATCAGAGGAGGTCCTGTTGGGATGGTCGGATGTGATTCGGTGCCAACTCTGGAAGGAAGCGTTAGCTCGGGAGCAGCAAAACCAAAGAAAAGGTCCTGCCCTCCATCTATGCAAGGTACTGGCCGCAGTATGACGTACGAATGCTGTTGTTGGGGAAACAACCGAAGCAGGAGTGGACAGCTGAGTTAAGCAGGCTGATCCGGGCAGAGATGCAGCTGGATGAAAGCTACAGAGCCCTCCAGTGGTATGTAGCCCAAGAGTGCCCGTGGCCAGCAGATGACAGCCCCACAGAAGGCTATGACTATGATGGCCTGGGATTATTATATTGGAGGATGTCCAGTGATCCCGACTTTGGGGATGATCGGGAGTGGCGCTTGGAGGACATAATGGAGCACAGAGAGGAGAAATTGAATATCTCGGGAGGCCACTGGTCACAGGAAGATTTAGAATTTCTGGCCATTCAAGAATGGGAGCTGGAGGTCGCCTACAGACAGCTGCTAGACTCGGCTCAGCAGCAGGATGGGGCTCCCATTGCCTGGGACTATGAGGAAAGGTCAGATAACTGTGAAATCCTGACTGATGAATCGGCAGTGGAAAAAATGGAGATTTTCATCCCTGGTGCCCCAGGTCTCTGCTCCCAACTCCCGGAAGAGGGGGACCCTGTGGTAGTGGATGGGACTGTGGTCTCCACTCACAGCAACCCAGCGGAAGAGCTGGCAACAGAACAGAGGGTCACGGACCTCTGCTCTTCACTAACGGAAGTGGGGGACCCTGTGGTAGTGGATGGGACTGTGGTCTCCACTCACAGCAACCCAGCGGAAGAGCTGGCAACAGAACAGAGGGTCATGGACCTCTGCTCTTCACTAACGGAAGAGGGGGTTCCTGTGGTAGTGGATGGGACTGTGGTCTCCACTCACAGCAACCCAGCGGAAGAGCTGGCAACAGAGCAGAGTGCCCCAGGCCTCTGCTCCTCACTAACAGAAGAGGGGGTCCCTGTGGTAGTGGATAGGACTGTGGTCTTCACTCATAGCAACCCAGAGGAAGAGCTGGCAACAGAGCAGAGCGCCCCAGGCCTCTACTCCTCACTAACAGAAGAGGGGGTTCCTGGGGTAGTGGATGGGACTTCAGTCTCCACTGGCACAACCCCAGAAAATGGTACAGGACTGGGACAGGAGGATGTCTGCTTTGCTTTGCAAGCACTGGGGGGGTTTTCACCAAGCACCAGTGGATGGGACTTCAGTCTCCACTGGTATACCCCAGGAAGGGGGGGCAGTTGGCCCAGACCCCCAACAGCATGATGGACTGAGCCCAGCCACCCTGCCTTCTCCCCAGCGGCAGGCCTGTTCTCTGAGAGAGGCAGAGGTTGGTGGGGTGAGTAATGCTCAGTTTGGAGCCATTTATTTGGGGTACAGTATGGATACCAGCATTGGAGGACTGGAACTACTGACGGACTTCGGAGTCAACCCGTTTGGGGTTACCACCTGTGTCTGTCTCCCACCGAAAGGGGAGAGATGTAACTGAATGGCCTGTGACAGACTGAGATATTCCTATGTCTAGGGTCACCTTATGTCCACTAGGGCCATAGGGTGACAAATTCATTCATTACAGAAGATGGGACATTAATAATAATTCATGTTTGCAGGATGTCTTCAAATATCAAAAGCTGTTGGCTATTCAATCTGGGCACACATGCTTTTGAAAGGTGTTAATTCAGGTCTACAAGACCAGAGTGAGTCATACCTTTGTATAATAGGCTATTGAAATATCTTAAGGTGTTGGCTATTCACTGTAAAGACATTCCGTTGAAGGTGTTGATTGCACCCACTCTCACAAGACTCTGCCATTGTGTGATAAAGCTGTCTAGATAACTTATTCAACTAGATGTCTGTGTATTATTCAAGGTTAATTGACCACTATTGAAGATGCGGTGCCGACAAGTCTACATGGTTAGCTTACCTGAATGCCTTTTAGAGTGTGATTGAAGCCCCCCATGGTGTGAAGGGGGGTGGAGACTACATTGTCCTGTGACTAACTGCATTATGCTTGAGACTGTATAAGAAGCTGAGAAAATACCAATAAATTGTCATATCTTTGAAAGCAAGTGCAGAGCTTGAGTCTCGTCTTGTTTATGGGAATGGATATGGATCGTGTATGCAATATTGTCGGAGTGTGTCAGATAAGCTTGTCGTGGTTGGATAGAAGGTTGTAAGCGGTGGTGACCGTTACACTCGGAATCATTGAACTTAATTTTTCTCGGCTCGTCGTAGTGTTGTACGTCACCGCGTTCTTGACGGTCAGAGTTTTGTGTGACCGTGTGTATGCAACTCAAGTTTGAGTCAAAATTCAGTCAGAAAAAAATCCACGTTTTTCTTGTCGGAAATTTCCGAATATGTGTACGCGGCATTATTCTTCTTGTCAACCCAAATAAAAAGTTTAGTGAACATAGGGCCAGATTCAGGAACACTTGCGCTGGAGTATTTCGATATGCGCCGCGTAACTGTGATGATGCGCCGTCGTTTCTATGTGCCCGTACCCACCAAACTAGATGCGCCCAATAACGGGTCATTTGCGACCGGCGGAACGTTCCGACGCCAGAGTATCGTCAGCGCTTATTTTCGCTGGGCGCATCAGTCGCGCCCATTGATTTCCCCTGCAAATATGCAAATGAGGTATTTTTCCCAATTCACGATCAGATTAGCACCATACGCTGGCTACATGCGCCGCGCGTATCTGGTCCGTCCGGCGCAAAGTTATTTCTACAAAAGGCTGCTTTATCTTTACTCCAGACGGTCACAGGTCAGCAGGAGAGCAGCTACAGCAGCGTTACCGACGAAACTAGCAAGCTGAACAACAACACTTGCAAGGACAACACCTCTGTGTGCCAACATGCCAGGGGCAATTGTGGTCCTAAGACTAGTACTGGGTCCCTCGCTACGGAGGAGGCGGGCACGTGAGAGGATATACCGCACTCGTATGAGCCTCTTTGGCATGGGGGATGAGGAGGTGTATCGCCTCTTCAGATTCAGCCCTGATGTAATACTTGAACTAACCACAACCCTGCAGGATGACATCACCAGCCCAACACACCGCTCACAAGCAGTGCAGCCACTGGTGAAGGTCCTGGCAACACTTCATTTCCTTGCCAGTGGATCATTCCAGCGTACGAGTGGAGTGGTGGCTGGGATGTCACAGTCCTCCATAAGCAGATGTGTGCACCAGGTTGTCCCTGCAATCCTCAGATGCATGTCCAACCAGTTCATCAGACCCACCACTGAGGAGCTGCGGCTGAAGGCAATGACAGATTTCTACAACATTGCCAGATTCCCACACACCATCGGGGCCATTGATTGCACACATGTGGCCCTACAGCCCCCCAGTGCCACAGAGCACATATACCGCAATCGGAAGCATTGGCACTCCATCAACGTACAGGTGATAGCTGATGCCCAACGCCTCATATGGCACGTCCGTGCCAAACACCCCGGGTCCAGCCATGACAGCTTCATATACCGTCAGAGCCCCATCCCAGCAGAATTCGAGCAGAACATGTATGGGGACAGCTGGCTGGTTGGTGAGTGACAAGGGAGTCAGGCATGACTATCCCCTCCCGTGATGCACAACAGAAGTCGCACATGCATGACTAACATTCTCCTGTCTTTTACCTTACAGGTGACTCTGCATATGCACTGGGACCCCATCTAATGACTCCTTTCCGGAACCCCCAAACCAGAGGAGAGAGAAAATACAATGAAGCACACATCAAAACCCGTGCAGTGGTGGAGCAAACATTTGGGCTCCTGAAGTCCCGTTTCCGCTGCCTGGATAAGTCCGGGGGGACCCTATTGTATTCCCCTACCTTTGTGTGTCAGATCATCGCTGCATGTTGTATTCTGCACAACTTTGCTATGAGAAAAGGCCTGCAGATTGACATACGTGATGACCTGACCCCCGACCCACACAGTCCCCACCTGCCAGAGGACACCCAGTCTGCTGATGGAAGAGCAGTCAGGAGGGTCCTCGCCGTAGGCATCTTTGGACACTAAACCAATACATTAATCACACAGACAGTGCACGCGTGTACACCACTGGATCACACACACCACATGCACATCGCATTGGATTAGCCCAAGTCCAGCATGTAGGAGTTGGGAGCAGCAACGCCAGCGTCAAGGCCCCAATGATGTCACTGTCCATTCACACACCTTTCACACGTCATTCATTCAGCCGTGGGGTTAACTTCACCACCACGGCCGAGGGTGACACCCCTTACTTTCAGGAGTGCCACCCTCTCACATTCACACACCATTCACACTGTCCCCTGCACTCCTGACCGTGTGCAGTACAAAATAAAAAAAAATATCTCATAACCTGAGAACCAAAAAATAAACAAAAACTCATGTCCTGAGTATAAACAATAATAATAAAAAATAAACAAAAACTCATATCCTGAGTATAAACAAAAATATATAACAACCAAAAAAACAAAAAACCCTCATCTGGGATGACGGGGGCTCCTCCTTGGGGGCACTCTCGGGCTCCTCATCTGCCTGGAGGGAGTGGGTGGTGGTGGGGGTGGGGGGGCATCAGGAGGAGGCTGATCCCCGGGTGGGCCACTCCTGGGAGCTGTTGGCTGCATGCCCTCCAATGCCACAGCGATACGGCTCAGATACAGGTTTGTTTGGGCCTGCATCCTCAACTGGCGGGTGATATTGTGCCGCTGGTCACGTTGCCGCTGCCTCCCCTCTTCCCGGATGGCAGCTGTGTTGTCTCGAACAGCTGCTGTCAAGTGCCGGATATCAGCCTGCACCTCCCCCAGGCTGGTCACAACGCCCTGCACGCGACTGGGCAGCTGTGACAGAGAGCCCAGGCTGTCTGCGACCCTGTCTAAGTGGCCAGCCATCTCCCCCATTTGCTGGGTCTGTTTGGTGTGGTCCAACAGCACCTGGTCCTCGACCAGATCACACACCCCCCTGGTCTTCCGGGTGGCCTTCCTGGGGGCAGAAGAAGGTTGTCCCCGTGGGGATGGAGTCGCCCTTGAGGGGCTACCTAGGATGGGGGAGGGGATCACAGAGGGCCCTGCAGAGGAGGAGGACTCCTCCAACATTAAAATAAACTCCTGTTCAGGGACAGGCTCCTCCACAACCACCTCTGCTGAAGTGGTGTGGGCACTCTCCTCCTCCACCTCGGTGTCTCCAGCACCCAGGGCCTCGTCTTCAGCATCCCGTTGGGGGGTTGGGGTGGACTGGCCGGCACGAGATGGCCCAGCACCGTCATCTGTGGATGACACAAAGCAGACACATGTTGGTGGTCCCACACACTTGCCACATGTAAACACCCCCCCCCCACATGCAACACACCAAAAAGGGGGTAAAAATCACTTACCTGTCCTGGAGCCTTCCTCTACGGAGTCATAGCCAGGGACCCCCTCCAACTGCTCCCTGTCCAGGCAGCGGGCAACCACCTCCTCCTCCGCGGTCAGGGTGACAGGACATGGGGGACCACCACCTGTGCCCCTCTCATGGCTCCTAATGGTGGACACCTTGCCCCTCACCTTGCGCCGCAGGTCATTTTTTTTTTTTTGAATGTCCGAAGCACTCCGGGTGGAGTACCCCAGCACATTGACCCTGGCAGCTATGGTGTCCAGGATGCCCTGCTTCCTCTCCCGGCTGGTCTTCCTGCTTTTTTTCCCATGGAGGAAATCATTAAACGTCTCCATAGCCGAGATTATCACAGAGACCTCCTGGGCATTATAATTTAGGTTCCTCCTCTCTTTGGGGGTAGCGGGAGCAGCCATTACAGGGCAAAAGTATCTTCCCTGGGGTGGGGGGAAATGGAACTACTTTTGCGCCGTAATGGCGTTTCCGCCAGCGCTTTTAAGCGCCCAGCGGAACGCATTGCGCTGACGTTTCCCAGGAAGTGGTGCCGACGGAAGTTGTGAGCATGCGCACAAGGGGGCGAGTGGAGCCGCACTCACTGCGCATGCTCCGTGGATGATGCGCTGAACGTAAGCCTCTGCGCTGGGCTCCGCCCATCATTTACATATGATCACACCCACTTCCACTTGCGTCGGGTTACGCCAGCGCATTATCGTTACTCTGGCGCAAGTTTACGCGCAACTGCTATGTGAATTACAGGACTTGCGCTGAAAGGGTCTTCAGAGTAACGTAAATGAGAAGCGTTACTCCAGAGGAAAGATACTCTCATCTACCTGAATCTGGCCCTAAGTTTCTATGTTATATGCCTGCTTTCATCATTACTCTACACTGCTAGGAAGTAGAGAGAATTCTCCCCCAAAAAACATACAAGGGTTTTGACTATTCCCTTTTCTATATAGAAGCAAATGATTTTTGACTTTAGATTTACTTATATTAGATTTGAAGTGTATGCAAATCTTAACAATGAATTTCTATCATTTGGTCTGTCAAATATAATGCTGGAAGAATTGTGTTACATTTGTTTGAGAAGTGCAAAAAAACACATATTGATCTTGTCAGAAATTCTGAGCTGTCTTGTGCCCTCTGCACACTTCCTGTGTAATAGCAAGGAGCCCTCCTAGTTCTTATCATAGACTATAGAATGATTAGTCTTTATGTTGTAGAAATATGAGAGTGGTAGTGGTTGAGTAGTTTAACAAAAGACACTGGGCAGGGCTGACAAGGCCTCGTACACACGAGGCAATCTATTTGTTCAAATTGGTCGGACCGACCGATTTGAACAAATCTGTTTGTTAGGATTTTGGTTTGCTCGCGTGTACACACGAGCAAACCAAAATCCCCGCCAGCAGACGGCGCGCTGACGTGTCGATGACGTGGCGGTGACGTTGACGCCGCCACGTCACCGCACCAGGAAGTAAAACACTTCCGCGCATGCGCCGAATCCATTCGGCGGCGGTGCGAGACGACATGTCTGCTGGTAAGTGTACTAACCAGCAGACATGTCGGGCGGACGGATTCCCACCCGATAGATTTCAAAGCATGCTTTGAAATCTGTCGGGTGGCCAAATCCGTCGGCTCGGCCGTACACACGATCAAATCTGTCTGCTGGGACGGTCTAGCAGACCGTTTCCAGCAGACAGATTTGATCGTGTGTACGAGGCCCAACACTCAGTCCACAAAAATGCTGTGTGTTGTAAGCCCTCAATAGGGCGTATGATCTAAGTGTATTTCAGACAGACCAATGGGTATTTTTTTTTTGTACTACTTGCAGAATGTTTTAAAGGTATAAACCAAGGGGAAATGTGCATGTATTTTTTTTTGCCCTGACATATGCCTAAAAATGTTAAGACTATATTAACTTCTTCTTCATAGTATTTTAAATTTGCTTTCTTGTGAAGTTTTAAAGGAAGATGTACAGTCAGAAATTAGAAGGCTGCCGTTGCTGACATTTATAGAAATATACCAATTGTTTTTTTTTCACTGGCTTCAATACTTTAAGGAACTAACATGGAACAAGCATGTACAGTAGATAAGACAAATTCTGATATGCATGCCTGCCCTGAGTCAGTAACTAAAAAAGTCCTGAAGCCATTAGATCACTATGACTGCCAGGACTGTAGGTTTCCTTTAAAGTAGAATTCCAAGATAACCATAACTAATCTTAAAAAATACTCCCTTCTCTCCTCCCCACACCTATGGTTACTAACCTGTTTGAAACAATATGTGTACTTATCTATTTTAATGCCGTACCTGTACGGTCATGTGATCAGGCTCCCCTGTGTCAGCTGCTGCAGGGGGAGGAGAGAGCACTGACGCTGCACAAGCCATAGTAAACCTATGGGTGATGTCACTGCCCAGGTTTTTCCATCCATTAATAAACACCCTCTCCTCTCCCCTGTAGCCAGCCACTGGCAGACACAGGAGTGATCACGTGACTGGACTGGTACAGCTTGAAAATAGGCCTCCTCATCTGTCTTTCACAGGTTGTTAAAGCAGAGTTCCACCCAAAAATGGAACTTCTGCTTTTTGGAACCCTCTCTCCCTCCGGTGTCACATTTGGCACCTTTCAGTGGTGGGGCGGTGCAGATACCTGTATAATACAGGTATTTGCACCCACTTCCGGGGAGAGACTCCCACGGGTGTCACTCCACTTCCTGTCCCCCCCCCCCCCCCCACTGGCTTCTGGGAAACACACTGGTCCCAGGAGACAGCAGGGACCACTGGGAAAGCCGTGCAACTCAGGCATGCGCAGTAGGGAACCCTCACCGAAGATGGCGGTGGGGGCAGCAGAGAGATGAGCGATTGCTCATCTTCTGCTGCCGACATCATGGGTGCGCTGGACAGGTAAGTGTCCATTTATTTAAAGCCAGCAGCTGCAGTATTTGTAGCTGCTGCCATTTAATAAAAAAAAAATAAAAAATGCGGGACCTCCGCTTTAAGCATAGGTATTAGGAGTAGGGAGAGAGTATTTTTAAGATTAGTCAGGGTTACCTATAATTCTTCTTTAAAGCTGTAGTGCTTGTACTGATTATATTAAGTGCTTCTCTTCTACTTCTACAGGTATTACATGGGGGAAAGTGGTATCACTATATGCAGTAGCAGCAGGCCTTGCAATGGACTGTGTGAAACACTCTCAGCCTGCTCTTGTTCTAACCATTGTAGACTGTGTGGGAGAGTTTATACGAACAACCCTGGTCACGTGGCTGAAGAGGAGAGGAGGATGGGTAAATTACTTTTATGTTCTAAATTTTTTAAAACAGAATCTTTCACAAAGCAAAAGCTGTTTAAGCTCTTTATTGCTCCTTCTAAAATGAAGGAAGCCAAAGTAAAGTGTATTTTTTACAAAGAGTTTTTACAGCTGCTGCCTATGGAATGCTAGTGAGCAGTGAGGGTGAAATAGGCACTCACAACAGCCTCCATAAGCAGGCACTGTTGGACGGGAAGGTAAGAGGAATGGAATAATTTATTTGACTAGGGTATTGTGGAGATTATAGACATGAAAAAACGTTATCACCCCCCCCCCCCCCTTAAAAAAAACACCACACTCACTGTCTGGATGTAAATGGCCACAACAGACTTTAATTTATGTCTTAAATCTTCTATACAGTAAAATGTGAAAAACACTACACATCACTAAAATGAATACAAGCTCCAAACCAAGAGACTTCTCTTGATCATAACAGCAGACACAACAAATCAAAATTTTAAACTAAAAACATAGTACTGAAGGGGGTCCATACCTCAGCTGGATCCCTAACCACATCACATTAGATGACCTTTAAAAACCCTATGCCCCTGCCAGCTGCCATGGCATGAATACAATTATACTTAAAGAAGGAATTACCAAAATCTTAAAAGGGTTGTAAAGGATTTTTTTCCCCCTAAATAGCTTTCTTTACCTCTGAGAAATCCTCACTTCCTGTTCTTCTGTCTGTAACTACACACCGTAATGCAAGGCTTTCTTCCTGGTGTGGAGAAAGCCTCTTGAGGGGGTAGGGGGCGAGCAGGAGTGTCAGGACGCCCACTAACACACAGCTCCTTTCTCCAGCTGCAATATAGAGAGTGTCCTGACTTGCCTGCTCGCCCCCTCCCCCTTCAAGAGGCTTTCTCGAACACCAGGGAGAAAGCCTTGCATTAAGGTGTTGAGTTACAGACAGAAGAACAGGAAGTGAGCATTTTTTCAGAAGAAATAAGGACATTAAAAATCAAAATGGAAGGATGAGGTAAGTGAAGGAGGACTGCACTAAGGTAAAGGAAGCTATTTAGGAAAAAAATGTTTCCTTTACAACCCCTTTAAGATTTTAAATGAGAGGGTAGGAATGTTCAACCGATGCCAAGTGATCTCTGACTGCCTATTGGAATCTACTTCCAATTGTTCACCAATCATGTAAGTGTCAGCCCCCATTTTTTACCATTTCAGTTTTTTAATTTAACTCCACTCCCAATTCCCCCCTATCTCCAGTCTTGTAGGCTTTTCAATTAAAGCTGAACTCCAGACACAAAAACATAAATTTAAATATATTACACAAAAGCCACAAATGATATAAATCCACTTGGTTTGCACAAATGCCTTTGCAAACTCCATTATTACCTTTCTAAAAGTAGACGTGATGCATCACTGTGCTGCATTAAACCTCTACAGAGGGTAAAGGTGTGGAAAGGACCTGGCAGACCCACCCACTACAGACTGGGACAAGACCAGTCTCCCTGCACAACGGAAAGAGAGCAGCAGTGACCAGTCTTTATTACACAGAGCAAAGTTTCACATGGGATTACTGTATAGATCTGAAAGAAATACTATAAACAAAGCACACCATGAGTAAAGTAGGAGTTTGGCTTTAAGCCTACTGGTTTGCTTCAGGCCTCACTTGACCAATATTTAGTTTTTTATCCTAAAAGACACCAAAGATGGAATATAATGAAAAATAATTAATCCCAGGCTGCTGTTTCAAGGGGTCTGCAGATTCAGCTTAGCCTGGGGCTAAAAGTGTTGCCCACTTTTGGAGGGCACTTATATTATGTTCAGTCGTGCTGAGGCTACAAAAGCACTCGGTAAGACATCATACATTTATTTCAAGTCCAGTTTGTGCACTACAAGCAGTCCCCTAGTATGCATTTGTTCATTTATTAATTTCTTTATGAATTAATATTAATATTATGCAAACCACAAGGATAACTAGCTGCTCTCGGCAACCTGTTCTGTATTCAGAATTTATAGCTGTGTTTTTATTACATTTCTTAAGAAAAGCTTATGGAAAACAGCATCAGACCATATTTTAATAATGAACTCAGACTCCAGATATCTCCTAAGCTGGATTAAAGGGAATATGACGCAGCTTAAATACCAGGAATTTACTAGTAAAACAATTCCAGTCTCTGGTTTTCTTTCTTGATAATGTTAGGATTACTTGGCTTTTATTGCTGGAGTAAGGTCATTTTGGGATCAGTGTTAGCAGCCCGAGGATAGCCAAAATAACTCTTCTTATAATGTATAATATTTAATTCCTGGTTGGACCAATTTATATATCTACTTTGCTCTTTGAATTGGGATGTTGCACAAAGAAAAAGAAAGAAAGAAAGAAAAACAAAATGGGATTTATTTAGATGCACAAGCATCAAAGCTTGCAGTCAGATGACGCTTTCCTACATAATACATCTCTGCAGTTATTTTTGCAATCTGGTTTCATTTAAATGGTCACATCTAACCACAATATAAGTTCATAATTCAAATAAGAATACAACAGGTTTTAGTCTCTGGCTTCAAAATCATACTGATTTTCTGGCTTCAAAAGTTTCTAAGGGCTCTTTCACACGGGCGGACCGTATATCCGCTTTTTCATCCATTCGTGTACAGATGAAAAGGGACATACACTGGTCCCTATGAGATCGTGGGTGTCAGCGGATAAACATCCGCTGACACCCGATCTCGCCCGGTTCCCCATTCCTCCGATTCTGCAGACGGAGGAAAACCCTATTTTTCCATCCATCTGCAGATCGGATCGGGTGGTGAACACGGACAGATGGTTCGTGTTCAACCAATCCCCCCATAGAGGACAGCGGAGAAAAGATAGGGCGTTCCCTGCACAGTGTGCGGGGACCGCCCAGTCATCCGCCTGCTCAGCTGGGATTGATGGAGCAATCCCCGCTGAGCAAGCGGAGGTTCACAGGGCGGATCACCCATGTGAAAGGACCCTTTTGTCACTGAAAAGGAACATATATGCACATTATGAGATCTGTCTCTACTAATGGGAATGGCAGACTACATAATGGCTTTTCCCTTCACAGGTTTCTTGAATGTGTGGTGTTTTGTGTATAATCAATAAATGTATTATAATTGAGAAAAAATTGTACATGTTTTAGGTACGGTTAAAGGGGTTGTAGAGGTTCGTTTTTTTATTTTCTAACTAGGTTCCTTTAAGCTAGTGAATTATTGGTTCACTTACCTTTTTCCTTCGATTTACCTTCTAAATATTTTTTTGTTTGTCTGAATTTTTCACTTCCTGTTTCTCCTCAGTAAGCTTGACCCCATCATCCGACCTGTTCTGGCTGTGGGTTAGTCAGCCAGAACAGCTTAGTTTCTGGCTGGGGGTTAGTCAGCCAGAACAGCTTACTGAGGAGGAACAGGAAGTGAGAAATTCAGACAAAAGAAAATAAGAAAAAAACATTTAGAAGGGAAATCAAAGGAAAAGGTTAGTGAACCAACAATGCACTAGCTTAAAGGAACCTATTTAGAAAACAAAAACAAAAAACCTTTACAACCCCTTTAAATATGAAATATTGCTTCCATACAGAGTTCTGGTAGGGTACTGAGGTAAAAAATAGCTAGCATTGGATTTTTTAATGTGTATACATACTAAGTAATGTGTAAGGGCGCGTACACACAATCAAATCTATCTGCTGAAAACGGTCCGACGGACCGTTTCAGCAGACAAATTCAATCGTGTGTACGGGCGGACAGACGGGTTTTTCCAGCATGCTTTAAAATCTGTCTGCTGGGAACCCGTCTGTCCGACATGTCTGCTGGTTAGTACGCCAACCAGCAGACATATCTGCCCGCGCATGCGTCGAATGGATTTGACGCATGCACGGAAGTGTTTTACTAGCTGGTGACGGTGACGTGGCAGCGTCGGCGTCAACGTCACCGCCACGTCACCGCGCTGTCTGCCGGCGGGGATTTTGGTTTGATCGTGTGTACACGATCAAACCAATATGCCCCAGCAGACAAATCCGATCAAAACGGTCTGTCAGACCGATTTGATCGGATTTATTTGGTCGTGTGTATGCGGCCTAAGTGTAACACTCATTTAGACTTGCAGTTAAGGAGCTTTAAAAACGCATAGTTGAGCCACGTTCTTGGCTCCCCCCCCCCCCCCAACTGTTCCACGTTAAGTTAAAAAGGCAGTGGTGTTTACATATCATGATTGTGAGGCTCAATCACTGCAGTAGAGGAGACTAAAGAAATACTATAAAGAGAAAAGAGCTGGTGTGGGATGGGTAGAGGTGCTACTCAGTCCCCATTAGTATGCACACAACTAAAGAAATGCCTTCTCCTGTCTGCAGCAGACTAATGACATCAATTTAATTCCAGGTTAAGTCACTTTCCTGGAGTTCAAACACTTTTTAATAATAAAAGGAAGAGTTTTTTTTTTTTATAAATTTAACTGTATATTTTGATATATCAGGAACTTATTTAGGTGGCTCATGTCTGCCTAGTGTGTATAACTTTTTTTTTTTAACTGCTTATACAGGTAACCTTTAAGTATGCTAACTGGCAGGATTAAGCCTAAATGATTTTTTTTCTTTGCTTTACAGACAGATGTAACAAAGTGTGTTATCACTTCTGAATCAAGCCTGCGATCCCACTGGTTGGTCTCCAGCGCCTACAACTTAGGACACTTTTTAAAGGCAGTGATATTCTTTCTGCTTCGTGAACGATAACCTTCTGTGGCAGGCTGCGTGTCCGTTAAAAGTCACCAGGCAGACATTGCTTTCCTTCATTTCCTGTGGCTGAGTCCAAACTGTTCTTCAGTGAACTCTCAATGGAACATCTGTGACAACATGAACTAGACTTGGCCCAGATTGTGCTTTGTAAAATCAAGATCAACCCATACTGCGCTATTTCCCTCGTCTCCAGCACATCAGAGACGTTCCCGCAGTCAGGCTGAGTGTACAACTTCCTCTCATTCAGTTGGGACCTTTTATAAACTCACCAGACGTTACTGTGGTTAGACCAGAGTTTATTGTATATTTCCAGAGTCAGTATTACAGAAGCTACAGACGGAGAAACTTTTGGTGTTACATATTTTCATATAGGTGTGCTTTAATATGTTGCCTGTCAACTTGCAATGGCCTAGAAGAAAATGGCAGCTAAAAGCAGGCACGTCATTGGTACCTAAATAATATAATCAGTTTGGTTAGAAAGTGGTTCAACATCTTAAAAGCTTATGAGCTCCATCGGTTTTGTTACAGAGGAAGGCAAACCAAAAACCCTGGGACAACTATGTGGGAAAATGGCTCCTCTACAGTATGCAAAGTAGTCAGATCAAAAAATACCACATCATCCTTAGTAAATATAACTGTGCATACAATAAAACAACAATTATCCACTTCATTTTGAAATTCTGTTTTTTATTTTTTCCATTTCTACCTCATATAGCAGATGATCCCATAGCTTAGCAGAAAGAACCATTTTCTACGCAGATTATATTATCCTCTGCCCTTCATACAGAACCAGCATGCCCTTATTGTTTGGATAGTCCTTGGATACAGTTATGCATATTGATCTGATGAAATCATAAAAATGTTGTTTTTCAAATAAAATAAGCCCAGTTTTTCTAATGTTCCACTATACATTAAAGGACATGCTGTTATTTTACTGCAATGTAGAAAAGTTATGAGGATGTGGAAGTTTCACATGTCCTATACTAGGAAGAATTAAAGAAATGTAATGCATTTATATATTGCATATCCTTAAAAAAAAAAAAAAAATAGTTTACCAATTTGACCAAAGGGTAAAATTGCCTTCAACATCACTGTCTATAGGATCTTCACTTTGTGGCCTCCCTTCTAAATGACTGAAAAAAACATTACGGGTTAATGGGAGTAAGGATGCCATATCATTGGGGGTTAGTTGCGGGACCAATGCCCCAGCATCAGCGAGAGAAAGGATTCTCCTGGTGATTGTGGTCAGTAGGTGGAAGGGAGACATGATGTCACGGGGGATTGGGGGGAGAATAATCAAGTATCATTGGGGAGAAGAATAGTGGTCAATGGGTGGGAAATGCTCTGAAACTGATGTCAGCGGGAAGAAAATAAACACTCTGGCACTGGAGTCAGTGAAAAGAAAAAAAAACGCTGTCGTTGTCAGTTGGAGAAAAAAATGCCCTGAGTTCAGCGTCAGGTGGGGAAAATACCCTTGTGTCAGTGAGAGGAAAAAATGCTCTGGTATCAGTTGGAGAAAAAAAAAACTTTGGTGTTGGTGTCAATGGGTAGAAAACATGGATCTCAGTTGAAGGGAAAAAATGCTCTGGCATTGGTGTCAATGGGAAGAAAAAATGTCTTTCCTGACTGGCTCCATGGCAGCATACGTGTGGGTAGGCCCCGCCTCCTTAACTACCCATTAGGACCCCTCCCTATAAATTTCAGCTGTGGGCTCTCAGCCGTGTTCCTTTTTTGTCCTCCTCCGTAGGACCATGTGTTTGGTTCTCCTACCTGAAGACGATTGTTCCTACGATCAAGATCGGCCGATGATGATGATAATGATGGTGTCTCATCCCTCCGATAAGCCTTGACTGTTAAGCAGGGTATGGAGTGTATTGCAGAGTAGCGCTGAAGAGCTGGATTATGTCTTCCACTGGAGAGACGAGCGCGCACAGGCCTGAATACCTAGCAATGTGCAGGTGGCCATTATCTGCTGAAAGCCCGGTGTGTATGGATGCGGTGTCCCTGGCCGAATCGATCGTAGGTGGTGGTAAGCAGTATCGCCTTCATGGCAGCAGTGTTTATGTTTGTTGTTTGTTTCTCTGTTTTTCCATATGCTGTGTTTTTCATGATTGCATGCCCAGTGAGCGTCTGGTTCCTGTGCGTTCCAGCCGCCGCTCCCTCTTACTTCCGGGACTCCCGTCTGCGTTCTACGATCAGACGGACCCGGGAATGACAGCGAGGCTTGGTTCGCGCATGCGCGCGAGTATCCCCGTCTTTTAAAAAAAAAAAAAAAGTCGGGAAATCTGTGAAGCTCGGGATCGATCGTTCAAAACGACGGTTTCCTGGTACATTTACAGAGACTACCTTAGGTATGTGCTCATTCAGAACAGTCGGATGTAGCATGTGTTTTAGTCGTTTGTATCTGGTGTTTGATTTTCCCACCTGCAATGTGTTTCTGCTATAATGGATGCTTTGCTGCCCCCTAGTGGTCAGCCCTCTCTCAGCAGATAAAAAAATTGGAAAACTATGTTTTTCTTTTTCTGTTGGGGGGGAAGAGAGTGGAGTGTAGGGCATTGCCATGACTATGCTTGTCTCTCTCTCTCTCTATTCTTTTTTCCCAGCCCTTCTAGGTCTGACCAACATCACAGCGAGTCCCGCAGATGCAGCGGGTCCTCCAAATCGCACCACCGGCACTCATCTTCTAGACACCATAATTTGTTTAAAATCCGGACATCCCAGTAGGGATACTCCTCACACCTCCTCATCTCACAGCACGAGTTCAGAGAGATTTTGTTGGGGATGCAAGGCTCCGGTTCCTGCTAGCAAGTCCCTTTGCGACTGTTGTTTTTCAAAGGCAGCCAATGAAAGGGAAGGTGCAGACAAACACCTAGAAGCATTGGTTAAGGGGGTTGTGGACAAGTCGCTACAGGAGAGAGATGCCAGAGTGCAGCATGATTCTCCTCCAGACCCAATGATTCCCTTGTTGGATCAGGGACAAATGCATGAGACTTTTTGAAGTCGCTCAAACCAACCATCCCTCAGAGAGTGGGTCAGAAGTGGATGATCCAGGAATAGGCTCTGATTATGCCCTAGTTCCTGCTTTAGTGAGAGCAGTCAAGGAAGTTTTAAAATTGAAAGATCCAATTATCTCTCCTCTCAGACAAAGAAAACTTTTAAACAGCTCAATAAGGAGCGACATTATTTTCCATTTGTCACAAAAATAGGTGCAATTATCTCAGAAGAATGGGGTAAACCTGATAAAAAAAGCTCTATGCATTCAAAAATTGCAAAATTATATCCTTTTAAGAGGAAGACGTGAAACATCTTGACTCTGCTCCATTAGTTGATGCAGCTTTGATGCGTTTGGTGCGATATGTAACCCTTCACCCTGGGTGATACCGTTTCTTTTAAAGATCCTCTAGAGAGACAGATTGATTCAGACCTAAAGAGAATCTACCTGACAGCAGGATCAGTCTGTAAACCATTTCTGGCTTTAGCAGCCATCTCAAAAGCCTTAGAGGCATGGTCAGACAATGTGAATGATTCCCTCAGAAGTATCTCTGAAGAAATGGCCAAGAGCTCTCCTATCTAGCAAATCAGTCTAGCATCGGCCTTTCTTGGGGAGGCCTCTATTAATGTTATTCACCTAGTGGCTCAAGTAATGTTGTCAGCAGTCACTGCCTGTTGTGCCGTATGGCTTCATCCCTGGTCGGCGGATCCAGCTTCAAAGCAAGCTTGGTGCCTCATTCCCTTTAATGGCTCTTCTCTCTTTGGCAATAAACTCGATAGTGCCATTTCCCTAGCCACAGGTGGTAAGTCGGGGTTCCTCCTTCAGGATAGGTGTTTACAAAATCAAAAACGCACTTCTTTTTTCAGAGCACAAAATACAGACCGTGCAAGGGAAGCACGCAGGTACAGGCCTGGTCATGAATCTTCAAGGCCCTGGAAATCCAGACAGTCTTCTTTCTAGAAGCAAACTAAGAGTACTCCTTCTAGTAATCAGGAGTCTACTGAAAAGTCTCTCTAAAATTGGGTGGCCTCAATTTGAGATTTTTGGACCGTCAAGACGGTCTCTTCAGGCCACACCTGGGTCTTCAACAGCAACCCCAGGTTCAGATTGAAGCCTACAAATCTCGTATGAACAGAAGAAAAGAAACAAGTCCTATTGGCTTATGCAAGCTCTTTAGTAACTCAAGGCGCAGCCATTACTGTTCCAGAAGGCGAACGAGGCGAAAGACATGTACTCCTCTTTGTTTATGGTACAGAAAAAGAACAGTACCTGGAGACCAGTAATAGACTTTTCTCATCTCAACCGATTATTCGGAAAGAAATTCAAAATGGAGTCACTATTGACAATCCAGCAGTCAGTCCATCCAGGAGATTGGTTAGTGTCAATGGACCTGTAAGACTCATACTTCCACGTTCCAGTGGCAGGCAGACTATCAAATGTATCTGCGCTTTGCGGTAGGCAATCAACACTTACAGTTCACCTGCCTACCATTTGGTCTCACGACGTCACCTCAGGTGTTCTCCCAAGTTCTGTTAGCCGTGGTGGCTCTCCTCCAAGTGAAGGGAGTTTGTCTTCTTTACTGGACGATCTCTTACTTCTACCTCAAGACAGATGTTAACTCCTGGAACACAGGGACATAGTAGTTGCCACTCCCCAAGAATTCGAATGGCTATTGAATTTGGTAAAGTCATCTTGTTCCAACACAATCTCTGGTGTTTCTAGGTACCCTCTTCAACACAGTAGAAGGCACCATTTCATTGCCCAAAGAAAAGGTTACTATAGTTGGGGACAGGATCCGCAAAACACTCGCTGCTCCTCACCTATCTGCTCTTCAATGTTTGAAGGTAATTGACACCAAGGCAGCCACCATTCCTATGGTGAAGTGGGCTCAGTGGCGCACTCGCCCATTCCAAAAAGGGTTTCTCCAGCAATGGGACTCTCCCTGAAAGAGTCAACGCATCATGCTCACTCAACTCATGATAGAATCTCTTCTGTGGTGGCTTCAGGGGAAGAATCTCCGCAACTGTCATTCGATCCGTCCTATCATTTGGATTACAATAACCTCAGATGCCAGCAATCAGGGCTGGGGCGCTCATTGCTTGACAGAAATAGCCCAAGGCAGGTGGAACATACCTTCACAAGGAACTGTTTCCAATATTCTGGAGCTGCGAGCTGCCTTCCAGGCACTCAAGTCCTTTCGTCATCTATTGTCAGACTCCTCTGTGATGCCCAGACTGGACAACACAACTGCTGTTGCTTACATAAGGAAGCAGGGTGCAACCCACAGCTGGTCCTTACTCCAATCATGAATTGGGTTTAGAAGAACCTAGCCAACATCTCGGCAGTGTACATTCCGGGGGTCCAGAAGGTTCAAGCAGACTTTCTATCACGCGTCCAATTAAACAACACCGAATGGTCTCTACACATAGAAGTGTTCAATTGGCTTCTTGAGTGTCCCCAGAGGTGGATCTGTTTGCATCCCCATGCAACCACAAGTTGACAAAGTACTATGCTAGGTTCCGAGATCCCCAAGCCTATGGGATAGATGCTCTCACAGATCGATGGAAATTCAGCAAAGCATATGCCTTTCCACCAGTGCCTGTGATCCTTCAATTTCTTTGCCGTCTCAGATCAGAGGATGCAGAAATCCTGGCAGTGATCCCATTTTGGCCCAACAGGCCATGGTTTTCACTACAAACGCTTCTCAGTTACCGGGACTCGATCCCTCTTCCCCTCAGACCGGATCTCCTCTTTCAGGGCTCAATGTTGCACCCATGTCCAGCTCATCTGCATCTCAGGGTGTGGTGCTTGAGAGGGGAAGGCTTAAAGCGTTAGAATGTCCAGAAGAAGCCATTTCAACTCTTCTTAACGCTAGAAGAAATAGTACCAACAAAGTCTGAGTGTATCTGGTCAAAATTTACAGATCACATGTCTTCCTGAGGAAAAACCTTGCAGTTCCACAGAGGTCCAAGACTAACTCAGTTTTTTTTTACAAACGGGTTTGGACTTACTGTTAGCAGTCAGTTCTCTCTGAGTACAAATCTCAGCCATCTCTGCATTTTTCTGGAATCTCTTGGGCCAATCATCCTTTGGTCTGCCAGTTCTTCAAGGGCGCCATCCGGCTTAGACCCCGGAGAATGCCGAGGTTCCCTAAATGGGATCTACCTCTTGTCCTGGACTATCTTACCACGATCAGCTCTGATCCGGATAAACCACTATCAGCTAAAGATCTTACTCTCAAAACTGCCTTTTTAGTAGCGGTCACTTCAGCTAAAAGAGTCTCTGACATCAGAAATCTGGGTTCAAAGGAACCATTCTTGACCTTCTTTCCAGATAGAGCAGTATTAATTCCTATGCTGGGCTCAAATCCTAAAGTTACATCCATTTTCCATGAAAATCATAAAATTGTGCTGCCCACTTTTGGATTGTCTGAAGATCAAACTGTTCATCCCCTTGATGTAGGTCACACATTATGTCAATATCTGGAAATGACAGAATCTTTTAGGAAAACAGACTTTCTTTTTATTCTTCATGTAAAGAACAAAGGGAAACAGGCTTCAATCAGATCCATTGCAGCATGGATAGTTCAGACCATCCAGAGGGCATACAAAGCCAAGGGCATGGCTCCTCCAGAGGCAGTGTCTGCACACTCAACTCGAAGCATTTCAACTTCCTGGGCAGCCTCACGTCATGTCGCACCTGATGTTATATGTAGAACGGCTTTGTGGTTGTCAATCAATACTTTTGTTTCTCACTATTGTGTTGAGCCGGCTGCTTTATCTTCTCTAAATTTTGGTTTACAAGTGCTGTCAGTCGACAGTGTTAAATACAATTTTCTTGCCTCAGCATTTTGCCCACCCGGGTGTTTTTGGCGAGTTATTTCCCACACGTATGCTGCCATGGAGCCAGTCAGGAAAAAGGAAAATTTATTATCAAATACTTACCGTAATTTTCCTTTCCTGATAGGCTCCATGGCAGCAGGAGTCCCTCCCAATGCTTGGAGTCGGCTAGTTACGGAACACGGCTGAGAGCCCACAGCTGAAATTTATAGGGAGGGGTCCTAATGGGTAGTTAAGGAGGCGGGGCCTACCCACACGTATGCTGCCATGGAGCCTATCAGGAAAGGAAAATTACGGTAAGTATTTGATAATAAATTTTCCTTTTTTCATGTCGGTGAGAGGACAAAACTTCTTGATATTGGTGTCAAAAAGAAAAAATACCCTGGTGTTAGTGGGATAAATGCCCTGACATCAGTATCAGTGGGAGAAAAAAAAAGTGCCATGCAATTGGTGTTAATGGAAGGAAAAAATGCCCTGGCATAGGTGTCAGTGGGAGAAAAAAATACCCTGGCATTGATGTCAATGACAAGAAAAAAATGTCTTGCCATTGGTGTCAGTGGGAGGAAAAAAAATACACCAGGGTTGGTATCAGTGGGAAAAATGCACCAGTGCCAGGGTTCAGTGAAAATAAATATCCCCCAGTGTCTGGGTTTTTGTTCCAGCACTTGGCACTGGGACTTGGCCCAGTTCGATGAAACCCTGGGATTACCATGGGGGAGACTAGGGATAGAAAAAACAAAGTGAACTAAAGTTCATCCTCTAAACATGTGATTGCTCTATGCAAGTGAATTGAATTGGCAATTAAGTTAGAATTCTATAGAATACTAATGTACATGTAGTGTAGTACAGTGTAGTAGTAGTAGCATGTGATTATAAATGTCCCAAACTTTTATACTGGATCACTCTTATATAATAATGTCATCACATACCCCGTGTAGTTTTTGGTCATGGATTTCACTTACCAGAAATTAATGCCGGTATTGCATTGTCCTAGTGACCCCTGGTCCATCAATTCTTTTCCTGGTGATACACAAATGTCAATTTGGGACACAAATGGGAATATCTTCAGTGGAGGCTCAGACAAATAAAAGATGTAAGATGTGACCCTTCTCCACTTTATTCTAAATTGGCTGTGCTGGATTTTAATATGCAAGTCAGATCAGCTGTTTAAAATATTACAATAATAAATAGATTTATCTATAAAAAAAATCAAATAAAACACCTATCTGAGTTGAATCATAGCAGTTTGATTCTTCTATTGTTTTACCTATGCAGATTTCGAACATATGGGCCCAGATTCACAGATGCGCGTGCGTAAATCTAAATGTGCGCGTGCGTTTCGATGCACGGCATCCCCAAAACGAGATACGCAAGAAATCTACTTTTTTTGGTCTGGCGTAATTTCGTTAGACAGGCGCGTCCGTCCGCGCAAAACTGCGCTAGACAGACCATTGATTTGCTAGTCAAATATGCTAATGAGGGACTTACGGGGATCCACAAAAGAACGTTGGGGCAGCGCAGGCTACGCAGTGTGTGCAACAGCAAAATGTCCTGTCTAAAATTAGAGCATATAAAAGCTGGTCTAAAAAGAGAAAAAAAGTCTACTTGTTAGATAAAGCAACACTGTTAGTGAGGAGCTCAGCAGTCACACGTGTTGCACAACAATCTGTATGCCAACATGCCAGGGGCATCGTCGCACATAGCTATACTACTGACTTTAGATGAACAAAGAAGGATGAGGGCACGGAGGATGGCACGGAGGATGGCACGGGAGAGGATATACCGCACCCGCATAGACCTGTTTGGCATGAGTGATTCTGAGGTGTATCGCATCTTCAGATTCACCCCTCATGTCATCCTGGAATTAACCACAACCCTGCAGGAGGACATCACCAGCCGAACACAACGCTCACATGCAGTGCAGCCACTGGTCAAGGTCATGGCAACACTCCATGTCCTTGCCAGTGGCTCTTTTCAGCTTACAAGTGGAGTGGTGGCTGGGATGTCACAATCCTCCCTGAGCAGATGTGTGCACCAGGTTGTCCCTGCAATCCTCAGACACATGGCCAACCAAATCATCAAACCCACTACTGAGGACCTGCGGCTGAAGGCAATGACAGATTTCTACAGAATTGCCAGATTCCCACGCACCATCGGGGCCATTGATTGCACACATGTGGCACTCCAGCCTCCCCAGGAGACAGAGCACATGTACCGCAATCGGAAACATTGGCATTCCATCAACGTACAGGTGATAGCCGATGCCCAAGGCCTCATATGGCACGTCCGTGCCAAACACCCAGGGTCCATGGTGGTTGGAGGAGAACCACCTAGCATTCAGGAAAAAGGTCAAGACTTTTCTCTTTTGATATCAAAGGAGACAGGAACAACAAGCGCCCAGAGGCGATTCAGTTCGCATGTGCAGCGCTATATAAGTTTTTCATTCATTCATTCATTCATTCATTCATGACAGCTACATATACAATCAATGCCACATCCGAATGGAATTCGATCAGAACGTGTATGGGGACACCTGGCTGGTTGGTGAGTGACATGGGTGGCAGGCATGACTGTCCCCCCCCCATGATGCACACACAAGGGGCACATGCATGACTAACATCCTCCTGTCTTTTCCCTTACAGGTGACTCTGCATATCCATTGGGACCCCATCTCATGACTCATATCCGGAAGCCCCAAACCCCAGGAGAGGAAAGATACAATCAAGCACATGCCCAAACACGAGCAGTGGTGGAGGGCACCTTTGGCCTCCTGAAGTCACGTTTCCAATGCCTGGATAAGTCTGGGGGGACCCTCTTGTATTCCCCAAACTTTGTGTGCCAGATCATCAGTGCATGTTGCATGCTGCACAACTTCTCAGTAAGAAAGGGCCTGCAGATTGACCTACGTGATGACCTGACCCCTGAACCAGACAATCCCCCCCTAACCGAGGCTACCCCGTCTTCTGAGGGAAGAGCAGCCAGGAGACAACTCACATTGGGCATCTTTGCACGTTAAACACACACATTAATCATGGCACAATGAGAATGCATGCATGCACACCACTGTGGTCCCTAGCACACACACCCCACATCCACATCAAATTGGATTGGCACCAGTCCACCATGCAGGACATGTGAGCAGCAACGCCACGCCAAGGCTCCAATTATGTCACTGTACATTCATACACCATTCACACGGACCTGGGGATCACTTCTCCCTGGTCCTGGGGAACCCTTCTCCACCAAAATTGAGGGTGACACCCTTTTTCCGGCAGGAATGTCACCCCCACATTCAAACAGCATTCACAACCCAAAAAAAAAAAAAAATTACCAGCAAAATCAAAAATTTTCCACCAAAAAGAATTAAAAATAAAACAAGGGGGAAAAAAAATGACTGCCCTTTACGTGAGCCACGCCTGGGGCGCCCCCGGCCACGGCCCCGGCTCCTCAGGGGAGACTCATGGGGGAGGGGTAAAACCGGGGAAGGAGGAGCAGCCCCTGATCTCTGCCCACCTGGCGGCCTGCCCTCCAAGGCCACGGCTATTCTGTCCAGGGCAGCACCAAGTGTTGCTGTGTTGGCCTGGATAGCCTGGATGAGGGTCCTCACATCCTGCCCAACGCCTGCTGATGTAGTCTGCAGGTCGTTTAGGCAGGTTGTGAAAGCCCGGGAGTGGGAGTCCAGGTTCCCCAGCGTATCCTTGATGGAGGACAGGCTCTCCTCCATCCGCACCAATGTCTGGCTGACCTGTCCCAGATGGCGGGTCTGAAGGGCCTGGTCCCTTCTCAGAGTGGCGGGCAGGAGATCGGCCACCCCCCTGGTGTTCCGGGACGAAATCCTGCCTCCAGCTGATGCTTGTGGCCGGGGAGAAGGGGAGGCCCTTGGGAGGGGAGCCATGTTGGGGGAGGAGGGGGGCTCCCCCTTAGGGAGGGCTGCCTGCTGCCAGCCAGAGGGGAAGAGTTCTGAAAAACCACAAGTCCAGTGCCTGACATGGACTCCTCCTCCTCATGATTCTCCTCCTCCTCTTGAACCTCCTCCGCGGACTCCGGCCTTGTTGGGGGGGCCTCATTAGGCTGCTGTCCTGGGGATGGTGCGGTCAGGCCAGATGGCCCTGCACCCTCCTGCACATCTGTGGATGACACAAAACATTCACAGGTTGGAGGATCTACACACTTGCCACATATTCCCTTTCACCCCCTCCCCCACACATGCTACACACCTGATATTAAAAAAAATACTTACCTGGCACCACGGGCTCCAGACTTGAGTCAAAGCCGGGCAGGCCCTCAACTTCATGCTGATGAAAGGTCAGGTCCGTGTCTCCCCCTCCCCCGCTGAATTGACCTGCTCAGTGATGAGGTCCAAAATCTCCCTCCTCCTGGCCGGGGTGGTGTTGGCACTGTCCGGGCCGTGGAGGAAACGCCCATAATCGCTAATGGCCCGGCAAGAATTCTTTTTTCCACCACAGTAAACTTGAGCTTTCGCTTTCTCTCTGTCATACTTCCAAAAAAAAACACTCCCAGTCAACAAAAATCTGTCACAAAAACAAGCACAACCAATCAAGCAAGAACACACACAAAGAGAAAACTAACACCCAAAAAATCACACAAGCACTCAGCAAAAAACAGTCACAAAAACAAACAGCAAAAAATCAGCAAGAAAACAAACGAACAGAAATATATCAAACAAACAGTCTCTCAAACACTTATCAAAAAACACTTTCAAAGATCTACTAACAAACACTTGATCACACAGAACACTAATCTGACAACTACAAAACACAACGCAACGAACAACAGGACAAAAGAACTTGGTTAAATGGGAAGGGACAAAGGGATGTACTTTTGCAATGCAAGTGCGTTTGTGTCTGTCTATTTATGCTGTTTGCGTAGTTCACAACGTTGCCCTAGTCCAGGAGTCTCCAAACTATGGCCCTCCAGGTGTTCAGGAACTACAATTCCCATCATGCCTAGTCATGTCTATGAATGTCAGAGTTTTACAATGCCTCATGGGAAGTGTAGTTCCACAGCAGCTGGAGGGCCGTAGTTTGGAGATCCCTGCCCTAGTCAATTTCCAATTTCACTGATTGTGAGCATGCGCACAGCGGAGCTGACCATGGTCTCCTTCAAGCGCGCATGCGCGAGCCGGCCGGCCCTTCATTTGCATGGGGTCACGGCTCATTTCAATGTAACACGCCCACGTCCCTCCCAATTTGTATTACTCCGCCTTACGCCTCTGAAATAACGTTACGCATGCGCAATTTTCTGCGCAAAAGCTACGAGAATAGGGTGATTACGCAACGGAATTGCGCAAGTCTAACATAAAGGCGGTGCGCTACGCCGGTCCAATAATGCGCAGATGTACGTGAATCTGGGCCATGGAGTTTTCTGATTGTTGTAGGTAACAGAAAAAGGTTTTCCTTTCAGATACTTTTATGAGTACAACTCATTGAGGATCAAAATTGGATTAAGGTCCCTTTCAGACGGCAGTTTTGGCGCAATTAAAAGCATGTACATTTTCAGTGAAATTCAAGGCTTTGGGCACTGCGATAAGCTGCATTTGTACATTGCGATTACATGCGGTTAAGTATGGTCGCGCTTAGCTGCCGTAGTCATTTCCATAGCAACCCTTTTTATTTTTTTTGATTATGATGTGCTTCCTGTTGTTCTTCTTCTTTTTCTCACGCTGCTATCCACAGTTGACACAGAAGACTGTGATTACCTGCGGTTAAGTGCATATAGCTGCGCTAAATCGCACCTGGACGCATTCAATTCAATTTTTTCTATTCGCACCAAACCGCATGCAACAAACTCGCAGCTAAACGTTGTGTGTGAATGGGCACATTGTGTGCTTTTAGCTACGGAAGAAAACTAGAAAATCCGCAGCTAAAAGCACCATTCTATCCGTCCGTGTGAAAGAGGCCTAAACCTACATGCAGTTGAGGAGCTGATCATCAAATTTAGCATCAAACACAAAAGTCTACATGTCTGGGAAGTTGCGTTTTCCTTCTCATTGTGATATAAAAAGCAGTTCAGGTGGATGATAACCCCAATGATTCTGAATTATATTTTTGACACCCTGCTGTATAAAATATCATATCCTCCATGAGTTTCCATGCAATTACTGCTGTTCCATTCAAAAGATCAATATCTTCTTCTGTGCCAATCTATGATTTAGGGTTCTATTGATTAATCTTTTCATCAAAATTTACGTCTCTTGCAAAATTTGAATGTTTTTCTAATTGAATCACATGTGAAAAATATGTTAATATTGGGTGAAACATTACTAAATAGTCTCATTGGTTTTACTTTGTGACTAGAGCCTGGCCTTCCTTAAAGGGTCAATAAAGATGTTTTTTTTTTTTTTTAGCTAAATAGCTTCCTTTACCTTACTGCAGTGCTGTTTTCATGTCCTCATTGTTCGTTTTTTGCTTTGATGTAATCCTGCTCTGTTCTGGACAGTTCCTGATTGTCTGTTTCCTTATAACTACAGTGCTGGGAGCTTTCTCACTGTGGTCACTAATCAAGGAGGTGTGATTACTGTGTGTAAACTGAAACTAGATTGGGCTGAGGGGTTTTAGACAAACCATCACTGCCCTCTATTGGCTCTCTGGCTCTGTACATCAGAGAGACAGGAAACAACAGCAAAAACGAAACTAGAACTGTAGGTTGATTATATGATTGATTTGTATCTGTTGTTAATCATTTCTAAAAGGAATCAGTTAACTATTATGGGGTAGATTCAGGTAGGAGATAAGCCGGCTTATCTCCAGATAAGCCGTCTTATCTCTGCGTTTTAAGCGCCTAATCTATGCCACTGATTCATAAAATCAGTTAAGCATAGATTTTCCTTAGATCAGACATGCATAAATCTATTATGCTGTCTAATCTTAATTTCATATTTTAAGCTGGCCGCTACTGTAAAGTTTTAGGCTGGCCTCAACTTTACAGACGTTCCCGCCTAAAATATGTAAATGAGCCTATACGCCGATTCCCGAACGTACGCCCGACCGGGGCTATTCAATTACGTTGTTTGCGTTAGCGTAGTACCATCGTAATGTTATGCCTGCTATATGAGTCGCAGGCAATGTTAAGTATGGACGGCGTGCCAACGCTTTTTTTCCCTTTGTTTACGTAAAACGTTGGCGAATAGGGTTTTTTAGTAAGTGCTGTTCACGTCGTTTACACGTCGAATTGACGTCGAGATTTGGAGCATGCGCACTGGGAACCAATCACAGCCGGCGCATGCACAGTTCGTTTGGCGCGGAGACACGCTTCATTTAAATGATACACGCCCCCTCCCCGCCAAATTCGAATTCGGCCGGCTCTTTTACGCTACGCCGCCTCAACTTTACAGGCAAGTGCTTTGAGAATAAAGCACTTGCCTGAAAAAGTTGCGGCGGCCTAGTTTAAAAGCCAGACGCTAGGCATGCCTATAGGCATTTCTACGTGAATCTACCCCTATGTCTCTATACCCTGTAAACAGTCATTTCAGCTCAATTTTTTTTTTCCTTTAGTGACCCTTTAACTTAATGGCTAAACTCCACCATCAGCCATTCTGCTGTCCAATGAGAGTCTCAATTTAAAGATGCAGCAATCAGCATTTTCAATATTGCAGCATGGATATGAAGTAAACTGTTTGAAACAATGGTGCGTAATCTGTGTGTGGTTAAGGAGTGGTTATTAGGGTCAGCAAAAAGCTACAAAATGCTGAATTGGGAAATACCAAGAATCAGTTCAAGTGAGTTTGTTCATAATGTACAGGAAAACATTTCAGCCCAATGAAATTGTTATAAATTACTGCAGTACTGTAATGTCCTCATGTTGTTGTTTTAGCCCAAAATACTTTGGGCATCAACCAGCCAGTCTAAAAAGATCATGAATTCTACCACATCATAAGGATCAACTGTGTCACATGACCTTTCCTACAACAAAGAAATTACTAAGAGCTAAAGGCATGAAATAAAAACCCAAGATTCCATCTCATTAAAAGACTCCCACTCCAAACAAAACATCCGACTCTGCCAACATTTTGCTGGAAAACAATGTTGATGCTATAAACATGCTGTAAAGTAGAGAGGATTTTGTGATATATTGCTGGATTTTAATTGTACAATGACCCCCTGAGCCATAATCAAAAACAAGACCCAACTAGTTGGGAAACATCAACTAAAAAAGGTCTGTTGAACTAACGCCCCCATCATTTGGAAAACACAGGCCCTGTTTTTGTCATCATTTTCTCTTTAGGAACCTTGTATACAAAACAATCATGTACCAATTGTAAATTCTAATGCACCTCGGAATTTAAACCAGAACTTCACCGAAAAGTGGAAGTTCTGCTTGGTGGCATCTTCATCATCCCTTCCACTGCCACTTTTATAAATTCTTTGGGCCAGATTCAGGTAGAATTAGATTGCCGCAGAGTATCAGAGATACTCTACGCCGCCGTATTTTACCTGGCTCTACGAGGAATTCAGAGAGATTTTGGCCCGTAAGGTACGGCGGCATAGTGTATTTCTCCCGGCGGAATCAAACTACGCGATTAGGGAGCGTGAGGCATTTAAATTAGGCCCGTTCCCGCGGCGATTGAACTGCGCATGCTCCGTTCTGAAATTTCCCGCCGTGCATTGCGCGAAATCACGTCGTTACGTCATTTTTTGTTTGAGTAGCGTAGTTTACGTACATTTCTATTCCCGAACGACTTACGCAAAAAAAATAAAAAAAATTGAAAGTCGACGCAGGGAACGACGGCCATACTTAACATGGGCTGCGTAACGTTACACCAGCTAATAGCTGGTGTAACTTTACGCAGCAAAAAAATGAAGTAAGCGATTGCGAACGACGCTCGTAACTTCGTGGATCGCCGGAAAAAAACTCATTTGCATACCCCGACGCTGAAAACGACGCAAACTCCACCCAGCGGCCGCAAAAAGATTGCACCGTAGATCCGAAGGCTTACGAAGACGTAAGACTGTCAGATCGAAGCCCAACGCCGCCGTATCATGGTTTGAGGATTCAAACTAGTGATACGGCGCGCGTAATTTGAAAGTACTCCAGTCTAACACCAGTTAGACAGGAGTTACGGCTCTGTGAATCTGGCCCATTATTTTCACAGAAACAATTCCACAAGTCAACAGTTCACAACCATGACATAACATTCATTATGAAAATTGCTAGTCACATGGCTAACAAGATTTGTTGTTACAAATACTGCTATGCTATAGTGTCATTAAATTCTATAATGGTTTAACCACTTAAGACCCGGACCATTATGCAGGTTAAGGACCTGGCCCCCTTTTGCAATTCGGCACTGCGTGGCTTTAACTGACAATTGTGTGGTCGTGCGACGTGGCTCCCAAAGAAAATTGGCATCCTTTTTTTCCTACAAATAGAGCTTTCTTTTGGTGGTATTTGATCACCTCTGCGACAATTTTGAAAAAAATGCAATATTTTTTACTTTTTGCTATAAAAAATATCCCCAAAAAAGATATAATTTTTTTTTCCTCAGTTTAGGCCGATTCTTCTACATATTTTTGGTAAAAAAAAAATCACAATAAGCGTTTATCGATTGGTTTGCGCAAAATTTATAGAGTTTACAAAATTGGGTATAGTTTTATGACATTTTTATTAATATCTTTTTTTTTACTACCAATGGCAGCGTTCAGCGATTTTTTTTCGTGACTACAACATTATAGCGGACACATCGGACACTTTTGACACATTTTTGGGACCATTGTCATTTTCACAGCGAAAAGTGATATAAAAATGCACTGATTACTGTGAAAATTACAATGGCAGTGAAGGGGTAAACCACTAGGTGGCACAAAGGGGTTAAGTGTGCCCTAAGGGAGTGATTCTTACTGTAGGGGGTGTGGTTGTAGGCGTGACGTCACTGATCGTCATTCCCTATATCAGGGAACAGACGATCAGTGTCGCTGCCACAGTGAAGAACGGAAAAGGTGTCTTTACACACACCTCTCCCCGTTCTCCAGCTCCTGTGACCGATCGTGGGACACCGGCCGCAATCAGGTCCATGGGTCCCGCGGGCACGGTCACGGAGCTTCAGACAGGTCGCACGCGCAAGCGTGGGCTCTTAAAGGCAACGTACAGGTACGTGCCTGGGCCCAGCCATGCCATTCTGCCGACGTAAATGTGCAGAAGGCGGTCCTTAAGTGGTTAAGCAAATCACTTTGTGAGCAAGGAAGCAACACAGTTTCTCCTTTTATTATATTTTTCTTAACCAAGTAGCGCCCTGGTTAAGTTCAGAAGGCAGAAAGAGGAAAGAAAAGTAGAAAAGAATGAATGAGAGAGGATAAGAAGGAGAGAAAGGAAAAACAAAACACACCAGGTCGCCCCCCTATTGGCTGAGCTCTAATGGGGCAGGTTAGGGGACCAACTACTGCTGAAAGGCTAGAGGGGACTGTTCCTTAAAAATTAAATAGGGAGTCCTAATGTTCCAATTTTTCTTATCTTGCTCTTTCAGCATCATAGTAAGATTCTCCATTTGTTGGATTTATGTTATTCTGGCAAGCCAATGTGATCAAGCTGGAGGGGTGGTACACTTCCACAATGCCAAGATACACGCCTTCGCTGCAGTTAGGAGATGTTTTAGGAGTGAATTTATGTATTTTTTAATGGATAGAGGGGTATCATGTAATAAGAAAGCTGCCAGGTTTTCTCCAAGAGACACACCTGTAACAAAATATGTGTAAAAGGGTGCCCTCAGACTACAGACAGCGCCAACAAACATTTGATACCTATGGGAACATTACACCAATGCACCTTCCACTGCCACTATTTTGGGGGAAGCGGGTACCTGGTTTTGACAGGTATCTGCTCCCACTTCTGGTCAGATAGCTGTATCAATTTGAACAGAAGTCTGCCCCACCCCCTTCTCACTGCAGCCTTCTGGGACCCATTACAGGTCCCAGAAGACTGCAGGACCATTCATAAAGCGCAGTGTGGCTCGCACATGTGTAATAGGAATCCGTCTGTGAAGCTGGAAGGCTTCACTGCCAATTTCCCTTACTTAACCACTTCAGCCCAGAGGATTTGGCTGCCAAATGACCGGGCCACTTTTTTTGCGATTCGGCACTGTGTCGCTTTAACTAACAATTGCGCGGTTGTACGACGTGGCTCCCAAAAACAAAATTGACATCCTTTTTTTCCCACAAATAGAGCTTTCTTTTGGTGGTATTTGATCACCTCTGAGGTTTTTATTGTTTTGCGCTGTAAACAAAAGAGAGCGACAATTTTGAAAAAAAAGCAATATTTTTTTACTTTTTGCTATAATAAATATCCCCATAAAATACATATATATAAAAAAAACAAATTTAGGTCTGTATTCTTCTACATATTTTTGGTAATATAATCATCGTACATTGATTGGTTTGCCCAAAAGTTATAGCGTCTACCAAATAGGGGGTAGTTTATGGCATTTTTATTATTATTATTATTTTTTTTACTAGTAATGGCGGCGATTTTATTGTGACTGTGACATATGGGGACACATCGGACACTGTTGACGCTGTTTTGGGACCATTGTCATTTATACAGCGATCAGTGCTATAAAAATGCACTGATTACTGTGTAAATGACACTGGCAGTAAAGGGGTCCACGGGTCCCGCGCTCACGGTCAAGCACACCCGCTAGGGGGCAGATTTAGAGCAACGTATATATACGTTACTTTGCCTGCCCGTGCCATTCTGCCAACGAATAAGTGCGTGAGGCAGTCGGCAATCGGTTAAGATGCTAACGACTGGACCCAACGCCAATTGAAGAATCGGCTCAGGTGAGGACAGCGCTGAATCCCTGGACAGCTGAGAGTCCTTATAATAAAAGTCAGCAGCTACAGTATTTGTAGCTGCTGACTTTTAATTTTTTGGGGGTAGACTGGGGCTCCTCTCTAATAATGTACCTTTAATTGAATGGGTTGAAGTATCTCTGAGAGCATTGAAAGGCATAACACATGTAATGTATTTTATTGGCTAAACTGAATGAATAGTTGGCTTTATATGGATATATCAGTTCAAAGCCCTACAATTTGATATTTTTAGCTTATAACTCATGCTAGCAGGTTAAGTCATTGACTGGTCATGTTTTTTAAAGTATAACTAAAAGCAAAACATTTTTAGTTTTTGAATAGAGTGGAGAGGGATTGGAACTCCTATCAGGTTTTTATTGCTTTCTGTGCCCCATTAGGGGCACCCTCTCTATTTCTCCTGTTTATCCATTATTGAATTGTTAAAGCAAAAGAAAATCGCCCACTTTGGGCTGCCTCCAGAACCGGAATAAAGAGGGGAAATCTTTTAATGAGGACCCTAGTTCTGGTGACCCTGGGGACAACCAAGGACTCCCTCGCTTTGGACAGATTCCCTCTCACTTCTTGTTTTGGCTCTGGAACAGGAAATTAAGGAAAATCTCCCCAACAGAACACAGATGGTTAAAAAATTACAGGGGTTATAACCCTGTGCTACTGATCCAAAATTAACTAAAACGTTTTGCCTTTAGTTCTACTTAAAGAGAACTTCTACCAAGATCTTCCTGACAGACTTTTATTTCCTTGATGTTGCCATTGCTAAATGGAATAAGTGGTTCACTCCTCTCTTTTTGCATTTTATGCCAGATTTCTTTTTGTGACGAGACCCTTGCTTGCTCGGTTCTGCTCTCCCGACACTCCTCTGCTTCTATTGGATCAGATTGCTGATTGCAACGTCTGATGGTCCAGTCATCCAAGGTTCTGGGATCCGAACTACAGTTATGTGCCATTCGAGATCCATTTAGAACACACACCAGGCAGGCTGTATGTATATTCAAACAGGACTCTTTTATTGAAAGTACACAACACACTTTTATACAGAATTTGGAACATCCCGCCCCCAACAACCGCTTTCCTATTGGTCAATTGTAAAGTACATTTGTGGTTCTCACTCATCCATGCAAATGAGGACTTCAAAATGACGCAGCAGAGATTGGTCAGATAGTTTAAATAGAAAGACTGTTATGTGTATTGAGACAGAAGCCCCAGGGCAATCAATGTACACAATAGCCAGCCACAGAACAATGGAACCGTCTGAAGAGTTGAGACAGGGCAGAAGACCCCCACTGTGTAACAGATTTTAAAGAGGAACACTTCTGCCTTCCAAGGTCCATGACACTTTTTTTTAACCCTTTTGCTGTCAGAGACGTTTTTGCATTTTTTGCGCACATGTTTAAAAAAAAAAATTAGGCCTGAAGATTACACAAAACCTCAAACATTATATATTTTCTGAAAGCAGACATCCTAGAGCAGTGATGGCGAGCCCGTGGCACACCAGCCCTCTCTGTGGGCATGCCATGAAAAATGAAAAAACACCCACTAAAATCTATTCGTCCACACCACACCACAAACTACATCTCCCACAGTTCTCTAGGCTAGCTGTGACATTTCCGAGTGGGAGGGACAAAAGTGCTCGGGGGTGACGTGTGTGCGTGCGTGCGCACGCTAATCCAATCAAAGAAGCTGTCTCATCCACACCGCACTCACCATCAAACAAATCAGCAGTGACGTGCTGGGCATGACTAGGAGTCTTGCGGGCAGGAATGATCTGCTGGAGCAAGGTGAGACACTAGGAGACAAGTGTTATTGTGGAGTGTACAGTACAGTTATCTTGTCAGTCCTAAGCAAAAAAGGTTCACATCGCTCCAGTCCTGCCCCACTCTCAGACATCAGGTCCTAGCTCTGCAAACAATCAATTGTGCAAAAAGAACAGCCTCATTATTAGTGTCACTGGGAAACATTGTGCCCCGTAATTGATGTTATTCTGCCTCATTATTGGTGTCATTGGGAAACATTGTGCCCCCTCATTGGTGTCATTGTGCCTCATTATTGGTGTCAGTGGGAAACATTGTGCCCCATCATTGGTGTCATTGTGCCTCATTATTGGTGTCATTGGGAAACATTGTGCCCCATCGTTGGTGTCATTGCGCCTCATTATTGGTGTCATTGGGGAACATTGTGCCTCATTGTTGGTGTCATTATGCCTCATTATTGGTGTAATTGGGAAACATTGTGCCTCATTATTGGTGTCATTGCATGTGTCAGGTAGGTGAGTGCATGTGTCAGGTAAGTCAGTGTAATGGTCAGGTAGGTAAGTGCATGTGTCAGGTAGGTCAGTGTAATGGTCAGGTAGGTCAGTGCATGTGTCAGGTAGGTCAGTGTAATGGCCAGGTAGGTGAGTGCATATGTCAGGTAGGTCAGTGTAATGGCCAGGTAGGTGAGTGCATGTGTCAGGTAGGTCAGTGTAATGGCCAGGTAGGTGAGTGCATATGTCAGGTAGGTCAGTGTAATGGTCAGGTAGGTAAGTGCATGTGTCAGGTAGGTCAGTGTAATGGCCAGGTAGGTGAGTGCATGTGTCAGGTAGGTCAGTGTAATGGTCAGGTAGGTGAGTGCATGTGTCAGGTAGGTCAGTGTAATGGTCAGGTAGGTGAGTGCATGTGTCAGGTAGGTCAGTGTAATGGTCAGGTAGGTGAGTGCATGTGTCAGGTAGGTCAGTGTAATGGTCAGGTAGGTGAGTGCATGTGTCAGGTAGGTCAGTGTAATGGCCAGGTAGGTGAGTGCATGTGTCAGGTAGGTCAGTGTAATGGACAGGTAGGTGAGTGCATGTGTCAGGTAGGTCAGTGTAATGGCCAGGTAGGTGAGTGCATGTGTCAGGTAGGTCAGTGTAATGGCCAGGTAGGTGAGTGCATATGTCAGGTAGGTCAGTGTAATGGTCAGGTAGGTAAGTGCATGTGTCAGGTAGGTCAGTGTAATGGCCAGGTAGGTGAGTGCATGTGTCAGGTAGGTCAGTGTAATGGTCAGGTAGGTGAGTGCATGTGTCAGGTTCAGTGTAATGGTCAGGTAGGTGAGTGCACAGGTAGGTCAGTCATGTGTCAGGTAGGTCAGTGTAATGGTCAGGTAGGTGAGTGCATGTGTCAGGTAGGTCAGTGTAATGGCCAGGTAGGTGAGTGCATGTGTCAGGTAGGTCAGTGTAATGGACAGGTAGGTGAGTGCATGTGTCAGGTAGGTCAGTGTAATGGACAGGTAGGTGAGTGCATGTGTCAGGTAGGTCAGTGTATGTTGCACAGTGAATTCTGAGCACACTGCATTCCTGAACCCTGCATTCTGAGCGAATCTGGCAGAATCGTACGTTTGTGGTCCCTTGGGGCTCATTCAGAGGGATAATCAGTCCCATCCTCTGTACAGAGCCACTGGTAGGTTTAATTCTGTGTTGGCACTTTGAAAGAAATAAGTTGGTTTTGCTTCGTGGTTTGGGCACTCGGGCTCAAAAAGGTTCGCCATCACTGCCCCAGAGAATAAAATAGCAATAGTTCCAATTTTTCATGCCACACGATATTACCGCAAAGATCTAGGAAACGCTATATTGTAGTAGAACCAAGTGAATTTGAACTACCCCCTTATTCAGCAACAGAACCTGTGTAATTATTATATGTTTGGTTTTAAAGGGATGAGGTGACAACCTTACCCTTGATACCGGGCCCTCTGTCCTTCCGTTTGCTGGATGCTACAATTATGCATGCCCTAGCGGCTTCTCAAATGCAAAATGCACCTGGAGTAGGCAACCTGGGAATCAGACCTAACTGCTTCTCCTGCATGTTATCACTAATGACCATCTTTGCAAGTGTGAATGGGGCTGTAAAGGGAGAATACACTACTTATCATTTACTCTTCCAGGAAGATCAGCTCTTATATTGATTTTAGGCTGCTTCCTATAGCCACACCCCCTACCAATCACAGCTCACAGAAGGGTCTACTGTAGACTGACAGTGCCTAGCAACCAATTTCTTACTGTAAACAATGCAATGATTGCAAATGGCCATCCTTCTATAAAACCATGGAGACGGTAAGTTACTTTTCCCCTTTGCCCTGCCGGATCAGTGTAATTCACAGTATATTTAGAAGTTTTAACACTGACTTATTGCTATTGAATACTCATCCTAATTCCAAATATCTGTAAAAGTATCTGTAATAATAATATTAATGTTCCAAACTAGTAATCTGTATCTGTGTCTTGCCAATGGCGAATTCGTTCTCACCAAATGAGCCTGAAAAGTGTAAGTGAGCTGATCGGTTTCAGAAACGTTGTATTGTGCTGAGTTACAGTAATGTAGCAAAAGGTATTTTATATTTAAAGCGGCGTTAAACCCAAAATAAAAAAAATGTATCATATTGCAGCTTACCATCTCTTCGATATGGTGGCTACATTCGTTTTATTTTTTAGGCTTTCTCTCCTTTACTTTCACCTGGTGATCCTGCCAGTAGGTCTGTTGTTTTTCAACAGAACAAGCTATCCTGCAGATGTAGCAGTTAGAAGGTGGAGACAAACCATTTACCACTGACAGGGGTGCTTACAATGATGAAAAAATAAAATCAGCTTTTATTCATTTATGTAAAACTTTTATTCCAAAAAGGAAAACAGTTTGCTGCAACTGCTTATAAAGTTACATAGTTACATAGTAGGTAAGGCTGAATAAAGACAACAGTCCATCTAGTTCAACCTATATTGGTGCACGTGTCATGTGTCACTGTCTATAATTATTTCCCATATCCCTGTATGTTGTGTTGTTTAAGATGCACGTCCAGGGATGGACTGGCCATTGGGACTACAGGGAGTTTCCCGGTGGGCCGATGGCTCAGTGGGGCGGCTTCAGTGACAGCAGACCACCGCCCCCTTCCGCTCCTCTGACTCTCCCTTCCCGCATCGCTCACCTTCTCTCCCTCCCCACAGCGCTCACCTGGGGGAACAGAGAAGCAGGGGGAAGACCAGAGAAGTAGGGTGGACGACAGAGGGCGACAGAGGAGCTTGGAGAAGGGGACAGGGAGCTGTTTCTCACTTCTGCCTAATCTTGTCCCATAAGGGGGGCACCGAACTGATTATTTTCCCTGTGTGAAATAATGTTTAGCTTCCCCACTGGTACTGCCAGTACCAGCCGTTCTACTCTAATAAAGTAGAATGGCTAGTGACTAGTGAAGGGGAAGATGGGGCTTGGGTGGCACCGTAGCTGGGGGGGGGGGGTGCGGGAGTTGTCCGGCTGCCATGGGAGAGACCTGTCAAAGTGGGCCAGTCTGGATGAATTCCAGGGTCAAATTTTTGTCTCAGTCCAGCCCTGTGCACATCCAAGAGTCTTTTAAAAATATCAATACTCCCCACTGACACCACTTGTGGAAGAGAGTTCCACATTCTCACCGCCCTGACAGTGAAAAAAAACCTGCGCTGTTTAAGGTTAAACCGCTTCTCCTTTAATCTCATTGTGTGTCCCTGTGTCCTCTTACACCCCCCTAAGATTAAATCGTTTTTTTCCTATGCTGGGATCCTCATTGAAATATTTGTAAAAGTGCTAGCTGGAGTTCTGCTTCAGTTTGTTTAGTGTATCGAAATCTGCCAGTCCATCTTACACCCCCCTCCTCTCAGACTGACAATGCTGCTGACCAAAGGTGTCTCTGAGCTCCCAAAGTCAAGGCACTCTAAAGGTCCGTACACATGATGGGATTTTGTTTGCTGCCAGGATGTTGACGGATAATCCGACCTTTTGGACGCTCCATCGGACAATTGATGTCGGATTTTCCAACAACAAATGTGGGATAGCATGTGTCATGGACCATGAAATACTGAAATCCTAATTCATGTATTACAGAAGATTTGATTCTGAACCCCAGCCAGGTCAACAGACTTATAAGTGATACTTATTGTCCATTGTGTGATAACCCTGTTTAAAGCCTTTCTATTATCAGGTGTAAATTACTTCTGCCCTGTCTCTGGTCTCCAGACAGTTCCATTGTTCTGTGGCTGGCTATTGTGTACATTGATTGACCCCCTGGGGCTTTTGTCTGAACACACATATTCAGGCTATTCAAGCTTTGGGACCAATCTCTGCTGAGACATTTTCAAGTCCTCATTTGCATGGTTTAAGAGGACCAGATTGAAGACTGCATACTTTACAATGGACCAATAAGAAAGCGGTTGTTGGGGGCGGGATGTTCCAAATCCTGTATAAAGTGTGCTGTGTACTTTCAATAAAGTGTGTCCTGTTACATTCAGCATTAAGCCATGGCTCATGTGTGGATTATTCAGCGATTCCAGGGATATTCCTAGTCGGGGAATATTGGGTGATTTCTTTTATGGGAGAATAAGGGAATGCTTGACGGGGATATGTTCGACTACCGTCACAATTGGTTGGCAGCAGCGGGATTTTCCCTTCTACTTTCCTTTACACCAGGATTCCAAGCAGACACTGGGAACAGTGAATGGAAGACCGGTACACCCTGCTTAAAAGAAATACACTGAAAGAACTAATGGACGTTTGTGGAAGGATTGCTAGCAACAAAAGCGAGCGTGTCATCATAGCAGAATAAATGGAGCTAGACCAGGAGAACTCGGTTGCAGCAACGCCAGCAGTACAAGAGATGGAGACACCAGTGATTCAGGATGAGGAATCACCAGCCAACAAGCTAATAAGAGAGAAATTAGCATGGTTCGGTCCGAACCCAACGGTGGATGTGGTGCTGAAAGTGATGACCCTGTTAGCGGAGGAGGCTAAACAAATAAGAGACGCAGAGCTACAGTTAAAACTGGCAGCAGTCCAACAAGCAGCCGCACATTCTCCAAACAGTGAGTACAGCACAGCAGACGCAAGGAAGATTCCGTTTAGCGCTTTTGAAGCTTTTGATGAGAAAGAACGAGAGCGGCAACATGAGCTGAGAATTGCAGAAATACGACGATCGGTGACAACGCCTAAAGAAGCAGCACCAAATGAAAGACGAGGAGAGGTACAGATACCAGTAACCATGGAAGAGGAATTCAGAAGAAGGTTACAAGAGATGCGGATACAGCACACAGGACCAGAATCAGAGGAGGTCCTGCTGGGATGGGCGGATGTGATTCGGTGCCAAATCTGGAAGGAAGCGCTAGCTCTGGAGCAGCAACACCAAGGAGAGGTCCTGCCCTACATCTATGCAAGGTACTGGCCGCAGTATGACGTACGACTGCCGTTGTTGGGGGAACAACCGAAGCAGGAGTGGATAGCGGAATTAAACAGGCTGATCCGGGCAGAGATGCAGCTGGATGAGAGCTACAGAGCCCTCCGGTGGTATGTAGCCCAAGAGTGCCCGTGGTCAGCGGATGACAGCCCCACAGAAGACTATGACTATGATGACCTGGGATTGTTGTATTGGAGGATGTCCAGTGATCCCGACTTTGGGGATGATCGGGAGTGGCGCTTGGAGGACATAATGGAGCACAGAGAGAAAAAATTGAATATCTCGGAAGCGCACTGGCTACAGGAAGATTTGGAATTTCTGGCCGCTCGGGAATGGGACCTTGAGATCGCCTACAAACAGCTGCTAGACTCTGCTCAGCGCCAGGACCGGGCTCCCTTTGCCTGGGACTATCAGAAAATACCAGTGGACAATGCGGAAATCCTGGCTGAAGAATCGTCCATGGGGCAGGGTAACAATGTGCTCTTCCAACCTGCCCCTGCAGCTATGGATGCGGAGGTCTTATGGCGGATGCAGCAAGTGCCAACTGACCTTGATGATCCTGTTTCTGCATAGGATGATCTTGAAGGGAGGAATGTGCCTGTCCAGCAGTATGCCAGTGAATCGGCAGTGGAAAATCTGGAGATTGCCATTCCCAAAGCTGAAGTTCTGACCGCAGGGCCGAGCTCTGCTAACCTCTGCTCAGTACCTATAGCATCTTCTGGGTTCCATGGACAGGAGATGGTGAACCTCTATCCCCAGACACCAGAGACAGGGGATTTAATATATTTTTCTGCTGAGGACAAACAACCTGATGGGCCTCCAGCAGAAGAGCTGGTATCAGGGCCAAACTTCACTGTGCTCTGCCCAGCACCAAGAGCAGTATTTGTGGAGTTACAAGGAACTTCCCCAGCTGAAGCGCTGGTCACCGGACAGAGGGTTCAAGACCTCTGCCCCACCCCTGTGGCAGTTTCGGAGGCTCAGGGTGAGAAGATGGCGATCACTCCCCAGCCACAGATTACAGAATGCATGGACTGTTCAGAGGATGTTCTGGATTATGCGCCCCCAGCAGAAGTGCTGGCAACAGGGCAGAGTGCCAGCCATCTCTGCCCAGCACCGGGACCAACTGTGGAGTTCCAGGGAGCCGGGGGCGGTTGGCCCCCCTCCCCAGCATCCAGCTGAGGTGGTAAAGCTCTTACTCCCAGCTGAACCACTGGCAGCAGGACAGGATGCTACTGGCGGCTGCACCCCACTACAGCTTGAGTGGATATCAGTGGATGGGACTGTGGTCTCCACTCACAGCAACCCAGCGGAAGAGCTGGCAACAGAGCAGAGTGCCCCGGGCCTCTGCTTTCACCTAACAGAAGAGGGGGTTCCTGTGGTAGTGGATGGGACTTCAGTCTCCACTGGCACAACCCCAGAAAATGGTACAGGACTGAAACAGGAGGATGTCGGCTTTGCTTTGCAAGCACTGGGGGATTTTCACCTCACATCAGTGGATGGGACTTCAGTCTCCACTGGTATACCCCATAAATGGTGGCCAGTTGGCCCAGACCCCCAACAGCATGATGGACTGAGCCCAGCCACCCTGTCATCTCTCCAGCGGCTGAAAGGACTCCAGGGAGAAGGGCCAGTCCAGGCCTCTCCCCAGCGGCAGACGTATTCCCTGAGAGAGGCAGAGGATGGCGGGGTGAGTAATGCTCGGTTTGGAGCAAGTGATTTGGGGTACTGTATGGATACCGGCATTGGGGGACTGGAACTACTGACTGAATTCAGAGACAACCCATCTGGTGTCTCCTACTGGGTTAGTCCCCTGCCAAAAGGGGAGATGTGTGACAGGCCTAGCCGGGACAGGGGCTTTTGGAGAGGACTGAATGCGAGCCTCTTGCCGTCCGATTATGGGCCAGGGCCTCAAACCAGGAAGGCGGATGGGTTATCCTGGCAGACAGTCCTGGAACCTTAAGACTACTTGCCCAACATCCTCGAGTGACCCGTTTGGGTCCCACTGTGGATGTTGAACTATTTCCCAGGGGGAGTAATGTCATGGACCATGAAATACTGAAATCCTAATTCATGTATTACAGAAGATTTGATTCTGAACCCCAGCCAGGTCAACAGACTCATAAGTGATACTTATTGTCCATTGTGTGATAACCCTGTTTAAAGCCTTTCTATTATCAGGTGTAAATGACTTCTGCCCTGTCTCTGGTCTCCAGACAGTTCCATTGTTCTGTGGCTGGCTATTGTGTACATTGATTGACCCCCTGGGGCTTTTGTCTGAACACACATATTCAGGCTATTCAAGCTTTGGGACCAATCTCTGCTGAGACATTTTCAAGTCCTCATTTGCATGGTTTAAGAGGACCAGATTGAAGACTGCATACTTTACAATGGACCAATAAGAAAGCGGTTGTTGGGGACGGGATGTTCCAAATCCTGTATAAAGTGTGCTGTGTACTTTCAATAAAGTGTGTCCTGTTACATTCAGCATTAAGCCATGGCTCATGTGTGGATTATTCAGCGATTCCAGGGATATTCCTAGTCGGGGAATATTGGGTGATTTCTTTTATGGGAGAAGAAGGGAATGCTTGACGGGGATATGTTCGACTACCGTCACAGCATGCTTTAAAATTTTCCGTCAACAAATGTGTGTTGTCGGATTATCCGATCATGTGTGCAGAAGTCAGTCGGAAAAAAATAGTACAAACATGCGATGCTAACCATAAGACAACATTAGCAGAAGTTGCCCAAAAGGTGAGAGCTAAAGAGCTGAAAATTTAGTTTCATGTAAGTTGGCCAACAATTCTTTGCCGTTTGTATGCAATACAAGTTCACAGCCAACACCCTTCGCACAAAATTCCACGGCTTTGTCCACGGAAAATATGATTGTGTGTACGAGGCTTAATAGTAGCCAGATCACCAGATCAAAACGAATGCAGCCACCACATCTAATGATTGGTAAGCTGCAATATATTACATTTTTGGTGTTGGGTTTAACCACTTAAGACCCGGATCAATATGCAGGCTAAGGACCCAAGGTGTTTTTACAATTTTGCACTGCGCTGCTTTAACTGGTAATTGCGCGGTCATGCAATGTTGTACCGAAACTAAATTTGCGTCCTTTTCTTCCCACAAATAGAGCTTTCTTCTGATGGTATTTGATTGCCTCTGCAATTTTTATTTTTGGCGATATAAACGGAAAAAGACAGAAAATTTTGAAAAAAATATATATTTTCTACTTTTTGTTATAAGAAAAATCTAATAAACTAAATTTTAGTCAAACATTTAGGCCAACATGTATTCAGCCACATGTCTTTAGTAAAAAAAATCGCAATAAGCGTATATTTATTGGTTTTCGCAAAAGTTATAGCGTCTACAAACTAGGGTAAATTTTCTGGAATTTACACAGCTTTTAATTTATGACTGTCTCATTTCTTGAGCTGCTAAAATGGCAGGGAAAATTACCCCATTTTGTAAAGTAGACACCCCAAGGAAATTGCTGAGAGGCATGTTGAGTCCATTGAATATTTTTTTTTTTTTTTGACTCAAGTGATTGAATAATGAAAAAAAAAAATATTTACAAAAAGTTGTCACTAAATGTTATATTGCTCACACATGCCATGGTTATATGTGGAATTACACCCCAAAATACATTCTTCTGCTTCTCCTGAGTACGGGGATACCACATGTTTGGGACTTTTTGGGAGCCTAGCCGCGTATGGAGCCCCAAAAAAACAAGCACGCCTTCAGCATTTCTAAGGGCGCAAATGTTTGATTTCACTCCTCACTACCTATCACAGTTTCGAAGGCCATAAAATGCCAAAATAGCACAAACCCCCCCAAATGACGCCATTTTGGAAAGTAGACACCCCAAGCTATTTGCTGAGAGGCATGTTGAGTCCATGGAATATTTTATATTTTGCCAGAAGTAGCGGGAAAATTACAAACTGATTTTTTTCCTAATCATGCCTGGTGTCATAGGTGAGTACAACCAGTGCGTTGCTTGACTTTGTTCTGTTATGTTATGCACTAGGGGCCGTTGGCAGTGGTTCTGATGGGATGGAAACAGACATCTGACCTGGGATGCGCTGGTAGGTCTTCTACGTGGGCCTCAAAGCAGTTTCTGCGGGGGGGGGGGGAACGCCCGCCCCTGAATTTCCAACAAGAACGTGGTGGGGATTGTGCGGGACATTTTACCAGGGGGGCTGCTGTAGGTTTTGGGGGGTTCTATAGGTTTCAGCATGGGGCCCCAGGGGAGATGGGCACACACCCCCTGTCCCGCTGTTTTAACAGGGCAGCATGCTGGGGGGAGTTTTCTAGCAAGCGGTACTAATCCGGTGGGGGGGATTCAGCATTTTCCTAGGTAGGGATAAGTAGGGGCCGGCGGCTAGTATGCTGGGCCTCAGGGTTTGTCGGAGGGTTATGGGACAATGGAAGGGTTATGGGACTGTGGTGCCGCCTATTTTGGGGATTTACGGTCTGTTTCTACAGTATCTGGGGGTGGTTTGGACTGGACATAACAAGGGGGGGGAGTTACGGTTATGCCAGTGAGGGTTCGGGGGGCTCACTGCTGGGGGGTGGTACCTGAGGAAGAATGGATTTATTTCGACTTACTCACCACCTCGCAATTTGTAATGGGGGTCTGTTATTGTTTCATAGACACAGGGCTTGTACGGTGTCTTATGCTTCTGACACTGCTGGCGGGTTGGTTAGGCGGTATGGACAAGGGGCGCGTGCTTTTAGGTCACCCGGACAGCTTTAGGCTGCCGGAGTGCGGGTGGTAGGATTGGTTTAGGGCGCAAGGTCTGCCCTTTGGTTTGGAGGGAGTGGTTCGTTTTCACACAGCTGGCGGGTGCTGAGCTGGGGGGTTCAAAGCAAGATTGTTGATGGTATATTGCGTAAAGGGGGCATGGATGAATAGGGGTCGGTGTCTGGGAGGCAAATCAAGACAAACATGATTTTGGGTAAATGAGCGATATACAGGTAACGACGGTGGGAGGCTGGCCTCTTTTCAATTTTTTGGATAATTTGTTAAAACAGTGGGGTCAGTATGTTGCATGGGTTTATGAGGTAATTTGTTTTACAGCTGTTTTTCATGGGGTTTTGGAGCATTTAGAGTGGGGGAGATGGACTTATCCAGACGGGTTGAGAAGGGGGTTGCTGGCCCAGGATGTGTGTGGGTTTCAGGAGATAGGGTGGGGCTACGTTGGCACAGGTTTCTAAAAAAGAAAAAGAAAAAGGGGGGTGAGTGTTTCGGCGGCTTTCACAGCCCGGGCGAAGGGTATGGGAGTTTTCTGGGGTTTGTTGGTTGAGAGTGGGCCGTTCTATTGGCGGGGGGACAGGGCCTGGTTTGCACATGTTCTACTTATTGGCGGTTTTTCAGGGAGTACCTTCAAGTGGGGGGCAATGGGCCTCACACTCCTTCCGCATCATGGTGGACACAGGGGCGGCCAGGTGTGGGTAGGATGAGGCGGCGGTTGAACGAGTTCTTGGGTGGTGGGAATTCAGGATATTTATGTTTCCGGGGGACCACACTGGTTAACAGATCGAGTTTTGGTTTGGTGGGGTGGTGCTGTTTAAATTTCCCAGTGGGGACACTACTTCTGAGGGCCTTGGGGGGGGGGGGGATTCCCTTAATCTGCAGAGATTTCCTCTCACTTCCTGTTTGGCTATGGGGCAGGAAATAAACGGATGGAAAAAAGAAATTAACAGGGGCTATAACCAACCCTTATTGAGAATGGAAAAGTGTTGCTTATAGTTTGACTGATGGGCACCGATAAGGCGGCACTGACGGGCACTAATAAGGCGGCACTGATGAGATGGCACCAACGAGGTGGCACTGCTTAATTTATGGAGGACTAAGAGGATATCACCATGCCAGTGGTGCAGCAGAAAACATATAGCACAGTGATTTCTTTGGGTGTTGATGTATTTAAACACATTTTAGAGTGTTGCTTTCTCTGAGAGTCAAAATTCTTTTGGCGGTATTCCCAAGTGTGGGTCGGGGTAAGATTTCTGTACCAAAAGCGGTAAACCCGAGCCACACGCAGGATTGCCTTGCAGCAGCCACAGTTTTACTTACCTTGTCCCTGGATCTTGCGACGCCGCCGCTGTATGTGAGCGAGTGGTGTCCTCCTCGCTCGATTCCCAGTGTCCCGTGCCGCCGATCTCCGTTCCTTTTGACGTTACGATGCACGGGGCAGTGAACGGCGTCAAATTCAAAAAAAGTAAATAAACACTATACATACAGTATACTGTAATTTTACAGATTACAGTACTGTATGTAAAAAATACACACCCCCTTTGTCCCTAGTGGTCTGCCCAGTGTTCTGCATGTACTTTTATAAAAAAAAAAAACTGTTCTTTCTGCCTGCAAATTGTAGATTGTCCATAGCAACCAAAAAGTGTCCATTTATATCAAAAGGAAAACATCGATAATAAATTAGAATTACTTGCAGAAATGAGCGATAGCAATTTGTGGGGAAATTAGTCATAAAAAATAAAAGTAATGACAGCAACAATACTGCAACAGAGAAAATTTCAGTGATTTTGAGTTGATTACATTATTGAATACTTTTTATTATAATTATAATATTATTTGTTATAATTATTTATTATATTATAATTTATGATTTTGTTTTTCAAACTTTTTCATACCCGAGATGTCTACTAGACTCTTGTTCGGACAGATTTAAGTGAGTTATTCCTAAGGCCGCGTACACACAATCAAATTTATCTGCTGAAACCGGTCCGACGGACCGTTTCAGCAGACAAATCCGACCGTGTGTACGGGCGAGCAGACAGGTTTTTCCAGCAGACAAGTTTCTAAAGCATGCTTTAAAACTTGTCTGCTGGAAACCCGTCCATCCGACATGTCAGCTGGTTAGTATGCCTAACCAGCGGACAAAAATCTCCTGCATGCGCCGAATGGATTCGACGCATGCGTGGAAGTATTTTACTTCCTGGAGTGGTGACGTGGCGGCGTCAACGTCACCGCCACGTCACCGCGCTGTCTGTCTGCGGGGATTTTGGTTTGATTGTGTGTACACTGATGAAACCAAAATAGCCCAGCAGACATATCCGATGAAAATGGTCTGTCCGACCGTTTTCATCGGATTTGTTTAGTCATGTGTACGCAGTCTAAGAATTACAGGCCTACAATGTAAAACACCAAATTTCCTTGCAAAATAATGGTACTGCTTTCAGCACCTAAAATCTGAAATAATCATACCGCCAGGCAGGGGAGGACTGACAACTCATGGGGCCCCCGGGCAATAGAAGATCATGGGGCCCCCAGGTTTAAGATGGCCACCAAGCCAGGTGGCATTACAGAGGCGGGGCAGCTAAAATCTCGGGATTTTCACATCAAAAGCATGTAGGTTTTGTACATATCAGGGACAGATGTAAAAAAAACACAGATTTTTACATACTGTCCCTGGTTTTAATGAGACTGGCAACCCTGATGGGGCCCCCTAGTGGCATGGGGCCCTCGGGCAGTGCCCGAGTTCCTCAATGGTCAGTCCGCCCCTGCCGCCAGGGAGGTTAATAGTCACCAAATGCAGAAGTTTTTTTACACATTCGACTAAGTACTTAATACTAAAGTATAGATTGTGAGGGCACATTTTTTCTGAATAAAGCAGATCCTCTAGCCCTAGAAATCAAGAAAGAAATCCCTATATATTTTGTGAGGAGAATATGTAGGAATATAACATTTATTAAAAATGTATATAAAACTTGATATCTTTTTCTAGTTAAGTGGAATGTTTCATTACAGGATTTAATCGTATATCCTGTTCTTGGGGTGAAGCTAGAAGACCCCTGATGTCTCCATTGAGAGGACATTGTTGTCACTACTGTCACATAAGAGGCTCGTCAGTACATACATATGTACATGGTTAGGACACATGTTAATACATAAACACCTATTACTAGGGGTGCAATGGATCGTCATTGATCCGAACGGGTCAACATCTGCGGATTGGCACACCACACGATTGAGCCCATAGGAAAGGCCGTGGCTTTGGCCTATCTCCGTAGCTGTGGCCATCTTGGTACACCCGGCGGCGGCCTAGGTGAGCTCACCAGAGCGGCGCGCTGACAGGGGAGATGTGGACATGTGGGCATTACAGTGGGGGAGATGGACATGTGGGCATTATAGTGGGGGAGATGGACATGTGGGCATTATAGTGGGGGAGATGGACATGTGGACATTACAGTGGTGGAGATGAGATGTGGACAATACAGTGGGGAGATGTGGACATTACAGTGGTAGTGGGAAAATGTGGGGAGATGAACATGTGGGCATTACAGTGGGGGAGATGGACATGTGGGCATTACAGTGGGAGAGATGAATATGTGGGCATTACAGTGGCGGAAATGAGATGTGGACATTACAGTGGGGAGATGTGGACATTACAGTGGGGACTATAGATGGTGGTGATCCGAAAAATGATCCGAACCGTGACTCTGATCTGAGGAACGATCCGAACCGTGAGTTTTTTGATCCGTTGTACCCCTATCTATTACACATCCCTACAAACACACACACTAGACATGTGCAAAAGGAAAAAATTTGTTTAGTTTCGTTTCGTTTTAATTAGTTATTTAATTAATTTCGTTAAGTTAAATTCCTTAAATTTGTTAAATTCATTTTCGGAATTCGATCGTTTTCGATAAAAATTAGAAAAAACCCGGTCGAATTAGAACGTTTTCCACCGGATTGGAAATTATTTCCACCGGATTGGAAATTATTTCAACTGGATGGAAATTATTTCAACCGGATTGGAAATTATTTCAACCGGATTGGAAATTTTTTCAACCGGATTGGAAATTTTTTCAACCGCTTTAGAAATTATTTCAACTGAATTTGAAATGATTTCTACTGGATTGGAAATGATTTCTACCGGATTGGAAAATGATTTCAACCGAATTTGAAATTATTTCAACCGGATTTGATTGTATGTATTTGTATTTGTATTTTTGTATTTGATTACATTCTATTAAATTCTATTCTGTTCTTTACTATTCTTTGATTTTCATTCTATTGTTTTATTATTTTATATTCTATTTTATTGTATTCTTTTTTAGAAATCGATTTATATTTTTTAGATTTTGATTCAAACTTGCTTTCAATTTTCATTCAAATTTGTTTTCCATTCGAATTCTTTTCAAATTCGATTTGAATAGATTTTTTTTTCGAATTCTTTTCGAATTCAATCCGAATTCTTTTCGAATTCAATTCGAATTCGATTCAAATTTTTTCGAATTAGTTTCGAATTCGAATTTCGTTTGCGTTTTTTCGAATTTGTTTAAATTCGTTAATTTTGTAATTCGGAAATTCGGATGCATCCGAATTTCCGAATAATGAAAAATTCGTCCGAATTCGAATTTGTAACGAAACGAAATGCACATGTCTAACACACACCAGAAGAGGAAGAAATAACCATAGAGCCCCTTCCAGCCTTGCAAATGTGGCCAGTGCTTCCAAGTGGTAATGAGCCCCGGTCATGAAAGGATTAAATAAAAGAGGAAGAAATTCAAATGTAAATATACCAAATTTATATACGATTTGTATTGTGTGTTTATGAAAGTATAATTATGGACCTATACACATTTGTTTTATTTTCCAACTATATATTCTCTGAATAAACCAAGAGTCATTTGGTAAAATCAGTTTGCCAGAAGTGAAGATCTAGTGTTCCTGTCGCCCATTCGCTGACACACTTTTGACCAAGAGATTCCAAGCCTGCCCACCACGGCAAGGTAGACTCTTCTAGGGCAGGACCTACACTAACTACGCTAAGCTACCCTACTGGATGCTAGTCATCCTTTTTTCAATGTTGGGTGTATGTTTGTAGTAGGCTTATCCTATAATCTGTGTGTGCACAATCTACTCTCTAATTTGGGTTGTCTGTCTGTGTGCATCTCTCTAAAGCATGGAGCGGTCAGTTTATGTACATCTGGACGTCCTCTGTTAGTGTAGGTTAGTGCATGCCAGTCCAATGTGTGTCAGTAAATAAACGTTCATCAGTAATCAACAACTGACACAAGCAAAGGATTGCAGGAGAGTCCTACTACCTAACTGCCAGGTATAGGTGACCATGTCAGTGTCCCTTGTGTCTGCACCATCATACCGGCAGCAGTGCGGCTGCTTTATGGGGACACCAGACCGATTTGTCTTGTGGCCCAGTCCACCTCATAAGCCTGGCACTACACTATAAGTGTATCACAAGCCAACAGGGACTCTTTTTATGCTGTCCCCCTGCAAAGTGCTGCCCTGGGCCTGGGTATGCTCACCATTAGAATACCACCCTTCATCCACCCACTTCTAATAATGGGCATACATGCACCATTTTTTTTACTGTGGTGGTGAAATCACCTCCTACAGCGCTAGAACCACTGATTTACATATCATGGGAGCAAACTCTGTTGCTGTCAAGTTAAATAATACCATACCTGCAAAGCAAATACAATAAAACATAGTAAAAATATATATTTTTTAATGCAATCTGTGCCTAAAAAATATATATCGAAGCATGGGGGCAATCCACCACTCATGTTAGGGACAATTTGCCCCTCCACCCCTGCCCCCATGCTTCGGCATATATGCTCTTTTTTTTACTGTGATGGTGAAATCACCTCCTACAGCGCTGGAGTCACTGATTTACGTATCGTGGGAGTAAATGCTGTTGCTGTGAAGATATATAAATCAGTGCTGCAGCTGAATGGCGTAACTGCTAAGCTAATGATGATTAACAATAAAACTAAATAACATTACAGTATAACAGCTTCGGTATATATGTTGGGCCCCATGAGAAGGTGGATTATATGACAATCCGCTGATCAAAGCTTCTAAACTAAAATGTGACCCCCCATCCCGCTCTGCCACTGCTAATTCACTGACATTTCTCCTCCCGCAGTCACCTAAAATGCATCCCTCTGGCACTCTTATTCCCCCGTTGCCCACCACACCAATCCCCACAGCATCAATTCTCTCTACACCCCGCACCAATCCAGCATGCCCACAGAACTCATCCACTGTGCCTTCCCTGCAGCTTCTGGGTTCCCTCCTCTGACCTTCCCCCAGTTTAAGGTGCTGCAGGGGATCCACAGAGAAACAAATAATCAAACTACATCCTCCCCTGCCATCCCAACTCCCCCTGTACTGCCTGCTTCTCCTCCTCTCCCTCCTGCAGACATTCAGCGGCTGCAGGAGCAAAATACAGGGCATCAGTTCCATCATATGCCACCACCCCTGCTGCCCCTCTCATTCAGGTGTAGACAAATGTGACAGGGAGGCCACATGGACCTCCTGAGTTATGGGGCCAGGTCGCGATTGCACAGGGCATCGATTACGCTATATGCTGTCCCCGCCACCCCTCCTATCCAGCCTGGTGCTAGGCAGTTTCTGGCAGTCGTCAACTGCTAGAACGGTTTGTCCCCCCCGACTTCTGCTTTTTGCCTTTAGGCTTCTCCTGCTGGGTAAGGTAAGAGAGTTGCTTCCCCCAAAGCCACTCTCCTGGTACCCTAGAAGAAAATATATTATCTGTCATAGTAGTGCCTAGCACCAGAATGAGTATACTGTATATGCCCCTATTACCACACTGCCCCTGCACCTGTCAGGCCGCGTACACACGATCGGTCAAAACCAATGAAAATGCACTGAAGGTCTGTTTCATCAGTCCAAACCGATCGTGTGTGGGCCTCATCGGTCAGTTATCCTTTTGGGCAAAAAAAAGAGAACTTGCTTTAAGATTTAACCGATGAATGCCTAACCGATAGGTCAAAACTGATAGTTAGAGCATCGGTTAAAAAGCCGCGCATGCTCAGAATCAAGTCGACGCATGCTTGGAAGCATTGAACTTCGTTTTTTTCAGCACATCGTTGTGTTTTGCGTCATCGCGTTCTGACACGATTTTTTAACCGATGGTGTGTAGGCACATAAGACCATCAGTCAGCTTCATCGGTTAACCGATGAAAACGGTCCTTCGGACTGTTGTCATCGGATGGACTGATCGTGTGTCTTATCACACTGCCCCCCGACCAGTCACACTTCCCCCACCATATTGTCCCCCTGTCACACTGCCCCCTACTCTGTCACACTGCCCTGACACTTCTCACACTGCCCCTACACCTGTCACACTTCCCCATCATAATGTCCCCCTGTCACACTGACCCTCTGCCATACTGCCCCCCCCTGTCACACATGTCCTGCCACTACATATACACTGGGCAGGATGTTAATCTTATTCTGAAGGCATGGTGATGGTGTATGATGGGCAGGAAGCTGAAGCTGTGGAAGGCGATGACATATTAATGACAGTAGTCCTTTCTGGTGGTATTGAAGATGGATCTATGGACACTCTTCCTGTGGTCTCTTCTGATCCACTTGGGTCTGATGAATCTCTAACTGGACGTCTCTCTTGCATAGCCTTGTACTTATCTTCTGGCTTTTTACAGCGTTTGTAGCACTGAATTCTGTTTAGGTAAAGAAGGGACGAAAAAAATAAGTTTAATTTAATGTTTAACAATGTGCAGAGAAAATCAAAAAATTAAGAAACTGCAGTTATTTATTCCTTTAAAAGCCCCCAAATGTTTTTCCCAAATTAGCCTGCGTAATTGTCTAAAAGCTGATTTTATACCAAGTTGTCAAATCTAACTCTATAATATCTAGCACACACTGAGAAATACGTTTTGCGTGGGCCGTGGGTTCTTTAATATAAATTTGACCTGGTCTAAAATATCTCCAGGGTAGCAACAGTGCTTAGGTGTAATTTATTACATTGCAGTCCCTTGGATCCTTGGCTTGGTCAGTACATGAACAGTCCCAACCCAGTTTGAAAATAAACCAGAGCCCTCCCACACTAGTCTTCCTGCCACTCAACTCTCCATTCTCCAGTGAGGTTCTGTCATTGACAGTTGTGGGATTGGGAAGCTTAGTGCTAAATAGTCATTATTATATTATTATATGTATTTTTTTGCAAGCTCTGTAACTACAATGTGAATCTGTCATGACGGAATATACATCAAAGACTCCAGGAGAAAACTGATATGCTTGACAATATGGCCATACGCATAATGATCTGATTGAAAACTTCTTCACAGAAACAGATAATATGATCGGATCTATTCATTGTGAAAAAGGCACATGTTCACCAATCAATTTAAATAATAATAATTTAATCAAAATTATGCTGACCGGCCTGGGCAGGAAAATCCAATTGTAGTAAAGTAGAAAACGCAATATGACTCCTAAGCATATGGTGCATTAACCACTTCAGCCCCGGAGGATTTGGCTGCCAATTGACCGGGCCACTTTTTGTGAATTGGCACTGCGTTGCTTTAACTGACAATTGCGCAGTTGTGTGATGTGGCTCCCAAACAAAATTGTCGGCCTTTTTTCCCCACAAATAGAGCTTTCTTTTGGTGGTATTTGATCACCTCTGAAGTTTTCATTTTTTGTGCTATAAACAAAAATAGAGCGACAATTTTGAAAGAAAAGCAAAATTTTTAACTTTTTGCTATAATAAAACAATTTTTTTTCCCGTTTAACTCGATACATATTCTTCTACATATTTTTGGTAAAAAAATTGCAATAAACGTTTATTTATTGGTTACAAAGTTATAGGGCCAGATTCACAAAGATTTAAGATGGGGGTATCAGTAGATACACCGTCATAAGTCCTAATCTGAGCCTGCGCAAATTTAGGCGTATGCTCATAATGACATACGCTTAAATGTTGCTAAGATATGAGCGGCGTAAGGCACTTACACCGTCGTAGCTTAGTTGCATATTTACGCTGGCCGCTAGGTGGCGTTCCCATCGTAAAATATGCAAATGAGCAAATACATCGATTCCCGAACGTACGCCAGGCTGGCGTATCTGTTTACGTTGCTTACGTAAGACTTACGCCCGGGCTAACATTACCCCTGCTATAGTGAGGTTCAGCCAATATTAAGTATGGAGGTCGGGACAGACGTAATTTACATTGTTTACGTAAGTCCATTCACAATGGAGCTGTGCGCTAGTTACGCTCATGTCGCTTTCATTGACAATTAGCGACGTGATTTGGAGCATGCGCACTGGGATTCAGTCACGGCCGGCGCATGCGCAGTTCGTTCGGCGCGGGGACACGCTTGATTTAAATACTACATGCCCCCTACCCCTTCTTTACTAGTAATGGCGCAGATCAGCAATTTTAACGTGATTCTTATCGTGAAAACGACATTATTGTGGAAACAATCGGCCACTTTTGACGTTATTTTGGGACCATTCACATATATACAGCCAACAGTGCTAAAAAAATGCACTGATTACTGTATAAATGTGACTGGCAGGAAAGGGGTTAACCACTAGGGGGCTAGGAAGGGGTTAAGTGTCTCCTAGGGAGTTCTTCCAACTGTGTGGGGGCTGGGCTTACTGTGACATGACACTGATCGCTGCTCCTGATGAGAGGGAGCAGGCGATCAGTGTCCTATCACTAGGCCGAACAGGGAGATGCCTTGTTTACGCAGGCATTCCCCCATTCTGCCGCTCCATGACATGATCACGGGACACCAGTGGCACGGTCACGGAGCTCACGGCAAGGGGGCACTCCGGCGGTGGCAAATTTAAAGGGACGTACCTGTAAGCCCATTTGCCTGTCTGTGCCATTCTGCCGACGTAAAAAGTGCGTGTGCTGGTCAGCAGGTAGTTAAACAATCTTTTGGATACTTCAGGTCATATCTCCAATCAGACAGTAAATCAATAAAAAATACGATTCTATACAAAATTGTTTCATTTATGGCCATCATAAGACTATGTTTATAGCAAGATAAAAGTATAAAAGTGTTGCACTTACCCAAAGCAGCATCCTCCTATACAGGCCACTATTGCAACAACAAGGCCAATTGCCATTGGGATAGCCAAGTAAGCGATTTTTCCACTTTTAACCATGCTGTGTAAAAGCATGTCAAAATACAGAACACCCCCATTATGGTTCTGAGTGTCTGACGGAAGGATCTCGCCATTAGTGGCCATTTTATGTTGAACTTCCTTTTCAGTCACTGTCTGGCTGGTCCCAGTGACAGCATCAGTAGAGCCCTCTTGGTCCGATGAGGCCTGTGTGTTCTCATCGGCGTCAGAATTCACCAAGGATCTCAGGTTCCCTGTTTCTCTTGGAAGGATTCCTGTGGGGATAATTAAAAAAAAGAAAAAGTTGTAAACAAAGAATTAGCCTGGGCATCCTCTAAATAGTAAATTCACAAATAGTAAGAAAAGTTGGGAATAGTGATCCTTTCACATCTACCTGTCCACGGCCTGTAGATTAACAATTTCCTGAATGCTTTGCACTCAGAATACTTTGCATTTTCTGAATGAATGCAAAGTGTTCTCTGATTGGACTAGGTAGGGTGGTGACGTCATGTTCTGCACCTCATCCAATCAGAGAATGCATTGCATTCTTTCTGAAGATGCAAAACATTTTGTAATTATGCATGGTATATGCATAGTGACAATAGTTCAAATTGCATTTATCCTTCTAAGTAACTTTGGTAAAGGAAGGGGGTATGTGCAGCTAGAGTGTGTGAAGTCTGTATGGTTTCCACAATTTGTTTATACTGCACTTTTAGGCCCCATTTACTCCTGTGCGCTTTAGGAAAATGAATGTTATCAAGCATTCAATGGCAATGCACCTGAATCGCATGTAAAACGCACCACACAAATGTAAACTGGCCCTTGGCTGCTATTGCCAAAACAGACAAATGCCTGTTACATTTTATTTATGATCTCTAAAGCCTGAAAGCTCAACTCCATCTTTTGACACACTTTACATTTACATTCCAATTGGGCCAGCTTAGCCCAAACCAACTATGTTTCTCACTAACATGTGAGGCCGCTGGATGTGCGGTATAAATTGTATATAGCCATGGCTGTTCCGGGTTCAAGCCAAGACTTCCTGTCTCATGCCCGGAACATAGTAGATTCTATCACAGCGACGCTAAGCTATTCACAGAAAGCGGTGTATTCTATCAATGCATACAAAGCTTCCTCAGATTGGCTGATTCTGACTCAGCCAATCAGAGGAAGCTTGAAGTATGAGACAGAAAGTCTTGGCTTGAACCCAAAAAACACAGCACAGTATGCTATGTGCTACATACAGTTTATACAGCACATCTAGTGGCCTCACATGTTAGTGACGGACATAGTAAAGTATGTCAAAAGATGGAGTTGAGCTTTAAGCAGCCTACAGATAGATAATTTTTTTTATTCAACCTGCTGGTTGAACGAAAAAAAATTACCCGATTCCCTCATCTACACATTTCATGGTAGATGGGGGAATCCTCCCCAATGAGGTATTGCATACTGACAGCGGGGAGACTTCCCTACCATCAGAATACACTGATGAGTGTCGCAGGCTATAGCGGTCAGTAGATCAACTTCTGTACAACAACAATGCCCATACATGGATTGAAATTAGGCCAGTCCCTGCTGATCGGGCCAAATTTCATTCTATATATGGCTGGCTTTATTCTGTAAGACTTACCTGTCTCTTCATTTTGATTGCGGACAATGATTCTGACTTTTGAAATTTGATTGTTTGTGAACCCCTTGATCTTCAGATGAAGTTCATATATTCCACTGTCCTGCTCATTAACGTTGTCTATGACTAAGGAGCAGTTTCCTTGGGGCACGCGAGAGATAAATAATTGCACCCTCGTGTCATGGTGTTGCTCTCTCAGGATAACAGTGGGAGTGGTTACAGTTAGGTAGATTAGGCGGGTGTACATCCCACCCTCTTCTGTTGTTTTTCCCCATTCCAGAGTGATGGCGCTTCTCTGAATGGGTTTATCTGCATGAAAGCTGCATGGGATAAGCAGCTGTGATCCTGTACTAATGTAGATCTCATCGTCCGTTTGAATATTCGTAATTTTCATGGCTGTTGAGAGAAAAAAACATAATCAATTAAAATGCACCACAACTACTACAGAAGACATACATCTGCCTATAACTAGCAAATAACAAGCCCTGCCTCCCACCTTTATATCAAACACTGTACAATTCTGAACCCCACCCCTCCTGCTCTAGCATATCCTGCCTCTATTTGACCATTTCCACCTATGGGCCAGATTCAGGTAGATGAGAGTATCTTTCCTCTGGAGTAACGCTTCTCATTTACGTTACTCTGAAGACCCTTTCAGCGCAAGTCCTGTAATTCACATAGCAGTTGCGCGTAAACTTGCGCCAGAGTAACGATAATGCGCTGGCGTAACCCGACGCAAGTGGAAGTGGGTGTGATCATATGTAAATGATGGGCGGAGCCCAGCGCAGAGGCTTACGTTCAGCGCATCAACCACGGAGCATGCGCAGTGAGTGAGGCTCCACTCGCCCCCTTTGTGCGCATGCTCACAACTTCCGTCGGCACCACTGCACGGTAAACGTCAGCGCAATGCCTTCCGTTGGGCGTTTAAATGCGCCCGTAGAAGCGCCATTCCGGCACTAAAGTATATCCTGCTCCCCCTCCCCGCAGTGATGTTACTTTTGTTCTGAGATGGCTGCTCCCGTTCCCCGCAAACACACAGGAGAAAGCTGAACTTTAATGGCCAGGAGCTGTCAGCCATCATCTCGGCTATGGAGACCTATGATGTCTTCCTCCATGGCTGTAAAATTTGACAGACAAGCATGGACAGAGGTGTTGTCCTGCAAGTGGGGGTGCTCAGCTAGCTCTTATCGTCGGTAACGCTGCTGTAGCTGCTCTCCTGCTGACCTGTGGCCATCTGGAGTAAAGATAAAGCAGCCTTTTGTAGAAATAACTTTGCGCCGGACGGACGAGATACGCGCGGCGCATGTAGCCAGCGTATGGTGCTAATCCGTTCGTGAATTGGGAAAACTCCCTCATTTGCATATTTGCAGGGGAAATCAATGGGCGCGACTGATGCGCCCAGCGAAAATAAGCGCTGACGATACTCTGGCGTCGGAACGTTCCGCCGGTCGCAAATGACCCGTTATTGGGCGCATCTAGTTTGGTGGGTACGGGCACATAGAAACGACGGCGCATCATCACAGTTACGCGGCGCATATCCAAATACTCCAGCGCAAGTGTTCGTGAATCTGGCCCTATATGTCAGCAGAGGCAGAAATGTGGGGGAAAGTGATATGGAATAAAGTCTTTTAAGGAAAAAAGCTTAAAGGGGAAGGAGAAGGAGGGCCTAAGCTCTTTTTTTTTTTAATTTCCATATTTCTCTTACAGTGAACCTGTTAGCCATGATAAATGCCCTTAGCATTACGGCTTTGAAAACAAGAACTATGCTTGATAACCAGAAATCTCCTTCTGTGTGCCTCTCTGATTTAGTGTCACTTTGTTGCTGGGATTGAAATTCTCCCCCACATCTGGGATAAAGCCTACCGAGTGTCATTGTCCTAACCCACTAGTGGCCGTAACGGCGCTCTCATTGGACAGAAAAATGGCATCTAGGTATGATTTAGCCAGAAAGACAGGGAAATTAAGCCCTACTAACAAAGTGAAAACTCCTAATTAACAATCCCCACATCCTGACTTGCTGCTTGCACGTAAAAAAACATTGGTAACATTGTTAACATTTATAGCTAATATATACCCCAAACACAAAAATTATATATATTGCAGTTTACCAACCACTGACTGTGTGGTGGCTGCATTCAATACACCTTTTTAATCTTTTTTCCTGGTGATCGGCCAGTAATACGCCTTTTGTATTAGGGTGGCTACATTCATTTCTCCATTGTATCTATGGAGGAACAACAAAGCCACCTATGGACAGCAGCATTGTCAATCAGTGAAGAGGGTAATGCTGGAAAGATTAGTACAGGGCTATGTTGCAGAACTACAAGTCCCATGAGGCATAGCAAGACTCTGACAGCCACAGGCATGATGGGACTTGTAGTTTTGCAACAGCTTGAGGTCTGCTAATTGCATATCCCTGGACTAGTAGATTTAGATGGACTTTGATGACTAACAATGTAAAGCCCAACTGAACTAACACTTATTATGCAGTTACAGCAATTGCTTTTTTTTTTCTTGTGGGATAAAGGTTTTTTCATAGTAGAAAAAGCTGACTATTGTAATCACCTCTGCCAGTGTTAAATGGTTTGTCTCAAGTTTATAAATGCCATATTTTCTGGGCAGACTGGTCTGTTACAGGAAGCTAAAAAACAGCAGAATTGCTGGCCAGATCACCAGGTAGATAAATATGTTATGGGGAGACTTCAAAAAACAAGAACCGCTGTGGTAACCCTAGAAACAGACGGCATCATATATGTCAATTTTGATTTAGACCATATTTTTACTTTAATCATTTACAACAGAGTCCTTCTGGTCTAAGCTGTAAATGTACATCATTCGTTTACAGTTAAATACTGGGGTTATGGCTGCAGCTAGATGCCATAGCTTTTTTTTCCTCAGGCGGTCGGCTTTCTGATTAAAGTAATCCCAAAGGAGGATTCGCCACGAGATCACTTTTATAGGGGCGGGAGAGGTGTAATAGGAATAAAAGTGATAAAAAAATTAAGGGGACAGTGTAAAAAATGTTTTTTTTAAATACCTTATTTCTCCGAGCTCGCGCATACAAGCGAATGCAGGCGTAAGTCACGCACGCATATGTAATTTGTGTTTAAACCAGACATGTGAGGTATCACTGTGATTCTAGCACTAGACCTCCTCTAACTCTAAACAGGTAACCTGCAAAAAATTGAAAGTATCACCTATGGAGATTTTTAAGTAGAGTCGTTTGTCGCCATTCCAAAGGTAACGTTTAAAAAATTCTAAAGGTTGCATGTTTTGAGGTACAGAGAGCGATAATTATTGCTTTTGCTCTAACGATCGTGGCGATACCTCACATGTGTGGTTTGAACACCGTTTTCATATATAGACACTGCTCACATATGCGTTCGCTTATACACGCAAGCTCGGCAGGACGGGGAGCATTTAAAAAAATGTTTTCTTATTATTTATGTTACCTTTTATTTTATTTTTTTAAACTGTTCTTTTACAAAAAAAAATATGTCACCTTTATCCCTATTACAACCAATGTAAACATCCCTTGTAATAGAAACTAACATGACAGGAGCTTTTAAATATGAGATCTGGGGTCAAAAAGACCTCAGATGTCATATTTACACTAAAATGCAATAAAAAACTAAAACAAAAACAAAAAATGTAATTTGAAAAAATAAAAATGTCTCTTTAACCACTTGTCATCTGCCCACCATCAAATGACGGCGGGCAGACGACTCCATTGTTCTGACATCACGTCATATGACGTGATGTCCCTTTAAAGCCGCGGGCGGGCGGGCGCGCGTCGCCGGCGGCGCGCGCGTGCACCCGCCGCTCTGCGGGGATCCCGTGCGAGTGCCCGGCGGCAACGATCGCCGCCGGGCACACGCGATTGCTCAGTAACTGAGCTGGGACGTGCAGCTCTGTGTGTAAACACAGAGCTGCACGTCCCTGTCAGGGAGAGAGGAGAGCGGTTGTGTCCCTTGTACATAGGGACACAATTGGTCACCTCCCCCAGTCACCCCCCCCCTCCCCCTACAGTTAGAACACTCATAGGACACACATTTAACCCCTTCCCCGCCCCCTAGTGGTTAACCCCTTCACTGCCAGTCACATTTATACAGTAATCAATGCATATTTATAGCATTTTTCACTGTATAAATGTAAATGGTCCCAAAAATGTCAGAAAAGTGTCCGAAATGTACGCCATAACGTCGCAGTCCCAATAAAAAAATCGCAGATCGCCGCCATTAATAGTAAAAAAAAAAAAAAATGCCATAAACTATCCCCTATTTTGTAAACGCTATAAATTTTGCGCAAACCAATCGATAAACGCTTATTGCATTTTTTTTTTACCAAAAATATGTAGAAGAATACGTATCGGCCTAAACTGAGGGAAAAAATATTTTTTTTATATATTTTTTGGGTTATTTATTATAGCAAAAAGGAAAAAATATTGCATTTTTTTAAAAATTGACGCTCTATTTTTGTTTATAGCGCAAAAAATAAAAACCGCAGAGGTGATCAAATACCACCAAAAGAAAGCTCTATTTGTGGGAAAAAAAGGACGCCAATTTTGTTTGGGAGCCACGTCGCACGACCGCGCAATTGTCAGTTAAAGCGACGCAGTGCCGGAAGCTTATATTTTGTCTGGGCAGGAAGGGGGTGTAGGTGCACAGTAGGTAAGTGGTTAAGAGACGTTTGGAAGTGACGTTTTGAAGAAGAGGATACAGATAGGTGTTGCCATAACAACGGTATTCCTCTTCAAAGTACCGATGTTATGGCAGCTAGCCCTTGCCATGACAAGACAGAGACCTTGTAGTGTAAAGCTTTTATAGAACCTATGGATATTACACTATTTTCCATTGGCACAAACAAGCGACATCGCTGACAGGTTTCATTTAGAGCCCTTTCACACTGAAGCGTTTTTACAGCGTTTTAGCCTTAAAAATAGCGCTCTTAAAACGCTCATAAAATGCTCTCCATGCATCTTAATGGACCTTTTCACACTGAGTCCTGCAAGCGCTGTAAAAACGCCTTACCCTTTCACACTGAGGCGTTGAGAAAGGTCCTGCAAGCAGCAGCTTTTGGGCGCTGAAAAAAACGCTCCAAATAGCCCCTCTACATTGAAATGAATTGAAAGAGCTGTAAAAACGCCTTACCCTTTCACACTGAGGCGTTGAACTGGCGGGGCGCTGAGAAAAGTCCTGCAAGCAGCATCTTTGGAGCAGCTTTTGGGCGCTAAAAAAACGCTCCAAAAACGACCCTCTCCATTTAAATAAATTGAAAAGCGCTGTAAAAACGCCTTACCCTTTCACACTGAGGCGTTGAGAAAAGTCCTGCAAGCAGCATCTTTGGAGCGCTGAAAAAAACGCTCCAAAAACGCCCCTCTCCATTTAAATTAATTGAAAAGCGCTGTAAAAACGCCTTACCCTTTCACACTGAGGCGCTGCTAAAACGCCCTAAAACTTTAGCGTCTTAGCGGTGCTTTACCAGCACATTGGGATTGCAGATGAGGCTTCGCTCGAATAACGCTGTAATAACGCTCGAAAAACGCTGTAAAAACGCTCGAAAAACGCCCCAGTGTGAAAGGGGCCTTAAAGTAATCCAGTAAAAACTAGTTTTTAGCCCTGATCACACACATAGAGCTCAATTCACAAACTGAAACACAAAGATTCACATTTTTCTTTTAGCCACGTAACTGAAATATTCCAATCTCATTAGACCCGGCTAAAAATAACTGACTTTTTTAGCTATCATGCTGTGAAAAGCTTGTGAAATTGAGCCTATATAACATGCAAAACTAACTGCAGTTAATAGCACTTAGCAAAACTTCTAAAGTGAACTTATCACAAATCCAGTGGAAAATGTCCCAAACGATATTAAATAAAAGTCATTTTGTGGTTAGTAATTATAGAATCCAATCTATGTACATACCTGATGAGAATGGTAGAATAAGCAGAACAAATAATACGATTTTGAAAAGCATTTTGAAGCACATGCTGTGAACACTGTGAACTCTCAGATGTCTCCAGCACAAGTGAGGGAGGAACCCGTGAGATGAGGCTTATATGCTGAGCTCCACTGTGAGGTCATCAACAGTCAAAAGGGGGAGTGGCTAATGTGGCAGTTAGGAGGTCACATGACCAGCTCACAGGCACTTGTGTCAACAGATTTTTTTTCCTGCCTCTTCAATGCCTTATAATTGAGCCTGCTTTTATGTGTCTGCATACTGTACACACACTTTAAAATGTAACTCTGGCCAAAGATAAATATAATATATTTGCTGCAGCAGGTTTTGTTTGAGCTCCCCTCTATAATAGAGTTTTATTACCTGTTTATTCTGCCAATAGATCCGTTATATTTTCTGATGGTGACAACAGTAGGACGCCATTCCCATCTAGAGTTTTACAAATACACTTTTTTTCTTTACGTTTTTTTCACGCAATACACATAGAGCAAGCTATTCATTTCAATGGGTTGCTCTATACGCCACAAATGTTGCAAAGTAAGTAGCTCATTCTGCTTTGCACGTTTTTCACAGCGTGTTTTACTGCATTTGTCACAAGCATGGCAAAAAATGTGCCTGCTTGCTGCATTTGGGGTGGTATTAGCAACATGGACCCGGATTCACAAAGCACTTACGCCGACATATCTTCAGATACACTGCGTAAGTACAAATATGCAACGTCATATCTGTGCGCCGGACCCACAAACTAAAATACGCCTAAAAACAGACTTCATCCCACCGACGTAACTTGCCTAGAGTGGGCGCATATTTACGCAGGACGCATGTCAGGGCTCGAGTCCTGCGGGAACGCATGGGAGCGACGTCCCTGCACTTTTTTCTCAGCAGGAACATCGTTCCCCTTAGCAGCCGTGGCTGCTTACACACACACAGGGCCGCCATCAGGAATTTTGGGGCCCCTTACACAGCTTCAGGCATGGGCCCCCTGGACCAGAGAACGGGGGGGGCTGCTGCATGAAATTGAGAAGCGGGGGGGCTGCTGCCATGAATTGAGAAGCGGGGGGCCCTTTACAAAAAGAAGAAATAAAGAAAAATATATATAAAAAAGGGGGGTAGCCATCCGGGGCGCTGGGGACCTCTGTGTCCTTTCATAAAAAGAAAAAAAAAAAAAATAATATATATATATACACAATTATAAAAAAAAAAGGGGGTTTGTCATCCGGGGGCCCTGGGGACCTCTGAGCCCTTTAATAATAATAATAATATTTATAAAATTATATAATTATATTTATAAAAAATAAATAAAAAAAGGGGGGTTGCCATCCGGGGCCCTGGGGGCCTCTGGACCCCTAAAAAAATGGGCCTTTAATAAAAATAAAAGAAAAATATATTAAAAAATAAAAAAAATTATAAAAAAAAATATATTTTTATAAAAAAATAAATAAAAAAAAGGGCTTGCCATCTGGGGCCCTTGTGACCTCCGGGCCCCTGGGGACCTCTGGACCCCTAAAAAAAATATATATATATATTTTTTTAGGACCCCTTACAGGTGTACTGCCTGTACCCCCCTGATGGCGGCCCTCCACACACACTGCTCCATGCACGCTCTGCCAATGAGAGCACACTGCCGAAGGAACTCCTAGACTCCTCCTTAGCTCTGACACAGCCGAAGGGAGACCGGGGATGCAGAAGATTTCCTGCCTCTGTGCCGTGCCGATTTCTGAAGATGAGGTCAGGTAGCTGGAGAAGCATGGCTTTCTATGTGGAGGAAGGAGGGGGTGATAATTCCTGCCTGGAGCAGTTTATTTTAGTGGGGAGTTTAAGGAAAGTTGCTTTTGCAGAAGGAAATCCCTCCCCCCCTGTAAGTTTCTTGTAAAGAAGTTAACAGGGGGTGGTTATTGGCAGGGATTTGCTTCTGGGTGGGAAGTTTGTTGAATGAAGGGAGATATTCTTTAGCATTAGATATGAGGGAGATATTTTCTCCTTGAGGTGTGATCGAGACAGGGGGGTTAATATTGTGTGGATATATGAGGGAGGGTGGTGTTTTGCAGTGGGAAGTTTTGCATGGGGGAGGGGGGGGATTTTTTTCCTTTAGTTTACACTGATGTGGCTCTGCGAGGTGCGTTTTGTGTGAGCATGGCAGCCATAGGTGTGCGCAGCCTGTTGCATTAGGGTGTGCACCTGAAAGCTCAAAAACACTGTACCAATCTCTCACTGTGCTCATTCAGAAAGGGAAGGGGTCAGTAAATGACATTAACCCTTCCCCCACTCATCCTGAAATATTATCTATGTGTGCCAACTGCAGTAGCCAATGGGAGAGGAGGGAATCCGTCTATGCTGTAGGAGGGGAATCTGCACTGCAGGGAGTGATTAGGGTGTGCCTGGGCACACCTGGCACACCCTGTGCGCACGCCTATGATGGCAGCCTATTTATACTGTGTGGGCTACTTTGCCTCTTTAAATACAAAGAAAAGGTCAAAAGGACCCTCCACCATTTCTGGATTTGCAGCCCGCACATGAATCGCAAATGCAGAGCAGTTCCCAGTGTGGGTGTGATTTCTAGTGTGTGCAGCATGCCATTGGGATTAAAGGCCTGTTCATACTGCTGCAATGCGGGAACCCTGCAAATCCACTGGGGGTTCCCACATCGCATGTCTCCTGCCGGCAGTTCACACTGCCCCATGTGAACTGCTGGGAGTGCCAATTAAATGCAAATTTGGACAGGAATTGGATCGCATGGGTGTGAACACCCAGGACTCGAGTCCTGCGGGAACGCATGGGAACGACGTTTCTGTACTTTTGGTTTGGTCTGAAATTGTCCCTCGGGTCACCTGGCAGGAGGATAGGGATGCGGCTGCAATTGAGAGGGCTCGCAGGACAATCAACGCCCGCATGTCCCGGTACGTCAGGGCCAGATCAGGGGTAGTGGTGAGGCACAGGCAGCTGGAAGGGGACAATAGGCGGCTCATGGGTCAGGATGGGGTCCATCTTAATGATATCGGGCTTGATATCTTTTTGTCTGGCCTTCAAGATGGCATCGAACAGGCCCTTTACATTATGGGTGGGGGTCGGAGCCCAGTTTGAGGGGCTGTGCTCCTCCTGTGGCGGTAATATTAATAAAGGAAAGGGGGAAGGCTATTATGCCCGTCGGTTTAGGCCGGCGGCTGGCTGGTTGCTTCCCCTTTGGTAATCTTACCTTGAGATGGTATTAAAGGTTAAACAGATGTTTTATGGTTAAAGAAAAATAAAGCTGTGGCCGACCCCTACGTCCATTCAAGGATAACATGTTGTTCGAGTCTTTATTTATGGTTAAGGGGTGAGACGAACACATGGGTACGGGTGAATGGGTTGTTCAGGTAGTCTGCTGGAAAGATTAGTACAGGGCTATGTTGCAGAACTACAAGTCCCATGAGGCATAGCAAGACTCTGACAGCCACAGGCATGATGGGACTTGTAGTTTTGCAACAGCTTGAGGTCTGCTAATTGCATATCCCTGGACTAGTAGATTTAGATGGACTTTGATGACTAACAATGTAAAGCCCAACTGAACTAACACTTATTATGCAGTTACAGCAATTGCTTTTTTTTTTCTTGTGGGATAAAGGTTTTTTCATAGTAGAAAAAGCTGACTATTGTAATCACCTCTGCCAGTGTTAAATGGTTTGTCTCAAGTTTATAAATGCCATATTTGCTGGGCAGACTGGTCTGTTACAGGAAGCTAAAAAACAACAGAATTGCTGGCCAGATCACCAGATAGATAAATATGTTATAGGGAGACTTCAAAAAACAAGAACCGCTGTGGTAACCCTAGTAACAGACGGCATCATATATGTCAATTTTGATTTAGACCATATTTTTACTTTAATCATTTACAACAGAGTCCTTCTGGTCTAAGCTGTAAATGTACATCATTCGTTTACAGTTAAATACTGGGGTTATGGCTGCAGCTAGATGCCATAGCTTTTTTTTCCTCAGGCGGTCGGCTTTCTGATTAAAGTAATCCCAAAGGAGGATTCGCCACGAGATCACTTTTATAGGGGCGGGAGAGGTGTAATAGGAATAAAAGTGATAAAAAAATTAAGGGGACAGTGTAAAAAATGTTTTTTTTAAATACCTTATTTCTCAGAGCTCGCGCATACAAGCGAATGCAGGCGTAAGTCACGCACGCATATGTAATTTGTGTTTAAACCAGACATGTGAGGTATCACTGTGATTCTAGCACTAGACCTCCTCTGTAAGGCTGGGTTCACACTACGATTTTCCCGTCCGTCAGCCGCATACGATTTCAGTTTTGAAAACGTACGGGCCCGTACGGGAAAATGCATACATAGACAATGCATTGCAAATCGTATGCACTCAGATGCATCCGGATGCGTACGATTTGCTGGCAAAACGTTTTTTAACAGTACACAAAACCGTGTTCGACCACGGTTTTGAGTCAGTTTTTTAAACCGTATGGCAAACGCATACGCTTTTTTTTAACATTAAAGTCAATGGAAAACGCACATATGTGCGGTTCCATACGTATAAACCGTATGCGTTTTTCGTCTGCGCATGCGCATTTTCAAAACAAGAAAATCTTTTATTTTTTAAATGACACTAATTCCAAGAAAATATGCGTTTTTTTAATCAAAACCGGATGGAACCGTACGCACTTTTTGAAACCGTATACGTTTTATAAACGCATACGTTTACGTACAGTTCAATCCGTTTCAGCCGCATACGTTTTTTCATATAAATCGTATGCGGCTGACTGATGGGAAAATCGTAGTGTGAACCCATCCTAACTCTAAACAGGTAACCTGCAAAAAAAGTATCACCTATGGAGATTTTTAAGTAGAGTCATTTGTCGCCATTCCAAAGGTAACGTTTTAAAAATTCTAAAGGTTGCATGTTTTGAGGTACAGAGAGCGATAATTATTGCTTTTGCTCTAACGATCGTGGCGATACCTCACATGTGTGGTTTGAACACCGTTTTCATATATAGACGCTGCTCACATATGCGTTCGCTTATGCACGCAAGCTCGGCAGGACGGGGAGCATTTAAAAAAATGTTTTCTTATTATTTATGTTACCTTTTATTTTATTTTTTTAAACTGTTCTTTTACAACAAAAAAATGTGTCACCTTTATCCCTATTGCAACCAATGTAAACATCCCTTGTAATAGAAACTAACATGACAGGAGCTTTTAAATATGAGATCTGGGGTCAAAAAGACCTCAGATGTCATATTTACACTAAAATGCAATAAAAAACTAAAACAAAAACAAAAAATTTTATTTGAAAAAATAAAAATGTCTCTTTAAGAGCTATGGTGCGGAAGTGACGTTTTGAAGAAGAGGATACAGATAGGTGTTGCCATAACAACGGTATTCCTCTTCAAAGTACCGATGTTATGGCAGCTAGCTTTTGCCATGACAACGGTATTCCTCTTCAAAGTACCGATGTTATGGCAGCTAGCCCTTGCCATGACAAGACAGAGACCTTGTAGTGTAAAGCTTTTATAGAACCTATGGATATTACACTATTTTCCATTGGCACAAACAATATTTTCCATTGGCACAAACAAGCAACATCGCTGACAGGTTTCATTTAAAGTAATCCAGTAAAAACTAGTTTTTAGCCCTGATCACACACATAGAGCTCAATTCACAAACAGAAACACAAAGATTCACATTTTTCTTTTAGCCACGTAACTGAAATATTCCAATCTCATTAGACCCGGCTAAAAATAACTGACTTTTTTAGCTATCATGCTGTGAAAAGCTTGTGAAATTGAGCCTATATAACATGCAAAACTAACTGCAGTTAATAGCACTTAGCAAAACTTCTAAAGTGAACTCATCACAAATCCAGTGGAAAATGTCCCAAACGATATTAAATGAAAGTCATTTTGTGGTTAGTAATTATAGAATCCAATCTATGTACATACCTGATGAGAATGGTAGAATAAGCAGAACAAATAATACGATTTTGAAAAGCATTTTGAAGCACATGCTGTGAACACTGTGAACTCTCAGATGTCTCCAGCACAAGTGAGGGAGGAACCCATGAGATGAGGCTTATATGCTAAGCTCCACTGTGAGGTCATCAACAGTCAAAAGGGGAGTGGCTAATGTGGCAGTTAGGAGGTCACATGACCAGCTCACAGGCACTTGTGTCAACAGATTTTTTTTCCTGCCTCTTCAATGCCTTATAATTGAGCCTGCTTTTATGTGTCTGCATACTGTACACACACTTTAAAATGTAACTCTGGCCAAAGATAAATATAATATATTTGCTGCAGCAGGTTTTGTTTGAGCTCCCCTCTATAATAGAGTTTTATTACCTGTTTATTCTGCCAATAGATCCGTTATATTTTCTGATGGTGACAACAGTAGGACGCCATTCCCATCTAGAGTTTTACAAATACACTTTTTTTCCTTTACGTTTTTTTCACGCAATACACATAGAGCAAGCTATAAATTTCAATGGGTTGCTCTATACGCCACAAATGTTGCAAAGTAAGTAGCTCATTCTGCTTTGCACGTTTTTCACAGCGTGTTTTACTGCATTTGTCACAAGCATGGCAAAAAATGTGCCTGCTTGCTGCATTTGGGGTGGTATTAGCAACATAGACCCGGATTCACAAAGCACTTACGCCGACATATCTTCAGATACGCTGCGTAAGTACAAATATGCAACGTCATATCTGTGCGCCGGACCCACAAACTAAAATACGCCTAAAAACAGACTTCATCCCACCGACGTAACTTGCCTAGAGTGGGCGCATATTTACGCAGGACGCATGTCAGGGCTCGAGTCCTGCGGGAACGCATGGGAGCGACGTCCCTGCACTTTTTTCTCAGCAGGAACATCGTTCCCCTTGGCTGCTTACACACACACAGGGCCGCCATCAGGAATTTTGGGGCCCCTTACACAGCTTCAGGCATGGGCCCCCTGGACCAGAGAACGGGGGGGGGGCTGCTGCATGAAATTGAGAAGCGGGGGGGCTGCTGCCGTGAACTGAGAAGCGGGGGGCCCTTTACAAAAAGAAGAAATAAAGAAAAATATATATAAAAAAGGGGGGTAGCCATCCGGGGCGCTGGGGACCTCTGTGTCCTTTCATAAAAAGAAAAAAATATATATATATACAATTATAAAAAAAAAAAGGGGGTTTGTCATCCGGGGGCCCTGGGGACCTCTGAGCCCTTTAATAATAATAATAATTATATTTATAAAATTATATAATTATATTTATAAAAAATAAATAAAAAAAGGGGGGTTGCCATCCGGGGCCCTGGGGGCCTCTGGACCCCTAAAAAAATGGCCCTTTAATAAAAAAATAAAAATATATTAAAAAAATATATAAAAAAAAAAAAAAAAAAAGGGGGTTGCCATCCGGGGCCCTGGGGGCCTCCGGGCCCCTGTGGACCTCCGGACCTCTAAAAAAATAAAAGAAAAAAAATTGGCCCTTTAATAAAAATAAAAGAAAAATATATTAAAAAAAAAAAAAAATTATAAAAAAAAATATATTTTTATAAAAAAAAAAAAAAAAAGGGCTTGCCATCTGGGGCCCTTGTGGCCTCCGGGCCCCTGGGGACCTCTGGACCCCTAAAAATATATTTTTTTTTAGGGCCCCTTACAGGTGTACTGCCTGTACCCCCCTGATGGCGGCCCTGCACACACACTGCTCCATGCACGCTCTGCCAATGAGAGCACACTGCCGAAGGAACTCCTAGACTCCTCCTTAGCTCTGACACAGCCGAAGGGAGACCGGGGATGCAGAAGATTTCCTGCCTCTGTGCCGTGCCGATTTCTGAAGATGAGGTCAGGTAGCTGGAGAAGCATGGCTTTCTATGTGGAGGAAGGAGGGGGTGATAATTCCTGCCTGGAGCAGTTTATTTTAGTGGGGAGTTTAAGGAACGTTGCTTTTGCAGAAGGAAATCCCTCCCCCTGTAAGTTTCTTGTAGAGAAGTTAACAGGGGGTGGTTATTGGCAGGGATTTGCTTCTGGGTGGGAAGTTTGTTGAATGAAGTGAGATATTATTTAGCATTAGATATGAGGGAGATATTTTCTCCTTGAGGTGTGATCGAGACAGGGGGGTTAATATTGTGTGGATATATGAGGGAGGGTGGTGTTTTGCAGTGGGAAGTTTTGCATGGGGGGGGGGATTTTTTTCCTTTAGTTTACCCTGATGTGGCTCTGCAAGGTGCGTTTTGTGTGAGCATGGCAGCCTATTTATACTGTATGGGCTACTGTGCCTCTTTAAATACAAAGAAAAGGTCAAAAGGACCCTCCACCATTTCTGGATTTGAAGCCCGCACATGAATCGCAAATGCAGAGCAGTTCCCAGTGTGGGTGTGATTTCTAGTGTGTGCAGCATGCCATTGGGATTAAAGGCCTGTTCATACTGCTGCAATGCGGGAACCCTGCAAATCCACTGGGGGTTCCCAGATCGCATGTCTCCTGCCGGCAGTTCACACTGCCCCATGTGAACTGCTGGGAGTGCCAATTAAAACTTAATGGCACCCCCAAATCAGTTCGCATATTGCAGTGCGATCTGCAAATTTGGACAGGAATTGGATCGCATGGGTGTGAACACCCAGGACTCGAGTCCTGCGGGAACGCATGGGAACGACGTTCCTGTACTTTTTCCACAGCAGGAACGCCGTTCTGTTAGTATAGCATACAGATTAAATTATTTTGTTGTTACATCTGTGCTATATTTATTTGTCTAATGCATGTGAATTTTAGATTTAGTGTCCTCGACTCATAAACTGGCTCTTCACAATAAATATTGCAGCTTCTTCGTTAAAAAAAGTAGTACATAAAACATACATATACTGTGTGTGTGTGTGTGTGTATATATATATATACACACACACACACACACACACATGCAATTTATTTGATTTTCTATTCAAATATGCAAATGAGGGAGATACGCCGATTCACGAACGTACTTGTGCCCGGTGCATGATTTACGCGGTTTGCGTAAGTTTTATGTTCGGCGTAAAGTTATTCCCCATAGATGAGGCGCAACCCATGCAAAGGTTTGGACCAGGGAACACATGCCTGCGTATTGTATGTTGGACGTCTGTGAATATGGGCCGACGTGGGTCTGACTGGGCGTAGGTTACATTCATGGCGTACACAGTGATCCGGCGTATCTTAGGCAGTTGTTCCGACGTGGTTGTGAGCATGCGCATGGGGATACGTCCACGTCTCGACGCATGCGCAGTTCATTTTAAGTACTTGTCTGGTGCCTGGCCCATCGTTTGCATGGGGTCACGCTTCATTAACATGGATCACGCCCACTTCCACCTACTTCCACTTACGCCGGCTTACGCCTACCAAATATACACTACGCCGGCGCAGAGTTGGGAGCATTTGCTTTGTGAATTCCATGCTTGCCTCTCCGCGCTGCACCAACCTACCGTAAAAAATAGATACGCTACTGCGGCACAAATATGAGCCGATGTCTGTGAATCCGGGCCCCAGTTTTTAAAACGTGCGCAAAAACCTGTTATTTTGCATTCATTTACAAAATGTATAGCTGTTCCTGTCCAATGTGTATTAGCAATGTAGTACCTGTGTACTTTCAAGTACAGGTGCTACTTGAAATTTAAGGGATGATAAGAGTGTAAGTGACTCTGATCTCAATTCTAATTGTTTTATAGGGTCTCTGTTTCAGCCTGGCTGTGCTGTGGGCTCGTTCTGTCGGGCCTGGGGTGTTGTTCCACCCAGGGGCGACAGGTGGCAGCAGTGGAGTCAGGACTTGGGTGCTTTTCCCAGCGGCCAATCAGGGGGGAGTTTGCTCGCTGGGCATTCTGGGAGAGGGTACTTATGAGGCAGACGGCATTTCAGGTGTTTTTTTCTTCGAGTGTGGCACCCACCTTTAGGGTGACCACATCACCGTGCCCCTAGCGTTATGGCCTACCTGGCCGGGGCGTGTGTGCTAAGCGGTGTTCCTGGTTTCTGGGCCATGTGGTACTGGAACATTCAAGCAGGACAGGAACACAGTGGTTCTCACTTTTGAAGATCCCAAGCGAGTGTGGCTGTTCGGTGGGGAGTCCATCTGAGGAGCGCCAATCAGAGGCTGGCAGTCCAATAGGATTCTGACGAACCACCGGGGATCGAGGTAACCGGACACTGAAGGATTGACTCCTCTTTCAGTGGGTACCTGGGTGACGCTGAGAAGAAGGTTCAGGCAACACTTTACTTAGGGGGGGCTCCTCCGTGTCTGCAATCAGAGAAGGCCTGTGGCAGAGACGCTTCTCCTACGTTCATTTAGAAGAGTCTGTGGCAGAGACATCTTCCTAAAGTTCCGAGTGATACTCTGGCTGCCAGGTGGGTGAGAGAGACCTGTCCAGGTACGCTATACCCACTCCGGCTATAGTGGTGAAGAAATCTAAGTGTTGTTGGAAGCAGGACTGTTTCCATATTGAATGCCTAAATCTGCTGTTCTCCTTCCAACTTTCGTCTATCCCTTTCCATCACCTGTTAACTGTTTTTACCCGGCTGGGTAATAAAGAGCACATATAAAAGAGACATTCTTCTTGCGGACATTCCTTTACTGCTGCTATATACATCGTTCACCCTAGACACTTCACCAGAGCCATGAGGTAACATGTCATCCCATCATTTCTCAGCGGCCCATGCGGGTGTAGCGCTACAGCAAAGCTGCTTGTAGTTTTCATTGGGAGAGTGTACAGTAGGGGAACAATGCGGGAGAACAATTGGGATTCAGGGAGTGTTAACACCCTATAATAGTAGTTGCTTGTAAATTATTTTGGAAGTTATTGTAACATATTAAAAGCCAAACATGAAAGATCTCCTGCACTGCAAACACCCCTATCCTTAATCTATTTAGTTAGCTGGCCAATACATTCATCAATGTATACAATAAATCAGTGCAGAGTTACTAAACGTATGCGCCGGCCCGTACACACTATCCGAAAATCGGACGACAGATCATCCGCTTTTTTTTTTTTCGAAAACATTTTATTGGGATTACAAACAAATACAAATAGTACAACAGTTAGAAGACTAATTAGAAGTGATACATATGAGAAGGGAGGGGTACAAGGATCTAGCTGTATCCAAAAGTATAACCAATCCAGATTTCTGAAACTAAATGCAATTGATCACACAAGTGAGAAGGAGGGGTGAAGGGGACTGTGGGAGGGAAGGGAGGAGGGGGGGGGGAGAAGGGAGGAGGGGGGGGGAGAAGGGAGGTATATATGAGCGGGAAAAGCGATAAGGTCGATCAGGAGTGATAGAATAAAATAAAATGACCAACATCACGGGAAGATCTAAATTGAATACATATGGCATATATACCAATAGAAGCACCATTCGCAACGTAAGTGTGAGGGTGTATTACCAGGATCGGACAGGGTTTACCACTCAGGGACCTGATGAGGGAGGTAATATCATAAGTGAGGGATGTCAGGCAGGGCCAGTAATTCAATTCAAAAAAGCAAAGGGTGAGGTGAGTAGAGCTTGCTGCTCGTTCTCCGACAGAGTATACCTAATGAAGGCGTCCCATTTCTTGTCAAACTTGTCTCTCGATTGCGTTGGAGAGGACTGTAAATCCAGGTTCTCCCTGTATAACAAGGATTTCATGTGTCTTATTGTTTCCGTCAAGGAGGGGGTAGTAGTCGATATCCAGTGGTTGAAAATGGTCCTGCGAGCCACTAAAAGCAGGAGGAAGATCCAGTGCTTAGTTCCTTGGGGGAGTATGATGAACTCCTCATCCGATGCTAGGCATTGGGGAGGGCAACCGAACAATAGGAGGCGGGGATCTTTCCTCAGGGGGTGTTCTGTCACGTCTCGTACATATTGAAGAATCGAGATCCATAATCACATAGGGACCAATGTATGTGCCGTTTTCATCCGCAAACGGATGGATGAAAATGCGGACATACGGTCTGTACATGTGAAAGGGCCCTTAGAGGCACACAGTGGGGTTCATTTACTAAAGGCATATACAGTAGGTTGTTCGCTTTGCAAGGGATTTTTCTGTACACTTGGTGAATGTGGTGAAAAATCACTTTGCAAAGAATACCCAAACACATGCAAGGAAAACTAAAAACAAAATGCTTGCACATGATTGGATGATGGAAGTCAGCAGACCTTCATTTCATTCACTAAGCTAAGCTAAGAGGCACTAGCAAAGTAAACAACCCGTTTTCACCCCTTATTCTCTGCCCTCTTGTTAGCATACAAGGTTTGTATTATATGAGCAACATCTACTAAATATCATTGCTGTGTGCCTATTACATTATATGATCACTAGATGGCAGTGTTACGTTTGCTAGTTCATGTTTTGTCTATGTACAAGAAGTAATAATAAAGTTCAGTTCCTGTTTCCACGACCTACAGACTGTCTGCCTGTAATTTGTTTAGCTCCAAAAACTTATGTCTAACAGGTTATGGGCCCAGAGCATGTTACAGAAGCCCAGGATATAATACAGATTACCCCTGGATATAGCCAGATACAGTGAGCTAGAGCAATTGAGTGCAGAAGACAGCAACAGAAAGACAAACAGCAGTAATTGCAGCTGCTATCCCCTCAGCAAAGTTTTCCATTGCATATCTGACAAATCAGAACTACCAATCTTGGAAATTCAAGATGAAAATGCTGCTTATAAGAGAAGGTACGTGGAAATGCATAAATGAACAAAGACCTGCACAGCCCACAGAGGAGTGGTTAGACAGAGATCAGAAAGCGCAAAGCACAATCTCCCTGTGCATAGATGATGATCAAATCATACATATATGTAACTGTCAAACTGCTAAAGACATGTGGGAAGAGTTACAGAAAGCACATAAAAGAGTTAATCTCAGCAATAAACTGTATTTAATCAGAAAGCTCTATCAGACTAAGCTACAGAAAGACCAGGACATGCAGGACTATATAAGACAGACCTTAGAGATGGTGGAGAGACTGCGAGGGATTGGAGAAGAGATGAAAGATTTCCATGTTGCAGCGCTATTATTAAGTGGACTTCCTGAAAGTTATGAGTCACTTGTCACAGCACTAGATGCACGTCCAGATGATGATCTGACACTGGAATATGTTAAAGGCAAGCTTGTGGATGAATACAAGCGCAAAACTGAAAACATGAGTACTGTGAGTGTGTGTTCAGAGACAGCTTTAAAGACAAGATACAAAAATAAACAAAGTAACGTGCAGCTAGAAGAGCGGGAATGCTTTGTGTGCAAGAAACCAGGACATCTAAAAGCAGATTGTAGAATCTGGAAAGCTAGAATGCAAAAACAAAGTGCATTCCAACAAGCTAAGAATGTCATAGAAACAAAGGAGTATGCATTCGGATCCAAAAATTGTGTCACCACTGTGCAAGCATGGTGTGTGGACTCAGGCGCTACAAGTCACATGACAAATAACCGAAGTTTCTTCGCTCAGCTTGATGAAAGCAAAACAGAAGGGATAACTACAGCTAATGGACAACTCATGAAATCAGTGGGAATAGGAGATGGCTTTCTATACTGTCCTATCTCTCCAGATATCACTAAAAAGATCCATATGAGGAATGTTCTGTATGTGCCAGATCTTGAAAGCAACCTTTTGTCAGTAAAGAAACTCACTAACCAAGGCAATGTAGTCACATTTCAGGGTGACAGTTGTATCATAACAAAAGGGGATTGCTTGCTTGCAAAGGCTAAAATCATTAGATGAACTATATCAGTTGAACTGCAGTGAAATGGTTAAAATAGCCAAAGAGGATAAACATTCAAACTGCATCCACACTTGGCACAGACGATTGGGGCACAGAAATTCTGATACAATAAAGAAAATAGTTGAGAATAACTATGCAAGTGGTATTAAGATTAATCCATGTGATCACACAATGATTTGTACCAGCTGTATTAAAGGAAAAATGGCAAGGACACCTTTTCCCAAGCAGACAAACAGCAAAGTTCAAAAACCTCTGGACTTAATACATTCAGATCTTTGTGGTCCAATGAAAACTATGACTCCAGGAAAGAAAAAGTACTTCCTGACCTTCATTGATGAATACTCCAGATATACCACAGTATTTCTACTTCACAATAAGGATGAAGTGCCAGAGAAATTAGAACAGTATCTCGCTCAAGTAAATAATATTTTCTTTATCGTACATCACGGGACACAGAGCGGCAATCCATTACTATGTGGGTTATAGAGTCTACCTTCAGGTGTGGACACTGGTGTAATTAACTACACAGGAAGTTCCCTCCCTATATAACCCCTCCCATACTGGGAGCTCCTCAGTTTTTTCATCAGTGTCTAAGGTGTTGGTCACAAATGAACATGTGCTCTTAGGAGCTCCACTGGAGGGATCCATGCTGGATGTAAAAAACCTCCATAAATCCGGATCCGTCCAAGGTGCTTCATAGCCAAAGTGGACGGTACCCGGGCCTCGGTACGAAGAACGAGGTTTAGCCTATAATGCCTCTCTGCGGAGGGCTGGATCCTGGGTTCCAGAACTTTGTGCCTTCTAAGGACCAAATGTTTTTTCTGCTGCCAGGATGCTATATAGGTCCAGGGGAGTTGGTGTTCCTGCCATGGACCCCGGTCCCTGAAGGTCTAGGACAATACCCATGGTGAAGGGGGAAGATTGGGCCTCTTGCTTGGCAATACCCTGCAGCGTGGAGAAGGTAAGAGGAGGGCCTACGGGACTTGGTTCGACAGTAGGTCCTCCGTGGGGGACTTGGGTCTCGCCTATATTATGCTTCTATGCATGGGCAATGTAAACCACTATGTCTTCTGAGACAGGATGGCTCAGGGCACCCATATACCTCCCCTAGCCGGCATGCAGCCTGGCCCACCATGTCTGTTAGACAGGATGGCTGCAGTACCTATATATCTCCCTTTGAAGGGGCCGGTACATAAATAAATAAATAAAAAAATATGCCCTTAATCCTATACAAAGGATTGTCTTCCATAAGTAGTTGCAAGTCTTATCTGTGTTTCCACTACTATGGGCAGTAGAAGACATGCCTGATGTTTTTGCTTACCATGCTTTCCAGAAAACGGAAGCTTAAGTGTTAGCTAATCTATTATGTCCCACTTCCTCCGCTTCAGGCTCTACCATGTTGCACGTGCTCACCGGCTCAGTGCAGTCGCAGAGAAGGCTCTTCAAAGGGCCCGGACGTCAGAGCTCTGTAAAGCTCTGTAAAGCTAGGGGGACACAAACGTAAGCACCTTGTGTGAGTTGGATACAGATTCATCTAAGACGCCTACTCGCATCTAGCTGTGCAGATTAGCAGGCATTGTGTCAGACTAAATTCAGCTATTTGATGCACCTGGGTTAAGTGCCTCTGCTTTAGCTTAGGAATTGGTCTCCCCATTGAATAAGGTCAGGGGTAGGAATATAAAGAGGGATCGCCACCTGAACCTGGTGGACCCTTATTCTCCTCTGAAGAGACTTAAACAGCTCATAGATTGAGCCATCAGACCTGTCAGGCATTGCAGCCTTCCCCCAACATTGCAATCACTCTGCATGTGTTTTGTGTTTTGCAAGAAAAAAAAAAAAAAGGGGGTGTCCCCCTTTTCCTGCTTTAATCCTGAAACAAAGGGATTAGAAAGCTTGGGGATAAAAGTTTCACTGTCAGAGGACAGGAGACAGGAGCTGCAGCCTAACAAGGAGAAGCTATCAAAAGCCCTACAGGTTCTGATTACACCTCTATCTTCTCCTTAGAGTGTAAAGAGAGGTTTTCCTATAGGTGGCTAGTAAGACCTCCATATAATCCTCAGCCTGGTGTCGGCTTCAGGCTAACCAAATGCATCGGAGGGATGCACAGTTGCGGGCACACATTGCCAATGTCTCTTAATTGAGGAAACACACATCTGCAGAGGATAATTTCCTCTTTACCAGTCCGCATGTTGCATAACATACATGAGTTTGGAATGCATGTGGGATAAAAACAAGTAACAGAGCAGATTCTATTGTGGATCGCATAAACATACATGTTTCTGTCTATATGGTGCTGCATGTTTCCACAAAAGAGGTCGCATAAAAGATGCTTGTAATGCTGAATCGCATAAAGACGTTTGTAGGCATAAAAATGCTGAATCACACATGATTACCTGATCACCCAAGTCCTTGTTTCCCCCAAGGATGTTTGGTTACACAGAAGAGGTTTGTTTCCACAGAAAGGCCTAAAATCGCATAAAGTTGCTTGGATGCAAAAAAGATGCTGGATCACACATGGTTAACTGATCATCAACGTCCTGGATTACCCAAGGATGTTTGGTCACACAAATAGGCTTGTTTCCACAAAGGTACCTAAAGTCGCATAAAGATGCTTGTATGCATAAAAATGCTGAATCACACATGATTACCTGATCACCCAAGTCCTTGTTTCCCCCAAGGATGTTTGGTTACACAGAAGAGGTTTGTTTCCACAGAAAGTCCTAAAATCGCATAAAGTTGCTTGGATGCAAAAAAGATGCTGGATCACACATGGTTACCTGATCATCAGCGTCCTGGATTACCCAAGGATGTTTGGTCACACAAATAGGCTTGTTTCCACAAAAGTACCTAAAGTCGCATAAAGATGCTTGTATGCATAAAAATGCTGAATCGCATAAAGGATGCTTGTATGCATAAAAAGGTTGAATCACACAGGATTACATGATCACCCAAGTCCTTGATTCCCCAAGGATATTTGGTCACGCAAAGAGGCTTGTTCCCACAGAAATGCCTAGACTCGCATAAAGAGGCCTGAAGGTATAAACATGCTGAATCACACAGGATTACATGATCACCCAAGTCCTTGATTCCCCAAGGAAATTTGGTCACGCAAAGAGGCTTGTTCCCACAGAAATGCCTAGAATCACATAAAGAGGCCTGAAGGCATAAAAATGCTGAATCACACAGGATTACCCGATCACCCAAGTCCTGGATTACTCAAGGCCTAAAGGGATCGCTTAAAGATGCTTGAATGCAAAAAGAAGCTGGATCACACATGGTTGTTGGATCAACAGAGTCCTGGATTACCTAGGGATACTTGGTCACATAGAGAGGCTTGTTTCACAGAAATGCCTAAAGTCGCATTAAGATGCTTGGGTGCATAAGGATGTTGGAACGCACAGGGGTGCTTGGTCACACAAGGGTTCTTGTCCGCACAGTAGTGCTTAAAATGCATAAGATGTTGATCGCATGGAAGATGCTGAATCGCATGCATGGTTACTTTAAAGTTGCACATGGTGGCTTAATTAAGCAATACAGGATGCCTTGTGTTTGCATAGAGATACGTGTCTGCATGGGTTCATGTTGCACATTGTTGCATAACACGTTTATAGCACATGCTTGCTTGCTTGCAAAGATGCTCGTTCCAGAGCACACATGCTATATGCATGTTTGGCGTGAGACATATTTATATGATTTCATGCTTCCATGAACACACACTGCCATGTACACACTCCCTCCATTGAGGCATATGGCTTTAACACTTGCCACATACACATATGGGGAGCCAGTTGCATATGTGTTTATTTACTTGGGACTGCAGAGGTTGTCTGCGTTGTTCAGGGGAACAGCACTATCTCCAGTTGGTGGTCTTGCCCTTTTGGGTTAGCCTCCGTGTCTGGGTTGTCAGGGTGCTAGGGCCCGCCTCTAGCAGGTCTGTAGGCCCAGGGTATAGCAGTAATGGCATACGGAAGCAGACTCCTGCTGATGGATCAGTCAGCAGCATGGCTGGACCTAAGGGTGTCCAGCATGGTCAGGTATCTGGATCTCCTGGGTTAGGATTCCAGTCTAAAGATACATTCTTCATTGACAAGAAGCTGGGTATGTTTTGCACCAGGAGAGTACTTTTGGCCTAAGACAAGACCATCGCTATAAGAAAGCTGGTCTAGGTGGTTACGGCAAGGAACAGTTCCTTACTTTTGGCCTTCTGCTTAAGGCACTAGAGAAGATGCTGCTTCATTCAAGACAGTTCCCTATACTTTTATTCAGGACTGTTATAAACAGTATTGTGTTGGCCTAGAAGGAGTGGATCTTGACCTAGCATTATCCAAAGAACCGGTCCCAGAGATAGGCTGGAATTCCTCTTGGTGGTTCTTAACTAAAGGGTTTGCCAGGTCAGGAAGAGACCTTGGCCCAGGGGAAGTAGTCGAGCTCCAAGGGAGCCTTATCTGTCAGCTAGAGCTACCGATGGAGCATCTGGCTTAGGGGCCTGAACGTTCAGGGGCTGGTTGGTTCGGTCAGAGTTCAATCAGACTATACCATATTAAGTGATTTACTTAATTTACCAAGGAGGAGCTTGTGCCTTGCCTATTGACATTCGTCATTTCATGAAATGCAGAATTGGCAGGCGATTCGCTGTAGCCGTCAACAAGTGTCTCCAGGAGAAGGACCTCTACACCCCGACTGTTTTACTGACCAAGGGCCACAGAAATAGTACCCTGTACATAAGATGTATTGGCGTCCAGGCTCAACAAGAAATTGAACAGCTTGAGGTCAAGGACAAGGGATCCACCCGCATGCGGGGCAGATGTGTTAGTAATCTGGTGGGACCAGTGGTCACTGGTTATGTCTCTCCCCCCAGTGCCGCGGCATTTGTGGCTTCCATGCAACATTAGAGGATGGCGGAAGCTGGCCTGATTACTCAGGCATAGCCCTGACGACCTTTTCTGTGCAGGGACAGTAGGGGTGGTAGTAGAGGACCCACGGTCCCTTACATCTTGTCCAGGCCTACTTCGAAGGGGGTATTACATCCTGTCGTGCAACAGGTGAATTAATGGTCTGGCTATTTTAGCCCAAATTCTTCAGGATCAGGGTTTTTAGAATCAACGGCACTTCCTTGATTCATACAGGAAGGCTGGCCTCCAGGACCAGATATCCCAGGATCGGGAGAGCCCATGTTCCTGGTATGAAACAGATGGTGGCATCCTTGGAAGTTTGTCAAAGATAAAATTCCTGCCTTCCTGCATTTGGAAAGGAGACGGAGCCAGCCTTAAGTTACATCAAGGATCCGATCTCGGCCTTGCCTCCAAAGGTCGCTTGCTTCACACTCTTTGTTCCGAGCCATTATACAAGGGGTGACGCGCATAAGTCCACCAGTTTAGTCGCCCTTGTGCTTGGAGGATTGGCTCTAGTTTTGTCGGCTTACAGGGTCAGCTCTGTGGGCCGATGCACCATACTTCCCTTCAGCCTTTAACAAGGGAATTGGTGTTCTTGGTTGTGGTAGCCTCCAAGAGAGTTTCAGTATTGGCAACCTCTTGGTATAAAACCATACTTATTCTTACTAGTAGGGTGATGTTAATCCTCACCCAGCCTTATTTACTAGAAGGATCTAGTGTTCATTTAAATCTAGATATTCTTACCTCCCCCTTTTTCAAAACCTTGTTTTCGGAAGGAAAGGTTATTGCTTTCTCTCAGTAGAGATGAGAGCAACTAAATATCTATCTGAAGGTTCAGATAAAGAAATCTGAAGTTTTTATTGTGCTGCCAGAAGACCCTAGATGTGGGCAGGCAGTGTTCAGTTCAGCTATTAAAATGGTTACACTCTCTCCTTTGGAGTAGAAGGGTCAAGGCCTATCTGAAGCGGCTGCTCGGATACGGAAAGCTGATGTTATTGCGCTACCAGGAGGCCCCAGGAAGGGGCAGGCAGCGTCTAAAATCAACTGTTTTCAAGATTGATTCATCAGGGTATTATTCAGGCTTGTGGTTCGGAGAGTGGGACTCCCCCTGTTTCTTGGGGGGGGGGTGCTCCGTACCAGGATAGTAAGCGCTTTATGCGCGATGCTTTACCGAGCCTTTATGACGCAGATTTTCAGGGCCGCAACTTGGCGTCTGTGCTTAGGTTCACTGATTCTTGTCAGATGTACATAGGAGGGCAAAAGGATGCAGCTTTTTGGCGCAGTATGCATCTGGCAGCATTATAGATCCTCACATCTGATGGCGGCCTGCGTTGTTTGTGTCTCCCTCCCCTCAGTAAGCATTGCTTTCGGACATCCCACATAGTAATGGATTGCCGCTCTGTGTCCCGTGATGTACGATAAAGAAAATAGGATTTTTTATGACAGCTTACCTGTAAAATCCTTTTCTTGGAGTACATCACGGGACACAGAGCTCCCGCCCCTCTTGTTTGGGGATATTGGGACACTTATTGCTTTGCTACAAAAACTGAGGAGCTCCCAGTATGGGAGGGGTTATATAGGGAGGGAACTTCCTGTGTAGTTAATTACACCAGTGTCCACACCTGAAGGTAGACTCTATAACCCACATAGTAATGGATTGCCGCTCTGTGTCCCGTGATGTACTCCAAGAAAAGGATTTTACAGGTAAGCTGTCATAAAAAATCCTATTTTTGGCAGAATGCCCAGAGTACTACGAACAGACAATGGCTCAGAATATACAAGTGGTAAAATACAAGCCATACTCAGGAAGCATGGAATTATGTTCCAGACAACAGTTCCATATAACCCGGAGCAAAATGGAGTTGCAGAGAGAATGAACCGCACACTGTGTGAAAGTGGGAGGAGCATGCTATTTGATGCTGATATGCCAACTACATTCTGGGGAGAAGCTATCACAACTGCATGTTATCTTCAAAATCGTTTGCCGGGAAAAGCAACAACAAAAACTCCATATGAACTATGGAACAAAAGGAAACCAGATTTAAGACACATCAGAATTTTTGGAAGTAAAGCCTATGTACACATTCCAAAAGAAAAACGTACAAAATGGGATGCATGTGCAAAAGAAGGTGTACTTGTGGGGTACAGTGAATCTCAAAAAGGATACAGGATTTTACATCAAGACACGAACAAGGTAACAGTCAGCAGAAGTGTGATTCTTGATGAAACTTCTATGTGCTCAAAGTTTGAACAACAGACACAAACTATTCAAACTGAGAAAGAATCAACATCAGTCACTCAAGAAAATAAGGAAAGTAATACAGAAATAGAAATTACTGCAGAAGAATCAAAACCTGAATCTGAACCAGAAATACCTTCAGTCAGAAAATCAACCAGAATCAATAAAGGTGTTCCAGCTGAACGTTTATCTTACATAGCTCGCAGAGCTGTTCAAACTGAACCAGGTTCATGGAAAGAGATGCAGAAACTGCCAATGCATGAGAAACAAGTATGGAATAAAGCCGCTGATGAAGAAATGACATCACTCGAAGATCTCCAGACATGGACACTTTCAGAGCTACCTCAAGGTAAACATGCCATAGGATGTAAATGGGTTTTTAAAACCAAATGTAACTCGGAAGGGAAAGTCTGTCGGTACAAGGCAAGGCTGGTTGCTAAAGGTTACTCACAGAAGTTCGGTGAGGACTATGATGCTACTTTTGCTCCAGTTGCTAAACAAAGTACTTTCAGAACACTAATGACAGTGGCTGCCATGCGTACAATGATTGTGAAACATCACGATATTAAGACAGCTTTTCTTAATGGTGATATTGAAGAAGAAATTTACATGTCACAGCCAGAAGGATATTTGAAAAAGGGACAAGAACATCTTGTCTGCAAGTTGAATAAATCTCTTTATGGCCTTAAACAATCAGCTCGAGCATGGAACCTGAAGATTAATCAAGTTCTACTAAATGAAGGATTTACAAGAAGCAAAGCTGATCCGTGCCTATACGCTAAACAAGTAGACACTGAGTGGATGTATCTGCTAATTTATGTTGATGACCTGATCATTGCTCACAAAAATAACAATGAAATTGCAAAGTTAACAGGAGTACTCAACAAGCACTTTGAAACTAAAGACCTAGGTGAAGTGACATATTATCTTGGAATTGACATCCAGCGTGAGAAAGATGGAAGTTTCCTGTTGAATCAGAGCGCAAAAATTGAATCTATTCTTCAGCAATTCAACATGACAGAGGCGAAAGGAGCAAGCACACCTATGGACACAGCCTATCCAAAGTTAGAAGGAGAAGATGATCTTCTCACATCCAATGAACAATACAGACAAGCAGTGGGGGCACTTCTCTACATTGCAACCACTACACGTCCAGACATTGCAGCCAGCATGTCTCTTCTTTGCAGGCGAGTTGATAAACCACGTCTAAGAGATTGGAATGCGATCAAAAGAGTTATGAGATATCTGAAACAGACAAAAGACTTAAATTTGAAACTGTCAGCAAGTGGTGATTTAAACCTTGTGGGATATGTGGACTCCGATTGGGCAGGTGATCACAGCACACGCAAATCCACAAGTGGTTACTTATTAAAATTGGGAGACAGTCCTATATCATGGTCCAGCAAGAAACAGATGTCAGTGGCATTGTCCTCTACAGAAGCTGAATACATATCTGCAGCTTATGCCAGTCAAGAAGTTGTGTGGTTACAACAATTACTCAAGGATCTTGGAGAAGCAACATCAGAACCTACCGTCTTATTTGAGGATAATCAGGGTTGCATTAAGCTTGCAACAAGTGAGAAGATTAATGGAGGAACCAAGCACATCGATGTCAGACATCATTACATTCATGATTTAGTTGATCAGAAAGTGATTGAACTTGTGTATTGTGAAACGGAAAAAATGATTGCTGATGTTTTGACAAAACCACTAGCTAGAAACAGATTTGTTGATCTTAGATCAGAAATGGGATTGACATAGATAGTTGTTGTTGAGTGGGGGTGTTAGCATACAAGGTTTGTATTATATGAGCAACATCTACTAAATGTCATTGCTGTGTGCCTATTACATTATATGATCACTAGATGGCAGTGTTACGTTTGCTAGTTCATGTTTTGTCTATGTACAAGAAGTAATAATTAGTGTTGAGCAGAATATGCCATATTCGATTTCGCGATATATCTCGAATATATAGTCGAATATTCGAGATATATTCGCTAAATACGAATATTCGTGATATTTTTTGGAAATGAAATTATTGCGAATTTTCGCTATTGCGAATGCGAATGCGAATGCGAATTGCCATTGCGAATGCGAAATTTCGAGAAATGCGGAATTGAGCACTCTTATTGGCTCAGAATATTCGTGATATTTTACAATACAAAATAATTGCGAATATTCGAGAAATGCAGAAGGAGCACTCTGATTGGCTCAGAATATTCGTGATATATTACAATACACAATAATTGCGAATATTCGAGAAATGCAGAAGGAGCACTCTGATTGGCTCAGAATATTCGTGATATATTACAATATAAAATAATTGCGAATATTCGAGAAATGCGGAAGGAGCACTCTGATTGGCTCAGAATATTCGTGATATATTACAATACACAATAATTGCGAATATTCGAGAAATGCGGAAGGAGCACTCTGATTGGCTCAGAATATTCGTGATATATTACAATATAAAATAATTGCGAATATTCGAGAAATGCGGAATGGAGCACTCTGATTGGCTCAGAATATTCGTGATATATTACAATATAAAATAATTGCGAATATTCGAGAAATGCGGAATGGAGCACTCTGATTGGCTCAGAATATTCGTGATATATTACAATACAAAATAATTGCGAAATTTCGAGAAATGCGGAATGGAGCACTCTGATTGGCTCAGAATATTCGTGATATATTACAATATAAAATAATCGCGCGATATCGCTATTGCCGAATAATCGCATTGCGATTTTTCGGCAATATAAAATGAGCGCTGCAGCTACTCGGCCCAAGGTCTCTAATCATACCAGCAATGCTTTTAGACGTCGATGGGGATCTCTAGGATGTGATCTGTTTTAAAAAAAAATTGAAAACATTCGAATATTCGAAATAGCGAATATTCGCCGCGATATTCGTGTTATTCGCGAATACTCGAATATGCAATATTCGTAGCGAATATTCGCAATGCGAATATTCGTGAGCAACACTAGTAATAATAAAGTTCAGTTCCTGTTTCCACGACCTACAGACTGTCTGCCTGTAATTTGTTTAGCTCCAAAAACTTATGTCTATCACCTCTACCCACCTCGGAGCACCATTCCTTGGTCCCACCCCCTACCCACCTCCTAGTACTGCCCCATTTAGAGAATACAGATTCAAGTAACATTTGTTACTTTTGTATGGAATTTGTAATTTGTATGGAATTTGTTAATGATGACAAGAAAAGCAGTAAAAATAGCTCCCTCCAGCCAGCATCAACAGACCCCTGGAAGCAACAAATCTCCCTGCAACCAGCATCAATAGACCCTCCAGCAGCAAACAACAATAGACCCCTCCCTCAACAGTAGATCCCTCCTAGTAACACTAGATCCCCGCCCGCAACAGTAGACGTTCCCAGCAACAATAGACCCATCGCATTATTAGATCCCCTCCGACGACAATAGATTTCCCAGGAGTCAGCATCAATAGACCCTGCAGGCCACCCCAGCACCCCTTGACATTATATACAATTAGCGCTGCGTCCCCCATATTTCCGATGAAAAAAAAAAATGACTATTGTACATCGCAGCAGTTGGTAATAAATAGCATGTAGTAAATGCTGGTGTCACATTTGTTCTAGACACAAATAAACATGCAGCTTCCCAGTTTTATAATTACAGGCTCATACCCTGCATATTGACATCATTAAATATATACACAATCTTGCTTCTACCCAGATGCTCTGTTTACCTCATTAAAAAAGACTTCCTCTTCCTGAACTTCACATCCTGGGTTCAAGTCCTGTTTTGTTTTGAAATTCGGCATTTCTTTACAGATAGCATAAGCTGATCTGGGTGTGAATTTTTTTTTAGATGATTGCACTGCATATGGGAGCCAACATTTTTGGTGTTGCCATATTACAACAAATTCTCATATTTGTACATGTTAATTCATCACATATTATTTATTATTATTATTTTTTATTAAGCGCAGTGTTTCCCTTGTGGGTTTTTTCCTTTCTATATTACAACAAATGCATTGCCAAGACTTTACTGTATCTCACTGATAATGGTTTAGTATAAATTTCAACTGAGCTCTAGGCCTAAGGGTTTTGTTGAGGGTCAGGTCAAGGTTTGGGCCAGGACATTAAGGGTTTGCTTAGCCAGTTGGAAACTGCATAGTGTGCTCTATCGGTGCTGATACTAGGCATTTACACAAGTATTGGTGGTGGTGAAAATGCAACGATACTTAAAACCAATACCTTCTGGTTCAGTTGTCAGCGGGATTAGAGAAGGAGGAGGACGTAGGATGACCGCATGGTCCTCGTAGTTTTGGGGCCAACGGTGCTGGCTGAGTGTTGGGAGTGCTGTGTTTCGTCATCACTTGGTCTCATCCAGATGGTAATATTAGACAGCACACTGATAGATGATGGAGACCCCAACTCTGCTCTTCCTTGATCTCTTGATTTCTCTAAATGGCGGAAATAGGTATCAGTAATTGGTATCGATGACTACTTCGAAAAAAGTATGGTTACTAGTACTCGTTGCCAAAAAAAAAAGTATCGTTAGGCCGTGTACACACGGCAGAGAACCTCGACGGGCAGAACACATCGTTCCGCCCATCGAGGTTCTCTGCCGGCCGTCGAAATCAGCGACCCGCCCGTCGGGAATGGCAACCAGCCATTCATCCAGGCCGGCCGTCGAGCAAATAGAGAGCGTGCTCTCTATTTCTGCTCGACGGGATTCCCGACGGGATGCTCGCCGAGAGCGTGCACACGGCCGAGGTCCTCGCTGGAATGCAGCTTCCAGCGAGGTTCTCGCTGGTTTCCAGCGAGAACCTCGGTCGTGTGTACGCCGCCTGACTCGTACTCGTTGCCAAAAAAGTGGTATCGGTGCATCCCTAGTATGCTTATATTCCAGTGATTTGATATCTTTAAGCCATTTGTTTGGTGTTGTTCCCAAAATACCAATAGCATCATTACTTGTGGAGCGCATTGATGGATGTTAGTGCCTCAAGTGTGGTGGACAACAGCGAATATCCACTCTCTCTTACTAAAAGTCAAGGAGTTGCATCTTTTTTAGTTTTAGACTTCAATCTGCTAATCCTTATCCAAGTGAAGCTTCTTGTGATTGTAAATTGTTGCTTTACTTGCCTTAGGCCAGTTTCACACTGGCTTCAGATTGTGTAAGAGCAATGTTAACAGTGCGCTATTAGGGCTTATTTACACCTGCTGATCATTCTTTAGACTAGAGAGCTTCTGACATGCAGTAATGAAGCGTTGTATTGTCTCCTTGTCAGCTGTTTTACCCCCCTAAATGCTGGACTACTATGCCGCAACTAAACACAACATGGGTGCAGGGCGGTCCCATTCACTTGAATAGGTCGTGCCCAGCAAGTGGTAGTGCCCACTACCTTGGTAGCTAAAGGGGGAGTGGTTGAGTGGCAGTAAAAGCACAGCTCAAACTCAGGGTTTTGCTACTCCTCCAAGTGGAAATGCAAACAAAACTAGTCCTTACAAAGCACTTACAGAGGTCTCAGCAAGTTTTGTTGAAGCTTTTAAAGTATAATTTAACTCCAGTTTATAAATGTTGAACACAGATCCTAATGGGAGTGCTGATTACCCGCTTAAACAAGCTGCTAGCAGGCTTAAGCACTACTTAGACTTGATGAAGGCCTGCTGAGTCCTGCTTATGAAAGTGACAGATCAGTCAAAAATATTCAAAAATTTGTATTGATATACTGAAATCACAACACGCTTCAAGTGCAGGTTTAGGGGTCAAGTAGAGTTGGGCCTGGGCCTACTCTCAGTAACAGAGCCTCGGGCCATCAGGCCCCGAGACTAAAAACTGCCAATACATCCCTGAGGCCAGGAGGGCCATCAGGTCAGGATCGGAAGACCCCGCCAGAACAGTGTCTGTCCCTTAAGTACCCCTCCCAGAATGCACCGTGGTGGGGACCATGCCACGGAGCTGCTTCTGGGCAAGAGGCACCCAATACACCCAGCCCATTGCAGTTCCATCCTTGACCCCTGGTGACAGCGACACCCACAGTGTTGGGAGTGCCGTGTTTCGTCATCACTTGGTCTCATCCAGATGGTAATATTAGACAGCACACTGATAGATGATGGAGACCCCCCCCACCCTGCTCTTCCTTGATCTCTTGATTTCTTTAAATGCCGGAAATAGGTATCAGTAATTGGTATCGACGACTACTTAAAAAAAAGTATGGTTACTCATACTCGTTGCCAAAAAAAGTGGTATAGTTTACTTTAACCACTTAAGGACCGCCGCATGTACATTTACGTCGGCACAATGGCACCGATAGGCACATCAACGTATATATACGTTGGTGCCTTGAGGGGGTTCCTCCCCCCCTGTACATGCGGCGGTTTCTTTAGCTCCGGGAGCGATCCGAGATGAGGACTATTTGTTTTCAGCCACCCCCTCGCGATCGCTCCCAGCCAATGCGCGCACCCGCCGCCGCCTCTTCCTGTGTTAAGTGTAAACACAGGAAGAGGGAAGTGCTGTGTTCCTCCTCGTGTCGGTCTTTTCGTCCGACGCCGAGGAGAGAACACATCACCAAGTAAGTTGCACCTAACAGTACACTGACACAGGTACACATAGGCACACTTAACCCCTTCCTGTCACCGCCAATCACCCCCCCCAGTCCACTGTAACATTGTGTCACTAAATGCAGTAATCATTTTTTTTTTAAAACTGCATTTAGTGTCAGTGTTACAGTAAAAAGTGTCAGGGCAGTTAGTCTTAGCCCCCTTTAGGTCTAGGGTAGCCCCCTACCCCCCCCTAATAAAGGTTTAACCCCTTGATCACTGCCTTAGTTAACCCTTTCACCCCCTATTGCCAGTGTCACTAAGCGATCGATTTTCTGATCGCTGTATCAGTGTCACTGTTGCCGCTAGGCAGTTAGTTTTTTTTGAGGTTCGCCGCCAGGTTCTATAGCGCTAGGTACCCCCATAAATAAAGTTTTTAACCCCTGATTGCCCCTAGAGTTAACCCTTTCACCAGTGATCACCATATAAGTGTCAGTGGTGACGCAGGTTAGCCAGTTAGTTATTTAGGTTTTTAGAAAGCGTTAGGTACCCCCATATATTACCTAATAAAGGTTTTAACCCCCTGATTGCCCCCTAGTTAACCCTTTCACCAGTGATCACCGTATAAGTGTTACGGTTGACGCTGGTTAGTTAGTTTGCTGTTTATAGCATCAGGGCACCCGCCGTATATAACCCAATAAAGGTTTAACCCCCTGATCGCCCGGCGGGTGATATAAATTAAATTTTTGCGTCAGTCAGGGTCTGCGTCGCCCCAGGCAGCGTTAGGTTAGTGCCAGTAACGCTTACACACACTCGCAAAGCATACACCCCCCCTTAGTGGTATAGTATCTGAACGGATCGATACCTGATCTGATCAGATCTATACTAGCGTACCCAGCAGTTTAGGGTACCCAAAAACGCATTGTTAGTGGAATCAGCCCAGATACCCGCTAGCACTTGCGTTTTGCCCCTCCGCCCAGCCCAACCCACCCAAGTGCAGTATCGATCGATCACTGTCACTTCAAAAACACATCACACACAACTGCAGCGTTCGCAGAGACAGGGCCTTACCCTCAATATGGGCATACATCCATTTCCTCAATTGCACATGTATTGGTCCACACATCCAATTGACTAAATGCCCATATTCTCTGCTCACATGGCCAGGAAACGATACGAGATGATCCTGCGGTTCCTGCATTTCAGTGACAATGCACTTTGTCGTCCACGTGGAGACCCTGAATTTGACCGGCTCTACAAAATTCGGCCCCTCATAAACCATTTCAATGAACGTTATGCAGCCTTGTTTAATCCCCAGCAAGTTGTCTGCGTTGACGAGTCCCTGATTAAATTTGCTGGCCGCTTGTCTTTCAAGCAGTTCCTTCCCAGCAAGCGTGCCAGATACAGGGTCAAGCTCTATGAGCTTTGTGACAGGGCAACAGGCTACACATGGAGCTTTAGGGTTTATGAGGGCAAAGATAGTCACGTAGAGCCGAAGGATGCCCAGATTACATGGGGAGGGCTGGCAAGATTGTTTGAGACTTGGTGTCACCCAGGGGCGGACTGACAACTCATGGGGCCCCCGGGCAATAGAAGATTATGGGGCCCCCAGGCTTACAGATGGCCACCAAGCCAGGTGGCAGTACAGAGGCGGGGCAGCTAAAATCTCGGGATTTTCACATCAAAAGCATGTTGGTTTTGGACATATCAGGGACAGATGTAAAACAAACACATATTTTTACATATTGTCCCTGGTTTTAATGAGCCTGGCAACCCCGATGGGGCCCCCTAGTGGCATGGGGCCCTCGGGCAATGCCCGAGTTCCTCAATGGTCAGTCCGCCCCTGGTGTCACCCTTATTCGGAAAGGGGTACCACTTGTATGTGGACAATTATTACAGCAGCGTGCCACTTTTTAGTCACTTGTTTGATCATCAGATTGGAGCATGTGACACCGTGCGACCTAATCACCGGGGCTTTACCCAGCGGCTTGTAGATGCCCGTCTTAAGCTGGGGGCGAGAGCCTGCTGCAGATGTAATAATTTGCTCGCTGTGAAGTGGCGGGACAATAAGAATGTTTTCATGCTTACCACCCTTCACGCAGACACGACAGTACAAATTCAAACGGCGACTGGTGTTGTGGAGAAACCCCTCTGTGTCCACAAATATAACCAAAATATGGGAGGGGTGGACCTCAACGACCAGTTGATGGCGCCGTATCATATTGCCCGTAAATCGAGACGCTGGTACAAAAAAGTGTCTCTACATTTATTCCAATTGACTTTGCTGAATGCTTTTGTCTTATACAAAACTTCAGGACAGAACGGACCCTTCCTCCAATTCCAGAAGGATATCGTCACAGAACTCCTGTATCCAGGCGGTTCTGAACCTCACCATCCCCTACCAAATGCAGTAAGCCGACTGCATGAGAGGCATTTTATATATGCCCTCGAGAGTACCCCTACCCAAAAAAGCCCCCCAAAGAAGATGTCATGTCTGTAGCAAGCGCAGATTTAGGTGTGACACCCGTTATTTTTGTCCCCGATGTCCTGCCGATCCTGGTCTTTGTATTGGCAAATGTTTTGAACGCTTCCACACACTAGTGAAGTATTAGCGTAGGGCAAAACATATCACAGGCTAGGCACACGTACACAGGGTCTCCCAAGATGCTGTCGCATTTTGAGAGACCCAAACCTGGAACCGAAAAGTTGAACAGTTACAAAAAAAAAAGTGTAAAAAAGGAAAAAGGAAAAAAACACAAAAAAAATATAAAAAAAAAAAAAAAAAAAAATAGTTGTCGTTTTATTGTTCTCTCCCTCTCTATTCTCACTCTATTGTTCTGCTCTTTTTTACTCTATTTTATTCTGCAAAGTTTTATTGTTATGTTTTTTCATGCTTGCTTTTCAGGTATGTAATTTACTTTACTGTTTTCAGGTACGCCATTCAGCTGTTGCGCGGACTTATTTATCTTGACAGCAACAGCGTTTGCTCCCACGATATATAAAGCCGTGACTCCAGTGCTGTAGGAGGTGATTTCACCACCACAGTCAAAAAAAGAGCATATATGCCGAAGCATGGGGGCATTAGGGGCGGAGGAGCGATTTTGCTCCTAATGCTGCGTACATACGGTTGACATTCCTACGGAGGCTTTCCCGTGGAAAAGTCTGACAATGTGTACACGGCATAGAAAAGTCTGACCATGTGTACACGGCATAGAAAAGTCCAACCGTGTGTACGCGGCATAACTTTTTTGCGGGAGGATGCCCCCATGCTTCGGCATATATATATTAGGCACAGGTTGCGTTAAAAAATGTTTTATTTTTTACTATGTTTTTTTTATTGGTATTTGCTTTGCAGGTATGGTATGGTAAGATCTTACTGTTATACTGTAATGTTACTTTGTTTTAATGTTAACCATCATTTGCTTAGCAGGTACGCCATTCAGTTGCAGCGCAGATTTATTTAGCGTGACAGCAACAGCGTTTTCTCCCACGATATATATAAAGCTGCGACTCCAACGCTGTAGGAGGTGATTTCACCACCACAGTCCAAAAAAGAGCATATATGCCGAAGCATGGGGGCATTAGGGGTGGAGGAGCGATTTTGTTCCTAATGCCGCGTACATACGGTTGACCCTCCTACGGAGGCCTTACCCGTGGAAAAGTCTGACCATGTGTACACGGCATAGAAAAGTCCGACTGCGTGTACGTGGCATAACTTTTTTGCGGGAGGATGCCCCCATGCTTTGGCATATATAAATGGTGCATGTATGCCCATCATTAGAAGTGGGTGGATGAAGGGAGGTATTCTAATGGTGGGCATACCCACCGATCAATCCATATGTGGAATTACACCCCAAAATACATTCTGCTGCTTCTCCTGAGAACGGGGATACCACATGTGTGAGACTTTTTGGAGCCTAGCCACTTACGGAACCCCAAAAACCAATCACCGCCTTCACTCTTTCTAATGGTGTAAATTTTTGATTTCACTCCTCACTACCTATCACAGTTTCGAAGGCCATAAAATGTCAAAATAGCACAAAAAAACAAAACAAATGACCCCATTTTGGAAAGTAGACACCCCAAGGAAACTGCTGAGAGGCATGTTGAGTCCATAGATTTTTTTTTTTTTTTTGTCCAAAGTGATTGAATAATGACAAAAAAAAAAAAAAAAATTCAAAAAGTTGTCACTAAATTATATATTGCTCACACATGCCATGGTTATATGTGGAGTTGCACCCTAAAATACATTCTGCTGCTTCTCCTGAGTATGGGGATACCACATGTTTGGGACTTTTTGGGAGCCTAGCCGCGTTACGGGACCCCAAAAACCAAGCAACGCCTTCAGCATTTCTAAGGGCACAAATTTTTGATTTCACTCCTCACTACCTATCACAGTTTCAAAGGCCATAAAATGCCAAAATAGCACAAAACCCCCCCAAATGACCCCATTTTGGAAAGTAGACACCCCAAGCTATTTGCTGAGAGGCATGTTGAGTCCATGGAATATTTAATTTTTTTGCCCCAAGTGATTGAATAATGACCAAAAAAAAAAAAATCTACAAAACATTGTCATTAAATGATATATTTCTCACACATGCCATGGTTATATGTGGAATTGCACCCCAAAATACATTCTGCTGCTTCTCCTGAGTACGGGGATACCACATGTGTGGGACTTTTTGGGAGCCTAGCCGCGTACGGGACCCCGAAAACCAAGCACCGCCTTCAAGATTTCTAAGGACATACATTTTTGATTTCACTCACACAAATCTTGAAGGCGGTGATTGGTTTTCGGGGCCCCGTATGCCGCTAGGCTCCCAAAAAGTCCCACACATGTGGTATCCCCGTACTCAGGAGAAGCAGCAGAATGTATTTTGGGGTGCAATTCCACATATGCCCATGGCATGTGTGAGAAATATATCATTTAGTGACAAAGTTTTGTAATTGTTTTTTTTAGGTCATTATTCAATGACTTGGGGCAAAAAAATTAAATATTCCATGGACTCAACATGCCTCTCAGCAAATAGCTTGGGGTGTCTTCTTTCCAAAATGGGGTCATTTGGGGGGGTTTTGTGCTATTTTGGCATTTTATGGCCTTCAAAACTGTGATAGGTAGTGAAGAGTGAAATCAAAAATTTGCGCCCTTAGAAATGCTGAAGGCGGTGCTTGGTGTTTGGGGCCCCATACGTGGCTAGGCTCCCAAAAAGTCCCAAACATGTGGTATCCCCATACTCAGAAGAAGCAGCAGAATGTATTTTGGGGTGCAACTCCACATATAACCATGGCATGTGTGAGCAATATATCGTTTAGTGACAACTTATTGTAAACTTTTTTTGTTTTTTTTGTCATTATTCAATCATTTGGGACCAAAACAAAAAATATTCAATGGACTCAACATGCCTCTCAGCAGTTTCCTTGGGGTGTCTACTTTCTAAAATGGGGTCATTTGGGGGGGTTTTGTACTGCCCTGCCATTTTAGCACCTCAAGAAATGAGATAGGCAGTCATAAAATAAAAGCTGTGTAAATTCCAGAAAATGTACCCTAGCTTGTAGACGCTATAACTTTTGCAAAAACGAATAAATATACGCTTATTGCGATTTTTTTTACTAAAGACATGTGGCTGAATACATTTTGGCCTAAATGTTTGACTAAAATTTAGTTTATTCGATATTTTTTACTTGTTATAAGAAAAATCATTTTTTTTCAAAATTTTCAGTCTTTTTCCGTTTATATTGCAAAAAATAAAAATCGCAGAGGCAATCAAATACCATCAAAAGAAAGCTCTATTTGTGGGAAGAAAAGGACGCAAATTTTGTTTCGGTATAACATTGCATGACCGCGCAATTACCAGTTAAAGTGACGCAGTGGCAAATTGTAAAAACACCTTGGGTCTTTAGCCTGCATATTGGTCCGGGTCTTAAGTGGTTAAAAAAAGTATCGTTACTCGTACTCGTTGCCAAAAAAGTGGTATCGGTGCATCCCTAGTATGCTCATAATCCAGTGATTGGATATCTTCAAGCCATTTGTTTGGTGTTGTTCCCAAAATACTAATAGCATCATTACTTGTGGAGCGCATTGTTGGATGTTAGTGTCTCAAGTGTGGTGGACAATAGCGAAGATTCACTCTCTCTTACTAAAAGTCAAAGAGTTACATCTTTTTTAGTTTTAGACTTTAATCTGCTAATCTTTATCCAAGTGAAGTTAAGCTTCTTGTGATTGTAAATTGTTGCGTTACTTGCCTTAGGCCTGTTTCACACCGGCTTCAGATTGTACAAGAGCAATGTTAACAGCGCGCTATTAGGGCTTGTTTACACTTGCAGATCGTTCTTTAGACTAGAGAGCTTCTGACATGCAGTAATGAAGCGTTGTATTGTCTCCTTGTCAGCTGTTTTAACCCCCTAAATTAGGGGGACCAGACATCCCCGGTTTCAGGGGACAGTCCCCTGATTGAGGACACTGTCCCCAGACCAATTCTGTCCCCAGTTTTGTCCCCGGATTTGATTTCAACAGGAGCTGGGGCAATTTTCAAACACTGTCAGTGCAGGAAAAAAAAAACTGAATTACACACCCCCACTCCTACTAGCTTAGGAAGGTGTATTTTTCCATTTTATGTGCCCCTTTCTGATGATCATGTGTTGGTCGAAGCAGAGGGAATATTTCTTCAGTTTCCAGCGCATGCCAATTCTGCTCCACTCACACGTTATTCTGTCTTGACTCAAATACTGGCCAGCCGCTTGCCTGCTTATCTCCTTGCGTTCCCCGGCAGATCTATTTTACCTCCTCTCCCCACCCAGTAGTAGCCGAGGCCTGGAAAGTGAGAGTTGAGAGACTATGAGGCAGGTGGCGGCACAGTGACGGGCAGAGAGAGGCAGCTGAACTCAGCTGATGGTATCCAGCCAGGGCAGCCATCATACATTTTGGGGCCCCTTACACAGCTTTAGGCAGGGCCCCCCTGGAGCAGAGAACCGGGGGGGGGGGTCCTCCTCTCTCCTGCTGCAAGAATATAAGCGGGAGGGGGGGGTTGGTGCTGACAAACAAAACAAAGTCAAATCAAGTCTTCTCTTCTCTCTCTTGCCGCGAGTTGCTAAAGTCAGAAGAAAAAAAATGGGGTGGGGGGGTTGGGTGTCAGTGGTTCCCACAAAGTGTCAAAAGTGTCACTTAGTTTACGATCTGTCCACCGCAATATCGCAGTCCCGCTATGAGTCGCTGATTGCTGTCATAACTAGTAAAAATATATATATATATATATATATGTCCCCGGATTTCATTTGAAAAATCTGGTCATCTTACCCTAAATGCTGGACTACTATGCCACAACTAAACACAACGCAGGTGCAGGGCGGTCCCATTCACTTAAATGGGTCGTGCTCAGCGAGTGGTAGTGCCCGCTGCTTTGGTAGCTAAAGGGGGAGTGGTTGAGTGGCAGTAAAAGCACAGCTCAACCTCAGGGTTTTGCTACTCCTCAAAGCGGAAATGTAAACAAAACTAGTCCTTACAAAGCACTTACAGAGGTCTCAGCAAGTTTTGTTGAAGCTTTTAAAGTATATTTCAGCTCCAGTTTGTAAATGTTGAACACAGATCCTAATGGGAGTGCTGATTACCCGCTTAAACAAGCTGCTAGCAGGCTTAAGCACTACTTAAACTTGTTGAAGGCCTGCTGAGTCCTGCTAGCAGCTTATGAAAGTGACAGTTCAGTCAAAAATATTCACTCAGCCTTTCAGTAGTAGTGCGTCCTTCGATAAAGTTCAAGGCCTCTCCTGAGAAACCAGCCTCTTGCTCGGTGCTCCCCAAGACAGGTTCTTCATCGAGTGGCTTCCTCCCTCAGGACGGACAGCACAGGACCACTCTGCAAAAAGTAGACCCAGTCTGACTACCAGGCCCAGTCAGTAGATCACAACCCCGGACCAACGTAGTCGCGGAGCCAGGAACACTTGAACGCACACCCCGACCAGGAGGGCCACACATGGGGGGTGGTGGGATGACAGACCCAGGATCGGCGACCTCGACCCTGAACTAATGTCTGTCCCTTAAGTACTCCTCCCCAGAATGCACAGCGGGACGATCAACTCCCTCTGATTGGCTGCTGGAGGGGAACACCCAAAACACCCTGACCTGACTGCTGCCACCCTTGGCCTGGAGTGAGAATGACACCCCTCATTGCGCAGGCGCCGACTCTATACGGCGCCTGCGCAGCGACGTTCGGCTTCTTTCGGAAAGTCGTAATGCGCAGTATTCGCCGGTCGGAGGAACGTAAATTAACTGGGAATGCCCAGTCCCGCAAGAATCATACCCGGAAGCCGAGGGATGAAACGGCGCTAACGAGGTATGTACGGCATCAATACAATCTTTCTGGGATATATATACAACCTCTAGGGTTGGGATTCAGGCTGTACGCTCAAGCCTGAACGCAAAGCCTCCATCCCTCCCCAAAGAGTTCTGAAATACAAGTGCTGAAATGAAACACTCTATGCAAGAAATATTTAAGCACAATTCCGGATACTGTTATCTCGCAAAGCAATGGTGCAGAGCACTGCCCCTAGCGGTCAGTGCGCTGGTACTGCAGCAGTCCAAAAAAAACTGAGATGAAGAAATAGCAGTGAGGGGAAAAAATTGTCATTTACCTTGCGGAGTCTTCAGATAGTGAAAGAAAAGTTGACAAAGTCCCACTCACTCTTAGGCCGCGTACACACGTACGAGAACCTCGTCGGGCTAAACTCATCTCTCCACCCGACGAGGTTCTCGGCCGGCCGTCGAGTTCGTCGACCAGGCTGTCGAAAAAGGCGTCGAGCCATTAGTCCCGATGGCCCGTCGAGGAAATAGAGAACCTGGTCTCTATTTTGGCTCGACGCCTCGCTCGACAGTTTTCTCGGTGAAAACGTACACACGATCGGCAGAATATGGACCCCAGCGAGCTTCTCGCTGGATTCTGCTGGATTCGGACGTGTGTACGCGGCCTAACTGACTGAACCCAAACCCCTCCCAAGAGTCCTTCACACAAATGTCTGTGTGGATCTGGAAGAGCAAGGGGGAGGGGGAACTTGGAGAAACGAGTGGGCAAACTTGTCCGTAACATCCCTTAGCGAGCGGGTCAGGCAACATAAGAAAATTGTGGTATTTTCTTGTTGTCGCCTTGTAGATGGATAGGTTTAGCTCTGAAGAACATCTTTTCCAGGCAGATTCAGCCCTTCTGCGTTCTTGCTTCAGTAACGACAGCTGGTTGTTAAACCAGCTGCGGTTGTTTTTCCGAATGCGGGTTTGTCGTTTCGGCGCTACCAAGTCGGCTGACTGTAGCATGGCCGAGTTTATGGCTTCCAATGTTTCAACGGCCGTTTGATGCGGCTGAGTTGTTTCTATTTTTTTCCTTAAAGTCGTTTTGAAGAGTTCCGAGTGGAGCTTCTTCTGACATCTAGTCCAGTGTATTGTCACTGGATTTGATGTTTTTGTTGCAGGGGGAATGGTGGAAATACTGAATATAATTGCATGGTGGTCTGTCAATGGCAATTTTTCATTTTCCCAAATTTTTATTTCCAGAGCTTGTCTGAAAATAAGATCAAGTGTGTGACCTGAAGCATGTGTGGGTCCACATACTAGTTGCTGCAATCCTAATCCTTCGAGGTGGTCAATACAGGCGTCGGCAATGGGGTCTTGTGAGGAGTTGGCCCAGAGATTGAAATCCCCGAGCAGCAAAAGTTGTTTGCTGTTGAGGGTATAAGTGGAGAAGAAATCCGTCCATGATGATAGCAGCTGCGATTTTGGGCCGGGCGGCCTATAGCAGAGCAGAATGTGGACGGTCTCCTTTGAACTTGCTTGCAGTTGCAGAGTAAGGGTTTCCATGAATGGAAGAGGGTTTTGGCGGACTGGTTTGGTGATCGTAAGATGAGTCTTGTGGATCACCGCCAGGCCGCCTCCTCTTTGCCCTATTCTGTTTTCCGTTATGATACGGTAATTTTCTGGCACCAGTTCTCCTAGAATGGTGTTACAGTCGGCTGTGAGCCAGCTCTCTGTAATAAAAAAACAATCTAGATCCTTTTGTTGAATGAAGTCGCGGATTTCAAGTCGGTGTTTTACTGCCGATCTTGTGTTGATCAGAGCACATGATATGTGCTTGAGCTGGGGTAAATGGCTGAAATGTCTGACCGTCGATCTATGATCGATTCTCAATAGTCGCTCAGTTCTTAGGGCCTTTTTGGTGATGGCTGGCAGTATTGCGGCGCATTGCCTCAAACTCCAAATGGTTTCGGCAGAATATTGCCTACATGCCATGATCGCCAATACACCAGGGGGGGGGGGATTTTGGGGCAGTGGGGAGAGGAATTGGCTAACTCCTCTCTCCTGGCTTGGTCCAGAGGAAGGCAAAAAACCCTGGCGGCGCTCGGCCAATATGCTCCGGTAGGGAAAAAATTCCTTCCTGACCCCTGTAAGAGGCGATCGGGTAACCCCTGGATCAAGCTTCTGTGCGTTGGGGAGACAGGGGGGGGGGCTGGGGCTGAGAGGGGGACCCTGTTGCTGGTCTGGTGGGATGGCTGCCTGCTCAGGCAGTGGGATGAGGGCTGACAGGGTGCTTCTTTAAATAACTGGGGGCTGAGAGGGTGAAAGACAGGGCCGGGTAACTGTCCTTCTGGGGTAAGGGGGGTTTTCTGGAGGCTGAGTGGGGACCACAGAGGCGTGGGGAGCGGCGCGCCGTTAGGCCGCAAGTGAAGCCGCGGTCTTTCCTAGTGGTGGGTCTGATGAACTGGTTGGACATGCGTCTGAGGATTGCAGGGACAACCTGGTGCACACATCTGCTCATGGAGGACTGTGACATCCCAGCCACCACTCCACTTGTACGCTGGAATGATCCACTTGCAAGGAAATGGAGTGTTGCCAGTACCTTCACCAGTGGCTGCACTGCTTGTGAGCGGTGTGTCTTGCTGGTGATGTCACCCTGCAGGGTTGTGGTTAGTTCAAGTATTGCATCTGGGCTGAATCTGAAGAGGCAATACACCTCCTCATCACCCATGCCAAAGAGGCTCATGCGCGTGCGGTATATCCTCTCACGTGCCCGCCTCCTCTGTACCGGGGGACCCAGTACTAGTGCTAGGACCGCGACTGCCACTGGCATGTTGGCACACAGAGGTGTTGTCCTTGCAAGTGTGGTTGTTCAGCTTGCTAGTAACGCTGCTGCTGTAGCTGCTCTCCTGCTGACCTGAGGCCGTCTGGAGTAAAGATAAAGCAGCTATTTGTAGAAATAACTTTGCGCCGGACGGACGAGATACGCGCGGCGCATGTAGCCAGCGTATGGTGCTAATCCGTTCGCGAATCGGGAAATCTCCCTCATTTGCATATTTGCAGGGGAAATCAATAGGCGCGACTGATGCGCCAAACGAAATTATGCGCTGACGAGACTCTGGCGTCGGAAAGTTAAGCCGATCGGAAATGGCCCGTTTTCTGTCGCATCTAGTTTGGTGGGTACGGCCACATAGAAACGACGGCGCATCTTCACAGTTACGCGGCGCATATCGAATTACTCCAGCGCAAGTCTTGCTGAATCTGGCCCTATGTATATAATCTCTAAGTGGCATAGATTTCAAATGTAAATTCAACCCAAGAGCTTACCATCTGATGCTAAAAGAAGTCTTCAAGAACCACAAAATGCAACTGTGTATTGTTCAAGTAAACCTTCAGTCAGGGTCACAATGCATGCATCTACAATGTAAAAGGGATTTTACCAATTAATCTTGTAGCACTACCCTACGAAGGAGCTGCTGGTTTAGATTTTGGCCTGCTGTTACCTTACAGTTCACCATGCTTGTCCTAGGGGTCCTTCTTTAATGCCGCGTACACACGATCATTTTTTGTGATGAAAAAAACTCGTTTCAAGTGATGAAACAAAACAAAGTTTTTCAAACTTCATTTTCCAAAACGACGTTGCATACACACCAAAGCGTGGTGACGTAAGACACGTTCGACGGCACTCTGTTCCATTGAAGCTCCGTCTCATAACTTGCCTCTGAGCATGCGCGGCTTTAAAAACGTAGTTTTCAACATCGTTTTGCCCACACACCATCACTTTTTATGACACAAAAAACGACGTTTTGAAAAACGACACAAAAAATTCAAGCATGTTGGAATTTTTTTGGTCGTTTTTTTAAGACAAAAAAATAAGTTTTGCCCACACACGATCAATTTAAATGACGTTTTAAAAAACGTTTTTTTTTCATCGCAAAAAACGACCGTGTGTACGCGGCATAAGAGTTACAAATGTCCACACCAACACTTGGTTTCTTTTTCTTCAAAGGTTTTATCAAACAAGTTCCGTTAGAGGGATGGAGTTAGGGAAGATTCAGGTAACTTGCTTCGGGGTCACGGGTTTGATCTTGGATCCAGAGGACAAACTGTTTCCACAACCACCGGATAGGCCTCTCTCACCGACCCAGCAGCCGGTGCAAAGCTCGTTCAAAAGTCTCTGACACAGACTTGACAAATGCCGTTGAGTCGTTACACGGTCCTCTGCTGCAGGGTCATGTAACCACAAATGCACTTTGCAAAGTTCCAAAGAAATGACACATCTCACGGTGCCAGAATCTTTCAGCCAAATCGGCTGCACTGTGAAGTAGATTAGCCAGGATGCATCCTCCAATTGAATCCTCAATGGTTCGGCTTTTTCCTGCAGAGAAGACAGCACAGGACCTTCCCTGGACCAGTAGGCCCCAGAAACTCCTGGGCCTACTCTCAGTAACAGAGCCTCGGGCCAGCAGGCCCCGAGACCAAAAGCTGCTAATACATCCCTGAGGCCAGGAGGGCCATCAGGTCAGGATCGGAAGAGCCCGCCAGAACAGTGTCTGTCCCTTAAGTATCCCTCCCAGAATGCACAGCGGCAGGGACCACCCCACTGAGCTGCTTCTGGGCAAGAGGCACCCAATACACCCAGATAGAGATGCACGATTCTGGCCAAAATGAGAATCATGTTTTTTTTTAGCTTAGAATGAAGATCACGATTCTCTCACAATTCTCACGGCGTAAAATCTTTTACATTTATACAAAAAAAAAAGAGAAAATGGGCTAACTTTACTGGCTATTTTTTTTTTTTTTATTCATTAAAGTAATTTTTTCCAAAAAAATTAATTTAAAAAGACTGCTGCGCAAATACAGTGCAACATTAAATATTGCAACAACTGCCATTTTATTCTGTAGGGTCTTTACTAAAAAAATGATATAATCTTTGGGGTTCTAAGTAATTTTCTAGCAAAAAAAATAATGATTTTAACTTGAAAAGAGCTGTCAGAAAAAGGTGTTTAGTGGTTAAAAATTCCTAATTTACATACAGAAGTTTATTCCTTTGAAGTGATACAATGTTTAGATTTAACTTTCCACTGATAAAGAATGTTTTCAAAATTTGGCAGGCTGCCCAGACCTGGCAGATTGCCCAGACTTAAATTTTTTTGCATACCAAAGTGCAGAGAGAAAATTCTTTTCATGTCAAAGATCATGAAACCCTGTCTCAAGAATCGCAACGGGAAAAAGATCGCGATAACGATTCTTGACGATTAATCGTGCAGCTCTACACCCAGCCCATTGCAGTTCCAACCTTGACCCCTGGTGACAGCGACACCCAATCAGGAATTATGGGGCCCCTTACACAGCTTCAGGCATGGGCCCCCTGGAGCAGAGAACCGGGGGGGGGTGCTGCCGCCTGAAATTGAGAAGCGGGGGGGCTGCCGCGATTTCAGAAGCGGGGGGTTATAAACATTTAAATAAACATTTATAAAAAAAAAAACAAGGGGGTTGCCTGGGGACCTCTGGGCCCTTTCATAAAAAATAAATAAAGAAATATATAAACAAAAATAACATGGGGCCCTGGGGACCTCCTGAGCCTTTTTAATAAAAATATATCTATATATAAAAAAAAATATATATATATATATAAAACATTTAAAACATTTTTATAAGAAAAAAGGTTGTCACCTGGGGCCCTATATATATATATATAAATAAAAGAAATAAAAAAATATATAAAATAGTTTTTTTTATAAAAAAAAAGGGGGAGGGTTGTCATCTGGGGCCCTGGGGGCCTCCAGGCACCTGGAGACCTCCAGACGCCCCAAAAAAAATTGGCCCTTAAATTAAAAAATAAAATAAAAATATATTAAATATATTTAAAAAAAAAACACAAGGGGGATTGCCTTCCAGGACCTCTGGGCTCTTTAATTAAAAAAAAAATATATATAAACAAAAATAACATGGGGCCCTGGGGACCTCTGAGCCGTTTAATAAAATATATCTATTATATATATATATATATATAACATTTTTATAAGAAAAAAAGGTTCTCATCTGGGGCCCTGGGGACCTCTGGGCCTTTTAATAATAATAATAAATGTATGTATATTTATATGTATATAAAAAATAAAAATAAAAGAAATAAAAATATATAAAAATTATTTATTTTTTTTATAAAAAAAAGGGGGGTTGTCATCTGGGGCCCTGGGGATCTCCGGGCCCCTGGGGACCTCCAGACCCCTATAAAAAAAACATTGGCCCTTTAATAAAAAATAAAATAAATAAAATATTAAAAAATATATTTTTTTATAAAAAAAAAAGAGAAAAAAAAAGGGGGTTACCATCTGGGCCCCCAGGGGCCCCCGGGCCCCTTACAGGTGTACTGCCTGTACCCCCCTGATGGCGGCCCTGCCCACAGTCACCACTGTGCCCTGCCATTGTCGCCACTGTGCCCTGCCATTGTAGCCACTGTGCCCTGCCATTGTAGCCACTGTGCCCTGCTATTGCTACCACTGTGCCCTGCCATTGTCACCACTGTGCCCTGCCATTGTAGCCATTGTGGCCCGTAAAATGCCCCCCCCCCCCTGGCACTTACCTGGGATCAGCCGTGCTGCTTCTTCTGTCCCTCGCTGTGTTCTTCCACCCTCGTTGACGCTTCAGCCAATCAGGTTACCTGATTGGCTGAGACGCCTGTCACTCTTATCCAAGGAACGCACATACCGTGCGTCCCTTGAATAAGCTTCCGGAAGCCGACTCCAGCCTGAGGGCTGTAATCGGAAAGCCTATGAGAGCCGCCGGCTCTGATAGTCACTTCGGCAGCCGCCGTTATTCAGATGGCCGGCTCTCACCAGGGGGCCGGCCATCTGAATATTCAGCGGCAATACATAGATTCATGCAATGTAATGCATGAATCTATGTATATTGTCAGTGGTGTGTGCGGGAGCCAGAGGGGGCGGCGCTCCAGCGCCCTCTATGGACGCACCGCCACTGCCCATAATTTGTCATAAAATTCTGAGCTAAACTTAGCTGACTGAGAAATGTTAGGAACAAGGCTTTATGGATTTGTGAAATGTTGCAACCTGGAAATGTAGATCTCAGACTGACACTGTAATTACAGAACCTGAATGTTGATTGTGAACTATATTGTAATGCTGATTTGTTAATAAAAACCTTTCTGTTAAAAGAATTAAATAAAAAACAAACCTTTACAACCCCTTTGAGCACCTATCATATCACATTATGTACATCACCATAATTTATACGGAAGAACCAGGGACAGTTATGCAATCTACAGCAACAATAATAGTGGTACCCATGGCAGCTAATTAGGTGCTTTTCTATATTTTATTAATGCACTATGGCAATGACAGAAGGATGTGTCACCGTGGACTATGTGTGGAAGAAGTATGAATGGGTGTTCCTGTAATAGTGTTCCTGTGTAGAGAGCAGTATTCTAAAAAATGTATTTTCTCTGTGTCCTGGGATTGGTACCTGAAAACAGAATGTATCCAGCTGCAAATCTCCTCCGACAATCCCATCTGGGCAGCTGGAAAGAAGGAATACTTAAAGTGACCGCTCTAAGTTCTCAGATATCTCTGCGCTGAGCTCAGTTCTCCTCACATTCTCCCCAGATCTGTTCCTGTAGAGGCTATTTTTTTTAAAAATGGATATTTCCATTGCAAGCATGATGGTGGTTGGGGAACACCATTGATATTGGCTGGTGGTCCTTCAGGTGCTGAGAACATGAATTGAATTGCCTTGACGTGGAATGATGGATTGCTTTGCTAAATGCTTGACATACCTGCCATTCCACTGTTAACCTTTCTAAACCCAAAACACTAATTGTTGTTATAAATTATTTTTATTGGAGTGCAAAGGTTAAGGTACAAAATGGTTCTACAATTACAGTTGCAATACAATTTCACTACTAAAACAGAACAACCAGTGCTCAGTACCAATGTGAAGGAGATTTACAAGGTAAATCCAGGCATAGGACTTGAGAGCAATAAAACAATCTCCCCTCTCTTCATACAGTTATAATTACATTCCTTAGGCAGGAAGAATTCAAAGAACATCCTAGGGTCCTACTTAAAGGAGGGAGACCAAACTGTCTCAACACTACATGCAAAAATGGGCAACTCAGTTAAGGGAGCGGAGGGGGTCATGTTGGAACCAGTGGTGGTATCTAAATCCTGCCAAAGGTCCCAAACCTTATTGAACTTACGGGGACCAAAACACCTATCGTATTTTTAAAGCGGAGCTCCACCCAGGAAAACAACATTTTCCCATGTTGTTTTAAAAAAAAAAAAAACACCTGAAAAAAAAAAAAATACACACCCGAAATACCTGTTGCTATGCGGAAGTCCGTAATCTGCCTCTTCCACTCCGCGGTGCCTTTTCTTGTCCTTCTGCTTGTGAATGGGGCGCGCTGCTTTCTGGGAACTGTGTGTGTTCTCAGAGAGCAGCGCGCCCATTCACAAGCCAGCGTGACACTCACGCAGGCGCAGTAGGAAATGGGCAATGAAGCCGTACGGCTTCACAGCCTGTTTCCCATAGTATGAATGGTGGCGCGGGACCCGGAGCGATCGTGGGACCGGCATCAGGGGGCCCATCAGCGCGGGCAAGTAGGACAAGGTAAGTGTCCTTATTTAAAGTCAGCAGCTACACTGTTAGTAGCTGCTGACTTTAAAAAAAAAAAAAAAATCGCGGCTGGAGCTCCGCTTTAAGACACAACTGTGTTTAAATATTTTACGTCAGTAAAAACTAAAAGTTGGCAATAACAACACTTGCATGTATCTTCTTAAATTCAACATCATTCTGCCATGAAAGAACTGCGTGTGTGGCGATCAGTCTACTGGAAACGTTAAATGTGTAATTGTTACATCTCAGTCCCTGGATGCGAAGGATAGTACATGAGTTTTAACACTTAAATGAAGGCTCCTTGCACATGGGGCTGCCTAGCTTCTGTGTGTCCCTCATGATATATTAATGCACCAGGAGGGACAGATGCAGCGTCTGGCCCTGCTGCCGGTGATCTGCCTATATGGTTCCTCCTATCGATATGGTTCCCCCCTTGAATGCGCAGGTGTAATCCGAGCCAACGGAAATCACCGAACCTGATCAGCTGTAGCAACAGGTCCAGGGCGACGTGGAATTCGCAGTAAGTGGCCAGTCGGCCTCACATCCTTGCTTTGCTCACTCGGCCTCCTGACTCTTTTTTTTTTAACATCCTCAAATGTGTACAGCTGATCAGGTTCAGAGATTTCCGTGGGCTTTCGTCTGCTTAGTCAAGCAGGGAACCATATCAATAGGGGAACTAGCTCGACAAGACACGGGCAACCTGTTAACGTTTATGGCAGGCTGTAGATGGATGGGTCTGAGCATTGTACCGTATGATCTTCTCTCATTCCAGGCATTCAGCCCTTTACTGTACTCATAGGGCCCCAAACCACTTAATACAGCTTTCAGCCCCTTCCAGCTGCAACAGTGTTGCCAACCGCCAGTATTTTTACTGGCAGCCAGTAAAAAAATGGTCACTTTTCTGCTGCCAGTAAATGCCAGTAAAAGAAAAAGGTTGCCAGTAAAAAATATGGCTGTAATGCTCGGCTCAGAACTGTGCGTATGCAGCTCAGGTCCGGAGCGGCTGACTCCATCTAAGTGCCTGCTACAGGGTGTTCGGGCGGTGACGGTGGGGGGCGGGTCTGGTGGAGGTGGTAAACAATGAAGCGAGAACCGCTCTAAGCCCCTACACCACCAATAGATCACTCCCGCCCTGTTACACTGACAAGTGCTGGCTCTGCACTAATCCATGGAGCAAAGAAACCACCCTGGACTGCCGCACTATGTAGAAAGTGAATTTATTGCAAAAAAAAAAAAAAGACAAAAAGTGTAAAAACAATGCAATGCAAATGCAAAATCATACAAAGTTAGCCAAAAGTGGACATGTAGGGGAAAAGACTAGCTGATGCGTTTCACATCATGGTTAGATGCTTACTCATAGCTAAGGTGTCTGGTGGAGGTGGTGTCGAAGCGTGTCGTGTGATGTCATGGTGCAAGGGAGCCGAGCGGAGCGGCCAAAGCCTTGTGTGTGGGTCTGCAGGACAGGATTAAGGCAGGCCAGGAGCAGGACTGTCAGTGCTGTTTGGACTGGAGTGGACTGAAGGGACCACCTGGCATGGAGAGAGACTGTCACTGTGACTCAGGAGAGGACGTGTCGTATCAGTGAGGTGTCAGCATCACCTATGCTGCTGCACACTGCTGTCAGTATCACCGTGAGAGTCAATTTCATGAGTGCATCGCCCATTCTAATGTATTGACCTCCTGAGTCCTGTCCCTTAGCTACTTACTATATCTTAAAAAATGTAATATGCTTTTTGCCTTAATATCTACCTTAAATCACATTGCTAATTGCATATTGTACTGTAGCTTAAATACTGGAATTTGCACTTAAAACTGTAATTTTGGAACTTTTGGAACTGCCAGTAAATTATGGGTGTTGTGTCAGTAGATTTCAATCTGGTAGGTTGGCAAAACTGAGCCGCAGCCTGCCATAGTATTTTATAGGCTGCAGGTAGCGGGGCCGGATGTTGCACCTTTCACTCCCAGGGAGGGACGCACAGCAGCCAGACCGCCTTGTAAGTAAAGGACCTAATAAGATAGCATTTTTCACATGCTACACAGATAAAAGGTATATTGCAGCAGGGTAGTGGAGTATCAAAGCCTTGACATTAGCACAGTAATGAAATGGCATGTGACATTTCAGATGTGCTCAGAAGAATAGCCCTTGGCAGGGCCGGTGCAAGGATTTCTGCCTACACAAGCGAAGCTCCATTTTGGCAAACCCCCCCCAACGGCCACCCACCTCCCTTGCAAAAATGTTTCTTTCATTACATGCCAGACGGTGCCCCATTACATGACCAGACCTGCCCCATTACATGACCAGACTGTGCCCCATTACATGACCAGACTGTGCCCCATTACATGACCAGACTGTGCCCCATTACATGACCAGACCGTGCCCCATTACATGACCAGACCGTGCCCCATTACATAGCCAGACCGTGCCCCATTACATGCCAGACCGTGCCCCATTACATGAGACCGTGCCCCATTACATGACCGTGCCCCATTACATGACCAGACCGTGCCCCATTACATGACCAGACCGTGCCCCATTACATGACCAGACCGTGCCCCATTACATGACCAGACCGTGCCCCATTACATGACCAGACCGTGCCCCATTACATGCCAGACCGTGCCCCATTACATGCCAGACCGTGCCCCATTACATGACCGTGCCCCATTACATGACCAGACCGTGCCCCATTACATGACCAGACCGTGCCCCATTACATGCCAGACCGTGCCCCATTACATGCCAGACCGTGCCCCATTACATGACCGTGCCCCATTACATGACCAGACCGTGCCCCATTACATGACCAGACCGTGCCCCATTACATGCCAGACCGTGCCCCATTACATGACCAGACCGCCCCATGCCCCATTACATGACCAGACCGTGCCCCATTACATGACCAGACCGTGCCCCATTACATGCCAGACCTGCCCCATTACATGACCGTGCCCCATTACATGCCAGACCGTGCCCCATTACATGACCGTGCCCCAGACCGTGCCCCATTACATGACCGTGCCCCATTACATGACCGTGCCCCATTACATGCCAGACCGTGCCCCATTACATGCCAGACCGTGCCCCATTACATGCCAGACCGTGCCCCATTACATAGACCGTGCCCCATGCCAGACCGTACATGACCAGACCGTGCCCCGTGCCCCATTACATGACCAGACCGTGCCCCATTACATGCCAGGCCGTGCCCCATTACATAACCAGCCGTGCCCCATTACATGACCAGACCGTGTGCCCCGTGCCCCATTACATGCCAGACCGTCCCCATTACATGACCTGCCCCCATTACATGCCAGACCTGCCCCACCAGACCGTCCGTGCCCTTACCTTATTCCATGCGAATCGCGGCTGTACGATTTTTCAAAAGCCGCGCCTCCGACGTCTTCTGTTCCGTGATAGGTGGAACATTCAGCTTTCCATGAGGCACTGTGTTCAGTGTTCGCCTATCACAGAGGCTCTCTCGTCCAAGGACGAGAGGGCCTCCGTGATAGGCGGACACCAAACCAGGACGAGAGAGCGCCTCCGTGATAGGCGGACACTGAACACAGTGCCTCCTGGGAAGCTGATTGTTTCCGCCTATCACGGAACAGAAGATGTCGGAGGCGCGGCGTTTGAGAAATCATATGGCAGCGATTCTGGTAATTTTTTCGCCCCATCCCAGGCTGCGGACCTGCCCGCCCCCAAGCGGCCGCTTGGTCCGCCTGGTGGTTGCGCCGGCCCTGGCCCTTGGCCACTGCTGTAAACAGCGCAGGAACAGTTACTGACACATACTATAAATTCTATGAAATAGTATTCAAATCTAGAAGCAGGCTTGTCAGATGTTTCCTATTTCCTACAGAGTTGATTTCTGCTACTTCTATGCATATTTTTTCCCTGAAGCAGTGTTGGGATTGTGGGTACCTATATTCACCGACCACATGTGCCAATGATGTACGTAATTTAATTACTACAGTCCTGCAAAACAACGAGATCTTATCCAAAGTCTGCTTATCTGACAAGATTAAAGTTTTGTATGGTCTCCATCAGTAATATGCACAAAAAGTCTCATATGATAGAAAAAGGTGGAAATGGTAAGTTAAATTAAGTGGTGTAGTTGAAGCAGAAGCTTGAATATATTGGGCTAGTGCACCATTTCCCCACCATTTTATCTCAGGGGTACCGCTAAAAGAATTTTTAGGTCTCAGAAAACCCTTATGTTGTAGTATATGTACATAAAAAAATCCCCCCTAAGGGAGAAAAACACTGCGCTAACGTAAAAAAGTGAGAAATATATTGAGTAAAAAAGCTGCCAGTACCAATTACTTAAACCAAAGCAATCCACGAAAATACAAAAAAACTATAGGTACAGCGCTAAAAAAATCATGACATATGTGAAAATGAAAACAAATATTAAATAAAAAATTAAATAAAAAATTTTTTAAGAATAAAGTGGGAGTGATGTGATTGAAAGAAGTGAAATTCAAAAGTGAGGCCCCGTACACACGGCCGAGGTTCTCGCTGAAAATCAGCGAGAACCTCGCTGGAATGCACATTCCAGCGAGGACCTCGGCCGTGTGTACGGTCTCAGCGAGCTTCCCGTCGGGAAGCCCGTCGAGCCGAAATAGAGAGCACGCTCTCTATTTCCTCGACGGCCCGCCTGGAAGAATGGCTGGTTGCCATTCCCGACGGGCGGGTCGCCGATTTCGACGGCCGGCAGAGAACCTCGATGGGCGGAACGATGTGTTCTGCCCGTCGAGGTTCTCTGCCGTGTGTACGGCACCTGATTCAATAATTATAGTCCATAATAACTGAGGTTGAACATAAAATCTTCTTCCACCAAACGACACCCAGTGAATAAGGTTGGCTCCTTACCACAAAGATAGACCGTATATGCACCGGTCAGATGAACCTAGGGATAATTATAGTCTTCCCAGACAGACTTCTCCAAATTGAACATACGATGGTTCCACGATGTTGTTCAAGCAAGATATGGGGTTGTTTTCAAAGGCCCGTGGGAGAGAAAACAAAAAGACCCATAGTGTAGTATGTAAAGATACCGGGTTTATTGTACATAGGAATAAATGGAAATGCACTCACACTTTGTTGTGAATAACAGCGCGGTATGAAAATGCAAAGTTGCGGCGTCTCCTCTATTCCGTGTTGGGGCTCCGTGCTGTGTAATCCGTATCCGGTGGACGTAATGACGTACCACTGCTTCAATATATATATTCATGTAGAGAATACATGGGGGTATATTCTCTGAGTGACAAGCAGAATCCTCAGAATATATATCCTATTCACTGAATAGCTGAGCAATTTGATTGGTTGTCTTTGATCTGAAAGACAGGAACCACATCCTGTCTTGCAGAGTGTCAGGTAATTTTTACTCCCAGCAGGAGTCACTAATTAGTATTAGGGAGCCAACCAGTATACATCCTTGTATACCAATTAGCTCTCTTTTAATAAGTAATTAGATTACCTGTGGCCTAAGAAATGGTTTGATGTGTAAACTAGACTTCATCCTGTCTCGTTGCCTATTTGACAATGGACAAGTGTCTTTTGATGTGTAACATGTAATTACAGGTTACTGAAATCTGGCCTGTATATGTTGGACTTACACAAATATATAACACCCAACATATTAGTACATATACAACACCTTACTCATCAGCCAATTTATTAGGTACACCTTGCTATTACCAGGTTGAAACGCTTGAGAACTGCCTCCATTCTCAGTGGCATAGATTCACAAGGTGAATCCTTAAGATGTTGGAAACATTGGTCCATAGTGACATGATAGAGTTACTGCAGATTTGTTGGCTGCTCATCCACAATGAAAATCTCCCATTCCACCACATCCCAAAGATGCTCTATTGGATTGAGATCTGGTGACTGTGGAGGCCATTGGAGTACAGTGACCTCATTGTCATGTTCAAGAGACCAGTCGTGAGATGATATGAGCTTTGTGACATGGTGCATTTGTAGTGGGGTACCTCTCTGTCCAGATTCCGGTGCAGGTCCCTTTAACCACTTCAGGCCCGCGCTACCGTCGGATGACGGCAACAGCACGGGCCTGAATATCCAACATGCCGTCATTTGACGGCATGTCATTCTGGCGTTCCCAGCGCGCGCTGTAGTACGCGCTGCGGGGAAGCCCTGTGTTGTCCGTGTCCCTTGGACCGGCCAATCACAGATCGCGGCAAACGGCCAATCAGAGTGGCCGTTTGCGATGCGATCTGTGGGCGAATGAGAGATGATCTCTCATAGATCATCTCTCATTGCCGTTTTACACAGAGACAGCGTCCTGTCTCTGGAGGGGAGGAGCCCGATCTGTGTTCCTTCCTACATAGGGACACAGATCGGTCACCCCCCCAGATCGGTCTCCCCCCACAGTTAGAACACACCTAGCATACACATTTAACCCCTTCCTCACCCCCTAGTGTTAACCCCTTCAATGCCAGTCACATTTATACTGTAATTAGTGCATATTTATAGCACTGATCGCAGTATAAATGTGAATGGCGCCAAAAATGTGTCAAAAGTGTCCGATGTGTCCGCCATAACGTCGCAGTACCAATAAAAATCGCAGATCGCCGCCATTTCTAGTAAAAAAAAAATAATAAAAAATAATAATTCTCTCCCCTATTTTGTAAGCGCTATAACTTTTGCGTAAACCAGTCGCTTATTGCGATTTTTTTTTTTTTTTTACCAAAAATATGTAGAAGAATTTGTATCGCCCTAAGCTGAGAAAAACATTTTTTTTTTTTTAATTGGGATATTTATTATAGCAACAAGTAAAAAATATTGTATTTTTCTTCAAAATTGTCGCTCTTTTTTGTTTATAGCGCAAAAAATAAAAAAATCGCACAGGTGATCAATTACCACCAAAAGAAAGCTCTACTTGTGGGGAAAAAAGGACGTAAATTTTGTTTGGGAGCCACGTCGCACGACCGCGCAATTGTGAGTTAAAGCGACGCAGTGCCGGAAGCTGAAATTTTACCTGGGCAGGAGGGGGGTGTAAGTGCCCAGTATGCAAGTGGTTAACTCAACTCCCCACAATCCTCTGAGCTCCTGGACACGCCCAGGGGATATAAATGTCAGCTCCATCCAGCTTCCTGTGCTCAGAGAGATCCTGCCTGATGGGACAGCAGTGATTGGGCAAGTGAGCTGTTCCCAGGTGCTGGGTCCTCCCCTGTTAAGCCTGGTGTGCGGGCCACCAGCAGTGAGCACAAGAGCATGCAGCATCTTTCCAAGCCCCAGTCACTGGAGAGGACTCCGTTACAGTCTATTTGGGGAAGCTGTCCATGGATTGGGTTGGTCCTATCTGCAGCCACCAGAACCTCCTGACCGAAGCAAGTAGCAAGCAGTTCCAGTGGGAAGACTGTGCTATCTTGGACACATGAGATTCTTTAGCCCTCTATTCTATCTGTAGATTGAACTCAGAACACGACATTAGTAGAACTGCAGTATAGTTGTTATATCCTTTCCCGTTATAGTTCATATTAATGTTTTGTACTGTATACCCGTGTTCACATGATCTGCTGCACAATTTGTGTTGAATTTCATTGTTAAGTAAAGTAGAAATTGCATATCACCACTGGTCTGGTCATTTGGCTGAAAACCGTTACGCAACACATTATCCTGCTGGAAGAAGCCATCAGAAGATGGGTACATTGTAGTCATAATAAAGGGATGGGCATGGTCAGCAACAATACTCAGGTAGGCTGTGGTGTTTAAACTATGCTTAATAGGTACTAAGGAGACCAAATGTGGCAAGAAAATTTCCCCCACACCATTACACCACCAGCCTTAACTATTGATATAAGGCAGGATTGTTCCATTCTTTTATGTTGTTTACGTCAAATTCTGACTCTACCATCTGAACGTTGCAGCTGGAATTAAGACTCATCAGACCAGGCAATGTATTTACAATCTTCTATTGTCCAATTTTGGTGAGCCTGTGTGAATTGTAGCCTCAGTTTCCTGTTCTCGGCTGACAGGAGTGGCACATGGTGTGGTCTTCTGCTGCTGTAGCTCATCTGCTTCAAAGCTTGATGTGTTGTGCATTCAGAGATGATATTCTGCATACCTTGGTTTTAACAAGTGGTTATTTGTGTTGTTGCCTTTCTATCAGATCAAACCAGACTGCTCATTCTCCTCTGACATCAACAAGGAATTTTCAGCCACACAACTGCCACTCACAAATGGCGTCAGACTTCGAAATATACCGGCACTCTCGATGTGAGGTTAAATAACCTCAGCTCAAGGAACCCCTAGCAACCTCTGGAGGAACTCTGGGGTTCTATGGAGCCTTGGTTGAGAATGGCTACTTTACATGCTTAGTAAAAATACATTACATTTTTAGCAAAATCCTAAATTCTAGATATCAATATCTTGACACACATGTTGCCAATGGTACAGCCAAACTTTCACGGAGAATGGCTGGGTTATAGTCTACACTTGAATAAAGAAGTCTTTTAAAAGTGTGTTGAAAGATTTGAATGGTCAGTGAATGCTAAATGACATGAATAAAACAATCCCACCTAAGATGAGGTACAGTGCAACTCTAATGCCGCGTACACACGATCACTTTTTGTGATGGAAAAAAATGTAATTTTTAAAAACGTCATTTAAAATTATCGTGTGTGGGCAAAACGTCGTTTTATGTCTTCTGAAAAACGACCAAAAAAAATTCGAACATGCTCGAATTTTTTATGTCATTTTTAAAAATGTAATTTTTTGTGTCATAAAAAATGATCGTGTGTTGGCAAAACTGCGTAAAAAATTACGTTTTAAACCCGCACATGCCCAGAAGCAAGTTAGGAGACAGGAGGTAAAACTACCATTCATAATGGAGTAAGCACATTCATCACGCTGTAACAGACAAAAAAGCAGGAATCGTCTTTTACTAACAAGTAACCAGCTAAAAACAGCCTCAAGGCAAATAGAACTTCCCCTTTAGAGTGCCGTTGTTTTGTTCATCATTTTCCAAAAATGATGGTGTGTACGCAACGTCATTTTTGAAAATGAAGTTTGAAAAATTTCGTTTTTTTTCATGAAGGAAAATGACATTTTTATTCATCACAAAAGTTGATCGTGTGTACGAGGCATAATAGTACAAAAGAATGTCAAAGTTTAAAGGTTCACTAAAGGAAAAACATTTTTTTGAGAAATAGCTTGCTTTACCTTATAGCAGTCTTAATTTCATGTCCTCATTGTCCGTTTTTGCTTTGAAGTAGCTGCAATCCTTTGCTGAAATCCTCACTTCCTGGTTGTCTGTCTCCTTAGTAAAAATCTCATGCAAGCTTCTCACTGTGGTCCAAGACGTGCTCGTCCCTGTTCTCTGAACTACAGCACTGTGTGTGAACGTGCAGCAGAGAATTGAAGGGGATGTGAGCATTGTGTGGCTAAGACCATAGTACCTCCTCCCTTTGAATAACTTTAGTTTCTTCCCCTGCACTTGCACTGCACTGTCTTGCTGGCTGTGTGGGTGGGTGGGTTGAATAACTTGAATATCGTTGGGCGGTATAGTGGGAGGTATAGTAGGCGGGCTATTTAAATCAGTGCACAGAGCGTGCGTCCCGTTTTTTTTTTTTTTAACTGTGCATGCGCGATGCGCAAAGCATACTGGGAAATGTAGTTCCCAGCATGACGAAACCAGATAGATGCAGGTAAGAGATACGATGGAATTGAATCGCATCGCTTTTCACTTAAAAAAAAATGACTAAACTATTATGTCTTTATAGGCTACCGCAGGGCTTTTTAGCAAATATTTTTTTTTTCTTTAGTGATAATGATGACACTCCTAAATTAATCAAATCGAAGGAACTTTATTGCAGAGAAAATGTGTAGGCTACATTTAAAGAGGTTGTAAACCCTTACATATTACACAGTGAAGTGACTGGCCTTGGGTGATACACAAAGGTGAAACGAACCCCCTTACATAAGTTGTATCTGTCTATCTGCAGTCTTCTCTTCTCCAGAATCCATTCAAAGTCCAGAATTGATAAAGCTTGTCTAAGCGTTCAGAAAAAAGGGAGCGTAGAGCTGAAGTCACACTCTGCAGGGCTCAGTGAGGAGAGCTCTCAGAGAGAAGGGATACTCCCCCTTCACACGGCTCACAGGAACCAAGCCGAGGCTTTCAATTAACTGGCGGTCCCTGCCCTGTCACCTTTTTTCTCTTGGTGTCAAGAAAACTTGTCAAAAGTGACTTATGCTGATGGAGGAGCAGAGAAACAAAGCAGCAGACAGAAATGACACTTAGTGCTCCGGATAGAGATAAGTACACACTACAGAGGAATATGCTCATGTCTGAGGTTTAAATCCACTTTAAACAATGCCATTAAAGCAAGTTGATATCTGATATATACTGTATGTTTAACTTTATGCTTTGTTAACTGCTTACTGACCAGCTGCTGTCATTTTACGGAGGCAGTTCGGCTCTCCTGGGCGAGAGCCCCCGTAGCTATACATTGGCTCTTTTGCGGCCACTAGGGGGGAGTGTGCGAGCGCCCCCCGCTCGCCCCCGAGTCCTGTGCGCGTGCCCGGCGGGCACGATCGCTCGTTACAGAGCAAGGACCGGGAGCTATGTGTGTAAACACACAGCTCCCAGACTTGTCAGCGGGGGAAATGCTGATCTTCTGTTTATGCAATGTATGAACAGAAGATCACTGATTTCCCCTAGTGAGTCCACCCCCCCCCCCCCCATACAGTTAGAACACACCCAGGAACACACTTAACCCCTTCACTGCCAATGGCATTTTTATAGTAATCCAATGCATTTTTATAGCATTGATCGCTAAAAAAAATGCCAATGGTCCCAAAAATGTGTCAAAAGTGTCCGAAGTGCTCGTCGTAATGTCGCAGTACTAAAAAAAAAAACGCTGATCGCCGCCATTAGTAGTAAAAAAAAAAAAAAAGTCATAAAACTACCCCTTATTTTGTAAAGAAAAAGGAAAAAAGGGGGGGACACCCGGAGGTGTTTGGGACTTTAAATGAGAATACCTCTGTGATGTATCTCCATCCTAGTGTGTGGACTTTATATGAGATTACATCCATACTATATCTCCATCCCATATGCGGAAAATTGCAACAAAGGGAATTTGGGACTTTAAATGAAACAGTGGGGTAATATGGGGACAAAAAATGAGAAAACAAGCCATAAGCAAAATATTTGTGTATTGAAAGAATAGAACATATAGTAAACAAACAATTAGCTTGTACAAAAGTACAGAACATACATTTGATACCTAATACAATAGTTGGTATAAAAATACAAAGTGACAGTCAATGGCAACATATATAACCACATAGAGGCTGAACCCACCACATAGCCACGCAGTAAATACCCACATATAAAATATAAATAGATCATAAAAGTACTGAAAAATCAGAAGATAATCAGAATGGGTCCCATAAACGCGTATAGCTACATCTTTGTAAGCCGACGCGGCGTTTCGTGTCGTTTTGATATGAAAACACTCCTCAGGGGCTGATGTAGTGGGATATCTGGAATACAGATTTGATTAATGATCAAAGTATTAAAATTAAATCCACCAGAAAAGATAGTAAATCAATTCTGGTTACTTACATAGTATGCCTACTATGTAAGTAACCAGAATTGATCAGCGTTTTTTTTTAGTACTGCAAATGTATGTTCTGTACTTTTGTACAAGCTAATTGTTTGTTTACTATATGTTCCATTCTTTCAATACACAAATATTTTGCTTATGGCTTGTTTTCTCATTTTTTGTCCCCATATACCCCACTGTTTCATTTAAAGTCCCAAATTCCCTTTGTTGCAATTTTCCTTATTTTGTAAACGTTATAACTTTTGCGCAAACCAATCAATAAAGGCTTATTGCGTTTTTTTTTTTTACAAAAAAATATGTAGAAGAATACGTATCGGCCTAAACTGAGGAAAAAAATTTTTTGGGGGATATTTATTATAGCAAAAAGTAAAAAATATTGCATTTTTTTCAAAATAGTCGCTCTATTTTTGTTTATAGCACAAAAAAAAGGATTTTTAATAACAGCTTACCTGTAAAATCCTTTTCTTGAAGTACATCACGGGACACAGAGCGCATAGCCATTACATATGGGTTATATGGGTACCTTCAGGTGTGGACACTGGTGTAATCAACTTCACAGGAAGTTCCTCCCTATATAACCCCCTCCCACTGAGAGTGCTTCAGTTTTGTAGCAAGCAATTTCAATTTCCGAGGTTACACAATGTTCCCCAAAAGAGGGGTGGGAGCTCTGTGTCCCGTGATGTACTTCAAGAAAAGGATTTTACAGGTAAGCTGTTATTAAAAATCCTTTTTTCTTTATCGTACATCACGGGACACAGAGCGCATAGCCATTACATATGGGATGTCCCAAAGCAATGCTCCATGAAGGGAGGGAGACCGTAAGGCCAAAAATAGCTAAACAAAAAAACATTATCAGGAGGTAAAATAGCTCCACCAACAGAAAAAAAGGGGGCGTGAACCGGGCCAGAGGATTCTATACTGCTGCCTGTAGGACCGCCTGCCCAAATGCTGCGTCCGTAGCCTTTGTGACGTCCAACTTATAAAATTTAGTAAACGTATGTACGGAAGACCAGGTTGCCGCTTTGCAAACCTGTGCCATAGAGATCTGATGGTGTGCCGCCCAAGAGGCACTCATGGCCCTCGTAGAATGGGCTTTAACTGATAAGGGAGGTGGAACGCGCTTCAGACCATAGGCCTGAAAAATCAGCTGCTTAATCCACCTAGCCAAGGAAGACTTGGCAGCCGGCTGACCCTTCTTGGGGCCATCCGGAAGAACGAAAAGCACATCTGTTTTCCGAATCTTTTCTGTAGCCTTGAGATAAACCCTCATGGCTCGGACCACATCCAAAGTATGAAGCAATCTTTCCTCTCTGGACTGGGGAGTAGGAAAGAAGGATGGTAGGACTAGGTCCTGATTCAAGTGAAAACTGGATATGACCTTAGGAAGGAAAGGAGGTTGAGGCCGCAGAACCACTCTGTCCTTATGCAGAATCAGGTACGGTTCCCTGCAAGACAAGGCTGCCAGCTCGGAGACCCTTCTGGCCGAAGCCATAGCCACCAAGAAAACCAACTTTCGGGTTAGCAGCACAAGAGGGATTTCTGTCAGAGGTTCAAACGGCTGCTTTTGTAAAGCTGACAAGACCAGATTTAAATTCCAGGGGCAGAGGGGAGCTCTAATAGGGGGATTCACATGCAAGACCCCCTGCAAGAAGGTTTTCACAAGCGAATGCGTGGCCAAAGGCCTTTGAAACCATATCGATAAGGCAGACACCTGCCCCTTTAGAGTACTAAGAGCCAACCCCTTGTCAACGCCAACCTGGAGGAATCGCAAGATCCTGTCAATAAAAAACTTGCGAGGATGCCCTCCTTGAGACTCGCACCACTCCACATAGGTCCTCCAGACTCTGTAATAGATATTTCTAGAGACTGGCTTTCTAGCCTGAATTAACGTAGATATGACTTGGGCTGAGAGGCCTCTGCCCTTAAGAATTAGGGATTCAGCCGCCAAGCCATCAAATTTAGCTGCTGTGAAGCAGGGTGGTAGATCGGGCCCTGAGACAGCAGATCTGGGCGCAGGGGGAGTGGCCACGGTGCCCCTACTGACATCCTTACGATGAGTGCGTACCAAGCCCTTCTGGGCCAGGCTGGGGCCACCAGGATCACCGGCCTGCGCTCCACCCTGATCCTTCGTAGAAGGCGGGGAATCATCTGTAGTGGAGGGAACGCATACAGGAGAGAAAACTGGTGCCAGGGGCAAACCAACGCATCGGTCCCGTAGGCCGAGGGGTCCCTGGCTTGGGATACGAATTTGTCCAATTTCTTGTTGAATCTTGTTGCCATGATGTCCACAACTCCGAATCTTTGGCAAATCTCTTGGAATACCTGGGGGTGAAGAGACCACTCTCCCGGGAGTAACTGTTGACGACTCAAAAAATCTGCTTGAGAATTGTCTATCCCTGGGATGAACACTGCTGAGATGCAGGGTACATGGGCTTCGGCCCATGAGAAAATCAGGTTTACTTCCCTTTGAGCCGCTAGGCTCCTTGTGCCCCCCTGGTGGTTTATGTATGCCACCGCCGTGGCATTGTCGGACTGTATCCTTACTGGCAGACCCTGCAGGGGGAGAGTCCAGGCGACCAGGGCCAACCGAGCAGCTCTGATCTCTAGGACATTGATGGGAAGCAGACTTTCTGCCTCTGACCACTGTCCCTGCTGGGTCCGTTTTCCTAAGATTGCCCCCCAACCTGTTAGGCTGGCATCTGTGGTTACTATTTTCCACGTGATGGGGCAAAATGTTTTCCCTTTTGACAATTTTTGAGGGACCAGCCACCAGTACAGGCTGCGCCTGACTCCTGGGGAAAGACCTAATGGACGGTCTAATGCCTGTACGGACCTGTTCCAAGCAGAGAGAATAGCTGCCTGGAGAACTCTGGTATGGATCTGGGCATAGGGCACTGCTTCGAAGGCGGCTACCATCTTTCCCAGCAGTCGCATGCATAGGCGAATAGTCGGCCTCTTTTTGCCTAGGAGACTATTTGAATTGTTTGAGTCAATGACCTGATCTTTTCTTGAGGTAAAAATATCCTCTGGCATTCTGTATCTAACCGAAGGCCTAGATATTCCAACTGTCTTGTGGGTTACAACCTCGATTTTCCTTGGTTCACAACCCACCCGAATTCTTGTAGATGCCGAACTGTGCGGACTACTGCATGATTGAGGTTGGAAGCTGATCTGTCGATAACCAGGAGATCGTCCAGGTATGCCAGGACCAAAATGCCTTCTGTCCTTAGGACGGCTAGCACCGGGGCTAACACCTTTGTGAATACCCGCGGAGCTGTTGCCAACCCGAAAGGGAGGGCTACGAACTGGAAATGACTTTGATCTATCATAAACCGAAGAAACTTGTGATGTGCTGGTAGATCGGCACATGCAGATATGCATCCTTTATGTCTATAGATGCTAGAAAGTCGCCTTGATGCAGGCTGGCTGTCACTGAACGTATGGAATCCATACGAAAGGTCTGAATCTTTAGAAAGCGATTTAGGCGTTTGAGGTCTAGGATAGGCCTGACGTCGCCATTGGGTTTTGGTATAATAAAAAGGTTGGAGTAGAATCCCAGACCCCTTTCTTGGGTTGGTACTTCTACAATTACTCCTTGGAGCAAGAGGCGATCCAACGCCTTTACGAGAGAGGCCCTCTTTAAAAGCGGGTCGCTTGGAAGACTTGACCCCTGAAAATGAGGAGGGGGGATTTCTCGAAACTCTAGTTTGTAGCCTGTGGCTACCACGGACCGAACCCAAGAGTCGGGAATTCTGGCCTTCCAGACTTCGGAGAAAAACTGAAGTCTTCCCCCCACCCAAGAGAGTGGGGGCGCCCCTTCATGAATCTGACTTGATGACTGGTTTAGCCGGCCTGCGAGACCAGGGCCTCTTGTTTGCCGCGGCTTGTCCCTGTGGGCGGCTATTAACTGCTGAACGCCCGGGAGGCCGTCGATACTGACGGGAAGTCGAAGGGGCCGAGCCTGCAAAGGCCTGTCGTTTAAACGCGGGCCCACGCGGTCTTTTCTTGACCGGTAAGGAAGAACTTTTACCACTTGATATGGTTTGGATATATTTATCTAGGTCTTCACCGAATAGTCTTCCCCCATGAAAGGGAAACCCTGCTAAAAGCTTTTTGCAGGGTGCCTCTGCTGACCAGTTCTTTAGCCACAAAAGACGACGCATGTGAACCACCAGCAGAGATAACCGGGATGCCTGTTGGATGGAGTCCTTAATAGCATCTACTGCAAAGCAGAGAGCCCTAGGGAAATCTGCTAATTCACGAGTTTGCTGAGCCGGCATGTCCTTTAATATCTGTTTTGCCTGATCCTTTAAGGCCTGACAAACGCCAATGGCTGCCACCGCTGGCTGAACCATGGCACCTACTGTGGTGAAAGAAGCCTTCAGTAGGGTCTCTAATTTTTTGTCGACCGGATCCTTGAACATCTGGACATTTTCAACCGGACAGGTCAGGGATTTATTCACGCAGGAAATGGCCGCGTCCACTGTGGGGAGTGCCCATTTCTTTAAAAATTCCTCTTCCATAGGATAGAGAATAGAGAACCTCTTAGGAGGGATAAAGATCCTATCAGGTCGAGCCCAATCCTGGTAAATCACGCTCCGCAGAAGGGGGTGAATCGGAAAAGACACACAAGTTAATGGAGCCTTTAAAGAACCCAATGAGGATACCACAGGGGCTACTAGTTCTGGCACTGGAAGTTTAAAAGCAGTGCGAGCCATATCGGTCAAAGACTGGATCCACAGGCTCTCCGCTTGAGAGGCCGAAAAATATTCATCTACAGTGGAACCCTCCATGTCTGAACCGTCGGGACTTGGGTCTGCTTGATCCCCTTGTGGGTCCCGTTCCTCCGAAGAGGAGACCTCCGCATCTGAAAACACCAAACTAGGTGAGGGGGATCTAGCCCGTTTGCTACTTGGCAAAGGGCGGGCAAACAAAGCAGTTAACCTTTTCTCTAGCCCACCCAGGGTGGTCGCTAGCATTTCTTCCGTTACGTAAACGGGAATGGGTGGATCGGGGGCCGCCTCTGCCCCCAGCACCCCCAATGGCTCTTGTACTATGCTACTCGGTGGTCTAACTGGTGAGGGTGGGGCCGTTGAAGCCTGGCCCAAATCCTCTGACCCCGATGGAGACCCCTTTTGTTTCTTGGCACCTTTTGCAGCCTTGGCTGGCCCTGATCCCTTTGGAGCCATTGCACAACCTTGAGTCACCCCTATAGCCAACACCTGACTGTTGTAGCTAGGAGGAGTAATTAATATGAGAACAGGCTGAGGAAAATGAAAAATTTTGTATATATTTTTTTTTTTTATATTTTTTTCCAAAAAAAATTATTTATTTTTTTTACCCGCCTGGGAGGTGGCAATACTGAGGAAAACCTGTGAGTATTGCAACACCAATGCCCGTTAGCCGGAGTCCAAGGTTGACTCAGATACTGCTGGATCTAAGGCTGAGTCCCTTTAAGCAAAAAAACTTTTTTTTTTTTTTTTTTCTGGTCAATAGTGGAACTAAGTCCTAGACCTGAAGATCCACAAACCGCCACTGGGTGTCACTGTGGCCAAAAGACCCAGCTGCGCGCTCTGTGTCCTTCTTCCTCTGCTTCCAGGAGGGAAAAGACCAGCCAGAGAGAAACGTTTTACTTTTAACTGACCCTGACGCTGCTGGCCCGCCCCCCCAACGCACGCCGACGCTATAAAAGGCGGCGTGCACGCGCCCACGCGCGCGCACCCCCCCCCCCCACGCTGAACAACATGGAGGAAGCAGAGAGCAGAGGAAAAGCATGGACCAGCGCCAGCAGCACCAACAGACACCAGGTAAGCACTAATCCTTACTGTAGTGCACACAGAGAGGAAGCTGTCCCCATAGGCTTCCTAAGAAACAGGAGTTTTCACCAGCAATTCCCTCTTTATAGTACGTGGGGCTGCAGTATCAATGCTAACAGGCAGACCTGGGGTGAGTAGCAAATATATATCTTAAACAAGTATACATATATCTACATGTTATCTGGGTAAACATTAGTACATCCCATCCTGCCTAAAAAGACATAGTGGAGATAGTGGCTGATGCACAAGCATACCATTAGCCAACCCAGAACCCCCAGGGGGATACCTACTGTCGAACCAAGTCCCGCAGGTTCCCTCTTACCTGCTCCACGCCGCAGGGTATTGCAAACTGCAAGAGGCCCAATCTTCTCCCATCTCCGTGGGTATTGTCTCGGACCTTCAGGGACCGGGGTCCTGTGTTTAAGGAACCCACACCCCTGGACCTATATAGCATCCTGGCATCAGTAGCGTTTAGTCCTGGGAGAGACCAAGGCACTGGAGCCCAGAATCCAGCCCTCCAAGGAGAGGCATTATAGGCAACACCCCACGCAGGCAGGGCCCGGGTACCGTACTCCTTGGCTTTGAAGCACTTCGGACGGATCCGGCTAGCTATCCTGGGTCCCGAGACCTCCGAGGGACAGCTAGACGTGACCAACACCTAAGACACTGGCGAAAAAACTGAAGCACTCTCAGTGGGAGGGGGTTATATAGGGAGGAACTTCCTGTGAAGTTGATTACACCAGTGTCCACACCTGAAGGTACCCATATAACCCATATGTAATGGCTATGCGCTCTGTGTCCCGTGATGTACGATAAAGAAAAATAAATACAGCAGAGATGATCAAATACCACCAAAAGAAAGATCTATTTGTGGGGAAAAAAGGACGCCAATTTTGTTTGGGAGCCACGTTGCATGACCGCGCAATTGTCAGTTAAAACGACGCAGTGCCGAATCGCAAAAAGTGCTCTGGTCATTGGGCAGCAATATGGTCCGGGGGTTAAGTGGTTAAAAGTGATAAGTAGACTTGCATTCAGTTAGAAAGTCAATATGTGTATTTATTAGTTATTTGCAGGGAGATTGTGCTGGCAAAAAAAGCCATGTACTTAAAAACTGCCCACGTATGAAGTTTAGTTCTTACTGTCCAAGACACACTGCAAAAAAAGCTATTCACAACTATGAGACTCTATTGCCTCCTACTGGCTTAACTTGGATCTCAAGTGCTGTACACAGTTACAGTTACATGTGCTAAATATATCAAATTTATAGTTAAAAAAAAGTATTGAGTTTAAAACAATTCTACTCACCTAGCTGGATGCAGCATCGATCCGATGTTGCATCTGTCTCCAGCCACCGCTGCATTGATCGCTCAGTTCTCCCCTCCGCTCTGAGCAAACAGCAGTGACTATCAGTCACTAGCTCTCTGCTCTCGCCCTTACTGGAGTGCCAGGCTGTGGAGGGGGCAGGAGGAGCTGGCTCGGGCACTTGCTGAGAGGCTCAGCCAGATGCTGGTACAGGCACCTGGGTAAATCTGACTGTAAATTCAAGATCTTTCCAGAGACTGGACTGGCTGAGTGATGTAAAAGCCTGCTGTCGGCTGAGGACAGGTGACAGGAGTGCAGAACAAAGTGCTCTCCTGTGGTCCTACTTCTTCTTTAAAGCAGAACTAAACCCAAAATCATAAATTTGCAGCTTACTAATCGGTAGATGTGGTGGCTGCATTGGTTTTCTTTTAATAGGCTTTTCCCCCCCTGTTTTCACCTGGTGATCTGGCTAGTAACATACAGTACCTCATGTATTAGAGTGCCCCTACTGTGAGTGAAGGAGCACAGGGGTCACCTTTGGACAGCAGGATTGTCAGTCTGGGGGGAGGGAGTGTTAGATGTACTAGCAGATTTAGATACAAAACAGATTGAAGCCAAACGCCAGATAACACTTTATAAGCAGTTACAGCAGTTTTTTGGGATAAAGGTTTTATACAAATAAATTAAAGCTTATCGTTGTAAGTACCCTTGCTACTGTTAGATTGGTCTGTCATCTCTGTAACCGATATATATAGTCTACTGAAAAACGATCACAATAAAAAAAAAGAAAGCCTAAAATATAAAATGTATGCAGCCATTATATCTAAAAAAAAAAAAAATGGTAAGCTGGCTGCAAGTTAAAAAAAATTGTTTTGGGGTTTAATACCACTTTAAAGTGGATGTCCCCCTGAAAAAATATTAAAAGCCAGCAGCTAAAAATACTGCAGCTGCTGACTTTTAATATTAGGACACTTACCTGTCCTGGATTCCAGCGCCGTCCGCAGCAAAGGACGAGCGATCGCTCGTCACCCTGCTGCTCCCCCCTCCATCCACGGTGAGGGAACCAGGAAGTGATGCGCTCCGGCATCACTGCCTGGTTCCCTACGGCGCATGTGCGAGTCGCGCTGCGCCCGCCGATTGGCTCCCGCTGTGTGCTGGGAGCCGAGTGTTCCCAGCACACAATGGGGGATGGACGGGATGTGGAAAAAAAAAAAAACGTCTTTTGCCCGAGACGTGTGGCCAGAAGTGGGTGCTAAAACCTGTCTTTAGACAGGTATCTGCACCCCCCTCCCCCTGAAAGATGTCAAATGTGACGCCGGAGGGTTCCGATCAGCGGAAGTTCACTTTAGGGTGGAGCTCCGCTTTAAAGTATAAGTTCACCTTTGGGAAGAAGTTACATGTTCCCTGGTGGAACATTAGGGCCTTTAGTTTGAGGGACCGATAGAAAATAGCCATTTTAGGGGGGACTGTAAAGGATTGTGATAAGTATAATGATAACCAGAAAATGCCTACTTTCTATGCATCTTTTCTATACTATAAAGTCTATATTGCTTTTGTATGTACACAATTGCTTTAACTTTTCCTTACTCAAGAGAGCCTCTAACAACACCCCTTCCCACTGAGTCAAGGGTGACTGAAGATAAAAATGGCGCTTGTCCCTTGTACCCATGCATGCTGAAATATGTGAAAGTGAAGACAGACCAGAGGACAATCAAGCTTTGACCATCACGTTTTTGTACGCTTCTTGGATTTCAGCCAGCCAATCAGATGTGCTTTTTAGATTCACATTAACATAATAGCGACGTATCGTGCCGTGTGTAACAGGTGAACCTGTTTTCCTTTCATCGCAGATAGAATGTTTTTTTAGGTATGGTTGAGAAATGACGTAGTAATGACTTCAGCAAACGATGTCTCAATATTTAAGGATATGTAACAAAATGTATTGATTTCCTGATATGTTCTTTAAATTGTACTGACTTTATTCCGAAAATAAACTTAAACTTGAAAAAAAAAAGAGCTTGGTACTGCCTGTAATAAACATAGATAAGGAAGTGATTGAACTGAACAGATGTGTCAGTGAGTTACTCCCGGCATGCACGCAAATCTACACTCTACAATTCGGAACATCAGTAGAAATCCATTTGAACCCCTTTGAGGTTCAGAAACCTCACAGTATATATACGTTGCTTTGCCTGCCGGTGTCATTCTGCCGACATAGCGGCAAGTGGTTAATGTACTACCACGACAAGATTGTCGATTGTGGCCTGTGGAATGTTGGTCCATTCCTCTTCAATGGCTGTTACGAAGTTGCTAGATATTGTCAGGAACTGGAACACGCTGTTGTATGCGCTGATCCAGAGCATCCCAAACATGTTCAATGGGTGACATGTCCGGTGAGTATGCTGGCCATGCAAGAACTGGGATATTTTCAGCTTCCAGAAATTGTGCACAGATCCTTGCAACATGGGACTGTGCATTATCATACTGCAACATGTGTTTACCAACATCACAGGGATCTGTACAAGGAGCAATGTGGGAGTTTTTTTTTATTCCCTGCAAAACAGGAAGACAAGAAACAGCCACATTGATTAGCAAAAGCAGCACACAATTAACCCCTTAATTGCCCCCTAAAATGTTAAATCCTTCCCGGCCAGTGTCATTAGTACAGTAACTAGCATTAGCGCTTATTGCTGTATTAGCGCCACTGGTGATGTCAGTTCCCACCCAGTGTAAATTCTTGGCAGATTTCCCACCAGACTAAAAGTCACTAATCACCTCCATTTCTAGTATAAAAATAAATACAAATTCCAGTAGACACACTATACCGTATTTATCGGCGTATACCGCGCCCTTTTTTGCCCTGAAAATCAGGGCAAAATCGTGGGTGCGCGGTATACGTCGATAGCCGCTTTCCTGCGCCGAGTTTCAAATACTGCGCCGGCATATACCGAGCGCAGTACACTCGGGTATAGTCGGGCAGACTCGGCTCCTCTCGCGCTGACGTCCTGGACGTACAGGACGTGAGCGCGAGAGTAGCCGAGCCTGCCCGACTATTCACGAGTGTACTGCGCCTGCATATACCGAGTGCAGTACACTCGCGTATAGTCGGGCAGGCTCGGCTCCTTTCGCGCTCACGTCCTGTACGTCCAGGACGTCAGCGCGAGAGGAGCCGAGTCTGCCCGACTATACCCGAGTGTACTGCGCTCGGTATATGCAGGCGGAGTATTTGAAACTCGGCGCGGGAAAGCAAGGAGGATGCCGCGAGGACGCCGGGCCCGCCGAAAAGGACACCGTACCCGCCGAAGAAGACACCGTACCCGCCGAAGAAGACACCGTACCCGCCGAAGAAGACACCGTACCCGCCGAAGAAGACACCGGACCCGCCGAAGAAGACACCGGACCCGCCGAAGAGGACACCCGAAGCTGCAGACGGACGCCGGACCGGATGAAGAGGACACCCGAAGCCGCCGATGGACACCGCGCAAGATACCAAAACTGTAAGTACAAAAAACTTTTCCACAGGAATGGCGGCAACTTTAGGGGTGCGCGCTATATGCGGGAGCGCGCTATACCCCGATAAATACGGTAGTTTGTAGTTGCTATTAAAGCGGAGCTCCACCCTGATATATATATATTTTTTTTAAATCTAAAAAAAAAAAAAAAAATGAAATGGAAAAAAATAAAAAAAAAAAATACTCACCCTAAATAGGCTGTTGCTATGCGGAAGTCCCGAATCTGCCCTCATGATCCGCGGTGCTGTTTTCTTCCTCCTCCTCCTCTTCTCGGTGTCTTCTTGTTAATGGGCCGCGCTGCCTTCTGGGAACTGTGTGTATCCCAGAAAGCAGCCGGACCATTCACAAAGCGCTGCGTCGCTCGCACATGCGCAGTAGGAAACGGGCAGTGAAGCCGCACGGCTTCACTGCCTGTTTCCCTGACTGTGGATGGCGGTGCCGGGATCGAGGATCGGCATCGGCGGGGGCCGTCAGCGCGGGCGCCTAGGACAGGTAAGTGTCCTTATTCAAAGTCAGCAGCTACACTGTTAGTAGCTGCCGACTTTGAAAAAAAAAAAAAAAATTCCGGCTGGAGCTCCGCTTTAAGCCGGATTTCCATCAGACAAATGCGTGGAATTTTGTCCGAAGGGCGTTGGCCATAAACTTGTTCTGCAAACAGACAGCAAAACTTTATCAGCTAACAAATACAAAACTACGTGTTTTTTCTGCTTTTTAGCGCCACCCTTTGGGCAACTTCTGCTAATGTTGTGCTATGGTTAGAATTGCTTCTGGAGCATGCACGTTTGTACTTTTGATTTTTTTTTTTTTAGACAGACTTGTGTACACACACACGCGCGATCGGATATCCAGCAGCACACGTTTGTTGTCGGGAAATTTGAAAGCATGCTATCCCACATTTGTTGTGGAAAATCTGACAATTGTCTAAACGTACACACTGTTGGATTTTCCAGCAAAACCCTGCCATCACACATTTGTTGTCGGAAAATCTGATTGTGTGTATGAGGCTTAACTTTCACGCAAACCACTCAAACACTTTTTGGTTTAAAAAAAATCTCAATGACATGTAGCAAATACATTTGGCCTAAATTCATGAATAAATTTGATTTTAACTGGATATGTTTTACAATAATATATTTTTTCATCTTTAATATTACTACAAGGTGCTTTCCGCTTGACCTTCCTCAAGTGTAATTCCAATTGCCCAAGCAAGCAATCTGTATTAGCTGTGCCTCTTCAAATGTAACCATCACCACCCCCTCTTGTGAAATTGAAAACAGTAATAAAAAAAAAAAAAACAGTTATATATATGTGGACTGTTACCAGGCTAAAAATTTGAGTTTCTGCTATGGAAAAATAGGGCAGTGCCTGTCAACATCGCAACTGGCTGAGGAGTGCATTACCATGGAAATAGCTTACTGCTAATTAATAGGATAAATTACTGTGCAGAAACGTGACATAGAAGGGCCTTAAAGTGGATGTTATCTCTCACATATACCCAGTGAAATGAACAGCCTCAGATGATACACAGAGATGAAACAAATATCCATACAAGTCTTCAGATATATATATTGTTTAGAAACTGTGAACATTGTGTTAGAATTTTCTCTTCCTTATGCAGCAGTAGCAGTGTAGTGTAGTATTGAATTACACTGGGCCACAGCTGATTGGAGGAAAGGCACACCCCCCCCCCCTCCACATAGGCAGAGACTTTTAGAGCTGTCCTGTAAGTAGAGCAGCTTTCTGCTAATCTTTTTATGGCATCCACCCTGACACAAAATTCAGCCTGGTTTTATCACATGTCAGAGAACTTGTCACGCTGATAACAGAACACTGTAGCAGGAGAAAAAATAAAATAAAAACATGGGACATAATACTCTGAAGAAAATACTGCAGATATATGTGCCCAGCTCAAAATTTCATGAATCAGGTTTACATCCACTTTAATAAGCCAACTATTAAAATAGCAGCGGGACTTCAGGTAATACTGCTGTGCCATGTTTCAGTAGGTCAGGTAAACAGAGCCATCGAGTAGGACTTCAAATCAGGTCAAAACCTGCATATGTAAAGAGCAAATATTCTGCCCCAAACTTCCTGTGGTCTCTGTCTGCTACACTCATATAAGCAACATTATTCCCAGCCATCTATGGGCATTATAAAGCACTTTTTTCCTGTGTTGGAGAAGAGGAGGGGGGGGGCTAAGGGGTGTTTTGTATCTATTCATGTCCTAGGGCAACAATGTTGCTTCTCTATAGATACAGTGCAGCGAGTTAGTCTCTCACGTTTGAACAGGAAGTCGAGAAAAGGAGACAAATTTTTCCACAAATTGAAGTACTGTTAAAGTGGTTGTAAACCCAATTTTTTTTTTTTTTTTTTTTAATGTCACAATGTAGAGTATACGATTTCCTATCATCTGTGCCCAGTCTTGCCACACAGAGTTAATCCAGCGCCGAGTAATCCTCTTTTAAAGTTTAGTGCAAATTAACAGAATTTCAGATAAAAACCTGCCAAATTAGGTTGTCTGTTTCTCTGTTATTGCTTTCAGTAACAGGTTATTTACATATCTAGCTTGGACATGTTTATCATAACAAGAGGTGATCCAAAGTTCATTGTATATTACTAGGATGTGTTATGATGTTCTATCACCTCATGATATGATAAACATGTCCTAGATAGATATGTAAATAACCTCTCACTCAAAGCAAGAAGAGAGAAAACAGACTTTTTATTTAGGCAGGGTTTTATCTGGAAGGCTGTTCATTTTCACTGAACATAAAAGAGGATTTCTCAGATCTGGATTAACTCTGTGTGTCAAGACTGGGCACAGATGATAGGAAATCTTATACTCTACATTGTGACATAAAAAATAAAAAAAACAAACCACTTTAAGCTGCAATATGACATTATCTTGGGTTTAGATTTAAACTAAGGTTTACTTTTTTTGTGACTACACAATTGGATTACATTTTTTTTTTTTATATAATATAAATATACGTCGGCAGAATGGCACAGCTGGGCACGGCCACGTCCCCTTGAAGTGCCCAGCTGTGGGTCGCGGGCAAAAGATAAAAAACACAGAGGTGATCAAATACCACCAAAAGAAAGCTCTATTTGTGAAAAAAAAAAAAAGACGCCAATTTTGTTTGGGAGCCACGTCGCACGACCGCGCTATCGTCAGTTAAAGCGACGCAGTGCAGAATCGCAAAAAGGGGCAAGGTCCTTTAGCTGCATAATGGTCCGGGTCTTAAGTGGTTAAAGCCAATTACTTTCATATGAATATCTATAAAAGGCTAGTTTGACTTTTCAATATCAGAATTCCTGAAATCTCAAAGACCAGGCTGGCCCTGTAACCCTTCAGATGTGCCTATCACACAAACTTACTGATCAATGCAGGAAGAATTCACAGTATTATAAGAGGACTAATAACAAGTTTTTTAGTTCAGGTTTCTGGAAAAATAAACCATTTATTAGGACAGGCTACAACAATCAGCAGCTTTGACTATTATCAGGTTCTGTGAACTTTAAGGCTTTTCCAAATCTTGGACACAAGCAATTATGAGGTTACTTTCTTGTATGTAACCCGCAAGTGGGGAGTCATGGCCTGTGTGCTGGTTGCCATGGAGACGGTCTGTTCCAGTTTTCCTTCAGGGGTCAGACGGAAGGTGCGGGAAATCTGGGAAAAGGAAAATATTGCTAGTGGAATAGTAATAGAAAAACAAACGCATATAAAAAATGGTTACTTTTTGTGATCCTGCGTGACCACCAATGATTACGGTATGTCTTAGCAATATGAAACGCAGCCAAGCGATCCGTTAAACAAAATTCTGATTGTTTTTTTTTTTTTTACTTTGAGAGAGCAGACATTCACATGAAGAGTGTATTGACACATGTTAAATCCAACATAAATGCCAAGCGAAATATACTTACATTGTTGCGCATTAGTTATCTCTGCATTATCGAGATCAGCCATTTTCAACCAGGGTTCCTCCAGAGATTGCTAGGGTTTCTATGAGCTTTTGCCAATTGATGATGCCTGCATAGTTGCAGGACCAATTCCACTTGGCAAAGCGAGCATCATGACACAGATTATCTTTTTTTGCTGTCTGAAAGGGTTGAATTCTTCCTACCGACCACCAATGCAAGAGGCATTCCTGCCATTTACACCCAATTAATTGGTTTTAGTAAGGGTCCTTGAGACAAACATTAACTTAGACTTATTGAATTCCTTGTTTTCTCTTAGGTTTACAAGTCAAGAGCTGACTGAGAGACGTATCTCTGGTTATCATTTAGATTCAGCCTTTTTTTTTCTCTCATTGAGGAGAGGCTGGGTTGAGGGGGCTGTCCCCCCTCCTCGACACAGGTTGTTCCCGATAGGGGTGTCAGGGGGGAAGGGGTACCCCCAGAAATCTATCCTCTCCACGGTTCAGTATCTTTTGCATACATTCTTAGTCTTGTTTCCTCAGCTTAAAATAGAAGGTTTGTTGATTCCTTAGTAAACAGGGATTCTAGCTTTAAAAGGTTTCGCTATCTCTACTGACTCCCATCATTCCCTATTTCCCACGTTTACATTACCATGTAAAGGTTACTAGGTTTATAGTTGAAGCATGGGGGGGGGAGGGGGGAGGGGAGGTGGGGAAATCTACCTAAGAAATTTAATTTATTGTTCACATTTATAATCGTCAATGCGATATTTCCTGATGTATCTTCTGTATTATGTTTACTACTCTGTATGTTCTTCATTTTATGAAAATAAACTTAAATTTAAATGAAAAAAAAAAAAAAAACATTAACTTAGGAGATTCTCTGGATTAAAAAGATAAGACTAACAAAAAAACAAAAAACAAACAAACAAACACACACACACACACACACTTTAAAATGTATATAAAATATACAGGATTGTTGATCAAACTATTCTTTAAAGAAAATGTATAAAACGTGCACTTTTGTGACTCTACTGTATTCTTGGCCATGAAATAGACACCAGTTCTCAACTTCGACAAAGTGAAAAGTCAGGTACATGGTACCCTAGTAAATGAGAAATTGACAGCAATGCCAGCTGATGTCCACATCAAATTTTTAAGTACCTGGCAGCTCAGGTTAGATTGCTTACTATCAACACAACACAACAGGCACCAGTGGTTCTCAACCCTGTCCACAGGGCCCACTAACAGGCCAGGTTTGCAAGATAACTGAAATATATCACAGGTGATGTAATTTGCTGCTCAGTGATTGCAGTATTCTAGTCTGCATCTCCCCAAGGTAATACATAAAACCTGGCCTGTTGGGTCCTGAGGACAGAGTCAAGAACCACTGACCTACACGCTTCCTGGAATCGTAATCTATAAACGCGTGTTAATATCTCTGTAGTGTGATAGAAATGTTGAATTTAATATTTATACTAGGGGAACCATTGAAAAGATGGATGTACATGTCTTATTGGACTAGTTGTATTTTGTCTACGAAGACAGGGCCCTGCTTATACAGTATTCATCTCCTGTCTTAGGAACCAGTAAAAGGGGTTGGGTGTTAATTAAATTAGGTAACTAATCCTTTTGTCTTGAAGAGAAGCTCGGACAAAGTAAAAGGCTCCATCACAGCAGGGGCCCTTAGCATGCTAATGTAACAAATGGTCAAACCACGCAGCAAAGGATCGTTTGACATACCATAGACTTTTTTTTTTTAGATTTAGCCATGCTACAAAGAAGCTTGAAATGCGACCAGATTCTGATTGGTACTCAGAACTAGGGGTGCAACCGATCCGCGATCCGAACGGGTCGGCCAGCTCGGATCGGCACAGTTTGCGATCCGCGAAGCGCACCGCCGCCTTAGGAAAGGCCGCGGCTTTGGCCTAGCTCCGGAGCGGTCAGACATCTTGGTACACCCGGCGGCGGTGCGCGCCAACATCATCACCCCTCTGCTCGTGGATCTTCTATTCCTACGAAAGCGCGCAAAGCGATCTATTCTGCAACAACAAGTACAGCGAGTTGGATCATCATTTTTTGGACTGGCTTTTATTATTCTAAAACTACTGGCTAATGGCTATCATTACTAATATGTGGGGGCAATGTTGCACTGGAACAGTGATGGTGATGACAAGTGGGGGGCAATGGTGGACATTACGTGATAAGTGGGGGCAATGGTGGATGCAAGTATAAGTATTGCGGGATGGAGTAATTTCAACACAAAACTGAGCTTATTTGCTTAAATACAGTATTTGTAAATCCGACGGACTGTTTAAATGTTAAATTAACGTGAAAATCAGAGGTGTTTTGTCACATTAGCAACCATGTGAGGTCAGCAGGTTTGCTGCGGCTTTTAAAATTTAACATTAAACAGTCCGTCAGATTTCAAAATACTGTATTTAAGCACATGAGCTCCGTTTTGTGTTGAAAATAAATGTGAAATCTAAATCTCCGGTGGGTGTAGCAAGATTTGTCTTTGCTGATCCGAAAATGATCCGATCCGTGACTCCTGATCCGAGGACCGATCCGATCTGAGTTTTTTAATCCATTGCACCCCTACTCAGAACCAATAAATATCTAGGCTTGAGGTTCAACCAATCCATTGGTAAGGCAACGTTAAAACCAATAGAATTATAGTTTTTGAATCCTGTAAAAAGGGGGTAGGGACCGGGGGGGGGGGGGGTATAAATCAGAAGGCAGCCCGATAGCTCAACCCTTTTCCCTGGAGATGATGACCTGATCTGAGGAGCATGGTGACGTAATCTCTCTCTCCCTCCTTCTCCCTACTTTCCTCTATCATACGATTTTGCCTAAGAGTATATTAGGAGTCTGTGGATGTCCATTGTAACCATATCTGAGTTAGGCCTTAGTTATTCTTGTAATCTGGCAACACTATACCTGCAACATCACCTAGGGATATTTGGTCATTTCTAATCATTAATTTTCTTCATCTCTGTAATTTTTCCTTTCCTACAACTTGTATTGATATACTGATGTGTTCATTGAAGCAATATTCCTATGTGTATTATTGTGTAACATGGGTATCATCTTGGTTTTACAAGGTGGTATCTGTTATATTATAGTCACGAATATTGGAGTAATACAAATTTCTTCCTCTTTATTTTTTGATGTCACAATGTAGAGTATAAGATTTCCTATCATCTGTGCCCAGTCTTGCCACACAGAGTTAATCCAGATCCGAGTAATACTCTTTCAATGTTCAGTAAAATGAACAGCCTTCCAGATAAAAACCTGTCTAAATAAAAAAAAGTCAGTTTTCTCTCTTCTTGCTTTGAGTGACAGGTTATTTACATATCTAGCTTGGTCATGTTTATCATATGTTATGTTTATCATAACATGAGGTATAAAAAAGTGAGAAATCCACCCCTCCCCCACATAACACATCCTGGTAATATACAATGAACTTTGGATCACCTCGTGTTATGATAAACATAACATAAACATGTCCAAGCTAGATATGTAAATAACCTGTCACTGAAAGCAAAAACAGAGAAACAGACTTTATAATTTGGCAAGTTTTTATCTGGAATTCTGTTAATTTGCACTGAACATTAAAAGAGGATTACTCAGCGCTGGATTAACTCTGTGTAGCAAGACTGGGCACAGATGATAGGAAATCTTATACTCTACATTGTGACATCCACTTTAACAGGAGCAAGATTCCAGGACAGGCATGACCACCCCCCCCTTCTCCCCTTTTTAATTTTCATCTCTCTCCTTATCCTCTCTGCCTCTGAATTGGCATTTTGTCCACAAGCAAGAGCCATACCTTTTTTTTGGTCTCATGGATGATTACATTGTCTTCAGTTTCTATGGTTCCCAGCTGAAGGCCCCCCCCCTCCCCCGGACATGAAGTGTATCGCAATCTCAAGCCCATATGGCTCTGCCATTTGACCACCTTACAATTTAACATTACCTGGTTATTTTGACATTCTTGTTTAATATTTGCGGAGAGAAACTCTACCCGTTTGAATCTGTACCCGTTATTGTTTGTTTATAATCTTCTTGCACTATGTCAGTGTCTATGTTTCTAAGAAAATGCAAAGAAAATGTATAAACCCTACCAGAAGTGCATTTTTTTCTACTCCATTGGAATATTCTGTTCTTACCTGCTGCACTTGAGGCTCCTTGGCAAAGCTCATTCTGCTGAGCGAGTGTGAGGTCAGAGTAAGCTGTTCCCCTTGTACTTCCCCTTCTTCCACCTCCACAACACCTAAAGCCGAAACACAATAAGAAAGGTGACAAAAATCTGTGTTGGCTCTATATCCACTGGAGCATTTACATTTTGCAGAGCATACAAAAAACATGGAATAAATTCCTTGAAGCTATGCCAATTTCAAATAAACTAACAAGTTCCAATAACCCTGAGCAGCAAGGGAACTCTGTACAATAAGATATCACAAAAGCCTGCTTTTAGATGGACTGAAAAGACATTATCTTCCTGAAAATTGTAAAACTTATCTGAGGTTAGGAGTTTAGGGATAAATTCACCTTTTGAAACATAACATTCTAGCAGCTGTAGCCTCCCCTCCCTGGTGACAGTGGGTGCAGGTAGAGGATCCCCCATCCACTGTCAAATTTGAAACACACGACCGTGTCATTCAGAGTTTTCATGTGAATACATGAACTAAAACTGCAGGCCTTGTCTTGGGGAATCTGGCATTGCACCCCACAATACTTGGGGGAAAACTGATTTTTTTTTACCTGCAAACATGTGCATTTAATATTTTTTCCTCCAAAAGGTGGACTTATCCTTTAAAAAGTACAGCTTAGGACAAGAGTTAGTTGCTTAGGATTAGCTTTTTATGCTGATTTTTGCAGTGAAATACCATATGCTCTAAAAGCAATATACAGCTACCACAGTGAATACTGGCAGTACATGAAGTATATAGTATAGTTATAGGTGGCAAAGGATATGACAGTGGAATACAACGGACTTTAAAAAATAGTGGGAGATTTGACTTTAAAGCTATATTACTGTTCTTTTCATCTTAGCTGTCAATTCTAATTTAGGTTTGGGCCTAAATTTATTGTACATGTGTATATTTTAAGTGATGGAAGATCTGACACTGTCTGAAGAGATGGTTAATGAATGGTTCAGCAGCGAGCCTAGGTTCACACTGCTGCAGGAATGAAAATTGTGCGAGTTCAGCTGAAGGTGCGCGATTTCATTCAGGCATGTCAGTCCGACTTTGGGGGAAATTTAAGAGACATCTGTGCGGGTACAGAAACTAAGTCGACATTGCACAGATTCAGACGGTGCTATTGCCGGCAATAGCCACCGATTTGGCATGCAACTTGACATGTCAAATCGTATCAATGTGAAACTGGGCTGAAAGGATGCATGAGCAGGTATAAGACCGATTGCCAGGTGGGTGTTAAGCTACAAAAAGAGAACATGGCTAGACTACCAGGGCTCCCAACTTTCCAGGAGAATCATGCAGCAGGAAGCAGCACGCATATGAACAGGCATGCATGGAGTTTGTATCCAGGTCTGACAGTCAATCACTTTGAACAGGGTGCCACAGGAAGGAAAAGTTTTGGTCTGGGTGGAGGCAGACTCAGGGAATTGAGCAGTCCAAATAGCCAAGAGGCTGTATTGTTGGGAGTGATTGCATTGACCAGACTGTCATCTGATGAGAACAGAGTGGGACATGGTCTAGTAGACAGACAGTGCTCCAATAGGCAGAGAGTGGAGCAAGGTGGGCAACTCAAAAGCCAGGGGGCCAATGTGTTACATTTCTCTGTGTTTGTGCGATTCTTATGAAACTCCTGCAATGGAAAGCTTAATGTAAAAAGGAATTTCTCATTTAAAACTAAAAGTGGGTAAAAATATATAGATAAAAAAAAACAAAAAAAAACACACAAGTTGGCGATACTCCATGAAGCTCTACACCAGGGATATGCAATTAGCTGACCTCCAGCGGTCCAACTACAAGTCCCATCATGCCTCCAGGTGTGGCTGTCAGAGTCTTGCTATGCCTCATGGGACTTTTAGTTCTGCAACAGCTGGAGGTCCGCTAATTGCATATCCCTGTTCTACACCAAAAAAAAAACACCCCACTAACATTAGGACAAGTAAGGGGCCAGTTCACCCAAAACAGATATTTCAACTTTTGGTAGCTGCTGGAGTTAGCCCTCCTGACAGTTTTGTTTATGTCTTGATGTGGGATCCTCTAGATGTGAGTTCTTTGTCCTTGAGTTCCTGGGCTTTGGCCAATAATAGGAAGTCCCACCCTTCCTGCTGCATTTTATCTTAAATTTATACTATAGAGAATGCAACAGATTCTTTAATCATGCTCCAGTGAAACTGACAAAAGGTTTAACTATGCATTCAAGTAAAAAAATTAAAATAAAAACACACACTACACACACCCCATGTACTCAAACAATTTATAATAAAAGCTGAACCCCAGGAAGCCTAAAAATTCTCCCTTGCAGCGTTAACTGCACATTTCTGTCTAGGGGACTTTATAAAACACTTATCAATTCCTCCACACTTGCTGGCTCCTCGACATAGAACAATCCCTGCAGGCTCTTATCCCATATGCTCCAGCAGTCTAAGGTTCTTTATAATTATAAAGACCAATGCAGGGACGCAAAGGATGTGAGGATGCCAAGGAACAGTCCACCACTGGAGAACTGGGGAGCTGCTGGGAAAGCGAAGATTAGGTATCCAAAACGGCTTTTAAAAAGCGGTAGTAAACGCCATTAAAGTCCTGAAATTCAATACAGCCAGGACATAAATGTGTTCAAAGCCTGCGTCATGTTTACTGTTATTTTTCGGCATAGATCCTGTATGACACTTTCTCTCTTTTCTCCAGAATCTGGCGCATTGGGGCATTTCATGAAGCTGTGTACTGTGCCGTACTCTCGTGGGATTGCAATGCCGCAGAGAGTGCATAACGTAGGCACGGCATCCTCCGCAATAGGCAGATGGCACACAGGGCATGCCGTGAATCGCCTCAAATGTGCGCATGCGCCGGTGACATCATGAAATTACACCTGGCTCCTTTTCTACAGAACAGCAAAGCCTGTTCACAAACACAACACCATGTATATGGTTTATAAATGATTTTAAAGGATGATAGTCAGAATGTTGAGTTTACTACCATCAAGTCTCCTAGACAAAAGAAATGAGAAGTTAACAGCTTCCGGGAGTTAGGCTTTAAATAATAAACTACCTGATTAAAATCAATAATAATATACATTTGCAAGCACTACATTGTAGCAGTACCTATGTTCTGGGCACATAGAAATGCCACCTGGTTGGTTCCCGGCTTCACACGGATGAATCCACATTCTCTGTGCAGTGGCTTCCCAGTTTCAGAGTTGGAGGCACAAAACCTGCATAACAACATTGCCCATACATATATCATTTCTCATCACATGCCTTCTCTTCATGTAATAAATACAACTATATGGTTCCTTCTTTCTAACTTGCATCTACCATTCTGGATTCAAGTCATGTTCACCACTTTACCTCCATCATTTAATCTATATCCATACAGTCATTTATTTGGAAGAATTGGACACGTATTCAATCTTGAAGAAAGAATGGTGTTGTAATGAGATTATTGGTTATATTAAAGAAACATACACTGTAAATGCAGTCTATGCATAAAACCCTAATATGAGGCAAATGTAGAATCTGGAATGAAGGTTGAAACACCACTTCTGGCAGTTGTCCCATATATACATATGTCATGGTGGAGCAGCAGCTTTCACCAGCCACAACATGCAAGTGAAAAAGAGAGCGTGGCTTTATTAAAGCTCCAAGTCAAAGCACCCGTCACTAAATAAAATGGTTAGCTTACAGTCCTCTTTACACCTTGCTTTTGCTTGGTGCTTCGATGAGGCTTTAAGCGAGCTTTGCCGTAGACTTTAATAGAGGCTTTGAAGCACCACTGAAGCTACATGGGGTATACATTTTGAAGCAAAGCCAAAGCAAAAGCAGGTTTAAACGGGACTGTAAGCTAACCATTATATTTAGTGGCAGCGTTCAGAGAGCTTCAACAAAGCCTGTCCGAAGCAAGTGTAAACTAGCCGTTCATGTGTGTTGAAGCTGAAGTAAGCGAGTCCTTACAGTCCTGTTTACACCTGCTTTTGCTTGGTGCTTCGATGAGACTTCAGTGGAGCTTTGAAGCACCACTAAAGCGACATGGGGTATCATTTTTGAAACAAAGCAAGGTGTAAACAGGACTGTAAGCTAACCATTTTATTTAGTGACAGGAGCTTTGACTAGCGTTCAGAGAGCTTTAACAAAACCTGTCTGAAGCCTAAGCAAATATAAATGGGCCCTTAAACACTAAAGGAAATTTTTTTTTTTTTTTTAGCTAAATAGCTTCCTTATTGTTCGTTTTTGCTTTGAAGTTGCTGTAATCCTGCTCTGTTCTCCACACTTCCTGCTTGTCTGTTTCCTTATAACCTTATAACCACAGTGCTGGGAGCTTTCTCACGGTGGTCTAAGCTGTCATTACTGTGAGTCTAAAACTTCCCAGAACCAATCAGATCAATTTTAAAAACAAAACACTGCCCTGGATTTGTTTGTTTTTGTTCTGTGTGTCTATTTCTACTTTGCAGAAACATGAAGTGAAACTAACCTGCAGGCACATTATATGATTGATTTTTATCTATTTTTAATCATTTTGAAAAGGAATCAGTTAACTTTTATGTCTCTATACCCTGTAAACAGTCATTTCAGCAAAAAAAAAATGTTTTCCTTTAGTGACCCTTTAAGTGTTATTACTGAGATATACTTGTGAAAAGACACTGTGTATGTCAAACATGCTTAGAATGGTAGCACCATTATAACAGTTTTGGGCTGTGGCACTGGAAGCTGTGTGGAAACACTGATGTGAACTGTGAGGCCCCGTACACACGGCCGAGGTTCTCGCTGAAAATCAGCGAGAACCTCGCTGGAATGCACATTCCAGCGAGGACCTCGGCCGTGTGTACGGTCTCAGCGAGCTTCCCGTCGGGAAGCCGTCGAGCCAAATAGAGAGCACGCTCTCTATTTCCTCGACGGCCCGCCTGGAAGAATGGCGGTTGCCATTCCCGACGGGCGGGTCGCCGAATCCGACGGCCGGGAGAGAACCTCGACGGGCGGAAAGTTTCTGCCCGTCGAGGTTCTCTGCCGTGTGTACGGCACCTCCACAGAACTATGTATGCTGGAATGGCTTTCATTAAAAGTTTCTTCCGTAAAGGCTTTCATTACTTTTGGGCCATGTACCTGTGTAAGTTATACTATCAATATAATGCCACACACACACACACACACACTATTATGAGTTTTTATGTTTTTAGCTTACTGGCTATACAGCATGAATAAATTAATCACCTACTGCAGTTTTTGTATTCTGACATCTGGCAACAGTGGCTGTCAGAATACCCACACAGCAGCTGGATTGGACTAGATTCAGAAGAATTTTTTTATTTTTTTAATAATATATATTCTGTTCGGCTCCTTTCAATTGAAGAATGTCAGGCAGGAGTGTAGCACCAGTACCACCAATGCAGTGAATTTCAGTCTGTTCCTCAGGAACGAGCTGAAATTTGCATATCATAAGAAGAATAATGACTGTATAAAATTAGGGATAATATTTTTTCACCATTAGCAAACAGCAAATCAATCTTTCGTCTACAGTCTACTCACGTGAAATTCAGCATAGGCTGGCCAACGTGTGATATGACAGCTTTCTCCATATAGCGAAATGATGGTATAGAGGGAAACTCGCCCTCCCCAAGGGGATCCGACACCCAGGTCCCCAGCATCCATGCCAAAGGGGCCACCACAGGGTTCAAAGGTGGTGCATCTGTAATTCACACAAAGTATAATGTTACCAGACATGGTGGAAAGGAGCCAGAAACTGTTTTTTTTACTGGAGGCATATATTCAGAATTTTTGTTTAGGGGAAGCAGGCAAGAAAAAAAAAAAAAAAAAGAAGAATTTTGGTGCACTCAAAATAGTAAAGGAGCCAAAGTTCCACGGAGAGATGTAATGACCGAATTGTCCTGCTGACCAAATTCTTCAAAAGAGATTAATAACACAAATTGCCTCTCCTAGCCTGATGAAGGGGCTTTTCTGAGCTCTGCGATATCACCATTTTTTTTTATTTTTTATTATATTATTATTATTGTCTGCGATTAATAAAAGTCTCCAAATTCAGCATGTCATATACTGGTGATGTTTCTGCAGGTATAGGACCTGGAGACATCGTTGAGAGGGAGAATTAAACACTTCCAGCCCAATTCTGGCATTCTGCCAAAGTGGGGAAGAAAAAAAAAAAAAAAAAACAGAACCACACACACCTTAGCATTTACATTTAAGCAGAGGCCCTAGAGAATAAAATAGTGGATGTTGCTTATTTTTTGTCACACGATATTTACGCAGCATTTTTTCAAATGTTTTGGAATAAATACAGCATGGGTGCTCAACCTGCGGCCCCTCCAGCTGTTGCAAAACTACCAAGTCTCATGAGGCATTTGCAAGGCTGACAATTGCCATCATGGCTCCCAAAGGCAGAAACATGTAGGGACTTGAAGTTCTGCAACAGCTGGAGGGCCACAGATTGAGCACCCATGAAATACAGTTTAAAGGGATTTTAAATGTGCAAAAAATACACAAAATACTACCCAATTTGTTTTGTAAAATAAAAAAATAAAAATATGCGTGTCGCTGAGTAAAGCCATACCAAACATGTCCGGCTTTAAAATTACATACATCCATGGAACGGCGTCAAACTAAGGTACAAAAATAAAAAAAAATAAACACTCCATAGGCAACGCTTTAAAATCCTTACCAGTTTAAAAGTTACATAGGAGGTCTAAAAGGCAAGGTAGGAGGATGCAGGAGAGTAGATAGCAAGGCTGCGGATGACAGAAGCACGTAAACGCACCACGGTGTCAGTGCTCAGCCGCCATTTTAAATTTGGTCAGTTCACAGAAGGGAGGGCATAAAGTGACAGGATCAGCCAGGTATTTCAGGTGACACAGGTGGCCAAATGACATAGTACAAGCACTGTGCTGTATAACATGCGTTAAGGGAACAGGATCTATATATATTTTTTTTCCCCCCTTTAGGTTAAAGCGGATGGTTCACCATAAATAAATATTAAAAGCCAGCAGCAACAAATACTGCAGCTGCTGACTTTTAATATTAGGACACTTACCTGTCCTGGAGTCCAGCGCCGTCCACAGCAGAGGATAGCGAAGCTCGTCACCCTGCTGCTCCCCCCTCCATCCACGGCGAGGGAACCAGGAAGTTCCGGCTTTGCCCGGTTCCCTAGGCGCATGCGCGATCGCGCTGCGCCCGCGATTGGCTCCCGCTGTGTGCTGGGAGCTGAGAGTTCCCAGCACACAACGGGAAAAGCCCGTCTTTTGCCCGAGACTCGGGGCCGGAAGTGGGTGCGGATACCTGTCTTTAGACAGGTATTGCACCCCCCTCCCCCCTGAGTGTCAAATGTGACCCGGAGGGGGGGAGGGTTCCGATCAGCGGATCTTCACTTTAGGGTGGAGATCCGCTTTAATAAACGATTTACGCTTTGAAAATAAAACATTTTTTGCAGAATTGCACCAGATTTCGCACTCTCCAGTATTTAGTAAATGACCCCCACTGTATTGTCATAGAAATCTGTACACTCGCTACTTTACATTGTAGCAAAGTAATGTCTTCAGTGTTGTCCCATGAAAAGATAATAAAATATTTACAAAAAAAAAAAATGTGAATTTTGTGAGATCGAGAGTGTGTGTGTAATATATATATATATATATATACACACACACACATACACATACACATACACATACACATACACACACACACACACTTTTTTCACTCCCCAAATCACCAACTAAAATTTTTTTAAAGTACATGTTTAATTGAAACACATTTTATATATTTGTTATTTTACTGATGTGTATATACATGCTGAAATTTGAATATACCACTTCTGCTTTAGCCCTGTTTCTCTATATACATTTGTCCTGTTTTGCCATTGCATGTATTCATTGATATATGGCATTACCAATGTATTGTTATAACCTTATTTTGTTAATAATTGTTATGCTTTTGTATGTACTTAATTATGTATTCATGCTTATGGTTTATCTTTGTATATATTCTTTACCCATGGGGGGTCAGTGTTGTAAAAAACGGCGTTAAAATAAACGCTGTTACCCAACGATGCCCCTTTGAGGGTAACGAGTAATCTACCAGATTACTCTTCCCCTCACGGCAACGCCGCTCCCATTACTTTGGCGGCGTTACCGTAATTACACCTACCTCTGACTCAGCCGTCGCTGTCGGCATCCATTATTAAAAAAAGCGCGCCTCCCCCTCTGAATGTTCCGTCCGTGATTGGCGGAACACTAATTTTCCCAGCAGAGCCTCTATTTAGTGTTTAGGCTATCACGGATGCCTTCTCATCCTCAAGACGAGTACATCCGTGATAGGCGGAACACTGAACAGAGCCTCTACTGTGAAAATTACTGTTCCGCCTATCACGATCACAGCCTGAGGAGGAGGCGCAAATTTTGAATAATGGAGGATGGCCGCCGACGTCTGGGTCTGACATATGGAGAACAGGAGAAGGTAGGGAGATCGTCAAGGCATTTTACAGGCACAGTGAGGCATGTATGATGGCACAGTGACTCACTGTGCCTGTAACATGCCTCACTGTGCCTGTAACATGCCTCACTGTGCCTGTAACATGCCTCACTGTGCCTGCAACATGCCTCACTGTGCCTGTAACATGCCTCACTGTGCCTGCAACATGCCTCACTGTGCCTGCAACATGCCTCACTGTGCCTGCAACATGCCTCACTGTGCCTGCAACATGCCTCACTGTGCCTGCAACATGCCTCACTGTGCCTGCAACATGCCTCACTGTGCCTGCAACATGCCTCACTGTGCCTGCAACATGCCTCACATGCCTCACTGTGCCTGCAACATGCCTCACATGCCTCACTGTGCCTGCAACATGCCTCACTGTGCCTGCAACATGCCTCACATGCGCCTGCAACATGCCTCACTGTGCCTGCAACATGCCTCACTGTGCCTGCAACATGCCTCACATGCGCCTGCAACATGCCTCACATGCGCCTGCAACATGCCTCACATGCGCCTGCAACATGCCTCACATGCGCCTGCAACATGCCTCACTGTGCCTGCAACATGCCTCACATGCGCCTGTAACATGCCTCACATGCGCCTGTAACATGCCTCACATGCGCCTGTAACATGCCTCACATGCGCCTGTAACATGCCTCACATGCGCCTGTAACATGCCTCACATGCGCCTGTAACATGCCTCACATGCGCCTGTAACATGCCTCACATGCGCCTGTAACATGCCTCACATGCGCCTGTAACATGCCTCACATGCGCCTGTAACATGCCTCACATGCGCCTGTAACATGCCTCACTGTGCCTGTAACATGCCTCACTGTGCCTGTAACATGCCTCACTGTGCCTGTAACATGCCTCACTGTCAGTGAGGCATGTTACAGATGGCACAGTGAGGCATGTTACAGAAGGCACAGTGAGGGGGTCGTCTTATACAGTGAGTATATCCCAAAACCAAAATTTTAGCTGGAAAATTAGGGGGTCGTCATACGCCGGCAAAAAAAAAGTCAGTTACTTTGCTGAGTAACTAATTACTTTGCCAATGTAGTAACTGAGTCACCAACTCAATTACTTTTTCGGACAAGTAATTTGTAACTGTAACTAAATACTTTTTTAAAGGACGATGAGCAACACTGTGGGGGTTGTGTCTCCTCCCTAGGTTGTCCCTTCCTGTTCTTAACCCAGCCACCACATTCATCTCCCCTGCCTGTAGCACCCATTGCCCGCCCTGGTGACGCTTCCTAATGGCGGAGCCCTCACTGGCTTCAACCATTTGTTAGAATGCACATGCATGCGCGTCTACCGACCCGCTGACGTCATGAGGGCGGCCCGGATGAGCGGCGAATGTAACGCCGCTCTCTCCGGACATTTAAACAGGGCGAGATTCCTGTTGTGGGTGCATCTGAGCATGGGTCCTAGGACATATTGTACCCACTTGGATCCCATGTAAGTACCTTCTCCCCTTCTTTTTCCTGCTCAGACCTGGCACCATTTAATCTACTCTTGCGCTCATATTGTCTTTATATTCCCTTGTCTAGGTGCCTATGCTGATCAGTGCTCTTGGTAACATTATTAATTCTTCACTTATTACATTTGTGGCTCTTTACTTGTATTAACCACAGATTGTTCACTTGTTTGCACTCAGCAGTATCCACTGGGACCCCTGGTACATATATACTTTTTTTACAACCATCACCTGTAGGGTTTGCAGGTAACCAGTTGCTTATTCATTTCACCAGTGCACTATTCACTTGATTTATACACTCTACATTATTCAACTGGTTTTGGTGCTCCCCCCCCCCCCTACTGTTTCTTGTACCCCCACCCTCTTCCCCCCTCCCTATAACCCATTCCCTCGCTCCCTCCCCCTTTCCCTTCTTCCCTCCCCTCTTCTTTCCTCCCTCCGCTTTCCCCTTTTCTCTTCCCTATCTTTTTCTCCCCCCCCCCCCCCCCCCCCCCCTCCCTGCTTGTCTTCTCCATTTTTTCTCTCTGGTCTTTCTCTCACCATTTCACACCCATATTGTGGTCTCTTACCCACTCTGATTTTAAATATATGCAGTTATGCACTCACCCTCACTTAGTCACTCCCACCTCTCAGAGTACTCAATTATGTTCCCATTATCATTGATGTTCATACACGTTTATAGGTTCCTTCCATATTTTTCCTCCGGGCTACCGTGGGAGTTACCACCTCTGTGGTCGCTTTGAGTGTTAGAGTCTGATTGGACATCTTGCTCCTAGGTACGAGACACGACCCCTAAGCTATATTATTATCGTTTATCTCCAGTGGAATATATTTTAAATCCACTGGATTGTTTTATATATCCTTTGTTTCTATGTATTTATGTCTGTTTTATATATCAACTTGTAGATTGTCTCCTGACGAAGCAATATCTATCACAAAACTAGTTGAGATCGAGATCTTCTGTACTGTGACTTCAACTTTCACCTTAAAGCCACCCACATCCTGGGGATTGCACCTTTGGTGATCTGTGTGACGTCACGCTATGTTCATTGTTTTTTAAAGACTGTCATTGTCTAATGTTTTTTAGATTCTGTTTTTTGCGATTATATTAAATATATTTTTGTATTTTCTTGAGATTATTACCTCTTTTTGAGTTTACCTTGTTTACTGTGTACCGCAATAGTCCTACACCCCCCCCCCCCCCTTTACCTTGTTGGCTCTCTAGGATCTTTGGGGTTCCCCAAGTCCTTCTACTATTCTGAAACAATATATACTTTAAGGCCCCTTTCAGATGTCCGCCTCCGTTCGTCCGTTTTTACAAGTCTGTAAACGGACTTGTAATGGGCCCCTATGGGATCGCGTCCGTTAGCGGATGATGCATCCGCTAACGTCCGCAAAGATCCGCGTCCGTCTGGATCCGGTTTTTCGGACAGAAGAAACCCCTATTTTTCTTCCATCTGAAGGATCAGATGAATACGGACACACAGTCCGTATTCATCCAATTCCCCATAGGGGAGAGCGGAGGAGAGACAGGGCGCTCCCTGCACAGTGTGCGGGGACCGCCCTGTCCGCCGACAGCTGAGCGGGGATTCCCCGCTGAGCCGACAAACTCACACGGAGCGGACCGAAAAATGGTCCGCTCCGTGTGAAAAGGACCTTAAGGGCCCATTCACACATCATGTGTTACACTAATATAGTGTCATTAGGAACGACAACCCAATGCAACAATCCTGCCTTGCAGCACACAGTAGTGCATTGTTTTTTTTAAAAAGGTCGCGCCCATGTTAGAGTGCTTTGGTAGCTCATTCATTTTAATGGACTATCTTATAGCAATGCAAATTAATGGACCATCATACAGGAGACTAAAGAGTCCAAAGTATAGAAAGGCTTTGGCCCTGGAACTACAAGACCAAGCATGGCTAGCGTGTTAAATCGCACCAGTAAACACTACTAACAAATCTTTTCTTTGCATCTTGAATGCTCATATGAAATATTTGCCAGTAAAGAGGTTATAGAAATCTCTACACAGCTACACTATTGTTATACTAAAACTTAACAGTGGCTTGAATTTGCTAAAAAAAAAAAAAAAAAAAAAAAACAGTATGCGTACAATTAGTCAGGCATATTCTGCAGAGAGATCTCCTCCACTGTATTACAATGTATCTTAATGACTAATCATTGCAGTATTCACCTGTGCTAGGCTCCAATGCCATTTCTCTTCCTTGTTCTTCTAGGATGTGACAGCACAGAAGCAGTGCACTCTGGGTCATGTAGCTTCAGGTTACACTTCCTAAGAGCTGTCAATGATTACTGTAATGTTGTGGTCACAGCGAACGCTACACGCCATGCAATTCTGAAGTTATGGCTAGCTGAGAAAATAGCCAGCTCACTATAATTAGAACGCCCTCAATACGCCAAATATGCCTGTATAGATTAGACAGACATTCTGGAGAGTGCATAGTTTTACACGCTGGTGTACACTAGATGGACTGTCACTTAAAATCCAGATGCGGAAACTGAATACATTAGTGCAGTGCAGAAGCATAGGAAAAAAAAATCCCCAGAAGGCTTGGAGCTCATTCACGTGTTTAACAGCAGAAGCCTGGAAGCCTGTACAATGCAATGACAGGCTGACGGTTTGCCACTGTTCACATTTATTATTTGCACATCCAGCAGTTAGGGACAGATGTTCAATCCTGGATGCAGACAGATTGCTACAAGCGTTGGACATCTGTTCCTAACTGCAGGTGCCGATACATGTGGACAGCTGTACACCGGTCATTGCTTGTACAGGCTAGCTGGCTGCAGAAGTTCACATATACCTGCGATCCCAGAGCCACAGGAAGTTGCCAATTGTTACTGCAGGAATCTGCTGCCTGGTTCTAATCATCCAAAGAAGCCCTTAAAAGGGTTTTGGACCTGCAAGGTAAACAAAAAGGCATAATGTGCTAGTATGCATTGCATACTAGCACAATATGTTAAAGGAGAATTCCAGCCTGAGCTTTTTAGGCTGGGCTTCTCCTAAGGGTCACAGGAGTGCAATTCCTTTTGCACTCCTGTGACCCATTTTCAGCAGAGAGCGGTCTGAAGTCCGCTCACGTGACTGCCATCAGTCGAGGCAGCAGGTCATCACGACTGAGATCCGCCAGCTGCCTTGATTGATGGCAGTCTCAGAGAACCCCTCCAATGAGCGGGGAGAAGTAGAGCAGAAGTGCTCTGCTCGGGCAGGAGCAAGAACTGAGCCATAAGCGATGTTCGGTTCTCAGTGCAGAGACACCGGGGGACAGGTGCAGCATCACTCTGATGCTGCATCCACCCAAGTATAACTAGCAAAAAACACACACACACAAACACCCCATACTTCTCTTTTAAAACATATCTTAAAACAAAGCTCCTCCAGTGCTGAGATGTCAGCTCTGCAGTTGCTCCCATCTTCACCCGTCTTGCTTCTGGGTTCATGGGTTCTAGCTCTGTGACTAGCCGGAGACGCGATGATGTCACTCCTAATCCTCCACTTGCTGTCAAAACAGGGGAGAGGGGGTGCATATGCAACATGCTCTCACTGCCTATCCAATTGGTCTCAGGTGCTCTCCTCCCTCACTGGTCTGCAACCCAGTGTTTGTCCTCCATTAGGATGAAATACACACACTTCCTGTGTGACGGGGGGGGGGGGGGTCAAAGAACTGTCCCCTTTAGATGCCCTGAGCTCACAGAATACTACAGGAATTGGTGCCATGTAATGCTTTGGCATTAGTCTCTGCAGCATTCAGGACTTGCCAATACCTTGAGAAAGAATGAGACTCATGACATCATAAAACAACCAAAAAACGCATGGAGAAATCCTTTGAAGAAATACTGACATGGATGAATAATTCCAGCCCCCCCAAACTAAAACAAAAAAGTTAGTACACCCCATTAAAACAGTTTACTTTATCAACATACAGTACAGACCAAAAGTTTGGACACACCTTCTCATTCTCTTGATGAGCTTCAAGAGGTAGTCACCTGAAATGGTCTTCCAACAGTCTTGAAGGAGTTCCCAGAGATGCTTAGGACTTGTTGGCCCTTTTGCCTTCACTTCAGCTCACCCCAAACCATCTCAATTGGGTTCAGGTCTGGTGACTGGAGGCCAGGTCATCTGGCGCAGCACCCCATCACTCTCCTTCTTGGTCAAATATCCCTTACACAGCCTGGAGGTGTGTTTGGGGTCATTGTCCTGTTGAAAAATAAATGACGGTCCAACTAAACGCAAACCGGATGGAATAGCATGCCGCTGCAAGATGCTGTGGTAGCCATGCTGGTTCAGTATGCCTTCAATTTAGAATAAATCCCCAACAGTGTCACCAGCAAAGCACCCCCACACCATCACACCTCCTCCTCCATGCTTCACGGTGGGAACCAGGCATGTAGAGTCCATCCGTTCACCTTTTCTGCGTCGCACAAAGACACGGTGGTTGGAACCAAAGATCTCAAGTTTGGACTCATCAGACCAAAGCACAGATTTCCACTGGTCTAATGTCCATTCCTTGTGTTCTTTAGCCAAAACAAGTCTCTTCTGCTTGTTGCCTTTCTTTAGCAGTGGTTTCCTAGCAGATATTCTACCATGAAGGCCTGATTCACACAGTCTCCTCTTAACAGTTGTTCTAGAGCAGGGATCCTCAAACTACGGCCCTCCAGCTGTTGCGGAACTACAAGTCCCATGAGGCATTGTAAAACTCTGACATTCACAGACATGACTAGGGCATGATGGGAATTGTAGTTCCTGAACAGCTGGAGGGCCGTAGTTTGAGGACCCAGGTTCTAGAGATGTGCCTGCTGCAAAAGGTGGCTACTTTTGAAGAACCTAGAATATGACATATTTTCAGTTGTTTCACACTTTTTTGTTATGTATATAATTCCACATGTGTTAATTCATAGTTTTGATGCCTTCAGTGTGACTCTACAATTTTCATAGTCATGAAAATAAAGAAAACTCTTGGAATGAGAAGGTGTGTCCAAACTTTTGGTCTGTACTGTATGTGAAGAGGCCAAATATGGGATCGCAAAGGTCAACAGATAAGGGTAATATACTTGAAGGAAAACACATTGAACATTTACCCTTTCAAATTATTTATGCAAGAGAAATCTCAATAAATGCAATTGTGTGCAGTGGAAAATAGAAGTACAGCCTTGGCCTCGGAATCTGGCATTTGCCCCTTTACCAGAAATGACTCCTTGTAGGTATTCTGCAGAATGGTCCTCCAGTCTAACATGGACCATCCCTCCATGCAATTTTGTTTCAATTGCAAAATGTTTGTGCGTTTCTTTGCACCTGTGTCAAATAACTGATGTCTAGGGAGCAGTCACAGCCGCTGGTTCATACAGTTCAACCTTGACCTGTTGGCTACAATGCCTGGAGCTCAGTATGCCACCGTCCTGCCTTCTTTCAAGATTGCAATGGCGGTTATTGGTTCTGGTTATTGGTTCTGCTGTGGGCAAGCGTCATACACCGGATGGGGGTACTGGTCTGGGCGATGCGTTCTTTCCATTGGTGAGTATATAGGGTGGTTTGGCAAGTCATTTGGCCTTGAGACACTGGTAGTACTACCCTTTGTTTCTTTCCCTGTATGGTGCAGTTAGACTAAGGCTAATTTATACTTGCAGCTGCATTAGAATGCTGCCACTGGTGTGTGAGAAGGCTTTATATTTTGAGAGTTGGCTCTGGAGAAAGCGCACACACACGTGCCCCAACAGCAAGCGGCTTGCAATGGGAGCACACAACAAGGGTAGAGGGGCCCAGAGCACCAGCAGAGGTACCCAAGAAGAGGATCAAAGCTGCTCTGTGCAAAACCACTGCACAAAGCAGGCAAGTATGGCATCCACAACCATTTCCTTTACAATAATAAAAAAATAAAAATTCAATTGCTGCCACTATTTAAGGGCACTTATATTTTGACTTGGCCTATACGACGACACAAAATAAAAACAAAATTGATTATTGACCTGCATTTTTTTTTTAAGTGCTGAACTCTAGGTCTGTAATGTCTGTATACTAATCTCTGTATTGTGTCAGCTGCTGGCAAGTTTTTTTTGCACTTAACTGCTTAACGACCGCCGCACGTATATATACGTCCACAGAATGGCACGTACAGGCAAATGGACGTGCCGACACATCCCTACCTTCCCGCCCCCCCCGCTATATGCGGCGGTCAGTAAGCCTCTGTGAGCGATCCGGGATGAGGGGGCGGCTGTTCGTTTCTGTCCACCCCCTCGCGGTCGCTCCCAGCGAATCCGGTCCCCCCCCCCCTCTGCCTGTGTAATGTAAACACAGGCAGAGGAAGTGATGGCACCTCGCCTCTCGGCAGTATTTTTGTTCCGGCGAGAGGAGAGAAGACATCACAAGTGAGTTGCACAACACTACACCGACACCAGTACACATAGGCACACTTAACCCCTTCAGATCCCCCCCCCCCCCAGCCCCCTGTCACAGTGTCACTGATTGCAGTGATCATATATTTAATGATCACTGCATTTAGTGTCAGTGTGACAGGCAGTTAGTGTTAGGTTCAGGGTAGCCCCTAATAAAAGTTTAACCCCTTGATCACCGCCCTAGTTAACCCTTTCACCCCCTATTGCCAGTGTCACTAAGCGATCGGTTTTCTGATCGCTGTATTAGTGTCACTGTTGCCGCTAGGTAGCTATTTTTTTTTTTTTGATATTGCGATTTTTTTTTTTTTTTTTACTAAAGACATGTGGCTGAATACATTTTGGCCTAAATATTTGACTAAAATTTAGTTTATTCGATTTTTCTTATAACAAAAATTAGAAAATATTATTTATTTTCCAAAAAGTTCTGTCTTTTTCCGTTTTTTTTTTCACAAAAAATAAAAATCGCAGAGGCAATCAAATACCAACAAAAGAAAGCTCTATTTGTGGGAAGAAGAGGACGCAGTGCCAAATTGTAAAAACACCTTTGGGCATTTAGCAGCATATTGGTCCGGGGCTTAAGTGGTTATTAAGCGTGAATTTCTTTATTATCCAACTCTTTGCAGGTTTTCCTCCTTTAGTGTGGCTTTGCTCCCACAACCCAGCATTATACTTGTAGGTTGATTGGGTTTTGCCATAGTTATGTGTGAATGGCTGTGGCGAGGACATTTTATTGTAACCTTGTCTGGGGTGGAAGTGAATGATTCAGTTTTCCCTGTAAAGTACTGTGGATAAAATGTAAGCCTACACAAATAAGTAAAATAAATCTATGTTCATACCTTGCTTATTTAAATTGAATAGATCTCTGCTAGATTGCTCAGCACTCCACTCCATATCACACGCTGTTGCCAGGCATTGGTGTCTCTTAGGCAGAGAATCAGAGGTAGAGCAGTATGAATGCAACAAGTTAACAGGGCTGGGATCCAGGTAATCATCTTCTTGAAGCAGAAACTCATCTGGTTCACCTGTATAATCACAGGGCTCCTCTACACAGACTTCATAAGACTCCAAGAGCATAGTGTTAATCTCAGTTTCCTCCAATTCAGGAGGATCTTTTGTTATGGAGTCCAACTCTGCGTCATCACTAACTTCCACATGGCAGGACAACTCCCGAGGATGGTCTACCTGAGACAAGAAATATTCACCGTCATGTACGACAGAGGAAATGGCACTGACTATTTGGTGTAGAAGACAAAAATTCACAAGTCATTTCTGTTTCCTCTACACCTGGATGAGGTGGAACTTTCATGTTTACTACATTTTGTAATAAGGAGGTTGTAGAAGACCGGCTATACGAATGCAGGGAGTAGATAAACCTACAAACTGTGGTAACGGGTGATGCTTTAGGAAGAAATCTGGGGTTCATGTCATCTTGGCCATTGATGTCAAAGTGAAGCTCATTTTCTTTCATAACCTCCTCATTGGGGTACATGGGTGGAGTGTTCTCCTCTATAGAAGATGGAGCTCTTCTCTTCTGAACATACTTTTTTCCTCCAATGCCAAGAACGTGCGTGTCTATGGCTCCTTTTCTTTGGTTTCCCCTTCCAGTTTCAAAGATGGAGGGGACAGCATCTGGTCTAAGAAGCGGGTGCTGGTCAGGCATACGTGGGACAAAGCTATCCAATGTGAAGTGTTCACTGCACAAGAAAGAGTAGGGCCCTGGAGTCCAGTCACTGCGCTGTATGGCAACTGTCCAGAGATAAAGACGAGCTGCATCCTTAAGTGGAAACCTGCAATAAAGCATAAAAGGTGAATAATATCACATTAAAAATGCTTTTATACATAAACTATTTATCAGGAAGGGAGAACACTTTCCAACAATTAATAACAATGGCAGCTAATATAGGTAGGGGGACGCACTAGTATGGATTCCAAGCAACTTATCAAAAGCAAGGTATCGTGCAAAACACCCGTTCTAAGTAGAGTTTTTCTTGCTTTGGATTAGTGAGCAGAACATTGGGGGAAATAGGAAATTTTATAACAGAAAGATTAATGTGGTGATCTGACTTTAAAAGGGTCACTAAAGGAAAAAAAAAAAAATGTTGCTGAGAGGACTGTTTACAGGGTATAGAGACATAAAAGTTAACCGATTCCTTTTCAAAATGATTAAAAATAGATAAAAATCATTCATATAATGTGCCTGCAGGTTAGTGTCACTTTTGAACTGGCTTCATGTTTCTGCAAAGTAGAAATAAACACACAAAACAAAAACAAACAAATTCAGGGCAGTGTTTTGTTTTTAAAATGAATCAGATTGGTTCTGGGGAGTTTTAGACACACAGTAATGACAGCTTAGACCACAGTGAGAAAGCTCCCAGCACTGTGGTTATAAGGAAACAGACAAGCAGGAAGTGTGGAGAACAGAGCAGGATTACAGCAACTTCAAAGCAAAAACGAACAATAAGGACACGAAACCAGTACTGCAGAAAGGTAAAGGAAGCTATTTAGCTAAAAAAAAAAAAAAATTCCTTTAGTGATCCTAGTGGAGTTTAGCCATCAAGTTAAAGGGTCACTAAAGGAAAAAAAAATTGTTGCTGAAAGGACTGTTTTACAGGGTTTAGAGACAAAGGTTAACTGATTCCTTTTAAAAAATGATTGAAAATAGATAAAATTCAATCATATAATGTGCCTCTAGTTTCACTTTCTTTTTTAAACTGGTATCATGTTTCTGTGAAGTACAGAAGACACACAGAACAAAAACAAATCCAGGGCAGTGTTTTGTTTTTAAAATGAATCCGAGGAGTTTTAGACACACAGCTTAGACCAAAGTGAAAAACTGCCATGAGATTTTTCATAAGGAGCCAAACAACCAGGAAGTGTGGAGATCAGAGCAGAATTACAGCAACTTCAAAGCAAAAACGAACAATGAGGACATGAAAACAGCACTGCATTAAGGTAAAGGAAGCTATTTAGCTAAAAAAAAGTTTTTCCTTTAGTGACCCTTTAAGTTTCAGATAGGGAGGGAGCCATTGCTCAAAATGGCACAGGGCAAAGGACAGACATAAGTGCATACTTCAGTGACATACACTGGCAGGGAGCCAAAAATAATTGGGCGTGTTGATTATTCTTATGAATTCCCCAAGCACCTTTTTCAGGTCATCTGATTGTAGGAAGTGCTCTGCCATTTAAATCTTTATGGGTGGTCCAGTTTCCATACTGTCATGAACATGAGAAAGTCGTTAATATGTCACTAAAAAGGCATGCTCGAGTGCCCCCCCCCAAGGTGACCACATTTCCAAACTACCATTCAGGGACACCTCCCTTTTCCAAAAATCAGCTTGTGCTGTAACGAATCACAGCGATTGGACACAAGAGGCGGGATTTGTGATTTCTCCAATCACAAGCAGGGGGCGGGGATTGTGCTCCTTCAGGCATTCCCGGCCAGGGAAAGTTCATAAAGCGGTGATGTAGTGGCCTTTTTTGGGGGGCATCAGATTGGCCTGGGAGTAGCGGTGGCAGTTTCATTCCCACTGTATTGTCTTGGAATAAAGGTGCCCGGGACACGTGGTCACCCTTAAACCTAGAACCAGAAGCCACTGCCCTTTCTCCAACACAACAGAGACTGCGCTGGTAACTAATCAATGTACTCAAAACAGGAAGTTCAGGGAAGTGGTACTGGGAGAGATTAAAAAACACCCACACACTTGGTGGAATGCAATATTTTGATGATCTGGATGCACTGTAAATTTTGGATACCATAGCTTGTGAGTATGCTCAAATGTTAAGACATGTTCGTTATCTATTTACTTGATGCAACCCCATCTTTTATATTTTGCCTAAAAAAAATATTGGTACAATATTGTGTTTACTAGCATTAAATTCACATTAGTGTCTTTTCCCCTGGCAATATGCATTTGATTAATAACTGTGCAACATAAACTGCAACTACCACCATTTTATTCTCCAGGGTCTGTGCTATCAAGAAAGATACTTTTTGGAGAAAGGGGATAAAGAATAAAAAATTAAATCTTAACTTGTATGCAAAAAAACTGCCCTGTGTTTAGACAAGTGGCTTAACATAATAAAACGTATCCAAATCTGCTAACAAAAGAAGAGACACGAGTAGAACGCACACGGTGTATAAGAAGGGAATGAGCCACGTTCAACCAATAGAAAGCACCCTGTGACCAATAGAAAGCACCCTGTGACCAATAGAAAGCACCCTGTGACCAATAGAAAGCACCCTGTGACCAATAGAAAGCACCCTGTGACCATACAGCTGAATTAAAGGGGGACTCTAGAAGCAGCTCTAATGTTCAGCACACCAACTACAGCGAGCTGGACAGCAACTTTGTGTGTTTGCAAAGTTCCCAGCATGCACTGCTGGAGTACCAAAGCTGCCATAACACTGATCTTACAGATTCCTATCTCTGTGACAGCGCACCTGTGGAAGGACACGGCCCCCCTCTTCCCTTTCCCCTTCCCTTGTCGGTTGGTGCAATCGGGTGCCGCGCAGCATATCACCATGACCAATCCCAATGTTCTTCCGTACAAGATGGCGGCGTCCTCGCTGTACGGAAAACAAGATGGCCTTTGCTGTAAGTCAGCAGACAGCGCTGGTGTTAGTATTACCCGGAAGGCGATAATTCTTTCACAATGTATGTGGAGCTAATGATAAAATAATCCACAACTAGACGCCTCCCCCTACAGCCAGCGCGCAGCGCTCCGTACAAAACAATCTGGTCTCTATACAATTCCTTGTTCGTTAGACCTTCGTAATCATGTGACAGCAAAGCTGCATTTTATTGGAGCATTCGGAGTCAGCTGACACAGCAGCTCTAATCATCAATCTGAAGTGTATACAGTATAGCCTAGCGCACGACAACACTCCATGTGATTGTTTTCACACCCACCCTCATGTGTGTACATGCATACACAAGCATACACATACATGCACACTGCATACACATATATGCAACATACACATACATGCAACATACATACACATTGCATGCATATACAAGCATACACATACATGTAACTTGCATACACATATATGCAACATACACACTGCATACACATACATGCACCATACATACACATTGCATGCATATACAAGCATACACATACATGTAACTTGCATACACATATATGCAACATACACACTACATACATACACACTGCATACACATACATGCACCATACATACACATTGCATGCATATACAAGCATACACATACATGTAACTTGCATACACACATACATGCACCATGCATACACACTGCAACTTCCATACACACTGCATACACATACATACATGCACCACACACACACACTGCCTAGGGTGACCACGTGTCCCAGATTGCCCGGGACAGTCCCGCATTTTGCAGGTCTGTCCCAGGCACATTCATTCCAGGACAATACAGTGTCCCAGAATTAAACTTGACACAGCCACGCCCTCAGGCCAATCTGATGCCCCCAAAAAAGGCCACCACATCACCGCTTTACTCATTGACACTTGTCTTGGCCGGGAATGCCTGGAGGAGCACAATCCCGCCCCATGCTTGTGATTGGAGAAATCATAAATCCTGCCTCTTGTGTCCAATCACTGTGTTGATTTGTTACAGCACAAGCTGATTTTTGGGAATGGAGGGTGTCTCTGAATGGTAGTTTGGAAATGTGGTTGGAAATGTACACCTACATACATGTACCACACACACACACGCACTGCCTAGGGTGACCACGTGTCCCGGATTGCCCGGGACAGTCCCGCATTTTGCAGGTCTGTCCCGAGCACATTCATTCCAGGACAATACAGTGTCCCAAAATGAAACTTGACACGCCCTCGGGCCAATCTGATGCCCCCCAAAAAAAACACCACATCACTGCCTCTTGTGTCCAATCACTGTGCTGATTTGTTACAGCACAAGCTGATTTTGGGGAATGGAGGGTGTCCCTGAATGGTAAGTTTGCCTACATATAAAAGCATACAAAATAAATACACATACATGTAACTTGCATACACACTGCACACACATACATGCACCAGGCATATACACATGCATGCAACTTACACACACTGAAAACATATATAAGCATACAAAATACATACACAGTCATACAACATACATATGCACTGCTGCACATACATGCAACATACTGTACATACACATGCAACATACACACAACATACTGCTTACACATACATGTAAAATACATACACACGCATATACATACAGTGCCTTAAAAAAGTATTCATACCCCTTGACATTTTCCACATTTTGTCATGTTACAACCAAAAACGTAAATGTATTTTATTGGGATTTTATGTGATAGACCAACACAAATTGAAGATATGTGAAAAGTGTGGAGTGCATTTGTATTCAGCCCCCTTGAGTCAATACTTTGTAGAACCACCTTTCGTTGCAATTACATATGTAGAAAATCGAATAGTGTGTATGGCGTTTCACAGGCTTTCTTCTAAGATTACCCTGTATTTGGCTCCATCCATCTTCCCATCAACTCTGACCAGCTTCCATGTCCCTGCTGAAGAAAAGCATCTTCACAAGATGATGCTGCCACCACCATGTTTCACGGTGGGGATGGTGTGCTTAGGGTGATGTGCAGTGTTAGTTTTCTGCCACACATAGGGCCAGATTCAGGTAGAGTTGCGCTGGAGTAATTCGATATGCGCCGCGGAACTGTGAAGATGCGCCGTCGTTTCTATGTGGCCGTACCCACCAAACTAGATGCGACAGAAAAGGGGCCATTTCCGATCGGCTTAACTTTCCGACGCCGGAGTCTCGTCAGCGCATAGTTTCGCTTGGCGCATCAGTCGCGCCTATTGATTTCCCCTGCAAATATGCAAATGAGGGAGATTTCCCGATTCACGAACGGATTAACACCATACGCCGGCTACATGCGCCGCGCGTATCTCGTCCGTCCGGCGCAAAGTTATTTCTACAAAAAGCTGCTTTATCTTTATTCCAGACGGCCTCAGGTCAGCAGGAGAGCAGCTACAGCAGCAGCGTTACCGACGAAACTAGCAAGCTGAACAACCACACTTGCAAGGACAACACCTCTGTGTGCCAACATGCCAGGGGCAGTCGCGGTCCTAGCACTAGTACTGGGTCCCCCGGTACGGAGGAGGCGGGCACATGAGAGGATATACCGCACGCGCATGAGCCTCTTTGGCATGGGGGATGAGGAGGTGTATCGCCTCTTCAGATTCAGCCCAGATGCAATACTTGAACTAACCACAACCCTGCAGGGTGACATCACCAGCAAGACACACCGCTCACAAGCAGTGCAGCCACTGGTGAAGGTACTGGCAACACTTCATTTCCTTGCCAGTGGATCATTCCAGCGTACAAGTGGAGTGGTGGCTGGGATGTCACAGTTCTCCATAAGCAGATGTGTGCACCAGGTTGTCCCCGCAATCCTCAGACGCATGTCCAACCAGTTCATCAGACCAACCACTGAGGAGCTGCGGCTGAAGGCAATGACAGATTTCTACAGCATTGCCAGATTCCCACGCACTGTGGGGGCCATTGATTGCACACATGTGGCCCTACAGCCCCCCAGTGCCACAGAGCACATATACCGCAATCGGAAGCATTGGCATTCCATCAACGTACAGGTGATAGCTGATGCCCAACGCCTCATATGGCACGTCCGTGCCAAACACCCCGGGTCCAGCCATGACAGCTTCATATACCGTCAGAGCCCCATCCCAGCAGAATTCGAGCAGAACATGTATGGGGACAGCTGGCTGGTTGGTGAGTGACATGGGTGGCAGGCATGACTATCCCCTCCCGTGATGCACATCAGAAGTGGCACATGCATGACTAACATCCTCCTGTCTTTTCCCTTACAGGTGACTCTGCATATGCACTGGGACCCCATCTAATGACTCCTTTCCGGAACCCACCAAACCAGAGGAGAGAGAAAATACAATGAAGCACACATCAAAACCCGTGCAGTGGTGGAGCAAACCATTTGGGCTCCTGAAGTCCCGTTTCCGCTGCCTGGATAAGTCCGGGGGGACCCTATTGTATTCCCCTACCTTTGTGTGTCAGATCATCGGTGCATGTTGCATTCTGCACAACTTTGCTATGAGAAAAGGCCTGCAGATTGACATGCGTGATGACCTGACCCCCGACCCACACAGTCCCCACCTGCCAGAGGAGAACCAGTCTGCTGATGGAAGAGCAGTCAGGAGGGTCCTCGCCGTAGGCATCTTTGGACAATAAACCAAAACATTGATCACACGGACAATGCACGCGTGTACACCACTGATGTCCCTAGATCACACACACCACATCCACATCACATTGGATTAGCCCAAGTCCAGCATGTAGGACTTGGGAGCAGCAACGCCAGCGTCAAGGCCCCAATGATGTCGCTGTCCATTCATACACCTTTCACACGTCATTCATACAGCCGTGGGGTTAACTTCACCACCACGACCGAGGGTGACACCCCTTACTGGCAGGAGTGCCACCCTCTCACATTCACAACACCATTCACACTGCAACGTGTGCAGTATAAAAAAATAAAAATCTCATAACCTGAGCATAATCAGAAAGAAAATAACTCATAACTTGAGTATTAATAATAAAATAAAAATCTCATAACCTGAGCATTCACAAAAAAATATAAAAAAAAATCATGTCCTGAGCATCAAACAAAAAAAAAAAAAATTATCTGGAATGCCGGGGGCTTCTTCTGGCGGCCCCTCTCTGGCTCCTCAGCTGCCTGGAAGGAGTGGGTGGGGGTGGGGGGGCATCTGGAGGTGGCTGATCCCCGGGTGGGTCACTCCTGGCAGGTGTGGCCTGCCTACCCTCCAAGGCCACGGCAATCCGGCCAAGGTAAGAACTGGTCTGGGCCTGCACCCTGAGCTGCTGGGCCTGCATCCTGAGCTGCCGGGTGACCTGATAATGCTGGGCCCGCCGACTCAGCCTCCCCTGGTCCCGGATGGCAGCAGTGTTTGCCTGGACGGCTGCAGTGAGGTCCCTTAGCTCACCCTGCACCTCCCCCAGGCTGGTCACCACTGCAGCGCAGTTGCAGCTCACATCCTGCACTGCCGAAGACATCTGGGCCATGGAGCACAGGCTGTCAGCCACTCTGTCCAGGTGCCCAGCAATCTCCCCCATTTGCTGGGTCTGTCTGGCGTGATCCCTCGCCACCTGGTCCTGGACCAGATCAGACACCCCCCTGGTCTTATGGGTGGCCTTCCTGGGGCCAGTAGATGTTTGTCCCCGGGGGGATGGAGTCGCCCTTGAGGGGCTTCCTATAATGGGGGAGGGGATCTGAGAGGGTCCTGCAGAAGAGGAGGATTCCTCTAACAATAAAACAAAGTCCTGCTCTGCCCCAACAGGCTCCTCCTCAACGACCTCTGCATGTGTGGTGTGGCCACTCTCCTCCTCCACCTCAGTGTCTTCACCACCCAGGGGCACAGGCACTGGGTGCCGATGGGGGGATGGGGTGGACTGGCCGCCGACAGATGATGGCCCAGCTCCGTCATCTGTGGATGACACAAAGCAGACACATGTTGGTGGTCCCACACACTTGGCACATGTACCCCCCCCCCCCCACACGCAGAACACCAAATAGGGGATAAAAAACACTTACCTGTCCTGGAGCCTTCCTCCACAGAATCAAAGCCTGGTACCCCCTCCAACTGCTCCCTGTCCAGGCAGCGGGCGACCACCTCCTCCTCTGTGGTCAGGCTGACCGGACATGGTGGACCACCACCTGTGCCCCTCTCATGGCTCCTAATAGTTACATAGTTACATAGTTACATAGTTAGTCAGGTTGAAAAAAGACACAAGTCCATCCAGTTCAACCATAAAAATAAATAAAAATAAAACAAAGTAAAACACAGTACATCCTCCCATACACCCAACTCCATACCCACAGTTGATCCAGAGGAAGGCAAAAAACCCCAGCAGAGCGATGATCCAATTTGCTACCGGAGGGGAAAAAATTCCTTCCTGATCCCCCGAAAGGCAATCGGATTTACCCCGGATCAACTTTACCTACAAAACTTAGTACTCAGTTATATTATGTGCATTTAGGAAAGAATCCAGGCCTCTCTTAAAGCAATCTAGCTGAGCTGGCCAGAACCACCTCTGGAGGGAGTCTGTTCCACATTTTCACAGCTCTTACTGTGAAGAAACCTTTCCGTATTTGGAGGTGAAATCTCTTTTCCTCCAGACGTAAAGAGTGCCCCCTTGTCCTCAGTGTTGACCTTAAAGTGAATAACTCAACACCAAGTTCACTATATGGACCTCTTATGTATTTGTACATGTTGATCATATCCCCCTTATTCTCCTCTTCTCAAGGTGAATAAATTCAGTCCTCTAATCTTTCCTCATAGTTGAGCTCCTCCATGCCTCTTATCAGTTTGGTTGCCCTTCCTCTCTTTCTCCAGTTCTCCGATATCCTTTTTGAGAACTGGTCCCAAAACTGGACTCATATTCCAGATGAGGTCTTACTAATGATTTGTACAGGGGCAAAATGTATCTCTATCTCTGGAGTCCAACCTCTCTTAATACAAGAAAGGACTTTGCTCGCTTTGGAAACGCAGCTTGGCTTGCATGCATATTGAGCTTATGATCAACTAAAACACCCAGATCCTTCTCCACTACAGATCCCCCCAGTTGTACCCCCCTAGCAGAGATGCATGAATATTCTTAGCCCCCAAGTGCATAACTTTACATTTATCAACATTAAACCTCATCTGCACATAGTACCCAATTAGACAGAGCATTGAGGTTTGTAAATTGGAGACATCTGTAAGGACATTATTCCACTCTAGCTTGGTGTCATCTGCAAAAACAGAAATGGTACTTTTGATCTCAGACCCAATATCATTTATAAATATATTGAAAAGAGGGACCCAACACTGAACCTTGGGGTACACCGCTGATAACCTTGGACCATTCAGAGTAAGAATCATTAACCACAACTCTCTGAATTCTGTCTTTCAGCCAGTTTTCTTCCATTTACAAACTGATATATCTAATCCTGTAGACCTTACCTTACACATGAGCCGTGTGGGGGAACTGTACGAACGCTTTTGTAAAATCCAAGTATACCACGTCCACTGCCACGCCTTGCCAGGGTTTTACTTACCTCTTCATAAAAGGAATCAGGTTTGTCTGACAACTTTGTCCTTCATGAATCCATGCTGTCTGCTGCTTAAATAGTTTGTTTCCAGCAAGAACTCATCCATTGGTCTTTTATTAAACGTTCCAGTATCTTTCCAACTATAGAAGTTAAACTAACAGGTCTATAGTTACTAGGTAAAGACTTTGTTCCCTTTTTAAATTGGGCACCACATTGCTTTATGCCAATCCAGTGGTACTATTCCTGTCATTAATGAGTCCCTAAATATTAGTACAGTGGCTTTGAAATTTCAGAGCTCAATTCTTTTAGGTGTGGGTGGATGCCATCTGGTCCAGGTGCTTTATCCACCTTTATTCTGTCTAAATATTTCTGACCATATCACTTTTGAGCCATTGTGATTTGGGGCTGTGTCATCCCACCCCCTATATCGCATGAGCTCCCCCATTCTCCATTGTATACACAGGCTGAAGAAAGCATTTAATAAATTTGCCTTCTCTATGTCCTCAGTCACCCACTCTAGATTATTTTGTAAAGGGCCTCATGCTCAGACTTGACTTTTTACTATTAATATATTTAAAGAATTTTTTGGGGTTTGTCCTACTATCTTTTGCATCTGTCGTTCATTTTGAATTTTTGCTCCTTGTTTCCTTTTTACATATTCTATTATATTCTTTGTAACATTTAAACGACACTGTGTTCCTTCATTTTTATATTTTTTAAAAGCTATTTTCTTATTGTTTATAGCTTTTTTAACTTTAACCGTGAGCCACATAGTTTTATCTGTAGCCTTTTAAACTTATTGCCCATGGGAATATACTTTGCAGGAGGTTCCAAAGAGTCTTTTTGAAGAATTCCCATTTCTGTTCTGTGTTCATCGGTGCCATATTCCCTCCCATCCAAGCCCTGGAGAGCAGTCCTCATGCTTTGAAAATTTGCTCTCTTGAAATTAAGTGTTTTTATCTTTCCTGTATGTATTTCTTGCTTATAGTTTACATTAAACGAAATCATGTTATGATCACTGCTACCAGGTGTTCCTTTATCTGAACATTAGTAATGAGCTCTGCATGGTTTGAGATTACCAGGTCCAACAGAGCATCATTCCTAGTTGGGGCCTCATAAACTGGACCATAAAATTGTCCTGCAATAGGTTTTTAAATTTTTGTCTTTAACTGTCCCAGAAATTCCATTATTCCAGCAATTTCTGGGTAGTTAAAATCCCCCATTATTATCACCGCCCTGCCCTTGCACCCTTTCCATCTGTGCAGGAGCTGAGTCTATCCTCATTAACATTGTGGTCTAAACAAATTCCAATGATTAGCTTTGAACTACACACATCTGTATGCAGTTCCACCCATAATGCTTCAACTTCATCACACTCTCCATCAACCAGGTCCTCTTTCACGCTTGCTTTGAGGTCACTTCTCACATAATGTGGCCACCTAATGGTGGCCACCTTGCCACGGACCTTGCGCCGCAGATATTTTTTTTTTTTTTGAATATCCCCAGCAGTCCGGGTGGAAACCCCAACACATGACCCTGGCAGCAATGGTCTCCAGGATGCCCTGCTTCCTCTCCCGGCTGGTCTTCCTGCTTTTTTTTGCCGTGGAGAAAATCTTAAACGTCTCCAAGCCGAGTACCAAGAACCTCCTGGGCATTAAAGTTGAGGTTCCTCCTCTCTTTAGGGGTAGCGGGAGCAGCATGACAGTGCAAAAGTATCTTCCCTGGGGTGGGGGGAAACGGATATACTTTTGGCCGGAATGGCGTTTCCGCTAGCGCTTTTATACGCGCAACGGAACACATGCGCTGGCGTTTAACGTGAAGTGGTGCCGACGGAAGTTGTAGCATGCCAAGGGGGCCGAGTGAAGCCTCACTACTGCGCATGCTCCGTGGATGATGCGCTGAACGTAAGCCTCTGCGCTGGGCTCCGCCCATCTTTACATATGACCACCCACTTCCACTTGCGTCGGATTACGCACCATTATCTTCCTGGCGCAAGTTTACGCGCAAGTGTTTGAATAACAGTACTTGCGCCGAAAGTGTCGGCGGAGTAACGTAAATGAGAAACGTTACTCCAAAGTAAAGAAGCGCCCATCTACCTGAATCTGGCCCATAGTGTTTTGCTTGTAGGCCAAAAAGTTACATTTTGGTCTCATCTGACCAGAGCACCTTCTTCCACGTGTTTGCCGTGTACCCCACATGGCTTCTCACAAACTGTAAATTGGATTTCTTGTGGCTTTCTTTCAACAATGTCTTTCTTCTTGCCACTCTTCCATAAAGGTCAGATTTGTGGAGTACAAGACTAATAATTGTCTCCCACCTGGGCTGTGGATCTCTGCATCTCCTCCAGAGTTACCATGGGCCTCTTGGCTGCTTCTCTGATTAATGCTCTCCTTGCGCGGCCTGTCAGTTTAGGTGGGAGGCCATATCTTGGTAGATTTGTAGTTGTGCCATATTCTTTACCTTTTTCTGATGATGGATTAACCTCCCTGGCGGTATGATTCTGTCTGGAATTACGTACCAAAAGCGGTACAATTATTTTGCATGAAAATGTGGCATTTTATACTGTAGGCTTGTAAATCTGTCTAGTAGACATCCTGGGTATGATAAAGTTTGAAACACAAAATTATAAAATTATAATATAATAAATAACTATAAATAATTATAACAAATGATAATGTAATTATAATAAAAATTATTCAATAATGTAATCAAATCAAAATCACTGAAATTTGCTCAGTTACAGAATTGTCGCTGTCATTACTTTAATTTTTTTATGACGAATTTCCCCACAAATCGCTATCGCTCAATTCTGCAAGTGATTATAATTTATTATCGCTGTTTTCTAGCTGCTCTAAAATCACTTTTGACATAAAGGGACACTTTTGGTTGCTATGGACAATCTACAGTTTGCAGGCACAAACAAAATGTTTTTATTATATAAAAGTACATGTAGGGCACTGGGCAGACCACTAGGGACAAGGGGTGTGTGTATTTTTTACATACAGTACTGTAATCTTTAAGATTACAGTATACTGTATGTAATGTGTTTGTTTACATTTTTGAATTTGCCGCCGGTCTCCGCCCCCGTGCAACGTAACGTCGCAGGGAACGGAGATCGGCGGCGTGCAGGCACTGTGTGAATCGAATGGAGGACGCCACTCGCTCACACAGCGGGGATGCATCGCTGGATCCAGGGACAAGGTAAGTACAGTACCCTGCCTGGATAAAAGGTAAGCCAGCACGCGCTGCAAACTCTGCAAATCCACCCCGAGCGTGACTCGGGGTTACCGATTTTTGCATTGAAAATCCACCCCGAGTCACGCTCGGGTTTACCGCTAAGGGGGTTAAACAGTGCTCCGTGAGGGGTTTCAAAGCTTGGAAACATTTTTTATAATCTAACGGTGACAGGTAAGCATACACACGCTCGGGTTTCTCAGCAGGAAAATACTGCAGAGAATCACAATGAGAAAATAGAGAGCAGGTTCTCTATTTTTTTCGTCTAGATTCTGGGCAGTTTTCTTGACGAGAAACCTCAAAGCCTTGTACACACACTCGGTATACTCGGCAAAAAAGCTCTGCCAGCAGTTTTCTTGCTGAGAAAACAGTGCGTGTGTACAAGGCTCTAGAGGGTGAAATGAAATATATATATATATATATATATATATATATATATATATATATATATATATATATATATATATATATAGTGTGTATATATACAGACATACACATACATGCAACTTATATACACACTGTGTACACATGCATGAAACATTGGTGACCATTTTATTTGTTGGGTGAGAGGAAACCAGTGGAAAGATTAGCAGAGAGGGGTAGCAGAGGCCAAGTGGTTGGTAAGGTAGATAAGCATGGCAGCAGCATTCATGATGGACTAAAGGGCAGGAGCGGTGCGTCCATAGGGACGCCGGAGTGCCGCTCCCTCTGGCTCTTTTGCTCACAGCCAGTGGCTGGCTCTCTGACAGCCACTAAAATATACAGATTCATGCATTGTATGAATCTGTATGATTTCGCCGCTGCCACCCACTATTCAGCTGGCCAGACATCGAGCGCCGGTCAGCTGAATAACGTCAGTTGGCTGGCTGTGTGGAAGTGCCTATTAGAGCCAGCGGCTCTGATAGGCTTTCCGAGTACAGCCCTGAGGCTGTAGTCGAGTTCCTGAAGCTTATCCTCGGGACGTACCAGCGGTGCGTTCCTTGGATAAGACTGACAGGTGTCTCAGCCAATCGGGTAATCTGATTCTGGTAATCGGTAACCTGATTGGCTGAAGCGTCATCGAGGGTGGGACAAGGGACATCAAGGGACGTAGAAGCCAGAAAGATAAGTGCCGGGGGGGGGGGGGGCATTTTACTGTGGGCACGGTGGCGACAATTGCGGGTCACAGTGGCGACAATTGCGGGTCACAGTGGCGACAATTGCGGGTCACAGTGGCGACAATTGGGGGCACAGTGGCGACAATTGGGGGCACAGTGGCGTCAATTGATGGCAAAGTGGCGACAATTGATGGCACAGTGGTTGCGTTTGATGACATGGCACACTGGCTGCGTTTGATGGCATGGCACACTGGCTGCGTTTGATGGCATGGCACAGTGACTGCATTTGATGGCACGGTGGCTGTGTTTGATGGCATGGCACAGTGGTTGCGTTTGATGGCATGGCACAGTGGTGACAATTAATGGCACAGTGGCTGCGTTTGATGGCATGGCACAGTGGCTGCATTTGATAGGCACAGTGGTTGCGTTTGATGGCATGGCACAGTGGTGACAATTAATGGCACAGTGGCTGCGTTTGATGGCATGGCACAGTGGCTGCATTTGATAGGCACAGTGGCTGCGTTTCATAGGCACAGTGAGGCTGCAATCGTTTTATTTTTATTTTTTTTCGTTTGCGCCCCCCCAAAATTTTTGAGTACCAGCTGCCACTGCTAAAGGGAGAATAGTCTATGTAAAGGTAAGTCAACTAGGAGAGAGTTTCAGTAGTTGAGGCGAGAGATGATCAGGGAGTGAATTAGAAGCTTGGTGGTGTCATTGGTTAAAAAGGGGCGTATTCTGGAGATGTTGAAGAGGCGTGATTTGGACAGGGATAGGATGTAGACCATGAAGGAGAGTTCAGAGTTACCCCTAGCACCCTGGCATGTGGGGACGGACTGATAGTTGTGCCATTGATCTTAACAGAGAAGTCATGGGATGAGGCCCATGGGGGAGGAAATATTATGAGCTTGGTTTTGGATATATTGAGTTTAAGGAAGTGGTCTGACATCCAGGCTGATATGTCTGTTAGTAAATTAGTGATGGGTAAGCTGAGGGGTAGAGAGTAAGGACAAGCTCAGACATGTTTGCAACTCCACGTGCCCGCGCCTGCGCCTGCCAGGAAGCTGACACTAATCACAGGTAGTGAGGCATTCTATGCAGACTGGGAAATGTCTCACTGCCTCTGATTAGTGTTGTGGAGTGTCAGCTTCCTGGCGGGGGAAATAGGCATGTGAAGTTGTGAACATGCCTGAGCCCATCATTAGTAGAGATAGATTTGGGTGTCATCAGTGTAGAAATGATATTGAAAAACATTGGAAGCCATCAGCTGACTTAGGGGATGAGGTGTAGATGGAGAATAGGGGAGGTCGAAGAACAGAACCTGCAGTGATCATCATCCCTGTCCTCAGGGCCCACTAACAGGCCAGGTTTGCTTGATAACTGAAATACATCACAGGTGATGTCATTTGCTGCTCAGTAATTGCAGTATTCTAGTCTGCATCTCCCCAAAGTAATACGTAAAATCTGGCCTGTTGGTGGTCCCTGACGACAGGGTTGATGACCAATGCCTTAGGACCCCTTTTGGTAAGAGGAATTGGTGAGGAGGAAGTAGAGTTGTAAGTAACAATGAAGGTGCGGTGAGATAGGTAAGATTTGAACCAATGGAGAGTCCAAATTTCTTAGCTCATATTCCAATTTCTATATAGTGGAGAGTACAGTCACGGAGGACAAGGCAATTTTGCTTTTTTGAGGAGGAGGGAGTGTTCAACTGGCTCAAAGGCAGTGGAGAAGCCCAAGAGTTATGCCGCGTACACACGGTCGTTTTTTGCGATGAAAAAAACGACGTTTTTGAAACGTCACTTTTCAAAGACAATTTTGCATACACACCATCGTTTTTTCACAAAAAGCAAGGTTACGTTCACCACTCTTTTCCATTGAAGCTCGCTTCATAACTAGCTTCTGGGCATGCGCGGGTTGAAAAACGTCGTTTTGAACGACGTTTTTGCTACACACGGTGACTTTTTGTGAAACAAAAAACGACGTTTTGAAAAACGACACAAAAAATTCAAGCATGTTGGAATTTTTTTTTGGTCGTTTTTTTTAAGACAAAAAAACGACGTTTTGCCCACACACGATCAATTTAAATGACGTTTTAAAAAACGTCGTTTTTTTTCATCGCAAAAAACGACCGTGTGTACGCGGCATAAGAGTACGGAATAGTGACCATTGGTTTTAGCTGTTAGTAAGCTGTTTGTGAGTTTTAAAGTGGAGGTTCACCTAAAAAAAAATAATGTATCATTGCATTTAGGCTATTTAGTAGAATCGGCGTTTGTTTTTTAAGAAATGCTAGCGGGACATACCTTTTTCTATATAGACGATCAACGCGGCTTCCGGGTATGGTCGTCGGGACAGGAAGGTTCCTAATTGATTGACAGGCATCCCGACCGGCGCATACAGCGCGTCACGAGTAGCCGAAAGAAGCCCAAAGTCGGTGCGGCTCTATACGGCGCCTGCGCACCGACGTTCGGCTTCTTTCGGCTACTCGTGACGCGCTGTATGCGCCGGTCGGGATGCCTGTCAATCAATTAGGAACGCCCAGCCACGACGACCATACCCGGAAGCCGCGTTGATCATCTATATAGAAAAAGGTATGTAGCTCTAGCATTTTTAAAAAACAAACGCCGATTCTCATTCTACTAAATAGCCTAAATGCAATGATACATTATTTTTTTTTTTTTTAGGTGAACCTCCCCTTTAAGTATTTTTTGCTGATCTATGAAAAGTATCTATTTCATTGTAATATGTATGCTGTATATAGGGTTGCCACCCTTTCTTCAAGCCAAACTCGAACACTTTAGCGGCGTGGGACACCTTTGGGTGCCCCCAAGGAGAGTAGTAATGAGGGTGCTGCATATCGCGCCACAGTGAATAGTGGGTGTAGCCAAATGTTCTTGCTGACATCATTGCCCTGTCCCCCAGTGATGTCAAACTTGTCTCCAGACTGCCACCCGCCGGGTGGCAACAGATTTATGTGTGACGATTTTGGTTACTTGGGGAACCACAGCCTGGTCTGAATATTGTGTTCGGGTTTTAGTTTGTCTGAAACCCGAACACATAATTCAAAACCTGGACTGTCCGGGTGAATCCCAGACAGATTGCAGCCCTAGCTTTATGTTCGATTGCTCTGAGTTCCTCTTTAATGAAGACTGTGTAGCACCCCCTTGCCTTTGGCACGGGTATTGCACTAGTAGAAAAAAATAAGTTAGTTGGATTGGGAGAGTTACTTTGCTCCCGGTCACTATTTGTTAGGTTTGTGACCTGTATCGTTCCTGAAAGATCCACTGGCTCAGACTGCATTCTGGGGATGTGAATCTGTCCCTGGCCGGCAGTGGGAGCCAGAGGGATTTCTGGTGGATGGATTCTTCCTCAGCAGCCAATTGGAGAGGGTTTTCTCTTACTAGACATGCTGGGAGGGGATATATCTGGGAGTCAGGTCATGTGTCGGGATCTTTTTCGCGTTGCCTTCGGGGGGTCCCAGAGTCGGGGTGCGGCATCCACCTTTAGGGTGTGCGCGCCCATGGGCCCCGCCGGCGTGATCCGCCTGGCCAAGTGTCCGGGAACTACAGAGTCTCAGTCGGAGACGAGTCTGGAGGGACCCCAGTGAGTGGCTGGGCTTCCGAAGCCGTCGAGAGAATTAGGCACCTGGGCCATACACAGGTGCGCGCCGATGTCGCTCGGTATGGGACACTGAGAAAACATTACGGGGAGGCTTTGCTTTATTCAGACAACTGCAAAATTATTCAAGTTACACCGGCCTGTGGCAGAGGCCTAAAGCCAGGTCAATGAAGGAGACCTGTTTTCCTCCATGTCTGTGTCTAAATAGCGACGCAAGCAAATCTGTACGCTTGGCAGCTGAGTTATGCTGTGCTCTAATCCGGGCCTGACATTGAGAGTTTCTTTCTTCATCAACCTGTCTCACTTTTATTAAAGCGGATGGCCCCTTAAAAAAAAATATATTAAAAGTCAGCAGCTACAAATACTGCAGCTGCTGACTTTTTTAATATTTGGACACTTACCTGTCCTGGAGTCCAGCGGCGTCCGCAGCAGAGGATGAGCGTTCGCTCGTGTCTCTGCTGCTCCCCCCTCCATCCACGGTGAGGGAACCAGGAAGTGAAGTGCTCCAGGCTCCACTGCCCGGTTCTCTATGGCGCATGCGCGAGTCGCGCTGCGACCGCCGATTGGCTCCCGCTGCGTGCTGGGAGCTGAGAGTTGCCAGCACACAACAGGAAAACCCCGTCTTTTGCCTGAGACTGCGGGCCGGAAGTGGGTGCAGATACCTGTCTTTAGACAAGTATCTGCACCCCCCTGAAAGGTGTCAAATGTGACACCGGAGGGGGGGAGGGTTCCGATCAGCGGAACTTCACTTTAGGGTGGAGATCCGCTTTAAGTTGATGTTCGGCTATGTTGGCCTGGGATTAAAAATACAGAGAAAAACCTTAATTTGCCTGTCTGGACATTCCATTTGTTACTGAATACTTCTGGTGCACCCCTAGAGAGAAGAAGTGCAACTTAATCTGCCGATCCCATCATCAAACCAGCGGCTCTTTGGGGGTGAGCGCTACAACTATGTAGATGTATGTGAGTGTGAAGAATGGAGAAAGCCAGAGGAAGAACACGGCCTGTGTGATAAGATATTAGTCAGCATGAGTAAACAGGGCAATAGGAAATGAAATACTGCGATGACAGCTCAGTAAAGTGCTGTCAGATGTCAGTGTATTCATTGTTCTAAATAAAGTTTATTCATAAATACAGACGCCCTGGTCTCCGCCCTCTTTCAGAGGACTGCGATTGGCTGTAGGCTGTCATGTGACCCCCAATGATCGAAAACCAGGAAGAGGCGCCGTGTGGAGCGGATGGAGCCCCGGGACGGAGGAGAGAGTCGGGTGATGAACACGGGCAGTGTCCGATGAGTGAAGGCCGCGCTGCTTCTCTTTTCACATCACAGGGGGACCTGGAGGAGCTGAACACCACTGAGGAGACCGCAGGCTGCCATAGGTGTGCGTGCTGTACACAGAGACATGGACGCAGGTGGGTGCAGTACTGGGCTGGAGGTGTATAGGCTATGGACAGATCCTCACTTTAGGTGTTCACTGTGGAGAATGTTCACACTGACTGTGGAGAATGTTCACACTGACTGTGGAGAATGTTCACACTGATCGTGTAATACATAGAAAGATCAGACCTCCTTTATAGGAGGCCTATGACTGCTCCACTGTACACATGATAATAATGGAGAATAAATAGGTTGGTAGCAGAATGTCACAAGAATTTGGTCTGATCGTTCTATGTGGCTGTGTGCATATCTCTACAATGTTTTATGTTCTGGAAAAATAAATCAAGATGTACTTAGAGCCCAACTCCAGGATAGCAATACACCTCTGTCTAAATGCTGGGTTTTAAATACAAACTTGCTCAATCACTGTTTTCACTTACCTTAACCACTTCAATACTGGGCACATTTACCCCCCTTCCTTCAGGTGGCCAATTTTTAGCTCTGTCACACTTTGAATGACAATTGTGCGTTCATGCAACACTGTACCGGTCATGCAACACTGTACCCATATGACATTTTTTTCAATAACTGGCACTTGCTGATCACATGGTAAAGCGTCTACATCATAGGCTCTTTACCGAGATTGGAGATGTGGTGTGTCAGAGCGGTGCACCGCTCTATCGATCACTACTCGGGGTCGTGTGCAAGCAGCTTATCCTGCTGGACGTCATATGACACCCAGTCAGGATAATGAAACCACCCAGCTGTCATTTTGCTATAGGCCGGGTGGAATGTGGTTAAAGTGGAACTAAAGGTTTTTTACATACCTGTTCAATGATCCTGCACCACATCATCTTCAGAGCGCCAGTGGGGGAGCCGTCATTCCAGCAATCAGCGCCAGAGAAGACAATGAGTAGGCAGGTAGGGGCATTTTATTGCAGAGGAGACAGTGCCTGTCCTGGACTGGTTGCTTCTTACAGTGGCTTTAAGGCACTCTTTCGCCAGCTCCTTCTCCTCTCTGTTTACGTTCTGGAAGGTCCTTTTTCCAGGTGTCCACTTCACAGCCTGCGTAACATAGACAACTTCCTTTGGTGGCAGAGGGGTTCTGTTAGGATCCAGAAGAGGACTGGGGTCAGACCGGGAAGAGATTGAACAGATTAGATGGTCCCTCACAGGTGGAAACTGTGTCAGCGAGGGACCTGAATGGGTGAGTATAACACTTCAAGTAGAGCTAACACTGGTCCAAATTCACTTGAGCTATCCTGCCAGGAAACTTTTCAGATAACCGGTCTACATGTGTTTACACAATTACATACAAAAACATTGTGCAAGGGCATAAATCATATAGCTGTCTTTTTTTTTTTTTCTCATAGCAACCCTCACCTATGACACGCTCCGTTTTTCTGATGCACCCGACTTTCCAGAAACTGCAGAGCCAGTATGGATACTGGGGAAGAACTACAGTGCACTCACAGGTATTGTGATTTAAAGCAAGCATGGTCTGAAAATGGATATAACTGATATAACCTTGCATTAAACCAGGTTACACATGATGTCCAGAGATCTGGGCTGCTGAAGGAAATGCAGTGGAACCTCGGATTATGAGCATAATTGTTTCAGGAGAATGCTCGTTATCCAAAGTACTTGCTTTTCAAAACGAGTTTCCCCATTGAAGTCAATGGAAATGAAAATAATTTGTTCCGCATTGACTTCAATGGCATACAATACCGCATGCGGCCAGAGGTGGGGCGCTGGAAAACCTCGGAAAGGCCCGGGGACACCTCGGCAAACTCCAGAAAGACTACATTCTCTAGGTCAGCCGAGCTGTCCTCTGGCCTTTCCGTGCATTTCTGAATGGCGCCATTTGGCTCCGGTGCCCCCCCCCCACCTTAGGTCAAATGCGGTACTGTACACCGCTTTGACCTGAATCCTGCTCGTATTGCGAGACAGCACTCGCAAACCGAGTTAGGATTTTTTAAAATACAGTGCTCGTATTGCGAAACGCTCGTTAACCACTTTACTCGCAATCCGAGGTTCCACTGTATATGCAAATCTTGTGCTGTATGGGAAAGTTTGGCCATTCCCATCTTCCTCATGGTCAGCGGCCACTAGGTCCCCCTTCATAATAACGGACCAATATGAGAATGGAGAAAACAATCCTTTTTCGACAACTTTCAAAATTTGAGTATGTTCAGCTGCATGTACCTCTGCATCTCCTGATTGTACTGACGCAACTCAGCATAGTTTTGTGAAAGGTTTGCTTTGAACCATACCTCAATGTTCATCTACTATGGTTATTATGGTTTTGTACCCTCTGCTAAATAATAATGTTGCCTCTACACCATATACAAAAAAAATTGACATATCTTGATTAGTGTTTTCCACTTAAAACATATTTCAAATTCCATACCGCAGGTTTCCAATGTAGCCGTATTCATTCCCCTCCCCCAGTACAACCATCCTATACACGCTTATCCACAATGTCCTATCTCCAGAAACATTACATTCTTAACCCCTTCCTAGGTATGTATATATGTATTTCATTGACATTAAATATTCACCAATCCATACATACAAAGAAACCAAAACAAATAAGTTCGGAACTGAAGTTATGTGTAATAAAATGCAGGGCTGATCCGCCCTATAGGCTCACTTTGCAAGCTTCTTAGGGCCCCCCAAATGACTAGAGGCCCCCACCTGGTGTGAAGTCATTTTCGCCCCCTCACCCCGCTTCTCCACTCGCTGGCTCAATGGGAAAAGAGGTAAGAAGTCAGCACCCCCCGCTTCTCAATTTAATGTAAGATGTCATTTCAGACAGCAGAACACCCCCTCCCCCGCTTCCCAACTTTCTTTAATGTGACATGTCACTGTCGTCAGTGCCCCCCGCTTCTCATTTTTAATGTGCCATGTCATTTTACTTAGGGCCCCAGGTAGGTCAAGATCGGCACTGATAAAATGGAATGACACAGGGAAAAATTATTGAACACGCTAACTGAAATTTATTTAATACTTGACAAAAAATTATTTGTTGGTAATGACAGCTTCAAGACCCCTCCTGTATGGAGAAACTAGTCGCATGCATTGCTCGGATGAAATTTTGACCTATCCTTCCACACAAACAGTCTTCAAATCTTGACGGTTCCATGAGCCTCTTCTTTTTTTTTTTTTGAATGTGTTTATTAGGTTTTTAAAGTTATAAGGTTACAAACATTCTTATTAAAATATCCATGAGCCTCTTCTATGAACTCTGATCTTTAGTTCTTTATATAGATTTCCTATTGGATTAAATTGATTGGCTGAGCCATTCTAGCGGTATCATTTTCTTTCTTTGGAACCAATTAAGAGTTTCCTTGACTTTGTGTTTGGGATCATTGTCTTGCTAAAAATGTCCACCCTTGTTTCATCTTCATCATCCTGGTAGGTGGCAGCAGATTTTTATCATGAATGTCTTGCTACATTTTTCCATTCATCCTTCCTGCAATGATCTGACATTTGCCAGGCTCATATGCTGAAAAACAGCCCCGCACCATGATGTTCCCACCTTCCAAACTTCACAGTTGGTATGGGGGTGTTTTTAAAGTGATGTGCAGTGCCATTTGACCTCCAAACATGGTGTGTATTATGGCATCCAAAGAGTTACATTTTGTTCTCGCCTGACCAGACACTATTCTCCCAGTATTTTACTGGTTTGTCTAAATGTTTTACAGTAAAACTTTAAACAAGCTTTAACATGCTTTTTCTTCAACAGTGGAGTCTTGCGTTGAGTGCCTTAGTTATTGTTTTCTTTGAAACAATTGTACCTGCTAATTCCAGGTCTTTCTGAAGCTCTCCACAAGTAGTCCTTGGCTCTTGGACAACTCTTCTGATAATTCTTTTCACTCCTCTGTCAGAAATCTTGCGAGGAGCACCTGGTAGTGGCCAGTTTATGGTGAAATGGTTCTGTCCACTTCCAGATTATGGCCCCAACAGTGCTTACTGGAACATTCAGAAGTTTAGAAATCTAATTTCAGAATTTATTTGTTTTGGTTTCTTTGTATGTATGGATTGCAGTGGTTGTTGCCAACATGTGGTGACATTTTCATGTCAATAGCACCTTTTAGAAATATATTTACCTAGAAAAATGGTGCCGTGTTCCGTGCTTGCTTTGCTCGCTGTTCATTCTCCCCTTTGAGAACTAGGAGCCAACACTTTTTGTGGCTATTGTTTCTCAATTACAGTTGTCAGTGACATCTGGGGACTCCACTAACAATTGGTAACCAGTCAAATGTTTCTTGATCTTCTGATCACTGTCGGCTCTGATGTAGAGATCACATGTAGGCTGAAAGTGGTTGTAAAGCTAGAAGGCTTGTTGGCTTACTGTATTTTACGCAATAAGGTAAAAAACCTTTCTTCTGCATGCAGCCATCCCCTCTAAATACTTACCTGAGCCCGATCTCGATCCAGCGATGTGCACAAGAGCCGAGGCTCTCTCCCTCCTCATTGGTTCAGATACAGCAGCAGGAGCCATTGTCAACTACAGCAAGTGAGGAGGGAGCAGGGGCAGGGCTGAGCTGTGCTCTACGTGTCTTATGGTAATACAGAGTTGGGGTCTACAGCAAGCACTCGCGTGTATCCTATTGCCAATGGCTTGCTATGGGGGCAATCAGCGGGGGAAAAGAGCCAGGGGTGCCAGTGGGGACCTGAGATTAGAATCGCAAAACGTTTGCACAGAGCAGGTAAGTATAGCATGTTTGTTATTTTATTTAAAAAAGCAAACCTTTACAAACACTTGAAGGCTCCATGACAAAAAATTAAAACCTGCAGATGAACACTTATCTGCAGTACTATGTATATAATGGTTCAACTGTCAGGAATTTTTTTTATTTTTTTTTATTGTTTTTTTTTAATTTAATTTAAAACCGCATAAACAAATTTAACAAAACAATGTATCAAATTAAAAATCTTTTATGTGCTTTAAAAATATGTATAAAATGATTTGGGTATTTTTATCAGAATCTTGAGTGAAAGTTATGTGAATCTTGTGAAGATTTTCATAAACCGTGTAGTAGAGCTGCACGATTCTGGCCAAAATGAGAATCACTATTTTTTTTTTTTGCTTAGAATGAAGATCACGATTCTGTCACGATTCTCACGGCGTAAAATCTTTTACATTTATACGAAAAAAAAAAATCCAAAAAAAATGCATTTAAAGACTGCTGCGCAAATATAGTGCAACATAAAATATTGCAACAACCGCCATTTTATTCTCTAGGGTCTTTACTAAAAAATTATATAATCTTTGGGGGTTTTAAGTAATTTTGTAGCAAAAAAATTATTTTAACTTGAAAAGAGCTGTCAGAAAAAGGTTTGGTGTTTAAGTGGTTAAAAGTTCCTAATTTACATACAGAAGAAGTTTATTCCTTTGAAGAGATGCAATGTTTAGACTTAAAGCGGGAGTTCACCCTAAAATATACCCTCTCCCATGTGATCAATACGCCAACGCCAGTATGCTGTTTTTTTTTTTTTAAATCCCCCCACTTACTGTGAAATCTTTCATCTTTATTTCTTTCCCCCGCGGTGCCTATACAGCTTGTCAAAGCTTCCGAAAATACCCAATTTAGGACTCGTTTATTTCCGGCGCAATGCGAAGGCAATGCGAAGGCGCCGTATTTCTCCGAGTCCTATTTCGGCTTTTTAGCCATTGGACTCGGAGAAATATGGTTCCTGCGCAGTCAGCTCCTAGGTCTGTGCGCAGGCGCCGCATTGCGCCGGAAATACCCGAGTCCTAAATCGGGTATTTTCGGAAGCTGTGACGCGCTATACAAGCGCCATCCACCACGGGGGGAAAGAAATAAAAATTAAAGATTTCACAGTAAGTGGGGGATTTAAAAAAAAAAAAAACAGCATACTGGCGCTGACGCCAGTATCCTGGATCGCATGGGAGAGAGAATATTTATGGTGAACCTCCTCTTTAACTTTCCACTGATAAAGAATGTTTTCAAAAGTTGGCAGGCTGCCCAGACTGACTTTTGGCTGAGAGCAGACAGGAAATTCTTTGCATACCAAAGTGCAGAGAGCAAATTCTTTTCATGTCAAAGATCGTGAAACCCTGTATCAAGAATCGCAAAGGGAAAAAGATCGATAACGATTCTTGACGATTAATCGTGCAGCTCTACCCAACAGAGTTAATTTTAAAAGGGGAACTACATAAGCCCGCATAATGAGGTGCACTCCCTCTAGGTTGTGTAACAGACAGGCTGGGCTCACAGGAAATGGTCAGAATGAGTGTCATTCTGCCCTGAAGAGAACTGTCTGTGCTCAACCAAGGAAGAGGTTGGGAACAGTGCTGGACTCTGGAGAGGGTTGATTTTATTTACTTATTTTTTAATGTGGGGGGTGGAATGGAGAAAGCAAAAATAAATAATGCAGTTGTTTTTTTTTTTATGTTAACCGAGACATGCTGACTTTGCTAAATTTGGCGCTCTGGTTGGAAAAGAGTTAGCCTGCAGCAAAAAATGTGAAATGTGTTGATTTTACTATCGCGCTGTACATGCTGATTTCATACATGCTTGAAACGGCTGCATTACACAAGAGACAATAGCAGCAGTCATGTGAGACTTGTGTACATAGTAATTCAGCACATATATCTAAGCAATATCAGTCTGAGGAGATACAAGTCTGCGATGCAGGATGATGAAATGATCTAAGCAGCCCAGTGATCTGTTTATGGATTTGCACTAAAATTATTTTGCTCAATCATTTGTCACAGTCCACGGAGTTGTAATCCCACAATTATCATCCAGTTGACAGAAAGAGCAGAATTGCTGTGTATAGGTAACTGTTGCACATTTTTTTATTTTTTTTTTGAAAATTTCTGTTTATTAAAGGTTTTATACACATACAACAAAACATTTCTTGGCACACCACCAAGCTTACTTATCGGTCAACATGACCGGAAACATATAACCGTGCCATCGCAGATGGCATATTCCCAACAACCCCCCTCGTCCCCCTCTACTCAGTTCCCCCTCCCCCAAGAAACCATATCCGGGTACATATTAAGTAGTAGCACTCCCTCTCAGTGGCAAGTCAAACGTTTTCCCCGATGCACCTGAAATGAGTTCCCCCTACAACTCAACACATGCATCAATAGGATTCAATTATCCTTTCCCTTACCCAACTGTTTGGTCAGATTCATACCATGCCCTCCACACCTTCTCGAACTTCCCAACACATCCCCTAGATAGATACGTTGCCTTATAGTATGGGAGCATTGCATTTACCAAGCCTTTCCAAAAAGCAACCTCCGGGGCCCCTGGACTCCTCCATTTAAGCAGAATAGCTTTCTTTCCATAGAACAAGATACTCAATAATGTTCTGTGAGCCCTAGAAGGGACCACCTTCTCCACCAGGCCAAGTAAACAGACACTAAAATTGCGAGTTCGGCAGATCATGTTTGGCTTTCATTTGATCAAACGTCAAAAGTTCACCATCGCGAGTAACATCCTTGAGCTGTTTGACGCCCACCTGGCCGCATCGTCTGATTTGTAAAATTGTTGAAGTTTTGGGTTCATCCACAGTGGAGTTGAGGGGGAAAGCCCTTTATAACTTGGAGAGGCCACTGTTGCACATTTAAAGACTGAGTTCAGGCATTTTTTAAACTGGAGGATGGGAGATTATGGAGTTAAGCATCTCTACCACATATTTCAGGAAGGTAGGCTGTGTACCTTTTTGCTCAGCTGAAGGAACTGTTTGAGATACCCAGAACCTGGCATTTTCTATACGCCCAGCTGCAGCGGTGGCACAGTTTGGTATAGGGGAAGTACAGGTACAGAATACCTAGTTGGAAAGGGTCCCTGACCCGATCAAAAGAATTTCTGGGTACTATCGGGAGGTAGGCCTAGGGAACTCCGGGTTGGTCGCTAGGGCTAGGTCTCCCTGGGAAAAGTTTATGCTAGAGTTGTCAGAGGAGTTGTGGCAGGAAGCTTTGGATACTTTTCTGGGCTCTGTCATCTCTTCAGCTGATAAGATACAGATTTGATACCTCCATCAGACGTATTATACACCAGTTAGACTATTCCGTATGCACAAGAGAGATTCCGCTACTTACCATAAATGGCTGGGGGCGGATGGCTTTTGTTTATATGGTGTGGGAATGTGCCAAGGCGAGACCATTGTCTATGGTGACTGAATTTATACCTTCCCAATATATGCTCCCCTTTGAGATGTCTCTTGGGAATTTTTGACTAAGAGGTGATAAATGAGTACACCAAGCTGTTCCTTAGAATAATGTACTTTGGAGTTGGGAAACGTATAGCTAGGAGATGGATCCACACGGAACAGCTGACGTTGGGGATGTGGTTGAAAGTTGTAAATGCTGCCATTTTCTATCGCATGACGTACGAGGCCAGGGGAGCTCCCAATAAATTTAGGAAGGTTTGGTTTGGGTGGGTTGACTCAAAGAAGACACTGGAATGTGGGGTTGAACGTGTAAAGGATGAGGAGGTATGGACGTGGAGCTATATATTTGTCATAAGCTGGTGGGAGGGCCTTGAGTTGGGGGAACAGACTCTGTTCTGTGGGTTATACGATGGGGTAGTGGAGGTTTGTATACAGTCACTTTCTTTTTATTTTTGGGGTGGGGGGAGACAGGCGGAATCACTGGAACACAAGTGTGGGCTCTAGACTGCTTGTGAAGTCTTTTACCTGAGTAGGGGATACGGTTATGTGGACCAGATTGTGATGTTTCTCGTATATGATGTTTCACCTACCTGATATTCTGTATGTGTATATTGTATCTGCTGAATAAAAAAATAAAAAGGCTAAAGTTCATCTTTTCAAGAAAATAGCTTATGCAGTCAAGGGATCCCAGTAGATAATAATAATTTTTTTTTTTTGTTAATTGTCATACCTGTAGGCCAGGGGAGCCCAACCAGTGGCCCGGGGGCCACATGTGGCCCGCGGAGCCCTCTGATGTGGCCCGCGACCACCTGCTCTGGGATGCAATAGAATACTGTTATTAAAGGTAGGTTTATTACTAAAATCACAGTGTATATATGGGCATATATTTTCTACAGTGGTTACTGGGCTGCTTTTAAACTGATCCACAGGTGCAGAACAGTGCACCTGCGGGTTAACTGCACTGAGCCATAGCCCCTTTATTACCTGTGAGTTTGGTGTGCTTTCTGAAAGTGCACCACACCTACAGGATTTAAGTTCACCCAGTCAGTCCGACCCAATCAGACCAAGCATTCAACTCTAAGGATTGGCAGATGTAAATGGACTTGTGTCCGTTTACAAATGCCTACCTCCAATTAGATCGGCAAAAACAAGGGAGTAGAGAGGGTTCTATAGAGTAGAGTAAGCTGCCATCCACCCGTTCATTGTGGCCCATGACCGGTTACCAGGTCGCTTAAGTGGCCCTCGCTCTTCAAAAGGTTGGGCATCCCTGCTGTAGGCCATTTTGGCCCCCCTAGCAGCCTGGCCAAAACACTCCCACTTGGCAAACTTCATATCCTGCCATGTTGCTGGAATGTGAAAACCGTTGGGTATTTGCTCCCAGCATTAACAGAGTGAAAACCAATGGTGCAGGTTGCTAACTGGGAGTTTTCAGCCAGACTTCTAATAGGACCCAAATGGCCTACAGGTATGACAATAAAAAAAATATTTTACAATGCTGCTCATTTTATTTTAGTATCTACTGGGGCCCTTTAACTGATTTAGATTATTCTCTGGAAAAGGTGAACTTCCCCTGTAAGTATACTTGTTGGTGACACATACAAGAAGCATCTTACGAGCAGGAAAAATCGATTGTTGAGCCTAGTGATACAGGTCTCGTGTGCAAAAATAATGTTAAGGATTGTAGTAACTGATAGCAGTAAAAATTGATTGGAAAATGAAAGAACTCCATGGTCAACATATTACATTTTTTTATTTTTTCTTGACTCATCTAATCAGCATCTTATCTAATCTTATTGTTTGCTATAGGCAGATTGGACACTTTTTAGTACTGCAGTTTTCATAGATACATTTTTCTTTCCTTTCAGAAAAGGAGGAAATTCTGAATGATGTTACATCGAGACTGTGGTTTACATACCGGAGGAACTTTCCACCAATAGGTAACAAGAGCTTTAAAACTGAATGTGAAAAAGTTCAGATGGAACGTGGCACCAGTATGTTATTTTGCACCCTGCCAGCAGCTCAGTCTATAAAGTAACATTATCTATACAAAGAAATACAAAGAAAAACAATCTGCCATGAGACAATAGTGGATTCTGCCAATGGTGACGTTAGTTTTAAAGTGGTTGTAAACCCTTACATATACCTCATGAAATGACAAGCCTTAGGTGATACATAGAGATGAAACAAATCCTCATATACAAGTTGTACCTGTCTTATTTGCAGCCTTCTCTTCTCTACAGCCTTCTAAAACACAAGGATCAAAAGCTTTTTCCCAGCTATAAAAGACAGGGCAGGAATATGATGTCGCATACTTCACAGCTTAGGGAGGAGAGCTCGGTGTAACCTGAGACCTGAATGGGGGGAATAGAAAACCTCACTCACTCACACACACACTTACACTTACAAAGTCTAATAGGAGAAAATGTACAGCTGAGGCTGCGAATAGCCTTTAGTGTGCTTGGGGGGCGTTGGGTAGTTGAGCTGTTTCCCTGGATTGTTTGATATCCGGTTAGGCTGTCAGAAGTGACTTATATAAATAACAGAGATCACATAGAAAACACATTATGTGGTTTTGATCTTGGCAAGTACACACTATAGAGAGAGATGCTTTGTTCATTTTTCACTTCAGAGGTTGCAAGCACTTTAATCACTTAAGGACCCCTTCACACCGATATACGTCGGCAGAATGGCACGGCTGGGCACATCGACGTACCTGTACATTGCCCTTTAAGGCCAGCCGCGGGGTCGCCCTCTACGGGTGCGTGCACGCAACCCGGTCCGAAGCTCCGGGACCGCGGGACTCGCGAACCCGATCGCCGCTGGAGTCCCGTGATCGGTCCCCGGAGCTGAAGAACGGGGAGAGCTGTGTGTAAACAAAGCTTCCCCCGTTCCTCACTGTGGCGCCCGCATTGATTGTGTGTTCCCTTACATAGGGAATCACAGTCAATGACGTCACACCTACAGCCACACCTCCCTACAGTTAGAAAAACATATGAGGTCATGATTGTCATTTTCACAGTAAACAATGCATTTTAAATGCATTTTTTGCTGTGAAAATGACAGTGGTCCCAAAAATGTGTCAAAATTGTCCGATGTGTCCGCCATAATGTCGCAGTCACGAAAAAAATCGTTGATCGCTGCCATTGGTAGTAAAAAAAAAGATAAAAATGCAATAAAACTATCCCCTATTTTGTAAACGCTATAAATTTTGCGCAAACCAACCAGATAAGCGCTTATTGCGATTTTTATTTTTACCAAAAATAGGTAAAGAATACGTATCGACCTAAACTGAGGAAAAAAATGTTTTTTTATTATAGCAAAAATTGTCGCTCTATTTTTGTTTATAGCGCAAAAAATAAAAATCAGAGGTGATCAAATGCCACCAAAAGAAAGCTCTATTTATGGGGAAAAAAAGGATGCCAATTTTGTTTAGGAGTCACACGACCGCGCAGTTGTCCGTTAAAGCGACGCAGTGCCGACTCGCAAAAACTATCCGGGTCCTTTAGCTGCCTAAAGATCCGGGTCTTAAGTGGTTAAAGCCCCATACACACCATAAGATTATCTGAAGATTTTTGTCTTCAGATTTACCAAAACCATGTAGTACAAGGGCCTGCCTGATTGCATACAAATTGAAACTTGTAAGATTTGACCTCATATTATATGGTTTTGGTAAATCTGAAGACAAAAATCTTCAGATAATCCAGTGTTTCTCAACTCCAGTCCTCACGCCCCCCCCCAACAGGTCAGGTTTTCAGGATTTCCATTATTTTGCACAGGTGATTTGATCAGTTTCACTGCCTTAGTAATTCCCACAGCCTTTTCATCTGAGGGAAATCCTGAAACCATGACCTGTTGGGAGGGGTTGAGGACTGGAATTGAGAAACACTGAGATAATCTGATGGTGTGTATGGGGCTTAAGAATGCTATTTCCTGGCTGTCAGGCTGATGTTTTGGCTTCAGGACTGTCTGAGTTTCTGGCCTATAACGAGTATAGAGCTAAGAAGTTTTGACACTCAATTACACCTTGCTTGTTCTAGGTTTGTGACACAAAATGTTCTGCATTGAACCTTACTGTTATTTAATTTTACAGATTTTTTCTCCCTTTTGGCCTGATAAACGTTGTAAGCATTGTGTTATGTCTGTTAGAGAATTGCAAAAAATATATGTTTACCTTTTCAGAAATTCTGAGCTGTCCTGTGTCCTCAACACTTCCCGTGTTTCCACCCAAAAATTAAATTTAAGTGCTGGTAACTCCCAAACATGCCAAATTTGCATGTCATTTTTTTGGGGGGGCGTGTAAGCCAGGTTTTTTCAGGCACCCAGCTCCCACTTCCTCCCCTAGCGCCGCAGAGCTTGAAGGAAGTTCACCTCTTCCCCCCCTCCCTCCCTGCAATCTTCTGGGACACGTCATTCATAGTGCGCGCATGCACAGTGCACGCTCAGATGTGAAGCCACATCCGGGTGCCCACAGTTAGAATGCTGGGGGAGAGGAGTTGGGCTTTGTGCACCCGCATCGCTGGACCGGTGAGTGATTGATTATTAAAAGTCAGCAGATACACTTTTTTTTTTTGTAGCTGCTGACTTTTAAATGGGTGGAACTCTGCTTTAAGCCCAGTAAACACAATCAGACAAAAAAATATTGCTTTTGAAGCGCTTTTGCGATAATCTGATGGTTAGTGCACAGCTTTCCAGAGCCAATTGCGTCAGTTAGTCCGAAATTTTCCGAAAGGGTCAAACCCAAGCATTTTTCTCGTACGATTTTCGTTTTAAATCGAAACAGTATTCATCCAAAAAATACAATACATTACATCACTTCCAAATTTTCATTCTGTCGTACAAGAATTTTCATAACTTTCGCTTAATTTTTTTGATTTTTTTTTTCCCACAAGAGAAAATTATGAAAATTATCGTATGACAGATAAAAACAAATGGAAGTAATTTGTATTGTATTTTTGGATGAATACTGTAATGATTTAACCCAAAATTATACTATCTGGTATTGTACGAGAAAAATAAACCTTTTTTTTTATAGTGACTTTTTGTTCTCTATGTGATATAAATAAAGTTTTAGTGAAAGGGGGGGGGGGGGGGACTGTCAAAAAACAAAGTTACAATTAAATAGGTCTTAAAGAAAAATCAGTGTACTAAAGACCATTGTGACCTTATCCATCTATTGAAGCGCTGACCCAAGCTACATCTATATTGGTCAGGAGTTGTCACTACCATTAATGGGGTATTTCAGGTCAATGTCACCGATGGATCTGAATTCTAGATGACCTCTCTATTGAGGAAATCCCTAAACAAGCCATGGCCAGAGCACTGTTTCAGGCACGCTAGCTTATCCTCAGACATTGGAAAAGAAAGGTGCCTCCTACTATAAGAGAATGGACAACTCAAATTGGGGACACCCTGTGCTTGGAGAAGTACATCTTCCAGCACAGGGGTCACCCAGAAAAGTTCAACACTTTATGGTTCTCATGGTCCGATACTCCCGGCCTTAGCCCAGAGAATTTGTTTCTCTAGCATGGAGGCTAGCTCTGATTACAATGTAGAATTGCTTTCTGAGATGGTACACCTACATATACCTAAAGAAGTTGGAGGATGGGTAAAGGGGGAGGGAAAGGTGGGGAGGAACGGGGAAAACAGAAAAATGTTGTACTGTATATGTATTTTTATTCATGCTAGTGGAATGTGATGACATGTTGGATTATGTTTGTCAATACTTTTTCTGGAATCTAAACTGTTGGATTGTATATTATTGTTTTATTTCAATAAAACTTATAAAGAAAAAAAAAAAAGCTTGACACGTTGGGTATCTGAGCAACCTCCTATTTTATATTTTACCCAAAATAGGTTACAGTATTGCATTTCTGTGCCCTAAAATGTATAAAACCGTTGCACAAATATCATGTGACATAAAAACATGCCATTTTCTTCTACAGGGAGTCTGCATTTCAGAAAATATACATTTGTGGGATTTAACTAATCCTCAGGCTAAAATTATTTTTTATGTGTGCACAAACTGGTTAAGGAATTGAGAGAAATACAATTTGTAGGCTGCCAGTGGTGACCTCTGCTTGTAAAACTGCTGTATACCTATGTGCTCATCCGAAAGCTTCAATACTTTCTCAGTTACTGATGACTTGGCCTATTTCCTAAATGCTTGTCCTGGGTCACTGGCATTTTCACACAAGTCGGCAATGGCAACTTGTCATTTTAGGATTTCTCTGTACAAATGATCCAAAAGTTGGAGTACTATCATTTTCTTAGTCATGCATGGCTATGTTTACTGTAACTGTATCTAGGACCAGTTTCTGCTTTGCATCCTGGTGGGGTCTGTTTTGTTGCATACATGATGTTTGTCTTGGAGGATTTCAGGATTACATTGTCACTTTTCATCTAAGTAAAGATTTTTTATTTAATTTGTATTTATTTTTTATTTTTAAGGAGGAACAGGACCAACCTCTGACACCGGCTGGGGCTGTATGTTGCGCTGTGGACAGATGATATTTGCTCAGGCTGTGATGTGTAGGCACGTAGGAAGAGGTAATACGTTTTGTGTTTTTTGCTTCTTTTAAAGAGCACCTGTCCTGATGAAACTATGTAGGCTACCATTTAAGTGGTTTAGGTGGGAGGCTATCATTGCTTCTGAAACTGCCTGGTCCATGGATGATATAATGATCAAATTGCTTTAATGCATCTAAACCCAAGAACAAAATTGTAATATGTTGACACTTGCCAGTCCTGGGATGTGGTGGCTGCATTCGTCCCCCCCCCCCCCCCTTTTGCCCATTCTTTTTCACCTGGTACCGCTGCCAGTGACACACCTTTTTGTCATAGGGTGACAATGCCCACACTCTGTTAAGTGTGAATGGGCCAGATTCAGCAACACTTGCGCTGGAGTATTTCGATATGCGCCGCGTAACTGTGAAGATGCGCCGTCGTTTCATGTGCCCGTACCCCCCAACTAGATGCGCCCAATAACGGGCCATTTCGACCGGCGGAACGTTCCGACGCCAGAGTTCTCAGCGCTTAATTTCGCTTGGCGCGTCAGTCGCGCCTATTGATTTCCCCTGCAAATTGCAAATGAGGGATTTTTCCCAATTCACGAACGGATTAGCCCATACGCTGGCTCTGCGCCGCGCGTTCCGTCCGTCCGGCGCAAAGTTATTTCCAAAAGGCTGCTTTATTTTACTCCAGACGGCCTCAGCAGCGGAGAGCAGCTACAGCAGCGTTACCGACGATAAGAGCTAGCTGAGCCCCCCACTTGCAGGACAACACCTCTGTCCATGCTGTCTGTCAATTTTACAGCCATGGAGGAAGACTCATAGGTCTCCATAGCCGAGATGACGGCTGACAGCTCCTGGCCATTAAAGTTACTTTCTCCTGTGTGTTTGCGGGAAACGGGAGCAGTCAGTTGTGACGGAAGTTGTGAGCATGCCCAAAGGGGGCGATTGGAGCCTCCTCACTGGCATGCTCCGTGGTTGATGCGCTGAACGTAAGCCTTCCTGGGCTCCGCCCATCATTTACATATGTCACACCCACTTCCACTTGCGTCGGGTTACGCCAGCGCATATCGTTATCTGGCGCAAGTTTACGCGCAACTGCTTTGAATAACAGTACTTGCGCTGAAAGGGTCGTCAGAGTAACGTAAATGAGAAGCGTTACTCTGGAGCAAAGATGCTCTCATCTACCTGAATCTGGCCCTATGTCTGTCTCTTCTCCAAAACTCTTTTCTTTCTTTCTCACATTATTAATTGCCCATTTCTTTCCCTTCCTGATTGTGCCGTTCATTCCCTCCCATCTCCACTGTCTCAATTCCCCTTTCCCTTTTACCTATTCCACCCAATTTCCGGTATATTTCCTAGTTTTTTTCATATATATTTTTTTTTTTTATCCATTGTTCCCATTTTCTGTCAAATCTTCCTGCATGATCCTCTTCTTCCCTGCTACTTGGATACTCCATTGTGTGTATATATGTGTATATATATATATATATATATATATATATATATATATATATATATATATATATATATATATATATATATATATATATATGTATATATGTATATATGTATATATATATATATATATGTATATATATATGTGTGTGTGTGTGTATATATGTGTGTATATATGTGTGTATATGTGTGTGTGTGTGTATATATGTGTGTGTATATATATGTATATATGTGTGTGTGTATATATATATATATATATATATTGTGTGTGTGTATATATATATATATATATATATATATATATATATATTTTGTGTGTGTGTGTGTGTGTGTGTGTGTGTGTGTGTGTATATATATATATATATATATATATATATATATATATATATATATATATATATATATATATATATATATATATATATATATATATATAAAATTTTTCAATTCCTTTATACAATTGTCCTATTGTAAGTCTTTCTGGATCAAGCCATTTTTTGGTATTGCTCCTTTTTCTGCATTTATTAGTGAAACCTCTGATGTGACTTGAGTCACACAGACAAGGAAAATCTCATTGTTTTCAATGGTGCACATTCTAATTAAAGCGGAGCTCCACCCTAAAGTGAAGTCGCGCTGATCGGCACCCTTCCCCCCCTCCGGTTTCACATTTGACACCTTTCAGGGGGGAGGGGGGTGCAGATACCTGTCTAAAGACAGGTATTTGCACCCACTTCCGGCCACATGTCTCGGGCAAAAGACGGGTATTTTCTGACATCCCGTCCGTCCCCCGTTGTGTGCTGGGAACACTCGGCTCCCATCACACAGCGGGAGCCAATCGGCGGGCGCAGCATGACTCGCGCATGCGCCGTAGGGAACCGGGCAGTGAAGCCGGAGCGCTACACTTCCTGGTTCCCTCACCGTGGATGGAGGGGGGAGCAGCAGGGTGACGAGCGATCGCCTCGTCCTCTGCTGCAGACGCCGCTGGACTCCAGGACAGGTAAGTGTCCTAATATTAAAAGTCAGCAGCTGCAGTATTTGTAGCTGCTGGCTTTTAATATTTTTTTTTTGAGCGGGCATCCGCTTTAATGTGACTCGGAACATTGCTACTTTGCGATTTAGAATGCGACTTGGCCTCATAGAATATGCAAAGTCGCATCACATTGCACTGTAAATCGCATCACATTTGCTTTACAGTAGTGTGACCCAAGCCTTACTGTTTTTTATTACATATAATAATTTATATAACAATTATTGTTTTAAGCCAGGTAGGTATTATTTGCTCGAATTGCTAATAATGCTATCGATATGTTAAATAACATATTATAGTTTGTGAATTAAGCCTGTTGTGTATTCTCTGAACAGTGTTTATAGACAAACATGGGTGCTATTCTTTGATTCTAGATAGAAATTAACTAATTTAAAGTGGAACTGTACTCACTTTGGCTCCAGCGATGTGGTGTTTCTGCCAGCTGCTGACCTCTTCAATTCGCCTACTTGTGGGTCATAATCGCCATCCGCTCTCATTGGCCGGGTGGGGATGACATCGCCTCCCACGCATGGGTGAGAAATAAGTCAGATTTAGCATTGCTGAATTTGTACAGTGACCTGCGTGTACACGGCTCACTGTACAGGGGCAGAAAGGAAGGTAAATAACTTTAATGCAGAAGAGACCAAGCATGTCTGTACTGCATTAAAATTACTGCCTGTTAGCCGATTTTATTTTTTATTTTTTTATCTTTTAGCCCGAGTTTCCAATTTTAATTAGACTTTTCTACTTGTTACAATAGATCTGATCTGAAACCTGATGTGGACATATACCGTACTCCGCAAATAAAATATATTTTTATCCGGAAACCCAGTTGGAAATGTTATAGCAGTCTAGCCGCAGCCGCAGGGAAGCTGAGAGAATGCTGACAACAGATGGGCCAGCTGTTGTTAAAAGCTTTCTCCATCAGGCGCCGCTGGCTGCCACAGGGGGAGCACATGATGGGGCCATTGCAGGCTGAAAATAGGTAAGTATATTCTTAGAGGTTTATCAGCATAGGTGTTAGGCTGGATTCACACCTATGTATTTTTTTAGTGCTTTTTTTCATTTTGCAGATTTGCACTACAGAATGTATTCCATAGGGACTCGTGGTAAATGGCATGTAGTGCAAAATGCAAAAAGCACTAAAATTGCATAGGTTTGAATCCAGCCTTAGAAGAGGCAGGGGACATTTTTAAGACTAGTTGGGTGATAGTTTGAAATTCTATTAGTACTAATATTTAGGAAGGCCATAAAATAAATGTTCCTTATTTCCCGATGACAATAATTAGTAGAGACTTTATTTGCATTTTCTTTTTTTTTTTTTTTCTCAGATTGGAGATGGGACAGACAGAAACCACGGGGAGAATACCTCAGTATTCTGACTGCTTTTCTAGACAAGAAAGATAGTTACTATTCCATTCATCAGATTGGTGAGAGAACTAGGGGGGACACATTGACTTGTCCCTTTTTTTTTAAAGAAAGTATTTGAATGAGGAGATCTTTGTGTTGCTTTTTTTTCTGGGTACAATAATGAGCACTGTGTTTTCTCAAAGCTAACCAAATTACTTTATTTCAGACATTTTCATCTGTATTGGCATAGTATGATTTGTGTATACACCCAACCCTGGCCAACCAGTCCTGGGGGAATAAGCGGTTGGACAGCTTGGGTTTTACTTCATTTATTTTTATTGAAAGTTTAAAATCATTTTACAGACCAGCCAACAAATATGTAGTCTCTTTACATGCGGGGTATAAAACATAGAGAACAAAACAACGCAGATCAAAGTTAATATCCTCTGGGTCATGCTAGGAGAGGGACTTGATCTACAGCTTGGGTTTTACAGCCAATCATTTTTGTTCCCATAAAATCAGGCTGACACCAGTGTTTTCTGCAAAGATCATAAAGATGCACACTCGGCCCAATAGATTTCTCAGTGTTTCTGTATTGAGCATGTATCAGAGTTGTCTTCCTTATCCTCAATTAATCAAATGGTGTGTCATTTGCTCACAAAAACTATGTGCATATCATGCAGGGGACATGTGATATACATGTGTTTTAAATTTGGTCCTTTACCAAGAAGGAAAGGCAGGATGAGGAGAGACCTTCAAAAACAGACTAGCTATAATGACCATGTTGCTTATCTGTCAGGCCCCCTTTAAAACTCAGATATGCCTTTTTATTGTTGATGCACAAACCAGTTATTCCTCTGTATACATGTTATAGCCTTTCTATAAGAAAGTTGAAGAATCTCTAATTTTGCCTTGAATGGGCAGTGACGGTCTCTTGATAGGCTACCATCCACTGACACTTGCCTTTCCCACACTCCCTACCACCATGGTTGCCTGCTGGAGCCCTGCCTCTGATCTTTGAGTGGGCTGTAGAGAGAGAGAGACAAGTAAGAAAACGCAACTAAAAAAAACATTTATATGCGAGGAAGACCTGTATAGATAATGAGAGTATATGGTGGCTTCCTGTCCATATGTCATCACAAATTATACACGGAAGAGTCTATTACTTTTTTTTTCCAGGTATATCTCACAAAGACTATTGTTTCCTTTTCGTAGATTATTTTTTATTATTTTTTCCTTAAATCCATGATTTACATGAAAATACTTATCCATGTACAAAGCTGTTTTTACTTTAATGAAAGGGCAAGGTACAAGTGGCCCTGTTGTAACTGCATAGTACTTATTAAATAGTCTAAATAAACATGTTGTCAATTTATGGAAACTGCTGAATGTTAATACACAACAGGATAGAATACTTTGGAACTACTTTAACACCTCCTGCTCTCCTCTACTCTATAACATTAAAGGGAGAGGTAATGTAGAATAGAGTATTGGCATAATTGTTAAAGCATATCTAAACTTAACAAAACATTGTATGTATCAAAAGTTTGCATACGCTGGCAGAAATTGTGACATTTTGGCATTAATATTGAAATTATGACTGATCATGCCAAACTGCTTTTTATTTAAGGATAGCAATCACATGAAGCCATTTATTATTGTATTGTTTTTTGGATCCTTTTTAAATCGCAACAACAGAAATGGCCCAAATGACCCTGATGTGTACATACCCTGTAATGTTTGGCCTTGGTACAGACATAGAGGGTACCACACACAGGTTAAAATGACCATGGCTTGGTATCAAAAGACCCCCTAATTTTCCACTTTTTAAGTGATTGAACGGTACTGACTGGCATATTCAAGGCTTTGGATATCTTTGTATATCCTTTTCCATCTTGGTAAAGTTTCATTACCTTGTTATGCAGGTCTTTTGACTGTTCTTTTCTACCTCCTCGTGGTTGTGTCTAGCCTGCTTGGTGCATCCATGTGAGAGCTAACAAACTCATTGACTATTTATACACAGACACTAATTGTGATTTAAAAAGCCACAAATGTGGGAACCTTTTTAATTGTAATTTTAACGTGTGTGCCACCTTCTGTGTCTGTACCAAGGCCAAGAACATTCCAGAGTATGTAAACTTTGTATCAGGCCATTTGGGTGATTTCTGTTTATCAGGATTTAAAAAGGATCCAAAAAAACTGTGATAATAATGAATGGCTTCATGTGATTGCTATCCTTGCATAAAATACATTTTGTGTGATCGGTCATATTTTTAATATTGACACAATTTCTGCCAGGGTATGCCAACCTTTGAGCACAACTGTATTGTGGATTACCAGTAATTAGTTATGACGGCTGTATTAATTTTCTTTATTTACACCTTGTGATACGGCCAGTAACACACACTTCCTGTCCTAGGGTTACAACAGTCATTTGCTGTACTGCATGTATAATTGAGCAGCATTGTTACCACAGGACTGCAGTACACCTTCCCCCTCTCCTCCCTAACACAGGGGAAGGTGCGCTGCAGTCCAGAGCTGTACTAGTTTGCACTAATAACAGTCCTTGAGATGAAACGCAAGCATAAACAAGACAACACTCAAGGATCAACAGGTATTCTGTACAGATATAACCAAACGTATTCAAAAGAGAGTAAGTAAGACTTGGGTTATGGTATTTACATACACATTCTTCAAGGAGTTGTAAAGGCAAAAGTTTTTTTTATTCTTTGCATTAAGATAAAAAAAACTTCTGTGTGTAGCACGCGCCCTAAATTACCTACCTGATCTCCTACGATGACCACGATCCCCTCAGCCATCCAGTACACTCCTCCTGATTGGCTGAGACAGAGAAGCGGTGCTATTGGCCTCCACGGCTGTCAGTCAGCCAATCGGGGGAGGAGAAGCTCCGTGTCTGAATGGATACTCAGAGCTCTGATTAGGCTTGGATGACAACCTGTAGCAAGCTTCTGGCTGAGGGGCACTCAAAGGAGGGAGGGGCAAAGAGGGACCTGAGAAGAGGAGGATCCAGGCTGCTCTGTGCAAAACCAACTGTATAGAGCAGGTAAGTATAACATATTTGTTATTTAGAAAACAAACAAGCCTTTACAATCACTTTAACTGTTGTGAAACAGGTGACATGAAGTCCGAATATTCAATTATGACTCTTTATGTGCCATCCATGTGTGCTTTGTGTTGCAGCTCAAATGGGAGTGGGCGAAGGGAAGTACATCGGACAGTGGTACGGCCCAAACACAGTGGCACAGGTGTTGAGGTTTGTTTGAGCCATTTTTTTTTTTATACCATTTATCCAAATATTTGTATTAATTTCTAGTTGTCATAGTTATGCCTGCTTGCCTTTTTTTACTGCAGAAAACTCACTGCTTTTGACCAGTGGAGTTCAATAGCTGTTCACATCGCCATGGATAACACAGTTGTTACTGAGGAAATAAGTGAGTATGAAAAAAGTCTAACTCCGGCAAAATATTTTTACAGTTTTCGATTGAGCAGTGGAGGGTGGAAACTGTCAGCTTTGTATTGACCATGTCGGAGAGGTTTCTCCTAACTTCCTGTCAGCGCTGTAGCATGAGGAACCTATAGCTCTGTGTAAGCTATGACTCTAAACCCTCGTGTTTTTTTTGTTTTTTTTTAAAAACAAACATATCATACTTGCCTCCTCTGTGCACTTGGTTCTGCATAGCATGGCCCTGATCCTCCTCTTATGGGATCCCTCAGTAGCGCTGGGGGCTCCTCCTCTTCTCGAGTGCCCTGTTGTAGAAGCGCACTTCTTCGGGACACGTGTGTAGGCGCACGCGCTTCAGGGTCCTGCTGCTGTGTTGGACAGACAGCAGGACTCCGCCCTGCCCCCTGGTGCTCGTGTCATTGGATTTGATTGACAGGAGCGGGAGCCAATGGCTGCGCTGCCATCAACCTATCCAATCACGACACGAGACACCGGCCGGAGCTGGTGTGCTCGTTCCCATTGCGGGAATTACAGGGCTCAGGTAAGTAAAAGGGGGGCTGCTGCATGACGGGAGGTTTTTCACCTTAATGCATAGAATGCATTAAGGTGAAAAACCTTGAGGGTTTAAAACCCATTTTAAGCTACGACTCTCCAGAGTGACCATATATAAAACATTTTAAATATATTTGTAATTTTGTTGATATGTCTAACTTAAAGGAGAAGTACAGCTAAAGCTTGTTTGGCTGTACTTTTCCTGTGGATCACAGGAGTGCAGTTTGGTCTACACTCCTGTGCCCCGTTTTCAGCAGGCTGAAGCCACAGAGCCGTTTCAGGCTTGGGCAAGATCGCGACAATGAAGTTGGGATCCCCTCACGTGCATGGGCCAGCATCCGGCTCAGCCTCTCTGGGAGCTGCTGAGAGCCTAAGCAGGCTGCTCCCCTCCACAGCCCAACACTCCAGTGAGCGCGGGGTGGGGGGGGTGTTGTCAAAGCAGAAAACTTCTGACTGACAGTCACCAGCTCTCTGTTCAGAGAGCCCTAAGAACCAAGCTATTGGCAGTGTTTGATCGTTTGGTTCTCTGTATTAGAGCTGGCTGGGGACAGATGCAGCATCCGACCAATGCTGCATCCATCTAGGTAAGTATGAATCGGGGGGACCCCATACTTCTCTTTTAAAGAAGCTTGTACTGTGTTTCAGTAATGCCTTCCTTGTTCAATGCAGGGCGGTTGTGCAGGACAGGAAATTGTGGGGCTGGACCACTGTGCAATGGTCATGCTGGAGCCTCTGAATCGGACATGCCATGGAAGCCTCTTGTTTTACTCATACCTCTCAGACTGGGTCTAAGTGAGATAAATGAAGCCTATATTGAGACCCTGAAGGTATTTCTCTTTTCACTTAAAATTTGGAAAAGTTAAAAAAAAATTTAATGTATGTATCATGGTTCTAAAACAACCTATTGTAACTGTGAATTTTATTTTTAGCAAAGCTGTGTATTAATTTCTTATTTCTTATATCTCTGTCGTCATGACACAGCACTGCTTCATGCTACCCCAGTCATTAGGTGTTATTGGTGGTCGACCCAATAGTGCTTATTACTTCATAGGATATGTGGGTAGGTATGACGTTTGATAAATTTCACTTAGTCAAATGATCACAGTAAGGGATATAGTGACCTGTGGGTAACAGGTTGAGGAGTAAAAAAACTTCTGGTTGATATGTCACACTATTTTATTTTTATTTTTTAATATTGATAGATGGCTATGTAGACGTTTCATGCTCTTATCAGAAGACCTGAGATCATTCCAAATTCAGTGACCCAGAAATGAATGGGTAGGGAAGGGGCTAAAAGCGATGTGCTGAATATGCTATAGTGCTTCACTTCTAAATATGGGACGGCACTGTAGCTCGATAGTGTTGGTCTGTAGGGGATCAAATTCGAGTAACGGCAATAAAGTTATTTTGTAAAGCTTTTCTTTTTCTTTCTTTTTTTTTTGTGTAATTAAAATAACAGACATGTTATACTTGCCTTCTCTGTGCAATAGTATCTCTATGCCAAAGGGTTCCCTGGTATGCTTAAGAGGCTGAATACAACAATATAGTGGGTTCAATATTTTGCACATAACTGACTTCCTGACCAATAACCCTAGAGCAGAATGCTGGCAACTTAAAATTTGTTAGGCTTTTTTTTTTTTTTTTTAGCTAAACGTGGCTGCTTTTAATCTATCAGATTGCACAAGAAACTTAAAGAAATGTTAAAAAGGAGTACATAATATTTATAAAAGCCACTAATAGCTCCTCGGGGAAGCTTTTTAATTTTCATGGTAAACTTGTGCATACTTTAGTGAAAGCCGTCTCACATGCAAAAGTGGTTACACAATAACTATATCTACATCATCTTTAAAAAAAATAATAATAATTTGTTAGTTTAAGAAAATCTATTGCAGAATAATAAAATACATCTATTGTAACTTTTTTTTAATGTTATGTTATTTGGCATCTCTGACCTACGCTGAAAATGCTATTTGCTTAATACCCATGCTGATTGTTTGGCTTGAATGATTTTTGATTCACTAACCCAGACCAGGTATAAATATAGGGAATTTTCCCAAAACGGCTTTCAGGACAGCCACCTGAGAGATCATGGCTCCTCCCTCCACAGGAAACACCTCCACCATTCGGTCTTTAAAGGGAGGCCTCCCCTTCCACTCGTCAGTTTTTTGTGTTTCCTCCAGCTGGAGGAACACCTCCGGTGGGAGCCATGATCTTTCAGGTCCGCCTGGGAGACAGAGGTTCTCACTACAAATTTTTTTCTTGGAGAGTGTCCTTACCACCTGCCTCGAGCAACGATGGCGCAGTGGTCTCCTTCTTCCCCTTCCGTGCTCGGGGAGAGCCTGTACGCGCGGAGGTTGCGGCCCGTTTTTTTCGGCAGAGCGGGGTCTGGTTATGGGGGCTTTTTTCTCTCCATTCTGCAGGCTCTGGCGTCTGGGGAGGGCCTCAGATGCGCCCTGGATACAGGGAGAGGCCGCGCTTCCGGGTCGGCGCGCGCTTCATTTGGCGCATGCGCAGAGGAAGAAGGCAAGGTCACCTGGTGCCTTCAGAAGGACTTCCGGTTCCGGGTCAGCGCAGCGGCGTTTTTGAATCCTGGAACCGTGTCCTAGCAAGCACGCTGCTGCAAACGCTCCCATGGAGGAAGATATTGCAGACAAGGGGACAAGCCAAGGCACCAGCAAGGTTAAGGTAAGGGAGTGCCTGTATTACCTTCTAGCTTTCTCCTATGGGGGTTACTTCACCCATCTCCCCCTCTTCCCCCACCCTCCACCTCCTAGTTTCTGGTCATTGTGGGAGTGTTCCTTTCTGCCTAGTAATAGGAATTTATGGTGGTGATGGTGTTTTGGCTTGTAGGGCACAAGGAGTGTTGGTTTCCTAAAGGTGCACCTGGGTGTCAGAATTTTTACTGAATACTTCCTAAAGCGTGCGTTTTTCTTGCTTGTTATCTGTCTGTACAGGGGAAAGGCTCTGCTCAGATTCCAAAGAGAAGATGCCCTGTTTGCAAAGAGAAGCTCAGCGATGCTTGGAAAAAATCACTTTGTGCAGACTGTGCAAGCAACGTACTTAAAGAGTCTCCTTCCTTATGTGGAGAGTTGATATCCACTATTAAGGAGGAACTCCGTACTACCTTTCAGGCTTTTAGGTCTAACCTAGGGGAACAAACAAGTTCCATGGAAGACCTGGGAGGGTCGCAGAACTCTTCACTGAGCGAGTCTCAGGCTTTAGTCACCCCAATATCCCAAAACCTTTCTCAGGAATCAGTTCTGGTAGATTCAGACTCTGAGGAAGAAGATGAAGCCGAGTCGTCTTCAAAATATAAATTGTCACTAGAGGAGGTCGCAGGCCTTGTTAAGATGATCCATGCGACTTTGGGGATAGAAGAGGAGAAAAGGGAACTTTCCCTACATGACCGAATGTATGCAGGTTTAGGGGATGCCAAAGGCAGGGTGTTTCCAGTACATTCCTTAATCTCAGATATGATTAAGAAGGAATGGTTGGACCCAGAGAAGAAGCCATTTTTTTCAGGGGCACACAAGAGGAGGTTCCCTTTCGAGGATAGTCCGGATGCCATTTGGAATAAAGTCCCAAAATTGGATGCGGCATTCTCACAGGTTTCGAAATCTTCTGATCTAGCCTTTGAGGACATGGGCACGTTAAGAGAACCCATGGATAAGAGAATGGATCTGCTATTAAAAAGGTCTTGGCAGTCCGTGATGAACAACCTTAAGCCAGCTATGGCAACAACCTGTGTTGCCAGAAACCTGGAACACTGGATAGGCCAGTTAAAATCACACATTTTGGCAGATTCCCCGAAGCAGGAGATTTTAGACTCCTTCAGTACCCTTTCGGCTGCGGTGTCTTACATCGCTGACGCCTCAGCGGAGTCTGTTCGGATGTCAGCAAGGTCAGCGACTTTGACAAACTCCGCCAGGAGGGCTCTCTGGCTTAAAACTTGGCCAGGGGATGCGGCCTCAAAAAATAGGTTAATTGGCCTACCCTTTTCTGGAGATTTATTGTTCGGTTCGGAGTTGGAGTCTATCCTTGACCGGACAGCGGACAAAAAGAAATCTTTTCCAGAAAAGAAAAAGCCTGTACCTACCCGCAAGCGTTTTTTTCGTCTGCAGGGGCAAGAGAAAAAGGTACAAAACCAAAGGAAGCAGTGGCCGACACAAAGGGGTAAAGGTAGGGGTGGAGTACTCTTCCGTCCTCCTTCAGCCCCCGAAAAACCTCAATGACTCGCAGCTACAGGTAGGGGGAAGACTCCAGAGGTTTGTTCCCCAGTGGAGGGACAGCACCTCAAGCCAGTTTATTCAAAACTTACTTTTGAAGGGTTATGCAATAGAGTTCAGGGAAGAACCCCCGAGAAGATTTCTGGCAACAAATGTTCCAAAGGATCCCGCCAAGGCTCTCGCTATGAAGTCCCTGATTCAGGAGCTGATTTCTCAGAGGGTAGTGGTGCCGGTTCCGTCCAAGGAATGTTTTCGGGGGTTCTATTCTCATGTCTTCCTGGTCAGAAAACCTTCGGGAAAATTTCGACTCATCCTGAATCTAAAAGAGCTGAATCAGTCGGTAGAATACAGGAAGTTTCGGATGGATTCCATTTTTTCCGTAAAAAATCTACTAAGTCAGGGTTGCTTCATGGCAACAATAGACCTGCGAGATGCTTACTTGCACATTCCCATGGCAGACAGCTCCCAAAGGTTCTTGAGACTAGCTTTGAGGGAGGGGAAAAAATTGACACACCTACAGTTCAGAGCTCTCCCCTTTGGCCTATCATCATCCCCAAGGGTGTTTACAAAGGTTATGGCAGAGGCACTAGCTCCGCTGCGTCTAGAGGGGATCTCAGTGGTCCCTTATCTAGGCGACCTTCTATTCTTTGCCCAGACCAGAGAAAATCTTTTGAGAAATCTAGTCAGGGCCCGGTCTCACTTGGAATCCATAGGGTGGATTCTAAATCTCCAGAAGTCGAGCTTGGTCCCCTCGCAACAAGTTTGCTTTCTGGGTTTTCTGATCGATTCAGTGGGACAAAGGATTTTTCTCCCAGAGGAAAAACAAAAGAGGGTAATAGAAGCTGTGTCAACCTTACAGTGCAGTCAGCAGATCTCAATCAGAAAGATTATGTCAGTGCTGGGAACTCTAACTTCGTCAATACCCGCAGTTCAGTGGGCCAAGTTCCATTTCAGACCTCTACAAGAATTCTTGTTAAAAATCTGGGACCGCCACCAGAGGTCTCTGGACCTTCTGGTGAAGATTCCCACCAAAGTCAAGAGAAGTCTTTGGTGGTGGAAAAATCAGGGAAGATTATCAGAGGGTCTGTTGTGGTCCTTTCCAACCCAGGCGAGGATAACGACCGATGCCAGCTCCTGGGGATGGGGCGCCCATATAAACGGTCATTGGACTCAGGGGTCTTGGTCCGCAGAGGAGGCACGAAGATCCTCAAATTGGCGGGAGCTGAAGGCAGTGGAGTTGGCTCTACTGAGCTTCATAGTAGAGGTGCAACAACAGCATGCGCAGATCCTGTCGGACAACGCCACAGTAGTGGCCTATATAAACAGGCAGGGGGGCACCCGAAGCAGAGGACTTCAGGCTCTAGCCAAAAACATTCTAGGATGGGCAGAGTCTCATACTCTATCCTTATCAGCGGTCCACCTAAAGGGGACCTTGAACAGAACTGCAGATTTTCTCAGCAGGAACTTAGTTCAGGAAGCAGAGTGGCAGTTGAACCCAGAAGTCTTTGCTCTCTTAGCAAAGAAGTGGGGGCAACCAGAAATAGATCTCTTTGCAAACAAAGGAAATACACAGACCCCCAGGTTTTTTTCTCTAGCCAGGGACAAAGCAGCACTGGGGGTGGACGCCTTAGCACAGGTGTGGGATTTTCACCTCTGTTATGCATTTCCCCCTTTTCAGCTCATCCCTCAGGTGATCTCAAAGATTCGGAGGGAAGGCACAACGGTAATTCTTGTCACTCCGTTTTGGCCCAAGAGGCCGTGGTTTTCGGCTTTACTGCAGATGCAGACAAAACCTTATTGGCATCTGCCGCTAAGACAGGACCTGCTCTTACAGGGTCCTCTGTTTCACCAAAACTTAGGAAAGCTAAACCTTACAGCCTGGTTTCTGAGGAACAGCTCCTAAAAAGGAAAGGTTTCTCAGCCAGATTGGTAGCAACACTCCTGTCCAGCAGGAAGCAGGTAACTAGATCTATATATTTTAAAATCTGGAAAGTTTTCAATACTTGGTGTACATCATCTGGCAGGTCGGTAAGGCAGACGTCCTCTGTCCTTGAATTTTTACAGGACGGAGCCGATAAGGGACTAGCGGTCAGTACACTAAAGGTCCAAGTAGCGGCTCTGGGAGTTTTTTTGGAAAGGGCAGTGTCCTCACATTCATTAGTTAAAAGATTCTTCAAAGCCCTCAGTCGTTCTAGGCCAATCATAGTGAAAGATTGTCCATCATGGGACTTGCCAGTCGTATTACAGGCCCTGACTAGGGAACCTTTCGAACCTCTGAGTTCAGCATCCTTAAAGTTATTGACGCTAAAAACTGTTTTTTTGGTGGCTGTCACAACAGCCCGGAGAATCAGCGAGTTACAAGCCCTGTCTATCAGGGAACCTTTTTGTTTAATTTTTTCAGACAGAATTGTCTTGAAACCTGACCCAGGTTTTTTGCCAAAGGTTGCTTCAATCAAAAACCGGTCTCAAGAAATAGTACTTCCCACGTTTTGTTCCAATCCAAAGGGGAAAAAGGAAGAGGAATTCCATACCCTAGATGTTAAAAGGGCAGTTTTGAGTTACTTAGAAGTTACAAAAAATTTTAGAAAGGCGGACGCCTTGTTTATTTTGTTTTCCGGAGATAAGAAGGGAAAACAAGCATCAAAAGGAACCATTGCCAGATGGCTCAGAATGGCTATCACGAACGCATATTCTTGTTCAGGACAAGAATGTCCAAAAAATCTACGGGCTCACTCTACTAGAGCAGCAGCGGTAAGTTGGGCCGAGAAAGCTGGTGCCACCCCCGAACAGATCTGCAGGGCAGCCACCTGGTCAAATTTGTCTACCTTTGCCCGCCATTATAGATTAGATCTAATGACAGCGGACGACCAGGCGTTTGGGAGAAAGGTCTTACAGGCTGTTGTCCCGCCCTAATAGGGGTAAGTCTCGACTGTCCTCTCAGGTGGCTGTCCTGAAAGCCGTTTTGGGAAAAATGCAAGTTAGGCTTACCGGTAACTTGTTTTCCAATAGGCTTTCAGGACAGCGGTAACCCGCCCTTGGTTTTCATATATAATGATACAGCTGTAATACTATGCAATAACTGTCACTTATGTGTTGCAGCCGGGGCTGGAGGTCTCTACAAACAACTGACGAGTGGAAGGGGAGGCCTCCCTTTAAAGACCGAATGGTGGAGGTGTTTCCTGTGGAGGGAGGAGCCATGATCTCTCAGGTGGCTGTCCTGAAAGCCTATTGGAAAACAAGTTACCGGTAAGCCTAACTTGCATTTTTTACACACTTCTGAAAATCATGTACTACATGCTTTTCTGGGTGTGAGGCACACGAGTATTGAGGCCAGAGAAATTTAGGTAAGTAGCATTTTCAGAAGTATGGCAGCTGATATATTTCTGTACTTTGAAGAAAAATCTTTTTTTTTTTGGTGCACCCTTTGAGCTGGACTAAAGCTGCTGGGAATGGAGGAATGTGTTTTTTTTTTTTTTTTTTTTTCTCTCCTTGGCTATAAAGAGGATGTCCCGCGGCCCTTTGTCTTCTTTTTTTGTTATTAATTTATTTGTAACTCCATGATGTTGCGGTCTTTTAAAACATATGCTGTCCAATTTTGTATAAAATTATGATTTATATAATGATTTTTACTAGGTTTTCATTTTGCTTGTGGGCATTGTGAAGCCCACAAGCACTCATTTCCTCGTGGCGGTAAATGCTGATCTCCCAGCATTCAACGCTCATTCCCGCACATGCTCAGTCTTTACGGCGAGCAGGGATGTAGAGCAGATAACTCGCAGCAAGCTTTTGCATTGACTCCTGGGAGCAATGACAAAAGCTCCCAGGAGACAATGTGGGTAAGGGAAATGTATATTTAACATGATGAATTCTTTTTAATGCCATTGTGTAGTCATTTAAATGATATATCTTACAGGGGATGAGCTGATTTACTTGGATCCTCACACTACACAGCTCTCTGTGGAGCCCAGTGACAGTGGAGATATAATAGATGATAGCTTCCACTGTCAGCATCCTCCATGTCGAATGCATGTGTCTGAGATTGACCCCTCTATTGCAGTGGTGAGTGATACTCTAGCACAGAACCCTATATGAACTCCTTCATATTAACCCTGACCAGAGTCCTTTTTTACATCTTAGGGATTCTTCTGCAATTCTGAGGAAGATTTTGATGATTGGTGTCAACGCATCAGAAAGGTTTGTACAAGGAAAGCTGTAAAGCTACAGTGCCTTGCAATAGTATTCATCCCCTTTGTCATTTTCTATATTTTGCTGCCTCACAACCTGGAATTAACATGGATTGTTTGAGGATTTGCATTATTTAATTTACGCAACATGCCCACAACTTTGAAGATTTTTTTTATTTTTATTGTGAAGCAAACAAATAGGACAAAATAACAGAAAAAGTCAATGTGCATAACTATTCACCCCCTTAAAGTCAATACTTTGTAGAACCACCTTTTTCGACTATCACAGCTCCAAGTCGCTTTGCATAAGTGTCTGTCTATAAACTTGCCACATCTTACCACTGGAATTTTTGCCCATCCCTCCTTGCAAAACTGCTCCAGCTCCTTCAAGTTGCATGGTTTGCGCTTGTGAACAGCAATCTTTAAGTCTGACCACAGATTTTCGATTGGATTAAGGTCTGTGCTTTGACAAGGCCATTCCAACACATTTACATGTTTCCCCTTAAAGTGTTGCTTTTAGCAGTGTGTTTGGGGTCATTGTCCTGCTGGAAGGTGAACCTCACTCCTTGCCTCAAATCACACACAGAGTGGTACAGGTTTTGCTCAAGAATATCCTTGTATGTAGCACCATCCATCTTTCCCTCAACTCTGACCAGTTTCCCAGTCCCGACTGCTGAAAAACATCCCCACAGCATGATGCTGCCACCACCATGTTTCACTGTGAGGATGGTGTTCTTGGGGTGATGTGATGTGTTGGGTTTGCACCAGACATAGCGTTTCCTTTGATGGCCAAAAAGTTAAATTTTAGTCTCTCATCGGACCAGAGCACCTTCCTCCATACATTTTGGGAGTCTCCCACGTGCCTTTTCGCAAACTCAAAATGTGCCATTTTGTTTTTTTCTGAAAGTAATCTCTTTCTTCTGGTCACTCTGCCATAAAGCCCAACTCTATGGAGCGTACGGCTTATTGTCATCCTATGTACAGATACTCCAGTCTCTGCTGTGGAACTCTGCAGCTCCTTCAGTTACCCTTATGTGCTGCCTCTCTGATTAATGCCCTCCTTGCCTGGTCCATGCATTTTTTTGTGTGCGGTCGTCTCTTAGCAGGTTTGCTTTTGTGCCATGTTCTTTCTGTTTGGTTATGATAGATTTCATGGTGCTCCTAGGGATCATCAAAGATTTGGATATATATATATTCTTTTTATAAACCTCACTTGTACTTCTCAACATTGTCCCTTACATGTTTGGAGCGTTCCTTGGTCTTCATGGCAGTGTTTGGTTAGTGGAGCCTTTTTGATTAGGTGTTGCAGCCTCTGGGGCTTTTCAAAAAGGTGTGTGTGTGTGTGTGTGTGTGTGTGTGTGTAATGACAGATAATGTGACACTTAGATTGCACGCAGATGGACATCATTTCACTAATTATGTGACTTCTGAAAGTAATTGGTTGCACCAGAGCTTTTTATTTTTTAATAACAAAGGGGTGAATACATATGCACATGCCAATTATCAGTTTTTTTATTTCTGAAAAATAATTTTATGTAATATATTTTTCTAATTTTACTTCACCAACTTAAACGATTGTGTTCTTCTCCATCACATATAATTCAGATAAAAAAAAACATTGAACTAAAGGCTGTAATGTAACAAAATGGGTAAAAAGCCAAAGGGGGTCGATACCTTTGCAAGTCACTGTATATGAATTGCCAAATTTATATCACAAGTAATGAACCATGATGACATTGCTATTTGCTTATTTCTAGTTATACCTTACTAATGGAGCCTTACCTATGTTTGAGGTGGTGGATCAGTTGCCTATTCATTTGTCCAATCCGGATGTACTTAATCTTACACCAGGTAAGACTGTTTGATTAGTTCTTTAAAGAATGTTAGAACCAGTTCACCTACCCTAGCAGAACCATGTGTTTCTTGAGATCTATACCTGGAGGCATTTAACTTCTCCCAAAAACAGGTAGGTTGTGAGCTTCTGTACGTGCAGAGCTTTTAAGTCATCAGATATGCAAGAAAGTCCATACAATAGAGCAGGGTTCCTCAACTGGGGTTCCAAAGGTTGCTTGAGGTTTCCTTGAACAATGATCAAGTTCTGCCTCTCAGAAAAGTTCTCACTCACACAATTAATCTGTTTAGCTATCTTTTAAGGGGTTATTTTTTCCATTGACCACAAGTGTAAAGCCACCTTGTACACACAATTAGTTCTTCAGATTTTTTTTTGTTTGTTTTTTTAAGCCCACTGGGTTGCACAAAAAAAAGAGCTTGGGAGGAAAGCCTGTACTAATGATCCGATGTTGGAACACTCTGATCGCATCCTGATTAGTAGACCTTTTTTGGTCACACCCCTACATTGAAAGCCAAATGTCCAGGCAGCTTCTGTTGAATTAGCTACCGTACACACAATGATACCGCCTGATGTTTGGTGCTTAAGGAGCATTTTTCTCACGGACCATCACACTAATGTATCATGAGCTGTAGGGATACAGGTAACCCAAAGCACACTTAGTATTGTGAGCTGTACTGAGACCAGAAAATTATTTCAAGGGTTCCTCTGTGTTGAAAAGGCTGCAATAGAGCATTACAGTAATATGAATTATAGACAAATAGTGTACTTAAACTAGATATTTTTGAAATGTAATAAATTACTGGTAGTTATTTAGGCATACAAAACTGCTGGAGGTGCATAAGTGTACAAACCTGCTGGAGGTGCATAAGTGTACAACTTGTCTAAGTACAGGTTTGTTCTGACATGCAAAGATCCAACACTTCTGAAGGGTATGAAAGCCTGTTAGTGAGGAGGAGAGCGGATCTGTGCTGCGAGCCAGGGATCGGTGTGTATGAGTTGTTTTTTTTTTGTTTTTTTTTACACCCTCATCACCTAGCTAGTGTCCCCCAAAACAGTGTTCTGTCAGTGTCCCCACAACAAAAAAAACACTTGTCCAACATCTGTTTTAGTGATCATCTGGTGCACATCTGTCTGTAAATCTGTGCTAGTCTGCCACAGCAGACATCCTGCACTCGTCTGCCCCAGCGATCTGTCACACATCTGACACCTTGTCCCAGTAATCTGTCAGAATGGCTTTAAAATTATTCAACAGCAAGGAGGCTTTCCATATCCTTCAGACTATGTTGGCTAAGAGTAGCGGGGAACTCTCCAAGCGTCAGACTTGGATAGTAAGTGTGAGCCAGTAGAAAGCTCTGAAATTTGAAACTGAAGAGGACAGAACCCTAATGCCGCGTACACACGATCATTTTTTGCGATGAAAAAAAACGAAGTTTTCAATCATGAAAAAAGACGTTTTTCAAACTTCATTTTCCAAAACGACGTTGCGTACACACCATCGTTTTTCTACAAAGCTCTAGCATGACGTACACCACGTTCGACGGCACTCTTTTCCATTGAAGCTCCATCTCATAACTTGCTTCTGAGCATGCGCGGGTTTAAAAACGTAGTTTTCAACATAGTTTTGCCCACACACCATCACTTTTTATGACACAAAAAATGACGTTTTGAAAAACGACACAAAAAATTCAGGAGCCTTCAAAAATGTGATAGGTAGTCAGGAAATAAAATGTCGGCCAGTCGGTGGACAAGTCTCACATGTGGTATCGCCATGCTCAGGAAGAGTAGCAGAATGTATTTTGGGGTGTAAATGTTCCTATGTTCATGCTATCTGTTAGAAATATCTTATAAATTGACAACTTTGTAAAAAAAAAAAAAAAAAAATGTATTTTCTTTCCACATTTTCCAAAAACTTGTGGGGAAAAAATGACATGTTCAAAAGACTCATTATGCCTCATAGAATATACATTGGAGTTTTTTCTTTCCAAAATGGCGTCCTTTTTTGGGCGTTTCCATTGTTAAGGTGCTCCAGGGCCTTCAAAAATGTGATAGGTAGTCAGGAAACTCCTGATGGTGCTCCCTGCATAGTACTTTATATCTGGCCAGGCTATGGAAGCCGTGCAGCTGTGGTAACCCATACTCGGAGTAGATGAATATATTTTGGGGTGTAATTGCAAGTTTATGCCATGTGTGAGAAATAACTTTATTATTAATATGACCATTTTTTGGAGACAAATAAATAAATAAATAAATAGAAGTTGCAACTGCAACTTCAAAAAACTCACAATGCCGCTTACTAAATACCTTTGAACTGACATCTTTACAAAAGGGGTCATTTGGTGGGGGTACTTATACTGTCCTGGCATTTTAGGGCCCCAAAAAATGAGATGGGCAGTCAGTACATCAGGATTAATCAATAGACAATATAAATTTCGCACAAACTAATTATCACACACTTATCAGGACTTTTTTTCACAAAAGACATGTAGCAGAATACATTGTGGCCTAAGTTTATTACGAAATTGGAATTTTATTGGATTTCTTTTAAAAAAGAAAGTAGAAAAACTTTTTTTCGCAAAAAAAATAAAAAATTACCCAGTGGTGAATAAATTCCACCAAAAGAAAGCTCTATTTTTGTAAACAAAATAAGAATTACATTTTGGGTATAGTGTAGCATAACTGAGTAATTTTCATTTAAAGTGCGAGAGCACAGGAAACCTGAAAATTGGCCTGGAAAGGAAGGGGGTAAAAGTGCCCAGTATTGAGGTGGTTAATATCTTGATTTATTAAATGAATAAAGCATGTCCACTGTGGAAGGTGATGATTTTTTTATTTTATTTTTTTCCCGCAATTTGAATTTTCACCACGTTTACTAAGCTACATGGAAATTCAATTTACAAAGTGAACAGGCTTTGCCGACCATAAAACTTGCATATATGGTGGGATGGTGGCATTGCTGTTCATGATCACATACCACTAGTAAAAGCACCTCCCCCCCACTACACTGAAGCACCAGCTAGGCACACATTTAACTCCTTGATCGTCCCTGATGTTAACCCCTTCCCAGCCAGTGTCCTTAGTATAGTGATATATGCATATAGTGCACGTGTGTCAAACAAAAGGCCTGTGTGCCCTTGCACCTCTCCTACAGCTGCGGCACCCTGGAGGACAGAACTCCTCTAGATCCTGCACTTCTCTGTGCAGCCACAGATAGGCTTGTCTCTGTGCCCCCACCCCCTCTGTCTCAGCATTCAGCAGGAGAGAGAGGACAGAACCCCTACTACAGATTCTGTGCCTCTCTCTGCAACCAAAGCATCACCTTGTGTCCACTTTCTAAGTCTCAGCATTCAGGAGACTGATCGCTTACTCCAACCCTCCTCTGATCCTCCTCCCAGACCCTGCACTTTTCTGCTTCCCAGCTCCACCCAAAGGTTTTTCCGAGCAGCAGTACATGGTAAGGTGGGGTGGCAGTTTGATGCAATGGAGGATGGGGGGGCTTGCTCTGGACATCTAGTCTTACAGATGCAACCGGTTCTTTGAGGAAATTCGTATGCGGCCCACAACAAAATTGAATCCGACACCCCTAATCTAATCACTGTATAAGGCCTGGTTTACACATATGCATTTTTTTTTTTGTGCGTTTTTAGTTTTTCAGAAACACACTACAGTTTATTTAACATGGTTTCCTATAGATGTAGTTCACATGTGTGCATTTTATGGGAAGGGTTGGGAACTTTTTTTCTGTTTTTTGGTTCCATAGCTTTCAATAGATCAAAAGCATGTATTGAAAAACGGTGTGAATCAGACCTTAGTATTACTGTTCCCCCAGAAGTGTCGTTGTGTGATTTTGTCTGCCACAATATCACAGTCATGCTAAAGGTCACTGATCACCGCCATTATTGGTATAAAAAAATTATCGCATTTTTTTTTTGTTTTGTTTTTTGATAGCGCAAAAAATAAAAACCACAGAGGTGATCAAATACCCCCAAAAGAAAGCTCTATTTGTGGGGAAAAAGGGCATACATTTTATTTTTGTTGTCAGTTAAAGTAACGCAGTGCCGTGTCGCAAAAAATGGCCTGGTCATTTTCTGGAGTTCAAGTGGATAATCAGCCACATAGTCTCTATATATGGCAGTATTTTATTATTCACCTGGTATAGTTCAGATATTCAGGAACACTTTTTAAGGCTTTACTTTTTCCCATTTGCTTGAAAAGCATATTGGAGGTTAAATAGTGTTAGGCTGATGTCACCAAAATGACTTTCTAGCTGGTGACACATTTCCAATTGTTAGACGGTAGAGCCTTCAAATTACCTGTGTGGAAATGCTTCCTCACTGGCCCAGAATTTCCCTTGATAGTGAGGGGGCATCAAGGGATTGATATCGCTGACCTAGCTGGTGAAGAAGTGATTTGTCCCCAGCGTCAGGATTCCCCATGTAACATCGGCTGTATGAAAGAGTTGTGTGCCCCCCTCTAATATTTACATTAAAATGGATGTAACCCAGTGTAGTGAACAGCCTCAGATGATACACAGGTGAAACAGATCTCCCTACATAAGTTTTGCATGTATATCTGCTGTCTTCAGCTTTTATATCCTGTTTAGAAAGTGCACATTGAGTTAAAATATTCACTTCCTCATTATGCACTGAGAGAGAAGTCTTGGATTAAACTGGGTGACAGATGATTGGTGGAAAGGCAAACACTCCCCTCCACATAGGCAGAGACTTTCCGAGCTGTCCTGTGAGTAATGCAGCTTTCTACTAATCTATTTATAGCACCCTCCCTGACACAATTCAGCCTGGTTTTATCATATGTGTTGGAGAACTTGTCAGAAGTTATCATGCTGATGACAAAAGAACAGAGCAGGAGAAAGCCACAGGACTTGGGGCTTTGAAGAGCGATAAGAAAACACTGCAGATATGTTCCCAACTCAAATTTCCTGAATCGGGTTTCCATCCACTTTAATGTGGAAAATTACTTTCAGTATTTACATTTTATACAAGCTGTGATTTGGAACAAGTGGCTTATTTGAGGAAATGTTTTGTTACTTTGTCAGCTAGAAAATACATTTCTGACTAAAAAATCATGTGACCTCTGTTTTATGCAAAAATAATTGGTTCTGTATATAGTAGGAAATAATCCTTTTGTATTAGATTCCTCAGATGCCGATCGCCTTGACAGGTTCTTTGATTCTGAAGATGAAGAATTTGAAATTTTATCTTTTTGAAACAAAAAAATAAATGACAATGGACAATAGGAGAGCTTTTTAGGTTGGTAAAAAAACGCTAAATGTTTCTAAATAAAATGGAGGGGAAAGCTTCCTTGTGGTTTGTAAACTGAATTTTGCTGGTTACTTTTATTTTTTTGGAGAATCTGGATTTTTCCACCTGCCAATTCCCATAAAAAAAGAATATTGGACACTAAATCCTAAGTTGTAATGCAGTGCCTACCACTGGGCTGACTGGACCTGTCAGGATTCAGTGCCATGCTTTGGCTCCATTACATTCCATGCAGAAGGAATCCACCGTATGAGTCATTAATCGACCAGCAAGAAAAGGAAAGAAGTCTGCAAGTACTAACTGATGGGCACCATGACTGGCCATTCTTTTTAAAGGAGCAATGAAAAGTGGTATGCCGCTGGGACATTTTTAAGGCTGGAGAATTTAATAAATATTATAGTGTGAGAGTTGTGGTGACTGTAATACACATCTTCACTATTCAGCCCAAGCTTTTATATGAACTTTTGGCAGCAAAATGCTGGATTTGTGTAACAATCTGTGGCTTTCAGACGATGGTCAAGTAGTGTCTAGGTGAGGTGTGCTGTTTACACGTGTACATGTACCAGTCCTATATACAAAGTGGAAGGAGAAGCTTCGGAAGTGTCTCCACTGTGTGAAGATGACGCACAAAGCTCATACATATGCTGTTGCTTTAAAGAGTACTTACAATTGAAATATGTGTTTAGAAAATGGCATACGATGGAGAACTGTGTCGGTTACCATTTTGGCCTTTTTTTTTTTTATAAACTGTTTGCACTGGGAGTATGTTGGAAGGACCATGTTTTTTTTTTTTTTTGGAATGTGGTTTAACAGTATGCTGTAACCATTACAACTATGACAGTTCAAGTTTGGTGTATTCCGACAAAAGTTACCATAAACTTATTTAAACCTGTATTATTTTGCTTTTAATACTTTAAAAATAATTTAACGTGTCTCCAGCATATAATAAAGTTTGTGCCACCTAATGTATCCAGTGAGTGTTATTGGAATGTTCATATTGACAGCATCAACACTTATAAGTGGGTCACCTACCAGATTCTTGTCTGGCAGCTGTTTTGTTTGAAATAGGCTGAATGTATGATTTCAATTATGATTTCAATTTTGAACAGAAAAGTCTGGAAGATTTTTTTTATTTTTGTTTAAAAAAAAAAAAAGAAAGAAAAACAAGCAATCCAAAGGACAGTTTTGACACAAATGGCAATACTTTCTCATTCTCTATGCAAGGTATACATTTAGATATCACACAGGGGAAGAACATGCCACTAAATGGCTCCAATTTCCGGTCATTGATCTTGTGTAGCTGGCCAGTAGTCATTGCCATTTTAATGCAACATGTTCTAACTCGTACAGTGCGGAAAATAAGTATTTGAACACCTTGCTATTTTGCAAGTTCTCCCACTTGGAAAACATGGAGGGGTCTGAAATTGTCATCGTAAGTGCATGTCCACTGTGAGAGACATAATCCAAAAAAAATAATTCCAGAAATCACAATTTATGATTTTTTAACTATTTTATTTGTATGATACAGCTGAAAATAAGTATTTGAACACCTGTCTATCAGCTAGAATTCTGACCCTCAAAGACCTGTTATGGCCCATACACACGATCCGAATATCGGCCGACGGATCGTACGACTTTTTTCGCTTAATAATCGCGAGTAAAATAAAATAGGTTTTAAACTCACGAAAATTATCGTACGATAGAAAAAAACGATCGGAAGTGATGTCACGTGTTGTAATGTATTTGTATTGTATTGTCGGACGACGGCTGTACTGACTAAACGAAAATCGGACGATCGGACGAGAAATTTTCGCGCTTGTCCGATCGAATTTGATCGGCTGTCGAAAGTAGTGTACACACGATCCGAAAATCGTACGATCCATCATCGTACGATCGTTTTCGTAGGATATTCGGATCGTGTGTATGGGCCATTAGTCTGCCTTTAAAATGTCCACCTCCACTCCATTTATTATCCTAAATTAGATGCACCTTTTTGAGGTCATTAGCTGCATAAAGACACCTGTCCACACCATACAATCAGTAAGAATCCAACTACTAACATGGCCAAGACCAAAGAGCTGTCCAAAGACACTAGAGACAAAATTGTACACCTCCACAAGGCTGGAAAGGGCTACGGGGAAATTGCCAAGCAGCTTGGTGAAAAAAGGTCCACTGTTGGAGCAATCATTAGAAAATGGAAGAAGCTAAACATGACTGTCAATCTCCCTCGGACTGGGGCTCCATGCAAAATCTCACCTCGTGGGGTCTCAATGATCCTAAGAAAGGTGAGAAATCAGCCCAGGACTACACGGGAGGAGCTGGTCAATGACCTGAAAAGAGCTGGGACCACCGTTTCCAAGGTTACTGTTGGTAATACACTAAGACGTCATGGTTTGAAATCATGCATGGCACGGAAGGTTCCCCTGCTTAAACCAGCACATGTCAAGGCCCGTCTTAAGTTTGCCAATGACCATTTGGATGATCCAAAGGAGTCATGGGAGAAAGTCATGTGGTCAGATGAGACCAAAATAGAACTTTTTGGTCATAATTCCACTAACCGTGTTTGGAGGAAGAAGAATGATGAGTACCATCCCAAGAACACATCCCTACTGTGAAGCATGGGGTGGTAGCATCATGCTTTGGGGGTGTTTTTCTGCACATGGGACAGGGCGACTGCACTGTATTAAGGAGAGGATGACCGGGGCCATGTATTGCGAGATTTTGGGCAACAACCTCCTTCCCTCAGTTAGAGATTTGAAGATGGGTCGAGGCTGGGTCTTCCAACATGACAATGACCCCGAAGCACACAGCCAGGATAACCAAGGAGTGGCTCTGTAAGAAGCATATCAAGGTTCTAGCGTGGCCTAGCCAGTCTCCAGACCTAAACCCAATAGAGAATCTTTGGAGGGAGCTCAAACTCCGTGTTTCTCAGTGACAGCCCAGAAACCTGACTGATCTAGAGAAGATCTGTGTGGAGGAGTGGGCCAAAATCCCTCCTCCAGTGTGTGCAAACCTGGTGAAAAACTACAAGAAACGTTTGACCTCCTGTAATTGCTAACAAAGGCTACTGTACCAAATATTAACATTGATTTTCTCAGGTGTTCAAATACTTATTTGCAGCTGTATCATACAAATAGTTAACAAAATCATACATTGTGATTTCTGGAATTTTTTTTTTTTTGATTATGTCTCTCACAGTGGACATGCACCTACGATGACAATTTCAGACCCCTCCATGATTTCTAAGTGGGAGAACTTGCAAAATAGCAGGGTGTTCAAATATTATTTTGCGCACTGTATGTCTGTTTTAGAACATAAGAATACTACAATCCATAAGGATGTGGGATATTTTAATGTGCTAGTTCCCATCCGACAGAACTGTTGAAAAAGCAATAGTACCAAAAAGAATTACTCTATCGGTTGGCCTGCATACAGAATGCATTATTTGATTACATATCAGGAAATACAGTGCAGGATAGATACAGCTCAGTACACTGTCCATACATGTCAGTAAGTGCCTGGGAACTTGTGAATGTGTAAGGAGCAATGCCTCATGGGACATGTAGTCCCGGGCAGGACGTGAGTGGCTCTAAAGGTGGAATTTGTTCTTTACCTTGCTATAGGGGCACTATACGCTATACTTTGCAGATTGCTATTGGGGGTACTCTTAAGGCAGGAGGAGCCAGAAACTTCAGTGGGGGACCCCAGAAAAGAATTGGGGGGCTGCTCTGTGCACAACCATTGCACAGAGCAGATAAGTATAACATGTATGTTGTTTTAAAAAAAAAAAACACTTTAAAGACTGTGTGCAAGAAAGATCAGCTTCTGAACCCAGAGAAGGTGGAGGCTAATAAACTGGAGGTAATAAAAGGTATTACAAATACATTAAAAGTAAACTTTTACCAGTATTGAGCATTATATTTAAAATGATCATATCCACAAAAATAAAAAAAAGGTCTCTGCTTTTATTAGTACTACTTTAAATATAAGGGATTTGTATCTCTCTTCCGCCCTTCATATAGCTTTGTGTCTGACTCCTAGTTAAAATGCCCATATATCCTACTTCTGCATGTATTTATTTTGTGTGTAATATTATATATATTGTATGTACCGGAGATAGATATATTACAGCGTTCACTGTTTTACGGTCTGAGTTTGATGGTTACCAGATTCAACCTCCTAATAGTATATACAGCCTATCTATTCTGTCTGTTATTCTGAGTGATTGGATATTTTGCTCCCTAACCATATAGTTGGTGATTTATATTTATCACTGCATAGAGATTTCTAAGAATAAATTGCCTTTTTAATTTTAAATATTAACTATATTGTATACCCCACCTTTTTAAGGTTATTATTCAATTAAACTAAACAATATTCGGCCAACTAATCGATTATAAAAATAATCTTCATAGCCTTAAAAAGCAACAGTATTTAAGGTTCAAATATCCATCCTGTCTCTATGGAATCAACTTCATTATATGATGCCATCTGTGATATTACTGTACCTATCAAAAAAATATGTCTATATTCTCTAGAGGGGAGAGACCCCTCTCCCGCCGCTGATTTTTTTGTTGATGTGAATACTAGAGGATACTTCCAAAACAGACAAAACATGTACTGCAACTTATGGAGGTAGATTTACTAAAACTGGAGAGTGCAAAATCTGGTGCAGCTTTGCAAATAAACCAATCAGCTTCCAGGTCTTAGGCCCCACCATCACACTGGTGTGACCGGTCATGCAATTTGACAGGTTATTATGGCTTTTGCTTTTCAGGGATGTAAAAAAAAAAAAAAAAACCACTGCGACTTTACTATCGCTTTAACTTGTTTGGACCAAAGATTACCTTCACCTTCATACATTATACAAATTTCTTGTACAACTTTCCTTTAGATTTACCAAAACCATATAATATGAGGTCAAACCTAAACACTTTCAATTTGTATGTAATTAGGTAGGCCCTCATACTACATAGTTGAAGGTAAATCTAAAACAATTGCATGGTGTATAGCAAGCTTTAATGATGAGGGGGGCTGTATAAACTGTATTTAGCTTCAGCTACATACAGTGCCTGCAGTGGGAGGAGAACATCCCATCCCTCGCCCCAACACAATCGAGTTGGGCTGAGCTGAACTCTGCCTTTCACATGGAGCTTTTCATTCTTTGAAGCGCCTGTCAAAGGTAGAGTACAGCGCGGCACAACCCGATTTTGTTTCCCGGGTGTGGAATGGATAGTTCCAAACACTGTGCTATATAATGTGTATAGCTGAGGCTACATACAGTTTTTATACAGCGCTCCCACCCACTGCATCCCTTACTGAAGAATGTAATTTGTTTGGACCAGCTTGATCCAAACAAACCATTTAAACTTCATTTTAAAAGCTGGGGCTTGGCTTCAACTGGAAAAGAAATGGTCTCAGAACTATGTTGCCATCTTCCAAATCTGATGTTCACCGGGAACTTGTTACAACTTCATAAGCTAATGCTGGCCATACACTATACGAAAATTCGGCCGTTCAGACAATTCGTTAGTTTCTCAAACAGTTAATGGGCACAAAATCGATAATCGTTGGGACGTTGTTGAGCCGAAAAAACGAAGGAAGATTTCGGAAATTTCCTGCCGAACAAGTAATCGGAATGTGTTTCCCATCTGAACTTTCTGCACTAGGTATATGTAAAAAAATAACTTAATTTTTATGTCCACTGAGCACTTATTGGTCATTATGTGGTGGCAATATGGTTTGCGCTCACACCCGACTGAACGGTCGTTCGGACGATTTTTCGTAGAGTGTATGGCCAGCATTAGGCAGATAAATGAAAGAAGAGCACACAGCCTGCTTAATTTTTGTCCTGGTTGCATGCTATATTCATTATTGTGTACTTGTGTGCCTTATATGGGGACAGTTGATATGGATTTCATCCTATGTACCTTAATCATTTAGTCTGTTGTGAATAACATTCTTAAAGGGTCACTAAAGGAAAAAAAATGTTTTGCTGAAATGACTGTTTACAGGGTATAGAGACATAAAAGTTAACTGATTCCTTTTCAAAATGATTAAAAATAGATAAAAATCAATCATGTAATGTGCCTGCAGGTTAGTTTCACTTTTGAACTGGCTTCATGTTTCTGTGAAGTAGAAAGAGACACACAGAACAAAAACAAACATCCAGGGCAGTGTTTTGTTTTTAAAATGAATCTGATTGGTTCTGGGAAGTTTTAGACACACAGTAATGACAGCTTAGACCACAGTGAGAAAGCTCCCAGTACTGTGGTTATAAGAAAACAGACAAACAGGAAGTGTGGAGATCAGAGGATTACAGCAACTTCAAAGCAAAAACGAACAATGAGGACATGAAACCAGTACTGCAGTTAGGTAAAGTAAGCTATTTAGCTATTTTGTGACCCTTTAAGCCTCGTACACACAGTACAATTGTTGGCCAACCAAGCGTCTGATTTTTTGTTAAAAAGGCATGTGCCAGGATCTTGACTTGCATACAGTACAACAGTACACAATTGTTGTGCCACAAACATGAACATAATGATGTACGATGAGGAATTTCGGCTCTTGAGCGCCACCCTTTGGGCCCCTTCTGGTAATTTTGTGTTTGGTGAGCATTGATTTCGAGCCTGCGTGTTTGTACTTTTGTGTGATGGATTTGTGTACTGATTGTTCAAAAAGAAGACGTCAAACTGTTACCTGCTGAAAATCTTCTATCTCATCCAACATTTGTTGGCTAAAGCTGGACAACAATTGTCAAAAGGAGCGTACTAACGGTAAGATTTTAGGACAACAGTCTGTCAACAGACAATCCCCTGCCAACAATCGTATCAGGTGTATGAGGCTTAAGAGTTTACAAAAATAGTCTGGTTAAAAAAGAAGGGGGGTGGGACTTTATATGAGGCATATAGAGATTTTGCCATAGGCCCCCATCCCTGTAAATGGAGAACAACTGGAAAAGGTTGGGACTTTATATCAGATGCGATTTTAGCAATATGCAATTAAATATAAACATGGAAAATAAATTATATATAACCATGTGACCAGGCTCAAAGTTGTCAACCAAAAAGCACTAAACCAAATTAAACTGTCTAACTGATGTAAGTAAAAACAGAGGTTTAGTTGCAAGCATTTGCAAATACCTGGGAAGCTGCAGCGCCAACTCCACGGCACTCTGCATGGCTGCAGTCCCAACTATAAATTTAGGGTCTCCTGAAAGGGAGCCCAGGTGTGCTAATCACCAGGCAGAGGACAAATAATAATCTAAAGCCCGCCCCTACCTATAGTTGGTATGGCAAACGAGAGCACTGGAAAAAAAAGAAAAGTAGGAGTGGAACAAGGACTGCCCAACATACCACCAGACTAAAAGCAGACCAACTCCAACTGGGTCCGCCAGTAAAAAAAAGACAATGCATAAAAAAACTGATGAGTGGTAAATCTGTGCAGGCACTCCATTCCACTCCTAAATCGCATCTACATCCCTGGATAATGTTTAAAAAAAAGAAGGGGGGTGGGACTTTATATGAGGCATATAGAGATTTTGCCATAGGCCTCCATCCCTGTAAATGGATAACAACTGGAAAAGGTTGGAAAAGGAAAACAACAAAAATAGTCTGAAAGAATTACAATCATTTGGTGAGTTAAAAAATAAATACAAATCCTGACAGACTCCATGGCAGCATACATTTAGGTAGCCCTGCCCTTGCTCCTACTCATAGGACCCCACTCCCATAAAGCCAGAGGCTGTGTTTTTTTTTATTTTTTTTTTATCATTATTATTTCCCCCTTTTCACTCATAGGACCATGTTGTATGAAGTTTTCCTATCTTTTGGAACTATCGGCGACTGGGTCTCTTGCGAAACAGCTGTGCAGATATTAAGAGCGTCATGTGGTGTCCAGAAGTCTTCCAGGATGCCTCTGGTGGTCACTGAGTCCCCAGCTAACAGCAGGGTGGTATTATGGCACATGTGCGCAGAAGATCAATACCTGCAAAACTGAGGCCCTGCCAATGGTGGGCATTTGCGCCAGGTCGATTGCCCTGCTAACAGCAGGTGACCATTAAGTTTGCCCAGCATGGTTGCTACAACGGTTTTTCCTGCATATGGAGGCCTTGTGGCTGTTTGTGCTAGGTTGGATGCCCTGCTAACAGCAAGTGACCTCTAAAGTGTGCCCAGCATGATGGTGTGCTCTGCTGTTTCTGCCTCTGGGATCTGGGTCGCCCTGCAGATGCATTGATTGCCTTGTGGATTTGTGAGTATGTTTTGGTTTGAGGTCAGCAGAAGGGACCAGATGCAATGCAGACTGTTAGGGAGTAACTCCACTTATGTTATAACATTTTTTTTATATATATTGTATAAAACCAAAACGCAAACATATGGAGAAGACCATAGCATTTTTTCCTTTTTGTCTTTATTTTTTTTTTCTGTCCTGAACAGATAACTGTTTAAAGTGGAGCTCTGGCGATTTATTTTTATTTTATTTTTTTTAAGTCAGCAGCTACAAAGATTTTTAAAATAAGGACACTTACCTGTCCAGGGCGCCCGCTATGTTGGCATCCAAAGCCAATCTATTCCTCGGGTGCTGCCGCCGCTGCCATCTTCAGTAAGGGAATCCACTTCCTGGTTCCCTACTGCGCATTACTGGTCTCTGCTGTCTTCTGGGACCTGTGTGTCTCCCAGAAGACATCGGGGGCGCAAAAGGCGCCGGAAGTGGTGTAGATACCCACGGGTGGCTCGGGTATCTATGCCTGGAAGTGGGACACACAGGTGTCTGCTTCCCCCTCCCCCTGAAAGGTGCCAAATGTGACACGGTGGGGGAGTGGTGGAGCGGGATTCCGAAAAGTTCAATTTTTGGGTGAAACTCCGCTTTAAGTAGGGCTTGCTCTCTGTGTGGCAGGCTCTGTTTAATGAATCACCTGGAGTTGGTGCTCTGATGTAAAAAAGTCTGCAGTGTCGGTATTCCTATAGCATTACTTGATCCCTTATGAGATTTTTCTCATCTAGCAAACATAAACAACTGTTACATTGTCTTTTTGGGCAGCTTAATAAACTTCAGTAGAGCTTCAGCTTGAATTGGGGAGTTAATTTAACCACTTAACCCCCGGACCATATTGCTGCCCAATGACCAGAGCACTTTTTGCGATTCGGCACTGCGTCGCTTTAACTGACAATTGCGCGGTCGTGTGACGTGGTTCCCAAACAAAATTGACGTCCTTTTTTTTCCACAAATAGAGCTTTCTTTTGGTGGTATTTGATCATCTCTGCGGTTTTTATTTTTTGCGCTATAAACAAAAATAGAGCGACTATTTTGAAAAAAATGCAATATTTTCTACTTTTTTCTGTAATAAATATCCCCCAAAAATATATAAAAAAACTTTTTTTTCCTCAGCTTAGGCCAATTCGTATTCTTCTACATATTTTTCGTAAAAAAAAATCACAATTAGAGTTTTTATTGATTGGTTTGCGCAAAAGTTATAGCGTTTACAAAATAGGGGGTAGTTTTATGGCATTTTTATTATTTACTAGTAATGGCGGCGATCAGTGTTTTTTTTTTCAGTACTGCGACCTTATGGCGGACACTTTTGACACATTTTTGGGACCATTGGCATTTTTTTTAGCGATCAATGCTATAAAAATGTATTGGATTACTATAAAGATGCCATTGGCAGTGAAGGGGTTACGTATGTTCCTGGGTGTGTTCTAACTGTATGGGGGGGTGGACTCACTAGGGGAAATCACTGATCTTCTGTTCATACATTGTTTACACACATAACTCCCGGTCCCCGCTCTGTAACGAGCGATCGCATGTGCCCGGCAGTGATCGGGCACGCGCACAGGACTCGGGGGGGGGCACGCACACAGGACTCGGGGGCTGCTAGGATGCCTAAAATGGCAGAGATGTTTTCTAGCATGAGCCACCTGTCTGGTTGATGTGGCCTTAATGAGCTTAGCTGTATACATGGAGTTGTCATTGGAGGATGCTGTGTCCTTCAGGGGTATACTCAATGGTGATGATAGGCATTTCCTTGGGGGTGTAGCGTCTTCTGGTGGTAACTTTGGGCCAGATTCACAGAGCCATAACTCCGGTCTATCTCACGTTAGACCGGAGTACTTTCAAATTACGCGCGTCGTATCATTAGTTTGAATCCTCAAACCATGATACGACAGCTTCGGGCTTCAATCCGACTGGCTTACGTGTTCGTACGCCTTTGGATCTACGCTGCAATCATTTTGCGGCCGCTGGGTGGAGTTCCTGTCGTTTTACACGTCGGGGTATGCAAATGAGCTTTTTCCGACAATCCACCAAGTTACGATCGTCCTTCGCAATCTCTTACGGCATCTGTAGTCATCTTTTTGCTGTGTAAAGTTATTCCAGCTATTAGCTGGTCTATAGTTCGAGGGCCCATGTTAAGTATGGCCGTAGTTCCCGCGTCGAGTTTCAAAATGTTTTATTATTTTTTTGCGTAAGTCGTTCGGGAATAGGAATGTACGTAAACGACGCTACTCAAAAAAAAATGACGTAACGACGTTATTTCGTGCAATGCACGGCGGGAAACTTCTGAACGGAGCATGCGCAGTTCACGCCCCCTAATCGTGTATTTCGATTCCGCCGCGAGAAATACACTACGCCGCCGTACCTTACGGGCCAAAATCTACCTGAATTCGTCGTAGAGCCAGGTAAAATACGGCGGTGTAGTGTATCTCCGATACTCTGCGCCAATGTAATTGTACCTGAATCTGGCCCTTTGTGTTGGACCTCTCCTTAAGGGGGTTTTCCTGTCTGCAGTTGCAGTCTGGGAACCTGCCCTAACCCTTGCCTCTCTTCCAATGCAATGGAAGTTGGGATGAAGATTTAATTCTATCCCAAAGAATCCAGTGTGGATCTTACCATCTCTAGGGACGGCAATTCAAAAGTCCAGCAGTTTTGATTTTAAGAGAAGTACTATTGTTGCTCAGAGGGATGCCTATTTCCAACTCCTAGAGCTGTTTTCTCTGACATACCTCTGTTTCTACGTGGGTCAAGACGTTATGCAGCATGCATGTCTGCTGGTTGGGTTCTCGATCCACTCCTCCCCTATGCAGGGATCCCTTTCAAGAATACAGAGAGAGTTCTCTGAACCCTAAAAGAGATTGGCTGGCTAGTCTTTCAAAAGGGTCATGTGACTCTTACGCAAATCTTTGTGTATCTGAGCACTTAAGTCTTCATGGTTCAGGATACATAGTTTTTTTACAACTGCTCCAAAGTCCTGCATTGACAGGGGCTCCTATAGCAAGGCTTTCAGGCACCAGTCCTTGAAGCTGACAGTAATGTCAACAGCAGAAATGAATCACTATCCTTTTTCCATTTGAGGTCAACAGCAGTAATAAATCACCGTTTTCCATTACAATCAAAACACGTTTAGTAAAAAAAGTTACATTCCACTGGGTTTGTTGTGCACATCAGACTACTACTTATGCCATTAAACTCACACATAGGACTTGTATAGTAATTAGTATTGCTTACCTGTGTGTCCTGGTCACTTGATGCTTGATGACATCACCCAACTCCACCGGTGTCGCACTTTGGGAGTGGATTACATACATTTATAGGTAAATAGATATTATTTATATGTATAATATTTATTATTTATGTGTTAGGTTACTAATGAACCATACACACGATCCGAAAATCGGACGAAAAATACCGCTTTTGACGCAATTGTTAGTACAGAGCTTTTCGAGAGCCTATTGCGACAGTTCATCCGATATTATTCGATCGGACAAGCATGAAAATTTTATTTTTGACCCCCAAATCTCATATTTAAAAGGTCCTGTCATGTTTGTTTCTATTCCAATAAATAAGAAAGACATTTTTTTTTTTTGTTAAACGCACCTCGTCCCGCTGAGCTCGTGTGCATAAGCGAACACATATGTGAGCAGTTTCCTATATGAAAACGGTGTTCAAACCACACATGTGAGGTATCGCCACGATCGTTACAACGAGAGCAATAATTCTCGCCCTAGACCTTCTCTGCGCCTCAAGATATGCAACCTGTAGAATTTTTTAAAGACGCCTATAGAATGCCGACAAACTACTGTACTTAAAAATCTCCATAGGTGATACTTTCAATTTTTTTTGCAGGTTTCCTGTTTAGAGTTACAGATGTCGTCTAGTGCTAGAATCACAGTGATACCTCACATGTCTGGTTTGAACACCGTTTACATATGCGGGCGTGACTTACACCTGCGTTCACTTGTATGCACAAGCTCGGAGAAATAGGGTGTTTTAAAAATAAACAATCTTTTTTTTTTTTATTTTTATACTGTCCCTTTAATGTATATATTTTTTTACTCTAGTAAATATCCCCCATTTTTTTTTTATTAATTTCTTCATTAGTTGAGGCCAATATATATTCTTCATATTTTTGGTAAAAAATAAAAAAAATTCAATAAGTGTATATTGATTGGTTTGCACAAAAGTTATAACGTCTACAAACTATGGGAAAGATTTATGCCATTTTTTTTTTTTTTTATTAGTATTGGCGGTGATCTGCGATTTTTAGCGGTACTGTGACATTGTAGCACACATATTGGACACTTTTAAAACATTTTTGGGAACATTGACATTTATACAGCGATCAGAGCTATAAATAGTCACTGATTACTGTATAAATGTCACTGGCAGGGAAAAGATTAACTGTGTTCCCTAGTTAGTGTTTCTAACTGTCACCCCCCCACTTAGTAGGAACCCCCCCCAACACAGGTATAGAACTGACACCCAGTCCACACGCAGAATACATTTAACCCCTTCCCCACCCCCTAGTGTTAACCCCTTCCCTGCCAGTCACATTTATACAGTAATTAGTGCATTTTTATAGCACTGGTTGCTGTATAAATGTGAATGGTCCCAAAATTGTGTCAAAAGTGTCTGATATGTCCGCCACAATATCGCAGGCCACCGCCATTACTAATAAAAAATAAATCATAAATCTATCCCCTATTTTGTAGGCGCTATAACTTTTGCGCAAACCAATCAATAAACACTTATTGCGATTTTTTTTTTTTTAACAAAAATATGTAGAAGAATACGTATCGGGCCAAACTGAGGGAAACATATATTTTTTTTTAAAATTGGGATATTATTTTAACTGTACTTTAACCACTTAAGTACCGCCGCATGTACATTTACGTCGGCAGAATGGCACCGACAGGCACATCAACGTATATGTTGGTGCCTTGGGGGGGTTCGGGGGTCCGATCGGACCCCCCCGTACATGCGGCGGTCCGCGCGGCTGTAGGAGCAATCCGACAAGAGGGGTCGGCTATTCGTTTTTGTCCGCCCCCTCACGATCATTCCCAGTAAACACAGGAAGGAGGAAGCGATGTGATCTCTCCCTCGGCGTTTTTTTCAACCACCGCTGAGGAAAGATCACAACACAAGTAAGTCTGCACTAACACTACACTGACACACACTACATATAGGCACATTTAACCCCCCCCCCCGATCGCCCCCCCTCCCCCCTGTCACAGTGTCACTGAATGCAGTAATCATACATGTATGATTACTGTATTTAGTGTCAGTGTGACAGGCAGTGTGACAGTCAGTTGGTGTTAGGTCCTGGGTAGCCCCCGTACCCCCCCTAATAAAGTTTTAACCCCTTGATCACCGCCCTAGTTAACCCTTTCACTCCCTATTGCCAGCATCACTAAGCGATAATTTTTCTGATCGCAGTAATTAGTGTCATTTTTAGGTAGCAATTTTTTTTTTATTGTGATTTTTTTTTACTAAAGACTGTGGCTATAAATGTTGGCCTAAATGATTGACTCCCAAAATTTAGTTTATAGATTTTTCTTATAAAAAAAGTAAAAAATATTGTTTTTTTTCCGAAAATGTCGCTCTATTTTTGTATATAGCGCAAAAAATAAAAATCGCAGAGGCGATCAAATACCACCAAAAGAAAGCTCTATTTGTGGGAAGAAAAGAACGCAAATTTTGTTTGGGAGCCACGTCGCACGACTGTGCAATTGTCTGTTAAAGCGACGCAGTGCCGAATCGCAAAAACCCCTTGGGTCATTTGGCAGCATATTGGTCCGGGTCTTAAGTGGTTAAGGTCGGCTAATTCGCAAACTTTGGTGATCCCCAAATTTCGAAAGAAAAAATGCGGAGGGAGGACGAGTGCGGTTCAGGGAGCACTGTTTTTGAACTCCCTGGCCCAGATTCACAGAGCGATTACGCCTGCGCAACAGGAGATGCGTGTGCGTAAGTCGAAATGTGCGCGTGCGTTTCGTTGCGCGGCATCCCCAGAACGAGATACGCAAAAAATGTTTTTGTCCCGTGTAATTTCGTTAGACTGGCGCATCCGTCCGCGCAAAAGTGCGGTAGACACACCATTGATTTGCTAGTCAAATATGCTAATGAGGGACTTACGGGGATCCAAAAACAACGTTGGGGCAGCGCAGGCGACGCAGTGTGCGCAACAGAAATTGTCCTGTCTAAAATTAGAGCTTATAAAAGCTGGTCTAAAAAAAGAAAAAAAGTCTACTTGTTAGATAAAGCCACTGTTAGTGAGGAGCTGCAGTCACACGGTTGCACAACAATCTGTATGCCAACATGCCAGGGGCATCGTCGCACATAGCTTTACTGACTTTAGATGAACAAAGAAGGAGGAGGGCACTAAGGAGGGCACGGGAGTTTTTTTTTTTGCTTATCTAAACTTTACAATTTAATCTAATCTAATACAATATTCTTATCTGATACAAGCCCCTCACTCTTCACGGGAGATATCACACACGCATAGACATCTTTGGCATGAGTGATTCTGAGGTGTCTCGCATCTTCAGATTCACCCCTCATGCCATCATGAAATTAACCACAACCCTGCAGGAGGACATCAGCAGCCCAACACATGGCACCACCCATGACACCCATGACAGCTACATATACAATCAGAGCCCCATCCCCACAGATTTCCAACAGAACATGTATGGCTGGCTGGTTGGTAAGTGACATGGGTGGCAGGCATGACTGTCCCCCCCCATGATGCACACATCACAAGGGGCACAAGCACTACTAACATCCTCCTGTCTTTTCCCTTCAAGGTAACTCTGCATATGCACTGGGACCCCATCTTATGACCCCATCTCATGCCAGCTTACATATGCATCTTTGCACGTTAATCACACACATTAATCATGGTACAATGAGAATGCATGCATGCACACCACTGTGGTCCCTAGCACACACACCCCACATCCTCATCACATTGGATTGGCACCAGTCCACCATGCAGGACTTGTGAGCTGCAACGCCATGCCATGGCTCCAATTATGTCACTGTACATTCATACACCATTCACACAGACCTGGGGATCACTTCTCCACCACAAATGAGGGTGACACCCCTTTTCCCGCAGGAATATCACCCCCACATTCCAAAATCATACACAAACAGAACCAAAAAAATTAAATAAATGACGAGCAAAAATAAAAAATGGCCAGCAAAAATATATTTTAAACAAAATAACAACAAAGAAAACACATAAGACAAAAATCACTCTGCAAAACAGTCCCCAAATATCTCAAAGACACGTCTCAAACAAACAAACAAACGCTAATAAACAAAAGCACCTTGCTGTATAGGAAGATCCCAAAGGGATGTGCTTTTGCAAAGGAAGTGCATTTGTGTCTGTCTATTTATGCTGTTTGCATAGTTCACTAAGTTGCCCGGGTCCACTTCCAATTTCACTGATTGCGCCGCTCCCGAGTTGTGAGCATGCGCACAGCGGAGCTGACCATGGTCTCCTTCAAGCGCGCATGCGCGAGCCGGCCGGCCCTTCATTTGCATGGGGTCACGGCTCATTTCAATGTAACACGCCCACGTCCTTCCCAATTTGTATTACTCCGCCTTACACCTCTGAAAAAACGTTACGCATGCGCAATTTTCTGCGCAAAAGCTACGAGAATAGGGTGATTACGCGACAAAATTGCGCAAGTCTAACGTAAAGGCGGTGCGCTACGCCGGTCCAATAATGCGCAGATGTACCTGAAGCTGGGCCCCTGCCTCTAAAATTAAGGCTTGAGAATGATCTTTTTAAGTTCAGGAAGCTTCTAAAAACTATGGGCCAGATTCACAAAGCACTTACTCCGGAGTATCACGAGTTAGGCACGTGTAAGTCTAAAAATGCACACGCTTATCTATGCACCGTATCCCCAAAACGATATACGCCTGAAATCCACATTTTTTAGACCAACGTAATTTGGATAGACCGGCCCAGCGTGCGTGCAAAACTGCACTAGACACACCATTGATTTGCTATGCAAATATGCAAATGAGGGAGATACGCCGATCCACAAAAGTCAGTTTGTGCGGTGCAGTCTACACAATGTGCTTATCAGCTGCACGTTCGGTCTAAAATTAGTCCTTATAAAAGCTTGCTTAAAATTAGACAATCCGTCTACATGTCAGCAAAAGCAACACCATTAGGGCCGAGCTGAGCAGCCACACTTGCAGGACATTAATCTGTATGCCAACATGCCAGGGGCATCCTTGCTCATAGCTATACTACTGACTTTAGATGAGCGCAGAAGGAGGAGGGCACAGGAGAGGATCTTTGTCAGGTATATCCGGAATCTGGAATTAGGGTGCAATTGGAGAGATACCCTGTGTTAATAGGAGGGTAGATGTTGGTTCCTCAGCTTCCACTCATTTCAGTGAAATTGAGTAAAGGTGGATTAATTAGGTCAGGCCAACAGGCCCAAAGATTGCTAAAGTAAAATGATCCTATGCTGCTATAAGGATGCCAGTTGTGACCGATGCACCCTAAACCATATAAAACAAAGAAAAAAATGTGTCTCTAGAGTCTAATAGTTAGGAATTAGGGCTGTGCAAATTAACTTTTAATTAATCGATTAATCTTTAATTTTTTTCATTGATCAAAATCTTTTTGATCGATTAATTTATTTTGATTGGTACTCACCTCTCCGCCGGCTTCTGGGCCTTCAGGGAGTTCCGTTGGGGATCCGGTGATGTCACAGACACCGGCGGGGCTTGCTGTGTCCATCTGAATGGCTCCTTTGCTGTGCCTTCATATCTGCATCCCGGCGGGACCTTATTATCTGCCACACACAAGGGCTGTTACACTTCCCTCTATCACTTCCTTCTATCAACCTGGGATTCTACAGCCATCCACTGGGAGTTGTGATAGTTCCCTTCATCTACATGCTGACGGACTGATGTTAACCTCTCCTCATCTGGATTCAGCAGTGGTATCGTTGTACACATTTTTATACCAGTATCATACTTGGCTACATGTTTTTATGACTGCTTTTGGTACCATTTGGTATTACTCGCACCATTTTTATGTAGCTACATTGATTTTATCTCCAGTGTAATATTTATTTTGTTACCGACTTGAATACTATAAAAGCTTTAATGCTATTCCCATTGAGCGCTGCCTTTGTGTGTTTTTTGTATCCTGCTATCCATTTTTCCAGTTGTTGGAGCTGCACTGGGAATCAGCCTGCAAAAAGATCAGCTAAAAGTAGTTGGATCTGTATGTGCGTTATAATTAATCAAAATTAGTCGATTAATCGATTAAAAAAAGAACCAATAATCAAACACAAAAAATGTGATCAGTAACAGCCCTAGTAGGAATCCCTACTAGTGTGGTTGATTACACTATTAACCACACTAGTAGGGATTCCTACCTATTAGACTCTATAGAGACACATTCTTTCTTTGTTTTATATGGTTTAGGGTGCATCGGTCACAACTGGCATCCTTATAGCAGCATACGGACGTCATTTTGAAACGTCACTTTTCAAAGACAATCTTTGGGCCTGCTGGCCTGCACAGGCTCCTGACCTAATCGTAATCCACCTTTACTCAATTTCACTGAAATTAGTGGAAGCTGAGGAACCAACATCTACCCTCCTATTAACACAGGGTATCTATCCTATTAACACAGGGTATTTATCCAACTTGTCTCCTCCCCCTAGATGCTGTTCAGAACTTTCACTGATGTCAATCTCAGACTTTCCCCTCCCCCTCCTTGGGGATAGCGCGGGTTGAAAAACGTTCTGATTGGTAGAGATATGGGGAACCATACCACCTCATCATGACGTGGTCATTTCCGCGCGCCTCGATGCACACTGTAGGTGTCACTTCCTGGCGCCTGGAACGCATACAATCTAGGAAATGGAGGCGTTTTTGAAAAACGAACACACGCCGTCCTCTAAGCCATGGTGGTAATTTTTTTTTGGTCGTCATGGGATTAATTTGGGATGACTACTTATAGCGCAAAGGGACTCGTGTTATGCCAGTCCTATACCCCAGTTGATGTCAATTTAAATTAGACGTTTTAAAAAACCGTTGTCGGGTTATCACTGGAATTTACGACCGAATTTCTTTGTACGCGGCATTAGACTCTAGAGACTTTTTATTCTTTATTTCTTTTAACCATATTGTTGTTCCTAGAAGTGGATCGGTCATATTGCTTGGTGTGTTAGGCATTTTAGCGCGGGTTGATTTTGTAAAACGTTTACAAATTTTTGAGCGACGTTTTTGCTACACACGGTGATCATTTTTTTGTTTTGTTTTAAATGTGTACATTTTTAAAAATGACACAAAATTTTACAAGCATGTTGGAACGATTTTTTTTTTTCGTTTTCCCATTTCCTGTTCGGACAACCTTGTAAATTCAACGGTATGGAAAATTTGGCTATACTCACCTTGAGGATTCCGTAATTTTGAGGATTCATCTTTATTGAACCTGACGCATCTGGATCATGGCAGCACAGGAAGATCTGCACTGGGATAGTGACCGGGTATCCAGCCCATCCAAGCTCAAGGGACCCCCCACCGTATGGTGAGTTGCTGGGTCTACATGAATGCAGTCAGGTAAGCGTAGCCATTCCAATTTTACCTTACACCTACTACACAGGATCAATGTGGAGTCTTACAGGAATGTGGAGTTTTAGAAGAAGTGTATGATACGTGACCAGTACTAAGAGTCCCCTTCTGGTTCCAATTGGAATAAGATCCATACGAATCCTCAGATGCTGTACGCGGCAAGTTAGACTCCAACAGAGGACATTATTATTTCAGATATATATATATATTTTATATATATCCATTTTTGTATTTGGACTGTTTAGAAGATTATCGGTTATTCACAATCTAACACTGGCATTAGTTTATTTTATTTTCACTATTAGGTTTGCAGCATTGTTTGTAATATTGACAATATTGTTACTTTTGGTATATATTACCTATTGTGTATAGTTTTTTCCGGTGCTGGGACTGCACAGGCTCCTGACCTAATTAATCCACCTTTTTTTTACTTAATTTGGAAACATCACTGAAATTAGTGGAAGCTTGAGGAACCAACATTCCTACCGTGGGATACCTCGGTATTAATTGGCGCTGCACTTTTTTTCACATCTATCCAATTGCACCCTAATTCCAGCCAAAAGGGGGGCCTATTACCATTGGGCTCACCCCACGGATATACCCGACAAAGGTATTAATTTAGCAGCGCCATTTCCCTTTCTACTATTCATATTTATATTAGATCCCCACATAGGGATCCTACTGGGAGGCAACAGCTACTTTATTCACCATAGCGCGGACTCTCCTGTTCTTACACGGGAGAGGATCTGCCGACCGCCACTGGGCAAGGTACTGGCAACACTCCATTTCCTTGCCAGTGGCTCTTTTCACCCTAATGGGTAAATATATATTTTATATACATTTTTTTCTGTTTAGTATATATTTTATAATAATTAATATAATAAATATATATTTTTATTTTTTTTAACTAATATAAATTTACTAATTTTAATATTATTATAATTATCTTATTTAATATTTTATATATATATATATATATATATATATATATATATACACATATATTTATACACACACACCGACACGACACAAACCTCCAAACAGCAAAAGACAACGGAATAATAGCACCTTGCTTCAGGAAGGGAAAAAAATTGGATGTACTTTTGCAATGGAAGGGCATTTCTCTCGGTCTATTTAAGCACTGTGCATAGCTCACTAAGGCCTCTTACACACAGATCAGTTTTTCTTCAGGTTTTTCTTTTCAGTTTACCAAATCCATCTAATATGAGGTCAAACCTCAAGAGTCTCAATTTGTATGCAATCAGGCAGGCCCTTGTACTACATAGTTTTGGTAAACTGAAAAGAAAAACCTGAAGAAAAACTCATCTGTGTGTAAGAGGCCCAAGTCTGATGGGCCTAGTTCCTATCTAACTGATTGCGCCGTGCCGAGTTCTGAGCATGCTCAGAGAGGTGCTGACCATAGTCTGCTTCATGTGCACATGCCCAGTCTGGCCGGCCCTTCATTTGCATGGTGTCACGGCTCATTTCAATGGAACACGCCCACGTCCTTCCCACTTTGAATTACACCACCTTATGCCTCGGAATTTACATTGCACCGGTGCAAATTTGGCCGAAAATACTACGCAGCATACGTGGGACTTGCGCCTCGAAATTAAGCACGGTCTAACTTAAAGGAGTTGCACTACGCCAGTCCAAAAATGCGCCGATGTACGTGAATCTGGCCCATTGTGTTTTCTGTTTATAGCGCAAAAAATTGCAGAGATGATCAAATACCACCAAAAGAAAGCTCTATTTGTGGGGAAAAAATTATAAAAATATATTTCGGGTACAGTGTTGTATGACCGCGCAATTGTCATTCAAAATGCGTCAGGGCACGAAGGGGATTTAAGTGCCCAGTAATGAAGTGGTTAAACAATATATTAATTGTGGATCTCGACAAACTACGGCCCTCCAGCTGTATCTCGGAACTACATTTCACCATGAGGCATCTGTAAAATTCTGCAGCATGTGGGATGCTCTACAGACATGACTCTTTGTAAGCATGATGGGAACATTATTGTGACACCATTAACCTGAACGATAAACATCTCTAATATTTTGCGTCATTTTAGGTAATGCCATGCTGGGGACTTATTCTCCTTGAGGTTTAACGGCATTGAGAGATTGCCTTTCATGCCCAGGGGTGGCGATAAGACCAGGCGACTTTTGAATAGAGAGGCTTGGTGAATATTTTAATTGCAAACCAAGGTGCCACAGGGGGTTAAACCTCAGATAGGACCTGAATTTTAATTTAATATAATCACTTTTTTTTTTTTTTCTCACCTCTTTCATATTTTGTATATCTCTGGTCATCTTTCCCTGGGTGTTTTGTTTTCATATTTTATTTTGTTTAATACATTCTTGCCACATCTGTATATGTATTCTATTTGCCATTATATTATCTGGTTCTTGGCTTGCTTTCCTTCTACCCCTCTCTGTCCTGCTGTCTCATCCAGATAACAGCTAACAAATTAATTGAAATATCTTGAGATCAATAGGAGGGGCAATGCTTTTATACAATACAATGTGCATCTGGAAAGTTATTCGCAGCGCTTGCCCTTTTTTACACGTTGTTATGTTACAGCCTTATTCCAAAATGGATTAAATTCATTATTGTCCTCAAAATTCTACAAACAATACCCCATAATGACAACGTGAGAGAAGTTTGTTTGAAAGCTTTGCAAATTTATTTAGAAAAAAAATAATCACATCCTTTGCAATGGCACATTTAAAATGGAGCTCAGGTGCATCCTGTTTCCACTGATCATCCTTTAGACCCCTTTCAGATTGGAGGCATTTTTCAGGCGCTTTAGCGCTAAAGATAGCGCCTGTAAAAAGCCTCATCTGCAATCCCAGTGTGAGTGCTTTCACACTGGTGCGCTGCGCTGGCAGGACATCCAAAAAAGTCCTGCAAGCAGCTTCTTTGAGGCACTTTAGGAGCAGTGTATAAACCGCTCTTACAGCACCCCTTCCCATTCAACTCAATGGGCAGCACCTGCAATGCACCCTGCTAGCGCTGCCAATGTGAAAGGGCTCATGTCAGAGCACAAATCAAGTCATGAAGTCCAAAAAATTATCTGTAGACCTCCGAGAGAGATGGTATCAAGGCACAGAAAAAATTCTGCAGCATTGAAGGTCCCATTGAATACAGTGGCCTTCATCATCTGTAAATAGAAGATGTTTGGAACTACCAGGACTTTTCCTAGAGTGAAGCTGCCAGGCCAAAATGCGCTCTTTTACGGTCCTATGGGCTGTATCTTTTTTTTTTTTTTACAAAAAAGTTTATTCAAGTATTTAGACAGAACAGAAAAAGTAAACAGCGGTACAATCATAGCATCCATACATAAATCAGCCAGGTTCAGTGGAAACAGGTCATTGAGAATTTCAGCAAATTACAGTAAAATAATCAGGGGAGAAACAACAGGTCATGTTGGAAGAGTAGAATCAAAAAGAGAGGCCCCTGAAAGAGAAAAGAGGGGAACAAGGGGTTTCACTTCTACTTCAGTTAGGAGTCACCATCGTTAGGCCATATAAACAACCACTAATTATCCCAGATTTCCTGCGTCACCTGGTTCCGAGTCCTAATCCAGAGGCACCCTGCGTTCACGCACTCAAACGCCCAGAGTTTGTAAAAAAAAAAATTGGGCAGTTATACGTTAGGCTTGTACAAACGGCAGTGCCAAGTCTACCAGGGACTGCCATCGTTGAACCGTAGGGGGGGGGGGGGGAGAAGGGGTTTGTTCCATTGTAGCAGGATAGCTTTCCTAGCATAAAATGCAGCAAGGTCTCCACCGCATGTGCTTTTAGCCTAACCTCCATGGAAATTGGACCAGAAGTGCGTGTCTCAGTTGTAGGTACTGAAATAGCATACGATTGGGTAGGTTATGGGTCCATTTTAGATCCACATTGGACACTATGTCACCCAGTGTTTTAATTTCAAATTTCAAACAGTGCCCAGAGTACTGGATTGCCCCATAGTGAGGTGTACGGGGACCAAGTGTACTGTTCCTCCAACTTGGATCGAACAGTGTCCCACCCTTTCATCTCCTAGATAGTAAGGAGACCACTGGGGTCAGGTTTAGGGTGATATACTGCAAAAGATCGTTGTTTACAATGATGCCTAAGGCTGGGTTCACACCTATGCGAATTGAGTGCGGCTTAAACCGCATTTAATACGTAGAACATTTCTAAATACATTGTTTTCAATGAGGCTGGTTCACATATGTGCGATGCATTCGCACTGCGCATTGCAGAAAAAAGTGTGCAGATTTTTTGCCTTGCGGTGCGGCTCAGGTGCGAATTCAGTCCCATTATCTTCTATGGGTACACAGCTGATTCGCAGATGTGTTCAGTTCTCTTCAGGAATTTCTCATTCAGCTCAATACACTTCTCCCCCACTCTCCTCTCACCCAGAACTTTTCCCAGGTCTCCAAATTCGCAGCAAAAACGGAGCTAATCTGCTGAACACTTCCCTTATCTATCTGCAGAGATTACAGAGCTGAAATACGCACCGCACAAGTGTGAACCCAGCCTAAATATTTGAACTGAGAGACCAGTTTTAGTGGGGTATTAGTTGGCAGTGCGACTTCCTCAATGAGTGGTCGTTTTTCCGGTGTCTGTAATTAATTGGGGCAAGTCTGTTTTTATTCCCAAACAGATCTATAATAGAGAGGGCCGCCCCCAGGGATATGCAATTAGCAGAGCTCCAGCTGTTGCAAAACCAAGTCCCATCATGCCCCAACCTCGGTGTCATGCTTGCTGGCTGTCAGTCATGCTATGCCTCATGGGACTTAGTTCTGAAACAGCTGAAGGTCCGCTAATTGCATATCCCTGTTCTAGGAGAAGCGCTCTCCCGGAGGGTTACCTTGCGGGGCGCCCTCGAGTCAGTCCTGCATTTGGCATCCATAGATGCCAAATGCAGTACTCGCGCCCCCCCATTGGATTTAATTGAGAGCAGTGGGAGCCAATGGCAAAACTATGAGGCTTTACAGCCCCTTTAACTTGTGTGTCAGGTGTTTGGAACGCATTAGGTGGAAGGAAACCAGTGCTTTATGGGCCGAACGCACTGGATTTGGGCATTTACAGGCACTCATTGACGTCTGAGGCTAAAAACACCCGATTCTGCCTGTAAATGAGTTCATGTAGCTTTTGGTGCATCAGGTATTAAGCGAGTTTCAGGCATCTGAACTCATTTTATTACATAAGAATTTTTGTTGCGAGCTTTGGGCTCCAAGCTACAAAATGCTTAGGCGTGAATAGGGCCTACAAAAAGGAGTTTTTATTTTTAGCACAAGGCCTAGTTTACAGTTATGGGTGTTGCCAATTGAATTTAATGTGGACCGCATGAAATGCACACAGTTGAAGTGCAAGCTTTTGAGAATTAAAACAGCCAACAAGGAGACACCACCTTCTGCACAGTGCCCTTTGAAGAGCAATCTGCAGTGCATCAAAGATGATGTAAACAAGCCCCAAGTCAGTTTTGAAGGATCACAACAATTTAGATTTAATATATTTATTTAAAAAGTTGTCTAGATTTAAAAACAAATTTCACAGAAAAATCTACTACAGACTTGATTGCACTTTGGATGGCAACTGCATATACCAGCATTGCACAAGAAAATCATAATACATATGAACATATAATACATATAATATATTCACGACACATCTATACCAATATCCAGCTGGTCATAGGTTGTTTGCCATAACTTAACATTTTGCCAGGTTTGGAGAAAGTGAAGATTAGAATATCTGTCAGGGTTCTGCTGCCATGCCCACAAATTAAAGGTTTTCCTGTACTTTGATGCCATTGATAGGAGGCAAGTAACAATTACATTTTTTGGCACTGTGGGTAAGCGAGACGTCAGTTTTTGCTTGCTGTGACCCAGGAATATTTTCTCTCACTTCCTGTGACATGTACCACCAGGGACTGGAAACCTCCATAATAAGCGCAATAAACATGACAGATTATAACCCTATCCAGATTTAACCCCCCCACTACAATATTGTTTTAATGCCAATAACCGCCACGTGCCTCCCCTATAATTTACACCCAAGTTCACTTGTAGTGTCATGCAGACATGTTGATTTTGGCATAAAAGAGTATGAGGATGAAGCCCATACAAGATCTAGGCCATGCATGGATTATGGGTCTGCTAGTACAGGGCCCTCCTCACAACATCCTCACTCTACAGAAGCAGACGTTTTCAGTTATACGGTTCAAAACACTGCTCTAGTACCTGCCCTCAATGGTTCACTGTACTACTGAAAAATTCAAGACTTTGTAAAGAAACGCACCTTAGGAAATGCTGGACTGATACATTTCGTTTTTACATCAAGCAATGTACAGCCTAAAAGATACATAGTATATACAGTTTGGAAAGTTAAGAAAATACCTGCTTTGCTTGTGTGGAGATTTACATATACATTGCATATTATATTATATATTATAATTTTCAGGTGTATACCAAAGCAGCTAAAAAAAAAAAAACACAATTTAAAACTATTTAAAAGCAACACAAAAAAGTACAGCACATTTTTAGGTGGTCTTTGAGAGACACCAAAATACATAAATCCTTGGACATATTTCTGCAAACAATACAAAAGGTAAGTGGATACAAGTTTACCATACAATTACTGCTATTATATATATATATATATATATATATATAAAAAACACACAAAAAGCATTAAAAACATAAGAAGCTTTTGCAAGTAGTATGATGCTGGGAAGGTGAAAGAACATTCATTAAAAACAACTTCATTCTGAGCAAGAAAGGTGTCAGTCTAAGACCAAGTGATCATCATTCTAGATTCATGCATCAGACTCAACCCAGAGTTTCCCAATTGGCTGATCTTTGGCTTCTTGTATTATGTCTTCACTTAGCTTCTGAATTGCACTGTGGACTTCTTCCATACTTTGGCCTGCATCAATCACCTGTTTGTAAAAAAAAAACACAACTGAAATAAGCAAAATAAAAAGTAGTTTATCCTTGAATGAAAATCTTGAAGGACCCATTATTATTTTTTTTTGCTGTGTGTTAAACATTATGCTTTGTGTAAACTTGCATTGTGTGAAGGCAATTCATTAATTTGAACTAGCTGCAAAACGTTAGGCAAAAAAACAAAAAACAAACATACATTACCTGCCCGCAAGAATGTGTTTCCAGCACGATCCCATCACGCTGGTTCTCAGCGACAGGGTACTGTACATCTCACGCTCTGAGAGTGCGAGAAAGAAGCCATCTATGGAGAGGATGTCTGGGATCAGACTTGGATTTCCACCAATACCAGACACTGTTTGGTATGCATCATGAGGGGGAACTCCACACCAAATTTTAAAATAAAAACCAGCATTGGTTTGCCATCAAGAGCATTCCAGGCCCTTTAGTCTGGTATAGATTTTATGGGGAACCCCCTATGCCGAAACATGGGGACAAGCCCCCAGCCCCCATACAGTGACTCGGTATTACCCCAGGCTTGCGGCCCCCCCCCTGAAACATCATCCACCTGCCAGCTACACAGCAATCCCCCCTGGACACCAGCAGGACCCCCCACTTTCCCTAGGGCTAGAACTGCATCCCAGTAGCTACCGGCGCACGCTTCCTAGGAGTAGGACGTGTGGCCCACGGGATGTAGATAGGTAGGGCCCCCCTCCACCCCCCCTTCACTGCTGCGACCCGCCAGCCGCACATCTATCCCCCCCCCTTGACACCAGCAGGACCCCCCTCTTCCCTAAGGCTAGAACTGCATCCTGGTAGCTACCGGGGCACGCTTCCTAGGAGTAGGACGCGTGGCCCACGGGATGTAGATAGGTAGGGCCCCCTCCACCCCCCCCCCTTTCACTGTCACGACCGAGTGGCCCCCTGCACCTCCCCTCCAGATACCAGCTTGCTACCCCCGTGTAATTGGGTCACCTACCACCCTCTCCTGACTCAATAACTACCAGTTGGCAATCCCCCCCCCCCCCCCTTGAGGTCACCACCCTGGCTCTTGCAGCCGGAGTGGTAGCCATCTTGCAACACCCAAGCCCCATTCCCCCCTTCCTCAATACTATTTAAACTTGATCCAGGGTTCGCCCGATCGCCTCTCAAGGGGTCAGGAAGGAATTTTTTTTCCCTGTCCTAGCATATTGGCATAGCACGGACAGGTTTTTTTTGCCTTCCTCTGGACCAAGCCAGGATCAAGGATTAAGTTAATCCTTGAAAATCCTCCCCCCCCTTCTCCCCCTGGTGTTTGGCGACTATGGTTTATCTGCAATATTCTGCAGAAACCATTCGGGATCTGAGGCAATTTGCCGCAATTCTACCAGACCATCACCAAAAAAGCCCTAAGAACTGAGCGACTTGAGAATCGATCGACGATCGACTATCAAAAATCTCAGCCGTTTACCCCAGCCTAAGCATATATCATGTGCTTTGATTAACACAAGATCGGCAGTAAAACACTGACTGGAAATCCATGATTTCATTCTACAATACGATTTAGACTGCCTCTTTATTACAGAGAGCTGGCTCACAGCCGACTGTAACACCATTCTAGGAGAACTGGTGCCAGAAAACTATCGTATTATAACTGAAAACAGAATAGGGCTAAGAGGAGGAGGACTGGCGGTGATCCATAAGACTTGTCTTGCGATCACTAAACAAGTCCTTCAAAACCCTCTTCCATTCATGGAAACCCTTACTCTGCAACTCCAAGCAAACTCCCAGGAGACCGTCCGGATTCTACTCTGCTATAGGCCACCTGGCCCAAAATCGCAGCTTCTACCATCATTGACAGACTTTATCTCCACCTATACCCTTAACAGCAAACATCTTTTGCTGCTCGGGGACTTCAACCTCTGGGCTAACTTCCCGCAAGACCCTATTGCCGACGCCTGCATCAATCACCTTGAAGGATTAGGGCTACAACAACTAGTATGTGGGCCCACACATGCTTCAGGTCACACACTCGATCTCATTTTCAGACAAGATCTGGAAATAGAAATCTTGGAAAATGAACTGTTGCCATGGACAGATCACCATGCAATTAAATTCATTATTTCTGATTTCCCTCCCTTAACTAAAACTTCAAATCCAGTGACAACACACTGAACCAGATGTCAGAAGAAGCTCCATTCGGAACTCTTCAAAACCACGTTAAGGAAGAAAATCATTACAATTCAGCCGAACCAAGCGGCTGAAGAAACACTGGATACCATAAATACAGCCCTATTACAGTCAGCTGACTTAATAGCGCCGAAACGCAAAACCCGCATCCGGAAAAATAACTCTAGCTGGTTCAACAACCAACTGGCGTTAATGAAGCAAGAGCGCAGAAGGGCGGAAGCCGCCTGGAAAAGAAGCTCTTCAGGTGAGAACCTCAGCGTCTACAAAGCAACAACAAGAAAATACCATAAAGAAATCTTCAAAGCCAAGAAAAGCTGAGTTAGGCTTACCGGTAACTCCTTTTCTGAGAGTCTTCCAGGACAGCCCATGAGACCTAGGGCTCCTCCTACCAGGACAGGAAACACGTCACCCCCACCAGATAAAAGGGCGGTCCTCCAGGCCCCATGTCAGTCTTCTCGAGAACCGTAGGACTTCCCTGAAAAAAACATATGCATAATACACATAACTTCCATACAAAACCGGGTGGGAATCCGGCTGTCCTGGAAGACTCTCAGAAAAGGAGTTACCGATAAGCCTAACTCAGCTTTTCTCTCAAGCGTCTTCCAGGACAGCCCATGAGACGATGAGCCAGAACTTACCAGTCTAGGGTGGGACAACTGCCTGAAGGACCTTTCGACCAAACGCCTGTTCTTGAGCAGATAGCAGATCCAGGCGGTAATGTTTAATGAAGGTCGAATAACTGGACCATGTGGCAGCCTTGCAAATTTTGTTCCGAAGAGGCGCCAGCCCTCTCAGCCCAAGACGCAGACAAAGCTCTCGTTAAATGCGCCGTGACAAAAAGGTGTAGGAACTTCATTAATTTTGTAAGCTTCCGAGATGGCTAGTTTTATCCATCTAGCCAATGTTGCTTTAGATGCACTCTTACCCTGGTGCATACCTGAAAAGGACAAATAAAGCATTTGTCTTCCTAAAAGTCTTAGTGACCTCTAGATAGAGAAGGATTCTTCTCACGTCTAAAAAAAAATAAATAAAATAAAAATAAACTTATTTTCTTGGTCGCCCTCAAGCGAACTACAAAAAAAGGATGGCAGTACAATGTCCTGCAATCTGTGGAATGTACTGGCTACCTTAGGCAAAAAAACCTGGATCAGTATTTAAAACTACTCGATCCTCCAAAATCGTGAGGAATGGCTCCCTCACTGATAAGGCCTGTAACTCGCTTACTCTACGAGCTGAGGTAATTGCTACCAAAAAAATAGTTTTTAAAATAAGTAACTTAATAAAAAATATCCTCTTAAGAGCTCAAAAGGAAACTCTACCTGAGTTTGAAGTACCAGGGACAGGTCCCAAGTTGGACAACTTCTTACCACTACTGGCCTGGCCCTAGAAATGGATTTGAAGAATCTGGCTACCGTGGGATTTTCCAAAAGGGAAAACTGAAGGAAAACATTGATAGCTGCCGTCTGTACCTTCAAGGTACTAACTGAAAGACCCTTGTCGACACTCTTGAAAAGATTCCGAAAAAGAGGACACATCACGCGTTGATCTTTGATTTCCGGACAACCATGAATTGAACTTTTTCCAAACCTTGGAAAATAAGGCTCTAGTGATTGGTTTTCTGCAATTCACCAGAGTCTTGATTACTTTGTCAGAAAATTCCTGAGCCTTCCGTATCTTTTCTTTAGATACTAGGCCATCAAGTTTAGGGAAACCACCTGTGGGTGTGTGACTGAACCCTGTGATAGCAAGACCTCCCTCTTCTGAAGCCTCAGTGGAGGCTCCGAGACTAGAGTCTGTAGGAGAGAAAACCATGACCTCCTGGGCCAAAAGAGGGTGATCAGAATAAGGTCTGTTTCTTCTCTGAGAAACTTCCGGAGCACCTAGTCAGATCGGCGGAAAGGCGTAGCAGAGGTCGAATAGCCACGGATTCGCCAAGGCATCGATCCCCAGTGATTGATCCTCTGGGTTTAGAGGAAAGAACTCCTATGTCTTGCGGTTGCCCTGATTCGCGAACAGATCTGCTTTGGGACAACCCTTGCAAAAAATCTCTGGATGAAGCGACCAATTGTCTCGCTCCACCTTGCGTCCCCTTTAGGTGCACTGCTGTAATTGAGGCTAGATTCCCTTCTGCCCATGACAAAATTTCCTGGGCAATTGCTTGAAGGATCCAACTCCTCATGCCTCCTTGTTTGTTGAGGTACGCAACTGTCGCAATATTGTCGGATAGGATCTGGAGATTGTGAACCCTGATTTCAGACTGAAAAACCTGCAGGGCTCTCTGACCCGCTAAGAGCTCTCCGATTCGATGAGGCTCTTGCTTCTCTCCCGGACCAATTTCCCTGTTCGACTTTGTCGCTGAGGTGTGCTCCCCATCCCCAGGAACTTGCGTCTGTCGTGATCCTCTTGGATACAGGAATGGACCATGGCAGGCCTCTTGCTAGGTGAAGACTTGTTCACCACCGCAAGCTTCTTTTTACCTTGGTAGGTAACAGAGCTCTTAAATGCAGAGACCTTGCGTTTCCATCCCCGTTTCTCAGGAGAAACATCTGTCAATGTTCTTTGATGGAATCTTGCCCATGGTACTGCAGGGGAACATGAGGTCATCAGACCTACCATTCGTGAAATTTTCCCTCAGCAAGACCGACTGATTGGTCTGTAAAGCTGAAACTGCTTGTACCATCTTGGAGACCTTCTTCTCTGGGAGAATAACTTTTGGTCTACTGAGCAAAAATCGTAGCCCAGATAATTCACCTTTTGGGCTGGATTTAGGGAAGACTTCTCCCTGTTTATCAGCCAGCCTAGGGATTCAAGGAAGTCTTGAACAGTCTGGAGATCTGTCAGTAATTTTTGGAAAGACTCTGCCATTATTAATAGGTCGTCCAGGTAAGGGATGCTAGTTGTCGCCTTTAACCCTAGTGGAGCCAGTGCCTCCCCCAATACTTTTGTGAAGATGCGTGGGGCTGAGGACAGACCGAAGGGGAGGGCTTAAAACTGAAAAGTGACAGATTTCTGTTCCCCTTTTGACCGCTATTCTCAGGAATCTTTGGAATGCTGGGTGGATCGGGACATGCAGGTAAGCATCCCTTAAGTCCAAAGTGGCCACGAAGCAGTTTGGGTAAAGCAGGTTTTTGATAGAGAACACTGTCTCCATACGGATATGCTTGTACCTGATCGATCTAGAGACCGAAGATTCAGAATGAGCCGATACTTTCCTGAAGGCTTTCTGATAACAAAAATATGGGAATAAAACCCTTTGTTCTGTTCTGAGCAGGGAACAGGAATCAGGACTTTATGGTCGAACAAGTCTCCTATCTGGAGACCCAGAGCCCTCGCTTTCTCCCAATCTTTGGGAGGAGGTGACCAATAGTCGCTCTGGTGGTTGGCAGGGAATTCCCGCCTGTATCCATTTGCCACTAGATGAAGGGACTTTAAGTGACTGCTGCCCACTGTGGGAGAAAGGCCCTCATTCTTCCTCCCACTGGAAGATGCTGGTCACTGTGGCTTGGCGGGCTGTTGAGGCGTGTTAAACAAAACACCCCCTCTACCTTTGCCATTGTACCCGGTCCAATGCTTCTTGGGCCTATTGTCCTTTTTCTCTAGGACTCTGTTTTGGCCATGAAAACATTTTCTGCCCGTCTGCTTTTTATTGTTTTCTGGAAAGGCCTTTTTTCTATCGGCCGTACATTCCAGTGCCTCCTGCAGCCCAGGACCAAAAAGATGATCCCCTGTTAGGGGAAGCCCATATAGGCGCAAATTAGAGGCTGCATCGCCTGACCAGGTTTTAAACCAAAGTCTTCTTCTGGCTAAATTCACTAAGGCCGAAGTCCTAGCCGTCATTCTTACCGACTGTGGAAGAATCAGCTAAATAACCCACATCACTAAAAAGGAGAGGAAAGGATTTTAGAATCTCTTCCCTAGAGGTACCTGCCAACAGATGGGTTTGTATCTGTGCAAGCCATTCTTCCAGGTTTCTGGCTACACAAGTGGAGGCAAGAGCCTGGGATTCAGCTATGGGAAACCATAGCTGAATCCCAGGCTCTGTGAAGAAGAAAAATATCTCCTCTCTTGTCCATCGGGTCCTTAAGCGTGCCACTCAAACGCTAGGTCCGAAACTTTAAAACTTTTGAAAGAGGCGCGTCTAACTTTGGCTTTTTGTTCCACAGCTGCGCTGCATCCTCATCCAATGAAAACCTTTTTAGGTTACTGGAAAAGAAAGGTTCTCTCTGGATTTTCCCACTCCAGCTTGATATCAAGGAGGGAACTGTGCACTGGAAAGATTTCTTTTGTGCACACCTTTGTACATAAGGTCATGCTTAGACAATTGTACCTCCTCCTCTTCCATTACCAGAGTTGTATAATAGCCTTTAATAAGTTGTCCACGTCTTCCAAAGACAACTTAAATCTTGAGCCCTTAGAGGATTCTCTATCCCTGGGCCCTATATCTGACCCCGATTCTTCAGGAGAAGAACGGGTAGATCTAACTTCAGTCTCAGAGTCTTCACTCTGCACATTTTGTTGCGGAATGCTACTAACTGAAGTTTTCCTGTTTGACCCTCTGTGGGAGCATGCAATTTATCAATTAGAGTTTTGAAAGAGCTAAAAGTGGATTTAAGCTCATCACTAACTGAAGTCAGTATTTTCTGACATGAGGCTACCGGGTCATCTTTAATTAGGCTTCTAATACAAGAGCGGCAAACTGGTTTACTCCCTGAGGAGCTCAGTTTACTTCCGCACACTGCACATTTATTTATTTTTATTTTGGTGGCTGCGCTTGGGCTTTGCCTGCAAGAGAACAAGACTGACCCTGTAAATCTACAGCCGCATACCCTCCATAACACCCCGTGCAGGAGAAAAAGAAACATGTGCACCCTTCACCTAGTCCTTACTAGTTACAAGGGAAAAAAGACTCACAGGTTTGTGCAAGAAAAGTACATACACTTTCAGGCTTACCTGTGAGGAGCTGGCGTTAGGGTTTGATTCCACTGCCTGTGCAGGTATCTCAAAAGGAGTCCATCCTTTCCCTGTAAGGTTTCACCTTACAAACGACCAGCCTCCCAGCGTCCCTGTTCGCGCCGTTCTGAGACTGGAACCAGCGTCTCCGGCGCCCGTCGATGACGTCACACGCCCCGGAAGTGACCCCTCCGGGACTTCCTGTAAGCCAGCTTGGAACGCAAGTTCCGCCCCTTCCTGCGCGCGGCTTCCTCCTTCCCCTGCATGTTCTAGCCTGGCTGTACTGGCAGGGAAACAAGCCGCTACTGCTGCTACAGCAGCCGAAAACCATGCGGTTCTGCAGGGGGGAGCTTCGGACGCCATGACGGTACTGACATTCCCCATGTACCGAGAAACAGGGACAGCAACCACAAACCAACTCCCCCGGTGGATGTGTCACTCTGGGACCTAAGGAAGAGGTAGGAAAAACTCACCCATCGCTCAGGGAGCCATGCTCTTGAGACCTAGGGGAACCAGTTCCAGGAACATGTTACCCCCCGTCCGGAGGAAACACTAATACTGACATGGGGCCTGGAGGACCGCCCTTTTATCTGGTGGGGGTGACGTGTTTCCTGTCCTGGTAGGAGGAGCCCTAGGTCTCATGGGCTGTCCTGGAAGACGCTTGAGAGAAAAACTATTTTTCTAAGGCTATTAACAGCGCCCTTAATCGCCCACGCGAACTCTTCAAGCTGGTCACTCAGACCATGAATCCAGGATGTCTTGAAGCCCCCAATTCGGACTCACAAGAATTTTGCAATGAATTGTCGGATTACTTCATTAACCACTTAAGGACCTCCGCACGCCCATATACGGCCACAGAATGGCACGGATGGGCACAAGGGCGTACATTTACGTCCTCGCCCAGTAGCGGGTCGGGGGTCCGATCGGGACTCCCTCCGCGGCGTGCGGAGGTCCCCGTGTCTCCGGGAGCGATCCGGGACGAGCGGGCGGATGTCGGTGTTTACCCGCCCCCCCGCGATCGCTCCCAGCCAATCGCTGCGCTCCCCCTTTGTGTCACTTCCTCCTCCTGTGTAAACACAGGAAGGGGGAAGTGATGTAATCTCTCATCGCAGCGGTATTTCCAACCGCTGCGATGAGAGGAACACCTAACAGTAAGTGTGCACCAACATTACACTGACACACACACATAGGCATACTTAACCCCTTGCAATCTGCCCCCCCACCCCCCCTGTCACAGTGTCACTGAATGCAATGATCTAATCACTGCATTTAGGGTCAGTGTGACAGGCAGTGTAAAATCAGTTAGTGTTAGGTTCAGGATAGTCCCCCCCCCCCCCAATAACGTTTTAACCCCCTGATCACCGCCCTAGTTAACCTTTTCACTCCCTATTGCCAGCGTCACTAAGCGATCATTTTTCTGATCGCTGTATTAGTGTCGCTGTTCCCGCTAGGTCGCTATTTTTTTTTATTGCGATTTTTTTTTTTTTTACTAAAGACATGTGGCTAAATAAATTTTGGCCTAAATGTTTGACTAAAATTTAGTTTGATTTTTTTTTAACAAAGTAAAAAAGTGTTTTTTTTTCAAAAATGTCGCTCTATTTTTGTATATAGCGCAAAAAAAAAAAAAAAAAAAAAAAAAAAAAAATCGCAGAGGTGATCAAATACCACCAAAAGAAAGCTCTATTTGTGGGAAGAAAAGGACGCAAATTTTGTTTGGGAGCCACGTCGCACGGCCGCGCAATTGTCTGTTAAAGCGACGCAGTGCCGAATCGCAAAAACACCTTGGGTCATTTACCAGCGTATTGGTCCGGGTCTTAAGTGGTTAATAAAATCGAGAAGATCCGACAAAGCATTCGGCAAAGTAATTCTCCCCTCAAGCCTCCCTGTAATTATATACACAACACCTGCAGTAATTCATCACAACCAGGTAAGTTCACGCTCTATCAAAGACACTAATAATATCATCGGTACTTTGCGTAACAGCACCGCGCCGAATGATATCCCCACTAAACTGCTGAAGGAATGCGCCGACATCCTGGCACCTTCTATCACACAGCTTATCAACCAATCTTTCAGGGAGGGCATAGTGCCCTCCCAATTCAAGGAGGGTATAATTCGACCCATTTTGAAGAAACCCAACCTGGACCCCAAGGACCCACTCCACCGTCGTCCAATAACAGGCCTAAATGTACTCTCAAAGGTAATGGAAAAAGTAGTGGTACAACAGCTGCAACAGCATCTATATACCCACAAGCTACTTGACCCATTTCAAATCGGGATTCCGTCCTGGACACGGGACGGAAACCGCATTGCTCAAAATATGGGACGACGCTCTCGAGGCCGCAGACGAAGGAGAATCTTGTCTTCTGGTTCTGTTGTACCTTAGTGCAGCCTTCGACACAGTAGACCCCAAGCTTTTATTGACTCGGCTATCTGAAGTAGCCAGAGTCGCAGAAGGCGATTTATCTTGGTTCTCCTTTTTGGAAAACCGTTCGCAAATAGTGAAGCTGGGACCCTTCACTTCTGCGAAACGCACATTATCGTGCGGAGTCCATCAAGGATCCCCTTTGTCGTCGGTGTTATTAAACATCTATCTTCGCCCTCTTTTTGAGATTATTAGCAGCCAAAAACTGCTTTACCACTCATATGCAGACGACACGCAACTGTATTTCGGCATTTGCAAGAAAAAGGATCATCACCTCAATCTAGAGACATGCCTCTCTTTGATAGAGGACTGGATGACAAAGAGTTATCTTAAACTCAACGGAGCGAAAACAGAACTTCTCCTGTTTCACGCCAAGCGTATGATTCAACCTGCAACATGGACACCCCTGCCCATTCTGGGCAAAATCATCACCCCTAGCGACAAAGTCAAAAGTCTTGGGGTCATCTTTGACTCCTACATGACAATGGACGCACAAATAAGGTCAGTAGTCAGCGGATCTCACCATCTGCTGCGCCTACTACGTAGGCTTACTCTTTTTATTCCCAAGGAAGACTTGGCGGTCGTGGTGGGAGCAATTGTAAACTCCAGATTGGACTATGCAAATGCCCTTTACCTCGGACTCCCCAAGTACCAAATCGCTCGTCTACAAGTAGTTCAAAATACGGCCGCCAGACTTGCGACTGGAAAAAAACCTTGGGAATCAATCTCGCCTTCACTGAGAGCACTTCACTGGTTGCCAGTACAAGACAGGGTCACTTTTAAAGCACTCTGTCTAACGCATAGATGTATCCATGGGAATGCTCTCCATTATCTATGCAAGAAAATAAATGCTCATAACCCCAATCGCGTTCTGCGATCCACCAATCAAAATCTGCTACAGATACCGAAAGCCAACTACAAGTCCAAGGGAGAAAGAAGATTCGCGGTCCAAGGTCCCGGACTATGGAACGCTTTACCAACCAGTATTCGGTTGGAGGAGAATCATTTAGCGTTCAGGAGAAAGATCAAGACTCATCTCTTTTGATACCAAAGGAGACATGAACAACAAGCGCCCAGAGGCGATTAAGTTCGCATGTGCTGCGCTATATAAGTTTTCATTCATTCATACCACCCCAAAGCATCTTGTCCCCATGTTGAGGATAAGGGCTTCTTCCCGACATTCTTGAAAGAAAAAAAGCCAGGGTTGTCAGAAGAGGCCTTTGTCCTCATCAACATGGGGACAAGGTGCTTTGGGGTGGGGGGTCTGGAATGGTCTTTGAGGGGGACCCATGTCTTTATTTAAAATTTGGCGTTGAGTTCCCCCTCACGATCCATACCAAACAGTGCCCGGAATTGGTAAGAATCCAAGTCAGATCCCATTCATTGAAAGTTGGACGTATGTCGGCTTTGGGAAACGAAAAACACATTTTTCCCTTTCCCGATGAGCAAGCCAGCTCGGCGCTGGCTCCTGCGATGGGGCTCATAGGTGTCAAACTCGCAAATAGAGGCAAGATTAACACAATATCACAGTCACCTACTGTACATGCACCATTTGTTTTGACATTGGATAGGTTTTAATAGTTCCTAAATAAAACCTACCACCATTGCTGACCTGAAAACAGTTTCCCCAAATGTGTTTCATGTAACATCTGTAACAAGCAAGCATGCTTTTTGTACTGGTTTCATGAAGGCATTAAAGTGAAATTTCACTCAACGATTCTCATACCACTAAACCATCTCCCTCCGCAGCCTGGGAGGGGGGGGGTGTTCGGTTTGACGTTGGTGCCTTTTTTGTCCCCAGTATCCATTCCCACTTTGGGAAGGAGGACATCACTTGGAGAGAATCGCGATCTCGAATTTCCAAGCGGGATGACCCACGATTCTTATGTGTCACCGCCATTCCACGTAACCAGCAAGGAACGCAAATGCTGCAGAAGCAGTACTGCCGGCAACCACTGGGTGGCGCATGGATACACAGTTGTATTAATCTTTCTCACAGTTCTGTACAACTGTGTGTATCCATGCACCACCCAGTGGTTGCCGGCGGTACTGCTTCTGATGTATAAAAAACAGACCAGTGAAATAACTATATTGTTAAAGACCATATAACTCCTATGAAAAAAAGTTTGATTCTGCTTTTTTCAAAGGAGTTATATGGTCTTTAACATTATAGACATATCACTGGTCTGTTTTTTATATATTCGTATTTTCAAATAAATCACAGATTTGGGTTCTGGCTATTAATTTTTGAGAATCGTGATCTTTAGTCTAAGCAAAAAAATTGCGATTCTCATTTTGACCATAATCGTGCAGCCCTAGGACACGGACACACACACTTTGTGTTATAACATTTTGCAAATAAGTACATTTCTCTTCCTCACCGATATGCTGCATCAATTATCAGTGTACATGTCCGCTGTCACAGGGTAACCAGCAAGTGGCTTTCCTTTGCCAGGGCTGAGGAAAGGACATGCCGTTAACAGGCATTTGTTCATCATGTGAACATCTCTTTCCAATCTCAGCTGATCACATGTAAAGGGAACCAGAACTGGATGACCGAGCTGTAGCCATCTCATCCATAGCATGGTCAGCAAGTGGGAGGCAGATGGCTGACAAAAGCCCAGGCGCCAGGTAAAATAACCAAGCAAAAAGTACATGCCTTCTTATCCGAGAAAGAAAAGACATGCAAAAAAATAAAAATAAAAATCCACTCCATTAGAGGAATTAAATCCGCTATAAAAAACATTCAAACACATTTTGTTGCGATTAACAGTAATGTGAATGTAAAGGATTCTCAAATATTTTAGCAATGGCAGTTTCCTAGCTATCAATACTATGAGCTGCTTACCCAAGACAATTGTTTCCAGCATGCCTTTTCTGGGTCTGACCAAGAAGAATACTTAAAGCAGAACTATAGTCCACTTACTCATCGCCCCTCTGCAAGCCTTCTTGCCACTGCTGACATTTTCATGCACGTGGAGTGAATTCACCTGACAATCAGCAGAGACTGTACATGCAGTGAATTAAAGCCTTCCAGCAATTTTGCTGAACTTCCACATAGAGTCAGACACAACCAGGCAGCTAGCAGTTACTTTAGGAGGCAAGCAAAATGTCAGTCGCAGTACATCCTTCACTACAATGTCACAGGTTTCCAATTACTAGAAACAGAGAAAACAACTCAGTAATATGAAAATACTTAATCTGCTGTGTGCACCCTCAGTGCTCCTAAATGGTGAAGTATAACCAGCCTAAACCACCCTGCAGCTGCAGAACAACCTTGTAAAGCCCAGCCTTTCTTTCCCAGCTGTCTCCCTGCTCCCTCTACTGGCCACACAGGAAGACTTTCTCTCGCTGTCCCAGGTCACCTTTCCTGCATCGACCTCACATGTCTGACCGTATATACAGGTGGTTGTTAAAAAATTAGCATATTGTGATAAAGTTTATTATTTTCTGTAATGTACTGATAAACATTAGACTTTCATATATTTTAGATTCATTGCACAAAACTGAAGTAGTTCAAGCCTTTTATTGTTTTAATATCGATTTTGGCATACAGCTCATGAAAACCCAAAATTCCTATCTCCAAAAATTAGCATATTTCATCCGACCAATAAAAGAAAAGTGTTTTTAATAAAAAAAGTCAACCTTCAAATATTTAATGTTTAGTTATGCACTCAATACTTGGTCGGGAATCCTTTTGCAGAAATGACTGCTTCAATGCGGCGTGGCATGGAGGCAATCAGCCTGTGGCACTGCTGAGGTGTTATGGAGGCCCAGGATGCTTCGGTAGCGGCCTTAAGCTCATCCAGAGTGTTGGGTCTTGCGTCTCTCAACTTTCTCTTTCCAATATCCCACAGATTCTCTATGGGGTTCAGGTCAGGAGAGTTGGCAGGCCAATTGAGCACAGTAATACCATGGTCAGTAAACCATTTACCAGTGGTTTTGGCACTGTGAGCAGGTGCCAGGTCGTGCTGAAAAATGAAATCTTCATCTCCATAAAGCTATTCAGCAGATGGAAGCATGAAGTGCTCCAAAATCTCCTGATAGCTAGCTGCATTCACCCTGCCCTTGATGAAACACAGTGGACCAACACCAGCAGCTGACATGGCACCCCAGACCATCACTGACTGTGGGTACTTGCACTGGACTTCAGGCATTTCCCTCTCCCCAGTCTACCTCCAGACTCTGGCACCTTGATTACCGAATGACATGCAAAATTTGCTTTCATCCGAAAAAAGTACTTTGGACCACTGATCAACAGTCCAGTGTTGTTTCTCTGTAGCCCAGGTCAGGCGCTTCTGCCGCTGTTTCTGGTTCAAAAGTGGCTTGACCTGGGGAATGCGGCACCTGTAGCCCATTTCCTGCACACGCCTGTACACGGTGGCTCTGGATGTTTCTACTCCAGACTCAGTCCACTGCTTCCGCAGGTCCCCCAAGGTCTGGAATCGGTCCTTCTCCACAATCTTCCTCAGGGTCCGGTCACCTCTTCTCGTTGTGCAGCGTTTTCTGCCACACTTTTTCCTTCCCACTGGAGGTGCCTTGATACAGCACTCTGGGAACATCCTATTCTTTCTGTGTCTTACCCTCTTGCTTGAGGGTGTCAATGATGGCCTTCTGGACAGCAGTCAGGTCGGCAGTCTTACCCATGATTGCGGTTTGGAGTAATGAACCAGGCCGTGAGTTTTTAAAAGCCTCAGGAATATTTTGCAGGTGTTTAGAGTTAATTAGTTGATTCAGATGATTAGGTTAAGAGCTCGTTTAGAGAACCTTTTCATGATATGCTAATTTTTTGAAATAGGAATTTTGGGTTTTCATGAGCTGTATGCCAAAATCATCAATATTAAAACAAGAAAAGGCTTGAACTACCTCAGTTGTGTGTAATGAATCTAAAATATATGAAAGTCTAATGTTTATCAGTACATTACAGAAAATAATGAACTTTATCACAATATGCTAATTTTTTGAGAACCACCTGTATACAATGCTTGTGATCTAGCCTTTACTGAAGAGTCAGAATCCCCTCCAGTTGAACCTACACTGGCCCAAATGATGTCTGCCAAACAAGATTGTAAGGCTTCCCTGACCACACAAATGGAAATGCATAAAGACTTTTCCCTCCTTACACAAGATGTACAGAATTTGCATGATCGCACTGGGGCTGTAGAGGAACGGATCAGCACTGTGGAGAATTCCCTGGCTTGTTTGTTTCTATGTGTGAAACCTACAGCAAATTGGCGGCACTCCAGGCCAAGGTGGATGACCTCGAAAACAGGCACCAGCATAATAATTCCCCTGAAAGTATTCCTATGCACCTGGCTAAGGGACAAAGCTATTACAGCTACAGTTGTCATAGATTGTGCACATCATAACATCCCTGCAACCCCCTCCACCAGGTTCTTCTTTACGACCCCTCATAGCCCGCATTCTTAACCACTTCCCCACCGAGCCATAGTAAAATGACGTCGGTGGGGACCCTTAGTCCTTCAGACTGGACGTCATGACGTCCTTGCATTTTCCAGCCGCTAGGGGGCGTGCGACCCGCCGACAGTGCGGGTGGCCCTGCCGCATTTTCTCGGGACCCGGTGTGCGTGCCCGGCGGTCACGATGACCGCCGGGCACCCGCGATTGCCCGCAGTCAAGGCAGAAGCATGTATATGTGTGTTTAAACACACAGATCCATGTCCTGTCAGCAGCGAGGAGACCGATGTACACAGCAATCAGTGCAGTTTTATGGCACAAATCGCTGTGTAAATGTGAATGGCCCCAAAAATGTGTCAAAAGTGTACGCCGCAATGTCACGGTCAAACAAACAAAATCGCAGATCGCCGCCATTACTAGTAAAAAAAAAAAAAAATGCCATAATTCTATTTCCTACTTTGTAGACGCTAGAACTTTTGCGCAAACCGATCAAATATGCTTATTGCGATTTTTTACCTAAAATATGTAGAAGAATACGTATCGGTCTGTAAACTGAGGGGTAAAAAAAAAATATTTATTAAATCAAAGAGTAAAAAATTTACGCCTTCTTTTGTTTATATCGCAAAAAATAACCGCAGAGGTGATCAAATACCACCAAAATAAAGCTCTATTTGTGGGGGGAAAGGGTGTAAATTTTGCTTGGGAGCCACGTCGCACAACCACGCAATTGTCAAAGTGCGACAGCGCTGAAAACTAAAAATTGGTCTGGGCAAGCAGGGTGTGAAAATGCCCTGTATGGAAGTGGTTAAAGTGGAGTTTCCATCCGAAATTTTTGGGAAATGCCTGTTGCCACGAAATCTGCCTTTGAAATCACCTAGGATTCCGACATCTCCCTCTAATGCTCCTGGGAAATGTGTGTCATTTCCCAGGATGCAGTGCGCTACCCAATTATCACCCCCCATCCAAGACTTCCAGGAAGTGCTTGTTGGCTTCACAATGCCCACAAGCAAAATGACAACGGTGTGGAATGCAGAGCAGCGGCGGATTGTAAAATAGTAAGTGACCGGATTTATATTATAAAAAACGCATGATGAAAGGACATACATTTAAAAAATGCCAATTGTGTTTGGAACCCCGCTTTAACTTCTAAGATAAGGTGGTCATACTGCACGACTTCGGGGCGAATATATTTCCGGATTTCTCAGTCAAAGTACACCAGCGTGCCTTTTACATCAGTCACGGATAGGCTGATGGACCAATCACTCTAGTACTCCATACTGTAGCTCAGGGCTCGACAAATCCCGGGCGCCAGGTCGCCATGGCGACTAGAAATAGTGTCCTGGCGACTTGGCTTGGAAGGTGGGCAAAAAAAAAAAAAAGCTGGCGCCATCTGGTGGTGGCCATTGGTATTACAAGTTAAGCATTTCAAGTTAAACAGCATTTCTATGCTTAATGCTTAAAGCCTTACTAAAGGAAAATTTTTTATTGCTTTAAAATATAGTCTTTACACATATGTCAACGAAAAACGTCATGAATATTGTTTTAAATTTGTACCTGCTTGTTCGTTTTTCCATCTGTCCTGGCTTTTCTTTCCCCTGACTTCCTGGTTGTGTAGTAAGAAAATGTTCACAGCCTAGTGATAACCTTCCGTGTGGTCAGTAACGTGCTCGCACCCTCTGATTAGACTACAGCTTTTTTTATTTCCCAAGTGCGGATGAGAACGCTGTGTAGCGTTCTGTGTAGACTGCAAGGAGCTGTGATATCGTGGGTGTGTCTAACACCCCAGCACCTCCTCACTATCTGAAAGTTCTCCTCTCTCCTCCCAGCTTTCAGGCAAGCTCTCCCCTGTCTGGATCTGTACCGCCCCCCTGGCTAAGACACTTCACTAAAGACACTGAGTTTCCAAGCAGCAGATGAAGGAGGACAAACGTTGCAGAAAAGCCAAAAGAAAAGCTGTCTTTCACTCTGTTTAATCTCCAATATCAGCTCTGCAATATAAAACTTACATTTAAATTTATGTTGCTAGTTTTTCTCCCTATGCAATAATGTATGTGCCTCCTACAGGGCTACCACTAGGGAATTAGGCAGCCGCTTAGAGCGCACTGCTGCCTAAGGCGCAGCCAAAGCCACTGGTGACACACTGACAGTAGTAGTCCTTACCGCTGCGCAGCCCTGTGGAGGGAAAGGAGGCGCTGGGAGCTTGAACACATCCTCGATCCAGGTCAGTGGGTGGATTCATGTGCTCCCCCCCGCCGCCTCTTCCCGCGCTCTGCGGATCTCCTACCATGTTCAGAGCGTGGAAATGACTGCCGCCGCCCGCTTCCAGCAGCTCCTTGACCCCCCACCCTCTCTCGGATGAACGGCCGCCCGTAGTTGTGGAAGTCTGGAAGACCTGCCTGCGATCTCGGAGAGGTACTGTGAATGACCCCCTCTGCCCCCAGCACCCTTCCATGTGACGTCACTGCCTGATCGAGGGTGCCTCGAACATCCCTGCTGTGACCCTCACACACAACCCCCCCCTTCCAGCACTAGCCCCCCCTCTGCCCCCAGCACCCTTCCAACAAAGCCTGTCCATTTTATCACACCCCTGTCATCTCCATCCTCCCTGTCATCTCCCTTCCAACAACCCCCCCCATCTCCAGCACTAGCCCCCCTCTGCCCCCATCCTCCCTCCCACCCCCTTCCAGCACTAGCCCCCCTCTGCCCCCAGCACCCTTCCAACAACCCCCCCCTTCCAGCACTAGCCCCCCTCTGCCCCCAGCACCCTTCCAACAACCCCCCCTTCATCTCCATCCTCCCTGTCATCTCTATCCTCCCCTCCCCCCCTGCATCTCCATCCTCCCTGTCATCTCCCTAACAACCCCCCCCTTCATCTCCATCCTCCCTGTCATCTCATCCTCCCTGTCATCTCCCTACAACCCACCCCTTCATCTCCATCCTCCCTGTCATCTCTATCCATCCCCCTCCCACCCCTGTCATCTCCATCCTCCCTGTCATCTCCCTACAACCCACCCCTGTCCTATACATCCATCCATCCCTGTCATCAAATCCCTACAACCCATATAAAACCCCTGTCATCAAATCCATCCTCCCTGTCATCTCTATCCATCCCTTCCACGTATAAAACCTGTCCTATATCCATCCATCCCTGTCATCAGTCCCTACAACCCACCCCTGTCATACAGATCCATCCTCCTCTGTCATTTGATGAATGGATGGATAAATGTAGGACTGATAACCTATCCATCGTGTGAAAGGGATTTGGTGAATGGATAGATGGATGTAGGTCCTGTCATCTCCCTACAACGGATCCACCCCTGTCCTATATCTCCATCCATTCATAAATTCACTGTCAGTCTCTACCTACATCACCCACACGTATCAGACTCTCCATCCTCCCTGTCATCTCCCTATCAACCCACCCCTGTAACATCTCCATCCTCCCTGTCATCAAATCTATCCTCCCTCACCAGTCTGACTGTCATCGATCCATCCAAATCCCTGTCATCTCTGATCTACAACCCACCTGCCTGTCATCAGACTCCATCAGCTCCCTGTCATCTCCATCCTCCAGACTGTCATCAAATCCATCCTCCCTCCCACCCCTGTCATCTCCATCCTCCCTGTCATCAATCCATCCTCATCCTTCATCTGTCCTATCCATCCATCCTCACCCCTGTCATCTCCATCCACACGTCCCTGTGGATATAGGACATCTCAAAGAGATTTGATGAATGGATTGATGGATAGAGGACTACAGAACCATAACCCAAAGTGATTTGATGAATGGATGGATAAATAGAGGAGAGTTTAATACCGCTGTCATCTCCAAAGGGAATGTAGGTCCTCCCTGTCATCTCTGATACCTACAACCCACCCAGACTGTCATCTCCATCCTCCATGTCATCTCTATTCCTCCCTGTCATCTCTATCCTCCTCTCCCTTTTGCATCATCTCCATCCTCCATGTCATCTTTCGCATCCTCAGACCTGTGGGATGAACATCACACTCTGATGGGATGAACGGATGGATCTAGGTCACGCTGATTATCTATGGATGGATGGATCCTGAGCCCTTCCCACCCCTGTCATCGGATCCATCCATTTAGGTCAGACCTGTCATCTCTTATTGAGGTGAGAGAGGGATGGGATGGGATTAGGAGGCCTACAATTTGGCCCACCCAGCTGTCAAATAAAGAAGAATGTCTACATCCTCCCTGTCATCTGAAATAAAAAAGTCCCTACAACCCACCCCTGTCATCTCCATCCTCCCTGTCATCTCTATCCTCCCTGTCATCTCTATCCTACCCTGTCATCTCTATCCTCCCTGTCATCTCCCTACAACCCACCCCTGTCATCTCCATCCTCCCTACAACCCACCCCTGTCATCTCTATCCTCCCTACAACCCACCCCTGTCATCTCCATCCTCCCTGTCATCTCCCTATCCTCCCTGTCATCTCCCTACAACCCACCCCTGTCATCTCCATCCTCCCTGTCATCTCCCTACAACCCACCCCTGTCATCTCCATCCTCCCTGTCATCTCCCTACAACCCACCCCTGTCATCTCCATCCTCCCTGTCATCTCTATCCTCCCTGTCATCTCCCTCCCTGTCATCTCCATCCTCCCTGTCATCTCCCTACAACCCACCCCTGTCATCTCCATCCTCCCTACTGTCATCTCCCTACAACCCACCCCTGTCATCTCCATCCTCCCTGTCATCTCCCTCCCTGTCATCTCCCTACAACCCACCCCTGTCATCTCCATCCTCCCTGTCATCTCCATCCTCCCTGTCATCTCCCTACAACCCACCCCTGTCATCTCCATCCTCCCTGTCATCTCCCTACAACCCACCCCTGTCATCTCCATCCTCCCTGTCATCTCCCTACAACCCACCATTGTCATCTCCATCCTCCCTGTCATCTCCATCCTCAACCCACCCCTGTCATCTCCCTACAATTCACCCCTGTCATCTCCATCCTCCCTGTCATCTCCCTACAACCCACCCCTGTCATCTACATCCTCCCTGTCATCTCCCTACAACCCACCCCTGTCATCTCCATCCTCCCTGTCATCTCCCTACAACCCACCCCTGGAGATCATCAGGGAGGATATCCTCCCTGTCATCTCTATCCTCCCTGTCATCTCTATCCTCCCTGTCAGGGTGGGTTCTATCCTCCCTGTCATCTCCCTACAACCCACCCCTGTCATCTCCATCCTCCCTACAGGGACCCACCCCTGTCATCTCTATCCTCCCTCCCACCCCTGTCATCTCCATCCTCCCTGTCATCTCCATCCTCCCTGTCATCTCCCTACAACCCACCCCTGTCAGGGTGGTTCTATCCTCCTTGTCATCTCCCTACAACCCACCCCTGTCATCTCTATCCTCCCTGTCATCTCCATCCTCCCTCTCAGGAGGATCTCCCTACAACCCACCCCTGTCAGGGTGGGTTCTATCCTCCCTGTCATCTCCATCCTCCCTGGGAGATGACAGGGAGGATGGAGATGATAGGTGTGGGTTGTAGGGAGATGACAGGGAGGATGGAGATGACAGGGGTGGGTTGTAGGAGATGAAGGGAGATGAGATGACAGGGAGGATGAAGATGACAGGGAGGATAGAGATGACAGGGGTGGGTTGTAGGATAGAGATGACAGGGAGGATGGAGATGACAGGGAGGATGGAGATGACAGGGGTGGGTTGTAGGGAGATGACAGGGGGGATGGAGATGACAGGGGTGGGTTGAAGGGAGATGACGGAGGATGGAGATGACAGGGGTGGGTTGAAGGGAGATGACAGGGAGGATGGAGATGACAGGGAGGATGGAGATGACAGGGGTGGGTTGTAGGGACTTTTTTATTTCAGTGACACCAAGGAGGGACATTCTTCTTTATTTGGGGGGGCGCACACAGCTGGTCTTGCCTAGGGCGCCAAATTGCCTAGCACTGGCCCTGCCTCCTAATCCCATCCCATCCCTCTCTCACCTCAATAAGACCTAGATCCGTTCATCCCATCCCTCTTTCAGCTCAGTGTGACCTAAATCCATCCATCCATCCGTTCATCCCATCCCTCTCTCAGCTCAGTCTGACCTAAATCCGTCCATCCATCCATTTATCCCATCCCTCTCTCAGCTCAGTGTGACCTAGATCCATCCATCCGTTCATCCCATCCCTCTCTCAGCGTGACCTACATCCATCCATCCATCCGTTCATCCCATCCCTCTCTCAGCTCAGTGTGACCTAGATCCATCCGTTCATCCCATCCCTCTCTCAGCTCAGTGTGACCTAGATCCATCCATCCATCCATCCCATCCCTCTCTCAGCTCAGTGTGACCTAGATCCATCCATCCATCCATCCGTTCATCCCATCCCTCTCTCAGCTCAGTGTGACCTAGATCCATCCGTTCATCCCATCCCTCTCTCAGCTCAGTGTGACCTAGATCCATCCATCCGTTCATCCCATCCCTCTCTCAGCGTGACCTACATCCATCCATCCATTCATCCCATCCCTCTCTCAGCTCAGTGTGACCTAGATCCATCTATCCATCCGTTCATCCCATCCCTCTCTCAGCTCAGTCTGACCTACATCCAAACGTGCGAAATTGATTTGATGAATGGATGGATGGATAGAGGACAGTTTGATACATGCAAAAGGGATTTGAGGAATGGATGTAGGTCAGACTGATAACAGTGAAAGTGAATTGATGAATGGATGGATGGATATAGGACAGTCTGATCCGTTCATCAAATCCCGTTTGCACGTATCAGAATGTCCTATATTCATCCATCCATTCATCAAATCTATTTAGCTCGTATCAGTCTGACCTACATTCCCTTTAGCTATAATCATTGTGACCTCCATCCATCCATCCATCAAATCCCTTTAGCGCGTATTAAACTCTCCTCTATTTATCCATCCATTCATCAAATCACTTTGGCTGTTATGATTTTGTCCTACATTCATCAAATCACTTTCACATGTATTAAACTGTCCTCTATCCATCAATCCATTCATCAAATCTCTTTCGCACGCATAAGACTGTCCTATATCCATCCATCCGTTCATCAAATCACTATCGCACGTGTGGATGTAGGTCAGACTGAGCTGAGAGAGGGATTTGATGAATGGATGGATGGATATAGGACATTCTGATACATGCGAAAGGGATTTGATGAATGGATGGATTGATGTAGGTCAGAGTGATAAGAGCGAAAGGGATTTGATGAATGGATGGATTGATGTAGGTCAGAGTGATAAGAGCGAAAGGGATTTGATGAATAGATGGATGGATATTGGACAGTCTGATCCGTTCATCAAATCACTTTCGCACGTATCAGACTGTCCTATATCCATCCGTCCATTCAACAAATCTATTTCGCTGTTATCAGTCTGACCTACATCCATCCATCCATTCATCAAATCCCTTTCTCTTTTATCAGTCTGACCTATGTCCATCAATCCGTTCATCAAATCACTTTCGCAGGTGTGGATGTAGATCATACTGAGCTGAGAGAGGGATTTGATGAATGGATCGATGAAGGTCAGACTGAAGTGAGAGAGAAATTTGATGAATGGATGGATTGATGTAGGTCAGACTGATAAGAGCGAAAGGGATTTGATGAATGGATGGATGGATAGAGGAGTCTTTGATACGTGTGAAAGGCATTTGATGTATGTAGATCAGACTGATAACAGTGAAAGTGAATTTATGAATGGATGGATGGATATAGGACAGTCAGATCCGTTCATCAAATCCTTTCACACGTATCAGACTGTCCTAATATCCATCCATTCATCCAGTCCCTTTCGCTCTTATCATTCAGACCTACATCCATCTATCCATTCACCAAATCCCTTTCACACGTATCAAACTCTCCTCTATCCATCGGTCATTCATCAAATCATTTTAGCTGTTATCAGTTTGTCCTACATTTATCCATCCATTCATCAAATCCCTTTCACACGTAGCTGTCCTCTATCCATCATCCATCCATTCATCAAATCCCTTTCGCACGTTATCAGACTGTCCTATATCCATTTATTCACAAATCTCTTTCACTTTTATCAGTCTGATCTACATCCATCCATTCATCAAATCCCTCTCACCTCAGTCTGACCTACGTCCATCTATCCGTTCATTAAATTACTTTTGCACGTGTGGATGTAGGTCAGACTGAGCTGAGAGAGGGATTTGATGAATGGATGGATATAGGACAGTTTTATACATGTGAAAGGGATTTGATGAATGGATGAATGGATATAGGACAGTTTTATACGTGTGAAAGGGATTTGATGAATGGATGAATGGATATAGGACAGTTTTATACGTGTGAAAGGGATTTGATGGATGGATGGATGGATGTAGGTCAGACTGATAAGAGCGAAAATGATTTGATGAATGGATGGATAAGGAGAGTTTGATACTTCGCACGCATCAGACTGTCTCATATCCATCCATTCACCAAATCTCTTTCACTTTTATCAGTCTGATCTACATCCATCCATTCATCAAATCTCTCTCTCACCTCAGTCTGACCTACGTCCATCTATCCGTTCATTAAATTACTTTTGCACGTGTGGATGTAGGTCAGACTGAGCTGAGAGAGGGATTTGATGAATGGATGGATATAGGACAGTTTTATACGTGTGAAAGGGATTTGATGAATGGATGAATGGATATAGGACAGTTTTATACGTGTGAAAGGGATTTGTGATGAATGGATGAATGGATATAGGACAGTTTTATACGTGTGAAAGGGATTTGATGGATGGATGGATGGATGTAGGTCAGACTGATAAGAGCGAAAATGATTTGATGAATGGATGGATGTATGGAAGGGGGGGGTTGTTGGAAATGTGCTGTCCTCTATCCATCCATCCATTCATCAAAACAATTTCGCACGTTTGGATGTAGGTCAGACTGAGCTGAGAGAGGGATGGGATGAACGGATGGATGGATGGATGGATGTAGGTCACACTGAGCTGAGAGAGGGATGGGATGAACGGATGGATCTAGGTCACGCTGAGAGAGGGATCGGATGAACTGATGGATGGATGGATCTAGGTCACACTGAGCTGAGAGAGGGATGGGATGAACGGATGGATGGATGGATCTAGGTCACACTGAGCTGAGAGAGGGATGGGATGAACGGATGGATGGATGGATCTAGGTCACGCTGAGAGAGGGATGGGATGAACGGATGGATGGATCTAGGTCACACTGAGCTGAGAGAGGGATGGGATAAATGGATGGATGGACGGATTTAGGTCAGACTGAGCTGAGAGAGGGATGGGATGAACGGATCTAGGTCTTATTGAGGTGAGAGAGGGATGGGATGGGATTAGGAGGCAGGGCCGGTGCTAGGCAATTTGGCGCCCTAGGCAAGACCAGCTGTGTGCGCCCCCCCAAATAAAGAAGAATGTCCCTCCTTGGTGTCACTGAAATAAAAAAGTCCCTACAACCCACCCCTGTCATCTCCATCCTCCCTGTCATCTCCATCCTCCCTGTCATCTCCCTACAACCCACCCCTGTCATCTCCATCCTCCCTGTCATCTCCCTTCAACCCACCCCTGTCATCTCCATCCCCTCCCTGTCATCTCCCTACAACCCACCCCTGTCATCTCCATCCTCCCTGTCATCTCCCTTCAACCCACCCCTGTCATCTCCATCCTCCGTCATCTCCCTTCAACCCACCCCTGTCATCTCCATCCCCCCTGTCATCTCCCTACAACCCACCCCTGTCATCTCCATCCTCCCTGTCATCTCCCTACAACCCACCCCTGTCATCTCCATCCTCCCTGTCATCTCCATCCTCCCTGTCATCTCCCTCCAACCCACCCCTGTCATCTCCATCCTCCCTGTCATCTCCCTACAACCCACCCCTGTCATCTCCATCCTCCCTGTCATCTCCCTACAACCCACCCCTGTCATCTCCATCCTCCCTGTCATCTCCCTACAACCCACCCCTGTCATCTCCCTACAACCCACCCCTGTCATCTCCCTACAACCCACCCCTGTCATCTTCATCCTCCCTGTCATCTCCCTACAACCCACACCTATCATCTCCATCCTCCCTGTCATCTCAGGGAGGATGGGATGACAGGAGGATAGAGATGACAGGGTGGGTTGTAGGGAGATGAGAGGGAGGATGGAGATGACAGGGAGGATAGAGATGACAGGGGTGGGTTGTAGGGAGATGACAAGGAGGATAGAGATGACAGGGGTGGGTTGTAGGGAGATGACAGGAGGATGGAGATGACAGGGTGGGTTGTAGGGAGATGACAGGGAGGATAGAGATGACAGGGGTGGGTTGTAGGGAGATGACAGGGGAGGATAGAGATGACAGGGAGGATAGAGATGACAGGGAGGATAGAGATGACAGGGAGGATAGAGATGACAGGGAGGATAGAGATGACAGGGAGGATAGAGATGACAGGGGTGGGTTGTAGGGAGATGACAGGGAGGATGGAGATGACAGGGGTGGGTTGTAGGGAGATGACAGGGAGGATGGAGATGACAGGGGTGAATTGTAGGGAGATGACAGGGAGGATGGAGATGACAGGGAGGATGGAGATGACAGGGGTGGGTTGTAGGGAGATGACAGGGAGGATGGAGATGACAGGGGTGGGTTGTAGGGAGATGACAGGGAGGATGGAGATGACAGGGGGGGTTGTAGGGAGATGACAGGGAGGATGGAGATGACAGGGGTGGGTTGTAGGGAGATGACAGGGAGGATAGAGATGACAGGGAGGATGGAGATGACAGGGGTGGGTTGTAGGAGATGACAGGGAGGATAGAGATGACAGGGAGGATGGAGATGACAGGGGTGGGTTGTAGGGAGATGACAGGGAGGATGGAGATGACAGGGGTGGGTAGGGAGATGACAGGGAGGATGGAGATGACAGGGGTGGGTTGTAGGGAGATGACAGGGAGGATGGAGATGACATGGGTGGGTTGTAGGGAGATGACAGAGGAGGATGGAGATGACAGGGGTGGGTTGTAGGAGATGACAGGGAGGATGGAGATGACAGGGGTGGGTTGTAGTGAGATGACAGGGAGGATGGAGATGACAGGGGTGGGAGGGAGGATAGAGATGACAGGATAGAGATGACAGGGAGGATGGAGATGACAGGGAGGATGGAGATGACAGGGTGGGTTGTAGGGAGATGACAGGGAGGATGGAGATGACAGGAGGATGGAGATGACAGGGAGGATGGAGATGACAGGGAGGATGGAGATGACAGGGAGGATGGAGATGACAGGGAGGATGGAGATGACAGGGAGGATGGAGATGACAGGGAGGATGGAGATGACAGGGTGGGTTGTAGGGAGATGACAGGGAGGATGGAGATGACAGGGGTGGAGGGAGGATAGAGATGACAGGGAGGATGGAGATGACAGGGTGGGTTGTAGGGAGATGACAGGGAGGATGGAGATGACAGGGGTGGGTTGTAGGAGATGACAGGGAGGATGGAGATGACAGGGAGGATGGAGATGACAGGGGTGGGTTGTAGGGAGATGACAGGGAGGATGGAGATGACAGGGGTGGGAGGGAGGATAGAGATGACAGGGAGGATGGAGATGACAGGGGTGGGTTGTAGGGAGATGACAGGGAGGATAGAGATGACAGGGAGGATAGAGATGACAGGGAGGATAGAGATGACAGGGAGGATAGAGATGACAGGGGTGGTTGTAGGAGATGACAGGGAGGATGGAGATGACAGGGGTGGGTTGTAGGGAGATGACAGGAGATGGAGATGACAGGGGTGGGAGGGAGGATAGAGATGACAGGGAGGATGGAGAGACAGGGGTGGGTTTGTAGGGAGATGACAGGGAGGATGGAGATGACAGGGGTGGGTTGTAGGGAGATGACAGGGAGGATGGAGATGACAGGGTGGGAGGGAGGATAGAGATGACAGGGAGGATGGAGATGACAGGGGTGGGTTGTAGGGAGATGACAGGGAGGATGGAGATGACAGGGGTGGTTGTGAGATGACAGGGAGGATGGAGATGACAGGGGGGGGTTGTAGGGAGATGACAGGGAGGATGGAGATGACAGGGGTGTGATAAAATGTATGACAGGCTTTAGAAGTACTGGTAGGGTGGTGGGATGCCAGGAACAGGGGGTGACGAGTAGCATGATGATGACAGGGGACAGGAGGTCTGTGTGTGAGGTCACAGCAGGGATGTTCGGGGGCACCCTCGATCAGGCAGTGACGTCACATGATGCTGTCAGTGTCGGGCAGCGAACTGTCATTCACAGTACCTCTCCGATGATCGCAGGCAGTCTTCCAGACTTCCACACTACGGGCGGCCGTTCATACCGAGAGAGGGGGGTCAAGGAGCTGCTCAGCGGCGGCGGCAGTCATTATCCGCGCTCTGAACATGGTAGGAGATCCGCAGAGCGCGGGAAGAGGCGGCGGAGGGGGAGCACATGGATCCACCCACTGACTGGATCGAGGATTTGTTCAAGCTCCCAGCGCCTCCTTTCCCTCCACAGGGCTGCGCAGCGGTAAGGACTACTACTGTCAGTGTCACCAGTGGCTTTGGCTGCGCCTTAGGCAGCAGTGCGCTCTAAGCGGCTGCCTAATTCGCCTAGTGGTAGCCCTGTTAGGAGGCACATACATTATTGCATAGGGAGAAAAACTAGCAACATAAATTAAATATAAGTTTTATATTGCAATGATATTGTATATGATGATTAAACAGAGTGAAAGATTTTAGCTTTTCTTTTGGCTTTCTGCAACGTTTGTCCTCCTTCATCTGCTGCTTGGAAACTCAGTGTCTTTAGTGAAGTTTTCGTCTTAGCCAGGGGGGCGGGATCCAGACAGGGGAGAGCTTGCCTGAAAGCAAACTTTCAGATAGTGAGGAGGTGCTGGGGTGTTAGACACACCCACGATATCACAGCTCCTTGCAGTCTACACAGACGTACACAGCGTTCTCACGCAGAGCTGTAGTCTAATCAGAGGGAGCGAGCACGTTACTGACCACACGGAGAGGTTATCACTCTGTGAACATTTTCTTATCTACACAACCAGGAAGTGGGGAGAAATGACAAGACAGAACTCTAATTCAGAGGAAAAACGAACAAGCAGGAAATGAAAACAGCACTGCAATAAGGTAAAGGGAGTTATATAGCTGATAAAAATTTTTCCTTTAGTGACCCTTTAACTTGTAATACCATGTAATACCAACGGCCACCACCAGATGGCGCCAGCTCACATCTGGTGGTAATAACTTGTAATACCAATGGCTGACCACCAGATGGTGCCAGCTCACAATTTTTTTTTTGTGAAGCATAACAAGTTAACCACTTAAGACCCGGACCAAAATGCAGGTAACGGACCTTGCCCTTTTTGCGATTTGGCACTGCGTCGTTTTAACTGACAATTGCGCGGTCGTGCGACGTGGCTCCCAAACAAAATTGGAGTCCTTTTTTCCCCACAAATTTACGCTATAAACAAAAATAGAGCGACAATTTAAAAAAATTGAATATTTTTTTACTGTATAACAGGGATGACGCGATCGATGCTGCGGCCACAGAGAAGCACGGGGAAGCCGTGTTTACACACGGCTCTCCCCGTTCTTCAGCTCCGGGGACGGATCGCCGCACTGCAGCGGATTTCGGGTCCGTGAGTCCCGAAGCTTCGGACCGGGTCGCGGGCGCGCGCCCATGACCCACGGCTGGGTACTAAAACCAACGTATATATAAGTTGATGTGCCCAACCGTGCCATTCTGCCGACGTATATGTGCAGTAGGCGGTCCTTGAGTGGTTAAACAGCAATTCTAATGTAAATTTTCACTATTTTCATTCATTTCCTGTTTTAATATAAAGAAAGAACGTTACGCTTCAAAATTCATACCCAACATGTCACGCTTCAAAATTGCGTCTACTCGTGGAATGCCGACAAACTTTTACCCTTTAAAATATTCATAGGCGACGTTTAAAAAAAATCTACAGGTTGCATGTTTTGAGTTACAGAGGAGGTCTAGGGCTAGAATTATTGCTTTCGCTCTACCAATTGCGGCGATACCTCACATGTGTGGTTTGAACACCGTTTACATATGCGGGCACTGCTCATGTATGTGTTCGCTTCTGCGCGCGAGCTAGTCGGGACGGGGTGCGTTTTCTGGCTCCTAACTTTTTTAGCTGGCTCCTAGATTCCAACCACATTTGTCAAACCCTGCTGTAGCTGGTGAAGATGAAAGTCATCTCTGCGGGCAAGGACCATTTATTCCCCCCCACTTCTGCGGGGGTGCCTCTTCCTGGCGGGATAAGACCTTCGGATGTACTCTTGGAGACAGTAAGAGACCCTTTCTGCAACACTTCAAGTGGACTGTCTACTCTCCATCTATGAAGACATCTGCTGCCAATAGTTCACTCACCCATCTTTTTTCATTTGATTACTCAATGGTTGGCTTTACTTTGCGGATGGTTGCCAACGGTTGCTTTTGTTATGGCGCACCCATTATCCTTGTTCATGTACCCAAATGGGGCAACAGGGATCTGCGCTCTGGTGTTTAGTTCACAAACTATACTGGCTATCCCCTACCTGTATGTAATGCCAGCACCGTGGGTTTTAAATAGTATTTTCTTGGTTGGGTCCATATTTGATATGGAAGAGCAGGACTCAGGATTTTATTTTTGCTGCCTAGGCCTCACTGGTGGCTTACATTGGTCTGGCACTAATCATTTGATGTAAAATGGTGGATATTTTGCAGAGATCTTATACCTGCTACTAATGCAGTTGTCCTTATGGTTAATACTTTGAAAATGTTTAACTTGGAATTTTAATTTGCCTTGAAAACCATGAAGTCCCCGGGAATTGTTTCATTAGATAAAACAAACCACATATCGTCTGCTTCCAAGAGACACACACTTCATAGCCCCTAAATATTTATCACTCAAAAAGGCCTGGGTGTCTCATTCTTTTCATGCTACCCATACTTCATACTCCAGAGGAGTGATCGTACTCCTAGCCTAGTTCCTACAAAGAAAATGTTTGGAGTTCGAACTGACACGAAGGTCCGCTTCATCCTTCTGTCCCTACAGATTGGACCAAACTACCCCGACTCTGGTTAATGTGCATGTCCCTGACCCCCCTCCCTTTTCAGCAAACATCTTGGCAAAGAATATCATCCTTTGCGATAGACCTTTCCAGAGGTCTGTTATACTCTAGTGACTTCAATGCAGTCCCTGATCCCTCTATGGATCGTTTGAAAGATGAAGGGTTTTTCACCCCTCCTAAATTGGGTATGCGTTTATGGCCTTACAGATGTCTAGCGTCAGTGTTTCCACCTCCATACAATTTACTTACCGACTCATTTCGTACAAGGTTACGCATTGACCTGGCCTTTGCCACTTAGTTGACTCATTTCTACAGCCCCTAATACTCCCTAGAAATCTGACCATGCCCCTCTATTAGGTTAACCTGCTTCCTCCCACTGGCCTGCCCATATAGCATGTCAACTCCCAGTGGTTGGAAGATCAGACGGTCTTCGGAGCACGCGCTAAAGAGAGCAGAGTACTGTAAACTGAACCTCAATATACTAACTGAACCCACCATGGAGTGGGGGGCCTTTAAGGTCTCACTACATGGAGCCGTTATGGCGTTAAATTGGCATGCTCCAGAAGAACCACTGTATGTACTGAGTACTTGAGTCTACCATGTTAGAAACAGAAGCAGCGTTCACTGATAATCCTACACCCCACACTCACGATGCCCAGTTGCACTCTTGTAGAAGCTATGAGCTCCATCTTCTGGACCTCACAAAAAATAAACCCCACAAATCACATTCTATATACCTCCCAGAAAATTTGAGCATGGCAATAAAGCTGGTCACTAGCATACCAAGTGCACCCAGAATGTGCCTTAACATTCCCCAAATCCATATCTCTGTAGATGCAGTGGTCAACACATGACATTCTAGAAGCCTTCACCACCTATGCTTGACTGCAGTATTCAGATGATCTTGTCTGCATATTTGGCAGACATATCCCTTCCCTCCATGAGTAAGTAGTAGACAAGTTATATGCCCCCACTTCCCTGAGGAAATAGAATCAGCCATCACTCAGATGCCATCACACAACACTGAATGGTATAGCAAGTTTAGTCACCTATTGAGCCCCTATATTTTGCATACCTTAATGTGGTCTTGAAGGAAGGTATTCTCCCTCTTATGCTCAGATTGTAGCAATTTTCAATCCACGCAAGGACCCCGCTAGATTGCGATTCTTACAGACCCATCTCAATGTAGATGTTAAAGGTGCTAGCAACTGCTTAAATAAGGGGATCTCCTCATTGGTGCAAAGTGATCAAGGGGTATTTAAGCTGGGTCATTCTATGATAATGAATATATGTAGACTCCTTCAAAATTTACAATACCCCCATGATCACTCCACTACTTGTGTTAGTCTCGATGGATACCTGCAGGGCACTAGACAGTGTGGAGCAGCCATCCATTTAAAGTGCTACAGATTTACAGGTTTGGACTTCAGATTGCTTGGATACAGCTCCTACAGTCTCCATTTGAGAGGAACGTGCCAGGAGTGTCATTTCCATTGTACCATTAGCTGTCCGAATACAAGCTTCAGCCTCTATAGAAAGCCTAATCATCAACACTAGGGAGCTGCGAATTTCACCATGCAGGTGACACCCTTATATACTTTGCTGACCCCTCGGTTTTTTTTGTTCCTTGGTACATGAGATTGAGAACTTTGGATTTAGCCCAATTAATCCAGAAGCCCGAGCACACACCAGTTTGTTGGAACCCAAAAGCTGAACAGGCGGTACATCCCAACTCAACGCCAGATTGTCGATTCCTTAAGTTATCTGGGAGTGGTGGTACAATTGCCCCTGAACTCTTATGTGGTAAATAATTTATGCCCAGTTATTACTCAACTGCAGCAACAAACCATTCAGTGGATGGGCAGAGTTAACGTGCTAAAAAATGACTACCTGTTAAATGCCAAGATCCCTTAAAGCAGTGTTTCTCAATTCCAGTCCTCACGCCCCCCCCCCCCCCAACAGGTCAGGTTTTCAGGATTTCCATTATTTTGCACAGGTGATTTGATCAGTTTCACTGCCTTAGTAATTCCCACAGCCTTTTCATCTGAGGAAAATCCTGAAAACATGACCTGTTGGGGGGGCGTGAGGACTGGAATTGAGAAACACTGCCTTAAAGCATTTGTTACCCCAACATTTCATTATCCTGATATGTGCCTGCTGTACCATGTACTTTTAGGAGAAAGAATCCTTTTCTTTGTATTGCTTCCTTGATTTGAAATCCCTTGCTGCACAACCACACAGGGATGCTCAGTGTACTGCCGCTTCTCCTCCCCCAGCTCTTATGCAGCCGAGAACAGGGAATGTGATCCCAAAAAAAAAATGTTTTGCCTTTTATTTTAAACTGAAAGTGTTTTACAAGGTGATCATTTACAATCACTTGCCACCTGTCCTATAGAAAAAATTACCGTGCCGGAGAAAATACTTATTTACAAAAAAAATAATAAAAGTAAATAAAAAATTTGGGTAGAGTGTTGCACGACCCCGCAATGGTCAAAGTGACAGCACAGAAAGCTGAAAATTGGCCTGGGCACAAAGGGGGTGAAAGTGCCCAGTAGGCAAGTGGCTGAAAGGCAACTCCATGATATTATCCTTAAACATGAAAAGCCAACCCTTTAGAATTAAAATAGTCTTCCAATAGCCTTCCAATGCAGAAGCAGCTGCAGAGTACCCAGGAACTACATTATATAAACAATTCTTATTCAAGTAGTAGATTTAATATGTAGACTGTTCAGGTTATGTATTAATCTCACCTTCCAGTTAAGAGACCTGTCTTCCATAAGTTCAGCATAGCGTTTCTGCACCGTCTGCTGAAAAGCACTTGTCTCATAACGTTCATTTCCAAAATCGCCACGCTTAGCAGCAGCCTCTGGACTTATGTCCAAAAAAAGAATAATATCTGGCTTTGGAAGTCCCACATCTGGCTGCTTGCACCAGTGAAGGGAAAAGTTCTGTATGAAAAAAACAAAAAAAAAAAAAAAAAAAACGCAATTAACATTCTGCAACAGCTTGAAAGTTTCTCAGGTTTGTACATTATTTTTTGGTTATTCCAAAATTAGAAAAAAAAAACGACTTCCGAGTACAGGGACAACTAGAAATACACACAACTCTGCAGGCCACCTTGTCATAATCATTACTGGTTATTGTGCCTGTCCAACGTGATGGATCAACAGTGAGATAGTGTTTTCAAACAGCAGTAGGAGACTGGTTTCCCAACAATTCTATTTGCATATATAGCAACTTCAGCTTTCAGAGGTCCCCGAGTAAAGGAGAACAGTGTTAAAGATCCAAAAGGAATAGACAACATAACTTGGCTAGTCTACTGGCAATTTTTACCTTCAGTCGAGGGAAAAAAAAAAAAATGCAAATGGCAACATTTTATTACGCAAGAGGGTACAGGCTCATCAACCCCAGTAGCTAAATATTAACACTGACTGCCAACAGCAGACACTTTTTTTAGAGCACCTCTACGATTTTAAAAACAGCACCAATACAATGTAGGCCGACCGCACTGACCGAAGTGTTCTCTTTGGGACGGGAGGAGGAGAGAATGTCCCTTGTCAGAACTAGCCATAGGATGTACATAGCTCTGTTAGACAGCAGAACCAAGATGGAAACCTCACTTCTCTCTACTTAACTACTTCCTCTACTTAACTAATACAGATAGAACGCACCCAGGTTACACATTTAACCCCTTACCCGCCCCCTAGTGTTAACCTCTTCACTGCCAGTGGCATTTTTATAGCAATGGTCCCAAAAGTGTCCGCCATAATGTTGCAGTACCGGAAAAAAAAAAGGCTGATCTCTGCCATTACTAGTAAAAAAAAAAAAAAGACAAAACTACCCCCCATTTTGTAAATGATATAACTTTTGCGCAAACCAATCAATGCAATTTTTTTACGAAAAATATGTAGAATAATATGTATCGGCCTAAACTGAGGGGGTAAAAAAAAAAAAAAAAAATGTTTGTTTTTATTTTTTGGGGGGGATATTTATTATAGCAAAAATGTAAAAAAAATATTCATTTTTTTCAAAATTGCCGCTCTACTTTTGTTTATAGCGAAAAAACTAAAAACCACAGAGGTGATCAAATCCCACAAAAAGAAAGCTCCATTTGTGGGGGGGGGGGGGGCGCCAATTTTGTTTGGGAGCCACGTCGCACGACCGCGCAAAATTGTCAGTTAAAGCGACGCAGTGAAAATGGCAAAAAGTGCCTTGGTCCTTTGACCAGCAATATGGTCTGGGGGTTAGGTGGTTAAGGGACTTGACATATTTTTCTCTCAGCAAATTCCCCTCTGGGTGATTTGTGTATATTGCAGGGGAATTATAACAACCTTTGTTGCAGATCCGAGTGCTGAGTAGGTCTAATGGGAGCGATTTCATAATTGTCTATCAGGTGTGCACTTGCAGGGCATCAATGAGGAAAGCTGCTGGGCTTGCAACCCTTGACACATGTTCCTACAGGAAGTGTCACCAAAAGGGGGGGGGGGGTGTCTGAAATCTGACTTGCATCTTAGGCAGACTTCTGGTGTACAGAACAACTCCAGGTAGCCATATTGCAATCAATATAAATAAATACATCTAAATTGTGAACTCATAAATAAAGCCCATAAGGGTTAATAATGATGTGATCAAGTGCAGTAAATTAGATTAAATAGCTTGCACCACTACTTAGTGTCTATTAGTCCATTTGAGCTGGTATCAGCTCAAATGGACTAATAGAAACTAAGTAGTGGTGCAAGCTATTTAATCTAATTTACTGCACTTGATCACATCATTATTAACCCTTATGGACTTTATGAGTTCACAATTTAGATGTATTTATTTATACTGACACGTATAATTCTTTTCACAATATCATATTGTGTTTCTGAGCTCAACTATTTTTTCTTTTATCTTCATTTTTCGTGTATATCACATGTTTAATGTTGCTGCTGGATACCTTTATTCATTTTTTATTTATTTATTCATTTATGTCACTTTAAGTAATTAATTTCAATTAATTTTTTATATATATTCACCTTTAAGCGCGAGAAATTTCCCCCTTGGATATATTGCAATCAATGCATTCTAAGAAAGTTAGTGGCTGCAGATTGAAAAACACATTTTTAACATTCAATTGCAGTTGAGATAAAACATTCAATTGCAATATGACTTTTGTCACAATTGTATACGCTATTTTTTTTGCCACCCTGGAAGGTTGACTGTCTCAACCATCTAGCAATGTGGCCCAACAGATCGGCAACACTTAGGACCACAGACCTGCTTTGTGGAACAAGGATACAACTTTGATCACCAAAGAGGATCTTGGCTTAAGAATAACTCTGTTCAGGAGAAGGATATATTATTCGGGGGGGGGAAAAAAAAACAAAAACACACACACACACACACACACACACACACAGGAAATGCCTTAGGCATGCCTGAATGTAAGGGAGTGAGATTTCTGCAGCCAGAATTTCTGTCCCCTTCCGTGTTTACAGGAAAATAAAGTCTGACAAAAATAAATTATATATATATATACACACACACACATATACACACACACACTACGAATAACAGGAATATCACTAGCAACTTTTAATGCTGTGTATTTCTGATTAGCAACAGGTTGTCTTGGGATGGATAGAAATCTCGCTAACAAACTTTACATGCTGTGCATTTTTTGCTCTGCAACTGCGTACAGTCATAACTGAAATGCCACTAGCTAATGTCGTGCGTATCCGATTAGCGACAGGGTACAGTTTTATGATCAAGAGAAATGTTGCCAACAACCTTAAATGCACTTCTGATTAGAGGTCGACCGATATGGGTTTTTCTCCGGCCGATGTCGATATTTGGAAATCGGGGCGGCCGATGGCCGATGTGTTGCCGATTTTTGTGGCCGATATTTTAGGCCGATTTTTTTTTCTCCTCATCTCAAAAAACCTAGGGTGGAGAGGAGATAATTGTTTAGGGTGGAGAGGTGGGGTGCAGCCTGTCAGTGCCACATCAGTGTCCCTTAGTGCCAACCAGTACACAGCCCAATGTCATTCACTGCCACCTCATCAATGCCCACCAGCGGAGCACTCCAGGCTCCGTTCCATCTCCTAGCCTAGCACAAGAAAGCTCCATTCGTCCATGCCCCTGACGTGCTGCCCCGCCTCTGCCTACAACTCCCAGAATGCAGAGCGGGCCGGTAACAGCCGCCGCTGCCGACATCCTCCATTCTGGGGTTTGTAGGCAGAGGCAGGGCGCGTAGCACGTCAGGGGACGTTTTTTTTTTTACAGTGTAGGATGTCGGCAGCGGGGGGCCCTGATTGGCTGTTACAGGCCCGCTGGTTGGCTGCGACTTTCTTAAAGGATCACTAAAGGAATCTCATGGCAGCTTTTCACTGTGGTCCAAGCTGTCATTACTGTGTCTAAAACTCCTCAAAACCAATCAGATTAATTTTAAAAACAAAAACACTGCCCTGGATTTGTTTGTTTTTGTTCTGTGCGTCTCTCTACTTCACAGAAACATGAAACCAGTTTAAAAGTGAAACTGCAGGCACATTATATGATTGATTTTTATCTATTTTTAATCATTTTCAAAAGGAATCAGTTAACTTTTATGTCTCTATACCCTGTAAACAGTCATTTAAGCAAAAAAAAAAAAGGTTTTCCTTTAGTGACCCTTTAAACTAAAAAAAAAAAAAAAAAAAAGTCAGCAGATAGCAGCACGCTTGGTGTACCAAGATGGCCGCGGCTCCGAAGCTAGGCCGAAAGCCGTGGCCTTTCCTAGCTCCGGATCCGTGGCACCATTGGCGGCCATGTTAAATATCGGCCTAATTTAGATTAAAAATAAATCGTCCGATGCCGATTTCTCCAAAACGGCTAAATATCGGCCTGCCGATATATCGGTCGACCTCTACTTCTGATTAGCAACACTCTTTCTGATGAGCAGCAAGACAACCAGAAAGACAAATAACTTACACATTGGGGTTTATTTCCGAAAGGCAAATCCACTTTGCACTACAAGTGCACTTGGAAGTGCAGTCGCTGTAGATCTTAGGGGGGACATGCAAGGAAAATTAGAAAAAATAGCATTTTAGCGTGCACATGATTGGGTGATAAAATCAACAGAGATTCCCCTCATTTCAGATCTTCCCCTCAGATCTACAGCGCCTGCACTTCCAAGTGCACTTGTAGTGCAAAGTAGATTTGCACTTAGTAAATCAACCCCCATTGTGTTTCGGATGTACAACCAGACAAAGCATGAAATCAGAGTCATGGTATATGCAACTGCCTTGTGTGAGGGAACACAGCAGGCTTTTAAAAAGCCAACAACCTCTAAATTAACCAGGGCTGCAACTAACAATTATTTTCATATAAAAAAGAAAAAAGGTATAATTTAGTTGAGCAAAAAAAAAACAAAAAAAAACAAACAGGCAGAAGATATATACTCTTAGGAGGTTGAATTTGGTAAATATCAAACTTGGATAAAATTTGAAGACTGTTTTGCAGATTGTGAACCAGAACTGCGATATGCTGGCCATACAACATCTTCTGTCCAAAAAAAATAAGGACATTTAGGAATGTTTGTTCGATTTTTTAATTCTGTCCAGCGTTGTGGGCATACGAAGCACCGCTCCTTTCCGCGGCGTCGCTATTGTAACTTCACAGCCTGGCATGCACTGCAATCTTCTGGGACCTGTGACATGTCCCAGAAGAACGCAGGTGGGGGGGGGGTGATCTTCCACCCGACACCAGGGGAGAAAGTGGTGCCGAGCGCATGGCAATAGAAGCTTCTAAAGTGCTTTGGATTTGTAGCCAAATCCACATTGTACAGTACAAAAGCAACACAATTTACGGTAATTTGGTATTTATATTTAGTTTATTTAAACATTACCTTTTTGGAGCTTGTGAATGCAACTCCTGAAAAAGCGTATCGGTCCACCACAAGGGTAACACCACTCCTTAACTTCTCTTTCATCAAAGGACTACAAATAAAATAAATACTGACTTAATCATGATCTATAAAGATTAATGAATATTGTAACCGTACTAGAAAAATATTTAAAGCCAGATTCAAGGCAGATATAAAATACATAGCTTTTTTATTTTTTTAAATGGTAGCAGCATTTTTAAATATTTATGACTGGTATGTATTTATGACTGGTATCAACTTCCTGCAGTCCCTGTACAGCAGAGCTCCAACTAGGAGAGAGAAAAGCATCACAAGAAGCAGTTGTATTGCAATGCTCATGCGCAAACAGAAGCAGAGATTTGCTCATTAAAGCGGATGGTTCACCCCAAAAAAATATTAAAAGCCAGCAGCAACAAATACTGCAGCTGCTGACTTTTAATATTAGGACACTTACCTGTCCTGGAGTCCAGCGGCGTCCGCAGCAGAGGACGAGCGATCGCTCGTCTCCCTGCTGCTCCCCGCTCCATCCACGGCGAGGGAACCAGGAAGTGAAGCGCTCCGGCTTCACTGCCCGGTTCCCTACGGCGCATGCGCGAGTCGCGCTGCGCCCGGCGATTGGCTCCCGCTGTGTGCTGGGAGCCGAGAGTTCCCAGCTCACAACGGGAAAAGCCCGTCTTTTGCCCGAGACGACTGCGGGCCGGAAGTGGGTGCAGATACCTGTCTTTAGACAGGTATCTGCACCCCCCTCCCCCCTGAAAGGTGTCAAATGTGACGCCGGAGGGGGGGAGGGTTCCAATCAGCGGATCTTCACTGTAGGGTGGAGATCCGCTTTAACTTGTTGCATCTCATCCATTTTGTAGTCACAGGCAGGAGAGAAAAGACCTTTAAGTGTTAGTTAACGTCAGTAGAGAAAGATTGGGTCTTCTACTCTGCCAAAAGAGGAAATGCAAATCCTAGCACCAACAGGTTGACCCCCCCACACCCCTTCAAACCTCTGCAGCAATGCTGGCAGCAGTAATATGTCTATTTGCCAAAGACAACCTCTGGATATGACAACGAGCATGTGCACTCAACTTCTTTGGTCAACCATGATGAGGCCTGTTCTGAGTGGAACCTGTTAAACTCACTTTAGTCACCAGCGGTTTAGACATTAACCACTTGCTTACTGGGCACAAACCCCCTTCGTGCCCAGGCGAAATTTCAGCTTCCGGCACTGCGTCGCTTTAACTGACAATTGTGCGGTCGTGCGACGTGGCACCCAAACAAAATTTGCGTCCTTTTTTTTCCCACAAATAGAGCTTTCTTTTGGTGGTAATTGATCGCCCGTGCGGTTTTTATTTTTTGCGTTATAATGAAAAAAAGAGCGACAATTTAAAAATATATACAGTGCAGAAAATAAGTATTTGAACACCCTACCATTTTGCAAGTTCTCCCACTTGGAAATCATGGAGGGGTCTGAAATTGTTGCCGTAGGTGCATGTCCACTGTGAGAGACATAATCAAAAAAAAAAATCCAGAAATCACAATGTATGATTTTTTTAACTATTTATTTGTATGATACAGCTGAAAAGAAGTATTTGAACACCTGTCTATCAGCTAGAATTCTGACCCTGAAAGACCTGTTAGTCTGCCTTTAAAATGTCCACCTCCACTCCATTTATTATCCTAAATTAGATGCACCTGTTTGAGGTCATTAGCTGCATAAAGACACCTGTCCACCCCATACAATCAGTAAGAATCCAACTACTAACATGGCCAAGACCAAAGAGCTGTCCAAAGACACTAGAGACAAAATTGTACACCTCCACAAGGCTGGAAAGGGCTACGGGGAAATTGCCAAGCAGCTTGGTGAAAAAAGGTCCACTGTTGGAGCAATCATTAGAAAATGGAAGAAGCTCAACATGACTGTCAATCTCCCTCGGACTGGGGCTCCATGCAAAATCTCACCTCGTGGGGTCTCAATGATCCTAAGAAAGGTGAGAAATCAGCCCAGGACTACACGGGAGGAGCTGGTCAATGACCTGAAAAGAGCTGGGACCACCGTTTCCAAGGTTACTGTTGGTAATACACTAAGACGTCATGGTTTGAAATCATGCATGGCACGGAAGGTTCCCCTGCTAAAACCAGCACATGTCAAGGCCCGTCTTAAGTTTGCCAATGACCATTTGGATGATCCAGAGGAGTCATGGGAGAAAGTCATGTGGTCAGATGAGACCAAAATAGAACTTTTTGGTCATAATTCCACTAACCGTGTTTGGAGGAAGAAGAATGATGAGTACCATCCCAAGAACACCATCCCTACTGTGAAGCATGGGGGTGGTAGCATCATGCTTTGGGGGTGTTTTTCTGCACATGGGACAGGGCGACTGCACTGTATTAAGGAGAGGATGACCGGGGCCATGTATTGCGAGATTTTGGGCAACAACCTCCTTCCCTCAGTTAGAGCTTCGAAGATGGGTCGAGGCTGGGTCTTCCAACATGACAATGACCCGAAGCACACAGCCAGGATAACCAAGGAGTGGCTCTGTAAGAAGCATATCAAGGTTCTGGCGTGGCCTAGCCAGTCTCCAGACCTAAACCCAATAGAGAATCTTTGGAGGGAGCTCAAACTCTGTTTCTCAGCGACAGCCCAGAAACCTGACTGAACTAGAGAAGATCTGTGTGGAGGAGTGGGCCAAAATCCCTCCTCCAGTGTGTGCAAACCTGGTGAAAAACTACAAGAAACGTTTGACCTCTGTAATTGCAAACAAAGGCTACTGTACCAAATATTAACATTGATTTTCTCAGGTGTTCAAATACTTATTTGCAGCTGTATCATACAAATAAATAGTTAAAAAAATCATACATTGTGATTTCTGGAATTTTTTTTTTGATTATGTCTCTCACAGTGGACATGCACCTACGACAACAATTTCAGACCCCTCCATGATTTCCAAGTGGGAGAACTTGCAAAATAGCAGGGTGTTCAAATACTTATTTTCTGCACTGTATATATATATTTTTTACTTGTTGCTATAATAAATATCCCATTTTTTTTTTTTTTCCTCAGTTTCCTTCTACGTATTTTTGTAAAAAAAAAAAAAAATCACAATAAGTGACTGCTTTGCGCAAAAGTTATAGCACCTACAAAATAGGGGACATAATTGTGATTTTTTTTTTATATTTTTTTTTACTAGTAATGGCGGCGATCTGCGATTTTTATTGGGACTGCGATATTGCGACGACACATCGGACACTTTTGACACATTTTTGGCGCCATTCACATTTATACAGCGACCAGTGCTATAAAAATGCACCAATTACTGTATAAATGTGACTGGCATTGAAGGGGTTAACACTAGGGGGTGAGGAAGGGGTTAAATGTATTGCCTGGGTGTGTTCTAACTGTGTGGGGGGGAGGGGGGTGACTGGGGGAGGTGACCGATGCTGTCTCCCTATGTACAAGGGAAACAGCATCAGTCGCCTTTCACTGACAGGACGTGAAGCTCTGTGTTTACACTCAGAGCTCCACGTCCCTGCTCTCTCACCGACGATCGCGTGTACCTGACAGACATCGCGGCCGCCGGGTACACGCATCGGATCCTCGGTGATGCGTCGGGACTGTTTTTTTCCCGCCGCCGCGCGGGGAATTACAAGTAAATCACGTCCAAAGACGTGACCCTGGCGCCTCAGGTCCGCGCTGTTGACGTATTCTGTCAATAGCGCAGACCTGAAAAGGTTAAAGGGGTTGTTTAAGGTAAAAGTTTTCACCTTAATGCATCCTATGCATTAAGGTGAAAAAATTCTGACAATACCTGTCCCCCCCTCCGAGCCCCATTATACTTACATGAGCCCTCATCCACATCATTTTCCATAGTCACTCACCCTGGCCGTTGATTGGGTAGAGTGGATGGATTAAAAACAGCAGCCATAGACTTGCGCTGCTGTCAGTCACATCCAATGACGCGGCGCCGATTGATACAGCCAGCGGCTATTGCCGCTCACTGTATCACAGGAGCACGCCCGCAAGGACTCCACACCATGCAAACTCGCTGCCATTAAGCTGTAGAGTGCTTGCCTGGAGAAGCCGAGACAGCCGCCGAGGGACCCCAGAAGAAGCAGTTTGGGGATACTGTGCAAAAACAAGCTGCACAGTCAAGGCAAGTATGGCTTTTTTTTTTAACAAACGTGATCCTTTAATGGCTTTGTTGAGTTATTTTTGAGGGGACAGCAAATTTGCACTTGTAAGCTGTACACTCACTACTTTACACATTTTAGCAAAGTAATTTCTTCAGGTGTTGTCACATGAAAAGAAAAAATTTCCAAAAGTTTGAGGGGTGTACTCACTTGTGAGATACTTGGGTTATTTAAAAAAAAATTGCACTGAAAGTGTGTGTGTGTATATATATTTTTTTTAATCACCTGATACTACTGGTTATATCAGATGGTCTTTGTTCCAGACACATGGCCCTGTATCGTCCTGGTACTAGCAGGAGCCAAGAAATTACCCTTGAAGTGTGGGCATAGCCCTACAGCAAGGGAATGTTTTTTTATTCCTGTGCTGGGCTTTAAGGCAAATAGTCCGTTCACTTTGCAAGGAAATTTTCATTTTGCTTAGTGGGGTAAAGCTTAGCTGACTCATCCAATCATGTGCAAGAAGACTTTTCTAAAGGTTTCCTTGCAAGAGCTTGGGTATGCTTTGCTAAGTGGATTTTCGTCACTCATTAAGCCAAGGGAAAATTCTTTTGCAAAACAACCAATTTGCTTTTAGTAAACCAACCTCACTGTTGTACTTGTTTGGGGTTATTTTTCTATTGGTTCATCTCTAAGGAAGCGCTTTAGCTCTCCTGTACTTACACTTGTTCCCAGCGGTTTGCAGAGAAGAGTAAATGAACAGTGTGATCTTCAAGGTTACTTTTCTTCTCAAGATAAGAGCCGACCAGCTGACCAATTTCAGTAGTTCTCTCTGCAAAACAGACATGTTTATTAAATAAAGTGCGATTTAAACATTGGTAAAATCTAGTCTTGGTAGTGGGAAAAAAAAACCTACCCAGTGGGCTTTCCTTGGGAAGGGAAGAATATACCACCTTGCAATGTCAAGCACTCATCTTACAAGTCTCACAGGAGTGCAAAACAAATTGCACTCCAGTGACCCAGAGGAGATTGCCAGCCTAAATAGCTCAGGCTGGACTTCTCCTTTAAAGCAGGTTATACAACACAGTGCTGGCACTGTCATTTGGCACCCTGTATTACCTGGTTGACCCTGCCTGGATATACCCTCCCCCTGTAAACGGACCACAATAATAAGGATTGCTGAGCTCTGACACCTTGGTCAGAGTACATGACTCACTTGCAACCCTCCTATGTGCTCCTCTGTCTGTCAGTTGCCCAATTCTCCAATAAAAAAAAAAAAAAAAAAAAATTATTTCTCTTCTATACAGTAAAACCTTGGATTGCAAGCATTAATTCCAGAAGTATGCTTGTAAACCAAAGCACTTGTATATCAAAAAAATGTTCCCATAAGAAATAATGGAAACTCAAATGATTTGTTCTACAACCATTTATTCATAAATCCTTCAGATTATAGCAATGTGACAAGTCATGCAACCATAAAATGTTCTTCCACAAATGGCAGCCTCAACAATGCGATTAGAAGCAAAATCTAGCAGGAGCTACAGGGTATTAACCACTTAAGACCCGGACCAAAACGCAGCTAAAGGACCTTGCCTTATTTGCAATTTTGCATTGCGTCGTTTTAACTGACAATTGCGAGGTCGTGCGACATGCCTCCCAAACAAAATTGGTGTCCTTTTTCCCCCCACAAATAGAGCTTTCTTTTGGTGGTATTTGATAACCTCTCCGGTTTTTATTTTTTGCGCTATAAACAAAAGAAGGCGTCAATTTTGAAGAAAAACTCAATTTTTTACTTTTTGATTTAATATTTTTTTTTTTACCCCTCAGTTTACCGACCTTCTACATATATTTTTGGTAAAAAAAAAAAAAAAAAAAAAAAAAAAAAAAAAAAATCGCAATAAGCGTATTTGATCGGTTTGCGCAAAAGTTCTAGCGTCTACAAAGTAGGAAATAGAATTATGGCATTTTATTTTATTTTTTTACTAGTAATAGGGGCGATTTGCAAATTTTTTTTTTGTTTTTGTTTGACCGTGACATTGCGGCGTACACATTGGACACTTTTGACACATTTTTGGGGCCATTCACATTTACACAGCGATTTGTGCCATAAAACTGCAATTTATAGCGTTTACAAAATAGGGGATAGTTTTATGGCATTTTTTTTCATGACTGCAACATTATGGCGGACACTTCGGACAATTTTGACACATTTTTGGGACAATTGTCATTTTCACAGCACAAAATGCATTTAAATTGCATTGTTTACTGTGGAAATGACAGTTGCAGTTTGGGAGTTAACCACAAGGGGGGCTGAAAGTGTTATGTGTTCCCTAATGTGTGTTTACAACTGTAGGGGGGTGTAGCTGTAGGTGTGACGTCACTGATCGTGTCCCCCCTATAAAAGGGATGATGCGATCGATGCTGCCGCCACAGTGAAGAACGGGGAAGCTGTGTTTACACACGGCTCTCCCCATTCTTCAGCTCCGGGGATCCGATCGCCGCACTCCAGCGGCGACCAGGTCCGCGAATCCCGCAGCTTCGGACCGGGCCACGGGAGCGCGCCGCGGGCGGGCACCCGTGACCAATGGCTAGGGTACTAGCACAGCACGTACCTGTATGTGCATGTGCCCAGCCGTGCCATTCTGCCTACGTAAATGTGCAGGAGGCAGTCCTTAAAGCAGTAGTAAACTCAGATAATGTTACCCCAAATCAGCAATATGCAATTTCTTCTTGCTGTTTAGCAGCTATGCGCCACATACATTATACAAACAGAACGCTCTTACTAGAAAAAAAATGACTTTATGATCGCCTTTGCTTGTACTCAGCCGCTGCCATTTTGACTCCTGTCTTCCGCGTTTCAGTATTTTATTTCCGCCCTGACTCTTCTTCTGAGGGAGTATCGCGGGATCTCGGTGCTGACTTCAGCCAAAGGAAATGACGCAGCCCTGGCAAGTAAACAGTTTTCCGGCAAGAAGAAGAGCCAGCCGGAAAACGGCACTAACTGCACATGTGCCGATTGCGTCATTAATTAGAAAATTACAGATTACACAGAAAGGGATAAGGTAGGAAGCGTTATACATAGAGCAACTCGTTTATAAGGTAGAAAAGGTTGATAAGGTAAAAATAGCACAGGAAGGGTTTACTACCGCTTTAAGTTGTTAAAGAGAATAAAGGAGCCTCTAAGTGTAGCAATATGGTTACATTTAATGAAGGTACAACATTTAGCAACTCACATGGTTGACGATTAAGAGGCATATCCAAGTATGCTGGCATCTGGAGTAAAGCAGTCCACATACACCATCCTCCTCACCACTGTAAGTCTGCAATCGTGACCGGCAAGACTACCCTGCAGTAGAGCAGTGAGGCTTGAACCGCTCAGGGAAAGGACGACATTAATGGTGGTGAGGCAGATAATCTATGTGGACAGTTTTACCCCAGATACCTGCATACTTATATGTGCCTCTTTTAATCATCAACCATGCGAGTTTCTAAATGTTGTACCTTCATTAAACGCAACCATATTGCTGCACTTAGAGGCTCCTCTCTTCTATGTTATACTCAGTTTTGACATGACACTACTCTTATATCAAGACATCACTTGTATATCAAGGCAAAGTTTTACTTGTCTTGCAAAATGCTCTCAAACCAAGGTTTCACTGTTCCCTCTGATACAATGCTCCCCGGAGCTGAAGAACGGTGAGAGCCGTGTGTAAACACGGCTTCCCCATCCCTCACTGTGGCAACATCATCGATCTCTTATACAGGGATTTGCAATCGATGACATCACACCTACAGCCACACCCCCCTACAGTTGGAAACACACATTAGGGAACACATAACCCCTACAGCGTCCCTTGTGGTTAACTCCCAAACTGCAAATGTCATTTTCACAATAAGCAATGCAATTTAAATGCATTTTTTGCTGTGAAAATGACAATGGTCCCAACAATGTGTCAAAATTGTCCGAAGTGTCCACCATAATGTCACAGTCATGGAAAAAAAAAAAAAAAAACGCTGATCGCCGCCATTAGTAGTAAAAAAAAAAAAAAAAAAATTTAAAAATGCAATAAAACTATCCCCTATTTTGTAAACGCTATAAATTTTACCCCTGGAAGACGATAGTTTATATCGAAACGGACGTAGGGCGAGCAACGCGCTGTTGTCACCCAGTTCCCATATGTTCCACCAGTGGACGAGTGCCTGAAGTTTTTTCTTGTGTTCCGGCCGGCACATTAATTCTTAAGGCGTTTTTTCATTGCATAATTGTAAGTGCATTTTATTCCCTTTAATACATTTTATTAAGTTTAATACACTATGTGGAGCATTTGATTGTTTTTGCATGGTGGGCATCCATACTGCTGCATGTTCCTGGCTACCAGCCCTTACCGGGAGTGACGGTCTGACATCACGCGAGTGAAACTCCGTATATGCTGTATCTGATCCTTTGTCATTAGGGATCATTGATTTCTGGTAAGAGACTACTCTATAAGCTTGGTGGAGGATACACTTGTTTTGTTTTTTGACCACTTCTATCAACTTGTTGTGACTCAGGAGCACCGGTGTTTACTTTTTCACTGACTTTTTTTTATTTTATATATTAATTGGAAATTCAGCAGAGGGACATTTATTTTTATCACCATATGTTTTCGTCATTAACAATATCTATTAGGTGATCGTTTATTGTTCAGCGGCCATCATAGGTCACCCTTCTTTAATTTGTGTTTATTCACTTATTGATTTGTGGTCATTTATATATTTATATTTTATTTTATTTGTGGTAGCGCGATTTATTTTTTTCTTATGTTCATTTCTTGCTATAAATTTTACGCAAACCAACCGATTTTTTTACCAAAAATAGGTAGGAAGAATACGTATCAGCCTAAGCTGAGAAAACACATTTTTTTTTTTTTTTTTATATATATATTTTTGGGGGATATTTATTATAGCAAAAAATATTGCATTTTTTTCAAAATTGTCGCTCTATTTTAGTTTACAGCGCAAAAAATAAAAACCGCAGAGGTGATCAAATACCACCAAAAGAAAGCTCTATTTGTGGGCAAAAGGGACGTCAATTGTGTTTGGGAGCCACGTCACACGACTGCGCAATTGTCAGTTAAAGTGACGCAGTGCCGAATCACAAAAAGGGGCAAGGTCCTTTAGCAGCAGTTTGGTCCGGGTCTTAAGTGGTTGTAGACCACTGCAGTTTTTCACCTTTAAGTTAATGTCATAATGTGCTAGTATGTATTGCACACTAGCACGTTATGTGAAACTTACCTGAAAAGCAATGCAACCACTGAAGATCGCTCTCATCTTCACCAATCTCTTCCAGGCTCACAGACTCCAGCCCCGTGACTGGCTAGAGCCACAATGACATCACTCGTGAGTTGTCGCTCACGCCACAGGACTCTGAAGAAACAGCACAGGTGGCCGCTCCTTCAGAACACATGCATCTGTGATGTCACTGGCTGCAATGTAAATATCTCCTAAACAGCACATGTTTAGGAGATAGTTACACCATCTATAGATAAGGCTTATTAGAAGCTTACCTAGAGGTACAGTTTAGTGGTGGAAGTTTACTTCCACCTAACAATAAAGGTCTTATGAACAAGGAGTATTAGAGCAGGTTTAGCACTGAGATCAATGGCCAGAATAAAAGAAAAAAAGACTGGCCAATGAAAGGAATGAACGTCCAAAGGCGTTTTTTTTTTAATGCTCATTTTCAGAGAAAAGGCATAATGGAGAAGCTGGACAGACCCTCCGTGTGGACGAGGCCTAGGGAATGGATGACACGTGAGGTAACAGAAGACATGTTGCTCTTACCGGGAAAGCGCATGCCCTCAGCCTGGTAACCCCGCTCTTTTAATACTTCCACCAGCCTCTTGGCCTGCGTGCTCTTCCCGGCCCTATCAGCGCCCTCCAGTACAATCAAAGCCCCACGACGTCCAGCCATGACCGCCAGCACTAACAATACGAAGACTAGCGCTCTGTAAAACACCCGGAAATCAGTCAAACGCCCCGCTCTGACTAGCCAACCAATCACCGATTCGTAAGGCTGGCCACGCCCTCTAAAAGACACCCTACCGCCTCCCCTAATGGAATGTTTCACATCCTCATGAAAACCGCCCACCAACTAGATAAGGATCTCTACCAATAGGATGAGAGCTCCGAGCAAGCAATGCTCCAATCGACTTTCTTGAATTTAGTAAGCCTGTAGGCGGCTCCCAAGCAAACCGGCCTGATCTTGCTGCTAGTCGTGGAACGGCTCATGAATATTAATCAAACAGCCGTCCAACCCGCCGCGCCGGAAACGAGCTGCTCATGAATAATCAAGCGAGCGGCTGAGCGGGATTGAGGGCTGGCGGAGGAAACAGGCGGACTTTGTGAATATGGCGACTGCGATGTACCTCGAACACTACCTGGACAGTGAGTGTGGGCTAAGAGGAGGCGAACGGGCAGGGCAAGCGGGGCTGTTATCGCCCGGCACGGGGACGGTTCTAGTAAGAATCAGCCGAGCGTGTAATTAAAACTGCGTCACCAGTCCGTGAGCGCGCTCTCCCAGCTTAGAGTGCGACGTGCTGACGTAATAGTTTACGTAACTATTTTGAGTAATGGAAACTTTATTTAAAATAACAACAATGTTCACTTACCTTGGTTGTATACCGATTAGCCATAACATTATGACTATGATAAAGTTGATGTGTTTGAAAGCAGAAAAAACAGCAAGTGTAGGGATTTGGGTGACTTTGCCAAGGGCCCTGTTGTAATGGCTTCATTACTGGGTCAGAATATCTCCACAATGGGGATGATCCAGGTTTGCACTGACCAGAAGTGGTCCAAGGGAGGAAAACCGGTGATAGGGTCATGGGTGGCCGAAGCTCATTGATGCATGTGAGCTACTTATAGTTTACATTAATAAGTTTTAAAGTGGAGCCCCACCCTAAAGTGGAACTTCCGTTGATCGGACCCCCCTCCGGTGCCACAATTGACGTCACCGTGGGGCTCCCTTCTCCTCCCCTAGCCACCGGGCTAATAGGAGAGAGGAGCGGGCCTCGCGCATGCGCAGCAGGGTTCCCCCCACGTGAAGCCGAAAGGCTACACTGCCGGGTTCCCTTACTCGCAGCGGCAGTGTAGTTTTTTGGCTTCACGCCAGGAACCCTACTGCCAAAATCGAGGGACAGCAGGACAGGTAAGTGTCCACTTATTAAAAGCCAGCAGCTGCATTATGTTTAGCTGCTGGCTTTTTATTTTTTACCGGACCTCCTCTTTAATGCTGGTTCTGATAGAAAGGTGTCAGTGGGCACATCAGCATCAGAACTGGACCATGGAGCAATGGTAGAAGGTGGCCTGGGGTTCTTTTACATTGTGTGGATGGCCTGGTGCGTGTATGTCACATACCTGGAGAAGGGCCGCTGATAGGGGGGACCACCAGCCCTCCTGTAGCGGTTCGGCAGAGGGGTGGTTACAGAAGGATGCCCTGTGCGGCTCTCTGCAACAGCTGAAAGACAGTTTCTCCCCCTCCTGCCAGCTTTTTAGCTGCTGCAGAAAGAGACACAGGGCATCGTTCCTGTAACTGATTCCCCTTCCTGTTCTGCCCGCTTCTGATCCCTCGTCACTGGGAACATATTTTTTTATGTAAAAAACAAATACAAAATAATGATTTTAGAGTATTTTAAGTGAAAATATGGTCTTGATATATTGGGGGGGGTCCTGCCAGGTAGGCTGTACGGGGCCCCGTGATTTCTAACAGTAGCCCTGCCATCAGCATACTCTACAGGAAGTCCAATTTATGGAGGTCCCACCTCAGTCTACAGGACTTAAAGCGGAGTTCCACCAAAAAATAAATAAATCAGCAGCTATTGTAAGAAAGAGGCTTGGGTGGACTTTAATGGCACCATAGGAAAAACTGCTAATCAGTCAGGAATATAGTATAAATCAGCAGCTACGAATACTGCAGCTGCTGACGTTTAATATATGGACACTTGCCTGTCCAGGGCGCCAGCGATATTGGCACCCGAAACCTGATCTGCTCCCGAGTGTCGGTATCGGTGCCACCATCTTCGGCACGAGAATCAGGAAGTGAAGCCTTGCAGCTTCACAGCCTGGTTCCCTACTGAGCATGCATGAGTCGCACTGCACAATCTCACTGGTCTCTGCTATCTTCTGGGACCTGTGTGTCTCCCACAAGACACCCGGGGGGGTGGACATGGCGTAGCTCGCAGTGGATACTGTGGCAATCTATGCCTGAAAGTGGGAGAAAATATGTGTATTAGACAGGCATCTGCTCCCTCCTCCTCCCTAAAAGGGAGGGGGAGGAGGAATCCGAAAAGCAGAAGTTTCATTTTGGGTGGAACTCTGCTTTAAGGGATCTGCTACTGGGGGGAAAAAAAAAAATCTTAGTCACAAGGGTGTCAAACTGATGCTCCTCCAGCTTTTGTGGAACTACAGGCCCCATTATGCGTCTGCCTGTGGGAGACATGCTTGTAACTATAAATATTAGAAAGTATTCAGCGCTGGAAAATTAAATTAATTAAAAAAACAAAGTACGTATGCAAGCCAGCACGAAGGACAAATTCATAAAAAATTCCCAAAAGGACTATAAGGTGAAAACTGCAGCGCAAAGGTAAAAAACACTAAAATAAATATATAATCATATAATAAATTTATAGAAGGTAAATCATATGAATAAAGAAGAAAAGTGTCCATGTGAGTAAAAGTCCATATAATTATAAATCCAGAGATCCAACTCAAAAGAATCCTGATAAAGTGTAAATGAAAAAGTGACACCAAAAGATATCCACCACCAACAAAGAAGATCTAGTGCTCTCTGGTATACTTCATTTAATGGGACAAATAAGCAAAGATACACTCTCAACGCCGAAAACCTGTTTTCCCTGCCCCACGCTGAAGAAGTCCCGCCCGCGGGATGTAACGCGTACAGGGCGGAGGAGCCACGCAGGACGTCACCCAAGATCGCCTCAAGATCGCCTCAGACTGTTTATGCCTTACACGCTGGTACAGCTAACACTCGGCGTTGAGAGTGTCTAAAAATGTGAGTGTATCTTTGCTTATTTGTCCCATTAAATCAGTGTTTCTCAATTCCAGTCCTCACGCCCCCCCAACAGGTCAGGTTTTCAGGATTTCCATTATTTTGCACAGGTGATTTGATCAGTTTCACTGCCTTAGTAATTCCCACAGCCTTTTCATCTAAAGGGGAAATCCTGAAAACATGACCTGTTGGGGGGGGCGTGAGGACTGGAATTGAGAAACACTGATTTAATGGGACAAATAAGCAAAGATACACTCACACTGCATTAAATGAAGTATACCAGAGAGCACTAGATCTCCTTTGTTTCTTCCTTATTACATGCTGGTATCATTGCTGGAAAGTGATCAGGCTAAGACCTGTGGGGCAATCTACAGCCATTAGTTTCCTATGGACGTTTCAATCTGACCTTCGGTTTACATTGATATGCTCTATGACCGGGTAGGGTCGAAGTCGTAAGGTGAGAGGCCATCTTGCACATGGTGGTGGATATCTTTTGGTGTCACTTTTTCATTTACACTTCTGGATTCTTTTGAGTTGGATCTCTGGATTTATCATTATATGGACTTTTACTCACATGGACACTTTTCTTCTTTATTCATATAATTTACCTTCTATAAATTTATTATATGATTATATATTTATTTTAGTGTTTTTTTTTTTTTTTTTTTCACCTTTGCGCTGCAAATGCTTGTAACTGTCAGCCTTTCATAGGCTCATGGGACTTGGAGGGGCGCCAGTTTGACACATGTGCAAGGTATAGTGTGCACACTCTAAACAAACCCCACCAATGGCTCCCGCTGTTATCAGTCTGCCCAATAAGGAGGGAGAGAGATGGCACTCTTGTGCACAATGCTAGTTAAGTATAAGGGAGGATTGGGGGGGGTCCTGCAGCACAGGTGTTTTTACCTTAAGGCATAGCATGCCTTAACCACTTGCTTACTGGGCACATATACCCCCCTCCTGCCCAGGTGAAATTTCAGCTTCCGGCACTGCGTCACTTTAACTGATTTTGTTTTGCGATGTGGCTCCCAAACAAAATTGACATCCTTTTTTCCCCCACAAGTAGAGCTTTCTTTTGGTGGTATTTGATCGCCTGTGCGGTTTTTATTTTTTGCGATATAAACAAAAAAGAGCGACAATTTTGAAAAAAATACAATATTTTTTACTTGTTGGTATAATAAATATCCCAATTTAAAAAAAAAAAAAAAATTTTTTCTCAGTTTAGGGCGATACGTATTCTTCTACATATTTCTGGTAAGAAAAAAAAACGCAATAAGCGACTGGTTTGCGCAAAAGTTATAGCGCTTAGAAAATAGGGGACAGAATTATTATTTTTTTTTTTTTACTAGAAATGGCGGCGATCTGTGATTTTTATTGGTACTGCGACGATATGGCGGACACATCGGACACTTTTGACACATTTTTGGCTCCATTCACATTTATACTGCGATCAGTGCTATAAATATGCACTGATTACTGTATACATGTGACTGCCATTGAAGGGGTTAACACTAGGGGGTGAGGAAGGGGTTAAATGTATCCTAGGTGTGTTCTAACTGTGGGGGAGGCTGACCAATCTGTGTCCCTATGTACAAGGAACACAGATCGGTCTCCTCCTCTCCAGAGACAGGACGCTGTCTCTGTAAAAACGGCAATGAGAGATGATCTGTGAGATCATCTCTCATTCACCGCACAGATCGCATCGCAAACGGCCACTCTGATTGGCCGTTCGCCACGATCTTTGATTGGCTGTGTCCAAGGGACACGGCCAACACAGGGCTTTCCTGCAGCGCGCTCTAGAGCGCGCGCTGGGAACGCCCAAAGGGGCAGCCGTCTTTTGACGGCATGTTGGATATTCAGACCCGCGCTGTAGCCGTCATTCGGCTATACCGCAGGTCTGAAGTGGTTAAGGTAAAAAGAAAGTTCAAAGTGGTTGTAAAGGCAGAAGGTTGTTTATCTTAATGCATTATTTGCATTAAGATAAAAAGCCTTCTGTGTGCAGCAGAGGCCCCTCCCCCCACCCCAATACTCACCTGATCCCCATCTCTATCCAGCGATGTGCACGGCTTTCCAGGACTCTTTGTCCTGACTGGCCGAGACACAGCAGCAGTGCCATTGCCTCCTGCTGCTGTCAAAGTCAGGAGAAAGAGGGGACGGGGCCGACCTGCAACTCCATGTCTGAATGGACACACAGAGCTGTGGGTTGGCTCGGGCTGGTTGAAGGAAAAACAAAACTCGCAGATCCCCCGCATCCATAAAAATGATGTGGAGGCCGGGATCTCTCCCACAGCATTATTGTATTCTCACCCTGTCAGAATATACAGATCAGCTGCATGCATTGATCAAATGCTGGTTGAGGCTGGGTTCACACTGGTCCGACAAACGCTCCGACTTTGGGAGCTTATGTCGCATGATGTGTAAAAATGTTTCCCTATGGGAGCCGTCTTAACTGGTCTGACACATGTCGGACCGACTTTGAAAATGCTCCCTGTACTACTTTGGTCCGACTTTGATCCTACTTCAGCCCATTGAATATCATTGAAATTGGATCAAAGTCGGAACGCCGTCTTGGATGCTCTGACTTTGCCATGTGACTTGTGCTCTGCTGATCTTGAGGGGGAACTCCACGCCAAATTTTAAATAAAAAAATGCCATGGTTTCCCCCTTCAGGAGCATACCAGGGCCTTGGGTCTGGTATGGATTTAAAGGGGAACCCATACGCTGAAAAAAAATGCTGTGCGGGGTCCCCCCAAAATCCATACCAGACCCTTATCCGAGCATGCAGCCCGGCCGGTCAGGAAAGGAGGTGGGGATGAGCGAACGCATGTCGTCCCCCCCCCCCCCCCCCCCCCCCACCTTGAACCGTATCAGGCATTGTATGGTTCAGGACATGGGGGGGGGGGGGGGCGCTCACTTGTCCAGACCTCCTTTCCTGATGGGCCGGGCTGCGTGCTCGGGTAAGGGTCTGGTATTTTTTCAGCGTAGGGGTTCCCCTTTAAATCCATACCAGACCCAAGGGCCTGGTTTGCTCTTGGAGGAAGAACCCATGCCAAATTTTTTTTTTTTTTAATTTGGCATGGTGTTCCCCCTCAAGATTCATACCAAAGTGCCTGGCATTGGCAGGGATCCAGTTGGGATCCCCGTTCATCAAAGTAGGAAGAGTGTCGTGTTGCACTAGTGTGAAGTGAACCCAGCCTTACTGGCAGAAGGTGATCTAATGACAGGCTTCTGTTGAACAGAGAGAAGTACACATAGCAAAAGTCGCTGGTTCTTACTAAAATGACTAACTTTGGTTATATAAATACTAGGGCTGTCCCGATACCACTTTTTTAGGACCGAGTACAAGTACCGATACTTTTTTTTAAGTAGTCGCCGAATACCGATACCTTTGTTAAATGTGTCCCCAAATGCAGCCATGTATGTCCCCCACATATTGCAGCCATGTATGTCCCCCACATATTGCAGCCATGTATGTCCCCCACATATTGCAGCCATGTATGTCCCCCATATTGCAGTCATGACCCCCATATTGCAGCCATGTATGTCCCCCATATTGCAGCCATGTCCTGTCGCTCATACCTGTAGATATGATGCTGCTGCCGCATACCGCCGTTAATCCCCCTGCATTATAGCGTAGCGCGCATTACAAGCTTTCGTTCTGAATACTTGTAATGCCCGCGCCGCCATGTATAGACACTCCCCTTTTCGGGATTGGAGGGATCCTTCCAATCCCGAGCAAGGGGGAGTGTCTATACGCGGATTCGTGCATAGACACTCCCCCTTGCTCGGGATTGAACGGATCCGTCCAATCCCGAGAAGGGGAGTTTCAATACATGGCGGCGCGGGTATTACAAGTATTCAAAACGAAAGCTTATAATGCTCGCTACGCTATAATGCAGGGGGATTAGCGGTGGTATGCGGCAGCGGCGGTATGAGGGACAGGACATGGCTGCAATATGCGGGGGAGGGGGGGAGTATTCTATTTTGGTATCGGGGGTATTTGCGGGAGTAAATACTCTGCATCGGTCCCGATACCGATACTAGTATCGGTATCGGGACAACCCTAATAAATACCGAGCCTAGGGGCATTGTTGTTACCAAGTCCTGATAAATTGGTTTTAGTAAGCAGTCCCCAAGAAAGTTCATTGTATATTACCAGGATGTGTTATGTGGGGGAGGGGTGGATTTCTCACTTTTTATACTGTGAATCACCTCATGTTATGATAAACATAACCTATGATAAACATGTCCAAGCTATTTAGATATGTAAATAACCTGTCACTCAAAGCAAAAAGACAGAAACGGACTTTATAATTTGGCAAGTTTTTATCTGAAATTCTGTTAATTCTTACTGAACATTACAAGAGGATTACTCAGAGCTGGATTAACTGTGTGGCAAGACTGGGCATAGATGATAGGAAATCTTATACTCTACATTGTGACATCAAAAAAAAAAATATATATATTTTTTGGGGGGTTTACATCCACTTTAAGCATTGCTGAAATAATTAGTCCCTTGTTGATCATAGAGACACATTTCATCCTTTTGTATATGTGTTTTTATATATATTTTTCTTTCTTAAGGCATAGAAAATCTACCATGTGAGCTTCAACGAAATTTCCAACTCATGAGTGATCTGGATCAGAGGACTGAGGGTATGTGGTCTGAAATTGCATTTATGTTGTTGAAGGCCAACCACACCCAGGAATTTTTTTAACCTTTTAATTATTAGTCTGAAGAGTGTAGAACAAAAAAAAAAAGTACATAAGTGACTTTCCTGTGTGTTTGTACAAGCTGCTCTGAAGAGGTCCCCTGAAGTTGAGCAAAAAAAGATACACTTTTAGGAGTGTTGATCTGCTGGCAAGTGACATTCTGCAGTAGTTTCTTCAGCCTAAACATAGGTGAGTGTTGGCGCTACATTTTTACAAAAAGTGGCAACCACCCCAATTTATAGCCTTTACAGCAGGGGTGCCCAACCTTTTGAAAAGCTAGGGCCACTTAAGCAACTTGGTAACCAGTCGAGGGCCACAATGAGCAGAGCGTGCGGATGACGGGTCACGGCTACTCTATAGGCCCTCCGACCCACCCAGATGAAAGGGGAAAAATTCCCTTCTGTTTTTCGGATTGGAGGTAGGTGGGGGTAAACAGACATCTGTCGCTCTATAGAGGTAAATTGAGGATCCAATTTGGTTGGGCTGATCATTTGAAAAGGGCCTAAAACTGCTTCCACACGGATGTTCTGCAGTTTACCCACACCGCTGGTGCAGTATAGTGCTCCTGTGGGTCAGCTGAACTTTGCCATAGACTCCACCTGTGCCAAAAGGCGATGCTGTAGAGGAAGCATCGGTTTATGGCACTCTGCTCCGCAGCCACTTTCTTCCTCTGCCACTGTCCACCAGCTTTATTCACAACACTGATGCTGTGGTATGGCGGGTTGCAACCTGCAATCTGGGCTTGCCAACCCACCATTCCAGAGCAGGAGGTCGCGGGCCACATCTGAGGGCTCCGCGGGCCACATAGAAGGGCAACGCACATCACACTCAAGATTTCCCTGAACACTTGCAAAACAACCAAATTGAACCTGTTTAAAAACAGAGGGTTTTGTTTTCACACATTTGCAAATATATATGCAAAAGATGCTGTGCCCACGTCAAGACTTTGCCAGTAAACTGCAGTCCTAACACTTCCAGAGTGTCTGTCTTAAGTAGGAGCACATATAGTAGTAAAATAGATTAAGGGCAGGTGTGCCTAGAGGTAGTCATTGCGCCCTTAAAGTCACAGGAACATATGTGATGTCCAACAATGGCAGCGAAACTGCAGGGTTATTCAGGTGTATATTAGGCAGGTTTATTGGGATATTTGTAATGATATCATGGACTGTATGCATTGTATGAAGGCTATTTTCTTTTGGAACAGATAAAAAGAAAGAGATTGATGCCTTGGCTAGCGAATACATAAACAAAGTGCGAGAATTTACCCCTGAACAGAGAGTGCAACATTTACAGCGCATTCAAAACGCCTACAGCAAATGCAAGGAGTACAGTGATGATAAAGTGCAGTTAGCCATGCAGACATATGAGATGGTAAGTACCAGAGCAATGCTGTTAAAGTGCTGTGGCTATTAAAATTCTGGTAGTCAAAATATTGGCACCCCTGCATTTCTGTCAAACAGTGCACCTCTTCACCCAGAAAATTGTACAAATGTTTAGGCATTCTCATGTTTATTTCTTTTGTTTGTATTGGTATAAACAAAAAAGTGGAGACACAAGAAGCCAAATCTGACATATTCCACTCAAAACTCCAAAAATGGACTGGGCAAAATTTATTGGCACCTTCTCAGAATTGTAAAAAACCATTGCATTCCAAGTTCATGCAATGTGATGGTCCTGTAATTTGTAATTTAACTCACCTGGATCAATTAACTGACAATAAAGAAATCACACTGGTAACCCGTTTAAAAGAATTGACAATCTCAAGACTACAAGTCCATCTCCAGAGATCTTACTGTTCCTGTGTCAACTGTGCGCAACATTGTCAAGAGGTTTACGGCCTGTGGTACTTTAGCTAATCTCCCTGGATGTGGATGAAAGAGAAAATGTTGTTAAAGAAAGCAACAAAGGATTGTTCAAATAGTGGATTAAGAACCTCTATCAACTTCCAGGCAAATTCAAGTGGATCTTCAAGCACCGGGTACAAGTGTTTAAGCTCTCACCTGAATGAAAAGGGACGCTATGGTAGGAGATCCAGGGGGACCCTAAAAAAAAGTCAGATTGGAGTTTGCCAAAACATACCTGAGGAAGCCAAAATACTTTTGGTAGAATATGCTGTTGACAGACGAAACAGAATTGCAGCTTTTTGGTAAAGCCCATCATTCTACTGTTTTCAGAAAAAGAAATGAGGCCTTTTAGATAACAAAAATACAGTCTCTACAGTAAACATGGTGAAGGTTCACTGATGTTTTGGGGCTGCTTCAGGCACTGGGTGTCTTGACCATGTGCATGGCATTATGGCAACTGAAGATTGCCAAAGAATGTCAGAAAGTTGGATCACCCTCAGTGGTCATGAGTCCTACAGCAGGACAATGACCCAAAGAACATGTCAAAAAGCACCCAGAAATGGTTTAAGACAAAACGCTGGAGAGTACTGCACTGGCCAGCAATGAGTCCAGCTCTAAATCCCATAGAGCACCTGTGGAGAGATCTCAAAACGGCAGCTGGGAAAAGAAACCCTTCTAATTAAGTTGGCAAAAGAGTGGTCAAAAATCCCAATAGAGAGGGGTAAGAAACCCATTATTTGTAGGAAGCAAGGGGTAGCAACTATTAAATTGAGGGTGCCAATATTTTTTTCCAGTTCATTTTTAAATGTTTGTGTTGAATGTGTGAGATTTGGCTTTTTGTGTTCTATCAACACAAACCTAAGAAATATACATGGGAATGCCTAAACGTTTGTAATTGCAACAAGTTTCTGACAGAAATGCCATTATTTTTGGCCATGAAAGTGTGTGTGTGTGTGTGTGTGTGTGTGTGTGTGTGTGTGTGTGTGTGTGTGCACATGTATGTGTTTTTATTATTTAAAAAAAAAATATATATATTATAATATTCATAAAAAGTCCTTTCTAAGGCCCCTTTCACATTGAGGCGTTTTTCATGCGGTACAGCGCTAAAAATAGCGCTGCTATACCGCATGAAAAATCATGCCCTGTAGTGTTCAATGTGAAAGCCCGAAGGCTTTCACACTGAAGCGGTGCGCTAGCAGGAACGCTCCAAAAGTCCTGCTAGCCGCATCTTTACCGCGGTATAGGAGCGGTGTGTTCACCGCTCCTATAGCGCGCCTTCCCATTGGAATCAATGGGAAACCGCGGCAATAGCGCGGTAATACCGCCCGCAACGCGGGCGGTATTAACCCTTTTTCGGCCGCTAGCGGGGGTTAAAACCTCACCGCTAGCGCCCGAATATCGCGGTAAACACGACGGTATAGCGGCGCTACAAATAGCGCGGCTATACCGTCACCGCGGCTCCACGCCTCAATGTGAAAGGGGCCTAATATCAGACTCTCAGCGGACGTGTTCTTGCCTTACAACCAATTTAACTTCTACCATGTCTCTTAAGGTTGAATTTTAGGATCAATCCAACTAATCTTAAAGTGGTAGTAAAGTCCAACTTTTAACTTGTACTTCCAGGTGAGCCTATAATAAGGCTTACCTGTAGGTACTGTGAATATTTCCTTAACATGCATTGTTCGGCGATATCCAAATGGAATGCAGCTGATGACATCATAAAAGTGCCATCCCTTTAGAGCAGGGATCCTCAAACTACGGCCCTCCAGCTGTTGCAGAACTACAAGTCCCATGAGGCATTGTAAAACTCTGACATTCACAGACATGACTAGGGCATGATGGGAATTGTAGTTCCTGAACAGCTGGAGGGCCGTAGTTTGAGGACCCATGCTTTAGAGCTCCGTGCCGTGGCTGTGAGGTAGTTGCGGCTTGGCCATTCATACAACCGGAGCCCGCGCAGCTGGAGGACTTTGTTTTAAGGGAAGTATGCCAGCACATTTATAACAATAACTTGCTGGTCGGATAATTTTTTTTTTTTTTTTTTTAGGTGTTGAAAAGGGGGTGGGAGCAGTTTTAAGATTAGTTGGCAAGGCTACGTGAACCGCCGTCATTGTACATGGGCTGCTTTTAAGAGCTATTTGTGGTGCTTGCGACGCTGGAGCCGATGCTGACTGCTGCGGTGTCCGCTGGCCACCTGAGATCACTCCACAGAGAGCCAGAACGGGGATCTGTCAGTGTAAACGGTTAAAGCGGAGTTCCACCCAAAAATTGAACTTCCGCTTAACCCACTCCTCACCCCCTTACATGCCACATTTGGCATGTAATTTTTTTTGGGGGGGGGGGGGGAGTGGGGGCTTCAGGAGGAGTGGGACTTCCTGTCCCACTTCCGCCGAGGGGCTGGTTAGGCGATTAGCTTAATCACCTATCTTCAGCGCCTCCCTGTAGGCGATCGCCTAGGACACGTCACAGGTCCTAGGCGATCGCCTGTCCAATCGGACAGCGCCGCGCCATTTGTGCATGCGCAGTGGGTGCCTGGCCGTGAAGCCGAAAGCTGTCACGGCCGAGTGCCCACACTTACAATGAAGACGCCAGCCGGGGAGAAGAGCGGAGCCCCGGCCGGCGCATCGCTGGAACCCTGGAGCAGGTAAGTGTCTGTTTATTAAAAGCCAACAGCTACACTTTTCGTAGCTGCTGACTTTTAATAAACATAAAAATGGGCTGGAACACCCCTTTTAAGTAAAAAAATGTTTAGAGAGGGACTGAGTGTTCCTAGTGATTAGCAACAGCGATCTCTCGCTCCTCCTCCAGTCAGCTCCATCTCCTCACAGTTGAAAACACCTCCCTAGGGAACACTTAACCCCTTGATCTCCCTTTAGTGTTAACCCCCTCTCCTGTCAGTGACATTTACACAGTAATCAGTGCATTTTTATAACACTGGTCGCTGTATGAATGTCAGTGTCCCCAAAAAGTGTCAAGTGTCCGCTCTGCCTGACTCAAAAATCGCTGATCACCGCCATTACTAGTCAAAAAAATTATAGAAATTCTCCCCATTTTGTAGACGCTCTAGCTTTTACGCAAACCAATCTATATACGATTTATTGTGTTATTTTTGGTAAAAAAATAAAAATGTAGAATACATATTGGCCTAAACATATGAAGATTATTTTTTTTTTTTGTGTGTATATTTTATTGTAGTTTTTAAAAAAAATTGTGTGTATGTGTATAGAAATATGTTTTTTAAATACTACCAAAAGACAGCTCCTATTTGTGGGGGGGGAAGCGACGTCCAAACATCACTTCCGCCCTTAGCTATTAAAAGGACTTTTTCTTTTTATTGCAAATATGAGATTTGAGACCCTTTTTACCCCAGATGTCATATTTAAGGCCTCGTACACACGAGCAGACAGATTTGTTAAAATCTGTCTGTCCGACAGATTTGAACAAATCTGTCTGCTGGGATTTTGGTTTGCTCGTGTGTACACACGAGCAAACCAAAATCCCTGCCAGCAGACAGCGCGCTGACGTGTCGGTGACGTTGTCACCGCACCAGGAAGTAAAACACTTCCGCGCATGCGTCGAAACCATTCGGCGCGTGTGTGAGAAGACATGTCTGCTGGTTAGCATACTAACCAGCAGACATGTCGGGCGGACGGGTTCCCAGCCGACAGATTTAAAAGCATGGCACCAGTTGGTGTCACATGCATGATTAATTGGGGGTGCTTTGGATACTCTGATCAATTTTGATTCCCCCCCTCCACCAATTAGAATTCTTTATTCCCTTTTTTTTAAAGGTGGATAAACACATCAGACGGCTAGATGCAGACCTGGCACGATTTGAAGCTGATCTCAAAGACAAATTGGAAGGAGCAGAGTTTGACAGCCCATCTGGACGTGGAATAAAAAGCAAGTGTTTATTCTTTTTTTTAATATGCTCCTCGTCTTATACCAGATCTGCATGATGGGTTATTCTTATTTCAGTACATAAAATGTTTCTTTTTTTCTTTGCAGAGAATCGATCACAAAAAGACAAACGAGGTTCCAGAGGCCGTAGGGTATCAGAAGAGGACACTGTAAAGAAGAAGAAATTAAAAGGAGGGTAAGGAGATGTCAGGAGCAACAGATCGAGCACACAAATGAATTCAAAATATTTAGCCATGTATGAAGTGCAAAGAACTAGTGCATACCTCTTTACCAATAGAGATGTAGAGGATGCTATTGCTGACCACCTTCTGGACATACCAGGTGCCTGGTTGTTCTGATGTAATTACTTTAAACCATTTACCAGACATTAGTAGGAAGTGGGTGATGTGTGACAATCCACATGATTGCATTGGATGGTACTTTTTACTGATATATGAGCAGACCTAAAGTGTTAAAAAAAAACTGTTCTGGGAAACAGCCAGTGGAGGCCTTTTGGCTCCTGAAAATGCCTAGCTTTTTCTGACTAAGATACTTTATTGGGCACGTTCACCTTTTTTCAGCTTTCAGCGCTTTCACAGTTTTTATTTAGCGTAAAACTCAAATTGAGCCCACACATAGCCATACTCTAGATTAAATAACTCTCTCAGCGATCTATTACACCATAGCAGACTATTCGATGAGAGCCTTTAGGGGTGCATCTCCCACCGCCACATATATGAAATATCCTACCAGGGAGTGCCATCACAGAGCCCACCCTCTTACCCGGGACACCCTTCCTATACACCATATTTAAGAGGGTCTCCTGTGAAGTGGCCACCACAGCTTCCAGCAAAGTAGTTGCATTGCGAATCTGGGGAAACAATCGCCAGTGTAGGAAAGACAATTAGGAGGCAAAATAGTAGAAATGCAAGTCCAGGAAGGCTAATTTACAGTACAGCCATGAACACTCTGGGGGAGCGAGAGCCCCACAGAAAACCACCCATCAATGGAGTCTATGCCCCTGAAAAGAGGTCGACCGATATGGGTTTTTCTCTGGCCGATGCCGATATTCAGAAATCGCTGCGGCCGATTTATGATGCCTTTTTTTTTTTAGCCGATATGTTAGGCCGATTTCCCCCCCCCCCCTTTCATCTCATAAAATCTAACAGTTAGACCCCTTTCACACTGGGCGTTTTCAGGCACTTTTGGGCTAAAAATAGCACCTGTAAAGTGCCTGCAAAACTTCTCCCCTGCAGTCTCAGTCTGAAAGCCTCAGTGCTTTCACATTGAGGTGGTGCGCTGCCTTGCGGCTTCACTTCCTGGTTCCCTACTGTGCATGCGCGAGACGCGCTGCGCAATCCCACTGGTCCCTGCTGTCTTCTGGGACCTGTGCGTCTCCCAGAAGAAAGTAGGGGGCCGATTAAGCACCAGATGTGGTGTAGGTCACCACAGTCACCGCAGTGATCTATGCCCGGAAGAGGGAGCATATACCTGGGATTACACAGGTATCTGCCCCCCTTCCCCCCGAAAGGTACCAAATGTGACACCAGAGGGGGGATTTGGAAAAGCGAAATTTCCATTATTAGGGCTCTTTCACACGGTGCGGTTTCGTAATGGACCCGCTCCGATAGCCCGTTTGCTCAGTGGGGATCCTCCGTAAAATCCCCGCTGAGCTGGCGGCTGACAGGGCAGTCCCCGCACACTGTGCAGGGACTGCCCTGTCTCTTCTCCGCTCTCCCCTATGGGGAATTGGATGAATACGGACCATGGGCCAGATTCAGGTAGATGGGAGCATCTTTGCTCCAGAGTAACGCTTCTCATTTGCGTTACGCTGCAGAAATTTTAGGAGCAAGTGCTGTCATTCACGAAGCACTTGCTCCTAAAGTTGCGGCAGCGCATCGCAAATGAGCCGGCGGAATTCAAATTGGGCGGGTACGGGGCGTGTAGTATTAAAACGAAGCGCGTTCCCGCCGCGAACGTACTGCGCATGCGTCGAGTGTCAAAACATCCCCGTGCGCATGCTCCAAATTCTGTGAATGAACGTCAATGACGTCACATTCCCATTCATGAACGTTTTACGCAAGCGACGTTTTTTTTTTTTTTTTTTTCCGACGCGATGACGACGCCTATACCTAACATAGGATACTCCAACCCCATGTAGGTATAACTATGCGCCGCGTATCCCGTCCGGAAACGTCGTACCGTCACTGCGTCGCGCCGGAATGCGATCGTGAATTGCCGATTTCCGCTCATTAACATATTTTTTGAGCGGAAATAGGCGGGAACGCCCCCGGCGCCATTTTTAAGTTGAAGTAACGATGCGATGGCGAAACTCAGTTACGCTGCTCGCATCGGAGCTTCAACCCGGCGTTTCTTGTTTTCTGGTTACAGAAAACAGAAACGCCGGCTTAAAGTCACAGTTAGGCTGGCGGATCACTGGATCCGCCAGCCTAACTGTTCCTGAATCTGGCCCCATGTGTCCGTATTCATCCGATACGTTACGCCAGACGGAAGAAAAATAGGGTTTTCTTCCATCTGGAAAACCGGATCCAGACGGAGGCGGGTGATTACGGACGTTAGCAGATACTCATCCGCTAACGACCGTGATCCCATAAGGCACCATTCTAAGTCCGTAAACAAACTTATAAAAAGCGGACCGTTCGTCCGCTGGTGTGAAAGGGCCCCTAAGGGCTAACGGCCGTGATCCCATAGGGCACCATTCTAAGTCCCTAAACGGACTTAGAAAAAGCGGACCGTTCGTCCGCTGGTGTGAAAGGGCCCTTTCACACCAGCGGATGAACGGTCTGCTTTTTCTAAGTCCGTTTAGGGACTTAGAATGGTGCCCTATGGGATCACGGCCGTTAGCGGATGAGTATCCGCTAACGTCCGTAATCACCCGCCTCCGTCTGGATCCGGTTTTCCAGACGGAAGAAAACACTATTTTTCTTCCGTCTGGCGGAACAGATCGGATGAATACGGACACACGGTCCGTATTCATCCGATTCCCCATAGGGGAGAGCGGAGAAGAGACAGGGCGGTCCCTGCACAGTGTGCAGGGACCGCCCTGTCAGCCGCCATCTCAACTGGGAATTTACGGAGGATCCCCGCTGAGCAAACGGGCTAACGGAGCGGGTCCATTGCGGATCCGCTCCAAGTGAAAGAGCCCTTACATTTAAACACAACAAGCCTCCAATCAGTGCACTTTGTATGTGTAATTTAGATATATAAAACAAAATTATAATAAATATATATATATATATATATAATATATATATATATATATATATATATATATATATATATATATATATTTAATACACAAAAACGGGTAATGAAAACTTTTGGACGAAAAAAAATAGGCTAACTTTACTGTTTCGTTTTTTTATTTGTTAAAGCATATTTTTTCCAAAAAAAATGCGTTTTTTGAAAGACCGCTGCGCAAATACCGTGTAACATTAAATATTGCAGCAATCGCTATTTTTTTTCCTAGGGTCTCTGCTAAAAAAAATATATATAATGTTTGGGGGTTCCAAGTGATTTTTCAGCAGAAAATACAGGATTTTTACTTGTAAGCACCAAGTGTCAAAAAAGATTTAGCCTTTAAATGGTTAAACTGATAACTCTCCTACATGGAGTTCAGTTAATTGATAAGTAGCAACATTGTATATCTTTTCTCAAAACTTGGCAGGCTGCCCAGAGACAAGTCTCCTCTACTGGAAACTTCAGGCAACTTGCATTGAACTTCTATTACAGAAGCTTTTTGCAAGTCGCGCTGCTGAAATTTAAAATCGGCTTTCTTACAGCACAAATCATCCGATGCCGATTTATTAAAAAACGCCAAATATCAGCTGATATATTGGTCGACCTCTACCCCCTGAAGACCTGTTTTGACACAAAAACGGGGAGTTTGAGACTGTACAAAAAAATAATTTTAAATAGATTTATTCGATCCATAACCGTAAGTGGTAAAGTCTGCCATTTTTGTACCTTTTCCCGAAAGGCCCCTATAAACGGTGCTAAATTTGCCTCCAAAAATGTATAAATGGGGAGCTGCACTAGGATCCTCAATTATTTGAAAGATCCAGACAATGGAATGGGGCAATCTTCATAGTCACCAAATTCTTGGATCAGCCTCAAGGCCACCAAGAGTGAGGGACCTGGGTCCTGTTAGTATAATGGCATGTCACCCACATATAATGAGACGCATTTCTCCAACCGCCCCACCCGAAGGCCGGAAAAGGTAGTACTTGACCGAAACCTGGCAGCGAGGGGCTCTATGGCTAGAGTAAATAGAAGGGGTGTCAGTGGACACCCCTGCCTAGTACCACAGAAAATATGAAAGGGCTTGCCGAGATAATGCCATTTATGCATAATGTCACCATTGGTTCAGTGTACAGATAAAGACAGAGCCAAACCCATAGGATTTCAACACATGGAATCAGTAAGGCCACTTCACTGATTCAAATGCCTTCTTGGTATCTAAGGAGGCCACTACTCTTGCCTGGAAGTTGTAATGCCGAGCCTGAAGGTTTTTCAGAGTCTCCTGACATTCATCTGGGCGCATCTACCTGGAATAAATCCTGTTTGATCTGCATTAATAAGTTTTAGGATGACTTTTAGGGATCAGAACCACCAGAGGTAGCAATCTACCATCTGCTCTTGCTCCTACCACTGCAAGGGAAGACCATCAAGACCGGAGATTTCCAAGGAGCAAAAGAGTGCTTTCACACTTTGAATGACAATTGAATGGTCATGCAACACTGTATCCATATGAAATATTGTCTTTTGATGGTATTTAAAGCGGATGTCTGCTGAAAAAAAAAATAATTAAAAGTCAGCAGCTACAAATACTGCAGCTGCTGACTTTTAATATTAGGACACTTACCTGTCCTGGAGTCTAGTGCCGTTCGCAGCAGAGGACGAGCGATCGCTCGTCACTCTGCTGCTTCCCCCGCCATCCTCGGTGAGGGAACCAGGAATTGAAGCGCTCCTGCTTCACTTCCTGGGGAAAAAAAGGGAAAGGACTCCAGCAAGTCTGTTTACATGTGATCAGCTGTGACTAGACATAGCTGATCAGATGGTAAAGGGCCACTGTGATTGTCCCTTTACCCTGATCTGTGATCAGTTGTGTCCAAAGCAGGGGGTGGGGTTCTAGGAGGAACTGGACGACTGCGCTTTAGCTGTCTTTCGGCGTGTGCCCCCCCCCTTCTTGTAAAGATTAGCTGTGTGTGTTTTGTTTTTTTCTTGTTTATTCTTGTATTATGACCACTAAACACCTATTTTGTATCATGTAATTTTTTTTTTTTATCTTGCAGTCCAGCATTCTCAGAGGCAGTATTGTCTGTTCATCCTTGGCACTGGGAAAAAGGCATGTCACAGCTGTCTCTTGTTCGGAGCCAGATAGAGCCGCACAACAAACAAGCCTTCATTGAGCCCGATCTATCTGCCATCCCAAACTAACATTGAACCCAGTGCCAGGCAGGCACTACTGGGGTAGGAGGCCATTTGTGTCACCACCATGGTGTCTTACTATGTGGTTCAGCGTGATCCAGCATGCCCCATGTACAGGCACTGATCCTGATCTGACCTACTTTTAACCATAGTATGTAAGATTACTTCCCCAGCACTTTGGGTTTCCAATTTTATTTTCCTGTCACAGATTTTCCAATCAAGATTGCAACAACAGGAAGATCATATATTTATTTATATTTTTCTACACTTACTTTTGGGAAACTTTGAATTGTTTGATTAAACACAGTTTAAAACTGAAGTGTTGCTATTCAGTAAATAACCATCACCATTATTGTGAATGAGGTTTCTGTAGTCACAGTTCTATCGGTTGGGACCACCGTTTCCAAGACTAATACTGCATGGTTTGATCGGGCATGGCATCCTGCCTAAACCAGCACATGAAGTTTGCTACCATTTCTATTCATGTGGTCAATTTTTTTGGTCATAATTCTTTTTGGAGCCATAAGAACACCATAATCATCATGCTTTGGGGGTGTTTTTCTTGGGACAGGGCGACTGCACTGTATTAAGGAGAGGTTGATTTTGCGAGATTTTGGGCAACAACCTCTGTTTTTGAAGATGGGTCGACAACCAATGGTAACCAAGGAGTTCTGTAATATCAAGGTTCTGGCGTTAGCCAGTCTTTTTTTTCAAACTCTGTGTTTCTCAGCGACAGCCCAGAAACCTGACTGATCTAGAGAAGATCCCAAAATCCATGTGTGTGCAAACCTGGTGGAAACGTTTGACCTCTGTAATTTTGTACCATATTAACATTGTGTGGCAGCTGTATCATACAAATAAATAGTTTAAAAAATCATACACTGGAATTTTTATTTTTTGATTATGTCTCTCACAGTGGACATGCACCTAAACAATGGATTTCCAAGTGGGAGAACTTGCACTGTTCAAGTGTAGCTGATCAGATGGTAAATGGCCACTGTGAACCCTGATCTGGATCAGTTGTGTCCATGGGGTTCTATGGACGACTGCGATTTAGCTAAAGATTAGCTGTATTGTATTGCGACCACTAAACACTGTATTAATTTCTTGCAGTCCAGCATTCTCAGAGGCAGTATTGTCTGTTCATCCTTCTGATGTCCTTGATATGCCCGTAGACCCCAACGAACCCACCTACTGCTTGTGTCACCAGGTGTCCTATGGAGAAATGATTGGCTGTGACAATCCAGATCTAATTCAAACTTGGAACGCTATAATCCTGGCAGAAATATGTAGTCGCCTAGGCTAAGAAAACAATTTCCTCGGTTTTTAGCTTATTGTGCATATATTGGAGACAAAGGCCTACTGTAAAACAAAGCTATGTTACTCTGACTGCCAAACACGTACAATATGCAAAAACGTAATGGCATAGCTGAAAGAGGTGGCAAAAGGCCTACCTAGTTCTTGATTTGTCAGATACTTGCAATATTTATAAATGCTCACCACCCTTTGAACATTACTTTGTGAAATTGTTAACTGGTTTTAGTGAAGTTGGTGCACTTAAGTCTTTACATTTTTTAGGAGCTTCACAGCGCCATGGTAGTTTATTGAAAACTACAAGCCGACAGCCGCAAAGACTGCCAGACCTTGTAGTCCTCCATTTACAGAGGACTGTAAATGAGTGATGTGACCAGGTGGGCAGAGCCCCACACGGCCACCTCTCTTTTTTTAATTGTAGCAGCAGACATGGGCATAAAATTCCTGGCTTGCTGTCGCAGTGGGGATTCGGGGGGGGGGGGGGCGTTGCAGGGAACAGTGCATTCATTATATGTTGCACACTGAATATAGGTGTAGCCTGTTCTAAAAGGTTAACTTATTCTTTCAATGTGTGAAAGAAGCATTATACCTCAGAAAGGGGAGGCAAGGAGCTTTGTACCTACCCTTTTAAACCAGTGTGTGTGTGTGTGTGTGTGTGTGTGTGTGTTTTTTATTTTTAATAACAATGTATTTCTGGAACGCTTAACAATATATAACTTTACATTTACATTTCTAGGTTCTGTCCCCGCTGTACCCAGGAACGGAGGAAATGATTACAGCACTTGTATCCGTTATAAAATTTGTCTCCTTTTGTGTTAAATGTTTTATGTATCACCCCTGCCATTTGTCTTGCTACTGGTCTGCCTCCTTTCAAAAGCAGAAGGCAGCAAGTCAGGTTGTGCTCAGTGTACAACCATTATTTTGGGGGAGAGTATTGATTGCACTTTGGGATTGGTACTGTTGTTTGTACAAGTTTAATTTTACATACATTGTGTCAGTTATCCCATTTTTATTCTCCCCCCCCCCCCCCCCCAACAATGTTTTTACATTAACTTATACTGGATGGACTAAACTAACTTGGTGTACACTTGTGTGAAAGATTAGATGAGTGCTTCTCATGCAACTTGGTTGATATGATTAGCTTAACAGACCATTTCTGGGAAGAGTTTAGTGCTCTAATATAATTTCTAAGATGCACCTCTCTACTGGAGTTAAAGCCCCTGTTTTATTAGGATTCCACAAGTTAGTAACACAAAGGGGGCACAACCTCCAGCAGACCCGTTGTCCTATAGTGCATTCAGTGTTGATTTTCTGATGAAACGCATCTAGCTTAGAGATGTGCTTTAAAGTGAACCTCACCTGGTGCGCATGGGAATTCCGTCAGCTTCAGCATGGCCAAATTTGTGCAGTGAACTGTATAGGTCCGGGCAGGCAGGTAAGTAGCTTTAATGCAGAAGAGTCAAAGCATGTCTTATCTGCATTAAAAATCCTGCCTGTCCACCAATTTTCGTTATCTAGCATAAAGTTCCACTTTAAGAACTGAGTTGTCAGATTCCCCTGTAGAAAGGTGTTAATAATGTAAATGTATGCAATGTGCTGAAATTTTAAGATTGCAAAAAAACGCCTGTCCCTTAATCCACATATTCATTGAATGAAAATTGTACTGTACATATAATTATTTAAAAAAAATATGTAAATATAAGCAGGTACTTTTAATCAGAAGATCCATTTTGTATCCTCGGCCCACGTGCATGAACTAGGTGCAGCCATTACATCAGTGTGTTGAAAAAATTTAAAGTAGGGGGTACCTGGCAGCCTACTTGGGTTGAAGTTGATCTTCTGGAAGGGACCTTTTTTAGATGTACCTCTTTTGCTAAACCTTGCATGTTGCAAAGTTCTCATTTCATTTTTAAAGTGGAAGAAAAGCCTAAAGTGCTGTACACACGAATGGAGTTTCCGATGGAAAAAGTCCGACTGACTTTTTCCATCGGAAATTCCGACCGCGTGTATGCCCCATTGGAAATTCCAATGAATTCCATCAGTGTTTACATAGAGAGCATGTTCTATGTTACTCGGATGAGAATTTGGTCGGACAAAGGTCCAATCGTGCGTACAGGGCATAAGTCTAACTCTCCCTTAAAATGCCCCCCCCCCCCCTATCTAGCCCGTATATATAAAAAAAAAAAAAGGTTATTTGCCTTTTTTATTTTATCTGCTCTGGTCTTGTGATCCTGCAGCTCTTGCTCAGGGATTGGTCTACAATGGCTAGGAATTCTGGGAGCTGTGACATCTTCAATGTGGTTCCATGGCCCAGCCATTGTCGGTGCTCCCTGCAGCAGCCACTCGCTGATGCAGGGCGGCTAGAGCTCTGAGATCATGTAACCAGGGTGGATTAATGTTATACAAGTAAGGCTTAATGTACACGGGAAGTTTGTTGTGCCGCGTTTACATTTTTAGAAGGTGTGTGTGTGTGTGTGTGTGTGTGTGGTGGTTTTATTTTTTTCAAAAATGCCTGTAAACAAAGTGCGGCTAAACACGAGTTACCACGTTTACAAGCTGTTATAGGCATTTGGCCTTTTAAATGCCTCAGAACATCCGTCCTGAACGCATTTTTTTTTTTTTTTAACTTTCCAAAAAAAAGCTTCTAAACGCAATTGCCTAGAAAGGACTATAAATGACCCTGTGTACATGTACTGATAAGATAACAGAGGAGAGGTTCAGGGGCAGCTAAAAAAAAACACCCAAATGCTCCTAAACATCCGTTTACCAGCAGCAGTTTACATGAAGATAGTTGAGGGGGGACATTTTAAGAAAAAAAAAGTTAGATTTAGACTTTTCTTTCACTTTAAAGTACGTACAGTTGTCCTTTTTCAATCTAAACCATAATTTTTAAGTTTTTTTTTCACTGCTACAAGAAAATGTTAAAGCCCAACACCATCTAAAACTTGTTTTTGGTTAACTCGAAGAAGGGGATTATAGCCTCTGTCAGATTTTCATTGCCACCCGTGTCTCTTTGCGGGAGATGTCACCTCGTTTTCTGTCTTGGGGACCAAAAAGGAAATTAGGAGATCGCCCAGCAGGGACAAAGACCACAACAAAAACCTGAAAAAACTTCTCCACATTCACCACTCTACTTAACAGTGTTCTTTGCTTTCTATTACCCCATATGAGAGAGCTTGCACATATCCTGTTCTGGTGACTGTGCAGGAAGAGAGAAAAATCTTCGAAATGGTTACAGAAACACCATTTTATTCCTTCTCGGTTGTCCAAAACAAATTAATGGTGAAAAAAGTTTTGATTGAAGTTGTGCTTTACATTTTTTTTTGTGCTTTACATTTTTGTGCTTTACATTTTTATTTTTTTTGCTATAAAATCTGTTTTGGGAAAGGTGTACTCATTCCACCTGTTCTATGAATCGTCCTCGTCCTAATTTTAAGATGAATTTTGTGTATGAATTCTGAGTGTTCATTTAAAAGACTAGCTACCAGCCTAACATGTATTAAGATAAGTTGCTTGGTCAGTGTACAGGTACCATACCCAGCATATAGAAGCCTTTCTGTTGATTCTTGGTAAGTTGTTTAGTGTAATTTTCTAATGCCTGGTACACATGATGAGAAAATCTGATAAAAAAATATTGCTTTTCAATCGATCGTACGATAATCTGATAGTTGGTACACAGCTTTCTAGAGCTGAACGTGACCGTTCGTGCAAAATTAAGTGACAAATGACACATTACTTCTGAAGTTGTCTTCTGTTGTATGATCATTTTTGTCACTTTAGTAACCAATATTGTTTTTTCAATATGAGACTAACATGCAAAAAATCCTCCAAAAAACATAATTCATCCAATATTCTCATTGTGTGTACAAGGCTTTAGAATTATCCAGTTAAAGCCAAAAATTTCTGTCCCAGGTATATCGCAGAGTGTTGTGGGTACATGGTCATATAACTGTGTTCAATTGTAAACCCATGACATGAGTATAAACAAGTGATGTGTGCTGCTATTGTTGACCTAGCTCTGCTGGGCAATATAACTGCTCTGTAGAGCTTAAGCACTGCTTGTTTTCTTTCAGTGCTTATATGTTGAAACTAAGGGTCCTTTCACACGGAGCGGACCGTTTTTCGGTCCGCTCCATGTGTGTCCGTCCGCTCAGCGGGGGGTCCCGCTCAGCTGTCGGCGGACAGGGCAGTCCCCGCACACTCTGCAGGGACCGCCCTGTCTCTCCTCCGCTCTCCCCTATGGGGAATCGGATAAAAACGGACCGTTTGTCCGTCTTCATCCGATCCGTTTCACCGGACGGAAGAAAAATAGGGGTTTCTTCCGTCCGAAAAAACGGGTCCAGACGGACGCGGATCTTTGCGGACGTTAGCGGATGCATCATCCGCTAACGGACGCGACCCCATAGGCGTCCATTACAAGTCCGTAAACGGACTTGTAAAAACGGACGAACAGAGGCGGACATGTAAAAGGGGCCTAAACCAGACAGCAATAAAATGCATATTTTAACCATGTCAAAATATGCATAATGGATCTTAAATGGCATAATGGTGTCCCTTTTTATGTTATGATGTGATTATAAACGCCGTAGATGATCACAACTTGGTATAGTTAACTATAGAGAGTTAGAGCCAAAGAATACTTAAAATAAATCCAATTCAAGATATATTTTAAACAAAAAATACATATATAGAGAAATAGATGATGAATACAGATTATGTTTTAATTCTACAAATCCTCAAATGATTCTCTTTGCTGCTGGGGTTTAGGTTGAATTGCCCTTTAAAGTGGCAATTTTTACTTCTAAATGTAAATACATAAAAAAAAATAAAAAAATGAAGTATAACTAACTATATGGAGATATGATTATATGTATAAATGTGGTGTTACTGAGAGAATCCTACTGAATGAAGAACTTTAATATATGAATTTTTAGGATTGGTTACATAGATGTTTAATCGTTTTTTAGACGTGCCAGTTGAATTTTGGGCTGGCTGCACAGCCATTGGGAGTTGCACACTTGTGCCTGACATTAGCAGATTGTGGTCTTCTGGGCTTCTTAAATATTACCATCCCAGAATACTGGCAAGCCTTATTATATCAGACGGAGGCACAAGTCACAGATTTTTACTTTTTAATTTTTTTTTGTCTCCCAAAGCTCCAGATGCTCAGTAATGTAGCAATGTATTTTTCTAATCTATAACTTCAATAGTTCACATATGTGGGCATCAAGGCATATTCTAAGGGACATCTTGAAACCCTGTATTCCCCTGTGCTTTCCCGGCAGATTATATGTGCTTTAAAAGTAGGGGTGCACCAAATGGAAATGTTGGTACTGAAAACAAAAAGGTAGGATAAACTTGTCTGAAAATGACAGTTAAAAAAAAAATATATATAATATATTTTAATATCACTAATTTAAATGACTACGAATTTGTCAGCCATTATTGGCACATTATAGCGCAGGAAAAGTTCAAGAAAAATGCATCCCTTTTTAAACTCTATATGTCTTCACACTGGTTGGTTTGACTTCCATTGTGGTGTTGAAAAAAATTCTGCTTGCTGCATTTCTGATCAATTGAACCCCCCCCCCCCCCCCTTTGAAATGCATTGAAAACGCAGAAAGAATCCACGTATAAAGGATTAACCACTTAAGGACCGCCTACTGCACATTTACGTCGGCAGAATGGCACGGCTGGGCACATCAACGTATATATACGTTGGTTTTAGTACCCAGCCGTGGGTCGCGGGCGCGCGCCCGCGACCCTGTCCGAAGCTCCGGGACCGCGGGATTCGCGGACCCGATCGCCGCTGCAGTGCGGCGATCCGTCCCTGGAGCGGAAGAACGGGGAGAGCCGTGTGTACACACGGCTTCCCCGTGCTTCTCTGTGGCCGGAGCATCGATCGCGTCATCCCTGTAATAGGGGGACGCGTTCGATGACGTCACACCTACAGCCACACCCCCCTACAGTTGTAAACACATTAGGGCACACATTCCCTACAGCGCCACCTGTGGTTAACTCCCAAACTGCAACTGTCATTTCCACAGTAAACAATGCAATTTAAATGCATTTTTTGCTGTGAAAATGACAATTGTCCCAAAAATGTGTCAAAATTGTCCGAAGTGTCCGCCATATTGTCGCAGTCACGAAAAAAATCGCTGATCGCCGCTATTAGGAGTAAAAAAAAAATAATAAAAATGCAATAAAACTATCCCTTATTTTGTAAACGCTATACATTTTGAAAACCAACCGATAAACGCTTATTGCGATTTTTTTTTTACCAAAAATATGTAGAAGAATACGTATCGGCCTAAACTGAGGAAAAAAAATGTTTTTTTATATATTTTTGGGGGATATTTATTATAGCAAAAAGTAAAAAATATTGCATTTTTTTTTAAATTGTCGCTCTATTTTTGTTTATAGCGCAAAAAATAAAAACCGCAGAGGTGATCAAATACCACCAAAAGAAAGCTCTATTTGTGGGAAAAAAAGGACGCAAATTTTGTTTGGGAGCCACGTCGCACGACCGCGCAATTGTCTGTTAAAGCGACGCAGTGCCGAATCGCAAAAACCCCTTGGGTCATTTGCCAGCGTATTGGTCCGGGTCTTAAGTGGTTAATGAAGTTTTTTTAACGTTTTTGCGTCCCATTTCCTATGAAAAACACACCAAGCATGGTAAAATTGTGTGCATTTTTGGTCCCTTTTTCTCTTATCTGCGATAACGCCATTTTCAGCGGCCAAAATTTTGGGGCATGTCTAAAATTATTATTTCTAATACCTGTAAAAGCCTCTCGTTTTGTGTAGACACCCAAAAGCCTTGAAACAGCTGCAGGGTGCTGTCATCTTGAATGTGATGTCAACGGACTCTACAGTATTCCCGTTCATTTTTTTTTCCTGGCACTACATAAAAAGCTATGTAATGAGGGTAGAGGAAAAGGCACCTGGCCAGCAGAGACCTAAGGGCTCTTTTACAAAGACGTGTCCGTGTACGGTTTCCACTTTGCTCAGCAGAAATAGCTCCGTTGATCCCAGCTGAGCAGGCAGATGACAGCTCCATATCTGCACACTGCAGGGACGGACCTGTCGGAGTGCCGCTCTCCTCTATGGGAGATTGGATGAAGACGGACCGTAGAGTCCATTGTCAGCCGACATGTCAACGATGACATCCGTTGCTCCATAGACCTGCATGGAGCGTCCGTTCAGGTCCGCCCATGTGAAAGGGGCCTTAGACTTTCCCAGAAGATGAGAGGGTTATGATGTGCAAGGAAGGGGACTGTTTTAGGAAATGGACTCTTCCTGGAATTGTCAAAATTTCTATCAAGTTTAAAGGCACATTGCATGTGAATACAAATAAGTTATGATGAAGGAAAAATCCAGCAAGTAGGCATTTTAAAAATTTGATGTTTCTGTGCTTTTACCTGCAATTGATTTAAGTTGGGTCTTTAAAAGTAGAACAACAATGCTTTGTGAAAGTCCATTGCACATGTATTAACTGTGGTGGTATTTACCGTTCACCAGAGAGATAAATGGCGCTCCTCCCTACATGGTTCAGAGCACAGGGGTGTTCAGGACATCGAGCTGCATTTAAAAATAAAATGCACTTATGCCAAATGTTTCAGATCCCAATATTGTTATAAAAAATAAATAACGTTTGTAGATCTTCCACAAATTATATGAATCCGCTATAGAAAGAAATACTTTTAATATATATGATGATTATATAGTAGAATATATTATGTCTCTGTATGACAGAGGAGATGTCTAGTCACAAAAGCCATTTTCTAGTCCAGATTCTACTTCCACACCTTTTTTGTGTTAACAGTTATAAGAGCTGTACTACTCTTTTTAAAACACAGCATAGCAGCTACAGTTTATTATATTACTCAGAATATATGCATGCTTATAGTAAGTTTTTGTGTTACCAGGAAAACCGCTTTGCTCTCACTGTATGGTGTATCTGTATTGTCCAGTTTAGAATCAGCCACAGAGTTCTGGTTCAGTGAAAATACAACAGAGGTAATCTGAACTTGGTTCAATGTCTGAACACAGATGAACATTTTTTATTGCTTTTCATTGTGATAATCCACTGCTTTTTCACAAATTTTGTAGGGGAGGATGACTCTTGTGTTGCAGTTTACAACTGCAACCTAACAGAAGTCGCAGTAAATGTACATATTTTATGCCTATGTCTAGCAGTGCATCACATCCTATTGTGACAAAATGTAGGCAGAATGGAGAAGGAATGGCCATGCAGTTTGCCTTCTCAAACCTAGTTTCAGGTCCTAACTGCTGACTAATGCCTTGTTTCCACTGATCGGTTCGGGTCAGTAAATTTGGAGCGGTTAGAATGGGACCGGTCTATTCGCGTGAGCGTTTCCACTGCAAATCGGACCGTCGGGGACCATTCAGGGTTTAGAAAAAATTCCTAGCGCGTCCACCAATCAGTGAGATGTATTTGTAGGTCTGCCCTAATGGAACCGTTCCATTCTCTCTGGACCCACATGAGAAGCAGGACCCTTGCTGGTGCGGTACGGTTTGCTTTTATGACACGCTTTCATAATGGAAACACCCAAAATAGCATACCGTACCGAACCGATCCGCTCAGTGGAAACCAGGCATAACATGATCACTTTTATAAGCCCAAGAGCAATGTGCAAAATGTAGTAACCTCAAACAAAGTAGAAATCTCTTTATTAGGATTCAACTCAACACTTAAAAATGTGGTTGCTGATGATTGTAGTATAGAATTTGACCTATTTTATTAAAGCACATGGAAGAAAACATGCCTTTTGCTCATAGCAACCAATCTTGCATATTAGCGTAAGAGAAAACAATCAAGCCTGTTTTGATCAAAACTATTAGGGTGGCTCACTACTTCTAAAGTGTATCTAAACTACAATTGAAAAAAAAAAATATATATATATATATATATATATAATCGTAATGTCCTCGGGAAGTGGTGGCTTCATTTTTTTTTTTTTGTAATACTTTATTTTAACTTGACAATCACTTGCATTCTATCCTAGGGTGGTAAGCATACTGAGCAGCATTGTCACTCTATCACAGGGAGTGTGTTAGGACTATGTAACACGTCGTCCTCTTCTCCATAAAGAGGGGAGGTGTGTTTTTTATATATTTTTTGCACTTGTTGAACAAATATATTTAAAATGCTATATTTAACAGCAAGAAGGAGAAAATTTGTGATATTTATTGTTCTAGTTTACATACACTTCAAGGAGTGCAAGTGTCCTCCCTCCAAAGAATATGCAAATTTAATGATTTTTTTATTGTGTGCAAGGAAGGCTAGCTGCTTCCCAATATTTACCATAAAGACACTCAGTTTGGCAACCCAAAATAGACTTCCAGCAGTTAATTGGACCAGTAGGGTTACCAAAAGGGTGGTAATAGGTTCTACACATTGCACCATGCTCTGACCTTTTCAAATAAAGTGCGATCTCTTATGCTTTTGCAGCTTCAAGTGTTTTATCTTTTGAACCACAAGCTCACAAGATTGCCCCCCCACCTTTTCTTTTTATCTGCCTCCTCCTGTTTTATATTTATGCGTCTTGAGCACAAAGATGATTTCTGGATTCTAGAGAACTATGCAGACAGTGAATCAGAGCTGTTGTATCCCAGACAAACCTGAATATGGATGTTTTCAATTAAAATGTACAGAAGGATGCTGCAGGTTGTGAAAGCTGTAGTATGTACGCACAAGACAATAGATTGTTCCTATAAGGGCTGGAAAAGTCCTATATTTTTTTTTTTTTAACTGCAAACGTATTAACCACTTTATGTCCATTTGTGGTATGCTTACCGTTACATGTCCTTTTGAAATCTCAGACATATAGTGCGGGATTTACTAAAACTGGTGCACTCAATATGGTTCAGCTGTGCGCGGTAGCCAAATGGCTTCTAATTTCAGCTTGTTCAATTAGGCTTTGACAAAATCTGGAAGCTGATTGTTTTTTTTTTTTATGCAGAACTTCACCAGATTTTTGCATGCTCCAGTTTTGGTAAATCTCCCTTGCTCTTTTGTGTCCCCCCCCCCCCCCCTATTTTTTTAATCGTAAAAACCCCATTTGCCTGCCTCCCCAAGAAAAAAAATGATTAACATTGGTTAGGTAGGTAACACAATTGCACTTCTCAATCTGCCCATTCTTCAGAATTGAGACCTGCTCTAGTCTGAGCTTGGGCCAAACAAATGGGGTGGCTGTTTAGTTTTATTCTAGGAAGCCAACTTATGCACAGTACTTTACAGCTAACTGGCTGCATGAGCAGTAAGACCCCTTTCACACTGCGGCGTTAGCTGTGGCCAAATAAAGGATTAAAGGTGCCGCTGCAGAAGCTCATTGCAGGCACTTTGGCAGCAGTACCCATTGATTTCAATGGCAGGGGCGGTTTAAGGAGCAGTGGAGGAGCCGTTTATACACTGCTCCCAGACTGCCCAAAAGATGCTGCTTGCAGGACCTTTTCTAATGTCCTGCAAGTGCAGCGCTCCAGTGTGAAAGCAGGGGAGGCGTTGTTCTGGTACTATTTTTTAGCTTTTTGGCACCTGAACCAAAACCCCCCCCACCTCCACCCATGTGAAAGGGGTCTAAAAGGCTGCCAAAACTTTGCAGAACTCATGAATGATGGCTATCTTGTTTTGAGGTCTGTGTAAGGTAAAATGTAGGGAGTGCAAGGAACAGCTGGCCATTGTTTAACTGAAAGTACTCTTGAGCTGGACATGAAGTGGTTAGTCAAATGTAATTTATGGGAATCCACTTTCTTCTTTTTTTTTTTTTTTTTCTATGAACTGTTTTTATTGAATGTAGCCATGATTGTGAATATGAATATATATTTAAAGTTATCAATATAAGCCCGATTTAACTGTGACCAAAGTACTGGTGTGATGGTTTGTCCATTTCTAGTAGCTCAGATAACAGAATGTATTATATGTGTATTTTGGTATTCTATTTTCTCCAGGTTTTATAGATGGTTACAAACTGTTGATGTATGAAACTGATAATGATCTGTATAATGGAGTTATTTAATTTATGACTTCGTAAACCATGTAAATGTTCTATTTAAATAGTGCTGCATGTTGCAGTTCTAAGAACACTTCACTTCATATTTACCTGGAACGTTAATGCAAACTTTGGAGTTAATAAATGTTAATATGAATTACATAAACTTGCATACCTTTATTGATGTTTCTTCCTTTACTGATCTTTGTTCATTTTTTATAATAAACATTTATTATGAAGTTACTTTATCCACATCATCTTAAGGAGCAATTTGTCAAGTGGTGTGTGTGTGTGTGTGTGTGTATATAAAAAAGCTCCTTATGCTAGTTATACATACAGATATTTAGATATTTTTATCCACACTAAATGGTGTACACGGAGGAATCTCCCAATGTGCATGTAAATGAATCGCAACCCCCACTGTCAGTTTCTTTGTATCTTGCCTCATTTGGCTGTATACAGCAGGTTTCTGTGTCTGTGATGTCACTTCTGGCTGAATTTCTAAATTCTGACTTTGTTTCCTTGTTATGCTAGTTCTGATACTATTTATCCCATGATCCTTTGAGCCTCTGTAGAAAACGTGCTCTGTCGTGTGCTTAGAAAACATATGGCAATGCACGTTACCTTTTGTGTTACCATTCGTTGATGGAACTGCTTTGCACCCCTGCTTTCGTCTGCCAACCAGTTCCTCCTACCCTCCAAAACGTTCCGAGCAGATCGAGAGCTAATGCCAGTCCTTTTCACCCCAAACATCGTACACAGACAAGATGTAATGTAAAAAGCAAAGGAATCATTTCCATGACTAAGCCTATTTCTGACATTTGTTACCTACAAGTTAAAATCCGTATTTTTATTTTTTTTGCTAGAATATTACCTAGAACCCCCAAACATTATATATAATATATATATTTTAGCAGAGATTCATCTAGAGAATAAAATGACGCTAGTTTGAATATTTTATGTCACACTGTATTTGCGTGTATCAGCAGGCTTTCAAACGCTATTTTTTTTAAAAAAATACACTTTCGTTAATTAAAAAATACACTTTCGTTAATTAAAAAATGGCGACAAACTACGATACCTAAAAATCTCCACAGGTGGCACTTAAAAAAAAAAAAATTAACGGTTACCAGGTTAGAGTTAAAAATGTATTTCTTTCTTCCTTTTTTTTTTTCTCTCTTTACATTTGTCACCTTTGGAAACTTTTGTCACCTCTTTTCACTTCAAAGTATTCAGATCGCCAAAAAGGCAATTCTGAATACTGTCTTTAAAAAAAAAAAACGGCACCATTGACAGCTGAGTAAAGTGACGTTGTGATGTCATTTACACAAAGGAGACTAAAATAATTTTATGGCTTCCTTCCAGTCTCATTCGGGCCTCATGGTAGGATGGGAACAGCGGCAGGAGGGGGAGGGGGGGCGTCTCCTCCGGCATAACAGCGGAGCGACTTTTTCAGTTGTTATCCCTGAGGCCGGGTTTACACTGGTCTGACAAAGGCTCCGACATTAGGAGCTCATGACGTGTGAAAATCAATGTTTCCCTATGGGAGCCGTCTTAACTGGTCTGACACATGTCGGTCCGACTTTGAAAATGCTCCCTGTACTACTTTGGTCTGACTTTGGTCCTACTTCAGCCCATTGAATATCATTGAAGTCGGATCAAAGTAGGACCCTTGTCCTTACCATCTGACTTTTGACATCCGACATGTGATTACAACAGCAGTAAAAGGACTTTATCTCACTCTGGGATTGTTTTGATTGGTCAAAGAACAAGTCAGACTATCACAAAGTCGGATCAAAGTAGTATCCTGTTCATGAAAGTAGGATGGATGTAGGACCGATGTCGCAGAGCAAAGTAGGATGAAAGTCGTACTACTGTTGTGTAGTATAGTGTGAACCCAGCCTAAAGAGCTGACTGACCACTCTAAAAAAAAAAAAAATGGTACCGGGATTGTACTTGCTGCTGCAGGCATCATCCCGGTATAACCCCTTAAAGCTGAGGCCACATATGTGCGTACGGTTGGCGCTAAAAGATTAATGAACAGAAATACAAGCTTTTTCTACACTTGAAAAGTATGTCCGTCAACACATGAACAATAAAACCAAATGTTTACCCAAAACATCACACAATGGTTTATGTAACGAGGTAGAGCTGGTTCACGGCTAATCCTATCACGGAGGATCCTCCCAAGAGTTGATCAAATCATATTAAGTTGATTAAACAACTAGCCACCTGGACAATGTAATTGATCCAGGACAGACTTCCTGGACTCAAGGTCACAACAAAGTAAATTACACATCACCTAATAGTTTGCTAGCTTTCAGACAAACAATAGGTGAGTTAAAGTGTTGCTACCCCCCCCCCCCCCCCCTAGTGCCAATAGCTTATACATTTTGAAATACTGCCACTATATACCCTTTTGGATGATCTGTATTTCACGGTTACATGATAAACTGCACAGTTTCTTCGGTGTTGAGAGTTCAGGTAGGAGGAGATTTCCACTACAGCCTGTATATACACCCACATGTGTGATGCAGATATGTGACCTGGCTAACTCTGAGAACAAATAAATGTTCTCTCCAGCATCAAGTACACAACTGAGCATGTGCTGATTGGCTACTCTGCCTGTGTTATCTGGCCTTCACCAGATAGACAATGCAGGAGGGGGAGGATCTGTGCATACAGGATAAAACAGCCTTTTGGCCGGGTTCACACTGGTATGACAAACCCTCTGACATTGGGAGCTCATGTCGCATGATGTGTGAAAATCAATGTTTCCCTATGGGAGCCATCTTAACTAGTTCGACTTTGAAAATGCTCCCTGCACTACTTTGGTCCTACTTGAATATCACTGAAGTCGGATCGCCATCTTGCATGATCCGACTTTGGCACGTGACTTGTGCTCTGATGATCTTGAAGGGGAACTCCACGCAAAATTTTAAATAAACTGGCATGGGTTCCCCCTCTAAGAGCATACCAGGCCGTTTGTTCTGGTATGGTTTTTAAGGGGAACCCCCTACGCTGAAAAAATGGTGTGGGGGTCCCCCCAAAATCCAAAAAGTCAAATTCTGAATGAAATAATTCAGATCAATAAACAAATTTGAATACTACACAAAGATAACCCTAGTAAATACAAAATGCAGTTTTTTAAATGATGGATTTAAAGGGTCACTAAAGGATTTTTTTTTTTTTTTTTTAGCTAAATAGCTTCCTTTACCTTACTGCAGTACTGGTTTCATGACCTTATTGTTCGTTTTTGCTTTGAAGTTGCTGTAATCCTGCTCTGTTCTCCACACTTCCTGCTTGTCTGTTTCCTTATAACCACCATACTGGGAGCTTTCTCACGATGGTTTAAGCTGTCATTACTGTGTGTCTAAAACTTCCCAGAACCAATCAGATTCATTTTAAAAACAAAACACTGCCCTGGATTTGTTTGTTTTTGTTCTGTGTGTCTATTTCTACTTTACAGAAACATGAAGCCAGTTCAAAGGTGAAACTAACCTGCAGGCACATTATATGATTGATTTTTATCTATTTTTAATCATTTTGAAAAGGAATCAGTTAACCTTTTTGTCTCTATACCCTGTAAACAGTCATTTCAGCAAAAATTTTTTTTTCCTTTAGTGATCCTTTAATTTGCTAAATCATGAATGAACTGTAATTAACAACATTTTTTGGAAAGAGGAGTTAAATTTGACTTGCCTCACCTATGCCTGATTACTGCCAGACATGTTTAATCAAAAAATCACTGAGGCTGGGTTCACACTGGTCGGACAAACGCTCCGACATTGGGAGCTCATGTTGCATGACGTGTGAAAATAAATGTTTCCCTATTGGAGCTGTCTTAACTGATCCAACTTTTAAAATGCTCCCTGTACTACTTTGGTCCAACTTTGATTATATTTCAGCCCATTGAATATCATTGAAGTCGGATCAAAGTAGGATCCTTGTCCTTACCATCCGACATGTGATTACAGCAGCAGTAAAAGGAATTTATCTCACTCTGGGATTGTTTTGATTGGTCAAAACAACAAGTCAGACTATCACAAAGTCAGATCAAAGTAGTATCCTGTTCATGAAAGTCAGATGGATGTCAGACCAATGTAGGACCAATGTCGCAGAGCAAAGTGGGATGAAAGTCTTACTACTGTCCTATAGTATAATTTGAACTCGGCCTTAAATAGAAGCTGTCTGACAAAGTGAAGCATGCTGAGGCTGGGTTCACACTATACTACAGGACAGTAGTACATGTCAAAAGTCGGATGGTTAGGACAAGGATCCTACTTAGATCTGACTTCAATGATATTCAATGGGCTGACGTAGGATTAAAGTCGGACCAAAGTAGTACAGGGAGCATTTTCAAAGTCGGACCGACTTTGATTGGCTGAAGCGTCACCAAGGTGGAAGAAGACATCGAGGATTCGAGGGACATGGAAGCAGAAAGGTAAGTGCATTTTACAGTGGCATCAATGGGTACAGTGGTGACAAAAGGGCACAGTGGTGACAATTAAAAGGCACAGCAACAATGGGCACAGTGGCTGCGTTTGATAGCATGGCACAGTGGTGACAATTGGCACAGTGGCTGCGTCTGATGGCATGGCACAGTGGTGGCAATTGATGGCACATCGGCTGCGTTTGATGGCATGGCACAGTGGTGACAATTGATGGTACATCAGCTGCGTTTGATGGCATGGCACAGTGGTGACAATTGATGGCACAGCGGCTGCGTTTGATGGCATTGCACAATGGTGACAATTGATGTTACAGTGAGGCTGCAATGTTTTGCATTTTTTTTCCGTTTGCGTCCCCCCAAAAATGTTGAGCACCAGCCGCCACTGGGTGGTAGTGTCATGGCCTGGGGCTGCTTTGCAGGATTGTGTAATGTACAGGATGCAGGGTTCAGGAGTGTGTAATGTACAGGATGCAGGGTTCAGGAGTGTGTAATGTACAGGATTCAGGGTTCAGAAGTGTGTAATGTACAGGATGCAGGGTTCATGCGTGTGTAATGTACAGGATGCAGGGTTCAGGAGTTTGTAATGTACGGGATGCAGAGTTCAGGAGTATATAATGTACAGTGTTCAGGAGTGTGTAATGTACAGAATGCAGGGTTTAGGAGTGTGTAATGTAGAATGCAGAGTTCATGCGTGTGTAATGTACAGGATGCAGGGTTCATGCGTGTGTAATGTACAGGATGCAGGGTTCATGCGTGTGTAATGTACAGGATGCAGGGTTCAGGAGTGTGTAATGTACAGGATGCAGGGTTCAGGAGTGTGTAATGTACAGGATGCAGGGTTCAGGAGTGTGTAATGTACAGGATGCAGTGTTCAGGAGTGTGTAATGTACAGGATGCAGGGTTCAGGAGTGTGTAATGTACAGGATGCAGGGTTCAGGAGTGTGTAATGTACAGGATGCAGGGTTCATGCGTGTGTAATGTACAGGATGCAGGTTTCAGGAGTGTGTAATGTACAGGATGCAGGGTTTAGGTGTGTGTAATGTACAGGATGCAGGGTTTAGGTGTGTGTAATGTAGAATGCAGAGTTCAGGCATGTGTAATGTACAGGATGCAGGGTTCAGGAGTGTGTAATGTACAAGATGCAGGGTTCAGGAGTGTGTAATGTACAGGAGGGGGAGGAGAGGTGGATGTGTATGGATGGGCAGCAAGTATCGCACTGCAGGAGGGAGAGGAGGTGGATGTGTATGGATGGGCGGAAAGGATTGCACTGCAGGAGCGAGAGGAGGTGGATGTGTATGGATGGACAGTGCACCGCTATTTTGCAACATAATGGGTTGTCATGCAAAATCTGTATTTAACATATAAAATGTGAAATAAGTATGCATTTAATAATATTCTCTGGCAATTGATGGGAGGGGTTCCCTCTATTGTTGTTAATTTGTTTTGAAAAATAAAGATATATTTGTTTTAAAACATTTTCTCCTTATTGGTGTGCCAAACTTTATTAATTCCTCCCTGTTTGCACATTTTTGTTCTAGTAACTACATTTGTTTTCTCCGTGTTCGCACAATCGACTTGTAATGGAGATTCTGGTCCTGCTCTCTCTTCCCTCCAGCACCCAGCCATGGAAGGAGCCTGCACAGCTGAAGGGATATCAGGGATGCCTTATGTCATAGCTCTCTGTCTCCGCCCCCTCCCCACCCCCCGGAAGTAGCTGCGGAGACAGTAAGCTCAGCCAGGTTATGTGTGTGTTTGTATTGTGTATGTGTGCGGCTCTTATACTATTATATTGGAGTCTCCATAGACTGCAGTTTATAATAAATATGTTACAGGAAATATAGATGATGATATAATATATGGGGAGAGTGTTTGCTGGCACTGCAGTCTGTACTCGGCACAAAGTTACATGACTTTGATAACTGTCCTATGTGATGCATTTTTCATAACTTCTCATCTACTGGCTTGCTCAGAGCCCACACTGCTATGACTGGCATGTATATGTGAAGGTCAGCGCATGTACTTTGGTTATAATGACAGCATTGGCATCCTATAGCAGCCAGATCATATATAAAACCAATTGCCAGAGATCAGGGCAGATTCTTGGAGTGGCTTGTTAGGGATAAAAAAAACTGCTGTGTCCATCCAGGAAAAATAAATAGCTTAGCTTTACAAAAGTACTATTAAATCCAAAAAATGAATATATTGCAGCTTGCTAATCATTGGATGCAGTGGCTGCATTTGTTCCCCCCCTCCCCTTTGTTTTCATCTGGTGATCCGGCGTGTTCGCACACGCCACGTGCAGAGCCCGCCAGGAAGTCGGCACGGCACTGCGCTAATCACAGGCAGGGAGACATTGTCCCGATGCTCGGCTGTAGAGATCGGAAAATGTCCCCCTGCCTTTGATTAGTGCAGTGCCGTGCTGACTTCCTGCATGCCAGAGCTTATCCCTACTGGCCACATCCCCTGTATTTTAGTGCCTACACTCTGGATGAAGGAGAACAGGGGGCACGTTTTGGACAACAGCATCTCGGGGGAGGGAAGTGTTAGATGTTCTAGCAGATTTGGATACACTAACAAACTGAAGCTGAACTCCAGCTACCACTTTATTAGGCACTTTTCACACTTGTGTGACTTGTCCTGCGACTTGAGACTGCATAGTCCCACGACAAGTTGTACCCCATGATTTCCAATGGGTACCATTCATATCTGTGCGACTTCGAAGTTTTCTCTGCACTACTTTGGTCCGACTGATGTGAACTGGGTCCATAGACCAAGATTACACAAACATTGCTTCAAGTCGTACAACGTTCAGGTTGCACAAGTGTGTTTTTGTTTTCCTTTTTTAGGTTTTACATAAGTAAAAACTTATCATTGTAATGTATGTGCCACAATTGGCACCTTCCGGGGGGGGGGCGAGGGGCAGGTATCCTTTCCCACTTCCGGGAGTTCGGGCCACAGGGCTCCCTCCTCCGGCTGGTGGGCCAGTAGAAGAGAGGAGCGGGCCTTGCACATGTGCAGTAGGGTTCCTGTGGTGAAGCCAAAACTACACTGCCGGGTTCCCTTACCCACAATGGCGACGGCAGCACTGGACTTCAGGACAGGTAAGTGTACATTTATTAAAAGCCAGAAGCTGCAGTATGTCTAGCTGCTGTTGTGTGTTAGTGGGCGTCCTGACTCTCCTGTAGTCCAAGGGAGGGGCGAGCACGACACTCCACACCAGGAAGAAAGCCTTGCATTACTGTGTGGAGTTACAGACAGAAGAACAGGAATTGAGGATTTATCAGAAGAAATAAAGACATTTAAAAGCAAAATGGAAGGATGAGGTAAGTGAAGGAGGACTGCAATAAGGTAAAGGAAGCAATTGAGGAAAAAAAAAAATTGTACCTTTACAACCCCTTTAAGGCTGTAATGGTCATCTCGAGATCATCTCCAAGGAGTCATCATGGAAATAAAAGAGAAAGCTACACATAGTTTAAAAACACTTTAGTAGACTTTATTAAATATTAAAGGGTTGCACTTGCATAGATAAAAATGTTTAGTATGTAAAATTCCTTGCTGGCTTGCATACAGCAAAAACAACCAGGGCCACACGATAACCCTATTTCACACCTTTGCGTTCAGTTCCAGTTCTTTAAAAAAAACTGCCCATAAATGCAACACATTGTGCACAAAGCTTAGGGAAATACTAAATATAGATTTGTTTGTAGTAAAGGAAAAAGTTATGCCAAAAAAGGCCAGAACCACAAAAATGAGGGGACTGTGTTTAAATGAGCCCTTTTGCTTACCACACGTTACAATCTGACCGTACAATGTCCTTTAGATCTACCAACAACTAGTCTTTTTATATTGCATACTGTAGATATGGAAAGCTGATGTATGGCCAGATTACAACTTGTATGGTGACCCTTAGAGAGTGTAAAGGCAAAACATTTTTGTATAGTGAAGGGTTAGACCCTCTGCAAAGTTGGTATTCCTGCTGGGGAGACCCATTTGTCTTTTTTGTACAGAACACTAGGCGCTGGAGCAATGTAAGTATGCAATACAGATCATACCTGGGGTTCGGCTACATTTGCACCGGCGATTATGGCTGCTGCAAATTGTAGTGGCAGTTCCTGCTGTGGCTCTCAGCGGTTAGGTGCAGCTGCTGGCTCCGTTCAATATAATGACAGGTTGTCTGCGGCAACAGCTGTTCACGGCTCTCTGTACAGCCAGCGGTTGCGTACGGTGATCATTGCTGGAAATGCACATTCTGGTGCATGTGCAGTTATGCCAGAGGGCTCTGTCCAGCCTTTGGATGTGGACAGAACCCTGCAGCACACCTGCATACATGTGGGGGACTTGCATACAAGCCCCTTCTTCACACATGTACAGGAACCTTGCTCATGCACAGATGTCTCGTAGTGCTCTGCAGGGACCTGAAGTCCTGCAGCATACAGGTATCTGAGTACAAACATCATTTTCACCTAGGCAAAGGTGGAAGGGCTATGTTGCAGCACAAAACTGTCTTAAAGTGGTTGTAAACCCACAAAAAATAAAACCTGCAAGACAAAGGCATAATGAGCTAGTATGCACAGCATACTAGCTTATTATGATATACTCACCTTAGATCGAAGCTCATGCTGTGGTCCCTGCACACTGCTCCAGCCGGCAACATCGCTCCCAGAATTGCTCCCGGGTATCGCGGGCTCCGGTGCTCTGATTGTCCTGAGCTGCAATGGCGTCACTCCCGAACATGTGTACGGGAGCCGCCAGTAACCACACACTAGCTGAAGCAACAGCACAAACGTGATACAGGTTTAGGAGATATCCCGGGTAGCTACAGGTAAGCCCTATTATAGGCTTGCCTGTAAAAAAAAGTGGATTGTAAGTAGGGGTGCAACAGATTAAAAAAATACACGGATCGGATTGATCCTCGGATCAGCAAATTTAAAAAAAAAAATGTAAATCTTGTTACACCAACCTAATCACTATCCACCCCCCTCCACCCTGGTGTACAGACATGCTCCCCAGGTGATGGTGTAGCTCCTACCTGCAGGTGCAGAGCTCACCGATGCTGTCTCCACATGTCTGCAGGCAGTTCTGGGTCTGTAGTGAGCTCGCTGAGGCGGGGCGGCATTTCACGCTGTGCTCTGACAAGCACACAGGGGTGGAGCTCCGTGGATCGCGTGGTGTGCCGATCCGAACGGGGTGACCTGTTCGGATCACGGATCGGTGATGTTCCGTTGCACCCCTAATTGTAAGGGTTTACAACAACTTTAAGTTTATAATAATAAAAATAACATTTAAATGGAAGAAAGAGGGGAAAACAAATTTTAAAGGGGTATCTCTGCCCCTCCTGCTCTAGCTGTCAGATCGGGATAGAGGAGAGACGGCCGGTCACGTGAGCGTCGAGCAGCGCTATTAAATTAGGTGTAAAACTGCGCTTACAGGACATTTAGTATTATGAAAGACAGGGGATTGTGTCATTTTTACCAAAATGTGTTTACAACCACTTTAATTTAGGATGAAGTTCACTTTAAAGTGGAGCTCCACCCATTTTTTTTTATGTTTGTCTGTGCTGCATGCCCTAATCTCATAGTGTTCAGAATGGACAATTTCTATTTATTTTGTTGCTTGTAAATACCTTTATTTTGTAGTCCTTCATTACTTCCTCCTCCTTATTAGCCCCTAGGCTATTAAGTCACAAGGCTATTTGCAAGGGTTTCTGGGATAGGCATCATGTTTCCCAGTAGTCCTTGCAAACCTGACTGAAACCTATTACATTGCTTGTGCAGCACTGAGCATGTGCGAGATATGCAAAGCTGAAATCCAGGAAGTCATACAGTCTGGCTTCATGATGCCCACACTTAAGATGGTCACGGTCTATTTCTAGATTATAATCTAAATGCTGTAACAACCTAACAAAACGGACCTTAGTTTACAGACTAACTTTACTAGAATACATTAAGCTTGTGTATTACAGGGATATTTATATTTAAAAAGTGAAATTGTGGGTGGAACTCCCCTTTAAGTGAAATATTTTCATACATGAGCTAACTGTATAAATAATTGATTTTTAGTAACATCCTAGATCTAGTTGCATTGGTCATTACAAAGTGAAACTCGAAGCATCATCTGTTTCTTTATGTGTCCCATTTAGGCTGGACATGAGTCTATTAGGATTCCGCTTGTATATGAGGACATCACAGACAGTGGCCAGAGTTCTCTGCCTGACAAATCATAGATGGAGAGGTAGAAATCTACTAACATGCTGTAGATCTATGAGCTCCCATGCAGACCCTCCTCTCACCACCGAGAGGTACAGCGTGTTCCGCCTTCCATTTTCAGAAGTCACAGCTGAGGATCTCGGTCACTTCCAGAAATTCATTCCTGGTCGGGTTATTACGGATGAAGGTGACCTGAGATCACATAACATTGACTGGCTGAAAACAGTGAGAGGTAATATTTAATTTTCCTGGATAAAACTGTATTCATGTGTAATAAAAATACTTGCAAAGTGCTGCAGGGAATTAATTTAAAGTGTGAATCAAATCCCACAAATCCCGAGTGACCTCGCTGTTCACAATTTTAGCTAGTGCAGATTTTTTTTTTAAATATCTGATAGTGTGCCTTTCAAATTGGACTTTCAGACAGCCCAGCATGGCAGTATTAATACAGTATTGGGGCTGATTTATGAACACTGGAATACTGTTCATTGGCCTTAGAAACCTGTAAACTTGCAATGGGAAAATGATAAAATCTTTTTTGCCCTTACTCCAATTTTGAATCAGCCCCAGTGCATGATGTAGACATTTTTTTTAATTTCCTCTTAACCGCTTCAATACTAGGCTTTTATACCACCTCCATACCGGGCCTATTCTGACACTTCTCTCCTACATGTAATAATCATCATTCTTTTGCTAGAAAATTACACAGTACCCCCAAACATTATATATGTTTTTTTTAGCAGACACCCTAGGGAATAAAATGACGGTCATTCCAAAGTTTTATCTTGCACGGTATTTACGCAATTATTTTTCAAACGCTTTTTTTTGTAAAAAAAATTGTTTTATGAATTAAAAAAATAACAAAACACTAAAGTTAGCCCAATTTTTTTGTATTATGTGAAAGATTATGTTACACCGAGTAAATAGAGACCCAACATGTCACGCTTTAATTATGCGCACACTCATGGAATGGCGCCAAACTTCGGTACTTAAAAATCTCCATAGGCAACGCTTTATTTATTTTTTACAGGTTACAGTTTAGATTTACAGAGGAGATCTAGTGCTAGATTAAGTGAAAATAGGTGATCTTGCGCTACTGCAATAGCTAATATAGTATCCAAAACAAGTACCAAATATATAAATACACGTGCCTTATATAAAATGTGAAATCTAAATAAATAAATAAATGAATAAAGTTCAAAGTGCATAAGTGCCAAGGTGAATAAAGTGTAGGTACACGGCAGTCCGTGACTAATCCAGTGTTCACAATGTTCGTGCAGGTGTCACTCCGTGGAACAAAACAGCCTCACAGGCCTCTCACCTCACTGCCACGAAATAACTGCATTAAGTATCATCTGATAACTCCAAAACTTTTTAGCCAGGTGTGTTGGGTTGGTAGACATCCGGGTCCTCACAGAACAAGCATAAGACTATACCAACTCAGAAAACAAAAGTGGAGAAAGAGAGACTCCCATAGTGAAGTATTATCATAAAAGGGACATTTATTAAAAAATTATCTGCTTACATCAAGATATATAAAAACAGCTTAAAACACACGGCATAAGCCGGATCCTCACGTCACTCCAGGTGTCCGTCAATCCCTACGCGTTACGGCTACTGCCTTCATCTGGGGCCAGTAGCCGTAACGCGTAGGGATTGACGGACACCTGGAGTGACGTGAGGATCCGGCTTATGCCGTGTGTTTTAAGCTGTTTTTATATATCTTGATGTAAGCAGATAATTTTTTAATAAATGTCCCTTTTATGATAATACTTCACTATGGGAGTCTCTCTTTCTCCACTTTTGTTTTCTGAGTTGGTATAGTCTTATGCTTGTTCTGTGAGGACCCGGATGTCTACCAACCCAACACACCTGGCTAAAAAGTTTTGGAGTTATCAGATGATACTTAATGCAGTTATTTCGTGGCAGTGAGGTGAGAGGCCTGTGAGGCTGTTTTGTTCCACGGAGTGACACCTGCACAAACATTGTGAACACTGGATTAGTCACGGACTGCCGTGTACCTACACTTTATTCACCTTGGCACTTATGCACTTTGAACTTTATTCATTTATTTATTTATTTAGATTTCACATTTTATATAAGGCACGTGTATTTATATATTTGGTACTTGTTTTGGATACTATATTAGCTATTGCAGTAGCGCAAGATCACCTATTTTCACTTGATTGCTATTTTGTGTTATGTAAACACTTTGAGGTTTTGCAGCAACTTTTTCACTTATTTATTTATATATATTTATATCGTATATGTTTATATATTTATATAGTTTATCTACATTATTATTACTCTATATAGCGCGGAGGCTTTCACATACAATTTCTAGTGCTAGATTAGTTGCTGGCACTCTAACGCACGCGGCGATACCTCACATGTGTGGTTTAAACAGCGTTTACATATGTCGGCGGGACTTGTGTGTGCGTTCGCTTCTGCACGCGAGCTATCGGGGACAGGGGCGTTTTCATTTTTTTTTTATCTTTTATTTTTTTTTTTTACTTATATTTTATTTATTTTTACACTTTTTTTCATTTTTTTTTTTTTACACTTTTATTCCTATTACAAGGAATGTAAACATCCCTTGTAATAGGAAATGTGTGTGACAGGTCCTCTTTATGGAGAGATGTGGGGTCAATAAGACCTCACATCTCACCTCCAGGCTGGAAACCATGAGATCGGTGAAAAAAAATTCACCGATCTCATGAATGGTGACTTACAGCCGCAATCGCGGCTTTGTTTACATACGGGGACCCGGGCGTGACGTCATCAGATCGCGCCCGGGTCCTCCGACGGTCATAGAGATGACTGGTGACCATCTGGTCACCAGTCATCTCTATGCTTCCTGCCGCCGCCGACGATTCGTTCTCCGGGCCCCCGAAGGTACAGGTAAGCCCGGAGAAGCACCGGATGGCGGCGGGAGGGGGGGGATGTCCCCCTCCCGCGGCCTGTAAGAACGATCAAGCGCCGCTATGATCGTTCTTACTTTGTGCAGAATCGCCGGCTGAAGAGATGGATATCTGGATGATGCCTCTGGCTGCAGGCATCGTCCAGATATTCGCCTGCAATACCCAGGCCGTCAATTGACGGCCACTTAGGATGGTAAATCCCATCCCAGGCTGTCAATTGTCTATGGCTGGGTATTGAAGTGGTTAAAGCCCTTTTTTTAACACTTTATTGTATTTAGAGTTGCAAACGCAGTAATAGATGTGGGCATCTTCTTTTTTTATTTTTTTATTTTTATGTTCTAGAGTGTTGCAGCTAGGGTTAAGTAAAATTTATTCTGGTAGTATGCTGGAGATTTGGACCATTGCTCAAAGCGCTACTCAGGGTGCTGTGATTAGAGCACTGTATGTGCTGTATATTCTATACTCACTATTTTCTATACTTGCTTCACTATGGTTTCTTAATTTACCTCAGGTTGTAGCAAAGTTCTTCTAAAGCCTAGAAATACAGAAGAAGTGTCACAAATTCTGAAGTAAGTCATTCTGCTTTGTGCCTGAAAAGTTTACTTCAGTCATGTATATGAAAATATAAAATACTGCATATAAATCTTTCATAATTACTATGCCTGTCTGGCTAGGCTCCCTATAATGTTTATTAGGCTAACTTTAAAGGGTCACTAAAGGAAAAACTTGTTTTTGCTGAAATGACAGTTTACAGGGTATAGAGACATAATAGTTAACTGATTCCTTTTCAAAATGATTAAAAATAGATAAAAATCAATCATATAATGTGCCTGCAGGCTAGTTTCACTTTTGAACTGGTTTCGTGTTTCTGTGAAGTAGAAATAGACACACAGAACAAAAACAAACAAATCCAGGGCAGTGTTTTGTTTTTAAAATGAATCTGATTGGTTCTGGGAAGTTTTAGACACACAGTAATAACAGCTTAGACCACCGTGAGAAAGCTCCACGCACTGTGGTTATAAGGAAACAGACAAGCAGGAAGTGTGGAGATCTGAGCAGGATTACAGCAACTTCAAAGCAAAAACGAACAATAAGGATGTGAAACCAGAACTGCAGTAAGGTAAAGGAAGCTATTTAGCTAAAAAAAAAAAAAAAATCCTTTAGTGATCCTTTAACTCCTTTGCCGTAATTTTTTTTCCATTAAGGTGAATGAGATGGAGAAGTAGTCACCCTCTCCCTCCTCTACTCCTAATGGGCTGTATGGAGTTTTCATTAGAGAGATACATTATGAGATTTTTACTGCCAGGCTTAGGATCAGGATCAGCTGGTGTTGGCCAATGGATGACCACTGGAACCCGCTGATCTGCAAAATGAAAGACAGAACAGAGTAAACAAGGCAGAGCTCTGTCCTGTCAGTGGGGATGTGCAGGGTAAAAAAAATAGTAAAAGCACTACACAGTAAACAAAAATACACTGGTTTTAGGCGCACGTTTAACCCTTTGATCGCCTCTTCACAGCCAGGAACATTAATACAGTAACAGTGTATATTTTTAGCACTCATCCCTGTGTTGGTGTCACTGGTTCCCACAAGGTGTCAAAAGTGTCAGATTTTCCGCTGCAATATTGCAGTCCCTCTATAAGTCGCTGATTGCTGCCCTTATTAGTAAAAATAAAAATTCAAGTGTATATATACCATAGTTTGTAGACACTATGGGGTAGATCCACATACATCGGAGCATCTTTATGCGGGCGTAGCGTATCTTCTTTACGCTACGCCGGCGCAACGTTGAGAGGCAAGCATGGAATTCACAAAGCAAATGCTCCCAACCTTGCGCCGGCGTAGCGTATAGTGGTCGGCGTGAGCCGACGTAAGTCAAAGTAGGTGGAAGTGGGCGTGTTACATTTAAATGAAGCGTGACCCCATGCAAATGATGGGCTGTGCTTCAAACAAGTACTAAAAATGAATGGCGCATGCGTCGTATCTTGGACGCATCCCAGTGCGCATGCTCACAGTCACGGCGTACACGACGAAAAATTTGACGGCGTCCGTTCCCTGGTCCATAACTTTGCATGGGTTGCAGCTGTTTTTTTGAGGAATAACTTTACGCTGGACGTAACCCTTACGCAAATCGCTTAAAACATGCGTCGGGCGCAAGTACGTTCGTGAATCGGCGTATGTTACACATTTGCATATTTAAAATGGGAACGCCAGATGCGTCCAGCGTAACTATGTGCCCACAATACGCTGGCGTAGGCCAGTTACGTCGGGAGGTTGAAGCCTTATTTTTCGACGTATCTAGCTTGGGGAATCGGCGCATAGATACGACGGCACACATTTGTACTTGCAACGACGTAGCGATCGGAGATGTCTGCTGAAATACATATAAACTTAAAGCTTAACTAAACCCCATATACTTTGCAGTCGAACACAGCGCCATTTTAAACTCAGTCTAGATCTACAGTTGCCATGGGGCTGCACATGTGACACCAGCCATTTAAGGGTTTGAAAGTTTGGATTAGAACGTACATAAATATATCTACAATATTTATATTTATTCATTTGCCCTTTACCTCCTTTAAAGCCCTAAATAGAGAGAGAAAATATCGCTCAATAGCAATCAGAAAACTCCTTCACTGGATCCAAACCTTGGATGTCGGCAATGCAATGGAAATGCAAAAATACAAAAGGAACTTGGACAGCCGCACTCCAAAAAAACGTTCCTTTAATTAAAATGAATCACAAAAATAAACATGCCACAGCAAAACTGGAAGAAAAAGCTAACGTTTCGCACTGTAGCTTCAGTGCTTAGTCATAGCTAGTACTAACTATGTACTAGCTATGACTAAGCACTGAAGCTACAGTGCGAAACGTTAGCTTTTTGTTCCAGTTTTGCTGTGGCATGTTTATTTTTGTGATTCATTTTAATTAAAGGAACTTTTTTTGGAGTGCGGCTGTCCAAGTTAATTTAGTATTTTTGCAATTCTTTTAAAGCCCTACCTGCTATAGCATGTAGTTATTTTCTTCTTTTGTAATAGTCTTGGGCCCTTTTCACACGTGGCGGAATCTGATCCCTGCTGAGTAGTGTTGCTCACGAATATTCGCATTGCGAATATTCGCTACGAATATTGCATATTCGAGTATTCGCGAATAACTCGAATATCTCGGCGAATATTCGCTATTTCGAATATTCGTATTTTTCAAATTTAGCAATCAATTTCGCAATCAATTTTTTTTTTTTTATAAAATATAGCGAATATTCGTAAATATCGAATATTCGTGATATTTTATATAAAAAAAAAAAAACGCGAAAATTCGCAATTTTTTTTTTTTATAAAATATCACGAATATTCGATATTAACGAGTATTCGCGAATATTCTTCGAAATATTCGTGAAATATCGCGAAATCGAATATGGCGTATTCCGCTCATCACTACTGCTGAGCAGGCAGATGACAGATCCGTGTCCACTTTGCTATGAAGAGCAGACATAGACACAATCCGCTGTTCTCGGAGGGGCAGTCAGATGGAAATGGACTAGATGGGGCGGCTGCACATGGATGCACGGAACACGCGGCTGCACGCCCTCACACGGCTGTACACCTATGTGAACGAGGCCTACTTCTCTTAGGTTGTTATGACTTGTGCTTGATCCTGCAGGTACTGTAACAAGAGAAGCCTGGCCGTGACTCCCCAAGGTGGAAACACAGGCTTAGTTGGTGGCAGTGTCCCTGTCTTTGATGAGATCTTGGTTTCAACAGCATTGATGGACCAGGTGATTAGCTTTGATAATATTTCAGGTAAGTGACTGGATTTCTCTTTTGTGTTAGTACATGAACCTTCTTTAAAATTGGATCAGAGTAGTGGAAATCTGGGTTTGTCTGAACTCCTATTTGTTGCTGTACTGTTAATTTTATTTTATTAGGCAGGCCCTAATACCAGTGCCGGCCCAAGACATTGTGCTGCCTGGGACCAAGAATAAAATGCTGTCCCCCCCCCCCCCAAAAAAAATCACACCAACCAAAAGGCCCCCCACATTCATTATTTTATATTATGATATATAGGGTTGTCCCGATACCGATACCAGTAAAATACCTAAATGGAATACTTGTCCCGCCGCCGCAATGAAAGCCGCCACACACGCCGCAATGAAAGCCGCCGCACACGCCGCATGGTTAAAGCGTGCCGGAACATCACAGCTTTCATTTGAATAGATGTAGTGTTCCCGCGCGTATAGACACTCCCCCTTGCTCGGTATTGGATGGGTGATCGTGATCTGTCCAATGCCGAGCGAGGGGGAGTGTCTATACGCGGGAACACTATAGCTATTCAAATAAAAGCTGTGATGTTCCCCGGGCAGCTGCTAGGTATGGGGGACATGGCTGGAGGGACATGGCTGGAGGGACATGGCTGCATATGTGGGGGACATGGCTGGAGGGACATGGCTGCATATGTGGGGGACATGGCTGGGGGGACATGGCTGCATATGTGGGGGACATGGCTGCATATGTGGGGGACATGGCTGCATATGTGGGGGACATGGCTGCATATGTGGGGGACATGGCTGCATTTGGGGACACATTTAAAAAGAGTATCGGTATTCGGTATCGGCGACTACTTGAAAAAAAGTATCGGTACTAAAAAAGTGGTATCGAGACAACCCTAATGATACCTAAAGGGGACCCGTTATGGCTCTATACATGTATACAGGAGTATAAACAGGACCTGTCATGGCTCTATACATGTATAAATGAGTATAACGAGGGCCTGTCATGGCTCTATAGATGTATAAAGAGGACCTGTCATGACTCTTTACATGTAAAGGAATATAAAGAGGATCTGTTATGGCTCTATAGATGTATATAGAGGACCTGTCATGGCTCTATACATGTATATAGAGGACCTGTCGTGGCTCTATAGATGTATATAGAGGACCTGTCATGGCTCTATAGATGTATATAGAGGACCTGTCATGGCTCTATAGATGTATATAGAGGACTTGTCATGGCTCTATACATGTATATAAAGGACCTGTCATGGCTGTATACATGTATATAGAGGACCTGTCATGGCTGTATACATGTATATAGAGGACCTGTCATGGCTCTATACATGTGTATATAGAGGACCTGTCATGACTCTTTACATGTAAAGGAATATAAAGAGAACCTGTCATGGCTCTATACAAAACCCATACAAAAAAAGTTTTATAAAAAAAACACATCAATTGCAGTCTTACTGTGCCCATCAAATGCAGCCACTCTGCCAAAAGCAGCCACTGTGCCCATCAAATACAGCTACTGTACCCATCAAACGTAGCCATTAAATACAGCCACTGTGCCCATCAAACACAGCCACTGTGCCCATCAAATACAGCCACTGTGGCCATCAAACACAGCCTCACAGCATTATGAGAGTTCAGCATCACCCTTTACTGTGTAAAAAAGACTACTGACACGACCAAAGCATGCTCTCATCATGCTGTGTGTAAAACATAATTTTTTTAGACAGGCAGGCTGACATCACTTACTTTTTAGTAGTCTTCTCCAGGCCCTAGGCGGTAGGGACTGGGGACCCCAGCAAGAAGGACATGGATGCGGCCCACTCACTCACTGACTGCTCCTCTGTCCCGCGCTCCCCCTCAGTGTTCTGCCCACCCGCTCCTGTCACCACTAACAGCGGCGGCGCCGGGCTCCTCACTGCGCCACTCGTTTCTATCCGCCAGCTCCTGTCACCACTAACAGCAGCGACGCCAGGCTCCTCACTGCGCCGCTCACTCGCTGACTGCTCCCCTCTGTGAGTGTCCTCTCGGGCAGCCCGGCGCCGCGCTCCTCACAGGCAGTGGAGCGGGCTGAACGGGTGCATGCCGCCACCCTAAAGGTGCCACCTGGTACCCATGGTACCACCCGGTCCCATCATAGGGCCGGACCTGCCTAATACTACGTAGTTGTTGGTAAACCTAATGGACATTATATAGATGTGGTACTATCACAGTGTAAAGTGTGTGGCTACTGTAACTATTTTTGGCTTTAAAAAAATGATTTTCCTTTCTGCCAGAAAGCTTTAAACCAAATTTCTTTCTCGTACATCACGGGACACAGAGCGGCATATTCATTACTATGTGGGTTATATGGAGTACCTTCAGGTGTGGACACTGGCAATCTTCAAACAGGAAGTCCCCTCCCTATATAACCCCCTCCCCTAGAGGGAGTCCCTCAGTTTTTTCGCCAGTGTCTTAGGTGTTGGTCACGGAATAGCTTTGCTCCACATCCTTGGGATTAAGGGCGGGCTACCGGATCTGTCCAAGGAGCCTCAGTGCCAAAGTGGACAGTACCCGGGCCCCAAACCGTGGGGTTTTGCCTATAATGCTCCTCTTTGGAGGGCTGGACCCTGGGCCCAGGACTTGGAGTTTGCAAAAACCATAAAGTTCCTGTTTTGCCAGGGTGCTATATAGGTCCAGGACAGTGGGTACCTTCATAGGACCCCAGGGCCTGAAGGTCTACTACGCTACCCACGGAGATGGGAGAAGATTGGATCAGTTTGCTGGTCAAACATCCTGCAGCATGGAGCAGGTAAGGGGGAGCCTGCGGGACTTGGTTCGACAGCAGGCTCCCCGGGGTAACCTAAAAGGGGGGATAGCCTAAGTATGCTCTGCATGGGCAACCGTGATCACTATGTCTAAAAGAGACAGGATGACACCCTTTCTCCCCCCATCACTAGGCCCCCCTGTCTAAATATGTGTTGCTAGCTAACCTGCTGTTTCTTCCTAGGGCTAGTAAGGATCCCTAGGGGCCTTGAGAGAGTCCTACCTGGCCGGGGGTTTGAATCTGCCGCCTGTTTCTGCGTGCCTGGATCTCCAGCAGCGCGGCTCCTCCATGTTCCTCCTGTATCCGGCATACGCGCGCGCGCGCGTGCACGTCTTATTGACGTTTTTCGCGCCGTCCAGACAGGAGGGCGGGGGGGGCGGGCCTGCGGCGTCATACAGGGGCGCGCCTTTGTGCTGTTATAGACAGCAGGCCTTGTCAGGGCTCAGTCTGAGGCTGATTTTTTCAAGGAGAGGACGCAGAGCGGCAGAACAGTGACTCCCGGTGGCGGAAGAGGGGTAGTACATGTGGACTTTGTTCCAATGCCTTTATTGTTAAGCCAAGAAATCCCCCTTATTTTGCAGCAGGTTGGAGGCTGGCAAACTTAAATTAGGGTCATTGTATGTTGTCAAATATATAATATATAGTATATAATTATTTAAAAAAAAAAAAAAAAGGAAAAGACCAACATACGGGCCCATCAGTTTTTGGGGACACTAGTGATCTATTCTCCCCTAAACTCTGAAAATTGTACTCCTGGCCACTACAGTCTGTTGTGTGGGCGGAGTCCCTCAATTTTGTATTATGGCTTCCAAGGGTTCGGGGTCAAAGGGGACAAAAAAGACCAAAAAACAAAAGGGGTCCCTTTCTGATTCTGATATGCCGATACTTTCCCCGCAGCTTATTAATTTAAGAAGCGCCTTGGATGAGCCATTAGGGGGATCTGGTGCGGAGGCTGGCCCAGATCAGCCCAGCCCTGTGTTTATCACAGAGGAGATGCTAGCCGTATCCCTAGGGGGGCTAGAAGAGAGAATAGCGGCATTGATCGCCAGAGCTATTCCTGGTAAGAAACGGGTTAGATCCCCATCACCAGGGGGTGTATCCTCAGATGCTGAGATTCTCTCTCCGGAGGAATTAGAATCACAGGAGGATCAACTGGACCTGAACCAAGAGGGTTCAGGGATGGAGGGGTCTACCTCTGAGGAACCATTTTCAGACTCCCAGACAGAGAGACTGTGGGTACAGTCTTTGACGGACATGGTCCGCTCGGCATTTAGTTTGCCATTGCCAGAACTTCAGGTTCCTCCGGTATCCTCTCTGGGCTCTTTGAAAGCCCCGTTAAGCAACGCAGTTTTTCCGGTCCATCCTCTCTTGGAGGAATTGATCTTTCGGGATTGGGTACGGCCGGACAGGGTTTTTCTGCCACCGAAAAGATTTGCGGTCATTTATCCCATGGAGGAAAAATTCTCCAAGAAGTGGAGGCTCCCAGTAGTGGATGCAGCCATCTCATGTGTGAATAAATCACTAACTCGCCCGGTGGAAAACATACATATGTTTAAAGATCCGGTTGATAAAAGATTAGAGACACTTTTAAAAGCATCCTTTGCTACGGCAGGAGCAGTGGTGCAGCCAGCGGTAGCTGCAATTGGAGTTTGTCAGGCATTAAAAGACCAGACAAAAGAGATGTTAAAGGACATGCCTACCCAACAAGCAGAAGAGTTTGCTGACATTCCCAGAGCTCTGTGTTTCGCGGTAGATGCTATAAAAGATTCCATCCAGCAGGCTTCTCGTTTATCACTATGTTTGGTACACATGAGAAGGCTCTTATGGTTGAAGAACTGGGCGGCAGAACCCCCATGCAAAAAGCTTCTGGCAGGATTTCCCTTCCATGGAGGACGACTCTTCGGAGAAGATCTGGATAAATATATTCAGACTATTTCAAATGGCAAGAGTACCCTTTTACCGGTCAAAAAGACATTCCGGGCTCCTACATTTAAAAGGCAGCTTTTTCCTGTCTCGGGGCCCTCTAATTCCAGGCAGTATCGACGGCCGCCTGCACGAGTAGATCGCAGGGACAGACCCCTGGGGGTAAGAAGCCGTGGTATCGCAAGCCGTCAAAGACAGCCCCTAAGTCTGCCTTATGAAGGGGCGCCCCCACTCTCACGGGTGGGGGGAAGGCTTCGTCTCTTCTCAGAAGTTTGGGAAGCCAAGATCCCCGACAATTGGGCCCGGGCATCTGTAACCACAGGTTACAGATTGGAGTTTCTAAGATATCCTCCGCCTCATTTTCAAGAATCAAGGCTACCAAGGGATCCAGCAAGGAAGGCCTCAATGCTGGCAGCTTTGGATCACCTGCTTTGCCAGGACGTAATTATAGAAGTGCCAGCCCAAGAGCAAGGCCTAGGTTTCTATTCCAATCTCTTTGTCATACCAAAGCCCAACGGCGATGTCAGGCCAATCTTGGACCTAAAGAGGTTAAACGCTTATCTAAGGGTGCGGTCCTTCCGGATGGAATCCATCCGGTCAGCAGCCGCCGCGCTTCAGAAAGACGATTTTCTGGCCTCCATAGACATAAAAGATGCTTACCTTCATGTACCAATCTTTCAGTCGCATCAAAGGTTTTTACGCTTCGCGGTGGGGCAGCGACACTTCCAATTCAGGGCGCTCCCTTTCGGGCTGGCCACGGCCCCCCGGGTATTCACGAAGATCCTAGCCCCAGTTCTGGCCAATTTAAGGATCCAAGGAGTCACAGTCCTAGCATACTTGGACGACCTTTTAATCATAGATCACTCACGGACGGGTCTGCAAAAGGCAGTAAACCTCACGGTTCGGTACCTCGAAGAATTCGGCTGGGTCCTAAACCAGGGAAAGTCAGCATTCCAGCCTACAAAGCAGTTGGAATACCTCGGCATGAGGTTAGACACAGAACATCAAAAGGTGTTCCTGCCCCTTGTAAAGATCAAGGCGATCAAGGGGTTGGTTCAGTTGGTTATAAACAAGAAAAGACCAACTATTCGCCTGTGTATGCGATTACTAGGCAAGCTAGTGGCCACATTCGAGGCAGTACCATACGCTCAGATCCACACTCGCGTCCTACAGGCAGCCATTCTAGCAGCCTGGGGCAAGAGGGCACATGCCTTAGAGTCCCCTTTGACGCTATCATCAAGGGTCCGACAGAGCCTGGCCTGGTGGTTGAACCCTCAGAATCTTCTAAAGGGAAGATCCTTCAGCCCTGTTGTCTGGAAGGTAGTTACCACAGACGCCAGCCTGGCAGGCTGGGGGGGCGGTCTTCGAAGGGTTCTCCCGCCAGGGAACTTGGGTGAAAGCAGAGAGGCAGCTCCCCATCAATATCTTGGAAATCAGAGCTGCTCGCCTAGCCCTGTTGGCGTGGACCTCCAGATTAAAGGGGTTCCCGGTGAGAATCCAGTCAGACAATGCCACGGCGGTGGCATACATAAACCACCAAGGGGGAACCAGGAGCCAGGCCGCTCAAAGGGAAGTGAACTTGATTTTTCAATGGGCAGAGGTTCATGTACCCTGCATTTCAGCGATATTCATTCCCGGAGTGGACAACCTGCAGGCAGACTTCTTAAGTCGCCAGAGTCTGTTGCCAGGGGAGTGGTCTCTGCATCCCCAGGTCTTTCAGACAATCTGCCAGAGGTGGGGAACGCCAGACGTAGATATAATGGCATCCAGGTTCAACAAGAAACTAGACAGGTTCGTGTCGCGAGCGAGGGATCCTATGGCCTGCGGAACCGATGCGTTGGTTTGCCCTTGGCATCAATTCAAACTTCTATATGCATTCCCTCCACTACAGTTACTCCCCCGCCTGTTGCGCAAGATCAGAGTGGAGCACAAGCCAGTCATTCTAATAGCTCCAGCTTGGCCCCGGAGGGCTTGGTACTCACTAGTCCTGAATATGGCAGTGGGAGACCCTTGGACTCTTCCTCTACAACCAGACCTACTCTCACAAGGCCCGATCCTCCACCCTACATTACAGCGTCTAAATTTGACGGCCTGGAGGCTGAATCCCTGATTCTCAGGGGTAGGGGTCTGTCTAAGCAGGTAATCCCTACCCTGATTAAGGCTAGAAAGCCGGTCTCCAGGGTAATTTATTACAGGGTGTGGAGGAACTATATAGGCTGGTGTGAATCCAAAAGATGGAATTGCCGCAAATATACTATTGATAGGGTGTTAAGTTTTCTCCAGCTAGGAGTGGATAAAGGCCTGGCACTAAGCACAATCAAAGGACAGATCTCAGCTCTGTCAGTGTGGTTTCAGAGGCCGCTGGCCACCCACTCGCTGGTAAAGACCTTCTTACAGGGGGTCTTGCGTATTAATCCTCCTGTCAAGTCACCAGTTTGTCCTTGGGACCTAAATCTTGTCCTGTCCACTCTACAGAAACAGCCTTTTGAGCCTTTGGCTGAGATTCCTTTACTCTTACTGACAAGAAAATTGGTTTTCTTGGTCGCCATAGTTTCGGCCAGGAGAGTGTCAGAATTAGCAGCCTTATCGTGTAAGGAACCATATCTTGTTCTGCATAAGGACAGGGCAGTTCTCCGGCCCCATCCTTCCTTTCTACCAAAGGTTATATCCAAATTTCACTTAAACCAGGATTTGGTACTTCCATCCTTCTTTCCAAAACCTACATCTAGAAAGGAGGGGTTGCTGCATACCTTGGATATTGTCCGGGCCATGAAGGCCTATCTTAAAGCTACGGAAAAGATCCGGAAAACAGAGGTGTTATTCGTTCTACCAGATGGCCCCAAGAAGGGGCAGGCAGCTGCAAAATCCACCATCTCGAGATGGATTAGACAATTAATCATTCAAGCCTACGGATTGAAGAGGTTGCCCCCTCCGTTGTCGGTAAAGGCCCATTCTACCAGGGCCATGGGCGCCTCTTGGGCAGCACACCATCAGATCTCTATGGCTCAGATATGCAAGGCGGCAACGTGGTCATCAGTCCACACGTTTACAAGGTTTTATCAACTAGACGTGAGAAGAAATGCGGATACTGTCTTTGGTCAGGCAGTACTACAGGCTGCAGTTTGAAATCCTCGGGATCAGAAACACCCTTGGTTATATATAAAAAAAAAAAAAAAAAAAAAAAAAAGAAAAAGGTTCTTCTTTCTTGACTAATTTGGAAATATTATTATGATTTGAGTTTAGCTCTAAAATTGAATCCTTCTTTGGAAGATGTCTCCCTCCCCTCATTAAAGCATTGCTTTCGGACATCCCACATAGTAATGAATATGCCGCTCTGTGTCCCGTGATGTACGAGAAAGAAAAAGGGATTTTTAAATACAGCTTACCTGTAAAATCCTTTTCTTGGAGTACATCACGGGACACAGAGCTCCCACCCCTCTTTTGGGTGACCATTTTGGGAGGCATACTGCTTGCTACAAAACTGAGGGACTCCCTCTAGGGGAGGGGGTTATATAGGGAGGGGACTTCCTGTTTGAAGATTGCCAGTGTCCACACCTGAAGGTACTCCATATAACCCACATAGTAATGAATATGCCGCTCTGTGTCCCGTGATGTACTCCAAGAAAAGGATTTTACAGGTAAGCTGTATTTAAAAATCCCTTTATTCATGTCCAACAAAAATGACCAGTCATGTTACACTTGCATATTGTATAGCTTCAGCTGCCTATGAATTATTTATTTTAAAAGCAGTTTCTAAAGGTGACCTGTGCTTATTCGAATTGTGACAGATCACATATAAGGGCAGTTTTCTGATAATGCTAGTTATCTGTCCGACACCCTTATACTCAGTCATCAACCCAGAAAAAAGCATGCATGCAGAAAGTTCAGAAGTCCTGCATACTTGTTTTGGGTCAACTACTTAAAGTGATTGTAAACTCTTTTTTTTATTTTTACCTACAGGTAAGCCTATAATAAGGCTTACCTGTTGGTAAGGAGAATATCTCCTAAACCGGTACGGTTTAGGAGATATTCCCCTCGCAATGCGCCGCTGATTGCAGCGGCGCATGCGCAGGGGGGATTCTCGGCTATAGGACCGGCAGCCGCAGGACCTTGCCGAATTGAAAACTCCTGCAGCGCATGCGCGGGAGTGACGACATCACCGCTTCAGCCAATCACAGCGCTGGAGCAGCGATATCCGGAAGACACGCCAGGAAAGAGGACATCTCGCTCGGCGTGGACCAGGTAAGTTCCTCTCACCTTGTTCCGAGGTAAGTATTTCATAATGAGCTAATATGCGGTGCATATTAGCTCATTATGGCTTTTCCCTTGCAGGAGTAAAAAAAAAACGCTTTAAAAAAAAAAAAAAATGGGGAATGAGAGCAGTACATATGCACATATTTCTTTTGACAGGTTTTTGTTTAATTGTGCTTTTGTTCATTACAGGGGCCTTGGTTTGCCAGGCTGGCTGCATTTTGGAATCTCTGAACCAATATCTGGGAGAGCGAGGATATATCATGCCGTTGGATCTTGGTGCAAAAGGAAGCTGTCACATTGGAGGCAACCTAGCTACAAATGCTGGAGGCCTGAGGCTTCTACGATATGGTTCTCTACGTGGGACAGTTTTAGGACTGGAAGCGGTAAAGGATTCTGTTTTATCACATTCTGTCTTTGTGTATACAGAGGTTTCTGTACTGTTTTGTACTTTTTTTTTTTTTTCCTTTATCAGGTACTTCCTGATGGGTCTGTTCTAAACTGTCTGAATTCTCTGCGCAAAGATAACACAGGCTATGACCTGAAGCAGCTGTTCATTGGCTCTGAAGGAACTCTTGGTATCATAACTGCAATCTCTATACTGTGTCCACGCAAACCCAGTACTGTCAATGTAGCCTTTCTGGGTAAGGGGTGTTCTGGCATTTTTGTGAACATTAAAAATATATTTTTAAAAAATGTAGAAGCAAGTATTTTTATTATGTAGTTTAACATAATGTAAAGTTCTGTTTCACACAAATTGCTATATTATTGATGTCAATTATTTATCTGCAAAAAGAAAGAAAGAAACATGGCTGCATTAGTAAACATTTAAAAGCTAATACTATCTAAATCTGATTTTCAATATTTGCTCGATGACGGTTGGACGAATGATTTGCTGGTTATCTCACAGTAGTAAGATCTCTTTGTCAGAAGTACTTGGCTTTACATCACCAACACACCTTTTCTACATAATTTTAAAATAGACAATAGTGAATGTTAGTCCTTGGTGATAAATGTGATATGTGGGAGGAGCTGGGAACACAGGTGCAGAGATCTTGTCAGCGGAGTCCACACAAGATACAGAGGTCAGTGGGCTGTTCAGCCTCTGACATCTGCTGATACAGATATCAGCTTTTGGAGGCTCTCTCCTAGATCCAGTGTTCTGTCGAGAAGTGTCCCTCCATCGAATAGTGCCCGGGATAAACTGCGCATGCACCGCACGTCATAGCACAACAGCTGATTTGCCGATCAGCTGGGCTGATGTAACCATGGTGCATGCGCACATCGTTGGAAGCATCTCTTGATGGGAGATACCATTTCAAAGGCACAATTTAATTCTATACAAACAGCAGGGGAGACCGTAGTTCTCAGATTGAACATCGCTGCTGCTGGAGGGCGGCTTGTGGCTGTGTTAAAGGGCTGGTTTTGTCTGTGTTGCACCCCGCCCTTTCACACAGTAAACCCGCCCTGCAACAGGACCTTCAACACACTGTAAAGTCCCCCCACAACAGCAAAGCACAATCTGAGAACTACGGTCTCCCCCCGTTGTTTGTATAGGGTTTAATTGTGCCCGTGAAATGGAATCACCCATTGAGAGATGCCTCCTATGATGTGCGCTTGCGCCCTGGTCACGTCACTCCAGCGGATTGGCAACTCAACTAGAAATTTAGCATCTGCCTACTGCTGAAGCTTTGTAAAAAAAGAAAAGCGTAAAAAGAAAACAAAAGCTGTCCAAAGATTAATCATTTTTTCACTGGCTAAACGGAAAAAAAAAACAAAAAAACAAATGGATTCTCCCATTCACACCAAGAGGTGAATGGAGGAATCTTCCCTACTGTGCCATTGTTTTTTTCTTTTCAGCAGGGAATCCTCTGATGTCAGAATACACTGATCAGCAGCTTATCGCTAAATTTTCCAACATTCACATTCAACAGAAATTGATCATTAGATCTACTTTTGTTGAGCAGAAATAGAAATTGATGGATTAAAATTAGGCTGATCCTTGCAAAACCAGCTGAATTTATATCCATTTGTGGCAAGCTTTGGCCTCAAAGAAGATTTTAATTAAATGAGTCTCAATTCATAATGACCTTTTCTGAGGACATTTAATCTTTACAATAATGCAAAATGATGAGAGCTTTCAAAATAGATTTAGGATTTTTATTTTATTTTTTCCATATGTGGCAGGATGTGAGAATTTCAACAAAGTGCTGCAGATCTTCACCATGTGCAGAGATGAACTTGGGGAAATCCTGTCTGCCTGTGAATTTCTGGACTCTGAATGCATGAGGCTTGTGGAAACTCATCTGAACCTCACTAACCCTCTGCCAGGTAATTCTTGACACTAATTTATATATTGATTGCAAGTCATTGCCGATCCAATAATCATCCTGATAATATCCTTTAACTGCAGAGAATGCATTCTATGTTTTGGTGGAAACATCTGGATCTTGTGCAAAGCATGATGAAGAGAAACTTAATGCATTTTTGGAGAAGGCTCTGGATTTGGGGTGTGTGACTTCTGGCACAGTGGCTACAGACCATGGTAAAATAGCGGTATGTCCCTTAACTATAAGTGCATCTTCATTTTGAGAACTCCAGCTAAAAATGTATAGCCCATTTAACATAAAAAATAAAATAAAGAGATATCTGGTGCTGCAAAACTCACCTTCAAACTGGAACTATTTCTGTATTCTTTTCTCTTCACCATCAGATACTGCTAGTCTTCTAGGTTGACTGAAAGCCAATAAAGTTTTGGCGGTCGTATTTATTGTGGTTCCACTTTAAATAAAATTCGTAAAATGCATTCAGACATAACAGAATATGCTCCTCTTTCTTTCTTTCTTTTTTCTTTTTTTGAAGTAATTTTGTAGTAAGCATTTATAACATATAAAGCACTTTATATTATATTACTTATAGTTTTATATTATTATGAATATCTGTATGGGGGTATTTATGTTGGCAGTTTTTCTGTTTTACATGTTATTTAATGCTGAATTGTGATTTATAACAGTTTCACACATTGTGGGTAGGTTTTGTGTTTATTAGCGCAGAGATTCTGTAGAAATGTTCACTGTAGTGCTGCCCTGTCCTCTTCCTGCTGTTAAACTTTTGGCACTGTGGGGATTAATAGTTTTGGGTTTCCAGGCTCAGCCACACTAAGGATAATTCAAGGGGATACACCCTCTCCTGACCTATAATCCACTGAGAAAAGTTATCCCACTGACTACACTGCCTGTAATACAATCTGTGAATAGGGGAGAGTGTAATTAGACACAGAATTCAGTAAAATAACTTTCTTTATCGTACATCACGGGACACAGAGCGCATAGCCATTACACTTGGGTTATATGGGTACCTTCAGGTGTGGACACTGGTGTAATCAATTTCACAGGAAGTTTCCTCCCTATATAACCCCCTCCCACTGGGAGTGCTTCAGTTTTTTCGCCAGTGTCTTAGGTGTTGGTCACGTCTAGCTGTCCCTCGGAGGTCTCGGGACCCAGGATAGCTAGCCGGATCCGTCCGAAGTGCTTCAAAGCCAAGGTGTACGGTACCCGGGCCCTGCTGGAGTGGGGTTTTGCCTATAATGCCTCTCCTTGGAGGGCTGGATTCTGGGCTCCAGTGCCTTAGTCTCTAACAAGAACTAAACGCTACTGATGCCAGGATGCTATATAGGTCCAGGGGTGTGGGTTCCTTAACACAGGACCCCGGTCCCTGAAGGTCCGAGACAATACCCACGGAGATGGGGGAAGGCTGGGCCTCTTGCATTTTGCAATACCCTGCGGCGTGGAGCAGGTAAGAGGGAACCTGCGGGACTTGGTTCGACAGTAGGTATCCCCCTGGGGGTTCTGGGTTGGCTAATGGTATGCTTGTGCATCAGCCACTATCTCCACTATGTCTTTTGAGGCAGGATGGGATGTACTAATGTTTACCCAGATAACATGTAGATATATATATGCTTTTAAAGATATGTATTTTTCTACTCCCCCCAGATTTGCCTGTTAGCATGATACTGCAGCCCCACGTGTATAGGGAGGAAGTGCTGACAAAACTCCTGTTTCCTAGGAAGCCTATGGGGACAGCTTCCTCTATGTGTGCACTACAAAGATTAGTGGCTTACCGGGTGTCTGTTGGATTACTAGCGCTGGTCCAGGCTTCTCCTCTGCTCTCTGCTTCCTCCATGTTGGTTTCAGCGTGGGGGGGGCGCGTGCGCGCCGCCTTTTACAGCGTCAGCGTGCGTGGGGGGGGCGGGCCAGCAGCGTCAGGTCTCAGATAAAGCAAAAAAGCATTTCCTGGCTGGTCATTCCCTCCTGAGAGCAGTGGAGAGTGAGGACATAGAGCGCGCAGCTGAGCCAGTTCTGGCTAACAGTGACACCCAGTGGTGGTTTGTGGATCTTCAGGTCTGGACTTAGTCCACACTGACCAGAAAAAAAAAAAAAAAAATAGATTTTTTTCTTAAAGGGACTCAGCCTTGGATCTGGCAGTATCTGAGTCGGTGCAACCTTGGACTCCAGCTAACGGGCATTGGTGTGGCAATACTCACAGGACTTTCCTCGGTATTGCCGCCTTCGCAGGCGTATGAAAATTTAGATTTTTTTTTACCATAGCCTGTCCTTATTAATGTTTCACTTCTATCTACAACAGTTGGGTGTTGGCTGTAGGGGTGTCTCAAGGTTGTGCAATGGCTCCCAAGGGATCAGGACCAGCTAAGGCTGCAAAAGGTGCCAAAAAAGAAAAAGGGTCTCCATCGGGGTCAGAGGATTTGGGCCAGGCTCCAGTGGTCCCACCCTCACCAGATAGACCACCGAACAGCATCGTGCAGGAGCCATTGAGGGTGCTAGGGGCAGAGGCGGCCCCCAATCAACCCATTCCCGTTTATGTTACGGAAGAAATGCTAGAATCCACCCTGGGTGGGCTAGAGAAAAGGTTAACTGCTTTAATTGCCCGCTCTTTGCCGGGTGGCAAACGGGCTAGATCCCCGTCACCTAGAACGGTGTGTTCGGATGCAGAGGTCCTCTCTTCGGAGGAATTGGACCCACAGGGGGATCAAGCGGACCTGAGTCCTGACGGGTCAGACATTGAAGATTCCACTATAGATGACATTTTTTCGGCTTCTCAAGCAGAGAGCCTGTGGATCCAGTCTCTGACGGATATGGTTCGCACTGCTTTTAAACTTCCAGTGTCAGAACAATTAGCCCCCGCGGTATCCTCTTTAGGTTCCTTGAAGGCACCATTGAGTGGTGTGTCTTTCCCGGTTCACCCCCTTCTGGAGAGCGTGATTTTTCAGGATTGGGCTCGACCTGATAGGATTTTTATCCCTCCTAAAAGGTTCACCATTCTCTATCCTATAGAAGAAGAATTTGCAAAGAAATGGGCACTCCCTACCGTGGACGCAGCCATTTCCTGCGTAAATAAATCCCTGACCTGTCCGGTGGAAAATGTCCAGGTGTTTAAAGATCCAGTCGACAAAAAATTGGAGACCCTACTGAAGGCTTCTTTTACCACAGTAGGTGCCGTGGTTCAGCCAGCAGTGGCAGCCATTGGCGTTTGTCAGGCTTTAAAGGATCAGACTAAACAGATATTAAGGGACATACCGGCTCAGCAAGCTTGTGAATTGGCTGACCTCCCAAGAGCTCTCTGCTTTGCAGTAGATGCTATTAAAGACTCCGTTCAACAGGCGTCCCGTTTATCTCTGCTGTTGGTTCATATGCGTCGCCTTTTGTGGCTAAAAAACTGGTCAGCAGAGGCACCCTGCAAAAAGCTTTTAGCAGGATTTCCCTTTCATGGTGGGAGACTATTCGGTGAAGACCTAGATAAATATATCCAGACCATATCAAGTGGTAAAAGTTCTTTCTTGCCTATCAAGAAAAGATCGCGTGGGCCCGCATTTAAGCGACAGGCCTTCGCAGGCTCGGCCCCTTCAACTTCCCGTCAGTATCGACGGCCTCCCGGGCGTTCAGCATTTAATAGCCGCCCACAAGGACAAGCCACGACAGGCAAGAGGCCATGGTCTCGCAAGCCGGTTAAACCAGTCCTCAAGTCAGATTCATGAAGGGGCGCCCCCACTCTCTTGGGTGGGGGGAAGGCTTTGGTTTTTCTCCGAAGTGTGGGAGGCCAGAATTCCCGACTCTTGGGTAAGATCCGTGGTAACCACGGGCTACAAGCTAGAGTTTCGGGAAGTCCCCCCTCCTCATTTTCAGGGGTCAAGTCTTCCAAGCGACCCATTAAAGAGGGCCTCTCTTGTAAAAGCATTGGATCATCTCTTGCTCCAAGGAGTAATTGTAGAAGTACCAACCCAGGAATGGGGTCTGGGATTCTACTCCAACCTTTTCATAATACCAAAGCCCAATGGCGACGTCAGGCCTATCTTAGACCTCAAACGCCTAAATCGCTTTCTAAACATTCAGACCTTTCGTATGGAGTCCATACGTTCGGTGGCAGCCAGCCTACATCAAGATGACTTTCTAGCATCTATAGACATAAAAGATGCGTATCTGCATGTGCCGATCTACCCGGCAAATCACAGGTTTCTTCGTTTTATGATAGATCACCGCCATTACCAGTTCGTAGCCCTCCCTTTCGGGTTGGCAACAGCTCCGCGGGTATTCACAAAGGTGTTAGCCCCGGTGCTAGCCGTCCTAAGGACAGAAGGCATTTTAGTCTTGGCATACTTGGACGATCTTCTGGTTATCGACAGCTCAGCTTCCAACCTCAATCAGGCAGTAGGTCGCACAGTTCAGCATCTAGAGGAATTCGGGTGGATTGTAAACCTAGAAAAATCGGTATTGAAACCCACAAAGCAGTTGGAATATCTAGGCCTTCGGCTAGATACAGACTGCCAGAGGATAATTTTACCTCAAGCAAAGATCAGATCAATAGCTCAAGCAGTTCAAGTGATCTTAGGCAAGAAGAGGCCGACTATTCGCCTATGTATGCGACTGCTGGGGAAGATGGTGGCCGCCTTCGAGGCAGTGCCCTACACCCAGATCCATACCAGATATCTTCAGGCAGCCATTCTCTCTGCTTGGAACAAGTCCATTCAGGCGTTAGATCGTCCGTTAGTGCTCTCCCCGAAGGTCCGGCGCAGCCTGTCTTGGTGGCTGGTCTCTCAAAATCTGTCAAAAGGGAAATCCTTTTGCCCCATCACGGGGAAGATAGTATCCACGGATGCCAGCCTGTCAGGTTGGGGGGGCAGTTCTAGAAGAACAGACCCAGCAAGGGCAGTGGTCGGAGGCAGAAAAACTGCTTCCCATCAATATCTTGGAGATCAGAGCTGCTCGGCTGGCCCTGATCGCCTGGACTCTCCCCCTTCAGGGTCTGCCAGTAAGGATACAGTCCGACAAAGCCACTGCGGTGGCATACATAAACCACCAGGGGGGCACGAAGAGCCCAGCAGCCCAAAGAGAAGTAAACCTTATTTTCTCATGGGCCGAAGCCCATGTACCCTGCATCTCGGCGGTGTTCATCCCAGGGATAGACAATTCTCAAGCAGATTTTTTGAGTCGTCAACAGTTGCTCCCGGGGGAGTGGTCTCTTCACCCCCAGGTATTCCAAGAGATTTGCCAAAGATTCGGAGTCCCAGATGTGGACATTATGGCAACGAGATCCAACAAAAAGTTGGACAAATTCATATCCCGAGCCAGGGATCCCTCGGCCTACGGGACCGATGCCTTGGTTTGCCCTTGGCACCAGTTTTCTCTTCTGTATGCGTTCCCTCCACTGCAGATGATTCCCTGCCTTCTACGGAGGATCCGGGTGGAGCGCAGGCCTGTGATCCTGGTGGCCCCAGCCTGGCCCAGGAGGGCTTGGTACGCACTCATCGTGAAGATGTCAGTCAGGGCGCCGTGGCCGCTCCCCCTGCGCCCAGACCTGCTGTCTCAGGGCCCAATCTGCCATCCTGCTTCACAGCAGCTAAATTTGACGGCTTGGCGGCTGAATCCCTAATTCTTAAGGGCAGAGGCCTCTCAGATCAGGTCATATCTACGTTGATTCAGGCTAGGAAACCGGTCTCCAGAAATATTTATTACAGAGTCTGGAGAACCTATGTGGAGTGGTGCGAGTCTCAAAAATGGCATCCTCGAAAGTTTTTTATTGACAGGATCTTGCGATTCCTCCAGGTTGGCGTTGACAAAGGGTTGGCTCTTAGTACTCTAAAGGGGCAGGTGTCGGCTTTATCAATATGGTTTCAAAGACCCTTGGCCACCCATTTGCTTATGAAAACCTTCTTGCAGGGGGTCTTGCATGTGAATCCCCCTATTAGAGCTCCCCTCTGCCCCTGGAATTTAAATCTGGTCTTGTCAGCTTTACAAAGGCAGCCGTTTGAACCTCTGACAAAAATCCCTCTTGTGCTACTAACCCGAAAGTTGGTTTTCTTGGTGGCTATGGCTTCAGCCAGAAGGGTTTCCGAGCTGGCAGCCTTGTCATGCAGAGAGCCATACCTTATTCTGCATAAGGACAGAGTGGTTCTGCGGCCTCTACCTTCTTTCCTTCCTAAGGTCATATCCAGTTTTCACTTGAATCGGGACCTAGTCCTACCATCCTTCTTTCCTACTCCCCAGTCCAGAGAGGAAAGACGGCTTCATACTTTGGACGTGGTTCGAGCCATGAGGGTCTATCTCAAGGCTACAGAGAAGATTCGGAAAACAGATGTGCTTTTTGTTCTTCCGGATGGCCCCAAGAAGGGTCAGCCGGCTGCCAAGTCTTCCTTGGCTAGGTAGATTAAGCAGCTGATTTTTCAGGCATATGGTCTGAAGCGCGTTCCACCTCCCTTATCAGTTAAAGCCCATTCTACGAGGGCCATGAGTGCCTCCTGGGCGGCACACCATCAGATCTCTATGGCACAGGTTTGCAAGGCGGCAACCTGGTCTTCCGTACATACGTTTACTAAATTTTATAAGTTGGACGTTGCAAAGGGTACGGACGCAGCTTTTGGGCAGGCGGTCCTACGGGCAGCAGTATAGAATCCTCTGGCCCGGTTCACGCCCCCTTGTTTTTCTGTTGGTGGAGCTATTTTTTCTCCTGACAATGTTTTTATTTGGCTATTCTTGGCCTTACGGTCTCCCTCCCTTCATAGAGCATTGCTTTAGGACATCCCAAGTGTAATGGCTATGCGCTCTGTGTCCCGTGATGTACGATAAAGAAAAAAGGATTTTTAATAAACAGCTTACCTGTAAAATCCTTTTCTTGAAGTACATCACGGGACACAGAGCACCCACCCCTCTTTTGGGGAACATTGTGTAACCTTGGGAGAATTGCTTGCTACAAAACTGAAGCACTCCCAGTGGGAGGGGGTTATATAGGGAGGAAACTTCCTGTGAAATTGATTACACCAGTGTCCACACCTGAAGGTACCCATATAACCCAAGTGTAATGCGCTCTGTGTCCCGTGATGTACTTCAAGAAAAGGATTTTACAGGTAAGCTGTTTATTAAAAATCCTTTTTTTTTCAATAGAGGAGAGGGCAATATGGGGTGTATCTCCATTGGATCATTTTTAGTGCAGATAAGCCGATCATTTTTAGTGCAGATAAGCCTGGAGACCCAAAGCTGTTAACCCCCACAGCAACAAAAGTTCAGCAGCAGGAAGAGGACAGGGCAACCTTGCTTTAAAAAGTTGTACAGGTGGAGACTGTGACATTAGGAAATGGCCCAAACTATTTAAAGTGCCAGAAAACCTTGACTGATCCAGTGGACACACGATCATTTTTCAGCATGAAAAAAAACGTTGTTTTCAGCATGTCCAAAAAATGACGGTTTTCCAACTTCATCATTAAAAACAGACGTTGCCCACACACCATCGTTTAAAAAAAATGATCTAGCAAAGCGTGGTGACGTACAACACGTACGACGGCACTATAAAGAGGAAGTTCCATTCGCCTTTGGGCTGCTTTAGCTGATTCCGTGTTAGTAAAAGACGATTTGCGCTTTTCTGTCTGTTACAGCGTGATGAATGTGCTTACTCCATTATGAACGGTAGTTTTACCAGAACGAGCGCTCCCGTCTCATAATTTGCTTCTGAGCATGCGCGGGTTTTTAGCGTCGTTTAGACCACACACGATCATTTTTTACGACCTGAAAAACGTCATCGTTTAAAACAACGTTAAAAAATGCAGCATGTTCGAATTTTTTTTTTTTTGTCGTTTTTCAGAACCTGAAAAATTATGTGAAGCCCCCCACACGATCATTTTAAATGACGTTTTTGAAAAACTTTTTTTTTTTCATCCTGAAAAATGATCGTGTGTAGGTGGCATTGGGCTTTAAACTTTAAAAAGTAAAACAATCTGAAACAAAAATCCGGGACAAAATACTCCACTTACACTCATCTTCCAGTCCTTTCAACTAGGCCAGGATGACGTTTGTGGAATCCTGCAAGGCTAGGAGTTTCATGCAAACTCTACTTTAATTTTCAATAAAAAGCTTTTAAAAATAAGCAGATATTTATATCATTTTATAACTGATAGAATACCCCTAAAAAAAGATATTCTCAAAATACTATACGGTATAATTGATCTGGTCCTGAATATTTAAAGTAGAACTAGTAGGCATGTATTTTCATTTTGGATGGCTTAAAGCGGGGTTCCAACCACAATTAGCATTTTTTAAATGTATGTCCTTTCATCCTGCGTTTTTATAATATAAATCCGGTCACTTACTATTTTACAATCCGCCGCTGCTCTGCATAGTTATTCAAAAAAGATTATAAACTATGTCCACACCGTTCTCATTTTGCTTGTGGGCATTGTGAAGCCCACAAGCACTTACTTCCTGGAAGTCTTGGATGGGGAGTGATAATTGGGTAGCGCACTGCATCCTGGGAAATGATGACACACATTTCCCAGGAGCATTAGAGGGAGATGATGTCAGAATCCTAGGTGATTCCAAGGGCAGATTTTGTGGGACCGCATAGCAACAGGCATTTCCAGATGAGTAAAAAAAATCTTTTTTTTTTCTTTTTTAGGTCTAATGAGATTAATAATGCAAAAAAAAATTTTTGGGATGGAAACGCCACTTTAAGGGAGGGTTATAACCCCCTGTCAGATTTTTATTTTGCCATCTGTGACTCCTTGCAGAGATTTCCCTTCACTTCCTGTCCCATAGCCAAACAGGAAGTGAGAGGAAGCCCCTGCAAATTAAGGAAATTCATTAGGGCTCCCAGATCTCCAGAACTATTTAACCCATAAGAAGATTTCCTCTCATTACTTTTTTGGATTTTCTTTTACTTTCATTGATAATGGTAAACAGGACAAATGGAGAGGGTGAATCGCCTTAACACAGACAGCAATAAAAACTGACAAGCGTTCTAATCCCTCTCCTCTCTATCCAAAAATAATGCAGGGTTTGCCTCTAGTTATAATGTAATATTACAATTTTCTTTTGCAAGTATTTTAATGAGATTTTATTGAAGTGCGGTTTTCCTTTAAGCACATCTTTATTGTTTATTTTACCATTTGTATTTTCCCACTTAGTCCCTCTGGTCTCTTCGGGAGCGCATCACAGAGGCTCTGGCACATGATGGTTACGTCTACAAATATGACTTATCCATTCCAGTAGAGAAACTCTATACCCTGGTTGAAGAAACAAAGGCACGTTTGGGATCCTCTGCTGAATCTGTGGTTGGTTATGGCCATTTAGGTAAGGGGATATTATTATTATTATTATTATAGAAGTGATCTTTGCTTAGCCAGTGGAAAGCTGGTTCCTTTGGGCAATATATTCCTAAATGTATCTGTGGAGTCAATGGAATGATGGGGTATAAAGATATTTATGTGTAATGCAGGATATTTGATGTTTCAGAAAGTATTTCACCAAATTACAAAGATGTGTAAGTACTTAGCTCTACGATGTTGCCTGCAGATTTACAGCTGCTTATAAATGAAAGTCCACTCTCCTGTCTCCCTCTAACTTATTGCTGGAGCAAAAAAACTATCCGAATACCCTTTTTCCTTACCTAAACCCCCAGTCATATGACTTTTGAGTCCTGATACCTCGTTTGGGTGTTCACATCAACGTCTGTCTGATGTGGACACTTTAAATTCTCTGTTCTGTTGGGTACTCTCACAATCCAGAAAGGAGTGAGATCATTGCAAGGAGAGAATAGGGGACCAGGTGACAAGGGATAACCTTCACATCTGGATCAACGGTCCCAGCAGCAGGAGACATTGCCAACAAGGGAGCTGGACAGCAGACTTAGGTGAGTGTATCTTTCTTCACCAAGTAAGATGAAAAAATACCCTAATGGGTTAGAGGAGTGGAGGGGGGGGGGGGCAGGGGCATTTTCATGTTTACCTAGAGTTGGGCTTTAAATGGGTTGTAAAGGAAAAAAACATTTTTCATAATAAGCATCCTTTACCTGCAGACATTCCTCTTTTCACTTCCTCATTGTTCGTTTTTGCTCAGAAGTTGCTCTATTTCTTCTCTGTTCTGTTCACTTCCTGCTTGTCTGATTGTTACTCACCATCGTGAAGGGAGGCTTTACTGCTGTGGTCAGTGACGTGCTCGCCCCCTCCTGGGAACTACATCTGTGTGGCAGGACGCTCTCTACGTGTTAGGCCTCGTACACACGAGGGGATATGTCCGCTGAAAACGGTCCGATGGACCGTTTCAGCAGACATCTCCGATCGTGTGTATGGGCTAGCGGACAGATTTGTCCACCCGACAGATTTTAAAGCATGCTTTGAAATCTATCCGGTGGGAATCTGTCCGCCCGACATGTCTGCTGGTTAGTACACTTACCAGCAGACATGTCGTCCCGCACCGCCGCCGCGCCGCCGCCGAATGGATTCGGCGCATGCGCGGAAGTGTTTTACTTCCTGGTGCGGTGACGTGGCGGCGTCAACGTCACCGCCGCGTCACCGCGCCGTCCGCCGGCGGGGAATTTGATCCGATGGTGTGTACACGCCATCGGATCAAACTCCTGATCGGACATATCCGATGGAAATGGTCCGCGGACCGTTTTCATCGGATATGTCCGATCGTGTGTACGAGGCCTAAGACGTCAAGGAGGTGTGAATTACTGGGCGTGCCACAATTCATACTGGGAAATGTAGTTCTTACATGAACGAGCACCGCAACCCAGGAAGTGAATGAGAGAACAGAAACTAGAACGCCGGAGGTGATATAGATGAAGGAATTTAATAGGTATTTACTCGTTTGTTAACAGAATCATTACACTATTCTGTCTGTCTACCTTGCAGACAATAATTTTAGGCAAACATTTTTTTTTTTCCTTTACAACTCCTTTAACTCAAAAATTGGCCCCTAATTTCTTTCCCCCTACTAAATTTTGTTTCCTTAACAGTGTATTTTGTACTTGAGTAGCATTCCTATATTATACAATATCTTTCTAGGTTTAAAATTTACCAATATATTTCTCTGTAATTTGCTGCTTTGTGCTTGTAAATTAATTATACCCTGTGTTGTATACAAAGCAGGCAAATGTAAGGCTCTCATTTGTAGTATGTTCTGTAATACAAGCAGGCAGCATCTGCAGAAGATAAGTCCTTCCCCACCTTTTGAATTGATATGAAATTCTAGAAAGTCATTTGAAAATAGTAGAACGAACAAGGCACATGTGGTATTATTCCTAGTCATTCGTTATATAAACTGATGCTAAACTCATTAAGGGGCTGCCTGCTTGTCAGTGTTTGTGATCACCTTTGATTATCGAGTGCAGCACATTATAGAATTAACCATTTATACCTCCTGATAGTGGAGTCCTTGACGGCCCACACTTCCATTTTCTGGTGCATTCTGTTAAGGCACTCAATTCAATGGGCTACAAACACACCAGAACAAAAAATTAAGCATACTTGCACCATTTTAAGCAATGCAGCAAAACACATGGTAGTGCATTGCTGTACTCTGCAATGCAGATGTGTTGGGGTGCCATTCAAAATGAATGCTCTTCAAGTGGAATCTCCTCTTTTTCTATGCAATGTCTGCCAGCTCCCTAGTCAACGCAGGCAACTTCACCCAGTCTTCTACCAGGTACAGTATCTAAGGCTATCTTGATTGGCTGTGCCAGGATGGCACTCATTCAGTACAGATGCCAAAAGTGTTCACTGGGCTGCGTATGTGAAGCTCTGTGTTCATTGAGAAGAAGATTGCAAACTAACAGGTAAGAATCCTTTATTGCAGAAGAGGTATACGAGGGGTTTTCAAGTCAATCCGTGATTTTTAATTTTACAGGTATAAAAAGGAATGCTAGTGTGGCTGTACTACACGCAGTAGTAAGTGGCAAGTGTGTGCTATTACTGATAGGCGGCGCACATGTCGCAGTCCAGTCTAGAGACCGTTAATTAAGATGGCAGACAGCCTTTTTAGTGCGTGCATGGAACCAGCGTGTGGTGATGAAGTTTCTTGTAAACTAAGGTGTAAAACCCACGGATATCCATTGGAGACTTCACGCACGGTACAGTGATGAGACCCTCAGTGGCAGTAAGACATTTGAATGGTGTAAGGCTGGGTTCACACTAGTGAGGTGTGAATTTCAGCTCTCTTATCTCTGCAGATAGATAAGGGAAGTGTTCAGCAGATTAGCTCAGTTTTTAGCTGCGAATTTGGAGACCTGGGAGAAGTTTCAGGTGAGAGGAGAGTGGGGGAGAAGTGTATTGAGCTGAATGAGAGAAATTCCTGAAGAGAACTGAACACATCTGCGAATCAGCTGCATACCCATAGAAGATAATGGGCCTGAATTCGCACCTGAGCCGCACCGCAAGACATAAAATCTGCACACGTTTTTACTGCAATGCGCAGTGCGAATGCATCGCACATATGTGAACCAGCCTCATTGAAAACAATGTATTTAGAAATGTTCTGCATATTGGATGCGGTTTAAGCCGCACTCAATTCGCATAGGTGTGAACCCGACCTAAACGTTTCAAAGATGTGATGAAACCTGGGCACATCATTTCACTCAAAATGAGGGTCAAAGCAGTGGAATTATGCGGACTCGCCACCACAATTTTTTTCCGATCAATTGCATCTGCAGGTAAAGTGATGGGAAGTGTTTTCTGGGACAGACTTGGCTTTATTCATGTGGATTTTCTCCTCCGTGGTGCCACTATCAACAGTGAATATTACTTTTGTGTGCTGAATGATGTGTATACGTGTCTGCAGAAAAAATGGCCTAGATGGATTCTTAAAGTGGATGTAAACCCCAATTCTTTTATTTGTTTTGTTTGTTGTCACAATGTAGAGTATAAGATTTCCTATGATCTGTACCTAGTCTTGCCACGCAGAGTTAATTCAGCTCTGAGCAATCCTCTTATTGTTCAGTGAAATAAAACGGACTAACAGAGAAAAACCTTGGTCCGTTCTGCCCCCTTGCTGTGAGTGACAGGTTATTTACATATCTCATGCACTAGCCTGAAGGTGCGCATTCTTTTTTAATTCTCACCCCCACTTCTTTTTTGAAGTCATGTGGTTACTTTTCTGGATTTTGACTGGATGTTACTGAACAATGCAGAATTTAGTGTAAGAAATACACAGGACAAAATGCATGTTGACAAGGGGAGTGTAGAGGAGGGCCGGGAGTCTACAGACATCACAACTCCACCCACTGAGCTCCAGACAACAGATCCACCCACAGAATCTTCAGTTTTTCAGTTCTTGTAACAGACAGAAGGGAGACATTATACAGGTAAGGATACATGCAGGAGGCATCTATATCCTTATAGATCAGCACCATGGCAGTAGTTTAGAAAAGATAAGAGTGGGTTTACATCCACTTTAAGGGTGTCCTGCTTCTCCAGTACAATACACAAGCTCATACTGCTCACAGAACTATGTGCACATTACAGCAACTCACCTGGGAGGTATTGCTACATCCCCCTTACAGCCCTGTCCATACTCTGAGTGGTTTCTATTTGTTTGGCCCCCTCAAAGAGTTCCTCAGAGGTCAGCATTTCAGCACTGATGATGAAGTGAAGCAGGCTGTCCTAGGATGGTTCAGGCGTACTGACAAATATTTCTATGATGAAGCTTTCCAGGTATTAAACGTTGTTTAAGTGGATAAATGCAGCAGGGGAGTATATCGAAAAATAAATGCAGTATTTACTTTTATTATATAAACTCAAAAGGTTCGACTTGAACTCCCCTCGTAGTATATCTATTCTGTAATGAAAAGCCTGTCTGTTTGCAAATTTTTTATTTTTCCTTAAGGTTTACAAGTATTTCAACATATGATGAAAACATCAGTACAAACAAAGATGGAATTAGAAAACTCAGCAAAGTTTCCATTTTTATTCAAATTTTACTTTAACCTGTGTTACCATAAATGGTGCGAATGGGGCCTTGAATTAAACAGGACAACGGCTTTCTGTAAAAAGTACATATTTGTATTTCTAGTAGCAACAATTGCACTGGCTAAATACACTTAAAGGGACACTAAACTCAGGATGCATTAAGGTAAAAAAAAAAAATTACCTTTACAACCCCTTTAAGCAATAGCTGTTCAGTCAGTGGACTGAACTGTGTATCCCTGAATAGAACTATAATATCTTTCACCAGCAGCGTTCCTAAAATTATCTTTTGAAGCTTAAATTTTAAGTGTTATAGCATTTGTTCAGATCTTGCTGTCCTCCATAATGTTTTATTTCATGCGTCTCACAAAGTTCTAACCCCCTCTCATTGTATTTAAAACCACCATCCTCTTAGAAAACATTGTATCTACATCACCTTCTGGTCTCATTATGTGACCCGATAGGAACCACTCACCTGGCAGGGGAGACACCATGATCATGAAGGTGGTTCTCCCAGGGCGAGGCTCGGCCATTGCACTCCGGCTGGGCTGATCGAGGTGTCTTCCCTGCCACTGCTCGGCCTTTTGGCTAAGATCAGGTGTGGTATCCGTTCTCGTCAGTTGCTAGAGGAGCGCTGAAGCACCTCCTATATGTGGAGGGTGGATGCAATCCAATAGCGTCATTGCACCTGGAAGGGTGGTTTCAGCAGGGACTATGCCGTGCTGCCCGACAGATACTGGGGGCCGGCCAATGGTTGCGTCTGAGCCACCTGGAAGGGTGCTTCTGGTGGGGATGGGTGGCTGTGCCTGGTCTGGTCTTTTTGCCGGGTTCTAGTCTGGCCTTCTGGCTGGCTGGTGCAAGTGCTGTCCCTGTCAGAGATCTGGTAGGAGGAGCTGGAACTGCCCTGATGGAAAGACGGGGTAGGGCCATGCAAATCCTGCTGGGTTGACAGGGAGTCTGGAAGGGTTAGTATTGGTGGAGGCTGCTAGATGGGGGCAGCTTCTTCCCAAGAAAACCTGGAAGGGCTCTCTTTCTGGCAGGGGTGGAGGGCTGCACTGGCCGGTCGGGGGGTTAGATTTGGAACAGAAAAGCCTATGGTGCATGTGCCCCTGGAGTGGCAGTCCAGGGGTGTCTGAGAATCACTGTGAGTGAGGGTCACTTTGATTTAATGACACCATGGTCACTGCACCATCTACACGCTTTTTTAGCACCTGCCTCCTGGGCCGGGCCTTTTGGCCAGGACCGGAGGAATTTTTTATTCCTGGCCGGAGGGCCTGGTCATTGTTGATCACAATGACCACTTCTTCACTCTCCTCTTCACTATCCCTTTCCCCCACTTTAATTTAATTTATTAGCCTATGTTTGTCACCTTTTTGTCTTTTTTTGTTGTGCACGTTTTGTACACAGTGTGATTAGTAGGGTGCCGGTCCTCGGGCCAGCCCTGAACGTCTTGGGAGTGGGTGGACATGGCCTTTTGGCTTAGTTCACCTGCTCTCATGGGGTCTCCCTTCGGGGGAGTCCCACCTAGTACTTGGAGGGTTCTGTTTTGGCAGTCCCTCCAGGGAAGTTGGGTCCGAGTCGGCTTCGGTTGCTCGGGCCACAGTAACTCAGTCCCCGTCTGGAGCCTAACGCCCCGGGGGATCAGGGTTTGGGTCCCTTCTGCACAGAAGGACCACTTGACGTAGCACCCGTCTACACGTTTTTGTGAACACTCTTTATGTGTGTGCACATTTTTTCTGCACCGGGTGGAGTTTTTGAGTGTGTTTCACACGCCATAGGCTTTTCAAAAAAAAAAAAAAGATAGGAACCACTCAGCTGGTCTTCTCTTTAGGCCACTCCACTAAAGCCTCATACAGGGCGGGAGGGAGGGAGTAGGAGATAAGTAGGAAGTTGGACTGTCTTATAATTGTGGTATAGGAAATTGTTTAATGTTGTAATTTTATGTGTATGAAATGATAAATGTGTTTAATTGAAGGAAAATTTCTGTATGCTCATTGATAATGTGCTGTTAATGTATAAATGTTTTGAAAAATTCAATAAAAATAAATTTAAATGAAATAGAGCCTCATACACACGATCAGACTTCCATCTGACTTTTCCGTAGATTTTTGTCCGATTGGGCGTTTGCCGTGAATTGTTCTGCATACACACGGCTGCACATTTTCAGCCAACTTTCACCAAATCATGTCGTTTTTCAGCTCTTTACCGCCACCCTTTAGGCAACTTCTGCTATTGTTGTGTGATCTTTAGCATTGGTTCTGAGCATGCGTGTTTGTACTTTGGACTTTAGTGCAATGGACTTGTGTACTAACGATAGGATTATCCTCCATCAGACATTAGTTGCCGGAAAGTTTGAGAGCATTCATAGCGAACATTTGTACGTTGAAAAACCGAATACAATTGTCTGATGGAAAAAGAGAGTAACCGCTCAGTAGTAGTCAAAGAGCCTCCTCACCAAAACCAAACCACGAGTGCCGGCAATGCAATAGCAATGCAAAAATACGAAAGAAGCTTGGACAGCTGCACTCCAAAAATGTTCCTTAAAATAAAAACTATCACAAAATAAACATGCCACAGCAAGAATTGAGACAAAAGCTAACGTTTCGTACTGTAGCTTCAGTGCTTAGTCATAGTTAGCTTTTGTCCACATTTTTGCTGTGGCATGTTTATTTTGTGATCGTTTTTAATTAAAGGAACATTTTCGGAGTGCAATTGTCTGATGGAGTATACACACGGTCCGATTGTCCGATTGAAACACATCCGTCGGACCGTTGTCAAAAAGTCAGATCGTGTGTATGGCCCTTTATAGTAACTCTGATTTCTTATATTGGCTTAAAGTGTTTTTAAAACCAAGAACAAATAGGTCAAATATTGCAGCTTACCACGCTAAAGATGTGGTGGCTGCATTAGTGTTCTTTTTTTTTTTTTCAAGACTTGTTTCCTGGCCAGTAACACAATTCCTGTCCTTGGGTAACAGTGCTCAAGCCCTGTAATATATTAAGCAGTGTTGCCACCCTAAAATAAAAAGAATATTAGGCCTACAGAATACCCCCTCTTTGTTTCAATAACAAAATAGGTGTACTGTTATCAACAGAAGTGATCTATACAGGACTGATTAGGACAATACAGGCAGAGAACACAGGAAGGTATCCGCTCACTGAATTTCTGCCAAGATCATTTTTTTTGCACTTATCAAACAGCTATAACAAAACAAAGAACTTCATTAACCACTCCACTTCCATACTGGGCATTTTCATCCCCTTCCTGCCCAGACCAATTTTTAGTTTTCAGCACTGTCGCACTTTGAATGACAATTGTGCGACGTGGCTCCCAAACAAAATTGGCGTCCTTTTTTTCTCACAAATAGAGCTTACTTTTGGTGGTATTTGATCACCTCTGCGGTGTTAATTTTTTGCGCTATAAACAAAAGAAGCGAAAATTTTGAAAAAAAACACAATATTTTTTACTTTTTGATTTAATAAAAATTATATTTTAAAAAAAAAAAAACTTATTTTTCCCTCAGTTTAGACCGATACATATTCTTCTACATATTTTTGGTAAAAAAAAAAAAAAAAAAAATCGCAATAAGCGTATTTGATCGGTTTGCGCAAAAGTTCTAGCGTCTATTATTGTGACCGTGACATTGCGGCGGACACATCGGACAGTTTTGACACATTTTTGGGGCCATTCACATTTACACAGCGATTAGTGCTATAAAACTGCACTGATTACTGTGTAAATGGGACTGGTAGGGAAGGGGTTAACACTAGGGGCGTTGAAGGGGTTAAATATGTTCCCTAAATTGTGTTCTAACTGTTAGGGGGAGGGGGGACTCACAAGGGGAGGAGATCGATGTGTGTTCCTCTGTACTGGGAACACACATTAGTCTTCTCACCACTGACAGGACATGGATCTGTGTGTTTACACACACAGATCCATGCTTCTGCCGTGATTGCGGGCAATCGCAGGTGCCCGGTGGTCATCGCGACCACCGGGCACGCGCACCGGGTCCCGAGGAATGCGGCAGGGCCCCAGCGGCCGGAAAAAACAAGGACGTCATATGACGTCCAGTCTGAAGGAGGAAAGGTCCCCGCCGACGTAATTTTTACTATGGGTCGGCGGGGAAAGGGTTAAAGTAATTGGGATTACTTGGCAACCGGCAGCTGTAGCCTGCAGCAGGGAGATCTTTTTCTACAGTACATACTACTAAACAATATCATATTATTTAAGGTTCAGCTTTAGTAACATATTACATGTTACACTTGTATTTAGGGTGTAACATTTAATATGTTTGCTATAGAGTATTTCCTCTCACCCCCTGTGACAAGCGGGTGGGGTTCCTGTCCCCCACAGCCACTGTCACATTTTAAAATAAGTGCGGCTGTGCAGTGCATTGTTTTACTTCTGCCCGTCTTTACCTTTTGAGACACTTTTACCCTCTAAGATGCTCTTTTTATACCCAATCATGTTACTGACCTGTTGCTAATTAACCTAATTAGTTTCAAAGTGTTCTTCCAGCTCTTCCTTGTTAGTACCACATACTTTGGCAGCTTTGTGTTGTCCTGTCCCAAGTTTTTTGAGACGTGTTGTTGCCATCAATTTCAAAATTAACCAATTTTTTTCTTACATTTTCGGTTTCAATATGTTTAGTAACCACTTAAGGACCTCCTACCGACGATATACGTCGGCAGAATGGCACGGCTGGGCACAGGCAAGTACAGGTACGTCGCCTTTAAGAGCCCAGCCGTGGGTTGCACGCCGCGCGCACGCTACCTAGTCCGAAACTCCGTGACCGCGGACCTGATCGCCGCCGGTGTCCCGCGATCGGTCACAGGAGCTGAAGAACGGGGAGAGGTGTGTGTGTGTGTGTGTGTGTAAACACACCTTCCCCGTTCTCCTGTGTGATATAGGGAACAACGATTAGTGACGTCACGCCTACAGGCACGCCCCCCACAGTAAGAATCACTCCCTTAGTTGAGTTGAGTTGAGTTGAGGTGCACTTTCTATAGCGTGGTCAATTACCCCGGAGGATCCCGACACACTTAACCCCTTAGCGCCCCCTAGTGGTTAACCCCTTCACTGCCATTGTCATTTTCACAGTAATCGGTGCATTTTTATAGCACTTTTCGCTGTGAAAATGACAAGTGTCCCAAAAATTAAAGTGTCCGCCATAATGTCGCAGTCATGAAAAAATGACTATTAAAAAAAAATATTAATAAAAATGCCATAAAACTATCCCCTATTTAGTAAACGCTATAACCTTTGTGCAAAATAATCAATAAACACTATAACACGTATCGGCCTAAACTCAGGAATTTTTTTTTTTTTTTTATATTTTTGGGGGATATTTATTATAGCAAAAAGTAAAAAAATACAGATTTTTTTTTCAAAATTGTCACTCTATTTTTGTTTATAGCGCAAAAACAAAAAACTGCAGTGGTGATCAAATACCACCAAAAGAAAGCTCTATTTGTGGGAAAAAAAGGATGCCAATTTTGTTTGGGAGCCACGTTGCATGACCGCGCAATTATCAGTCAAAGCGACGCAGTGGCAAATCGCAAAAACTGGCCAGGTCCTTTACCTGCATAATGGTCCGGTTCTTAAGTGGTTAAAATCGTACAACCATAACAAAGAAGTCAGTCGTTCTTAAGATCACAACTCTGTATAGTAGTCCCTCAACTTGGGCAGAGAATTTTATCAATATCAACCTACCGATAAGGAAAATGGTACAATTTTTTCAGTTTAAACATTTTGATGTTTCTATTGTGAAATATGGGTTTATGAGATCTGCAAATCATTGCATTCTGTTTTTATGTAGATTTTACACAGCGTCCCAACTTTTCTGAAATTATGGTTGTAAAATATATACATGTTTTCCCAACAATCATTTCCCTTTTTTGTCTTTGTTATGCTTGAATGTTTAGGTGATGGGAACTTACATTTAAACATCACAGCACAGGCACACAGTGATACCATACTGGCTGCATTGGAGCCCTTTGTATATGAATGGACCTCTCAACACAATGGCAGTATCAGCGCTGAGCATGGTTTGGGATTTAAGAAAAGGGACCACATTTATTACAGCAAATCTAGAGAAGCAGTGCAGTTAATGCAGAAAATTAAACACATGCTGGATCCAAAAGGCATCATGAACCCTTACAAGACCATTCCTACAACTGACAGATGACAGGTGTCCTTTTGTTACCTTACAGCTGCTGTTTATGTCATTCATGTACATTTGTTAGGGGATCTAGTGCAATGGGCAATGTTTCCCTGCATGTGAAAGTTGTTATACCAGAATTTAACTGAGAAACAACTGGTTGTGCACCGATGGGTAGATGCAGTATGTGTGTGTTTCTATAGAAAACGATTAACACCTAGATGCAAAAATTGTTTTCAACATGTGAACTCCTACAAAGAAACACAATGCTTTTCAAATTGTTTGATATTTCACAGCAGTGTAAAGCCAACCTAATGCTAACTGCTAAAGAAAAAATATCAGACATATATAGCGAAAATGTGATTATATTACTATTTTGTGTAAAATAAATATTTTTTTTGCATTTTTGTTTTGTGAATTTCATAAAATGTGTATCATTAAGCTTTGTTTAGAGGAAGCTGAGTTAGGCCCCATGCACACGAGACGCTGGTAAACTCGAGTTCAGAGGCGTTTGGGCATTTTTTTCAACTGCCCCTGAACCCATTTAATGTTATCCTATGTGTCCATGCACAAAATCACGTTTTTTGGCGGTTAAAAGCAGTTGGGTTTAGGGCCGTTTTTTCAAACGCAAAATTTTGGGTTCAGAAGCGTTTGGTTTTGCGTTTTAAACGCTAAATGCCGCTAAACGCGTCTAAACGCGGCACCCGCGTTTAGCCGCGTTTGCGTTTATAAACGTTTTTAAAGGAACCCTTTTTTTAACATTATAAAATAAGGAAATATCATTAAAAAATGTTAAAAAAATTATTTAAATCGTTTTAAATTATGTCTATCATTCAGATAATTCAAAGATGATATATATTCATTCAATAATTCAATACACCACCAGCATTGCACTTTCTAAAATTTTCCTTTTGAATTTAAACCTATATGTTGTACTTTCAACAACGTCTGTCCACCTGCATTTCCATTCAGCCCAACTAATCTAATCAGTGTCTAATTTGCATATGAATGCCTGGCATGCTGTCTAGCCAGCAGACAACCCCAAGACATGTGTTTTTCCTGACCTTTGTCCACAAGCCACCTCCCAAAATCTTCATTTTCTCCCTCGTCTTCCAGGACGGCACCCTGAGAGAGTAGACTGCTCCACCTGACAGGAAACACAATCAATTAAGAGGTTAAAAGCCCCACCCCTCCCTGTGCTCCTCAGTTCTGATTGTGTTTCCCTTTCAGCGAAACGTTTATTTTTTTCTTGTGACCTAAAGCCTGGGGCTGGTGGTCCCCCCCCCCGGAGCCCGGACCGCAGGTACTGGGTGCCGTTGGGTCCGGTGTAGCTTGCTACCCCCCGGGGGGTTTCCCCTTCGTCTTAGTCCAGGGGGGAACAGGAGAAGACACAGACTCCCCTGGACGCCGGAGCCTCCTAGGAGGGCAGGGCTCTCCAGTGCTCCGAAGAGGCCACATCCTCTCTCCCCCCCGCCTGGTCCCTACCTTGGAGGTTGGGCTAAGGCCTCCCCCTTCCTGCTGGCTCCGTCCGGGGGTTCGCTGGACCGCATGGCGGGTAGTTAGGCGCCGCTCCGAGCGGCGCCATGAGCATCCGGGCGCCTGTTGATGACGCGCACGGCGCCGTGACGTCATTCCGCTCCCGCGCGGCAAGATGGCGGCCCCCACCGGAACGAATGCTGCAGACGATCGGGGCGCACTATTAAGCAGCCAGGGAGATAGAGGGGCCTGGCGGCCTCAGAGCGTGTTTATGGAAGCCTTTTCCTTGGCACAAGACGCTACTATGGAGGAGGACCGTCTGTTTTCCCATGGCTGCAGAGGAAACCACCAAGGGTGAGTCCTTCCTTTTTCTTAGGGGGGGTTACCGGACCAGCTCCCTCCCCCCCCCCCCCCACACTCTCCTGGAGATCGAGGGCAAATGGGCATGTGTTTTTGGTTTCCTGCCTGGTAGGTGCATACTTAGGGGAACCCTACTGCCCAGGGGGAGACCAACAGAGCCCCTTAAACGTGTTAGGAAGTGTGGCAACTGTGGTGACAAACTGCCAGCTGAGCTTAACAAGCCGTTCTGTTCTAGATGTATTTCTAGGTTAGCTGGGAAGGAGACTTCGCAAATTATGAAGGAATTTTTCTCAGTTCAAACAGAGATGCTCTCTACTCTCAAGGGTCCTCCTTTAGGAATAGAGATATTGGCTGTAGCTGGCAACAACAGTAAGTACGGGAGCGCGAGGGCCTAGACCACCTCAGATGGGATTGAGGAATGCAGGGCATTGACATCCCCCCGTGTATATACTGACTAGTACACACAACCTAACCCTACTGTTCCCTAGGGGGACTGCAGGGGGGGGGGGCCTTAACAGCAGTCCTGCTTGCTTATGGGAGGAAGGCTACAATATAGTACTCCCTTTGGCCGCGAGAATTGGGGCTGCACAACCCCAATTCCAACCAGTTGGTTTTTTAGCATTTGACCTAAATTCCTCTGGGGTGCAGAGGAATGAGGGTGCCTAAACCACCTCAGATGGGAAAGAGGTAGGTTAGGCATTGTTTCCCTTCATCTTCCCTGTGTGGGGATATATTTGTATGAATATATACTTAGTGGCACAAATGGCCCAGAAGCTACTGCTAAAAACCACCAGCCACTTTTTTGCCTCCAGGTCATTGTGGTTATCACAACTGTAGGCTACCAGCCTCTCCCTACATGTCGGGTTTTGTTTAAAAGGGGATCCTGTTGATTATAGATTTCCCTTCAGGCCATGTATAATGCTAACTAGTTAATTTTCTAAAAGTGTGGGACCAAGCTTCTGTGTGGAACAGGAAGGGTTCCTTTGTGGGTAGCATAACCCCCCACTCACCTTTACACTGGGTTTGTTATAGTGCATGAGGAAGAGAAAACCTTTGTTTTTTTAGGCTACAGTCCACTCTGTGGCAGATCTAAAAGCGATCTACTTTAAAATCGCTTCCTACAAGCTTTATTCAAGGAGTTTTCTGTGCAAACGTATGCAAAAAGCTACATGATTGCTGGATTAGGGCCTGCAGGTAGCTAGTTGCCTCCAGGCTTAATTGGTCACCACCTCTAGAGGCTGTCTTAATTGGTCTCTAGGGCTGGGCTCTTGGAGACTTTAGTTTTCTGATTACCCCCACCTGGGTGTAAGCTGGATAGCATTGCTCAGTCTCAGGCCTCGTACACACGAGGGGATATGTCCGCTGAAAACGGTCCGATGGACCGTTTCAGCAGACATCTCCGCTCGTGTGTATGGGCTAGCGGACAGATTTCTCCACCCGACAGATTTCAAAGCATGCTTTGAAATCCATCCGGTGGAATCTGTCCGCCCGACATGTCTGCTGGTTAGTACACTTACCAGCAGACATGTCGTCCCCCACCGCCGCCGCGCCGCCGCCGAATGGATTCGGCGCATGCGCGGAAGTGTTTTACTTCCTGGTGCGGTGACGTGGCGGTGACGTCAACGTCACCGCCGCGTCACCGCGCCGTCCGGCGGCGGGGAATTTGATCCGATGGTGTGTACACGCCATCGGATCAAACTCCCGATCGGACATATCCGATGGAAATGGTCCGCGGACCGTTTTCATCGGATATGTCCGATCGTGTGTATGGGGCCTCAGAGAATGGAGGCAAGGTAGGACAACAGCTATCTAAGGTGTCCAACCATTTTAGGTTTTGTTCCCACACTGGTGGGGAAGGGTTCAGCCCACCGTGACTCCTCCTTGGCTGCACACCAGCAGGCCTCAGCAGTGAAGGTTTGTCTATGCCGGGGTGGTTTTGTGACTCAGCAAAGATATACATTGAGTCTTATATCTGCATGAGGTATATTGCTGTACATTAGTAATGCGCTGTACTGAGACTTGTTTGATGTCCTTTATATCCTAAAAGTACTGTTTATCTGGCCTCAGATTGGTATGACAACAGGAAGGTGGTCCTGTACTTTCTGCCTTTGTACCACATGGTGGTAATGCGCATCATTGAGTCTGGTGACATCTCTACTAATATTTTTCTACACATCAGACAGACACAGGATTGAAGTCAGTCTGGGTTTGTGTCCTGTATTACTTCCTTATTGGTTGTTTCTCTGGAGGTCAGTAGCGGAGATTGAGTTGCTAGGCTACATAGCAGAAATACAGATTGAACTTGGACCAGGGGTAATGCTTCTACTGCCCTTGGTAACTGGTACAGCACCACAAGGTGAAGTTTTGCCGATTCAGACAGTGTTAGTTCCGGCAGTAAACTGACAATTTTAGGCGTGCGATCTGGCAGATTGAGTCGCATTCCAAATCGCCTCAATATGGGTGTGCTACCTCTATTCTGAGTTGTTGTATTGTTACACAGCAGACATATAGAAAATTGAACATTGTCCTTTATGTTTTGCATACAGGGCGGCTGAATATTGGAAGGGACACAGCAGTGAGTGTTACTTGTCCCCTGTCCGCCTTGTTTTTTTATGCCCAGCAGGGAGACGCATTGAGATAGTGGCATCTCCGCTTGGTATTGGTATATGGCTACATACACTGCCTTAGGGGCTGCTTTTCAGAAATGTTGTTAGCTGCAATCCTCCAGGAGGACCTCTTGCCTGGACATCCTGAAAATTTCAGGTTTTTTTCCCTGCGACTTGTCTAATCTTGAGGTCTGTGGTTCCAGAAGCAGGGACTGATTGACAGCGACAGACACGACTGGTACCTATTGGTAGCCGTAGTATATAAGATTTCGGTCGCAGGTTGAGTCGCACGAGATTGGGGAGTCATAAGCTCATCTATCCCTTCTGTCGTGCAGCAATTCCTCACCCTGGATTGGACTTCCTGGGGTTGTTGCCTTACCTGGCAGTACACCAGATAGATCTCAGCTGGTAAGGCTGTCTGTGTGTTCTGGTTTTATGTCTCTGCACAGCTGTAACTTGTTGTTGCTTCTGTTTCAGATTGCCTTACCGCACTGTACTTCATAAAGGTACAAGGCTGCAAGTTGCTTGTGTTCTTTCTCAGTGTTGGTTCTATTTGACTGCACTACACATTGTCTTGTGTTCCATATTTTACTGTGTGGCACAGCAGAAGAGACACAACAGGGGAGTTTGTGTTTTTTTCCGTGTTTATCTTGATCAGATAGACGTATTTGGTGGTTCGTCAGAAATACGCAACAGAATAGGTTGGGGTTTTTCTGTGTTCGATTAGGGCCTTGTTCTGCTGTACATCAGTAAAGCACCACAGAAAAGAGGTTCCCGTCCTTTCTGCATTTGGATCAGTTATATCCTAATTTGGTGTTCTTCAGAATCACACAGCAGTTATGATCTGCAGGGGCCTTAATAATTTTCTTAAAGATTGGCCACACACCTGTAAGCCAGACTGAGTACTGTCTGCCTACATCGTAATTCAGATTGGGTCTTACCATATTTGGTATGTTGGTTTAGTTAGCCACACTCGGGCTATTGTCTATGCGTGTGTCCTTTCTGTTATATCTATATGCGGTACCCATAATATATGACCTTATTTTTGGTGATTTTATTAAATGTTTCATCACCGTGGTTTTGTATTTGCAGCCCTTCTCTTCCCAGCAGAGTGCCAGGTGTTCTGGCCGCAGACGGCGCGTGTCAGAAATGCTCACCTCCCTTACATTCAAGAATACCGGAACCCCTTTCTTTAGGTTGAAGCCCAGTAGGGTTATAGGACACTGGAGAAAGGCGACAAAGAATCACCTTGTTTAGTGGTAACTTGGGAAGTCCTATTCAGAGGAGTATTTTGGCCTGGAGATGAAGTATTCCAGTTTGAATAGGTTATGGCTCAGTGCAGGGGCGGCCTTTCGCCCTTTCAGCAGTACTAGATGTACCTGTAGGAGCATTCTACTCCTGTTATGAACTTTAGCCCCCTGAGTAGGAACTCGGGTGTAAATTAAAGCCGCGGATTGGGCATATCTTAAAACTCAGGGTTCAAGCTTCTGTTGATCTGGTTCCTTACTGGGGTTTTTCCTTGTAGTCAGACTCTTGCAGCACTAAAAGTGAGCAAAGTAGGTTGTCCGTCAAGGGCCCTCCTTTTTTTGCAGCTTTAATTCCCTGAACAGTTTAGTAGGACAAGCCCTACTACTGTTCGATCTAGTGCCTTACATGACTACACAGGTCTCCGATTAATCTTTTAGCGGCCCTTAGTAACTCCTACAGGCTTATCAGGCTGCGGTTGTTATTTGTGGGAGCCAGGCAACATTGCTAGCTTACATGTTTTTCAGGTTTTATCATTTCATGTTGAATGGGCCACTAGTCCTGCATCTGTAGCGAGGAAAGCAGGGACATTGGGTAGAAGACCTGCAGATCAGCTGTTTGATACAGCTGAAATATCTTCATATACAGTAGAGGTAAAAGCTAACTACAGAACCAAGGTTCGCCAAGAAGTTCTGGTAGTGGTCCCCGCCCTAGGGTAGGCCTGTGGATTACTTGCTTTTCTCTCAGGGTGCCGTCCTGGAAGACGAGGGAGAAATTACCAGTTACTTACCGGTAGCTGGATTTCTACGAAGTCTTACAGGACGGCAGGCCTACTTCCCACCCTCTTGTTCAAATGTATTAATTTGTAGAGGATTATTGTAGTATGTTGTTACTCCCGTGCACTGATGTGGGTTATTACTTTATCACAACTGAGGAGCACAGGGAGGGGTGGGGCTTTTAACCTCTTAATTGATTGTGTTTCCTGTCAGGTGGAGCAGTCTACTCTCTCAGGGTGCCGTCCTGTAAGACTTCGTAGAAATCCAGCTACCGGTAAGTAACTGGTAATTTTGGTTAGAAGTTGAAGAGGTGACATCTCCAAAAATGACTTCTGATGTTACTTTAGTACAACTTATAGAGGCAGTCCAGGTTTATCCCCAAATATGGGACAAGTCCCATGAACTATATTCAGACAGGACAGCCAAGCAAAGGACTTGGCAAGAAATTGGAAAAGAATTGACATCCAACTGGAACCAGTTGAACCCATATCACCAAGAAAAAAGAGGTAAGATTAATACAGCTTTGGGCTTGGTTGGGATGTAAACTAGTTAAAATTTCTGACATATTCTTATTTTTCCTTGTACAGTGAAAGATTTTCAGAAGAGATGGAAGTCTGTATCAGACAGAGTCAAAAAATACTTATTGAAAAATGCGAATTTTGAAAATTCGAAATTTTGAAAATTAGAATTTTTCAAAATTAGAATTTTTGAAAATTAGAATTTTTCAAAATTAGAATTTTCGAAGATTCAAATTTTTCAAAATTAGAATTTTCGAAAATTCAAATTTTTCAAAATTAGAATTTTCGAAAATTCAAATTTTTCAAAATTAGAATTTTCGAAAATTCGAATTTTTCTAAATTCGAAATTTTTAAAAATTTGAAAATTCGAATTTTGAAAATTCGAAATTTTGAAAATTCGAATGTAAAATACCCAACTGAAAATCTCTGTGCCATCAACGGATGGGTCCAATAGCGACGACGAGCTCTGCGAATGGGTCGTCCACGTAGTTTGCGACGGCGTTGAAGCCTCATCAAGAGCAAAGTAAGGACAATTTCTTGGCATATATTCATTATGGGATCCATTTCACAAAGGAGAATAATGAATGTATGCAAGTGCTCTCTCTGCTGCTGCTCTCTCTGTTGAAAATTGCAGAAATGGTTAAATATATAAGCTTTGGGAGGGTCTACAATTCAGTGGTTCTGAACGCTGATAGCCGCAATCGCGGTAAAACGCCGCTAAACGCGGCAAAACGCTGTGAAATTCGCGGCAAAAACAGGCGTTTTGAACGCCGGTTTTTGCATTTGAAAACTTGAGTTTAGAAGTGTTTGCTTTTGCTTCCCGTGTGCATGGGGCCTTAGTGTTTTTAAAGTAGTTCTAAAGGCTGAAATGTTTTTTACTTTAATGCATTTTTTGCATTAATATAAAAAACCTGCTTAGTGCAGCTCTCCCCTCCAGATCCCCCTTATACTTACCTGAGCCCGATCTTGATCGCACGCGCGATCTCGTGCACGAGAGCCAGCACAGGGATTTGTGTGTGTGTGTGTGTAAGCACACAAATCCCTGTCAGGGGAGAGGAGACCTATCGTTTGTTCTTAGTAAGTAGGAAAAAACATCTGAGGTATAGCGGCCTCCTAGCCCCCCCCCCCCCCGCGTTTACTTACCTGACCCCTCGAAAGTTTTCTCGGCTCATTCATTTGTTGATTGATAGCAGCGCAGCCATTGGCTCCCGCTGCTGTCAATCAAATCAATGACATGGCGCACCAGGGGCCAGGCCAAGTGATACATTCGACTGCTATATCCGCCGGCTGTTTCATGGGAGCGTGCCTGCAAGAACTAACCCCCATGGGAGAGAGCTCCCATGAAGGGGGCTAGTTCTTGCGGAGAGAAGCCGAGACAGACACCGAGGGACCCCAGAAGACCAGGATCGGGGCCACTATGTGCAAAACTAGCTGCACAGTGAAGGTAAGTATAACACATTTGTTATAAAAAAAAAAAAAAAAAAACGGGAACCTTTAGTGTCCCTTTACAGTGGTTGTAAACCCTTTACAACCACTTTAGCCTACAGGTAAACCTAGATCGCGTGTATGCCCATCTGAGTTTTTCCATTGGATATTCCATCTGATATTCCAAGGAATTCAGTCAGAGTTTACATAGAGAACATATTCTCTTTTCCTCAGATGGAATTCCGATGCAAGTTTGGTCGGGCTAAAGCCTGATCGTGTGTACAGGGCATTAGGGCCTCAAGTAATGAGATAGGCAGTCAGAACATCTGGATTGATCAATTTTCAAATATACATATATATACCATAGATTGTTGACACTATCATTTTCACATAGACTAAGTAATGTACATTGCTTTGCATTTTTTTTACCAAAGAAATGTAGCAGAATGTATTTTGGCCTACATTTTTATAAAGAGATTATTTATTTGCGAAATTTTTTAACAGAAATCGGTAAAAAAATGAAAAACCCCAAAGAAAGCAGTGGTGATTAACCACCTCAATTCTGGGCACTAGCCCCTTCCTGCCCAGGCCATTTTTCAACCTTTAGCGCTGTCGCACTTTGAATGACAATTGCGTGGTAATGTTACACTGTTTTCTTTACACAAATGGAGCTTTCTTTTGGTGGTATTTAATCACTGTGGGCTTTTTTACATTTTTACAAAAAAAATGAAAATTTTGGGAAAAAAAATATAAAAAATCTTTGTTTCTGTCGTTAAATTTTGTAAATAAGTATTTTTCTCCTTAACTGATGTGCACTGATGAGGCGGCACTGATAGACTCCAGTGCCCATAAGTGCCACCTCATCAGTGGAGTCTATCAGTGCTGCCTCATCAGTGCCCACCAGTACCACCAATCAGTGCCCATTAGTGATGCCAGTCAGTGCTGGCTATCAGTGCCCGTAAGTGCAGCATATTTGTGCCTCCTCATCAGTGCCCATAAGTGCCACCTCATCAGTGATGAGGAGGCACAAATATGCTGCACTTACGGGCACTGATAGCCAGCACTGACTGGCATCACTAATGGGCACTGATTGGTGGTACTGGTGGGCACTGATTGCTGGCTTTGTTTTCTGGCATTTCTGGCACTACATTGTAATCGGGGCACTGATGATCAGTGATGTGTAGATGTCACCCCTACGAGGAGATTACCCTGATCGGCTCTCCTTGCCACACACTCTGTCAGTCTGAGGCAAGGCGCACCAATTACCGGCATCTCCGTATTTACATGTGACCGGCTGTGTTTGCACACAGCTGATCACATGGTTAAAGAGCTGAGGCTCTTTACAGAGATCGGGGTCGCGCTGTGTCCTAGCAACACAGCGCGGCTGCCGTGCTCTGTGCCTTCGCCAGCTGTTCTGGGACGAACTCATATGACGTTGTCCCAGAACGAGAGCTGCACCGCCACTCCGTCAAGTGGTTAAGAAAAAGCTCCATCTGTTTTAAAACAATTATAAAAATGTCATTTGTATACAGTGTTGTATAAGTAATTGTCATTCAAAGTGTGACAGTGCAGAAAACATACAAAATGATGAGGTGGTGTCAACACAAGCATTCTAAATGAAAAGGCAAAATACTGTATAAAGTAGGGTTAAGCTGTCAGTAACTATATGAATTTTTATGGAATTCAGGAATATAACGTACAACTGTCATTAGCAGTAGTGGCTGGTCCACAAGGGGCTCAGGGTGTTCCCCCCCCCCCAAAGTTGTGACCAATTGGAAAGCGATTAAATAAACAAATTATTTTTAAATACATGATAATATGAGTAACATTTTTTAATATCTTAAAGTTAAAAAAATTTAGAACAATTTTTTTTTAAACAACTAATATGACTCTGTGCACAGGACTAATGCCGCGTACACACGATCACTTTTTGTGATGAAAAAAAATGACATTTTTAAAAATGTCATTTAAAATGATCGTGTGTGGCCAAAATGTCATTTTATGTCTTCTGAAAAATGACCAAAAAAAAATTCGAACATGCTTACATTTTTTATGTCATTTTTTTAAAATGTAATTTTTTGTGTCATAAAAAATGATCGTGTGTGGGCAAAATGTCATTTTATGTCTTCTGAAAAACCCGCACATGCCCAGAAGCAAGTTAGGAGATGGGAGGTAAAACTACCATTCATAATGGAGTAAGCACATTCATCACGCTCATCACGCTGTAACAGACAAAAAAGCAGGAATCGTCTTTTACTAACAAGTAACCAGCTAAAAGCAGCCTCAAGGCAAATAGAACTTCCCCTTTAGAGTGCCGTCGTTTTTGTTCATTATTTTCTAAAAATGATGGTGTGTACGCAACGTCATTTTTGAAAATGAAGTTTGAAAAATGTTGTTTTTTTTCATCACAAAAAGTGATCGTGTGTACAAGGCATCAGGCTTCATTTCCATGGACGTTTTTACAGCCACTTTTCTAAGCGTTTTTTGCAGCTTAAAAACGTCTCTCCTTTTTAGTCTATGGCCTCATGCCCACCATGACGTTTTTGAGCTGTAGATGGCTGAGCCATTTTAAAGCTGCAAAAAAAACCCAGGACCAGTGCGTTCTGAAGCTCCAGCATTAGAGCTGTAAAAACGCCAGACGTTAAACACTCAAAAACACTACCGCTGCGTTTTTGAGCTCCAGCTCAAAAAAAAAAAAAAACATGGACAGGAGTTTGTAAAAAAGGCGGAAAAAAAGGGGCTGTAAAAACGTCCATGGAAATTAAGCCTAATTGTCTATTAGGTCCATCAATGTTAAACAAGCACGTGATTAGAGGCTCTATATGGCTTAACATTGTGCTCTGCGCCCCAAACCTGCCCACTTTTGACTATAACTAATCAGAATTTGCCATCGCATCACTTTCAGTTTCGAAAACTGCCTGGCATTGGGAACCGGGACAGCCAAGGATGGGCAGGTAAGGACCTGGAGCTTTCCTGATGACGCATATATTGCAAAACGCGTAGAAGCTGTTTGGATATACATTGAGAGGGAGTGCACCACCGTTGCAGCACAGTGGGAGCAGGAGCAAGGTACACCACCCCCTGAATAACATCACAAACGCTGGTGAGCGGCTATAACGCTCGACACTGCCAAGGACACCAAGTGCCAGTCATGGGCACTTTTCTTGTGAGTGCATTGTTTTTATCTTAATTTTAAATAAATATTTTTACATACTACACTATGTTGAGCCCCTTGTTTTTGAGGCTATGAGGATACCCCTGAAAGTGAAAAAGAGGATATATCCATTGGCTGATAAAGAAATAGTTTTTGGCTTTTAATATCCAGGATCTGGTGAGTGTTCTATCTAGCTGTTGGTGACGGTGGCTCATGTTTGTCGGGTGGAAGAGACAGCTGCACCTTTAACAACATATCTGCATGGGAATTTTACCCCCCCCCCTGTAATTTCCCTTTGGAATCCAACTTTTTTTTTTTTTTTTTAATATTCATTCTTTATTTATTTTAATAACATACAACATTTTCAATTGTTCATTAGAGATCGAGAGGAAAATAACATACAACATTTTCAATTGTTCATTAGGGATCGAAAGGAAAAACTGTTCCTTATACCTATAACACATATTTAGAACATTGAGGTACAAAGTACTATAATAAAGTTTACTTTACTGTTCTGGGAAGTAAGTACTCTCTAAATTATAAAAGCATCTGGGCTGTTCGTTTCTGACTTTTATTATCATATTTGCTCTTTAGCCTTTCTTCGTTTAGTCATTCTCAGCTAGCGTTCTTATCTCATCGGGGATAGCGCCCTTTCTCTCCATCCATAGTTTCCACATTTTCTCAAAGTCCCTAAGGTTTCCTCTTTTTTTTTTTTTTAAACATCAAAGTTTATTAGAAATATAGGAAAAGGCCAAAGGACAGTACATAAAACAGTGCATGCAGACAACATAGTGGGTAATTAGGTAAGTAATACAGCCATGGTCTGTAGAGCAGCTTGTTGGCAACATATGGGACTGCCAGAGGAGTTATACAATAGTAATAAAGGAAGAGTGCGGTAGTGTTCCCTCTATATGGAATATATTAAGCTTGCCAGCTCAAACCTACCAAGGTGCGGAAAGGAGCAACAGACAGTAGTGACGTGTAGGTCACAAAAGGCTAATCATAACAGGTACAAGTTGTATGCTTGGTTGTCTGTGTACATATAAACATAATGACCTGGAACATATTAACCAGAGTAAGAATATTAGAGAGAGAAGAGCGACAAAAAGTAGGAGAAGTGAAGAGAGAGAGAAAAGGAGAGGGGAAAAGGGAGGAGAGGGGAGGGAGGGGGGTTGGGAAGGACATGTGGGGAGGTGCAGAGGGTGTTTCTCAATGGTGACAAGGCCCAGAGGGTAGTATTATGTGTCTGAGACACTAAACCAACTCGGAGTATGTTCTAGATGTTTTAAAAAGGAACCAAGGGGACCAGGTCTCATGGAAATGATCGGTCCTGTCTAAGGATTGTGCCACTGATTCTTCCATATAATAAGTATCATTTACTTTTCTGAGCCAATCCCTGATGGACGGTGCTTTAGTGGATTTCCATGCAAGCGGGATTAAAGAGTTGGCTGCATTTAACAAATGCTTAGTCAAAGATTGTTTGTACCTTTTTACAGACACATTAGAGATATGTAAGAGACAGCAGGCCGCATCTAGGATTATGTTGGTCTCCGTAATGAGCTTCACAACTTCCCTTACCTTCTTCCAAAACTCAGTCAACGCCGGACACTCCCACCAGATGTGGACTAGACTGCCCAATTCAGTTTTGCAGCGCCAACATCGATCAGAGGTGTGAGGGTACCACTTCTTAAGCTTAACCGGCGTAGCATACCACTGGGTCATGAGCTTGTAAGAAGTCTCCTGTGCTTTAGTATTAATCGAACCCTGGTGGGCCAGTACACAGGCTGTTTTCCATTGTTTATCGGAGATTTCTGTGTGCAAGGCATCGGACCACGTCTTTCGAAATCTGTCGTCAGGTATCGTTATTTCGTCTTGAAGCCACGCGTAGGTCACCGATGTCGCCTTTGCGACGGGAGAACCGCTCGAGCATAACCTTTCAAATTCCGTTAGCTGCCGAATGAAGGAGATCTTCTGGGGATTTTTAGAGGCATAATCACGCAATTGGAAGTACTGCCACCAGGATAAATCAGGTAGCCCAGTACTGGATTTAAATGCTGTAAGCGTTTTGAACGACCCCTTAAAGAAGCAATCCTTCATTGCCAGCGGCGGGTTGGGGTCTATTGTCCTAAATGCGTGATCGTCAACTCCCGGAGGAAAGTCAGGATTGTCGGCGACCGGTGTGAGCGGACCAGTGATGGAAGTCAGGTTGGTTTTGGAAGCCACTAGGTCAAACAGCTGTAGCGTGGTGCCTGTCAGAGGGTGTTGTTTGGCCGTGTCCGGTTGGTGGCGCCAAGGGACCCATGGGGCGAGTTGAAGGGGGCTTCCAGACAGCATGCGTTCTAGAGCAACCCAAGCCTTCGAGGCACCGTGGCAGTGCCAGTCAAGTACCCTAGTAAGGTGTGAGGCCAGGTAATAGTTATGAAAGTCAGGTAGGCCTATCCCTCCCTTCTCTTTAGGTCTGGTTAGGGTCGAGAATTTTATCCTTGGTTTGTTACCATTCCAAAGAAAGCCAGTGAGAGTAGAATTTAAGGACTTAAAAAACGCTTGAGGGATTTTGATTGGGAGGTTCCGTAGGAGATATAGGAGCCTCGGTAGGACTACCATTTTTATAATCGCCGCTCTTCCGAACCACGAAAAGTATCGGGGGTTCCACGTCTGTAAGTTTTTCTGCAAGTCTCGTAAGAGGGCTGGGAAGTTACGGTCGTAGATTGATCCTAAGTCGGGAGTCAGCCAAGTCCCCAGATATTTAAGAGCCTCGGTGACCCATCTAAAGGGGCAAGTTGTACGAGTTTCCCGTAGTGTGTCTGCTGTCAGTGAAATACTCATGGCTTCGGATTTGGAAAAATTAATCCTGAAATTGGATATGTACCCAAAAGTAGAGAACCAGATCATCAGGCTGGGCACCGTGGTGGTGCGGGGCTTCGTCAGGAAGAACAGGAGATCATCAGCATAAGCTGCGATTTTGTACTCCACACCGTTGACTCTGAAGCCCGCTACTGACGTATCCCTGTTGACCAGCCTGATGAACGGCTCTAAGGACAAAATAAATAGGAGGGGGGACAGGGGGCACCCCTGTCGAGTTCCGTTGGCAATTCTAACTACCCCCGACAGTGAGCCATTGATTTTAAGTCTTGCTGTCGGACTATCGTACAGGGCGGATATCCACGACATCATGCGTGGACCGAGCCCCACGTGTTCGCACGTGGCAAACATGTAGTCCCAGGCAACTCTATCGAAGGCCTTCTCCGCGTCCGTGGATAGGAGAAGGCCTCAAACGCACCTTTACTGGCCCCATGTGTCAGGAGCAAGGACTTAATCAAGTTGTCCCTCGCTTCCCTGTTGGGCATGAATCCTACCTGTTCAGGGCCGATTAAGGAGGAGAGCAGGGGTCTCAATCTATTGGCCACTATCTTCGCCAGGATTTTAAGATCGAGGTTCAGCAAAGATATCGGCCTATAGCTAGAGCACTCCACGGGATCTTTCCCTGGCTTGGGTATTCGGGTGATATGTGCCGAAAGAAACTCAGTCGGGATAGGCCTGGGAGTAGACAGAGAGTTCAGGGCCCTCGTCAGCGGGGCTGTCAGTATGTCTTTAAATGTCTTAAAGTAAATTGATGTGAACCCATCTGGCCCAGGGCTCTTGCCCGCCTTAAGATCCGAGATCACCGACTGAGTCTCTTCATGTGTAATAGGGTCCTCAAGAAATTTTAGTTGTAGGTCTGACAGTCTAGGGAGGTCGCTTTCTCTCAGGAAGTTTGAGATTATGGTGGCTCTAGGACCTGCCAATTCTGGGGGTTTGTTAGGTGTCTGTAAGTTGTATAGGTTAGCGTAGAACTGCTGAAATTGCGTTGCAATCTCGTCAGTGGTGATCGCTAAGGCGCCCTCTCTATTCCTCACTTGGGGGATGTGATTGGCAGCAGAGGCTTCTTTCAAAGCCCTCGCTAGAAATCGTCCCGATTTGTTGGCCGCCTCATAATACAATTTCTTCCTGAAGAAAAGCATTCTCCTGGCCTTATTATCAAAGAGGTCTTGCAAAGCCTTTCGCGTTTCCAAGAGCTCCGTGGCCGATCGTTTGGATAAAGATTGTTTATGGAAGCATTCTAGTTTCCGAATTCGGTCTGCTAGTTCCTCCACCTGACAGTTCATTTGTCTTTTCTTCTGGGCCCCCAACCTAATCAGCTCTCCTCTTATTGAGCACTTGTGCGCGAGCCTGACATTGAGCAGGTCTGCACCGGGTGTGACATTGAGCGGGAAGAATTCTGTCAGTGAGGAGGTAACGGCAGGCAGAAGGGAATGGTCTGTCAGTAGGGAGGCATTTAGCCTCCAGGTATTCGGTCTGGGTGCACATGTACCGAAATCCACCGTGAGGGAGACCGGTGCATGGTCCGACAGTGATTTGATGCCAATCTTGGCCTCAGTCACAGAGTGTAGGTCCCTTTGAGTGACGAATAGGTAGTCTATGCGGGAATAGCGATTGTGAGGTGCTGAGTGGAAGGTAAAGTCTTTCGCGTCGGGGTGAAGAAATCTCCACGTATCAATGAGTTGAAGGGAGTTCAGTGAGGCTTTTAGTTTCTTAAGAGCACGGTAGGGAATGCATGATGACCCAGATGAGGAGTCCACTACGGGGTTCAGGGGGACGTTAAAGTCTCCTCCTGCAATTAGTAGGCCAGAGGTGAAGCCCATGAGTTGTCTAGTGAGGGATTGGCAAAAGGTGACGTGGGCTGTATTGGGGAAGTAAATGTTGGCTAAGGTTAACTTCCTGCCATTATAGGAGCCCTTCAGGAAAACGTAGCGTCCCTCTGGGTCAATAAGGCTATCTAGTAACGTGAAGGGCGCATTTTTGGCTATCAAGATTGATACCCCTTTTGTTTTGGCGTTATCATTTGTGGCATGATATGCACTTCCAAAGTAAGCATCAGTCAGTTTCTGTACATGTCCTGTCCGAAAATGAGTCCTCTGTAGAAAGACAAAGTGCAGCTTACCCTTGCGTAATTCCCTAAGAAGTGATACCCTCCTCTCCGGTATGTTTAGGCCTCTTACGTTCAATGTGATCACCGTGGGGGATTTCCCCAGCGACGAGAAAGCCATCTGGTCGGTTGCGGCGGATTTATGCGGTGTGAGCCTGGAAGAGACTGAGAGCGACAGTGAGCAATTTAAGTTAGTGGAGCAATCAGATGGCACAGAACACAGTTGCTAGGATAGTTGCTATTAAGTCACTAACACTTAGAAGGGGGGGGGGTGGGGTGAGGGTAGAGACAAGGGAGGGGGGAGCAGGGATAGAGAGGATTAAGGTAAGGCTGGAATAGGTGAAAGATAAGTGAAACAGGTAGAAAAAAGAGCGAAGGGGTAGGTGTGTGGGGACAGAACCCAACACAAGACAGGAAGAATTCAAAATACTTCAGTTAAAGAGTACTCCCACCAAAGTAGGAAATTAGTGCGGTCAGATGAGGAAAACTCCTTCAGACCACACTTTGTGGGTAACGTGGGGTGTCTGCAGCCAGAATATTCTGGGAGCAGAGACCAGGTGACTGCAACGACTGCGGATGTTGGTAGCAAAGTTAAAATGTGTAAAAAGGAGAACACAAAAAAAGAGAAAAAAAGGGAAAAATGTAAACAATAAACGAGCCTCAAGGGGAAAAGACACAGCCTCTTGGAGCAAAAACAGTCTAGAACATGAGTAACAATTAGGGCACTGTCCGGCCAGAGCCCAGCGTCAAAGACTAGTGTTCAGCTAACTCGGGGGGAGGGCAGGAAGCGGTGTCCGCTAAACAGTCAGAAACGGGAGATGAAAACAAAAACGTGTGCCCAGGGCCCCCCCGGTCAGAAAAAAGAAAAAGAAAAACAAACAGAAAAAAGGGGGCCGCCATCATAGGGTCCCGTAGCCGGTCAGCGCAGTTCCTCCAGTGTTTACCAGACTCTCAATCCATCGCACGTCCTCTGGCAGGAGTTGAACGTGGGGCCGGGGTGCCAGTTTGCGAGCCTCCTCCGCGGCCATGTTTCATTTTCTTGGACCTCTGTTTGTCTGGGGTAGAGCAAGGCGAATCCGGTGGGCTCCTGGGCAGGGCGGTGGCAGTGCAAATTCTCGGGTACCAATCAGGCAGGTCTGGTATATCCAGGTGTAGGGCCTCGCAGAAACCGGGGAGATCAGTCGGCGAGCGCAGCACGTGTTGTTTGCCGGCCGTTGTGACAACCAGAGCGAAGGGGAAGCGCCATGTGTATCTTATACCCTTCGTTTGTAGTTGCTCCAGCAGAGGGCGCAGTGCCCTACGATTGCGTAAGGTGATCTGCGAGAGGTCCTGAAACAGCATTATGTGCGCGCCATTGAAAATAATGCGATCGTTACCGCGGGCCTTTCGCATTATGTCTTCTTTTAGTTGAAAACTTTGGAGGCAGCAAATAATGTCTCTGGGGGGGCATCATCAGGGCCTCTTGCCCTCAGTGCTCTATGGGCTCTTACAAAATCAATTGCCGTGTCTTCTTGCCGCTCCAGCAGACTATTGAAAACTCTTTGCAGGGCAAGCACAATCTGATCAGTCTCCACGGATTCAGGGACCCCCCTCACCCTTATGTTACACCTACGACCCCTGTTGTCTAAATCTTCTAGGTGGCGATTCATATCAATAAAGTGCATGGCATGGGTGTCAGTCACGGCTTCTAATCTGCGCAAGGCCTTGTCTCTGTGCTTCCCTTTGGCCTCCACTGCTACCATTTTGTCCGACAGGACCAACAGGTTAGACTTCAGGTCTGTTATGGCTGCGGAGAACGTGTCCTTAATGTCAGCAGCAAACACTGACATGTCTGCAAATGTCAGCGGTTTGTTGGAGCGGGAGCGGCTCCTACCTGTGTCCTCCGTCGCAGACTGCGAGTCCTCGCTGAACTCGTCTTCGTCCGGCTGGGACCGCGCCATCTTGGAGCCTGTCACGCTGCTCCCCGAGGCCTTGAAGAGCTCCGTGATGCTCCGGGACGAGGAAGCGGCTGAACTGCTGCGGAGTCTGGAGCGGGGGGTCTGGTGGTTTACTCTGCCCATATCGAGCGCCTAGCAAGTAGGGATGTGAGCTGTCGGCTGTGTCTTTCCGGGGAGCTCCGTCAGTGTGCGGCCATTCCAATCACCAGTCAGGCCACCAGGTTTCCTCTTTTTATATAAACTGCTCTTTCTTTACAGATGGACTCATTTATTGCTCTTATCCATTCACTTACTGCCGGTGGTGCAGTTGCCTGCCACCTCGTAGCTATTAATTTTCTGGCTTGAAATAGACATCTCGATATTGCAACTGTGGCGTTCCTTTTCTCCTTCCGTTCCTTTTCTCCTTCCGTTCCTGCCTATAGCCTAGTATACACAGTGTGGCTTCTAACTCCAGCGGAATTCCAAATATATCTCTCAGGGTGTCAAGCACCCCCTCCCAATAACGAACCAGCTTTGGGCAGCGCCACACCATGTGCACTAGGTCTCCCTGCCCCTGGCATCAAATTTTGATAGAATTCTAAATGGAACACAGGAATGAAAATGACAACTGTCAGTAACATAATGGTTTTAATCAGGATGCAGGACTATAAAGTGTAACTATCATTAACATTCGAATTCTAAACAGAATGCAGGAATGCAACCTATACATGCTATCTACATAAGCATTCTAATTAGAATGCAGGGGCATAACGAACAGAGATCAGTAACATATGAATTCTGAAAGGAATGTAGAAATATGAAGTACAACTGTCAGTAATATGGAGTGCAGGAATATAAAGTGCAGCTGTAAGTAACACTAGCATTCTAAACGGCATGCAAAAATAGAAATGAAAAATGCCTGTAACATAGATCATTAAACAGAATCCTTGAATATAAAGTACAGCTGACATTAACATAATACAGTAAGTGTAAACAGAATGCAGGGATATGAGTTACAACTGTCAGTAACATAGTAATTCTAAACAGAATGCAGAATCATAACCTATAAATGTATGTAATATAACCTATGTAAGGTAACATAAACACGCAACCATCCGCAGCACAGGCATTCTAAACACAACTGTAAGCAAAGTAATAACTCTAATTGGATTATGCAGTAAAACTGTCAGTAAAATAACAGTTCTAAAGTGTCTGCAATACCTTACAAAGGCACAAAAAAAAAGCTAATTCTAAATTTGGTTGGGCATATTCTATCCAAGAGTGCTATATCCTGAGGTAATTAAAGTGGATGTGTTGTAAGTATGCTGGTATATATTGTGTTATTCATGAAGCCAGTTAATCTGATTTTTATGTTTTTGAGGGAACACTTTTTTCCAGGCATTGTTGTTAGACTGTCTGACCACTAATAGAATATGTTCATTTTTTTTTTAGCGTGTGACAAGATTATCATCTATGTAGAAGATGGAGCAGTTGGATTGTTCCTGACTATAGGGGTTATTACTAAAAATGGAGAGTGCAAAATCTGATGCAACTCTGCATAGAAACCAATCAGCTTACAGATTTTTTTTTTTTTTTTTTTGCCAAAGCTTAAAGAGGAACTGTAGTCTTCTCACATAATTTGTTTAAAGGCTGACTGCAGGTCAAGCCTGTATTTGTAGGAGGAGTCGGGAGGTATTTAAACCCACCCTCCTTCTGGGCGTCGGTTTTCTGGTGGCCCACCCACCCATCCCCTTTTTATTGCTATTTCTTCTTTTACTTCTACTTGGGTATGCCCCCTTTTAGGCATACTGACCACGTGACCCCGGCATACCTCAGGTCATTTCCCTCCGCAGGTCGTTTTCCCTGTTTCCACTCAGTCCTTTCCCTAGCACGATTACCTGAGACTCTGAGTACAAATAATATTAACATCTTGTTGCCATTCTGAAGCTTCCCTCCAATCACTTTGCATATTATTTTATGTATACTGTGATTCCGTACTTGCTAAATGCTGCAGAAATCTCCCTCCACTAAGTCTGGCTGCAACTATTTTAACTGTGGGCAGCTGAAGCTTCTGCCTGTTCACTTCCTGGATTTACAGAGGTACACCTCCAGCTCTTCAGCTCTCATCTGTCCTCTTAAGACTCGCCCCCCTCCCTTCCTGGCGAACTCTCAGGAGAGGGAGGGAGAGAGAGAGAGAGAGCTGTGCATTATGTCATAAGCCTGGGCTAATGACCAGTCAAAGAAAGAGGAAGTGGGCTGTATAAGGTATTTATTATCCAAAGTTAAAACAACAAGGGCAGAAGATTTAATAGATGGAAATGTGAAAAACCTTACTGAAGGTCTGCTTTAATTGAACACACGGAAGGTAGAAGCTGATTGGCTACCATGTACAGCTGCAATAGATTGTGAGTGCACCTGTTTTAGTAAATCCCCCCCCATGTCTATTAAAGTTCACTCTGGGCTTTAAAAGGAGAAGGGCACTCTCTATAAGAAGAATGCATATAAAATTATTGTTGTACGTGTTCTGTCACAGGGACAAGGGTACTCTCCTTCACGTGTATCGCAGTTGTCCACTGATCTGTTTCTTTTTGGCACTCAGTGCAAAGCCTTTTAAATCATCTTCTTAAAATGCCTATACCATTGACTCCTTTTGCTAGGTCTATCTAGTTTGAAACTTGTTAAGCCCTATAGGAAGCTGCTACGCCATGTCCTTTTTAGCGGCACACTGTCTTATAGCACTTAAAGGGGCTGTAAAGGTTTGTTTTTTGTTTTCTAAATAGGTTACTTTAACCACTTAACCCCCGGACCATATTGCTGGTCAAAGACCAGAGCACTTTTTGTGATTCGGCACTGCGTCGCTTTAACTGACAATTGCGCGGTCGTGCGATGTGGCTTCCAAACAAAATTGGCGTCCTTTTTCCCCCACAAATAGAGCTTTCTTTTGGTGGTATTTGATCATCTCTGCGGTTTTTATTTTTTGCGCTATAAACAAAAATAGAGCGACTATTTTGAAAAAAAATGCAATATTTTTTACATTTTGCTATAATAAATATCCCCAAAAAAGATATAAAAAACAACATTTTTTTTCCTCAGTTTAGGCCGATATGTATTCTTCTACATATTTTTTGTAAAAAAAAAATCGCAATTAGCGTTTATTGATTGGTTTGCACAAAATTTATAGCGTTTACAAAAAAGGGGGTAGTTTTATGGAATTTTTTTAATATTTTTTTTTTATTAGTAACGGTGGCGATCAGTGTTTTTTTTCGGTACTGCGATATTATGGCGGGCACATCGGACACTTTTGACACATTTTTGGGACCATTGCCATTTTTATAGCGATCAATGCTATAAAAATGCATTGGATTACTATAAAAATGCCATTGGCGTTAACACTAGGGGGCAGGGAAGGGGTTAAGTGTGTTCCTGCTTGTGTTCTAACTGTATGGGGGGAGTGGCCTCACTAGGGGAAATCACTGATCTTCTGTTCATACATTGTATGAACAGAAGATCAGCGTTTCCCCCGCTGACAGGAACGAGAGCTATGTGTTTGCACACATAGCTCTCGTTCCCCGCTCTGTAACGACCGAGCGCGCGCGTGCCCGGCGGCGATCGCGCCCGCCGGGCACGCGCGCAGGACTCGGGGGACGAGCGGGGGCGCGCGTGCTGCCCCCGGCGGCGCGCGCGCGGCCGCTAAAGGTAGGACGTAGAGCTACGTGCTCTCGCCCAGCAGTGCCACCGTCCCGCCGTATAACTGCGGTGGGCGGTCGGCAAGCAGTTAAGCTAGTGCATTGTTGGGTCACTTACCTTTTCCTTCCATTTCCCTTCTAAATGTTTTTTTTTTTGTCTGAATTTCTCACTAACTGTTCCTCTTCTGTAAGCTTGCCCCCATCATCCTAGCCATTCTGGCTGGGGGTTAGTCAGCATGCTCGCCCCCTCCCTTGGGAGATGCTGTGAACGTTCAGAAACTGCCTCTTTTAAGCACTATGATACCTCAGCAGTTTGACAACCGTTGCTGAAAATGTGCTATTTTAGCTCATTTTGGGACTTCCGAGCCATACTTGTATTGCAAACTGTATTGTTCTTTTATAAAATGTCCTTTTTTTTCCTGTGTTATTTACTTTATGTACATAAGGTGAATGTTTTCTTGCTCTTCATTCTCTTTTGTTTAAAAAATAAAATCAATAAAAACTGTTAATTAAAATGAAAAAAAAAAAGACAATTTTTTTTGTTTGTTGGGTTGTCATTTTTGTTTAACTAGTCTGTGCATGTGTACTAGGTACCAGTGCGTTAGTTCCTTATTTGCTGATTCTAAGGTTATGTTGTTAAAAAAGCATTTTGCTATAATATTCCATATTGATAACAACTTGGAACTTTAGGCTTGGTTCACATATAAGCAGCATGCAGGGGTCCGGTGCGTCCTGGTTCACTGTTGCAGGTCCGATTTCAGCCCAAATTTTCAGCTGAATTCAGACCTGAAATGGACCAAAAGACGCAATGCGTTTTTCTGCAAATCGCTCCAGACCTGCTGTGGAGATATGTGAATCGGCTCTATAGAGAGCCGGTCAAAATCTACTGCTATTGTGAATTTGATGCAGTGATCCCACATCCAATTCGCAATGGTGTGAACCCAGCCTAACATTTAAAAGAGGGATATTTTTCTAAGCCATGAGGGATTATGCTAGATATGCATTGGGATGAGAAGGCATGAAATAATTTTTCTAAATAGATTTGTCCTGTCTTAGATCTGTAGAAAATGCTCAACCCCCCCCCCCCCCCAAAAAAAAAAAGACAATAGTATTGCAGCTTACCAGTCCATAGACGTGGTGGCTGCATTTTTTTTCACATTGTTTCCCTTTTTAACTTGGTTTTCTTGTCTTAGGGTGACAATCATATTAAACTGCATTGTCACCCTAGAACAGGGAGTGTGTTAGAACTACATAGCACTACATAGCACCTCCCCTTTCACTCCATAACAAACAGAGGTGTTATGTAGTCCACAAAGATAGCAGAGACCAATGTTAACTGATAACAGTCAGAAGCAGAGAGCACGAGAAGTAGGGTTTTAAATGGATGATGTGGCAACCCTAACGGGAAGGTATTCGCTTAAAAGATATCTAAGTAGGTATAACATCTTTTTATTTTAATAAAATAAAAAAATAAGGTTTAGTATTACTTCAAGAGATTGTTTGCCACATGATGCTGGCTGCTGGGAGGTTGTTTAGCTCTAATTTATCTCATTTATTGACTAAGCTTTCTGTTTGTGTGCTTGCATTTTATATCTGAATTCGCCTGATCCTAAACTACCCTGTGCTTGTGTTGTCCCTTTCCCTGTTTCCTCATTTACCTTCCCATGTGTCTGGTATTTTACATAAAGTTAGCTTAGTTAGGTTTATTTTGCATATGTTTTCACTAGATTGTATATATGATTGTTGTTGTACATGTTATGTACCATTTGTGCCTGCTTTACAATTAACAGTCTTGTTTTTACTAAATTATTACTGCCATGGCTATTGTGACGAGACCCTTGCTCGCTCAGGTCCTGCTCTCCCGACACTCCTCTGCTTCTATTCGATCAGATTGCAACATCTGATGGTCCAGTCATCCAAGATTCCGGGATCCGAACTACAGCTATGTGCCGATTGAACCCATTAAGAACACACACCAAGCGAGTTGTTTGTATGTATGTTCAAACAGAACTCTCTTTAATGGCAAAACTCTGCAGTTTTATATACACAGTTTACAAGCTTGTCATCAATCAAAGAACAATGAAATCTCCACCCCCTTTTCACAAACTGGGGCTTCCATACAGATAGACATTTCGGCACCAATGTATTTAACATGACTTAACTACTACCTCAGAGAGAATGACATTCCTGAACATAATTGACATGCTAATTCAATACACCTGAATGGAGACTGCGAACTTGTAGTACAATACACAGTCTTTTAAGTGTAAACACAGAGTCTCTTACACACACAATAGAGTCAATTAGCTGGAGAAGAGGATATTAGCATTTTAGCAGTATGAAAGAGTCACTCTACAATTAACCCTTGGAGTTCAAAATTAACAAACTTAAAATATCCCTACAGCTATCTCAGAATATAATGTGGATAATCCATACCTAATAATCCAATCTCGGGTAGCCCAAGATATCAGTCTTTGGTTCATGACAGCTATATTATACATAGTTACAATATTCCAGCTCAGACCAATATAACTATATATATACTATACCTGGTATAGACATTGCTACTCCAGTATTCTTCATTTTCTTCTGGGTCCCAGGCTGAGCAGCTGCTTACAGATCGGCCACTTGGCATGGGTGCCATCCTGAGAATGCTTTGCAAAGCATTCACTGTTCAGACAAGGCAGAGAGCATACCTCCCAACATTTTGAGATGGTAATGAGGGACACCTGCTACCAAACGTATGCAGGCATAGGACTCTCCCCCCTCCCACACCCCCTTAAATGAGAACTAACCAAAAAGGGTTAATTAAATCCACAATGTTTTTTTTTTTTTTTACTACTACTATTCCTTTATATTGGCTTCTAAAATTTACAAATATAGCAATTTAGATGAAAGATTTAGCACTGGGAAACACTTTTTGAAAGATAAAAGTGCATTTTGTATGCAACTATATAGATAAGGTCAAACTGAGGGACAGAGGGACATTTCTCCAAATCGGGGACAGTTGGGAGCTATGCAGAGAGGTGGGGCGATGATGTCATAATCATAGAATACAAAGCTGCCTATAAATGGCTGAGCACCATTCGACCCAACTTTATTTTGTTCTGGGTTTGAGATTGGAAAATCTACTCTCATGTCTGGAAAACAAGCTTTGTATATTGTATGTAGTAGCCTAAGCTACATACAGCACAACCCGCAGGCGCATCTGTTAGTGTCGGAAATAGTTTATTTGGGTCAGCTAGGCAGTGCTTCTCAACTCCAGTCACCAAGGCGCCCCAACAGGTCATGTTTTCAGGCTTTCTATTATTTTGCAGAGGTGATTTGATCAGTTTTACTGCCTTAGTAATTACCACAGCAGTTTTATCTGAGGGAAATCCTGAAAACATGACCTGCTGAGGCGCCTTGAGGACTGGAGTTGAGAAACACTGAGCTAGGTGTGCGTTGGTCCATCACAGGAGAGAGCTTTCAAATCTCCCCCCGACATGCGTGGTCCACTATCTTTTCAATTGCAGCATCGCTGAGCTCAGCTACTGCAACAAGGGAAGAGTGAGTGTGTGCAAGGGAAGGGTCTTAGCAAGGTGGGATAATGACACCTCTGGGGGGTTTTCAGCCCGCCTTAGTAGGTACATTAATGGCCTACACTATTTTACTTTAGTCAAAGCGGAAGTTTATTTTTATCTGCAGCTTTATCTTTGATAAAGGTGAAGAAAAAAAAACGTTAAAAGAGAAGTATGGCGAAAGCTTTTTTGCCCATACATCTCTTCTGGGTCACAGGAGTGTGTTTGCTTTTGTTCTCCTGTGACTCAGAATCAGCTGCCAGCAAGCTAATGCCACTCCAGGCTCTGGAAGGCTCCTGGCCATATTGTCGGGATCCACACAGCTGCCACTTCCCCCTCTCCAGCCCCGTGCTCCAGTGAGTGCTGGAGGGGCAGAGCGGACAGCAGTGACTGCTCCGGGACATGATGTTCATTTTTACAAATCCACACTTTTCCTCTAATTATTTTTTACCAAGAAAAAATTGCTTTGTTAAACATTTCACGAACATACAGCAAATAAAAAAAACCTGTGTATTTTCAGTAGGCCCTCTACGTTCAAAAATACATTTATTTTTATTTTGTTAAAGTTTTAGGTAAATGTTTATGCCATTTATATGAAATTTAGCATGTGTGAGAAAAATGGTCCAGCAACAAAAGGTTTAAATATTAGAAAAGTGCGTAGAGGTGGTGAACACAGAGACTCCAGAAGCAGAACACAGGCTTTGCCTTCAATCTGGGCGGAAGTTGGATGTCCAGAGACCATAGGACTTCCGGTGCACGGCTTGTTCCCAGCAGAGCGGGGCATTGTGGGAGCTTTCATTCTTTCCCCAGGCTCTGCACCCATTCACCAGCAGCTGGCGCTGTGCCCGTCCCCGGCTGCCAGCAGATGTCGCTGTTCCCCCGGATGATCGGGGTCCCCTGCAGCTGGCCCTGTGTGTCTCCATGTCCCCGGCTTGCGGCTAGTGATGGCGGCCTCCCTGGCTGCGGCGGATCCCGGGGCCCCGGCCGAGGACTCATCTGACAGCGAGCCGGAGCCCGAGCCGCAGAAGCTGAGCCGGAAAGTGTCTACGTCTGGGCAGATCAAAAGAAAGGTGAGGAGGGGGAGGCTGGGATAAGAAAGGGGGGTGGGTGGGTGCAGCGAGTGGCAGGGGACATGAGTAACCTGCGGCCCTCTGACTGCTGGGGGACTACAAGGCTCAGCAATCCCCGTGACGGCCCGGCACGCTGGCACTTGCAGTTCTACAGCACGCTGTCCACATCGGAGCCAGAGGAGAGAGAGAGAGGGGCCATGGGAGAGATACGGGGCGGGGAGGGAGCGATCACACAGAGATGTCCACCGGGGACAGGGCTACAGAGGTCACCGGGGGACACAGGACAACCAGTCCACACCTGTCACTGCACTCTCCACCCGGCAACCTGATCATTACTGGAGATAATTGTTGGTGTGGGTGACCATTGGCTGCCCTGAATATTGACACTGATGACCATTGCCTGGGCTGATCATTGGCACTGCTAACCATGTACCCACTTATTATTGTTGGAGCTGACCATTGGCACTGCTGATCCATTGGCCGGGATGATCATTGGCAATGCTGACCGTGGGATGGGCTGATCATTGGCGCTGCTGATCGTTGGCCGGAGCTGTAAATTGGTTGGGATGATCATTGCCGGATCTGTCAGTTGGCCGGTCTGATCATTGCCGGATCTGTCAGTTGGCCGGTCTGATCATTGCTGGATCTGTCAGTTGGCCAGTCTGATCATTGCCGGATCTGTCAGTTGGCCAGTCTGATCATTGCCGGATCTGTCAGTTGGCCGGTCTGATCATTGCCGGAGCTGTCTGTTGGCCGGAGCTGTCTGTTGGCCGGAGCTGTCTGTTGGCCGGAGCTGTCTATTGGCCGGAATGATCATTGGAGGAGCTGTCTGTTGGCCGGAGCTGTCTGTTGGCCGGAGCTGTCTGTTGGCCGGAGCTGTCTGGTGGCCGGAGCTGTCTGTTGGCCGGAGCTGTCTGTTGGCCGGAGCTGTCTGTTGGCCGGAGCTGTCTAGTGGCCGGAGCTGTCTAGTGGCCGGAGCTGTCTAGTGGCCGGAGCTGTCTAGTGGCCGGAGCTGTCCATTGGCCATGATTTTCAGGCTCATACTTGGTGCTGGGATGTCCCTGCTCTGCAGTATAAACCAAACGTGCTGCAAACCTTTTTCTGCATTGCAGGTACATTCATTGAGAGCTGTCAGTGTTCTCTGGGATTCGGCAGCAAGTATAGAAATTAGCAATGATTACTAAATGAATGAATACAATAAAGGACAGGTTCCATATTAATGGGGAAGGAATGGTGGGGGACAGGTATAAGGGGATACATGCACCCCAGATTAGCAGAATGATGCCTATGGAAGATATGTTTTTTTTTTTTTTAAATTACTTTTAGTGTTTTTTTTAGTATTTTCCATAAAATGAAAACGTTGCACAGAATCGAGTGTTTTTTGAGATAACAAACATAACACAGTTGCAGCATTCAATGGCCTATGGAGGCAGCTTTCTCAGGGTAAAGCTCCCCACACACCTTACAATTGATTCTCCTTGTTCTACCAACAAGTAGGTAGTGCAAGGGGCCTTCCTTATTGGATGGTTTACAAAGATTTATATTGCATGGTTTTAGTAGAGCTAAAGTTGATTGTATAAGGAATGTGCTGTCGGGTTGGAAAATGTGTAATAACCATTGGTCCAAAATGTCTGCGTCTAGGACTGCTCATTGGTCTCTAACTCATGCATGTAATGGCTTAGTCCACATGCACACTGAGAGTTAAAAACACTGTATTTAAGGGCACGTCTGCGTTGGCCCGCGTCCGCGCACGCGTCCGTGTTGGCTCGCGTCCGCGCACGTGTCCGCATTGGCCCGCGTCCGTGCACGCGTCCGCATTTAGAGGCAGAAAGAAAACCCAATGTCAGAGCGTCTGACGTTGCCCCATGTCTGTGCACGTGTCCGCGTTGGCCCGTGTCTGTGCACGTGTCCGCGTTGGCCCGTGTCTGTGCACGTGTCCGCGTTGGCCGTGTCTGTGCACGTGTCCGCGTTGGCCCGTGTCTGTGCACGTGTCCGCGTTGGCCCGTGTCTGTGCACGTGTCCGCGTTGGCCCGTGTCTGTGCACGTGTCCGCGTTGGCCCGTGTCTGTGCACGTGTCCGCGTTGGCCCGTGTCTGTGCACGTGTCCGCGTTGGCCCGTGTCTGTGCACGTGTCCGCGTTGGCCCGTGTCTGTGCACGTGTCTGCGTTGGCCCGTGTCTGTGTCCGCGTTGGCCCGTGTCTGCGTTGGCCCGTGTCCGTGCACGCGTCCGCATTTAGAGGCAGAAAGAAAACCCAATGTCAGAGCGTCTGACGTTGGCCTGTGTCTGTGCACGCGTCTGACGTTGGCCCGTGTCTGTGCACGCGTCCGCGTTGGCCCGTGTCTGTGCACGTGTCCGCGTTGGCCCGTGTCTGTGCACGTGTCCGCGTTGGCCCGTGTCTGTGCACGTGTCCGCGTTGGCCCGTGTCTGTGCACGTGTCCGCGTTGGCCCGTGTCTGTGCACGTGTCCGCGTTGGCCCGTGTCTGTGCACGTGTCCGCGTTGGCCCGTGTCTGTGCACGTGTCCGCGTTGGCCCGTGTCTGTGCACGTGTCCGCGTTGGCCCGTGTCTGTGCACGTGTCTGCGTTGGCCCGTGTCTGCGTTGGCCCGTGTCCGTGCACGCGTCCGCATTTAGAGGCAGAAAGAAAACCCAATGTCAGAGCGTCTGACGTTGGCCTGTGTCTGTGCACGCGTCTGACGTTGGCCCGTGTCTGTGCACGCGTCCGCGTTGGCCCGTGTCTGTGCACGTGTCCGCGTTGGCCCGTGTCTGTGCACGTGTCCGCGTTGGCCCGTGTCTGTGCACGTGTCCGCGTTGGCCCGTGTCTGTGCACGTGTCCGCGTTGGCCCGTGTCTGTGCACGTGTCCGCGTTGGCCCGTGTCTGTGCACGTGTCCGCGTTGGCCCGTGTCTGTGCACGTGTCCGCGTTGGCCCGTGTCTGTGCACGTGTCCGCGTTGGCCCGTGTCTGTGCACGTGTCCGCGTTGGCCCGTGTCTGTGCACGTGTCCGCGTTGGCCCGTGTCTGTGCACGTGTCCGCGTTGGCCCGTGTCTGTGCACGTGTCCGCGTTGGCCCGTGTCTGTGCACGTGTCTGCGTTGGCCCGTGTCTGTGTCCGCGTTGGCCCGTGTCTGCGTTGGCCCGTGTCCGTGCACGCGTCCGCATTTAGAGGCAGAAAGAAAACCCAATGTCAGAGCGTCTGACGTTGGCCTGTGTCTGTGCACGCGTCCGCGTTGGCCCTTGTCTGTGCACGCGTCCGCGTTGGCCCTTGTCTGTGCACGTGTCCGCGTTGGCCCGTGTCTGTGCACGTGTCTGCGTTGGCCCGTGTCTGTGCACGTGTCTGCGTTGGCCCGTGTCTGTGCACGTGTCTGCGTTGGCCCGTGTCTGTGCACGTGTCTGCGTTGGCCCGTGTCTGTGCACGTGTCTGCGTTGGCCCGTGTCTGTGCACGTGTCTGCGTTGGCCCGTGTCTGTGCACGTGTCTGCGTTGGCCCGTGTCTGTGCACGTGTCTGCGTTGGCCCGTGTCTGTGCACGTGTCTGCGTTGGCCCGTGTCTGTGCACGTGTCTGCGTTGGCCCGTGTCTGTGCACGTGTCTGCGTTGGCCCGTGTCTGTGCACGTGTCTGCGTTGGCCCGTGTCTGTGCACGTGTCTGCGTTGGCCCGTGTCTGTGCACGTGTCTGCGTTGGCCCGTGTCTGTGCACGTGTCTGCGTTGGCCCGTGTCTGTGCACGTGTCTGCGTTGGCCCGTGTCTGTGCACGTGTCTGCGTTGGCCCGTGTCTGTGCACGTGTCTGCGTTGGCCCGTGTCTGTGCACGTGTCTGCGTTGGCCCGTGTCTGTGCACGTGTCTGCGTTGGCCCGTGTCTGTGCACGTGTCTGCGTTGGCCCGTGTCTGTGCACGTGTCTGCGTTGGCCCGTGTCTGTGCACGTGTCTGCGTTGGCCCGTGTCTGTGCACGTGTCTGCGTTGGCCCGTGTCTGTGCACGTGTCTGCGTTGGCCCGTGTCTGTGCACGTGTCTGCGTTGGCCCGTGTCTGTGCACGTGTCTGCGTTGGCCCGTGTCTGTGCACGTGTCTGCGTTGGCCCGTGTCTGTGCACGTGTCTGCGTTGGCCCGTGTCTGTGCACGTGTCTGCGTTGGCCCGTGTCTGTGCACGTGTCTGCGTTGGCCCGTGTCTGTGCACGTGTCTGCGTTGGCCCGTGTCTGTGCACGTGTCTGCGTTGGCCCGTGTCTGTGCACGTGTCTGCGTTGGCCCGTGTCTGTGCACGTGTCTGCGTTGGCCCGTGTCTGTGCACGTGTCTGCGTTGGCCCGTGTCTGTGCACGTGTCTGCGTTGGCCCGTGTCTGTGCACGTGTCTGCGTTGGCCCGTGTCTGTGCACGTGTCTGCGTTGGCCCGTGTCTGTGCACGTGTCTGCGTTGGCCCGTGTCTGTGCACGTGTCTGCGTTGGCCCGTGTCTGTGCACGTGTCTGCGTTGGCCCGTGTCTGTGCACGTGTCTGCGTTGGCCCGTGTCTGTGCACGTGTCTGCGTTGGCCCGTGTCTGTGCACGTGTCTGCGTTGGCCCGTGTCTGTGCACGTGTCTGCGTTGGCCCGTGTCTGTGCACGTGTCTGCGTTGGCCCGTGTCTGTGCACGTGTCTGCGTTGGCCCGTGTCTGTGCACGTGTCTGCGTTGGCCCGTGTCTGTGCACGTGTCTGCGTTGGCCCGTGTCTGTGCACGTGTCTGCGTTGGCCCGTGTCTGTGCACGTGTCTGCGTTGGCCCGTGTCTGTGCACGTGTCTGCGTTGGCCCGTGTCTGTGCACGTGTCTGCGTTGGCCCGTGTCTGTGCACGTGTCTGCGTTGGCCCGTGTCTGTGCACGTGTCTGCGTTGGCCCGTGTCTGTGCACGTGTCTGCGTTGGCCCGTGTCTGTGCACGTGTCTGCGTTGGCCCGTGTCTGTGCACGTGTCTGCGTTGGCCCGTGTCTGTGCACGTGTCTGCGTTGGCCCGTGTCTGTGCACGTGTCTGCGTTGGCCCGTGTCTGTGCACGTGTCTGCGTTGGCCCGTGTCTGTGCACGTGTCTGCGTTGGCCCGTGTCTGTGCACGTGTCTGCGTTGGCCCGTGTCTGTGCACGTGTCTGCGTTGGCCCGTGTCTGTGCACGTGTCTGCGTTGGCCCGTGTCTGTGCACGTGTCTGCGTTGGCCCGTGTCTGCGTTGGCCCGTGTCTGTGTTGGCCCGTGTCTGTGCGCGTGTCTGCGTTGGCCCGTGTCTGTGCCGTGTCTGTGCGCGTGTCTGCGTTGGCCCGTGTCTGCGCCCGTGTCTGTGCGCGTGTCTGCGTTGGCCCGTGTCTGTGCGCGTGTCTGCGTTGGCCCGTGTCTGTGCGCGTGTCTGCGTTGGCCCGTGTCTGTGCGCGTGTCTGCGTTGGCCCGTGTCTGGGCCCGTGTCTGTGCGCGTGTCTGCGTTGGCCCGTGTCTGTGCGCGTGTCTGCGTTGGCCCGTGTCTGTGCGCGTGTCTGCGTTGGCCCGTGTCTGCGTTGGCGTGTCCGTGGCCCGTCTGTGCGCGTGTCTGCGTTGGCCCGTGTCTGTGCGCGTGTCTGCGTTGGCCCGTGTCTGTGCGCGTGTCTGCGTTGGCCCGTGTCTGTGCGCGTGTCTGCGTTGGCCCGTGTCTGTGCGCGTGTCTGCGTTGGCCCGTGTCTGTGCGCGTGTCTGCGTTGGCCCGTGTCTGTGCGCGTGTCTGCGTTGGCCCGTGTCTGTGCGCGTGTCTGCGTTGGCCCGTGTCTGTGCGCGTGTCTGCGTTGTGTCTGTGCGCGTGTCTGCGTTGGCCCGTGTCTGTGCGCGAGTTGGCCCGTGTCTGTGCGCGTGTCTGCGTTGGCCCGTGTCTGTGCGCGTGTCTGCGTTGGCCCGTGTCTGTGCGCGTGTCTGCGTTGGCCCGTGTCTGTGCGCGTGTCTGCGTTGGCGCGTGTCTGTGCGCGTGTCTGCGTTGGCCCGTGTCTGTGCGCGTGTCTGCGTTGGCCCGTGTCTGTGCGCGTGTCTGCGTTGGCCCGTGTCTGTGCGCGTGTCTGCGTTGGCCCGTGTCTGTGCGCGTGTCTGCGTTGGCCCGTGTCTGTGCGCGTGTCTGCGTTGGCCCGTGTCTGTGCGCGTGTCTGCGTTGGCCCGTGTCTGTGCGCGTGTCTGCGTTGGCCCGTGTCTGTGCGCGTGTCTGCGTTGGCCCGTGTCTGTGCGCGTGTCTGCGTTGGCCCGTGTCTGTGCGCGTGTCTGCGTTGGCCCGTGTCTGTGCGCGTGTCTGCGTTGGCCCGTGTCTGTGCGCGTGTCTGCGTTGGCCCGTGTCTGTGCGCGTGTCTGCGTTGGCCCGTGTCTGTGCGCGTGTCTGCGTTGGCCCGTGTCTGTGCGCGTGTCTGCGTTGGCCCGTGTCTGTGCGCGTGTCTGCGTTGGCCCGTGTCTGTGCGCGTGTCTGCGTTGGCCCGTGTCTGTGCGCGTGTCTGCGTTGGCCCGTGTCTGTGCGCGTGTCTGCGTTGGCCCGTGTCTGTGCGCGTGTCTGCGTTGGCCCGTGTCTGTGCGCGTGTCTGCGTTGGCCCGTGTCTGTGCGCGTGTCTGCGTTGGCCCGTGTCTGTGCGCGTGTCTGCGTTGGCCCGTGTCTGTGCGCGTGTCTGCGTTGGCCCGTGTCTGTGCGCGTGTCTGCGTTGGCCCGTGTCTGTGCGCGTGTCTGCGTTGGCCCGTGTCTGTGCGCGTGTCTGCGTTGGCCCGTGTCTGTGCGCGTGTCTGCGTTGGCCCGTGTCTGTGCGCGTGTCTGCGTTGGCCCGTGTCTGTGCGCGTGTCTGCGTTGGCCCGTGTCTGTGCGCGTGTCTGCGTTGGCCCGTGTCTGTGCGCGTGTCTGCGTTGGCCCGTGTCTGTGCGCGTGTCTGCGTTGGCCCGTGTCTGTGCGCGTGTCTGCGTTGGCCCGTGTCTGTGCGCGTGTCTGCGTTGGCCCGTGTCTGCGTTGGCCCGTGTCTGCGTTGGCCCGTGTCTGCGTTGGCCCGTGTCTGCGTTGGCCCGTGTCTGCGTTGGCCCGTGTCTGCGTGGCCCGTGTCTGCGTTGGCCCGTGTCTGCGCGTTGGCCTGTGTCCGCGTTGGCCCGTGTCTGTGTCCGCGTTGGCCCGTGTCTGTGTCCGCGTTGGCCCGTGTCTGTGTCCGCGTTGGCCCGTGTCTGTGTCCGCGTTGGCCCGTGTCTGTGTCCGCGTTGGCCCGTGTCTGTGTCCGCGTTGGCCCGTGTCTGTGTCCGCGTTGGCCCGTGTCTGTGTCCGCGTTGGCCCGTGTCTGTGTCCGCGTTGGCCCGTGTCTGTGTCCGCGTTGGCCCGTGTCTGTGTCCGCGTTGGCCCGTGTCTGTGTCCGCGTTGGCCCGTGTCTGTGTCCGCGTTGGCCCGTGTCTGTGTCCGCGTTGGCCCGTGTCTGTGTCCGCGTTGGCCCGTGTCTGTGTCCGCGTTGGCCCGTGTCTGTGTCCGCGTTGGCCCGTGTCTGTGTCCGCGTTGGCCCGTGTCCGTGCACGCGTCCGCATTTAGAGGCAGAAAGAAAACCCAATGTCAGAGCGTCTGACGTTGGCCTGTGTCTGTGCACGCGTCCGCGTTGGCCCTTGTCTGTGCACGCGTCCGCGTTGGCCCTTGTCTGTGCACGCGTCCGCGTTGGCCCTTGTCTGTGCACGCGTCCGCGTTGGCCCTTGTCTGTGCACGCGTCCGCGTTGGCCCTTGTCTGTGCACGCGTCTGCCCGTGTCTGTGCATGTGTCCGCGTTGGCCCGTGTCTGTGCATGTGTCCGCGTTGGCCCGTGTCTGTGCACACGTAGGCATTTGGAGGCAGAAAGAAAACCCAATGTCAGCAGAAAAAACGATTGCCGCGTCTAACCGTGTACATTAATACTAGGCGTATTGAGCACTAATTTGTTTCTATTGCCAGAGTAAATGATTATTCTGCCAAAGAAAATAATTAATGCCCAATGCTTGATGCACCTAGACGTGTTGCATGCATGGGGCATTCGTTCTGCCAAAAGGTTGCTCTCAGGGGTAAAGGTGTTTAGGAGATCTGATCCCACAGACACCAGCGATCCCCAGTGCAGAAATCCATTGATTATTGTGGCGTGTATCCCTAATCAGCCATGTAAATGAGGCCTTAGAGCTTTCTGCATTCAGGAAATACTTCCCTGTACCCACGAGTACCCCTCACATGTGATTTTAGCTGCTGTCCTTGATTTTGACAAGGTGCTGGCAACCCTCTGTACACACCGCCTGTGACTCCTGAGTGCTGAAATACATCCAGATTTAACGCTTTGTGAGCAAATGCTTGACCCCCGGAGCAAAAGATAGGAGCAAGGCAATATACATTGACTGTCAGTGGTGGTTTGTAGATTTTGTCATGTTTAAAAAAAATAAAAACAGTCGTCTAAAGAAAAATGATGCGAGTCTGACACCATGGAATCTAATTTAAAATGTTGGCAAGTAGACGTTGGTAGCTTGCAGGCAGGTTGTTAAGATTGATATGGATAAAAAAAAGAGATGTTGTAAATCATTTCTTATTAGATTGTTTTTTGTCCAATTTTTCGATCCAGTAGTAAAAAAACATTAAAAAAATAAAATAAAAGACAAAACCGAGGGCCAGGATTTGTTATGTGTTTTGACCATGGGCTGCCATATGTGTGACAAACACATCATAGAGGCTCTAGAACCTTTTAAGGCATGCAGCTATTCTACATGACAAAACACAGATCTGATAATTGCGTTTGTGGTGCCATTAACCATTAATGGCACCACAAGTGCTATGTGCATTTGCAGTGCGTTTTCCAAAATGCACTGCATGCCCCTTTGACAGAACCCGGCTGTCATATAGTCAGACAGGACTGTATACATGCCATGGCTGTGATACAGAGTTTGACAGGCAGCATCACCTGTCAAATTTCTCATTGAGTTCAATGGGGCTGCTTTGCACTTTGAAGATAAATACTTGGCTCATAATTGCAATGCGGTCTCGCAATGTAAATTTGCCACTCCGCAATTTAGCCCTGGTTCACATTGATGCTACTTTGAAATCGCGCTACTTCACTTGAAGTAGCGCGATTTCACAGTAGCAAGGTCAGCACGATTTCAGGTGCTACTTGAAAGACATCTGTGTGGCTTCATACACAAATGTCTATTAAATTCGCACCTGAAATCGGCAAAATAACTACTTTTGCAAATTTGGGGCGGCGCCGCAAAATTGGTTTTGCACCGATTGGAAGAGTACTATTGCCACCAATAAGCTGCGACTTGCCATGCGATTTGATCTCTCAAATCGCATGAGAAATTGCTCCAGTGTGAACCTAGGCTTAAAAATAAATAAAGAGGAGGCAACAATAGGAAGGCTTTAATTTCTGCCATGGTTGCAAAGCATACCATTGCGACCATGACAGTTTACAGATTTATAGGTTGTCCAGGGCCCTGTGATTTCTAACAGCGGCCCTGTGTGTTTTTGTTCTTTCTTTTATTAATAATATATATTATAATAATATTTTTTTTACTAAAATGTTCTTTGGCTTGGGACTCTGCATGCATAAGGATTGTTTACCTTAAAGTGGATGTAAACAGAATTCTTTATTTTTTATTTTTGATGTCACAATGTAGAGTATAAGATTTCCTATCATCTGTGCCCAGTCTTACCACACAGAGTTAATCCAGCTCTGAGCAATCCTCTTTTATTGTTCAGTGAAAATTAACAGACTTCCAGATAAAAACCTAAATCTAAATAAAAAGTCTGTTCCTCTCTCCTTTCTTTGAGTGACAGGTTATTTACATATCTAGCTTGGACATGTTTATCATATGTTATGTTAATCATAATATGAGGTGATCCAAAGTTCATTGTATATTACCAGGATGTGTTATGTGGGGGGAGGGGTGGATTTCTCACTTTTTATACTGTGGATCACCTCATATTATGATAAATATTACATAACATATGATAAACATGTCCAAGCTAGATATGTAAATAACCTGTCACTCAAAGCAAGGAGAGAGGAACAGACTTTTTATTTAGACGAGTTTTTATCTGGAAGTCTGTTAATTTTCACTGAACAATAAAAAAGGGTTAAAACAAGAGTATATACAGTAGTGTATATATAACACCGCGCTGTTCAAGTAAAAATGTAAGCAGCCAACACTACAAAATAGATCAATTTTGAAAACATGTGAAACAGAAAAAAGAAAGTGTAGCGCTAAGAATAAATAAATAATAAAAGATAAACAGAGGCTACTGCTTATGTAGCTCCTTTAACACAAAATGTCCATGTATATAGAAAATCCAAATAGCAGTCCAGAAACTTCTATTCACCACCGATAGTGACACAATGGATAATGTGACAGGTACAAGGGGATCCACCACCAATAAAACGAAACCTTTTGAAGGCTTACCAGAAGATGGGGATCTGAATAAGCATATACTCATCAGATCTGGCAGGCTTCAATGAATATCCTCGATCCAAGTGTATTTAAGGGCTCCTGGGATATCGTCAGAGATGAAGTGAAGAATCCACGGGAACCATTTGGTTGTTTTTAGGTGAAAAAGCTCAAGTGAAGCGATTACCATGCAAGGTAATAGTGACCAAAGGAAAAAATAAAAATAGAAGTGCACATAGCGTGATTCTGTATTACAGGTATAAAATTTTAATAAAAAGTTGCACTTACATTGAAGTAGAATACAAACAAGCGCTTAGAAATACAGCAGTAAGGTCAATGGGGTCTCCCGACGCGTTTCGTTCCCTTAGAACGTCATCTGGGGCACTGACAGACTGCTGGAAGACCCTCTTTATATAATAAATACCCCCATACCTCAATTATGGCTCCAGTGTGTCAGAAGAGAGTTTACAATAACTACTTCCGGTTTGCGGCTACCATGTGAGTGGGCGTGAGTTCCAAACCTCGTTCTGAGATAATTAGGTCGGAACATTTGCTATAGACATTTCAGGTTCGCAGCTAACATATGAATGGGCGTGAGTTCCAAGCCTCTCTTTGAGACGACAGGACGAAACGTTCCGATTACGACACATCCGCCCAATACGCTCGATATTTCATGATGGTACCTAGGGCCCGGATGTGACGTGTGTAACGCCTAATATGCGACGTGCACCACGTCCGCAATAAAGGCGGAAACAATCGATCGTGCGTAACGTCTAAAACGCGACGTGCAATACGTCCGCAATAGAGGCGAAAACACTCCATCACGTGGACGCAACTAAAATATGACGTCATGCGTTCCACGCCAGCCAAGAGCCTGGAACGCAGCGTCCGCCATGGAATCACAATATGACGTATGCGCTTCCAGAATGGCTAAAATAAAGGCGCAAAAAATAGACGGTGGCCACAAAAACATGAAAGCAAATTTAATGTCTAGGCCATTGCTGACATATGAAACGAAAATGCCTCAACGCTCTTAGATAAACTGAACTAAACTGGGTTGGCATCAACGAACCCAGTTTAAAATAGCACACTGGTTGCTGACATCAAGGGGGGGTTTTTCCCTATTTACTATAACTTAAAAAAGCCATCATAAACATAAAGAAATAGTTAATGGTGGTGACAAAAAAAGAGATTTATCGATTTAAAATAAACCATCTTGTGCAGTTAATAGTACATCAATTTAGAATGGACTAATACCCAAAATTAATTTTAAGAATTTCAGGATAGTTAGAATTGATGATAATCATGAATATAATAAAAATAATAAAAAATTTATAAAAATTATAAAAATTCACCTAAGAAAAACTAAGACGTGGGAGCCATAATTGGATATGGTGTATTTATGAGAAAATTAGGATACATTAATGAAAGCATTAATGTCCCATTCGACATTCAACCCATGGGGTACATAAGTCTGGAGCTCATAAATCCAATAGGTCTCTAACCTTGATACTCCTCTAGTCTTAGCCCCGCCCCTCCAGGGTGGCACATACTTGTCAATGGCAAGAAACTGTGTACCAATTGGATCACGAGCATGACATTCTCTGTAATGTCGAGGCACGGTGTGTTTCGTGCCACCACTGAGAATCTTGCTCACATGCTCACCGACCCGTACAGAGAAGGATCTAATGGTGCGGCCCACATACTGCTTCCCGCACGGACAGGTGATTAAATAGACAATATGTGTAGTAGCACATGTGCAAAAACTCTTAATCGGATAGGTTTTCCCAGTAGTGCGTGATTGAAATTCCATAGTCTTAGTTCTTCCACTGGAATTTACGGCACACACATTGCACTTTTTACATGGATAGTAGCCCTTCATATCTTGGAAAAATAATGGCCGAACAGGAGGATCGACAATATTGGGGGCCACACTATGTCTGAGAGATGGTACTCCTTTGAAAATTAATTTAGCTTTTACAGGTAGTATGGGGCCCAATACCTTATCCTGTTTCAGCACACCCCAATGCCTATCCACAATCTTTTTGATATCTTTATGCTGATTAGAATACGAGGTGAGCATAGAGAGTTTAAATGACTCATCAGGCTCACGGGGCGTCTTGTCTAGCAACAGGGATTCCCTACTTGTCAGAGCAACCCTGTTGAGCTCTAATTCTACCAACGAAGAGTCGTATCCCTTATCAGCAAATCTCTGTTTTAACATAGATGCTTGAGAGTGGTAGTCATCAATGTTGGTACAGTTTCTCCGAAGGCGGAGAAATTGGCTCCTGGGTACTGAATTTAACCATGATTTGTGATGACAACTATCTGTGGGAATGAAGCTGTTCCTATCCGTAGCTTTAAAATAAGTCTGAAACCTAAATTGACGGGATTCAAGACTGATTTCAAGATCTAAAAAGTTGATTTTGATGGGACTACAATCAAAAGAAAACAAAATTCCACGGTCATTGGAATTCAAAAGGGAGAAAAAATCACCCAAAGATTCCGATGACCCATCCCACAGGAGGAGGACGTCATCGATGTAACGAGCCCAAAGGATCAGGGCTGGGTTCCTGTCAGAGTAGATGACATCCTCCTCCCATTTGGCCATGAAGAGATTTGCAAGACTGGGGGCAAATTTAGCCCCCATCGCAACACCCTTCTGTTGCAAAAAATATTTCTGGTCAAACCAGAAATAATTGTGGGTGGTAGCGAATTCTAACAACTCCATAATAAAAGACTTTTGAGGATCAGCAATAGAATGGTCTTGACCCAAAAAATGCTTGACGGCCTCTATACCCAACGATTGAGGGATGCAGGTATAAAGTGATGCAACATCAGCCGTAACAAGCAAATAGTCCCCTTTGACATCAATGCCTTCGAGTAGACGTATGGTGGAAGTCGTATCTTTTAAAAAAGACGGAGTTAGTTTCACTAAGGGTTGTAGGTAATGATCAATGTATCGACCGATCCGAGACGTGATCGAGTCGATACCGCTGACAATTGGTCTCCCTGGAGGGTTGATCAGAGCTTTATTAACTCTGTGTGGCAAGACTGGGCACAGATGATAGGAAATCTTCTGAAGTTTCCCATAGCTGGTAATTAGAAAAAGCTTTAAATAGTGAGTATCCTTTGCTGTGGTTCAGCATATCATTGGCCTTGCGTAGTGTTAATAGATTAAGAACTGTGTGTGCTTTAATACAGAGTAATGTAATTGTATAAGTTTATTAAATTAGCATGAACATGACAGTGATGTGGTGCTGAAAGGGAAACAGAAGCTATGGTAAGACGAGTGTCTTGTATACTCAGGACGGCATAGTGTCACAGTGAGGGTGTCAAGTGGTTGGCACGTCGTACTGGGTGCTCTGCTCTCTGATTTAAGAGAGAACAATATGTGATGATGAACATTGGCATGGCAGAGGTGAGCACTTCATAATGTTGTATGTTTTGGGGGTTAAAGAGCTTTTAAGCTCAAACATTTTATTATTTTGCAGCTTACCAATTCTTAGATGTGATGGCTGCTTTTCTTTTTCTTTTTAGACTTTCTTTTATTTTTATGTAGTGATTTGGACAGTAAGTTTGTTGTTTTTCAAAAGAACAAGCTCCCTGCAGTCACAGGGATGAGACAAACCATTAACACTTTTCGGGATGCTTACAATGATTTGTTTTATTTATGTAAGACCTTTATCCCAAAAGGAACAGACCTTTTCTGTAACTGATTAGTATTTGTTAGTTGGAGTTCAGCTTCAATTTGTTTTATTGTATTTAAATTTGCTAGTGCATCTAAAACTCCCCTTCCCCAGATTAGCAATGCTGCTGTCCAGAGGTGCCCCTGTGCTCCTTAATCCAGAGTGGAGGCATTCTAATACAGGAGGTGTGTTACTGGCCAGGTCACCAGGTGAAAACAGAGGGAAAAACAAATGCAGTTACCATATCTAAGGACTGGTAAGCTGCAATATACTACATTTTGGGTTCAATACTACTTTAGGCTAGTTTTACACTATATGTGGGTGCCAGACACACATCATAAACACATTGCTGTTAGCAGAGGTGTGGTGTCTCCATTAATTGTTACTGGGAGCCGCATAGCACTAGTTTTTTCCCTGGAAGTGTTGAATGGGCTGCTGCGACCACTGGGAAACTGGTATTGTGTAGACCTAGCTTAAAGCCTTTTTCACGTTGAATGCGACATTAAAATTGCATGATTTTAAAGCTGCATGTCGGTGCAGCTTGATGCCCAGATGTCTAAGCAAGTCGCACCTGAAATTGCCAAAGGTAGTGCAGGAAATACTTTTTCAAATGAATGCGGCACAGCAAAGTTGGCATTGCACTTATTTGAATAGTGCCATTGGCAACAATAGGGTGCGACTTGTTATATGATTTATTTTATCAAATTGCATGACAAGTCACTCCAATGTGAATGAGGGCTAAGCGTTAAAAGGAAAAGTCTGTATCAACTTAAAGGGGAGGTTCACCCTCCAAACAAATTTCCGGCATGCCATGGAGCCCACCCACCCGACCTTTTTACAGGCTCTTGTCCGCTCCGGCGGTCCCGCGGGACTCAGCGTTTACAATCACAGGCTGTGATTGACGTCCCTCAGCCCGGCGCAGACAGCGCGTCACGAGATGCCGAAGGAACCCGAACGTCGCTGCGCAGGCGCCGTATAGGGTAATGTTTTGTATCTTTTCTGTCAGTTATTTTAACCGCTTTGCGCCGGCAGTACGTCATATGACGTCATGGAATTTCAGTGGTGATGTCTGCAGCTACAGGCATTATCCAGATATACTTTTTTTCCACCATGATTCTGTGCACCGTAAGAGCAATCATAGTGGCAGTTCAGCTGCTTGATCCTTTTTACAGGCGGCAGGAGGGGACATCCCCCACCGCCCTTGGTTGCTTCTCCAGTCTCGCCAGTGCGATCGGCGAGCCGGAGAATGAATCGGTCGTGGCAACGACCACCATTTTATTTCCTAGGGTCTCTACTAAAAAAAAATATATAATGTTGGGGGTTCTAAGTAATTTTCTAGAAAAAAAATGATGATTTTTGCATGTAGAAGCGAAGTGTAGAATTGGCCTGGGTGGGAAGTGGTTAAAATACAACCAAAGTGTGACAAAAATAACTATTTGTAACTCAGTTGTATGTAGCAGAGACATTCATAGGCCTGTCTTGTGCTCTTCATTATCTGTTCATTTACTTGTGGCTTCATTGTTGTCAGAAGGTTCCAGTGAATTAATGCTCTGAACTTACTGGTGATCTTCATTCTGCCTAGATGACAGGTACACTTACAGTGGAACTAAACCCACTGATTTAACACTTATTTTACTTTAACTTACTTTCAGGCTGCTTTTACACTGCTATTTTTGTGACGCTTTTTGGGCGCTAGCGGGGCGCTTTTAACCCCCCGCTAGCAGCCGAAAAAAGGTTTAAATGGGCAGGGGCGCTTTAGGAGTGTTGAGTTCACCACTCCTCATGCACTCCAAAGAAGCTGCCTCAGTGTGAAAGGGGTCTAACAGATAAAATTGTCCAGACAAAGTAGCAGTTAGGCTAAGTTCACACCTATACGCCGGCACACCAGCCCATTCATTTAAATGGGCGGCACAGTGGTGTAGTGGGTAGCACTCGCCTAGTAGTAAATAGGGTTGAATTCCAACCACACGACTACCTGCCTGGAGTTTACATGCTCTCCTTGTGCCTCTGTGGGTATCCTCCGGGTACTTTGGTTTCCTCGTACACTCCAAAGACATGCTGGTAGGTTAATTGTCTTCTGTCCAAATTGGCCCTAGTATATGAATGTGAGTTAGGGACTTTAGATTGTAAGCTCCTTGAGGGTAGGGACTGATGTGAATGTACAATGTATATGTACAGCGCTGCGTAAATTGACTGCGCTATAGAAGTACCTTAAATAATGGACTGCTGTACCTGCAGGAAATGCAGAAAAAAAGGTCCCATTGCTTTTTTTAAAATGTGGTGTGTGTGTGTGTATATGTAATATAATATATTATTTTAAAGCGGATGTCCGCTCAAAAAAAAATATTAAAAGCCAGCAGCTACAAATACTGCAGCTGCTGACTTTTAATATTAGGACACTTACCTGTCCTGGAGTCCAGCGGCGTCCACAGCAGAGGACGAGCGATCGCTCGTCACCCTGCTACTCCCCACTCCATCCACGGTGAGGGAACCAGGAAGTGAAGCGCTCCGGCTTCACTGCCCGGTTCCCTACGGCGCATGCGCGAGTCGCGCTGCACCCGCCGATTGGCTCCCGCTGTGTGCTGGGAGCCGAATGTTCCCAGCACACAACGGGGGATGGACGGGATGTCAGAAAATACCCGTCTTTTTTCCAAGACGTGTGTCCGGAAGTGGGTGCAAATACCTGTCTTTAGACAGGTATCTGCACCCCCCTCCCCCTAAAGGTGTCAAATGTGACACTGGAGGGGGGAGGGTACCAATCAGTGCGACTTCACTTTAGTGTGGAGCTCCGCTTTAACTGGGAGTCGGACATGAAGCTACATGAAGTCTGTAGAGTGGTGAATAAAGGGCTGAGACATTTTTGCATGGATATTAGCATTTTAAATGTATTGCACAATTCTGTACATTTACTTTTAAATGTCATTGTAATGCCTTATATTACCTCCAGTCTATTAGTCGCCAGCTTCTCTGGGTTCAGTTGCTGATCAACTTCCCTGCACAGTGCTTAAGGTGATTGTAAGCATTTTGAATTTTTTTTACACACTTGTCACACCAGTGCATCTGGCTCCTCCTGCCTTCAGAGCGCCCTTATAGCAAACCACAAAGTATAGTATAGCGTGCTCCTATAGCGAGGTAAAAAAATCTTTTGCCTTTTTAGAATCACTTTAAATTGGTTCCTCCTCCTGCCCAGGACTACATGTCCCATGAGGAATCGCTCTGCACTTACAGCACTGACATGTATGGATAGTGTACTGAGGTGAGGTGTATGTGTGCTTCACTGTATTTTATGATATGTAAACATTGCCAACTAATTGGCTGACCAACTAATCGATTATGACAGTAGTGGACAACAATTTTAATAATCTATTCTAATTGATTATGTAAATTTGTTGTTTCAGTCCCAGAACCTAGCAATAGACTAGACAAACCATTTATCGCTGACAGGGGTGCATGCAATTATCAGCTTTTATTATTTGATCTGAAACCTTTATCTCATATCCACCTTTATCTTGTGGTTATGTATTTTATTATAATAATAAAGGAGTATTTTTTATAAAACACCACTCTTATTCTTGGTGTTTGTGAATTAAAAAAAAATCATGTGACTTTGTGAATAATAAAAAAAAAAAAGTCACATGATTTTTTTTTTTTTTTTTTTTTTTTTTAACAATTTTTCTGTATTTTTCTGTATTCCAATACAAGTTATGTTGTATTGGAATACAATTATTTTTCTGCGTTTAATGAACTTTTTCTATCTTAAGCTTTTTTTTTTCTGATGAATCATTCTAGTTTAGTAATTTATTTATTTTTAATCGGGAATATTTTTTTTATCAGCTCTCATTCATGGACACCTGATTGAATCAAGCTGTAACTGCCGGCTAAAATACAAGTATATCAGATCCTTTCAAGAATTGTAAGACAAAAATAGTTAAAATTAGGAAATAAAGCACAGTTATGCAAATACTCCAAGCCACATCCTTTGGTCACTTGCCAGTAATGCTTCAGAGAAGCTGAGAAAGCCATGAGGCAGGCAATGTACTGGCTTTTCTTGTGTAAGTAAATATGTTCAGGGTAGACCTAAAAATGTGCTCAAAAGAAGGCTATTGTTCTTCCTTAGGATATAAACTATTACAAACATTTTTTTCTATTTTGTAAAGTAGTTATCTTATAGCAGGGGTGTCAAACTGGTGGCCCTCCAGCTGTTGCAAAACTACAAGTCCCATGAGGCATTGCAAGGCTAACAGTTACAAGCATGACTCCCACAGGCAGAGGCATGATGGGACTTGTAGTTTCGGAACAGCTGGAGGGCCGCCAGTTTGACACCCCTGTCTTATAGGATTTCATTGCTGGGTCCCAATCATATTGCTTTTGTGCGTTGTAGTGCCTTAGCGCACATACTGTACATTAATGTGCTTTTTTTTACTGTTTTGCATTATAACAGCCAATTTTGAATGAACTTATAGCTCCCTGCAATGCACAAATCGGCGGACATGCAGTTTTTTTCTTCAAAAAGTTTCTTATTTGTGGGTTGTGGTACTCTGCAATGCTCATGTTTGGGTATGCTTTCAGTGTGCATTCAGGTACAATTTAGCCCTCATTCACATAGGGTCCCCATGCAAGTAGTCCCGTTCACCAATTGGGACGCAGCAGCTGCATTGGGCACAGCCACTGCTCATTGTTTGACATCCATGTTGGTCCCCGAGCGCACACTGTAAGTGTTTGGGGACTCGCACTATTACGGCTGTTAGATTGGGAGCAGTGTCTATCCGTGCAGCTGCTTGATCTCAATTGACATGAATAGGACTGCTTGCATTGGGATGCACATTCCCTTGCAGGCGAGCACAGGCGTATACTTAAAGCAGGGTTCTTGGCATCTTTTTTTTTTTTTTTTTTAAGATAAAATTAATCACCATATCCATCATATGTGTGGGCATGTGAAGCCCAGTTCCTTTTTCTTCCTGGTTTTCAGGGAGAGGTGCATGTTGGGCAATTTTTAGGCACAATAATGCCCAGAGACTCTTGGGAAATGAGTGTCATTTCAAATTCCAATTGTCACACGGACCGAAAGTGAGGTAAAATCTTGGGAACAGGGGCACAGGCGGGATTTAAAAAATGTACCTGTTCCGACTTACAAACAAATTTAACTTAAAGCATAGTTCCACCCAAAAGTAGACCTACTGCTTATTTGATACCCCCCCTCCGGTGCCAAATGTGACACCTTTCGGTAGGAAGCAGGTACCTGTTTTTTGGAGACTGGGCTACGACGAATTACGTCAGATGCTTGGCCTTCCTTCTTTTCTGCTGGGCCAGTGAGAGAGTGCAGTGCGCTTTATCTGGGTTTCCCTAACTCACAATGGCGGTGGCAGCACCCGACCAGCCGATGTAAACATATATGCTGCGGTGCCGACATCACTGGACTCCAGGACAGGTAAGTGTCCTAATGTTAAAAGTCAGCAGCTGCAGTATGTTTAGCTGCTGACTTTTAATTTTTAAAGGGGCAGGCGGAACTCTACTTTGAAGGGGTTGTAAACCCTCGTGTTTTTTCACCTTAATGCATTCTATGCATTAAGGTGAAAAAACGTCTGACACTGACCAGCCCCCCTGTTTTGCTCACCTGAGCCCTTTGATTCCTCGGCGGTGACGCACTCTTCCTCTGCCTGGGTGTTCTCTGGCTCTTTATTGATAGATTGATAGCTGCACAGCCATTGGTTCCCGCTGCTGTCAATCAAATTCAATGATGCAAGCATTTGGAGGCGGGGCCCAGAAAAATGTGTATATCCAGGGTGCTCCAAGCATTTGAATCCTGTCCTGACAGGTAAAGTCTGTGTTGGAGAGGGTAGCAAATCTTCACACACTTTAGGCAGCACTCGGGGAGACAAGCAATCTCTAATGGAAACAGAAAAACAAACAAGGCACCTATAAGTGCAGAAGTATAAAGCTTTTAATATCCCCTAAAGGGGTTAAAAACACTTACAAGAAAGTGGATGAAATAGGCATGTAGTAGGTAGGTGCATCCAGGAGATGTGGCAGGGCAGTCCCAGTCTGTGATGGTAAAGCTTTCAGGGAAGTCCACTAGATAACAGCCGACTTGTGCTGTGAATGTTCAGAGGACCCAATAACGCTGGAGCCTGGGGATGATGTCAGAGGAAGCGGGACACCAGCATGGAACACAAACAGGAAGTGGACAGGAAGTGTGTCATAGAGGCGGGACACATTTCAGAACAGCTCATTGGTTCCTTCTTCAGCCAGGAGGTGGGGCCAAGTCCGGCATTTTGTGTCAATAAATGCAAATGCTGGACTCGGGGGGAGGAGAGCGCTTCTTCTAGGGGGTTTACCAATGTGGGGAGGAGCCGGAAGAGTTGCCGGGAATGGTGATGGGGGCCACACTGTACAAAATGAACTGCGCACTGGTGGCAAGTATGATTTTTTTTTTTTTTTTTAAACAAAACAAGAGGGTTTAAAAACCCTGTAAGAACAAACTTACAGACCCTAACTCGGGGACTGCCTGTATTTACAAGCCATAAAAGGCCCACTGTCTGTGACTGGCATGACTTGCTGATATTTGTAGTTTCTCATCACCTGAAGGGCCCCTGACTGTGAGTCATGCTTCCAGAGAGTGCGCTGGTCCTAAAGCCTAAGTGACGAAGTGAATGTGACAGTAAGAAGTAACCCAGAACTGAGTGGTATGCAGTAGCTCGGTAGGACAAATAGCATAGACAAGCTGTGATGGTTTTCAGATGGAAGCAGTGCAAATCATATAATACAACAGTGACGTCAATGCTGTCGTAATCCTGCAGGATGTTAAATTGATATAATTGATAAGTAGTGACTAGGCTATTTAGCATGCCAAAAATTGTAACAGGTCATTTATTGTAATGTATAATTTTCTTGCTACTGCACACTAAGCTCAAGAACTTTCACAGTTCATAGCCCGTATAAGAGCTCCAAGGCTGTGATTTTTTCTGCCTTTATATGGTTAAAGAACTGCGGAGTATAGCTAACCGTACAGGCTTGGATTGATCTTCAGCCTCGTGGGCTAAAAGAAACCAATTAGTTGATTTCCCCTATCCATGCTATAGGATGGAGGAATCTGACCTGCAGGCTATTATATTCAGACAGCCACGGTTTCCTGAACACCCAAACAGTGACAGTATCTGATGGGATGCAGTAATTGTTTGGCCAACAGTTCTCTAATTGGCTTAGTTGACTTTTAAACTGACTTTAGTTAAGCCCGGTAATGCCAACACCCTTGGCGCAAATTTAAGCGTTATATGGCTAACTTAAAGAGGAGCTTCAGTCATTTTTGTGTTTATTAAAAGTCATCAGCTACTAAAAAAAAAAAACAACTAGCTCCTGGAATTGTAATAAACAGATACTCACCTGTCTCAGGATCCAGCAATGTGTTCACCTGAGTCGTTCATTCCTTTTGTTCCTCTGTCCCTGGGGCCAGCATCTCAACTAGGCACCCGGCTGTGATGGCTTGTGGCTTCACAAACCGCTGGTTACTAAGCATGTGTGAGCCACCCTGCACATTCTGAATGGTCCTGCAGTCTTCTGGAACTTTCGCCCTTTCCCAGAAGACTGCAGGGAGGGAGGGGGAAAGGAGAACTTCACTCGTATTGCCTAGGTGTTTGAAGTGGGAGTGGGTACCTGTCAAATCAGGTACCCACTCCCCTCCAAAAAAAAAAAAAAAAAAATGCCATTTGTGGAAAAGAAGAAAACGGAGGGACAGCCTTAAAACAAAACTTCCCCTTTTGGGTGGAGTGCCACTTTAAAGTGGAATTAAAGTCCCGCTGTCAAAAATTGCGAGAAGGCAGGCTTTTTATTATAGAAGAGATATACAATGTCTCTTTCGCCACAATATTGCAGGACTATTTTGAGTCGCTGATCGCGGCCATTTCTAGTATAAAATCAATAAATAACAATTCCAGTATATATATCCCATAGATTGTAGACACTATACATTTTGTGCAAACCGATCAAAATACGCTTATTGGGATTCTTTTTTAACAAAAATATGTAGAATGATACATACTACCCTAAATACATACTGTCCTAAAGCAGTTTAATTTCTTCAGTGTTGTCACATGAAAAGATGGAATAAAATATTTACAAAAACATGAGGGGTGTACTCACTTTTGTGAGATACTGTACATCATACATGAGCATTCGCTGTGGAAGCTGCAAATTGCTGTAATTGTCGCCGTTACTACAGTGATGGCAGCAATCTTCCAAGTCCTGTGCTAAGCAGCTTCTCATAGTGGCTTGCTTGGCATTGACACCATTCACATAACGCCTTGTATTTTTTCCAGTGTATAAGAGACATTTTCTGATTGGATGAGGTGGAAATTGTGAAGTAACCACCCTACCTCTTCACTCTATCCAATACGGTTGACCATTACAGGTTGACCAGTATGTACAAGCAAACAGGACCCTGCAGCTATCACACCAGTGGAGTGAAAGGCTGTTAATACTTAAAAGACGCTTAAACTTACTGCTAAGTCCAGTCGTTTTGGCAGAAGAAAATATGCATTTATCATTTTTTTGCAGATGCACCTGAAAAACATTGCTCTCGCAATCGGTAGATCATAGGCGAAATGTCAGGCTCCTGCAGGCTCTCTCCCTGGCCATACAAGATACTGAGTTTGTTAGGCAGGCCATAGATTATGCAGTTGCAGGGAAAAAATGGCTCTATTCTCCTATCAACACAGTCGGTGTTGATGGGGGTATTCCTCCCGCAGAGCTATTGTGTTCTCCTGGCGCGATATGGGAGCCGTTCCTGCTGGGAGAACACAGTGATTATTGCTAGCGGTTATGCCCGCTGGCATTAATTGCATGCTAGAAATTGACATGCTGGTTGTTACCAAGTCGATCGATGTGTGTATGATCAACCTGCCCATAGATGGATCGAATCTTGGCCAATCCCTGCTAAACGGGCTGAGATTCGAACCATCTTTGGCTGGCTTTAGAAATCTAGAGTCCACTTGTAGTTCATTCAATCGTTGGCAGCTTCCTCTTCAACAGATACACAGCCATGCTAATTTCAAATCTGGCAACACCTGCATGCTTTTTTGGGGGGCGACGGGTCTTGCTGGCACCATGTTACACCCTAAATATGGGTGCAAGACCCCTTTCACACGGGCGCATCCGTGTAGCAGATTCAGCTTGCTCAGTGGGGATCTCTCCGCTGATCCCCACTGAGCAGGCAGATGACAGGTCCATGTCTGCTTCACATTGCCAGAGCAGACACAGATACAGTCCCACTCTCCTCTATGGGGAAATTAGATTAAAAGAGACTGCCTGTCCGTTTCCATCCATTCCGATCAAATGCGCCGGACAGATGGAAAATAGGATCACCATCCATCTGATTGTTTTTTTGCAGGCAGAATTAGATCAGATAGCGGTGGGTGTTAAGGACATGTCCGCTGTCATCCACGGCTCCAAAGAGAAGACTTGAGACCATGTGAACGGGGCATTACTTATTGCATGGCTTGAAAGGTGAACCTAGCCTTGAAATCTAGTAGAATTTTATTTTTATTTATTTATTACAGCTACTTGTATAGCGCCGTCAATTTACGCATTGCTTCAGAATGTAGTGCGTTTTTAAGTTCTGCCATATTTCTTTGTCGCCAGGCGGCTGCTTAGTAATCTTTGCTTTTATTTCCACTATTGGTATTTGTAGTTTCTTTCTGTTTTGTAATACTTCACCTTTTCTCAGCATATTGAGCAATTATGACCTCAAAGACAAGTGCAAATGTTCCTGTCAGCTACTTATCTTTAGAAAAAAGCAGAATTTGTCTAAGGCCTCTTTCACACTTGTGCGACTTGGGACTGCAAAGTCGCATTACAAGTCGTACCCCATGATTTCCTATAAGTACCATTCGTATCTGTGTGGCTTCAAAGCAGCCTTTGCACTACTTTGGGCTGACTTTTATGCGACCTTAAGGTCCATTGACCTCAAGATTACACATGCATTGCTTCAAGTCCTGTGACTTTCAGGTTGCACAAGTGTGAAAGGGGTCTTAGGGAAAATCTGGGGCTTGGGACTCTGCATGCAGAAGGATTGTTTACCTTAAAGTGGATGTAAACACAATTCTTTTATTTTTATGTCACAATGTACAGTATGAGATTTCCTATCATATGTGCCCAGTCTTGCCACACAGAGTTAATCCAGCTCCGAGCAATCCACTTTTATTGTTCAGTGAAATAAAACAGACTTACAGAGAAAAACTTTAGTCCGTTCTGCCCCCTTGCTGTGAGTAACAGCTTATTTACATATCTCATGCACTAGCTTTTTAATTCCCACCCCCACTCCTTTTCTGAAGTCATGTGGTTACTTTTCTGGATTTTGACTGGATGTTAGTGATCATATCAGAATTTAGTGAATACATAGGAAAAAATGCATGTTGACAAGGGTAGTGTAAAGGTGGGCGGGGAGTTTGCTGACATCACGGCTCCACTTACCGAGCTCAGGACAACAGATCCACCCACAGAATCTGCAATTTTTCAGTTCTTCTTTCCCCTCTGTGTGTTATATTTGACAGGTAAGGATACATGCAGGAGGCTTATATATCCTTATAGATCAGCACTATGGCAGTAGTTTAGAAAGGATGAGAGTGGGTTTACTTCTACTTCAAATTGGCTGTAAATAGGGTTGTCCCGATACCACTTTTTTAGGACCGAGTACAAGTACCGATACTTTTTTTCATGTACTCGCCGATACTGATTACCGATACTTTTTTTTTTTAAATGTCCCCCCACAAATGCAGCCATGTCCCCCCAGAGAAAGCCAAGCCCTTTCCCCGCCGCCTAGTTAATCAGCGCGAGGAACATTACGGCTGTGTTCCCCGCCGCGCCACCTCATATATAGCGCCTTCCCCTTGTCTGGAAACTTTGATAGACAGATCACCCATCCAATCCTGGGATGGGTGATCTGTCTATCAAACTGCCCGGACAAGGGGAGGGGCTATATATGACGCGGCGCGGCGGGGGAACACACAGCTATTCAAATGAAAGCTGTAATGTTCCCCGCGCTGATCAACTAGGCGGGGGGGATGGCTTGGCTTTCTCTTTAAAGACTGCTCGGCTCCGCTCTCCGCCCCCTTTCCACCCGCTCTCTAGAAAAAAAAATAGTATCCACCAGTTTTTTTTTTTTTTTTTTTACAGCATACAAAGGGACAAATGACACCACTTAAGAACTATGCTGTTTTTTTTTTTCACAAGAAAAAGCACTATGCTGTTTAATATGCTTTAAAGCAGGGGTCTTCAAACGATGGCCCTCCAGTTGTTCAGGAACTACAATTCCCATCATGCCTAGTCATGTCTGTGAACATCAGAGTTTCACATTGCCTCATGGGACGTGTAGTCCCGCAACAGCTGGAGGGCCGTAGTTTGAGGATCCTTGCTTTAAAGAAGATTTTTTTTAAGGGTTACAACCTTTTTTTTAACCCCTTAGTGCCAGCCCTTCCTGGCCCTTTAGGGGTTTCAGATGCCAGGGGGTGGGGGGTTATGGTCATGTCACTGCTGTGATTGCCTGCCACATGATCGAAAAGCTCTCGATCACAAGTAGCAATCGGGAGCTTTTCATTAGCCGCTGGTAACTGTGCCGGGAGCGCACAGGGTGTGTGAGCTCGGCACAGCTGTATTTACATTCTGGTCCACAAATATGCAGCTGCTTGGCGTTAAGGCTCCATGCGCTGAGAGGCTGCATATTTGCATACTGTCAACGGCAAGAGGTTAATGCATAGAATGCATAAGGTTAAAAAAACGTACATTTTTTTAGAACCACTTTAAGCTGAAATTTAGGTATAGCAATTTTTAATTACTGTATTTATCGGCCTATAACATGCACTCCCCCCCCTTAAAATCAGGGGAAAATTGTGGGTGTGTGTGTTATACATCGAACGGCTGCCTCGGAGGCAATGAGCGCCGCCGAAATAGACAGAGCCAAGCGTACTGTGTACTCGGCTCCGTTCGCAGTGACACCTCCCGCCATTGGACCGGTGTTATGTCCATCATAGGAGCCATGCCTGCGAGACGAGCCGAGAGGAGCCAAGTACACAGGACATCCGGCTCTGTATCTCGGTGATGCTTGTTCCTTTAAAGGAGTTGTAAAGGATTTTATTTTATTTTTTCCTGAAATGACTGTTTACAGGGTATAGAGACATAATAGTTAACTGATTCCTTTTAAAAATAGATAACAATCATTCATATAATGTGCCTGCAGTTTCAGTTTTGTTTTTCATCTAGTTTCATGCTTCTGTGAAGGACAGAGACACAGAGCAAATACAGGGCAGTGTTTGTTTTTAAAATGAAACTGATTGGTTCTTAGGGGTTTTAGACACAGTAATCACACCTTCTTGATTAAAGACCACAGAGAGAAGCTCCCAGTATTTTTTTCAGAAGGAAACAGACAACCAGGAAGTGTGCAGAACAGAGAAGGATTTCAGCAAAAATGAACAATGAGGACATGAAACAAGGACTGCATTAGGGTAAAGGAAGCTATTTAGCTAAAAAAATGATTTCCTTTAGTGACCCTTTAAGGCTGCAGATTGACACTGAATGGGGGGCTGCAGATAGATGGCAAGGCTGCAGATGAACACTGATAAGGCTGCATTAATGGGATTTAAAATGTAATTTTCCTTAACTGCTTGCCGACCGTCCACCGCAGTTATACGGCAGGACGGTGGCACTGCTGGGCGAGAGCACATAGCTCTACGTCCTATCTTTTTCGGCCGCTAGGGCACGCGCGCTCGTTCGTTACAGAGCGGGGAACGAGAGCTATGTGTGTAAACACAAAGCTCTCATTCCTGTCAGCGGGGAACGCTGATCTCCTGTTCATACAATGTATGGACAGAAGATCAGTGATTCCCCCTAGTGAGGCCACCCCCCCACCCCCATACAGTTAGAACACACCAGGAACACACTTAACCCCTTCCCTGCCCCCTAGTGTTAACCCCTTCACTGCCAATGGCATTTTTATAGTAATCCAATGCATTTTTATAGCATTGATTGCTAAAAAAAATGCCAATGGTCCCAAAAATGTGTCAAAATTGTCCGATGTGTCCGCCATAATGTCTCGGTGCTGAAAAAAAACGCTGATCGCTGCCATTACTAGTAAAAAAAAAATATGAATAAAAATGCCATAAAACTACCCATTTTTTGGAAACGCTATAAATTTTGCGCAAACCAATCAATAAATGCTAATTGCAATTTTTTTTTACGAAAAATATGTAGAAGAATACGTATCATCCTAAACTGAGGAAAAAAAAGTATGTGTGGTTCATATGAAAAAAACAGCCAGGGCTCAAAAGCATAGTCACCAGACCAGGGGAATGCATGTGGTCTATGTTGCCATTGAAACAATGTTTCAGAGGTACAGCCCTCCTCAGACAGGGGAATCCAACCACATACTGCAAAAGAACATACAGGGGGCGCAAACACCTAGTGCATTACCCAAGGTTTATAAAAAAAACAAAAAAACATAAAGCTAATTAAATACTCACAAAGGACAAAAGCAACCTGCATGACAACAATCTCTGATGGTCAACCTGTGTGGCAACAAATGACCAGACTATAGGTGGCGATGGCCACTAACGTGTTTCGGGGACGCATCTGAGGAACGCGTCGGTTGACGACATCGCCTATATGTGGTGACTTGTTGCCACACTGGTTGACCATTGGAGATTTTTATCAAGCATGTTGCTTCTGTCCTTTGAGTATTTCATTGGCTATTTGGTTTTGTTTTGTTTAATAAACCTTGGGTAATGCACTAGGCGTTTGCAGTATGTATGTTTTATACTTGTGGAATCTCCGTGAAGGCTGCAAATCGCTCTAGTAGACACCACTACTTTAGTGTTTGCTAGCTTTTAGGTCTTGTGCCGAGCAGGTGGCCTGCTGCATTGTGAACACAGTGGGTACGTTAACTCTGAGGGTTCATTGCGAGTTTGGGGGCGATTTGAAAGACATCTATGCGGGTTCATTCACAGATGTCTATTGAAATCACCCCCAAAGTCAGTAGTGCAGGAACTTCTTTTGGAAATCGGTATGGCAAAGTCTGCGTTGCACCGATTGTACCGGTCATAGGCTGCGATTTGGCATGTGATTTGACATACAACATCCTGCCAATGTGAACAGGGGCTCAGGGTCGCTCACTCAGCGTGTGCATCAGCGCCTCGGTCGCTCACTTGGCATCTTCATATCGCAGCCCCTGCCTCTCCACCTGGTCCAATCAAAGAATTTTTTGCACTGAGAAAATGCATAGTGCCGGGGACCGGAAAGCTAGAGGGATATTTAGACAAGACAAATGTTGCCAATTATTTGACATGCATGCTAGGTATTTATATTTGTGAACAATGTCTCAAGTAGTGAGAATGCTAATCTAAATAAAGGAAGGAACATGCAAGGAGAACGCAGGCAGCAGGCAATGCGATTTGTTTATTTGATTAGTTTAAAATATGTCCCTGGGAAATGTAGTGATGGATGTGCAATTCTTATTTGAGAATGTTTAGTGTCATATTAAGATGGAATACAGAGCTAGGCGGGGGTGGAGAGGACATGACCGGCACAGACGAGAGGGGGGGGGATAGAAAATCCTTGTAAGACAAGCGGGGACATCAGGAGCCTGCAGAGAGCTGGGACAGAAGCTTGCTGCTAGGTGGATGGGGGATTGACAAGTATTCCGAGGATGTTGGCAAGGGAAGACAGCGAGTGGGTGTTGTCAGGAACAGACAGTGAATGAGGATTGTCAGGAAAGTGTTGTCAGGGACAGGCAGTCAGCAGCTGTTGTCGCATACGGATTGTTGTCGCAGGCAGCCAGGATTTAGAAGAAGCTTTCTCATTCCTGTCCTTTAAAATCCTTTAAGAATTTGTCTTTATGGTCACAGCTGGGTCCATTACTGAGGTAGGAAATTTAGTTTTTTTTTTTTCATTTAAATAAGGCAGCTTTACATCTGCAGCTTTACTAAGGATAATAATGCGTCCCAGAAGGAGCCATCAATATTGCTTAATGTATGCCCATCGGCCATGTTCCTGGTCAGGGTGCTAGAAGAACTGCCAGCAGGTTAACCAATGTCAGCCTAAATAAGAACATATTGGGCCAGATTCAGGTAGAGTTAGGCTGGAGTATCAGTGATACTCCAGCCTAACTCTCACTTTGAGCCGGCGTTTCTGTTTTCTGTAGTCAGAAAACAAGAAACGTCGGGTTGGAGTTCCTATACGAGCGGCGTAATTGTATTTCGCCGTCGTATCGGAACTGCAATTTTAAAAATGGCGCTGGGGGCGTTCCCGCTGATTAACGCCGAGAATATGTTAATCAGCGAGAATCGGCAATTCACGATCGTATTCGGGCCCGACGCAGTGACTTTCCGACGTTTCCGTAAGAGATACGCGGCGTAAAGATAAAGCAGCCCCCTAGTGGAGTATCCTATGTTAAGTATGGGCATCATCATCGCGTCGAAAAAAAAAAAAATTGAGTCGTTTGCGTAAAACGTCCGTGAATGGGGATTGACGTCATTGACGTTCACTGACAGAATTTGGAGCATGCGCACTGACAGGCGACGCATGCGCAGTACGTTCGCCGCGGGATCATGCCTAGTTATAATAATACACGCCCCCCTACCCGCCCAATTTGAATTTTCGCTACGCCGCCGCAGCTTTAGGAGCAAGTGCTATGTGAATAACAGTACTTGCTCCTAAAGTTTCGTCGGAGTAATGTAAATGAGAAATAAATAAAGATTCGCCCATCTACCTGAATCTGGCCCAGGGTGCTCACACACTGAGGAGCTGTGCTAATAGTCCATAGCTTTATTTAAAGTGACCACAGCAAGTCCCGACACACCTCCAATCAGGGATTGTACAATTTACAGCCGATCGCCACATTTAATGGCTTTTTAAATAGTTAGTTTGTGTGGGCCAACTTGGTTAAAAACAAACAGGTGGGTCTGCTGGATGCTCCATAGCTACACAGTATACAGCCCTGTGTTTTGGCAGTGGGATGAAGACTTCCTGTCTCACACCTGAAACAAAACCGCCGCTCAGCCGTTTATGGGAAGCGTTTTAATTTAAGGATGAATACAAAGCTTCCTCTGATTGGCTGGGGCTAGGGTTAACACTTTTTTTTTTTTTTCTTTAAGCCAAACACTTTAACAGCGCACAGATTTTTATTTTATTTTTTGTATACACTGACTATAGGATTGTAACAGACCTTGGGGTGCTCCAAAGAAAATAGTAATGTGCACATAGTGCCCCCCCCCACCTTCCTGCCAGGACTTGTTCCAAGACACATTCCTGTCAGAATAATGTAGGACAGTCCAGGTTTTGAATGGTGTGTCTGGGTTTCAGTCTAGCTGAAACCCAGACACATAATTTAAAACCTGGACTGTCCGGGTGAATCCTGAACAGGTGGCCACCCTAGCTGGGGTGGTCCCCCCAAAAATTCATACCAGACCCTTATCCAAGCACCAGCCCGGCTGGTCAGGAAAGGGGGTGGGGATGAGTGAGCTCCCCCTCCTGAGCCGTACCAGGCCACATGCCCTCAACATGGGGGGGTGGGTGTTTTGGGGCAGGGGGGACCTGCACCCCCCCACACCAAAGCACATTGCCCCCATGTTGATGAGGACAAGGGCCCCTTCCCGCCAGCCCTATCCGTTGGCGTTCAGGGTCTGCGGGAGGGGGGCTTATCAGAATCTGGGAGCCTCTTTTAATAAGGGGGCCCCCAGATCCCGGCCTCCTACCCTATTTGAATGAGTATGGGGGTAAATCGTACCCCCTACCTATTCACCTGGAGGAAAAGTGTAAAAAAAAATAAACACACTACACAGGTTTTTAAAATCATTTGTTAGTCAGCTCCGGGGGTCTTCCTCTGACTTCGGGGGTCTTCTCCGCGCTTGGTCTTCTGCTCTCCGCGCTCCCCGGTTCTTCCCCCACTCTCAGGTGCCTTCTTCGGGCTGGCCGCCGCTGTCTTTTTTTGAAGCACTTTTACTAGCGCGGCCAGCCCGGTCTTCCTCGTCGCCTTCTTCCCTCTTCTTTTCTTTCGATGTTGACTTGACGCTCCCTCCCGCTGTAATGCCGGGTGTGCGGTGCGCAATGATTTATATAGGCCACTTATGACGTCACAGTCCCAGCATGCTCCGGGTGGTGATGACATAAGGGGGTGCGGTAATTATGTTGTCACCACCCGGAGCATGCTGGGACTGTGACATCATAAGAGACCTATATAAATCGTTGTGCACCGCACAACCGACATTACAGCGGGATGGAGCGTTGAGTCAACATAGGAAGAAAAGAAGGAGGAAGAAGGCGGCGAGGGTGACGGAAGAAGGTGATGAGGAAGACCGGGCTGGCCGCCGCTAGTAAAAGAGCTTCAAAGAAGATAGCGCTGAAAAGGCACCGGAGAGCGGTAGAACAGAGCAGAAGAAGAGAGCGAAGAAAGCCCCCGGAGAGCGGAGAAGTCGGTAGAAGACCCCCGGAGCTGACTAATAAATGATTTGAAAAAAAGCCCCATAAGTAAGCGATTTTTCGTGAAACCGGTCGGGCGGGATATTCTATTACACCGGATCATCCCCCGCTGTATACCTCTTTCCTCACCTTTTGGACGGGTTACGTTTGTTGTATGGATCACTTCCGGCCGGAGTCCCAGGATAAACTGACACGCCTGTTTCTATTTGTTTCATGTAAGTGAGTTTTTGTCTTTTTAAATAAACTTTTAAGTGACGTTATCACACTATTGCGGCCCTTTTTGTTTCTCCCTGGCAATTGATTCCGAGTGCTCAATCCTATTGCTGCCGATGGGGATTGACAAGTGACCTGGCCCTACTACTTCCTCCCAGTGGATAATCACATGCTGTCTGGGGTTCTCTTTTAATTAAGAGACCACCAGAATTCTGGTAAGCAGCTACTATTTTCTGCAAGGTGGAGGATCTTCTATCAGCACTTCTCAATTGAGTGTCACCACGATTATTATTATTCACATTTTTCCTCACTGGTGTATGACTTCTTCATTGATTTAGAACTGTGGAATTCATTTGTTTCTGATTGGATCAGATGGACATCAGTCTTATGACTATCACCTGTGGACATGTATTATGTTTTTTTTCACATTTGTAGCGCATCCTGTTTTTTTACCAAATGATTTTAAAAACCTGTGTAGTGTGTTTATTTTGTTTACACTTTTCCTCCCGGTGAATGGGTAGGGTTACGATGTACCCCCATACTCATTCACATAGGGTGGGGGGCCGGGATCTGGGGGCCCCCTTATTCCCCCCGCAGACCCTGACAACCAAAGGCCAGGGTTGTCGGGAAGGGGCCCTGGGCCCTTGTTGAGAGCATGCGACCTGATACGGCTCAGTCGCAGGGCAAAGTCGGATCCACAGTCGTATACTGTTTTAAAATTACGCCCACAAAATTGCGGGACTTTGAAGTCGCACAAGTGTCAAAGGGGCCTTAGATAAATAATTTCAGAACTTTTTCCACCTTTTAAAGGAGTTGTAAGGGCAACGTTTTTTTTTTTTTTTTTTTCCTTTTTCTTATTAAATCTTAATACATTCTCCCCCCACCTCCGAAAGATTTAAGTTTTTATTCAATTGTGTTGTACAGTTTATAGTAGGGTTGTCCTGATACCACTTTTTTAGGACCGAGTACAAGTACCGATACTTTTTTTCAGGTACTCGCTGATACCGAATACCGATACTTTTTTTCAATGTCATGTGACAGTTTTCAAACCACAATACAGACTAAGGATATTTTCTTCAGAATTATGAAGAACTCTAACTCAAGACATTATAAAAGAATAAAAATGAGTAAAAATGAATAAAAAAAAAATATTTTCTTGTCACGCAGTAGTAAAAAACTCAGACATTTCACAGAACATGTTGATAAATACAAAAAAAGTATTCTATTTTGGCATCGGGAGCATTTCCGCGAGTACAAGTACTCCCGCAAATACTCGGTATCGGTCCCGATACCGATACTAGTATCGGTATCTGGACAACCCTAGTTTATAGTTCACATTAAAGCGGAGTTCCACCCAGGAAAACCACTTTTGCCCATCTTCTTTAAAAAAAAAAATAATAAAAAAAAAAACTGAAAAAAAAATAAAAATACTCACCCGAAATACCTGTTGCTATGCGGAAGTCCGTAATCTGCCTCACCTGCACCGCGGTCCGATTTCTTTTTCTCCTTCTCCTAATGAATGGGGCGCGCTGCTTTCTGGGAACTGTGTGTGTTCTCAGAGAGCAGCGCGCCCATTCACAAGCCAGTGTGAGACTCACGCAGGCGCAGTAGGAAATGGGCAGTGAAGCCGTACGGCTTCACTGCCTGTTTCCCATAGTGTGGATGGCGGCGCGGGACCCGGAGCGATCGTGGGACCGGCATCGGTGGGCCCATCAGCGCGGGCAAGTAGGACAAGGTAAGTGTCCTTATTTAAAGTCAGCAGCTACACTGTTAGTAGCTGCCGACTTTAAAAAAAAAAGAAATTGCGGCTGGAGCTCCGCTTTAATGTGGAAAAAGTTCGGAAATTGTTTATCTTTGTCTCATTTATTTACATCACAGAAATGTGACATTTTACCAGGGGTGTGTAGACTTTTTCTACCCACTGTACAGAGTCCCGTCGCAGCACCCCGTATTTTCTGTAGTCCTAACTCTACAGTGGCGGCACATGCATGGTTTCTATGCACAACTTCACCACATTTTGCACTCTCCAGTTTGAGTAAATCTAATCTATGTTATGGAACTGTGTTTACACCATTTTTTGTTTATGATCTCAACGGTCAAGAACAACCTCTTTTTGCGGTTTCTTGATTTGGTGGATATTCTCCTTGAAATATTTGTCCATTTTATCTTTCATGTATTACATGCCTGGTTAAAAGGTCCTGCAAGGGCTGTCATGTGATCTCTTTAAAAATTCTCTTGGACTGACCATGGTGAGATTTGTTCTTCTGGAGCTTCCACTATAGTAATACAGTCCATGGTTTGTTTGAGTTGATGCTGATAAACCTGTTGGTTGGTGTTTGCATGAGGAAACCACACTCTGCAGAGATACAGTCCTAACTAGTAAGCCACCATAAGGCTGCTTTCACTCTTGAGCTGAGGATCTTTGGTCATTGTACAGGCTTTTTCTTTCTTTTTCTTTTTCTTACATTAGAATCTATTGAGACAAAAATGTTTGGGGCTTGTGGCACATAAGAAGCTCATGTCCTTCTCCATTCTTCAAGGGACACTACGCTCTGGTGTGAACAGACACAACTGGAAACCATGGGAGTTTTGATGATGTGTGTTTTGGAGCTTCAAGCTCCATAATCGAGTTCTACTTAGAGGACTCATTCACACTGCAGTTTAAAAAATAAATAAAAAAAAAAGTTTATTTTACAGGCATTTGAGCTTTTATTTCAGCTTGAAGAAGCTTGTACTTTTGTGTGCTCTTGTGTACGTTTTTATTGAGCTACTTCAAGCTCCCTTTGGGCTTTTTTGAGCATAAGCTTTTTTTTTTTTCTGGTCACAAACCCTCCTAGATGGCATTTTCTTAACCGCTGTATAAACAAAACAAAAAGCTGAAACAAACATTTTTACACCTTTTCAAGCTCTTTGAGGCACTAGCTCCTCTCAAAAACACGAGTTTGGTGCCTATAAGAGCGTATGCCTGAAAAAGCCATAGTATGCATGGACACATTGGCTTACATGGAGCGGAGTTTCCATGCAAAAATAAGAGCTCAAAAGCCTGTAGAAGTCGCTTTTTTTAGTTCTTTTGAGCTGCACTGTGCATGAGCCCTTAAGCTACTAAGGCAGCGTCCGGCATGAATTAATCCGACGGACATTTTGTCCACTGAACTTGACCCATTCAAGTGAATGGGGCTATGCTGAAACCTCCCTGCAGCCATGTGCAATGCATGTGGTGGTGGCATGGTAATGCAGAAATTGGGGGGGGGGGGGTTAAAAGAAGCAGTGAAAAGTTGACATAGCGTGGATCACTTTTTAGAGGAGCTCCAGTCATTGCTGAATGCGTAAAAGTAATTTGGGTAATTTTATCTTCATGTATTGAGGCTTGTTAAATGCCCATTCAAATGGAATGAACTACTTTAATGCAACACATACATTCAAAATAGTGAAATTACATTTTGTTACATGTGTTATTTAGAAGTATCCAGAAGGGGGCGCATGTGTCTGCACCTTGCACTCTGTAATGGAATCTTTTTAGTACATAGAAAGTTGTTGACCAGTGACCACATTATTTCACCTGGAAAAGCAATACTGAGTTACTGTTTGCTGACCTATAATGGTGGTTGGTTGTATTGAGGAGGGAAGAGCAAACCATGAGGCTTCAATGATGTGTGGAAAGCAGGAAATGTATTGCTGTATTGCACCCAAACATTTTTGCCCCCCTTTTAATGCACCCCCAGATTTTTTGATCTTCTCATGCAATCTACCCTCAGGCCATCCCTCCATAAGGAAGGCTTGGAACCTCTGTTAGGATTTTATTGCCGCCTGTATCCTCTTATAAGATATTTCCTGTCACAATGTCCTGTTCAGGTGAAAACAGGACTGGAATCTTTCTGTGGGGACACAGACAATATTTAAAACCTCACAAAATCTTTTCCACATGAACTAAAAAGTAAAGGCACTGGGTGGAATTAGGCTTTAATGGGAAACTATGTACATAATGTAAACAATCTTATGTCTTTTTTTTATTTTTTATTACTATTATTTCCTTTCTTAAAGCGGCTGTATAGTTCTAAAATATTTTTTTTCCCACCTGTAAGGTAAAAGGCATAATGAGCTAGTGTGCACTGCTTACTAGCTCATTATGAAATACCTTAGAACGAGGCGTCAGTATCTCTGCCGGTCCACGCCGAGGGAGATGACATTTTCCTTCGGTGTGTCTTCCGGGTATCGCGGCTCCAGGGCTGTGAGTGGCTGGAGCCGCGATGTCGTCACTCCCACGCATTTGCGCGGGAGACTTCTTGCCGGGCCTTCAGCCGAGAATCCCCAGTGCACATGCGCTACTGCAGTCAGCGGCTCCTTGTGCTTTTATACCTACAGGGAAGACTTATTATAGGCTTACCTGTAGGTAAAAGTTTTTTATAAATTTCTTTTTATTGAAATTTTTAATACAAAACATAACAGTTATACATTCCTTGGCACAACACCAAGTATAAACCAACGGTCAACATGACCGGCTTAACAGACCTACAGTTTGCTATCGCAGATAGCAGGTATAACGACATAAACCTAACCCCCCCCCCTCCCACCCCTAGTCCCCTACAAATCAACCTCCACCATTTGTAATACGAGCCTCTTCCTCTCCACTGTGTCAGGAACCACAAGTAGAACCCCCGGTATCTGAACTAGCAGATTAATATATATAGTTCCCTGGACCTTCCTACACCTCAGACCAGTCCGGCTTACCCCACTGTTAGGTCAGATTCGTACCATGCCCTCCAGACTTTTTCAAATTTCCCAACACAGCCCCTGGACAAGTATGTCGCCTTATAGAATGGAATCATAGCGTTCACCAACCCCTTCCAAAAATAAACCTCAGGAGCCCCCGGACTCTTCCATTTCAGCAAAATAGCTTTTTTCCCATAAAATAATAATATACTAAGCAGTGTTCTATGAGCCCTTGACGGGACTACCTCCTCCACCAGACCGAGTAAACATACACTAATGTCCTGAGGAATCGGTACCCCCCAAAACTTCCGTTATGCAGGTGGTGACCCCAGTCCAAAACAGTTGGATCTGGGGGCATCCCCAAAATATATGGTGCGCGTCTGCCGGAGCGAACGTACATCTCCAGCATTCCGATGACACTGAGGGATATATCTGGAAGGGGTGTAGTATACCCGATGTAAACATTTTAATTGGACAAGCCGGTCCCTTGCAGCTACTAAATATTGGAACGGACGGTCCCATACATCTTCCCTTTCCTCCCCGAAATACCTGGAACTTCCGCCTCCCACCGCTCTCTACACTTGAGAAGTGCCTTGGGAGTAGTTTTAAATAGCTCTTTATAAGTCACTGACAAGGTCTTAGGCAGGTCCTCCATCATAAGCAAGTCCTCCATACGAGAAGGGAAAGATTCAACACTCTCCGTTCTAAACTGGGTTTGAAATGCATGCCTCAGCTGCAGATATCTAAAAAATTGAGCATTAGGGAGGTCATGCCGGGCCTTCAGTTGGTCAAACATCAATAGTACACCGTCTAGTGTAATATCGTTAAGCAGCTTAACCCCTTTAGTTTCCCACCCCATAGCGTCATCAAAGTCAAGGAACTGTCGCAACTTCGGATTTATCCACAGGGGGGTCAAGGGAGATACCCCCCGTATTTTGGACAGGCTAACTTGATCGCCTCCTCCCAAGCCTTAACTGTAGCTTTCATAGTCCCTGTGAGGGGGAGATCCCTATCGGTGCCCCTATGAATAGCCAACCGTAGGATCCCAAATGAGCTGCTTCTAGTACTGTGGCCGAATCCCCCGCATCCGAGACCAACCACCTATGCACAAAGACCAGCTGACCTGCCAAGTAGTACTTACGCCAATCAGGCAGCCCAAACCCCCCCTGACCCCAGGGCTCCCGCAGGACCGCCAAGCTCACTCTAGGCATTTTAGGAGCCCAGAGAAAGGAACTGGTGATGCTGTCTAATTTCTTAAAAAATGACTTCGGTATCCAGACCGGGGCATTCCTCAAAAAATACAGGATGACCGGGAGAATCTTCATTTTAAGAAGATTGACTCTGCCCATCAAAGACCTGTAGGTAAAAGTTAAACAAACATGTCCCTATACAACCGCTTTATATGATCATTTGTGTGTGTGTGTATATGTATGTATGTGTGTGTGTGTGTGTGTGTGTGTGTGTGTGTGTATATATATACACGCACACACACACGGTGGTGTTGCCCATTATATGTACAAGCTCTGCTTGCAAATTGCTGCATGGTGAATGTAATTTACTATTCCTCTCATGATAATCTAAGCTACGTCTGATTGAGGCTGGGTTCACACTTGTTCCGACAACGCTCCTACATTGGGAGCTCATGTAGCATGACGTGTGAAAATCAATGTTTCCCTATGAGAGCTGTCTTAACTGATCCGACACAAGTCGGTCGTCTTTGAAAACACTCCCTGTACTACTTTGGTCCTACATTCATCCTACTTCAGCCCATTGAATATCATTGAAGTCGGACCAAAGTAGGAGCCTTGTCCTAACCATCCGACATGTGATTACAGCAGCAGTAAAAGGAATTTATCTCACTCTGGGATTGTTTTGATTGGTCAAAGAACAAGTCGGACTATCACAAAGTCGGTTCAAAGTAGTATCCTGTTCATGAAAGTAGGATGGATGTAGGAGCAATGTAGGATGAATGTAGGATGAATGTAGGACAGATGTCTCAGAGCAAAGTAGGATGAAAGTTGTACTGCTGTCTTGTAGTATAGTGTGAACCCAGCCTGAAAATAAAGCTGATGAACCAGCTGGAATTTTCTCAGTCAGCCAAACAGTACCTGTTTTCAATGAAATTTCTTTTACTAATTGCTGCAGCCACTGTCAGCGCTGTAGGCTTCCTGTAATTGGTTGAGCAGTGCTCAGTCTGACTCAATTCTGTTTCAACACCAAATGGGAAGCCACTGTACCACTGCTGGGACACAGCGCTGTATACTGTATTTAACTGATGGGGGCTCATCACTTGGTAAAGTAAATAGTCCTTTGAAGCCACTTTGGTCCAAACAAACTATTTTTAAAGTGTTACTAAACCCACAAGAGTAACATCAGTCTGTTTATGCAGTAAAACATGCTTTTTATACTCACTGTGGAATCTAAGGGGTTAATCGTCTGCATTGTGTAAAAAAAAAAGCTGTTTAATCGTGTCTTCTCTGTTTCTCCCCTTTTTTCATTAATCCCAATCTATCTCTTGATAAGACAGAGGCTAGGGGACAGGCTGCACACGTTTTTTTTTTTTTCTTGGGGCATGTGATCGGCACAGGGCCAATCGGCACTGTCCAGACAGAGGGTCAGGGGTCATGTAGCCTCATAGGACAGAGGAGAATGACAACTATTACAAGCTTTATCCAGTGCTCAGCTGTACACTGATAGAAGTCACAAGATTGCTATATACTTCTGATGAGAAAAAATATTTAGCAGTTTATATTTACTAAAATAATTGCATTTCCATGTTCTGTGGGAGACCAGATATAGGGAATACAGGGTCCTGGGTTTAGTAACGCTTTAAGTAAAAATAAACCTGCTTTCAGGCTTTAGGAGTCAACCTCTATAAGATTAGCTGAGTTTATCCACTTCCGCCCCGGAAGGTTTTAGCCCCTTTATGTACTCCTCACCCCCTGATATGCCACATTTGGCATGTCATTTTTTCAAAGGATAATTATAGCTGTCATTTCTCCCCTCTTTATCAAAGTCCTAAGTCTGTACAGATCAGAAGATCATCCAGTTTGAAAGGCTGTGACCTAAGCCAAGCCACAGCTGGCCTTTGCGTAGGTAAATGGCTTTGATGGGGAAGGGGGGAGCGGACCACCTGAGGACACCATTTAACCCTCTATCTATCCTTTAAAGCTCTTTGCTGCTCAGAGATGTAACTAATTGGTACTGGTCCCCTAATTTGCAGCACACTGACATTGACGTGTCAATGATGAAATAAGTGTTAACAAGTTGTTAGATTTAATTGCTGTGTAGCTCTAGATTCCGAGGGAGCATTTACCAGTCCTGTGACATACATTCAGAAGATGGGATTGCAGGTATGATAAAGCATTAATCATGTCAAAGTTGCTTTCAGGTAATTGTTAAAGAAGTAGAAAATTGCGACTGGTTAAAAAAAAAAAACACCTGTAAGGCAATTGCATAATGTGCTAATTATGCTTCGCACACTAGAACATTATGAAATACTTACCTTGGAACAAAGCCTTCCAGCGGCACACTGACATCTTCCCCGGGGTCTTTATTTCCGGCTATGTGATTGGTAGGAGCTGCAATGACGGCACTCCTTAACGCACGCGGGAGCCCTCAGTTCTGGTGTTCTGTCGGATAATGCCCACCCTGCGCAGGCGCAGCACTCTAGTTTGGAAAATTACCAAACATGAAGAGCTGTGCATGAGCTGGCTGGCTGGTGAACTATCGGGACCTAATTTTTTGACTAAAGTTCCACTCTAAGCCCCATTTAACCCCTTAAGGACCGCCGCATGTACATTTACGTTGGCAGAATGGCACGGACAGGCACATCAACGTACCTGTACGTGGCTTGCCTTGACGTGGGTCCGGGGTCCGATCGGTACCCTCCCCCGCTCCATGCGACCGTCCCGGTGGCTGTGCGAGCGATCCGTGCTGAGGGGGCGGCGGTTCGTTTTTGTCCGCCCCCTCCGGATTGCTCCCAGCCAATGCGCGCGCTCGCCTGTGTGTCACTTCCTCCTCCTGTGTAAAGAGGGAAGTGATGTGATCTCTGCTCTCGGCGGTTTTTTCAACCCCTGCTGAGGAGAGATCACATCACATAGTAAGTCTGCACTACACTACACTGACACCAGTACACACAGGCACACTTAACCCCTTGCGATCACCCCCCCCCCCTGTCACAGTGTCACTGAATGCAGTGATCATATATGTATGATCGCTGTATTTAGTGTCAGTGTGACAGGCAGTTAGTGTTAGGTCCAAAGTAGAAAATATAATTTATTTTTCAATATTTTCAGTCTTTTTCCGTTTATATCGCAAAAAATAAAAATTGCAGAGGCGATCAAATACCACCAAAAGAAAGCTCTATTTGTGGGAAGAAAAGGACGCAAATTTTGTTTGGGAGCCACGTCGCATGACCGCTTAATTGTCAGTTAAAGTGACGCAGTGCCGAATCGCAAAAAGGGGCCTGGTCCTTTACCTGCATTTTGGTCCGGGTCTTAAGTGGTTAAACATGCAAGATAGGTCAGGCTTCAAATATACTTAAGGTCTGGTTCACATTGGGTACGATTTGAGATACGATTTGACATGTCAAATCGCATCTCAAATCGGCGACATTTGCAGGGAATTGTCGCCAATGGCACCGTGCGACGCCACCTCTGCGGCGCTTCACCGATTTCAAAAAGTAGTTCCTGTACTACTCTTTGCTATTTCAGGCCGCGATTTACATTGTTATGTCTCTGAAATCGCGGCTGAAATCGGGACTGCCAGCGGGAGTGAAATCGTGCGAGTTCAGCTGAACTCGCAAGGCTTCACTCCCGCAGCCCAGTCTGAACCTGGGCTAAAGTGGAGTTCCACCCAAAAGTGAAACTTCTGCTTAAACCACTCCTTACCCCCTTACATGCCACATTTGGCATGTATTTTTTTTTGGGGGGAGTGGGGGCTTCAGGTGGAGTGGGACTTTCTGTCCCACTTTCTCCTTCTGCCTAGGGACCGTTTAAGCGATACGTCATATCGCCTACGGCGGCCCCTCCCTGGGACACGTGACAGGTTCCAGGCGATCGCCTGTCCAATAAGGTAGCGCAGCACCGCTCGCGCATGCGCAGTGAGTGCCCGGCCATGAAGCCGAAAGCTGTCACGGCCGGGTGCCCACAGTTTGGATGGAGGCGCCGGCAGAGAGGGGGGGAGAGGAGCGGAGCTTTGCTGGACAGTGGAGCAGGTAAGTTTATGTTTATTAAAAGTCAGCAGCTACAAAAAGCATAGCTGCTGGCTTTTAATAAACATACACTTACCTGCTCCACTGTCCAGCGACGCGGCGGCCCGGAGCATAAAAAAAGGCTGGAACTGTAAGCTGAACTCCATGCAGAATTATGTTCAGGTAAACATATATTTGAATAGCCATAATGAAGGCCCTTTGTACCACCGTTAGGGAAAGGGAGCCGTGAATGCTGGAAGCATGGCATCACTGTCTGTGTGAACCTAAACGGGAAGTTAGGTAGCTCCCTTTTGGATTGGCTACAAAGACCTGAAGTCACTGGTTAGAGCCTGAACTTTAGGAAAAGACTACACTGGGGTACAGCCAACTGCTCTGAGGAGATTCGGTTATCACTAGAGTAGCATCACTTTCACAGCTCCCTGACGCTGCCATCTTCACCTGGTCTTCCTCCCGGGTTTGCAGGCTCCCGCTATATGAATGGCTAGGGCTGCGATGGCGTCAGTTCCGCGCATGTGTGCGGCATGGTAATGCTGTTCCTTTAGAGCGAATTGACCGGTGATGTAACTGGCTGCCTATTGTGTGAATATCTCCTAAACTGTTTAAAGAGGTAGTAAACGCTGCCTTTTTTTCCCCGCTGAAGTAAAGGCATAATGTGCACCAATAACCTGCATCGCACATTATGTGAAACTTGCCTGAAAACAAAGCACTCATTGTCACTGCTGGAGGCCGCATCCATCTTCGCCTGTCTTCCGTACGGGTCCGTGGACTCCTGCTGTGTGACTGGCCAAAGCTGTGTGACGTCACTCCCGAGCATGAGGGTGAGAGCTGCCCGTCATGGCACAGGGTTCTGAAGAAACGTCACAGGTAGCTGTTTATTCAAAGCGAATGCGCCAATGACCTCATCCATGGCGTATACAGTAAATATCTCCTAAACGGTGCAAACAATCAAGGGAAGTTTACTCCCCCTTTAAGTTTTTAGGAGATATTCACTGTACCCACAGGTAAGTCTTGTTATAGACTTACCTGTAGGTACAAGTTCAAAAATGGAGCTTCATTCTACTTTAGGCAAAATGTTTTTTTCTCTTTTTGGATGGATTTGGGAGGCATTAGAACATTCGTCAGTTTTTATTGCTAGTTTCCTATTGGGGAGATTCACCCTCTTTATTTGTCCTTGTTTTACATTATTGTTGAAAGATGTCCCCAGTACAGGAATAGAGAGGAAATCTTCCAATGGGGGCATCCCTCTCTCCACGGGGTCCCAGCTCTTGATTGGCCAGATTGATAGCCACGCAGCCATTGGCTCCTGTTTCTGTCAATCAAATCCAATGACGCGGGGCCGAGTCATACATTCGGTGGCTATGGACGTCAAAATGAATGACTCGGGAGCTCTTCCGCAAGGTAACCCTCTGGGTAGCGCTTCTCCTATCTGATGTGGGAGGAGCCGCCAGAGCCACCAAGGGACCCCAGAAGTCGTGTCCCGGGGCCACTCTGTGCAAAAGGAACTGCACAGTGGAGGAAAGTATGAGAGTCGGTTCACACTGGGGCGACACGACTTCTAGCACGACTTTCAGAGGCGACTCCGACACGACTTGAGCATGAACCACAGGGCGATCGATCTGGGGCGATTTACAACAGGACTTGAAGTCGTCTCCAGGACAGGAGACTTTCCGGTGGCCAATCAAACAACAATCAGCTCTAGGGGAGAGAGGGGGATGGAAAGGTTTGCCTGAGAAATGTATGTTATCTTCCTAGAAAGTTGCTTCAGTTAAGACAGTGATCAGACTTGGAGGCGACTTCCATTGAAATCAATGGGTACAAATCGCCTAGAAGTCGGATTGAAGTAGTACAGGAACCTTTTCTAAAGTCGTAGCGACATGAGTAGTGTGTATTAAGACGGCTCCCATTCACTTACATTGCTTTTCTGGACAGGGCGACTTGGGACGACTTGAGGCGACTTCAAGTCGGATCCCAAGTCGCCCCAGTGTGAACCGACTCTGACACGTTTTGTTATTTATAAAACCAAACGAAAAACAAAAAGTTTTGCAATCACTTTAGATTTAGAACAAAGCTTTTATATAGTATCTTGCTATCTTACTACCATGATTTATGGTGCAGTGAATGATTGGGGATCAATAGCATACACTTTATTGTAAATAATCTTATCAGTGTGTGTTTGTTTTAAAAACCTTGTTTCTGTGTACAGTTTGCTTTGCTTCCTGCAATGCTATGCAGTGGTTGTGCTTTACTTTTTCACAATGCAAGTTTATGGGTTAGCTGACATACTGCATTCCTTCATTCACTAGTTATTCTGGTAATCCCTATATTTAATACAATAAGAAGAACCTGCAAAAGCATGCATGGTAAAATGTGGTTATGAAGAAAAAACTATTTAGCCCACGTTCACATTGGGCCGATTAGGCATTTTGTCATGTCAAATCAAAGCCTATTGCTGTAAATAGCATCATCCGAATCGGTGCCTATTTTGCAGCGCTGCATCGATTCCCAAAAGTAGTTTCTGCACTACTTTGGCGACCTCGGGGGCGATTTTCAATAAACATCTGTGCATGAACCCACAAAGATGTCTGTCAAATCGCCCCCAAAGTTGGGACTGAAATGCTGGTTTGAAATTGTGCAATTTCAGCTGAACTCGCACGATTTTAAACCCGCCCTCAGTGTGAACGAGGGCCTTAAAGTGGAATTAAAATCTGCAGATTTATGCCATGATGTGGTAATAGGCACCCCTTTCTAACATATTATGACAGATTTAAGGCAGCCGTACATGGATCGAAATGTGTCCGGTTTAGCAGGGACTGGACAAATTTTGATTCATGTATGCTCAGGGTGGTTGTACAGAAGCCCATTGATCGACTGTACAACCACCCTGTCGGATTTTCCTGACTCGATGGGTGCTGCAGGCTATAGCCTGCAATGCCGGTGAGTGTATCTGACAGTGAGGAAATCACTCCAGTGTCAGAATACAATAGCTTAGCGGGGAGGATTCCCCTATCCACATCAAATGGGGAATCGGGCCAGGTTTTTTTGTTTGACCCACTGGTTGAACGAAAAAAAGAGACTCCTCAATAGGCTGCATTACCTGTCAAAGGATACCCTCCAGCGCTGCGCTCTCAAATCTCAGGCTTCCTATCTTCTTCTAGTCCTCCCGGTTTGCACCGCTCAGCCACTTGAATGGCTAGACCACAATGATGTTATTCCTGCACATGTGCATTGGAATCGCCTCATCATGGCAAAGAGCAGGTGCCATAAATGTACTCTGAGCTGCATGTGTGTGATTTAGTGTACATTAGCATTGAGGGGCAGAGGGGAACATCTATAACAAAAAAGACCATTATGGTCTCTCTTGTCATAAAAAGTCTGCCTGTCAATGTTTTTTGTAAAACATTTTACTTTAATACTGCTTTAAGAACAACACTTAATAAATAAAACATTTGCATGCATTAAAAACACCATTTGCATGCCCCATACACACTGGGCGTTTAGTTCCAGAGCATGGGGCTCTAGTGTTTAGCCATGGGAGGAGGCCACAGGTGCCCTGTCCAGCCCTGCTGCTGGCAGCCTGACAAACTCTATGAGAGCATAATACCTGCTGGACAGTGCATCTAGCAGTCTGAGCGTTTAGTGCAGTATGCACCCACCGACAAATGCCCAAGAAGCAGATCTCTGGGCACATACTGCCCTAAACAGGAGTACTACTTGGTACTCAGCCTTGGCAGCAATCAGCCTCTCATAGTTTGACAGGCTGCCCTCTGCCTGCAGCTAAATACCAGAGCCCTATGCACTGGGGCCAATCACCTAGTGTGCATGGGGTCTAAGGCTGCATTCACACCTAAACGCGGCGTTATTTGCCGCAACAAATTGCATCGTTATTTGCCGCGACAAAACGCTGCGTTTTTTAACCGCGGTTTTGTACAGGTCATTGGCACCAATGGAAAACGTACAAGCCGCCCGATTCGCGCTCAGGATGCGTTTTGTGATGCCGTTAACGTTGCATACCATAGAATTTGTCATTTTATATCATTTTAAAGTTGTATATCAACCACACTACAAAATCAGGTTGCAAATTTATACCCTGGCCTGACAGTGCAGCTCCAATGTCGCCTGTCCACTTCAGGCCTTCTCATTGGACAGTGAGATCAGCATGATCACTTTTCTCTATTTAGCAGGGATGTGACCCAGGAAGGAATCCTTTTAATCAGAAAATATGAGTGGTCATCCTGGCTGTGCAGCATAGCAGAGGTGTGTTTGTGTGTAACAAGACTTGTGGAACAAGATTACAAATCCTTTAAACAGTTCTATATTTTTGCTATATAATAGGCTGTGAGCCTGGAGTTCTGCTTTATGTATGTTTGGTAGCCATATGGAGAACAAGAAGGTGTACACATTTCTACTGATGTATATAGTGCTCTAGTACCGTCAGTCACTAGGCAGCCCTGTTTTTACCATCTTCCCACTGTTTTCCCAAAATATCGTGTTATTTTAAGAAGTGTAAGGAGACTCAAACTATGATACAGTATGTTTCATCTCTTTGAACAATATTCTTATGTTTCTTTCTCTCTGACTTTTTTTTTTTTAAAGGCTATAATAAAAGAGGGACATCTACATAAGCAGACAAGCTCCTTTCAGCGATGGAGGAGGCGCTACTTCAAACTACGAGGCAGGACGCTCTATTACGCCAAGACTGCAAAGGTCGGAAAGGGAAAGTGTGTGGCTGTACAAATCAGTAATGCAGTATTGTGCATGTATGTGTGTGGCTGCGGAATGAGGAATGCCTCAGCCGCTTATGATTGGCCAAATACAGTTACCGCTTCACGGTGGGATTGCTCAAGTTGGTTCAGACTCAGGCTCAAACACGCTTGAGCTCACCTTTAGTGGTAAAAGGAGTGCAGGGTATGGAAAAAAATGTTTTTATTTATCTAATTGGATACCACATTGATCCGATGCTGCATCTGTTCCCCACTGCCTCTATACTAAGAACTGCGCAATCAAAGACTACTGATCGCTCAGTTTTCGGATCTGCTCTGACTTAGTCACTGCTCTGTGCTCTGCCCCTCTAGTGCTCACTGGAGTGCCGGGCTGTGGAGGGGGTGGAAAACAAATAGCTCAGGCCCTGACAGGCTGAGCCATCTGCTGGTCTAGACATTTGGGTGAATCCCTGCATGAAAGTCGGGATCTCTTCAGAGTCTGGACAGGCAAAGGGGCGTCAGTCGACAGCAGACTTTAGTCCGCTGCAGACTGAATCTGGGTCACTGGAATGCAGAAATGGGTTCATTTCTCTGACCCACAGGAGAAGTAGGGCAGAAAGAGCTTTAAAGTGGCATTTTCTTTCTCGTACATCACGGGACACAGAGCGGCATATTCATTACTATGTGGGTTATATGGAGTACCTTCAGGTGTGGACACTGGCAATCTCAAACAGGAAGTCCCCTCCCTATATAACCCCCTCCCCTAGAGGGAGTCCCTCAGTTTTTTCGCCAGTGTCTTAGGTGTTGGTCACGGAATAGCTTTGCTCCACATCCTTGGGATTAAGGGCGGGCTAACCGGATCTGTCCAAGGAGCCTCAGTGCCAAAGTGGACAGTACCCGGGCCCCAAGCCGTGGGTTTTTGCCTATAATGCTCCTCTTTGGAGGGCTGGACCCTGGGCCCAGGACTTGGAGTTTGTAAAAACCATAAGTTCCTGTTTGCCAGGGTGCTATATAGGTCCAGGACAGTGGGTACCTTCATAGGACCCCAGGGCCTGAAGGTCTACTACGCTACCCACGGAGATGGGAGAAGATTGGATCAGTTTGCTGGACAAACATCCTGCAGCATGGAGCAGGTAAGGGGGAGCCTGCGGGACTTGGTTCGACAGCAGGCTCTCCGGGGTAACCTAAAAAGGGGGATAGCCTAAGTATGCTCTGCATGGGCAACCTTGCTCACTATGTCTAAGAGAGACAGGATGACACCCTTTTCTCCCCCATCACTAGGTCCCCCTGTCTAAATATGTGTTGCTAGCTAAACCTGCTGTTTCTTCCTAGGGCTAGTAAGGATCCCTAGGGGCCTTTGGAGAGTCCTACCTGGCCGGGGGTTTGAATCTGCCGCCTGTTTCTGCGTTCCTGGATCTCCAGCAGCGCGGCTCCTCCATGTTCCTCCTGTTTCCGGCATACGCGCGCGCGTGCGCGCGCACGTCTTATTGACGTTTTTCGCGCCGTTCAGACAGGAGGGCGGGGGGGGGCGTGCCTGCGGCGTCATACAGGGGCGCGCCTTTGTGCTGTTATAGACAGCAGGCATTGTCAGTGCTCAGTCTGAGGCTGATTTTCAGAGGAGAGGACGCAGAGCGGCAGAACAGTGACTCCCGGTGGCGGAAGAGGGGTAGTACATGTGGACTTTGTTCCAATGCCTTTTTGTTAAGCCAAGAAATCCCCCTTTTTTGCAGCAGGTTGGAGGCTGGCAAGCTTAGTTTGGGGTCACTGTATGTTGTCAAAAGAAAATATATAATATATTAAAAAAAAAAAAAAAAAAAAAAAAACATACGGGATCCCATCAGTTTTTGGGCATTAGTGATCTATTGTCCCCTAAACTCTGATTTTTGTACTCCTGGCCACTACAGTCTGTTGTGTGGGCGGAGTCCCTCGATTTTGTATTATGGCTTCCAAAGGTTCGGGGTCAAAGGGTACAAAAAAGACCAAAAAACAAAAGGGTTCCCTTTCTGATTCTGATATGCCGATACTTTCCCCGCAACTTATTAACATAAGAAGCGCCTTGGATGAGCCATTAGGGGGATCTGGTGCGGAGGCTGGCCCAGATCAGCCCAGCCCTGTGTTTATCACAGAGGAGATGCTAGCCGTATCCCTAGGGGGGCTAGAAGAGAGAATAGCAGCATTGATCGCTAGAGCTATTCCTGGTAAGAAACGGGTTAGATCCCCATCACCAAGAGGTGTATCCTCAGATGCTGAGATTCTCTCTCCGGAGGAATTGGAATCACAGGAGGATCAACTAGACCTGATCCAAGAGGGTTCAGGGATTGAGGGGTCTGCCTCGGAGGAACCATTTTCAGACTCCCAGACAGAAAGACTGTGGGTACAGTCTTTGACGGACATGGTCCGCTCGGCATTTAGTTTACCATTGCCAGAGCCTCAGGTTCCTCCGGTATCCTCTCTGGGCTCTTTGAAAGCTCCGTTAAGCAACGCAGTTTTTCCAGTCCATCCTCTTTTGGAGGAATTGATCTTTCGGGATTGGGTACGGCCGGACAGGATTTTTCTGCCACCGAAAAGATTTGCGGTCATTTACCCCATGGAGGAAAGGTTCTCCAAGAGGTGGAGGCTCCCAGTAGTGGATGCAGCCATCTCATGTGTGAATAAATCACTAACTTGCCCGGTGGAAAACATACATATGTTTAAAGATCCGGTTGATAAAAGGTTAGAGACACTTTTAAAAGCATCCTTTGCTACGGCAGGAGCAGTGGTACAGCCAGCTGTGGCTGCGATTGGTGTTTGTCAGGCGTTAAAAGACCAGACAAAGGAAATGTTAAAGGACATGCCTACCCAACAAGCAGAAGAGTTTTCTGACATTCCCAGAGCTCTGTGTTTTGCTGTAGATGCTATAAAAGATTCCATCCAGCAGGCCTCTCGTTTATCACTATTTTTGGTACACATGAGAAGGCTCTTATGGTTGAAGAATTGGGCGGCGGAGCCCCCATGCAAAAAGCTTCTGGCAGGGTTTCCCTTCCATGGAGGACGACTCTTCGGAGAGGATCTGGATAAATATATTCAGACTATTTCAAATGGCAAGAGTACCCTTTTACCGGTCAAAAAGACATTCCGGGCGCCTACATTTAAAAGGCAGCTCTTTCCTGTGTCGGGGCCCTCAAATTCCAGGCAGTATCGACGGCCGCCTGCACGATCCAACGTTAACAGTAGATCGCAGGGACAGGCCCCTGGGGGTAAGAGGCCGTGGTATCGCAAGCCGACAAAGACAGCCCCTAAGTCTGCCTTATGAAGGGGCGCCCCCACTCTCGCGGGTGGGGGGAAGGCTTCGTTTCTTCTCAGAAGTTTGGGAAGCCAAGATCCCCGACAAATGGGTCCGGGCATCTGTAACCACAGGTTACAGACTGGAGTTTCTAAGGTATCCTCCGCCTCATTTTCAGGAATCAAGGCTACCAAGGGATCCAGCAAGGAAGGCCTCAATGCTGGCAGCTTTGGATCACCTGCTTTGCCAGGACGTAATTATAGAAGTGCCAGCCCAAGAGCAAGGGCTAGGTTTCTATTCCAATCTCTTTGTCATACCAAAGCCCAACGGCGATGTCAGGCCAATCTTGGACCTAAAGAGGTTAAACGGTTTCCTAAGGGTTCGTTCCTTCCGGATGGAATCCATCCGGTCAGCAGCCGCCGCGCTTCAGAAGGACGATTTTCTGGCCTCCATAGACATAAAGGATGCTTATCTTCATGTACCAATCTGTCAGTCGCATCAAAGATTTTTACGCTTCGCGGTTGGGCAGCGACACTTCCAATTCAGGGCGCTCCCCTTCGGGCTGGCCACGGCCCCCCGGGTATTCACGAAGATCCTAGCCCCAGTTCTGGCCAATTTAAGGGTCCAGGGGGTCACAGTCCTAGCATACTTGGACGACCTTTTAATCATAGATCACTCACGGTCGGGTCTGCAAAAGGCAGTAAACCTCACGGTTCGGTACCTCGAAGAATTCGGCTGGGTCCTAAACCGGGGAAAGTCAGCGTTCCAGCCTACAAAGCAGTTGGAATACCTCGGCATGAGGTTAGACACAGAACAGCAAAAAGTGTTCCTGCCCCTGGTAAAGATCGAAGCTATCAAAGAGTTGGTTCAGTTGGTTCTAAACAAGAAAAAACCAACTATTCGCCTATGTATGCGAGTACTAGGCAAGCTAGTGGCCACGTTCGAGGCAGTACCATACGCTCAGATCCACACTCGCGTCCTACAGGCAGCCATTCTAGCAGCCTGGGGCAAGAGGGCACATGCCTTAGAGTCCCCTTTGACGCTATCATCAAGGGTCCGACAAAGCCTGGCCTGGTGGTTGAACCCCCAGAATCTTCTAAAGGGAAAATCCTTCAGCCCTGTTGTCTGGAAGGTAGTTACCACAGACGCCAGCCTGGCAGGCTGGGGGGCGGTCTTCGAGGGGTTCTCTCGCCAGGGAACTTGGGTAAAAGCAGAGAGGCAGCTCCCCATCAATATCTTGGAGATCAGAGCTGCTCGCCTAGCCCTTCTGGCATGGACCTCCAGATTAAAGGGGTTCCCGGTGAGAATCCAGTCAGACAATGCCACGGCGGTGGCATACATAAACCACCAAGGGGGAACCAGGAGTCAGGCCGCTCAGAGTGAGGTGAGCTTGATTTTTCAGTGGGCAGAGGTTCATGTACCCTGCATTTCGGCGATATTCATTCCCGGAGTGGACAACCTGCAGGCAGACTTCTTAAGTCGCCAGAGTCTGTTGCCAGGGGAGTGGTCTCTGCATCCCCAGGTCTTTCAGACAATCTGCCAGAGGTGGGGAATGCCGGACGTAGATATAATGGCATCCAGGTTCAACAAGAAACTAGACAGGTTCGTGTCTCGAGCGAGGGATCCTATGGCCTGCGGAACCGATGCGTTGGTTTGCCCTTGGCATCAATTCAAACTTCTATATGCATTCCCTCCGCTACAGTTACTCCCTCGCCTGTTGCGCAGGATCAGAGTGGAGCACAAGCCAGTCATTCTAGTAGCTCCGGCTTGGCCCCGGAGGACTTGGTACTCACTAGTCCTGAAGATGGCAGTGGGAGACCCTTGGACTCTTCCTCTACAACCAGACCTACTCTCACAAGGCCCGATCCTCCACCCTACATTACAGCGTCTAAATTTGACGGCCTGGAGGCTGAATCCCTGATTCTCAGGGGTAGAGGTCTGTCTAGGCAGGTAATTCCTACCCTGATTAGGGCTAGAAAGCCGGTCTCCAGGGTGATTTATTACAGGGTGTGGAGGAACTACGTAGGCTGGTGTGAATCCAAAAGATGGAATTCCCGCAAATATACTATTGATAGGGTGTTACGTTTTCTCCAGCTAGGAGTGGATAAAGGCCTGGCACTAAGCACAATCAAGGGACAGATCTCAGCTCTGTCAGTGTGGTTTCAGAGGCCGCTAGCCACCCACTCGCTGGTAAAGACCTTCATACAGGGGGTCTTGCGTATTAATCCTCCTGTCAAGTCACCAATTTGTCCATGGGACTTAAATCTTGTCCTGTCCACTTTACAGAAACAACCCTTTGAGCCGTTGGCTGAGATTCCTTTAGTCTTACTGACAAGAAAGTTGGTTTTCTTGGTCGCCATAGTTTCGGCCAGGAGAGTGTCAGAATTAGCAGCCTTATCGTGTAAGGAACCATATCTCGTTCTACATAAGGACAGGGCAGTTCTCCGGCCCCATCCTTCCTTTCTACCAAAGGTTATATCCAAATTTCACTTAAACCAGGATTTGGTACTTCCATCCTCCTTTCCAAAACCTACATCTAGAAAGGAGGGGTTGCTGCATACCTTGGATATTGTCCGGGCCATGAAGGCCTATCTTAAAGCTACAGAAAAAATCCGGAAGACAGATGTATTATTCGTTCTACCAGATGGCCCCAAGAAGGGGCAGGCAGCTGCAAAATCCACCATTTCGAGATGGATTAGACAATTAATCATTCAAGCCTACGGTTTGAAGAGGTTGCCTCCTCCATTGTCGGTAAAGGCCCATTCTACCAGGGCCATGGGCACCTCCTGGGCAGCACACCATCAGATCTCTATGGCTCAGATATGCAAGGCGGCAACGTGGTCATCAGTCCACACGTTTACAAGGTTTTATCAACTAGACGTGAGAAGGAATGCGGATTCTGCCTTGGGACAGGCAGTACTACAGGCTGCAGTTTGAAATCCTCGGGATCAGAAGCACCCTTGGTTAAAAAAAAAAAAAAAAAAAAGAAGTTTTTTCTTGACTAAGTTGGAATTATTATTATTATTTGAGTTTACCTCTAAATTGAATCCTTCTTTGGAAGATGTCTCCCTCCCCTCATTAAAGCATTGCTTTCGGACATCCCACATAGTAATGAATATGCCGCTCTGTGTCCCGTGATGTACGAGAAAGAAAAAGGGATTTTTAAATACAGCTTACCTGTAAAATCCTTTTCTTGGAGTACATCACGGGACACAGAGCTCCCACCCCTCTTTTGGGTGACCATTTTGGGAGGCATACTGCTTGCTACAAAACTGAGGGACTCCCTCTAGGGGAGGGGGTTATATAGGGAGGGGACTTCCTGTTTGAGATTGCCAGTGTCCACACCTGAAGGTACTCCATATAACCCACATAGTAATGAATATGCCGCTCTGTGTCCCGTGATGTACTCCAAGAAAAGGATTTTACAGGTAAGCTGTATTTAAAAATCCCTTTTTTTGGGGGAACCTGCAAGGTAAAGGCATAATGTGCTAGTATGCATGTGATTTCACTGGCTGCATATAATGTAAATATCTCCTAAACCAGGGGTGTCCAAACTTTTTTTAAAGAGGGCCAGATTTGGTGAAGTGAGTATGCGTGAGGGCCGACCATTTTGCCTGAAATTCCTTGAACCATTAAAATTCGATCTAAGTGTGTTTCTAAGTGTGTTTGTCCGAGCAATTAATACACTGGCCAACAAGAATTCTCTTGCCTTTGTGGCTGTGTGTGGTGAAGACATGAGCTTGGGCGTGTTATTTGTACATATCGTATTTATCGGCATATACCACGCACCTTCAGTTTCAGACAAAAAAAAAATGTTTTTAAATAGGAACTGTGAAGCAAAATAAGGGTCAGTGCCCATGAATGCAGCCTAATCGGTGCCCATGAATGCAGCCTCACCATTGCCATGAATGCAGCCTCTCAATGCAGCCTCACCATTGCCATCAGTGCAGCCTTATCAATGCCCACCTGCAGCCCTCGGATGGGACAGGGAGGGGGGTGGGACACGCGCCAACAGATTACATACAGGAGAATCTCCTGCTTACACGGTGGCCTCTTTAATACAAAGTCCGGCCTCCTATGATAGACAGAACAGTCATCCAATGGCAGCCCAGGAGACGGGACTTCCTATTACAGACGCCGCCGAGTAAACAGGAGATTCTCCTGTATGTAATCTGACGGCACTCATCCCTGGGGGCCACAAAAGATGATATATATATATATAATATGTACACAAATTACCAGGGGGCCACATTAAACCGGAACGCGGGCCGCAATTGGCCCGCGGGCCGGACTTTGGACATGCCTGTCCTAAACGATGCAAGTTTAGGAGATATTTACACTGCCTATGGGTAAGCCTTATATTGGGCTCACCTATAGGTAAAAGCAAAAGATGCATGTTTAATACATAAACACCTAGTTGTGGTTATGTCCGTATCACCATGACTTGCATAATATTGTGGCATAGCTCATATTTCCTCAGTGCTTCTTTCTATTTAAAGATTTCTGTATATTTCAATTAAAGCGGTCTCTTAGGCCGCGTACACCCGATTGAACATGTCCGCTTATCGGACCGTTTTCCAGTGGACAAAAGTTTCCAAACATGCTTTCAAACCTGTCCGCTAGAAACCTGTCCGTCGGATAGGTTCGATGGTTAGTACACAAAATCATCGGACCAAAATCCCACACATGCTCAGAATCAAGTCGACGCATGCCTGGAAGCATTGAACTTTGTTTTTTCATCACGTCGTTGTGTTCTATGTCACCGCGTCCTGCTCCGAGGGGATTTTGGTCTGATGGTGTGTACGCACATCAGACCAACAGACCACTTCAGACTGGTCCGATGAAAACGGTCCATCGGACATGTCTGATCGTGTGTACGCGGCCTAAGCCCCCTTTCACATTTGTACGACTTCAAAGTCGCACGATTTTACCGCGATTTCGCGTTTGCGAATTTTACCGCGATTCGCGGCCGCGATTTTAATGAATGCCTATGTAGGTGGCATCAAAATCGGACCAAAGTAGTGCAGGGACTACTTTGAAGTCGGCACAACTTAACCACTTGCTGCCCGCCAATGACATATTGACAGCGGCAAAGTGGTTACTAGTTCCTGACTTGACGTCATATGACGTCGCCAGGATATTGAGCGACGTCATATGACGGGGGCGCGCATCGCGGCGATCGGTGATGCGGGGTGTCAGTCTGACACCCTGCATCCCCGATCTCGATAACGAGTCTCCGGCGGAGCCTCGTTACCACGTGATCAGCCGTGTCCAATCACGGCTGATCACGATGTAAACAGGAAGAGCCGTTGACGGCTCTTCCTCTCTCGCGTCTGATAGACGGGAGTACAGGAGAGCCGATCAGCGGCTCTCCTGACAGGTGGGGTTTGCGCTGCTTGTTTATCAGCACAGCCCCCCCTCAGATCGCCACACTGGAGCACCAGGGAATGCCCACACTAGACCACCAGGGAATAAAAAAAAAAAGGGGGCAAAAAAAAAAATCGTAAAAATAAAAAAATGTCAGTAAAAAAAAAAAAATGCCAATCAGCGCCCACAAATGGGCACTAATTGGCAACATGGATGCACCAGTGCCACCCCACAGTGTCCATCAGTGCCACCCACAGTGCCCACCTACCAGTGCCCACCTACCAGTGCCCGTAATTTAAACGAGAAAACGTACTTATTTAAAAAAAAAAACAGAATTTTTTATTTTTTTTTCAACATTTTCAGTCTTTTTTTAGTTGTTGCGCAGAAAATAAAAACCGCAGAGGTGATCAAATACCACCAAAAGAAAGCTCTATTTGTTGGAAAAAAAGGACATCAATTTTGTTTGGGTACAGTGTAGCACGACTGCGCAATTGTCATTCAAAGTGCGACAGTGCTGAAAGCTGAAAATTGGCTTGGGCAGGAAGGTGCGTAAGTGCCCGGTATGGAAGTGGTTAAAATCGTGCCAGCATGAATGGAAGTCATTGAAAATAATGGAGAATGACTTGTCATACGATTTTGCAGTCCAAAATCGTGGGACAAGTCGTATAAGTGTGAAAAGGGGACTAAGGCTTAATTTCCATGGATGTTTTTACAGCCACTTATTTTAGCCTTTTTTACAGCTTTAAAACGCCTGTCCATGTTTTTTTTTTGAGCTGGAGCTCAAAAACGCAGCGTTTTTGAGCGTTTTTTAATGTCTGGCGTTTTTACAGCTCTATTGCTGAAGCTTCAGAACGCACTGGTCCTGTGTTTTTTTTTGCAGCTTAAAAACGGCTCAGCCACCTACAGCTCAAAAACCTCATGGTGGTCATGAGGCCATAGACTAACACGGAGAGCCGTTTTTAAGCTGCAAAAAACGCTCAGAAAAGTGGCTGTAAAAACGTCCATGGAAATGAAGCCTTATGTCATAAATGCCTCTTCCCAGCCTGTCAGCAGTAGTATAATATGAGATGTACAGCTCAGGGCACATTTACGTCAAACACTCTTGGCCGCGATTAATTGACTCCAGTGCGCATGGATGGGAGTGATGTCATCGCAGCCAAGCAGTGTAGACCGGAAGAGGATGGTAGCTCTTCAACAGCAACAGAGCATCGCTGGAGGGCATCCTTTTATCAGGTAAGTCTGGCTCTCTGGCCACAGTTTGGAGACCCACTGACCTACACGGTTAACCACTTAAGGACCTTGGGTGTTTTTCAGATTTGGTGTTTACAAGACTTTTTTTGCTAGAAAATTACCTAAAACCCCCAAACATTATATATATATATATATATATATATATATATATATATATATATATATATAGGGTTGTCCAGATACCGATACCGAGTATTTACGGGAGTACTTGTACTCGCGCAAATGCTCCCGATGCCTAAATAGAATACTTTTTTTGTATTTATCAACTGCGTGGCAAGCAAATAAAACATTTTTACTCATTTTTATTCTTTTATAGTGTCTTGAGTTAGAGTTCTTCATAATTCTAAAGAAAATATCCTTAGTCTGTATTGTGGCTTGAAAACTGTCACATGACATTTAAAAAAAAGTATCGGTATTCGGTATCGGCGAGTACATGAAAAAAAGTATCGGTACTTGTACTCGGTTCTAAAAAAGTGGTATCGGGACAACCCTAATATATATCTATATATATATATATATATATCTATATCTATCTATATATATATATATATATATATATATATATATATATATATATATATATATATATATATATATATATATATATATATATATATATATATAAAATTTATAACACCCTAGAGAATAAAATGGTAAAATGGCGGTCATTGCAATACTTTTTGTCACACCGTATTTGAGCAGCGGTCTTACAAGCGCACTTTTTTTTATTAAAAAATAAGACAACAATAAATTTGGCCCAATTTTTTAAATATTGTGAAAGATAATGTTACGTTGAGTAAAATGATACCCAACATGTAACGCTTAAAAATTGCGCCCGCGCATGACGTCAAACTTTTACCCTTAAAAATCTCGATAGGCAACGTTTAAGCTACAGAGGAGGTTTAGGGCTAGAATTATTGCTCTCGCTCTAACGATCGCAGTGATACCTCACTTGTGTGGTTTGGTACACCGCTTTCATATGCGGGCACTACTCACGTATGCGTTCGCTTCTGCGCGCAAGCTCGTCGGGACGGGCGCTTTAAAAAAAAATTTGTTTTTGTTTTCTTATTTATTTTTATTTATTTTATCATTTTTTACACTGAAAAAAAAAAATTGATCACTTTTATTCCTATTACAAGGAATGTAAACATCCCTTGTAATAGAAAAAAGTATGACAGGTCCTCTTAAATATGAGATCTGGGGTCATAAAGACCTCAGATCTCATATTTAGACTTGAATGCAAAAAAATAAAAAAAATGGAAATTTTGTCATTTGAAAAAATGACAACAAAATAATGTGCGTTTTTTAAGACGCATAGGCGGAACTGGCGTTTTGACATCACTTCCGCCCTGCTATGCTATGGGGACGGGTGGGGGTCATCTTGCCCTCACTGGCATCCCCACACGACAGGCTGAAGGACCCGATCGCCTCCGCTGCTACCGACGTCTCCGGTGAGCGGCGGGAGGGGGGCCCTCTCCCGCTGCTGATAACGGTGGTCTCCGCGGCGGATTCACTGAAAGATCACCGTTATCATTTACAGAACCGCTCATGCTAAAGATGGATACCTTGGTTGTGGCAGCAGCTGCTGCCGTTACCGAGATATCCATCTTTAAAGTACCGACGTATATGTACGTGAGTGGGTTCTTAAGTTGTTAAGGAGATATTTGCAAGAAAGACGGCACCGATGTCTACGGCGCATGATCATGCCGTTAGTGGTGGTTCCCACGCGCATTTGCGGGAGTGACGTCATCGCTGATCCGGCCAGTCACAGCCTCGGAGCAGCGATACCCGGAAGTCACTCCGGGAATTATGACGGAGGAGGTGTCCGTGGACCGCTGCGGGGGCTTCGTTCTTAGGTAAGTAATTCATAATGAGCTAGTATGCTATATAAAATCGGCTCTGCCCACAAAGCCGTGCAATCTATTCATACAGCTCTGTGTGTGAATGAACTACAAGCCCTGACATCTTTTGCAGCTATTGGCTTGTAGTTCTCGATGAACTACCACAGCGCTTTGGTAGTTCCTTGATTCTTCCTGTCAGATTCTATCTGCCTGCCTGTAGGGGATATATGGCACACAAATACACTGACAGATCTGAAGGAGAACTGCATGGCATCGGTGATCTGCTGATTGCTGGTGCAGTGCTTTACAGGCTCCAAAAAAATAATGCACATCTTTTTTTCCTGCAAAAAAATTGGCATTTATTTTTTTCTAAGAAGTGAACTTCTCCTTTAAGCAATTCTCTGGTTGTTGATGTTTGTTAGATTTAGATTTTACTGTGAATAATTAAAGGTGTATATAAAGCAGCAGAATGGCCTTATTGCAGCCAATACAGTGTTTTATAAATGTGCTTAGCTCTTCACTTGCTTTAAAGCAATAGTAATAAACTGCTGGCTTTTTTTAAACATGCAAGGCAATGTCATAATGTGCTAGTATCCATCTTCACCTGGTCTTTCTTCCGGGTTCATGGACTCTGGCTGTGTAAGTGGCCAGAGCTGCGATGATGTCACTTCATTTACGGCACAGGACTCTGAAGGACTGCCGTTCCTTCAGAGCAAATGCGCTGGTGACATCACCGCCTGCATCTAAAGTACATATCTTCTAAATAGTGCATGTTTAGAAGGTATTGTAGGCTTACCTTTAGGTAAAAATAAACCATGGTAATTTTATTCCCAATTCAGGATTTTAAAGCAAACGTCTGTGGACGCCGAATGTATGACACGGGAGCGCGCTCGCTTGGTAACCCCCTTTGGGAGAGCTTCCCAGAGGCGGTTATCTAATGAGGGGAGGAGCTGCGAGAGCCGCCGTGGGACCCCAAAAGTGGACGATCAGGGCCACTCTGTGCAAAACGAACTTCACAGTGGAGGTAAGTATATGTTTGTTATTTAAAAATAAAAAAACCTGGATGGCTGTTAAAACTTTGCTAGTCTTACAAATACTGCTATATGTTTCACAGACACAGAAGTCTATGAACGTTGTTTCAATAAAACACACACTGCCCTATGTTGGCTTTGCTGACAATTCAAATGTTCTAAGAAAACTGTGGGTGCTCTTCCATCTCCCTTGGTTCATTCCCCAGTCCAACTAAGGTCATGTGAAGATGGGGGCTCATCCATGGAGGGCAGGTGAGCAGCGTGTGAACAATCTGGGACCATTGAGGCTTGGGTGTGCTTTTAACCACTTAAGCCCCGGACCAATATGCTGCTAAATGCCCAGAGGCGTTTTTACAATTCGGCACTGCGTCGCTTTAACAGACAATTGCGCGGTCGTGCGACGTGGCTCCCAAACAAAATTTGCGTCCTTTTCTTCCCACAAATAGAGCTTTCTTTTGATGGTATTTGATTGCCTCTGCGATTTTTATTTTTGCGCTATAAACAAAAATAGTGACATTTTTGAAAAAAAAAAAATATTTTTTACTTTTTGTTGAAGAAAAATTGAATAAACTAAATTTTAGTCAAACATTTAGGCCAAAATGTATTCAGCCACATGTCTTTAGTAAAAAAAAATCGCAATAAAAAAAAATTGGCTACCTAGCGGCAACAGTGACACTAATACAGCGATCAGAAAATGATCGCTTAGTGACGCTGGCAATAGGGAGTGAAAGGGTTAACTAGGGCGGTGATCAAGGGGTTAAAACTTTATTAGGGGGGGGTACAGGGCTACCCTGAACCTAACACTAACTGCCTGTCACACTGCCTGTCACTCTGACACATTCATGGTCTGCAGTGATCAGTACATATATGATCACTGCATTCAGTGACAGTGTGACAGGGGGGTGGGGGGGGTGATCGCAAGGGGTTAATGTGCCTATGTGTACTGGTGTCAGTGTAGTGTTGGTGCGACTTACTGTGATGTCTTCTCTCATCTCGGTGGTTTGAAAATACAGCCGAGATGAGAGCTGCATCACTTCCTCTGCCAGTGTTTACATTTAACTTGCAGAGGAAGTGACACGCAGGAACACGACGGGATTGAATGAATGAAAACTTATATAGCGCGGCACATGCAAAGTAAGTAAATCGCCCCTGGGCGCTTGTTCCTGTCTCCTTTGACATCAAAAGAGATGAGTCTTGATCTTTCTCCTGAAGACTAAGTGGTTCTCCTCCAGCCGAATGCTGGCTGGTAAGGCGTTCCATAGTCTGGGACCTTGGACAGCGAATCTCCTGTCTCCTTTGGACTTGTATCTGGCTTTCGGTATCTGAAGCCGATTTTGATTGGTGGATCGTAGAATTTGATTGGGATTGTGAGCTTTTATTTTTTCGCATAGATAATGGGGAGCATTCCCATGGAAACATCTATGAGTTAGACAGAGTGCTTTAAAGGTGATTCTGTCTTTTACTGGTAACCAGTGAAGGGATCTCGGTGAAGGTGAGATTGATTCCCAGGGTTTTTTCCCAGTCACAAGTCTGGCGGCCGTATTTTGAACGACTTGAAGACGAGCGATTTGGTACTTGGGGAGTCCGAGGTAAAGGGCATTTGCATAGTCCAGTCTGGAGTTTACAATCTCTCCCACCACGACCGCTATGTCTTTTTTGGGAATAAAAGGAGTGAGTCTGCGTAGTAGGCGCAGCAGATGGTGAGATCCGCTGACTACTGACCCTATTTGTGCGTCCATTGTCATGTAGGAGTCAAAGATGACCCCAAGACTTTTGACTTTGGCGCTAGGGGTGATGATTTTGCCCAGAATGGGTGGGGGGATCCAAGTTGTTGCCGGTTGATTCCTACGCTTGGCGTGAAACAGAAGAAGTTCTGTTTTCGCTCCATTGAGTTTGAGATAACTCTTTGTCATCCAGTCCTCTATCAAAGAGAGACAAGTCTCTAGATTGAGGTGGTGATCCTTTTTGTTGCAAATGCGGAAATACAGTTGCGTGCCGTCTGCATATGAGTGATATAGCAGTTTTTGACTGCTGATGATTTCGAAAAGAGGACGCAGATAGATGTTGAATAACATCGGCGACAGGGGGACTCCGCACGATAATGTGCGTTTTTCAGAAGTGAAGGGTCCTAGCTTCACTATTTGCGATCGGTTTTCCAAAAAAGAGGAGAACCAGGATAGATCGCTTTCTGCGACTTTGGCTATTTTAGCCAGCCGAGTCAATAAAAGCTTGTGATCTACTGTATCAAAGGCTTACGCTTAGGTCCAGCAGAACCAGAAGACAAGATTCTCCTTCGTCTGCGGCCTCGAGAACGTCGTCCCATATCTTAAGCCATGGGTCTTCAAACTACGGCCCTCCAGTTGTTCAGGAACTACATTTCCCATCATGCCTAGTCATGTCTGTGAATGTCAGAGTTTTACAATGCCTCATGGGATGTGTAGTTCCACAACAGCTGGAGGGCCGTAGTTTGAGGATCCCTGTCTTAAGCAATGCTGTTTCCGTCCCGTGTCCGGGACGGAATCCTGATTGAAATGGATCGAGTAAGTTGTGGGTATCTAGATGCTGTTGCAGCTGTTGTACCACTACTTTCTCCATTACCTTGGAGAGAACATTTAGGCCTGTTATGGGGCACCAATGGAGTGGGTCCTTAGGATCCAGGGTGGCTTTCTTCAAGATGGGTTGAATTATGCCCTCCTTCAACTGGGAGTGCATTATGCCCTCCCTGAAGGATTGGTTGATAAGCTGCGTGACAGGAGGTGCCAGGATGTCGGCGCATTCTTTCAGCAGTTTGGTGGGGATAATATCATTTGGCGCAGTGCTGTTGCGCAGAGTGCCGATGATATTTTTTGTGGTCTGAATGGAGATGGGTTCCAGCGTGAACTCGCCTAACTGTGGTGAATTACTGCAGGTGTTGTGTAAATAACTACGGGGGGCTAGGAGAGAAATTGTTTTGCTGAATGCTTTGCCGGATTGCCTCAATTTTATTAATGAAGCAATCCGATAATTCATCGCAAAATTCTTGTGTATCCAAGTTGGGGGCTTCAAGACATCCTGGATTCATGGTCTGAGTGAGCAGCTTGAAGAGTTTGCGGGGGCAGGCGGTTTAGGGCACCGTTGATAGCCTCAGAAAAATAATTTTTCTTGGCCTCGAAGATTTGCTTGTAGTATTTTCTGGTTATTGCCTTGTAGATCGAGAGGTTCTCATCTGAAGAGCTTCTTTTCCAGGCGGCTTCTGCCCTTCTGCGCTCTTGCTTCAGTAACGCCAGCTGGTTGTTGAACCAGCTGGAGTTATTTTTCCGGATCTGGGTCTTGCGTTTCGGCGCTATCAAGTCAGCTGACTGCAATAGTGCTGTGTTTATGGCCTCCAGTGTTTCTTCCGCCGTTTGGTGCGGCTGAATTGTTTTTATTTTTTCCCCTAACGTGGCTTTGAAGAGTTCCGAGTGGAGCTTCTTCTGACATCTGGTCCAGTGTGTTGTCACTGGATTTGATGTTTTTGTTAAGGGGGGAATTCGGAAATAATGAATTTGATTGCATGGTGATCTGTCCATGGCAATGGTTCATTTTCCAGGATTTTTATTACCAGATCTTGTCTGAAAATAAGATCTAGCGTGTGACCTGAAGCATGTGTGGGCCCACATACTAGTTGCTGAAGCCCTAATCCTTCCAGGTGGTCGATGCAGGCGTCGGCAATGGGGTCTTGCATGGAGTTGGCCCAGAGGTTGAAGTCCCCGAGCAGCAAAAGGTGTTTGCTGTTAAGGGTATAGGTGGAGATAAAGTCCGTCAATGATGGGAGAAGCTGCGATTTTGGGCTGGGTGGCCTATAGCAGAGTAGAATCCGGACGGTCTCCTGGGAGTTTGCTTGCAGTTGGAGAGTAAGGGTTTCCGTGAATGGAAGAGGGTTTTGAAGGCTTGGTTTTGTGATCGCAAGATGCGTCTTATGGATCACCGCCAGTCCTCCTCCTCTTTGCCCTATTCTATTTTCCGTTATAATACGGTAGTTTTCTGGCACCAATTCTCCTAGAATGGTGTTACAGTCGGCTGTGAGCCAGCTCTCTGTAATAAAGAGGCAGTCTAAGTCATGTTGCAATAAGAAATCATGGATTTCTAATCGGTGTTTTACTGCCGATCTAGTGTTGATCAAAGCACATGATATGTGCTTAGGCTGGGGTAAATGGCTGCGATTTTTGGTAGTCGATCGGCGATCGATCCTCAAAAGTCGCAGATTTCTTAGGGCTTTTTTGGTGGCGGCCGGCAGAATTGTGGCAAATCGACTCAGATCCCAAATGTTCTCTGCCGAGTATTGCCGATTAACCATGGCTGCCGTGGAACCAAGGGGGGGGGGGTGGATTCTCAAGGATAACTGAATCCTCTGATCCTAGCTTGGTCCAGAGGAAGGCAAAAAAACCCTGACCACGCTGCGCCAATATGCTGTGGTAGGGAAAAAAATTCCTTCCTGACCCCTAAAGAGGCGATCCGGTTAAGCCCTGGATCAAGTTTTAAATGAATTTGAGAGGGGGGAGATAGGGCTGGGTGAAGCAAGATGGCCGCCGACCTGGCAGCAGGATCCAGGCTGGGGGGGTACCAGACTAAGTGGACCAGTGCCGCCTAGGGGGCTGAAAAGGATGATCGGGGGTCAAGGGGGCTCTACTGGGGTAGGGGGGGGGGCTTTCTGGCCCGATTGGAGCAGTTGGGTGCCGATTGTTGGGGATGGGGAGCGGCGCTCCGCTAGGCTGCGGGTGAAGCCGCGTCCTTTCCTAAGGCGCGGCTGCCGCGAATCCCCACCGACCGGCAGAGAGGGAAAGGAATACAGCGCCCGAGGATAGCGGAGGCTTGTGGGGATGGGTGGCGAGTAGGACGCCCGAGCGGGGGTAGTAGTGTGCGGGTGAGGAGAGGGGGAGAGCCGTGGGGGTTGGGGGAAGCTACTGCGGCTTGTCCTGAAAAGGACGGCCGCCTGCAGTTCCCAAGGAATGGCTTGCCTGTTTGAGGGAGGCAGGGGGGGTCAGGTGAACTGGGGGAAAGCCGTGTAAGTCACTGGAGGGGAGGAGAGGAGCTTGTCCGATAGCCTGCCGAGATGGTCAGTGGCAAGTGGACAGATGACAGGGAGGTGGAAATCCTGCCTGTCTGTGAGACCTGGAGCCGCACAGTGGGGAGGATCCTGCACTATCCCTGCACTATCCCTGAGAGAGTGACTCGTTTGAGAGCGTCCTGCTCTCTCAACGTCTAACTATGACTCATTTGGCTGGGAGCGATCACGAGGGGGCAGACAGAAACGAACCGCCGCTCCCTTGAGTCGGACCCCCGAGCTGCTAGAAGGCAGGGACGTAAATATACGCCCATCTGCCTGTACGTGCCCTTCTGTGGACGTACATATGCGTGCGGCGGGCGTTAAGTGGTTAAAGAAACAGCAATTCGTCTGGCCAGAGGACATGGCTTCCTCATTGAAAAGTGTAATTAAACCCCTGAAGAAGACCAAGAAAGGTCGAAATGCGTAGAAATTATGTGAAGCTCTATAAAAATACAAAGCGTTTACATAACATAAGTTATGTGTAGTTTTCCAATTTTTTTTAATGAGTATGTCGCCAATGTTAAGGTCAGAACTGTTTTTTACGACTTCTATGTAATTATGGAAAATATTTTTGAGGTCATTTAACTAATAAATAAATACCAATTTTTACGTAACATCTTTTGCTTTTCAAATACTTATCTCGCTGCTAAAAAGCCCCTTGAGGGATCTTCCATTAAATAAAACAAAAACTTGAACCTATAGTATCACTTAAAATAATTAATGAGGGGAGAACAAAGTGCCTGGAGCCAGTCATGGGTCCAATCATTGAATGTTCTCTGCACCTTATACAGAGAACAGCCTGGGGAGCGTACTGTACCCTACATGTTATGAATGAGTCCTAAAATACAGCCACAGTGTGGCATGTGCTGTCCAGTCCGTAGTAATATCTGCCCTCCATTATGAATGGGCCTCTGTTATAAATCTCTTGTGTGTTTGTACATGGAGAAATACGGGTTGTAGTAAAACTGGAAAAAACAAGATGATCTCAAAATTCAAGTGGTTGCCAGTAGGAACCAAGTACAGTATATTTCACCTTTCATTTGGTGGAAAGATTTGGAGAAGAAGTTTGATGACCATATGAGCAGGTTTGTAATAATTGACCCTATTTTAGCACTTGAGGAAATCTAATAATAAATACCGTATACCCAGGCACGTCGGAACCAGACAGGCAAACCAAGCAATTGCCTGGGGCCCCGAGCTGGCCAGGGGCCCCTTGCCGCACCGCTGATTCCTCCTGCAGTCCGTATGGCCGTGTACCATAACCGCGCGGTACAGGAGATTCAGTTTCCTGTTCCCGGCCGGACTGACAGGAAGTGCACACAGGAAGCAGCGGTGCGGCTAGGGCCCCTGTGCGGACACCAAGATATTCCGGCGTGCTCTGCGGAGGATAGAGGTAAGCAGACTAACCCAAAGCCCCCCCCCCCCCACTTCTCAACTTGAAAAGTGATTTTTTTTTGATTTGTTGTTTGCTTGGGGCCCCCTAATGTCTTCAAACAGCCCTGCGTAGTATACCTAAAACTGGCTAAAGACTATTTGTGGAAATAACTAACTCCAGTGCGGTGCTGAAATATTTTGAGGCTTTTCCCTTGTTTCCTTGTTCACAGGCCACTTCTGTAAAGATTTAAAATAGTGTATATGTTTCTCCATTTTTGTGACACTGAATAAGTT